>CM055642.1:41452242-42743833 GCA_029378325.1 Elaeagnus macrophylla
CAGTTGTATAAAAATATGCAGTTAATTTTCTGATATAAAGCGTACAATTTTTCCAATTAAATTAATATAATGTAACTCTATATATGTCAAGTATAATAATTAACACGTTTCTGATTAATTATTCTAAACGACATAGTTGTGTGAGTTCGAACTCCACAGTGGCTAACTTTTAGTTTCAACAAAAAGTATAATAACACATCTAGTTTTGACCCAGTATTGCCAGTCTAATACTTTTTTCCACTATATGTTCATGCAATAATTACTAATGCAATACTTATGCAGTTTCAAGAGCCACTAGCCGAAATCCAAAAAATGGTACCAACTTTGAAAGGTAATGGTCCTATTTGGAGCATTTTTGTCGGTACTCAACAAACCGCACTCTTTCATAGGAAAGGAAAGGAAAAAAAAAAAAAAGGAGAAGACGACTTTTGGTGTCGGCAATACAGGGTGAGTCCAAAATTATAAGTCTATATCTCTCTTTAGAGTAGGTTTTTTTTTTTTTTGTTTTTGTTTTTTGAGACACTATAATTTTGATTGGTTTTAAAATATGAATTTTATTGTTAAAGCAGATGAAATTCATGAGTGTGCGATTATAATAGGCTAAAATATATCATTGGTGTCCAAATTTTAATTCAATTTATATATAAGTACTTAAACTTTTAAATTTACAATTTAGTCTTCAAATTTTTAAAATTTTATATATAGGTTTTCAAACTTTTAAATTCTACAATTTAGTCCCTAAGTTTTTTAAAAATTTCACACATATATTTTAAAATTTTGATTCAAAAATATATATTTTAGTACCCAATATAGGATCTGGGTGTAAATTTTTAAAAACATAGAGAATAAATAATAGAATTTAAAAATGTAGGGAATATGTGTGAAATTTCAAAAATTTGTGGACTAAATTATTGAATTTAAAAATTTAGAGACCTATATATAAAATTGTTTAAAATTTAAGAACTAATAATAAATCAGTTAAGCCATTATACAAGAATGTATAGAGTTTTCCTTGTAGTATTGCATTATAGATGTTGCTGTTTCACTATCTCTTATATATTCAACTTCAATCATCACTCTAGAACTTAAAAAATTAGTTATAAAATGGTTTTTGTTACGTAAAAAACATTTTAAACCACTTCAGGGAGTAGAGAAAAGCAAGCATCTCCGATAGAGAGTGAATTTTTTTTTTTTTTTGACTTAATAACAAAATAAAAATAAATTAATTGTCTTTATAATCATTTTTACATTAATTACAATTTTAACATTTAATTATAATTGAAACACTTAAAATGAACTAAAGTGCAATAAATATGAAAATAAGTTAACCTTAATTTGGAGTTTTTTTTTTTTTTAAGAAAAGGACTAAAGTGAACTAAATTAGCACCAAGTGTTTAATTGCGTGGGTTTATTTTTTCAATTAGTTTGTTCTCTCATAAATTGTACAAAAGATGTTGAATTTTCTTAACCTATTTTGTATAGAGAAAAATAATTAATTAATAAATAAATTTGTTATACTAAACTCCACTTTAGTACATCACAAGTTTAGTGGATAATGAGCTTAGAAAAGAAAAAAAAAATGTAGTGGATAATGCATGGTTATTATTATTTTTATTTAGAATTCAAACATCACTACTTTCAATTAAAAAGAAGTAAAGTTATATGTTACTAATTTCAAGTTTACGTGTCAAAAGTAATTGATTGAATTAATGAAAATATAGATATTTTAATTTTATAAAAATAGTAAAAATAATATAAATGAATATTTAAAAAAAATTATATACATTATTTTTAAAATATGGAAATGTAACAGAGTTTTGATAACTATTAAAATAAATATATAGTAATAAATTAATTAAGCCAATTTTATCGTTTAGCATTTTTCAAAAAAAAAAAAAAAAACAAAATCGACGTACATGACAAGAGTTTAATAAATATAGATCGATCTTTTAAGTAAGTCAAAGGTACCACTAAACGTATAAGGGACGGTCTTCTCAAGTTCAAATCATTCCATGTGAACAAGAAAAAAGTGGATACATAAGTGGCCTTAAACCAACAAAACCTTCTCTGTGGCATTTGACATTCGATCTCGAGTCTGTATTATACAAAATATTTACTACAAGTACTAACAACATGAAAAACGTGTCATACAGACAATGGTGTGTTATTCTGTCGGTAATTCATTGTTTTGTAGATTAATGCTTAGAATGATAAAGAAATTTGGAAAAATAACAAAACTAGCACCCCTAAATTTGTAATAATAAAACTAGCATTCTCTGTGTTCAATTAAAATTGAACGACGATAATTTAGACCCGTTTAATATTGAACATTCAATATTATCCGTTCAATTAGAATTGAATGACGACAATTAGACCCGTTTAATATTGAACGTTCAATATTTTACGTTCAAATTGAATATTGAACGTTTAATATTAAACGTTCAATTCTAATTGAACACAAGGGGGTGTTAGTTTTGTTACTATAAGTTTTAGGGGTGCTATTTTTGGTAATTTTCCAAGAAATTTTTAAGTGTCATGGACCGTATAATTTAATTCATTTTATCGGCGATAGATTAACATATTTGATTACGATTTTTGATTTTTTTGTTTTATAGTATGTAAGGGTTTGTTTTGTAATTAATACTCTGTAAACGAAGAAAATTTGCAATACGCATGATGTTGGTAATACATGCAATTAATGATTATTTCAATTTTATGCAACTCATAAATATGGATACTTATTTTGAGATAAAACATATTTTGTTAATAATTTTGAATTTTGTTAAAATCTTAAAATTAAGGAATTAATGTATATCAAGATATCCAAAACTTAGTTCATATTTCTTAGTTTACATAATTGAATAATTGTTGAACTAACTCAATACTCAAGTATTTGTGCACATTTTGTAATTATTGGCAAATATTTTGGTTAATGTACTTTTAAACATACTTGAATTAATATGAATTGGATGTCATCACCCCGTATTAGTATTGAGTAATTTGAGGATACGCGAATTTGTATACATCCACTTTTGTTCAATAATTATTGTGATGTCAAATATGTGATACAATCTAAAAGTTGTATAATAGCAAAATAGATGCATAATTCTATGTTTTTAGAGCTAGGAAATTATTTTTAATTTTGTAGTTATAGAAGAATATTATGATAAATAATTCTACACTTATATGCAATTTAGAAGTTGTCTAATAGCCAAATAGATACTTTATTATTTTTGAGGGCTAGAAAATTATGTTTTTATTATGTGGTTACTGAAAAATGGTTGATAATCCTACACTTATATGCTTCTATGACATAATGAATATGAAACATAATGAGTTAACTATAATCTTTTAGTTAATGTCATTCTTGTGTAAAGAAGCACATTTATTTGAGATAATTTTGGTCTACTTATTAAGATTTTTGACTCATTTATAATTTGAGAGTACGCATTCAAAAAATAAATGATAGTGTCTATGGCTTCATAAAGTGAGAGTTTGAGATCATCATTTTGATTCACTTACTAAGATTTTGATTCATTTTAGTTTGAGAGCACATATTTTTGAAGGTAAATGACGCAATTTATTATTGTAATAAGTAAGTAAAAGTTCGATATTTTTTTAATTTGATCATATTATTGTGCATATGATGGACAATTATTTTGTCATGTTATGTTTTATGAGCTCTATGGGTTGGAACATGACCTTAAACTAAGAAATAATTTTAAATTAGTTTCAAAGATCTTGTAATAATAAGAGCAAAAAGCATTATGGGTGGACACAAAAATCTTAAAATAGATACGTTTACTAGTATAAAAATTAGTTTTAGGGACGATTATTAATCATCCCAAAAGACTTTTCGGAACGGTTATTTTTTTGGTCGTAACTGTCCCGTATGGGGGAGTTCCAAAAAGTGACACTAATAATTGTCCCTAAAAGTAAAATATAACTGTCCCTAAAACCCAAACTTTCGTCCCTAAACATTTTTGGATGGTTAAACTCCTAGTTTAACCGTCCCGAAAAGTTTTTATCACAATCTTTGGAACCGTCCCTAAATGTTTTTTTTTTTATTTTTAAAATTCAACATAAAGCTTTTTTCAATGTACTATTTTCAATATAAAACACATAGAAGCATATTTTTGATTTCATAAATTTACATATACTTAACACCCTTAATCCACTCAGACCAATTGTTAATTTGGATAAGCCATTACATGATAATTAAATTTTACAACCAATTTCATACGTATCTAGAAATTCAAGTCACAATCTTTATCTCTAATTGCGGTTCTCAATTGAAGATTCTTGTCCCCCTATCACATCCCTCCGATACATGATAATACAACTACTGACAATTTTCAAAATACATCTAACTAATACATGCATTCAATAGATCCCCATGTAAAACCAACTACTTACAGTAAAACATTAAGAAGTTCCTAGGTCATTTGAAAATTTTACATGAAAGAATAAAATCATGAGACTATATCCTGACAGTTAATAGTAGCACACTTACTTCCCAACATAGCATGTTTGTAGAAAACACCATGTACTTAAGTGTCCATGATGGTTAGCCAGTAAGTGTATGACAGTCACAATTAGAGAAGTTCTTGCAAACACATTCATACTCAAATAAGCATCATTTTCAAAGTGAACTTAAAGAACAAGATGAATCACTAGTCAAGCTTACGTAGAGAATAAATATCAATGAAAAATTAAGATTTTTTGCTCTATAACTATATTCTCAATGGAAAGTGCAAAAGTCTATTAAGTGAAGATAAAGCTGTAACCACTACTACAATTTGGGCAATATAGGACGGCTTCTAATTTAGAGTGAGAAATAAATAGGACGATCTTAAGTATATGGCCGTCTTAAAAGAAATGTAGGACGGCTATTACGGAAAAAATTAGGCTAAATTTTATAGGACGACTATTAGCCGTCTTAAAAAAATTCTTTTAGGGCCGTCCTAAAATAACAAATGTGTAATTTTTTTTTACTTTACTGTCTCCTCGCAAATGTGAATATCATTTATGTTGAAGTTAAAATCCAATTCCTAGCTATATTTCTCTTGCGAATTTGAACCTCCCCGTTGCCATTGCCACTCATCTAACGCCGTCACCACCGCCAAACGCTACCAGCAGCTCACGAAAAAGCCCACAACACGCGAAAACCCTACAACCTACGAAAACCCTGCATCTTTACCGCCTCACGCCATGTCCGCCGCCACAGTACTCCAAACCCCACCCAGTCCGCTACGCAAGGAGTAGTACCACTCCGTCTTCGCCGCCCCACTAAAACCACCCCGTGTCCACCCCTATAAAATCTTTTTAGGACAGCTATTAACCGTCTTATAAAATCTTTATAAAATGATACATATTATAAACTTTTTTTAGGAAATTTAATAACCAACTTATTTTGCAATATACTTTTATTTAATATTCAATAAGTGAATTATTTTTAAGTTATGAATTGACAAGAGATTGATTTACAAGGATGGATAAGAGCTAGATGTCTCTGGATAGAACAAAGGTAAAATTTATTGAGGTTGTGGAAATTATTTTGAGATTTGCTTATGATAATTCAACCAAAAAAGATCAAATTTGTTGTCCATGTTTGAAGTGTGCAAATTTAAAACCTTTTAGTGTGGTTGAAGTTAGAAATCATATCTATCATAATGGCATTGATAGTAGATATAAAAATTGGTATCATCATAAAGAGACTAAAAAGTAAAGTTCAAAACTTTATCCTCTTGAAGAATTCAGCGACGTCAATTCATGTGAAAATGATTTCACAAATAGTGCGAACAACTTTGAAAACCACAATTATGATGAAAATAATATAGGTGACATGCAAAACATTATGGAAGATGCTATAAAGCCATTATACCAAGGATGCAATTAGTTTACAAAATTGTCAAGGTCAGTCTCAGTTTATAAATGGAAGGGTAAGCATGGTCATTCAGAGACAAGCTTTAATGAGTTGCTAACTCTTTTGGGTGAGATGTTCCCTGAAGATAATGTTTTGCCATCATCAACGAATGTAGTTAAGAAGATCCTTCGTGAAATGGGCATGAATTATGAAAAAATTCATGCTTGTCCTAGTGATTGTATTCTATATCGAAATGAATACAAGGATTCCATAGCATGTCTGCATTGTGTCAAGATGAAAAGTTAATCCAATATTAGGGAAGGAAAAAGTTAATATTCCTGCAAAGGTATTATGGTACTTTCCACCCATTCCACGTTTTAAAAGAATGTTTCAATATTTAGCAACATCTCAAAATCTAACATGGCATGCAAAGGAAAGGGAAAATGATGGAATGTTGCGACATCCATCTGACTCACTCGAGTGGAAGCATGTCGACTATACTGGGCCTGAGTTTAGTGATGAATCTAGAAACCTTAGACTTGCACTTTCATCTGATGGGATCAATCCACACCACTCTTTAAGTAGTAGGTATAGTTGTTGGCCTGTTATACTTGTCATATATAATCTTCCTCCTTGGTTATGTATGAAAAGAAAATACATGATGCTAATTTTGTTGATATCTGGACCCAAGCAACCTGAAAATGATATTGATATTTACTTAGAGTCATTGATTGAAGACTTGAAGTTGTTATGGACTGATGGAATTGATGTGCATGATAATTTGAAACTTAAGAATTTTAAGTTGAAAGCTATCTTATTGTGGACAATCAATGACTTTCTTACTTATGAGAATCTTTGTGGTCATGCTGTAAAAGGTTATTATGCTTGCTAGGTATGTAGAGAGGGGTATTAGGGATCAATGTTAAAACATTCAAGGAAGATGTCTTACATAGGTCATAGAAAATGGTTACCCAGGTATCATCCTTATAAAAAACTATGCAAGTGTTTTAAAGGACATGAAGAGGAGCGAACACAACCAACGCCCTTAATTGGAAGTAAAGTATTAGCAGGAGTTGAGATGATGACTTTTGCACGTGGGAAAGTAAATTATAAGGTTGATACAAGCACGCCATGGAGGAAAAAATCAATATTCTTTGACTTAGAATATTGGAAGTTCTTGAATGTTAGACATCTGTTAGATGTGATGCATATAGAAAAGAATGTGTGTGATAACATTGTTGGTACATTGCTAAATACTTCTGGAAAAAGCAAAGATGGTGTTCATCAACGTATGAATCTCATTAAAATGGGTGTAAGAACTGAGATTAGCCCAGAGGTGGGCACGAATAAGACTTACTTACCCGCCACATGTTATACTTTATCGACGAAAGAGAAAAAATTATTTTGCAACACATTAGCAAATGTTAAAGTCCCAGATGGATACTCATCCAACATAAGTAGTTTGGTTTCTTTGACTGACAAAAGTTATATGGGATGAAGTCACATGATTGCCATGTCTTGATGCAACAATTGTTGCCTGTAGCATTGCCAGGGGTGTTGCCCAAAGTGGGGAGGAGTACAATTATTAAGTTTTACTATTTCTTCAATGATATATGCAAGAAAAAAATTGATGTTCAAAAGTTGGATGCAATTCAATCAGAACTTATTGGCACTCTATGCAAGTTAGAGAAATTCCTCCCTCCTTCATTTTTTGATGTGATGATACATCTCACAATTCATCTAATAAGAGAAGTAAGTTATGTGGACTGATGAGTGCTCGAAAAGTACTAATATTTCGTGATTAATTGTGCTTAATTGTTTAATATATAGATTTGTTGTGATTGTTTATTCGATTAATTTCATAAATCTATCCATTCGGAGTCACGGATATGTTTTAGTGCATTTCAGGTGTTTTTAGCGTCAAATGAGTCAAATGATGAAAACACGCGAAGACGGAACACTTACGAAGCTCGGATCACGAGTTACGAGCAAGACGTCAAATATGTAAGCCTTACATAACGAGCCATCACATATGTAAGGGGGTAAGAATGAAGAGAAGGAAAGCAATGCGCGCCGCGGCGAAGAAACCATGTGCCGGGGCGAGGGTCTCAACAACGTATGTAAAGGCATTTACATACCATTACATACAAGGCGCGCCGCGGCGAAGAAACCATATGCCGCGGCGAGAGGCTCTCGGGTTGCATCCTGGAAAATCATGAAAACATTGCGCGCCGCGGCATGATTATTGTGCGCCGCGGCGGGGAGCTCTCGGGTTTTTACATTATTTTCAGAATTTGTGTTGCGCCGCGGCCAAAAAAATGTATGCCGCGGTGCGCCTATTCCTATGGCAATCAGGATTTGTGTAAACCCTTACATCTATAAATACCCCTTAGACTCCCCCTTACATAACAACTCGAACAACTTTGATACAACTTTACACTTTACAATTTTGCAACCAAACAAGAGATTCATTCAATTTTGGGAGCTTTGCCACACTCAAAGAAGCGAGAGAAACCATTCTAAGGATTCAAGGAAGTCGTCGACGATCGAAGATTAAGCTTTGGAGAAGAACGCTATCCCATCCATAAGCGGTATTTAGATCTAGGTTTTCCTTGTTATAGAATTATATTTTCTTCTTCTTTCGTTGAAGTGTATGATCATATTATATTTGTCTATGAATGTTAATATGAACATGAGCGGTTAGTTTTATTATAGATGTTTAATTTGTGTTGCCATGTTTGCTAGAATTGTGTATGGTGTATATTTTATTGATTTAATATAAATGAATTATCTTTTGATTAAGAGCATGTTTAGATATTTAATTATGAATTATCATGGGCCAATTTGAGATTCGTAGTTAGGTTGAAAAATCTAAGAATTTAGTTATAAGAACGTCACCTTAACTTTATTCCGAAACACTTAATCAAAGCTTCAAATTAGTGACTTAGTCATAGCATTAGTTTGATTGGCATGTATTTCCTTGCGCATAATTTGATTGCTATTTGATTTACCCCGACCGAAGGCAATTAATTAGTTAATCAACAAAGAGATTTACCTCGACCGAAGGCAGTCTCGTAATTAAAAGGAAAGCTGGTAATATTGTTTATTTAGAACGTTCATGTTATTTCACCATACCTTTTCGATGCAAGCATAGTCAATCAAGCTAAACGTCCATACATTCTCCATTGATCTTCACATCTATTTGAATTGATTGTGAATCTGCAATATTGTTTTCATTTAATTGTTCGTATAATTGTTCCCGTCACAAATCAAACACATTTTTACAGTTTTACTAGATTTAGGACTCTAGTTGCTTAGTTTTAGTTTCACTAGAACTCTATTTAATTAGTGTTTTATTTGCATTAGAACTCTATTTAGATTAGGAAGAAGGTTATTTAGAACCACTGCAATTCCTTGAGAGACCGACCTTGAAAGTTTCTTATCACTTTTCTACGAGTGATTCGTACACTTGCGAGTACTAAATTTAACACATTATGGACCAGTCTTTTTGAGATAGATGTACCCATTTGAACGATTAATGAAGGAATTGAAAGAATATGTGAGGAATAAGAACCGACCTAAAGGATGTATAAATGAATATTATATAGCTGAAGAAGCAATGGGTTCTATAAGTTTTTTCGTTACCAAAAACACAATTCTAAAGGCAAGAAGAGGGGTTGGTCAATCCATAAGAGCTAGAAAACAAGAACTAGTAGATCGTAAATTATGGGAGCAAGCTCATTGTCATATTCTGTCAAACATAGATGAAGTTCAACCATATCTTGAGTAATTTTCTAAATTTTATTACTTAGTTTTATTTGTGATTAAATATCAATTTTTAATAATGAACATAACTTTAAAGGAAGCACTTGGAATATATTAAGGCCAAGTACAAACAATCAAGACGCACAAAGAAATGGTTAATTGACGAACATAATCGTACTTTTATGTACTGGCTACGTGATGAAGCGAGTATATTAAAACCTAACTATTAATGAAAGAAATTTTTTTCTCTGTATATGTTAATAATTAATTATACTCACTTGATCAGATTTCTCAAGTACTCAAAGATCCAAATAATAACATTTATGTCACACTTAGATGGATATCAAAATGTCCTAAATTTCATGTGATTAAATATAACAGTTATATCATCAATGGATATAGATTTCATACAAAGGAAATAGATGATAACTGAACCAATCAAAATAGTGGTGTGTCTTTAGTAGCACAAGTCATGCAATTTGCTACTATAAAGGATAAAAGACCAATATATGATGAAATGACATATTATGGAGTTATTCAAGAGATATGAGAGTTAGATTACTACAAGTTTAATAAGTGTGTATTCAAGTGTGATTGGGTTGAGAATGTGAATAAGGTTGGTATTCGCCATGACAAAGATAATTGTTTTACTTTGGTAAACTCACAAAGAATTGGGTATAACGAGATAGTTTCATTTTTGCAAGCCAAGCCAAGCAAGTATTTTATGTAAGAGACCCTAAAAACCCACAATGGTCAATTTTTCTTACTCCTCCTAATAAAGGTTATTATGATGAGAATAATGATGAGACAGATGAAGATATTGGGGAGTTTCAACGGGCTTCAATGGTTTGCGATGATAACGAGATACAAGATGGAGTTTATGATGATGACACAGAGGATGAAAAATTATTTTCTTATTTGCATACTAATTGCAAAGGCATATGGATTAATAATAAATAAATATATGGTAATTTTCATATACTTTATTGATTTTCTTTCGTTGAGTATCGTTCCTACCTCTTAATTTTACTAATTACCTAACTTTTACTTTTTATTAACTTGTTCATGCATTCTATCAAGTCATGCTTAATTGTATATTCACATATTATTACTTTATTTTTATGCAGATGGATGGAACGTTCTTCTAACTCAAGAAATGAAGGTGGTATCCATAGAAAGAGTACAGAAAATAAGAAAGAAGGTCGAGCAATGACAACTTTATCAAACATATTAACGAAAAGAGAGAGGATAGTAGTTGAGGTTGATGAAGAGGGGATACCATATGGTGATACCAATTCAAAGTGGGCTAGTGCTATCAGAAATATAACTCGATCGACCATTGATATCACTATAACTGATTGGCGATTAGTGCCCGAGTCTCGCAAAGAGGAAATTTGTCAATCCTTATTGGTACGTACTATTGCTGAACTTATACTTAATACTATATACTTCTCTATATGTATAATTATTTCATAATTACGATACTTATGTTGTATTGTAGGAATCATTTGAGATTGATCAACTTATGCTTGGCATTCCTCATATACAAATTTTCATCAGGTATATTTAAAATTGTAAGTATACTTTATTATGAGTATTTCATATCACTAACTAGCATATCATCATTCAATAATAGGTTATTATTTGGTAAATGGAGAGGACAAAATGTCCAATTGGAGAGACATTTTATTTTTGTAGATCTAGAATATCTCTACACGTATCATGATAAAGAATACAAAGTCAATATGGCTTGTGAACAAGTTTAATACAATGTTGTCTTCAATGTGTCTTATGGACATTAATTGTTGTTAATCCGTTCACTTGTGAACTTCAATGGTTCAATTCTAAGCTTAGAATTGAAAAATATACAAGAATTTGGTTGTCTTCAATGTTGTCTTCAATTCTATAAAAGCTTAGAATTCTTCTAAAGGATCACCTTTTGATGAAAAATATACAAGAATTTGGTTGAGGTAACATGCATATATTTATATTATATATTAGATAATATTTTTTATATAGTCATGTTCATATTATTTGTTTATATTAACTTGAATCCTATAAATGTAGTTATTATGTCATGAAATAATTATTGTAATTAACAGGGCTTTACAAACATGGCATTGTCATCATCAAAATTCAAATATTAATCCTAATTGGATTCCCGTTAAGGTAATTGTTTTAGTTAGTTTCTAAATTTTTCCAATTATTTTTTATGTTTATAATTAAATTAATTTTATAATTAATAATTGTAGTTGTCTTAATTGTACTTAATGTTCAAAACAATCCGAATCGTATGAATGTGGGTACTATGTTATGAAATTCATGGATATATATGTTACCAAATTTATTAGAAATGCAGACACAAATGATGTACCGGTAAGCTTAAACTTTATTATTTATGTATGTATATTCAAGTTAATAATTAATATTGCTATCTATTATTTAGCTTTAAAATATTTTACATATATTGTATTGTAGTTCTCAAGTAAGAATCAGTACACACCAACAGAGTTGCTGACATTAAGGCAAGAATGGTGTATGTATGTGTATAATTATCTTTTAAATAATTAGCTAGTTTGTATGTAACTAGTTTTTATCCTTAGATTGTATGTTTTATATACATGTATGTTCCTGTAATTGTGCATTATGATAATATGTGTAAAGCTAGGCTTTGAACAATATGGTGTAAATTATGGAAGTTTTTGGAATGAAATTTATTCTGAATCGTGTTTTTAGAATGAAATTAATATTTGTACAGGTTATATATAGATTTCAGTGCAGGACAAATACAACAAAAAAATTAAAAAAACAAATCTTATAGAACGACTACTGGCCGTCCTATAAGATTTTTTTAGGACGGCCACTATAAGACTTTTTTAAGACGGCCACTATAAGACTTTTTTAGGACGGTCAGTGGCCGTCCTATAAGATTTTTTTAGGACGATCACAATAAGATTTTTCCAGGACATCCAGTAGCCGTCCTATAAGATTTGTTTAGTTTTTAGGACTGCCTAAAAGAATTTTTTAGGACGGTTAAGTAAATTTTTTCCATAAAAAATAGGACGGTCAGTGGCCGTCCTATAATAATTTTTTACAAGGTACTCAATGAACATCCTATTTTTTCAATTTGTTTAGGATGAGACTTTATAGAACTGCCACTGACCGTCCTATAACCCGTCCTATAAAATCAAATTTATAGTAGTGAACTACAAATAACACAACTGAGCTATCAATTAGAGAAGGGACATAGGAAAAGGCAAATATTTATAATGGAATTATAAACAAAAAAAAAAAATTTTGGTTTATGTAGAGAATAACGATCAATTGAAAATTAACATAGACTTATGTAGATAACAATCAGTTGAAAATTAACATTTTTTCTCTAGAACTCTATTC
This sequence comes from Elaeagnus macrophylla, assembly GCA_029378325.1. Classification (NCBI taxonomy): domain Eukaryota; kingdom Viridiplantae; phylum Streptophyta; class Magnoliopsida; order Rosales; family Elaeagnaceae; genus Elaeagnus; species Elaeagnus macrophylla. The sequence goes on from CM055642.1 coordinate 41,465,270, forward strand.
TCAAAGGAAATTGCAAAAGACTATTACAAAAAGGGATGACAGCACTTTAGTCAGAAAGCTTACCCCCACCATGCTAAAGAAGCTACATAATATATTATAATGCTTGTTACAATTACAAAAAGAGAAAATGAGAGATCAAGTTAGACAGCAGAATTTAGTCATAGCAGCATAATGCCAATAAATTATAAAATATCTATAAGATTAGAGGGTTGTGATTCATACGCAATCTCCACAATCTTTGTAAGGCCAAATAGTAATTAGACATTCTCCTTTTATCCCAAAAATTTGGCACTCTATAGATCTTAAATTTCTAGAGATCAACATAGTATCCTATTGTTTTTCCCCAGCCATAATGTTTAAGTAACATAGTAATATCATTCTTTAAGTAACATTACCAATTAATTATTATAATATAATTAGTGATTAGTTACAAAATTATTGAAATCATTCTTAATATATGTATCTAATATCTACATTAATCTAAACATAAAAATAATTAATAGACCTTGTTAGAGTTAATAGAATGTCATTCAAGTTAATTAGGAAGTCAGTATATCATCATTCAAATGAAAATAACTACATCAGTATGTATGTTGTATAACCCACAGAAACAAAAGAGCTTAAATACATTGTATCTCTGGTAATTTATTGTTATTTCTTTATTCAGTTCAAGCAAAAAAATACATAGTTAATCCCTCGAGAGATTCCATGCCTTCAGCTGTTCAGCATGCCAAATAGTTGGCAGAATGTCTTGTACGGAGTATTCATTGATAAACAATCTGAATGCTCCACTCATTATTATTTTCTATCTAAACTAGTCTTAGCCAGCCATATCTTACACTAACAAACTCATCCCAAATGAAAGAATACATTCCAATAAAAATTAACTCAAGAACTCCAAATCTTAAGAAAATAAATTGTTGAATATAGTGTGTATTTGCAAACGTTAAATAGTACAATATATATATATATAAAAGAATAGCTAGCCTTCTGTCAATCCTACTATTAAGGCTTTGAAGATGTGATCTAATATTAGTGGGATTTGACCTATGCTAATTTGGAAAAGTAAAGATATTTTAAATATTTACAAAGATATTTCTTAATACTATTCCGCAAGTTGGAGAGTGAATATCATGAAGTCCCAACTTGTCACACAATGTCACAAACTGATCCTTCCTAAGGCCTTTGTAAAAATATCTGCCAATTGGAAGCGTGTAGGTACATACGATGGACTAATTATTTCAGCTTGTAGTTTTTCTTGAACTATGTGACAATCAATTTCGATGTGCTTTGTTTGCTCATGAAAAATAGGATTAGCAGTAATATACAAAGCTGACTGATTATCACAAAACAATGGTGCAGGAGCTGTTTGTGGGACTTTTAAATCCTATAGTATAAAGCATAACAAAGTCAGCTCCAAACATGTGTTGGCCATAGTTCGATATTCAGCTTCTGTTGATGATCTTGAAACATTGGTTTGTTTCTTGGATTTTCATAAGATGAGTGAATTTCCAAGAAAAACACAGTATCTTGTAACTGATTCTCTTGTCGCACAACAACCTCCCCAGTCTGGATCACAAAAAGCTTTTAATGTAAGATTGTTGGTGGCAGAAAATAACAAAACCCTGACCTGGAGTACCCTTGAGGTATTTAAGGACCCGTATGGCGCCATCACAATGAGGTCTGTAAGGCTGATGCATGAATTGACTTAGTGTTCGAGCAGGATAAACTATATCAGGCCTTGTGACAGTAAGGTAGATCAATCGGCCAACCAATCTCATGTATTTAGTTAGATCACTCAGTAATTCTCCATTTGTGGGAGTGAGTTTCAATAATTTTTGCCATTGGGAAGTTGTCTGGGCGTGCACCTAGAAGTCCTAAATCTTGCAAAATATCAAGTGCGTACTTTCTTTGAGACATGAAAATTACCTTTCTTAGAACGAGAGAATTCAATGCCCAGAAAATATTTCAAATCTCTAAGATCTTTGATGTGGAAGCAATTAAGAAGAAGCGTTTTGAGTCCATTTCTTGAAGATTATTTCCATTTAGAAGTATGTCGTCAACATAGATAAGAACTGTAGTAAATGAATTGCCTTGAGCCTTGGTAAAAAGAGAATAATCAACTTTAGACTGTTGATAACCGGCCTTTTGAATGGTATTTGAAACGGTGAAAAACCAGTTTCTGGAAGCCTGTTTAAGGCCATAGAAGGACTTGTTGAGATGATATACAATGTTCTCCCCTTGTTGTCAAAGACCAGGAGGAGGTTTCATGTACACCACCTCATGTAAATTTCCATGGAGAGAAGCATTCTGAACGTCTAATTGGTGAATGAACCAATGGCGGGCAGTAGCAATAGTAAGAAGACAGCGGAGAGTAGTGAGTTTAACTATAGGGGAGAAAGTCTCCTGTAATCAATGCCCTCAATTTGAGTGTAGCCTTTAGTAACAAGCCTAGCCTTGTAATGCTCAGTGGTACCATCAGACTGGTATTTGATTTTGTAGGCCCATTTGCAGTCGATCGATTTATGACCAACAGGCAGTGGAACCAAACTCCAAGTGTTATTGTGTTGTAAAGCCTCTAGCTCTATAGTCATGGCGTGGCACCAATGTGGATCAAGAATAGCCTGAGCATAGGATGTGGGTTTTGTGTGACCTGTAATGTTAGTAAGAAAAACACAATGGGCAGAAGATAAACGAGAGTAGGTAAGGAAGTGGAAAATAGGATACCAAGTACCTGATGCAAAATGAGGCGTTGAGGTTGAGTGATTAACGTGGTTGGACATGTGGTAGTTTGTATGCCATGTTGATGGATGTTTAGAGCGAGTGGACTGTCGAGGAGTGGGAATGAGAGGAATGGGATTATTTGTGTGTGGAGGGGTGGGGTCAAAGGATGGGGACAAAGGTGGGATGGGAAAGGTGGGGTTGTCATGCACGTCATATGCGTTAGGGAGGATAGAGTGGGTAGGTGCTTGAGGTGGGTTGCTTGAAGGTTGTGGCGTATCAATTGGTGGGGTCTAACTGTTAAGGAAATCAAAGGAAAGGTAGTGTTGGGGAGTATGTGGGGTAAGTGAGGCCAAGAATTGAGAGAAATGGAAGGTATGTTCACAGAATCGAACATCTCGACTTACAAAGAATTTGTTTGTCTCCAAATTGTAGAGTTTGTAACCCTTTTGGCTAGTAAGATATCCAACAAAGACACAACGTGTGGCACGGGGATCAAATTTATGAATAGGATGGACAAGAGTTGCATAACAGAGACAACCAGAGACTTTCAAGTGGTCAAGTGATGGGAGACGGTTGTAAAAGGTAATTTAGTGAAAAGTAATGGTGAAGGTAATCGGTTAATAATGGGTAAGTGAGATTGAAAAAGTAATGTACGTGTGACAGTGAGAATGCAATGATGTTTGTGTTCGACGACTCCATTTTGTTATGAAGTATAAACATAAATGCACTGATATTCAATGCCATTATTTTGAAAGAAATGCCTCATGGAGAAAAATTCAGACTCGTTGTTTATCCGAATGGTTTTAATGTTGGCATGGAATTGAGAGTGGACAAAAGTAATAAAAGATTTGAGAAGGTTTAGGGTTTCAGATTTATGTTGCATCAAAATACCCACGTGTACCTAGTAAAGTCATCCACAATGGTAAGAAAGAAATGTGCCCTTGAATGTGTGGGAATTTTGTGCGGACCCCAAATATCAAAATGTAACAAATTAAATGGAGCTTTAGTTGATATTAAACTCAGAGGAAATGAAAGTCTTGTTTGTTTGGTCATTGGACAAAAACTACAATTATTATCAAAATAAATATTATTGGAAGGCAATAATGGGAAAGCTAATCAAAGACGAGCAGGGGACGGGTGTCCAAGTTGCATGTGCCATAAATTGGATGAGAGTGAAACTTGATATGAGGCAGGTGTCTTTTGCAACGGAGACATGTAATAGAGACCACCATGCTGATTACCTGAGCCAATCATCTTTCCCGTTGCCAAGTCCTGCAAGACACAGAAGGTAGGAAACAAAATGGCACAACAGTTTAGAGAAGTAGTGAGTTTGCTGGAAGACATTAAATTTAAGCGAAAAGATGGAACACACAAAACTTTATCTAATGTGATATTTGAATTGAATGGTATAGTGCCCGTGGAAGTAATTGGGGCATGAGAACAAGTAGGTAAATTAACAATGGGCATTTGTGATGATTCAATTTTGGTGAAAAGTGTGTGGTCATAAGTGATGTGATTAGTAGCTCCGCTACCTAAAATCCAAGGTTTAGTGAACACATAATTTAGCCAGATCTGCAGCATTTGGATAAACATTGCTATTACTAGACGAATGAGTTGAACTCATCATAGAAATTACATGTGCTAATTGTTGTAGTTGCTCTACAGAGAACCCATGTAAAGGGTTGGATTGAGAGGCTAGCTGGGTTTGTGCATTGGAACCATATGGATGGGGCCCATGCACTAGAGATGTGTTTGCTGCGTTGGCAGTAGGAAAGGGACCACATGAATTGATGTTCCCTTGACGTTGTTGCTTAGATTGATTGTGCTTGCTACCTTGAATTCTTGTGTCATTGGGAACCCATGTCCCATTTTTAAATTTACATCTTTCTTCAGTGTGACCTCTCCTAGCGCAATATTTGCAATGGAATTTGAGGGTCCGACATTCTTCAATTGTATGACCATTTCTATCACAGTGCTCACAGTCTTTGTTTGTCGAATTATTTGACATATTGTTTGATCGGCTGTGAATCGCAGCGACAATGGAAAAATTCTCTATTGGTCTTGATATTATCTATCGTTGTGTTTCATCTTGATGGACCAATGAATAGGTTTGACATACATTAGGCAATGGCGACATCATGAGGATATTTCCACGAACATTGTTGTAGGTGTCATTGAGGCCCATAAGGAATTGCATCATTCGATCTTCTTCCTTTTGTGTATTGTGTTGCTTTCATCTCGTTACATGTGAGAGGGGTTTGATATGTTTCTAATTCATCCCAGAGACCTTTGAGTTTCTTGTAGTAATTTGAAACCGTCATGGTGCCTTATGAGAGAAAGGCGATGGATTTTTGTTCTAATATATGGTTGGTGCATTCTTTTGTGAGAATTGATATTTGAAATCTTGCCACACTTGATGGACAGTCTTGGCATGAATGACTGCTTTGGCCAAATTGGGTTTCGCTAAGTGAGCAAGCCATGATAAAATCATACTATTGCATTGATTCTAGAGAGCATATTAGATTTGTTGTTATGTTTCTGAAGGAGGCTGAATGGATCCGTTGACAAAGCCAACTTTGTTCTTGGCCATGAGAACATCAATCATGGATTTACTCCAAGATGGGTAATTGGTGTTGTTCAACTTTATTGGAATGAGCATGAGGTCGGGATGATCTGATTGATGAACAAAAAATGGGTGTGATGAATCAATACCAAGATTTTTGGTGTTGGTGCTTGAATTTTTGGAATTACTGTTTTTGGTTTTGGTGTTTGATCTGACATGGTGTTTGAAGGTGGTGTTTGATCAGGCAAATACTACCGGCGATGGGTGGCTTGAGCAACAGTGAAGAGAGTGGCTATCGCGCAAGATGGAGGTTGAGGTTGCGTGAGATATGGGTTCAAGCTTGCGCACGAGACAGATGATGAAAGTTGCGTGAGTCTTCTTATTGAAGTTGTGCGATCTGATGGCTGGTCAACAACGGTGAAAGATCCCTGACGATGATCAAAGCAGTGGCTGGTGGTTGGTGATATTAAGAAGGTTTGCTTTATTTAATTATTTATTTGTGTAGGGAAGCATCAATCTCTGGTATTGGGGACCAAAATTGACGACGCAAGTTTTTTTTTTTTTTTTTTTTTTAAGTTTGCTCTGATACCATCTTAAAAAAATAAATTGTTGAATATAATGTGTATTTGGAAACGTTAAATAGTACAATATATATATACAAGAATAGCTAGCCTTTTGTCAATCCTACTATTAAGGCTTTGAAGACGTGATCCAATATTAGTGGGATTTGACCTACGCTAATTTGGGCAAGTAAAGATATTATAAATATTAACAAAGATATTTCTTAGTACCAAATATTCTGACCGACAATAAGACATAAATATCAATCAACAACAACATATGAATGCCTTGAGGAGCTCTTAGGTCCCATTTTTATCCAAAAAATGACTATCAAATACTATAATGCTTAGAATAAACATTGTCTACCTCCTAATATACGTGAATCTAGCACATGTTTGTATCACTAATTAATAAACATTGAATTTCTGATTGAAGGTATAAGAAAATGTCCCATAATTATGAAATTCTTAAAAGTAAACTCCTTAAAAAACTCGGGCAACGAACTTCTACACCTGAAATTCAATGAATAAGATGAGAATCACTGAATTCAAATGAGCACGAATCCAAAAACAACACAACAACTTCTCAACTAGACTATTAAAATCAAAACACCCTTCTCTGTATGAAACAAATCAAAATCATCTGTCTTTAATCACTTTCAAACCTAAACCCATTAAATTCTCGATGCCAAACAATACCCAATTTATTAAACAAAAAAAATTGCAGACAATCAGCCAAAATATCCTCCCAAGTAGCATCAATGAGCAGAAAATTTATAAAACAAATCTCACACCAAAAACAAAAATATTAAAGAGTAGTTTATTTTTGTACAATTCTGGATCAAATTACATTTGAGTCAAATAAGAAAAAAATGAAATCAGATTATATCCTAGGGGAACCGCCACATGCCTAAAACAAAAAGTGATGGTGCGTCGCTGCTCACCATGGACGATTCTGTTGATCTTTGAGGGTGCATCGATGCTAGCTGGAGACGCTGTGGTTGACCCACCGCTACAGCGGGTGTCATGGAGGGGCTAGGTTACTAATCTAGAAACGAAATAAAGCTGTGCGGGATGACAACGGACTGGAGCAAGGAGAGCTAGAAACAATGAAGCAAGGAGAGCTAGGTACAGTGCTAGAGGGTGTTGGTCGTCGAACCAAAATAGGGTATCATTCGTGGTGGCTGGGCTGCGTGTTTTAGGGTTTTTTTGAAATTTTTGAAGAAAGTCACGCGGAGTGCGGTTTTGTTATTCACAAGACAAAAGGTAAAACTTTTAGGAATGGTTATTAACTCTTTCCAAAAAAAAAATTCCCAACTGTCCCAAAAACACACGTTTAGGGACAAAAATAACCGTCCCAAAAGCTAAAACTTTTAAGGACGGTTATTAACTCTTTCCAATAAAATTTTGCCCAACCGTCCCAAAAACACACATTTAGGGACGGTTGGCTGAGTTTTTTCAATGTGTAACCATCCCTAAATCTAATTATTGTTGTAGTGTTTGATCAATTTTTTTTTAATATTGAAACCTATGTTAGGTGGTGTTTGATTATGTAATAACAATCTTTTGGTATTTTGCATTATTAAACATTATCATATCACATTTTGGACCATGTATTATATTTGGATGTTTATTCACATTTGACATCTTTATGTAACAAATCCTATTAATGATTGTGTAAGGTTTATTTTGTATTGGCAATTTTCGTGGACAAAATGTTTGATTGTAATCTAGAGTAAGAGTTCACCGTTTAATCAGACGATACATGATGATGGAGTCACCAAGCTTGCAATGCCAATATGACAGGTAAAATATTCTATCATGCATACATCTTCACACATTTGTGCACTACACTTAGTATGGATCGTAACGAAAAATAAATTGTGCACATGTTGGTCGATCGATCGAGTGTATAGTTCGATCGATAGAGTGTGGAATGACATCGATCTAGGTGCTCTCGGGTTGAGCTAGATCGATCGATCAATCTGGTCGATCAATCGAGCATTGGATCGATCGATCGAGCCAGTCGTTAGATCGATCGTGACAGTTTTTCACTTCTACTAGAACTCCTTTTTAATTTGACCCATATGTTACTTTTACCAATTTGACTCATTTAATATTGAATGCAAAATCCTTATATGAGTAGAATTGTTGTGAAAGTTAGAATCATTGTATGAGTAGAATTGTTGTGAAAGTTAGAATCATTGTATGAGTAGAATTCTTGTGAAAGCAAAATTCTTATATGAGTAGAATTGTTGTGAGAGTGAAATCCTTGTATGAATAGAATTCTTGTGAGAACTAAATCCTGATTTGAGTAGAGTTTCAGTCCATTGCAAATCCTCTTTCAAGTTAAATTGGACTCTATATAAGTGATGCTTGCTTGTGCATAATTACGAACACACATAGAACTAATATTTTCTACATCTGAATTGTGCTTTTAACTTCTTCTCTTCATCTATCATTCTTAGGCGTTTTCATCTTTTAATTGTTCAAACATATTTTGTGGTTATGTTTGAATAATTCATATGCCTAATTGCTTTTCATGATATTGAGCTTTATATGATTGTTCTAGATTTTGCTAGCTGATTTAGTTTTTACATCGCATGCTGTTGAATTTGCTAGTTAGGATTGTTCATTGTTTGAATCCGCTCTAGGACACACTTTGCACTTGTGTTATTGTGCTAACGTTTCAAGTGAGGGGTTCGGTATTTCGTGTGACTCGAAATTACCGAAGGTGACGGGTTCGATTGATCTTGTGTGACTCAAGTAGATCGGAACGTTGGTCCGGATCCAGACATCTAACTATTGGAGGTTGTGAAAGGAGCGACGGCTCGTAAGTAAATTACAGAAAGGGGGATCTATCTGCGACGGGTAGTTCTGGACTCTATGGTTGTAATTGAACATTGATTTTCATAGTGGATAGTTAGGTGGTCCGGTGGACCGGTGGTTTTCCTCTTAGGTCATTGTTGTGGCCTAGGTTGTTTCCACCTAAAAATATCGTGTGTTATTTTTATTCCGCATTTTATCTTTACACGCGATTGCATGTCTGGCCGTTGTGATTAGATTACATATTTAATATTTGTTAAAAATTGAAAATAACCTATTAACCCCCCCTCTAGGCTTATTTGATCCGTGATTAAAAAAATTTTCAATTGGTATCAGAGCGGGTCACTAGATATACTTAGTGTTGCCTAGGACCTTATTATGGATCATATGAGAGAGGGTTTTTCTACAACCCGTCCACCTTACTTTGATGGGTCTAATTACCCATATTGGAAAGCTCGTATGAGAGCCTTTTTACGTTCCTTAGATGAAAGTGTTTGGAACTCTGTGCTTTATGGTTGGGAACCACCTGCGGTTACCAAGGATAATGTAGTCACACTTAAACCTAGAATAGATTGGACTCCTCAAGATAAGATTGGTAGTGGATGGAACCAAAAGGGTATCAATGCTATTTTTAGTGCTGTGTCGCCGGATGAATTCCGACATATTTCTGATATTGAAACTGCTAAGGCTGCTTGGGACACTTTAGAGGTTGCCCATGAGGGCACGTCCCAAGTTAAACGAACAAAACTTCGCATGCTAGCTACTAAGTTTGAAAATCTTAGAATGGAGGAGGATGAAACGTTTTCTGAGTTTTATGCTAATTTATGTGATATTGCTAACTCTTCTTCAAATCTTGGAGATAAAATTGATGAACGCAGGTTAGTTCGAAAAGTCTTATGCTCACTACCAGAACGCTTTCAAGCAAAGGTTACAGCAATAGAGGAAAGCAAAGACATTGACACCATCAAGATTGAAGAACTCGTTGGTTCAATTCAAACATTTGAGATGAACCTTCGAGCACCCAAAAAGAACATTGGTATTGCTCTCAAAACCACCAATGATGATGATGGTGATAGTGATGATATAGAAGATGAAGATCTACTCACCCTAGCTAGAAAACTCAAGAAAATGTTGAACAGAAAAGATCTACAGATTAAAGAAAAATCAAGAGATCGTAAGGGAAGAGAATTCGTGCCAATGAGTTCAGAAGGTAAGAAAACTAAACCCAGTGGACCTAAATGTTTTGAATGCAATGGTTTTGGTCATTTTGCAGCTGAGTGTGCCAACAAGAAGAAGAAGACAAGAAAAGCTTTCAATGCTACCCTTAGTGACACAGAAAGTGATGAAGACCAAGCTAGTGGTTCAGAAAATGTTAACTCTAACTACGTAGCTTTTACAGCAACTGTTGGTGGATACTCCAGTGAGTCAGACCTTGACTCAGATGATGAGGGAAGTAAATCTATTCTTGCTAAATTTAATGCAAACAGTTTTGAAGAATTATTTATTGATTTAATTAACTGCAAGAAAGAAAAAGATAAACCTCTCATAACTGTGACAAAACTGAATGATCAAATCAATTCGCAAGATCTTAATTTGTCAGTTTTAGAAAAAGAAAAAGTTGAACTGTCTGAGCATGTTGACAAGTTGAGTTTGAGTCTTGCAGGTATCAAACAGGAAAATTCAAAGCTTCTGCAGGAATTGGAGCAATCAAAGGAAACAGTGAAGAGATTAACAATTGGAGCTGAACGACTAGACAAGATGTTGAGCATTGGTAAGCCTTTCGGTGATACACGTGGACTTGGATTCTTAGATGAAAGTTGTACACCTTCTACTTCAAAAACTACATTTGTAAGGTCTTCTAACTCTACTTCTACTGCTACTAATTTTGCACAAACATCCACTACAGCTGTAGTAACTAAAACTGTTAAGTTTGTGCCTGTTTGTCATCATTGTGGTAGAAAAGGCCATATTCGACCTAAGTGTAGATTTTTGATGAATGCTCTTCGATTTAATGATCATCTTCATGCTTATAGGTATAGAACTCATAATTATCATCCTACCATGCATATGTTGAATTTGAATAGGAAAGATGAGTCTAAGAGTATGTTTTTAAAACCTAATGCAATTAAGTCTCAACCCAAAAACATAGAGAAATCAAAATTCATGAAAATTTAGGTTAGGAAAGATTGCATGTTTCCTATCAATTGATCACTATTGCCAGACCACCTAGGTACTTTTGTTTGAGTGCTTAAATGACCCTAGGTGAGTATTTTCATATGTTTATTTTGTCTTTGTCGTTAGATTTTTTTTGTTATTATTTAAAAAAAAAAAAAGGGCTACAAGGTATTGGATTCAAATAATGCTTATACTTATACAACCTTGTCTTTTGTGGCTTATTTTAATTCTCATTGTATATGTAATGCAACAATTCAAAATTTTACACACACTTGCATTTTTCACATGTGATGACACTATTGACTGAACTTATGCACACACCCACTGAACACTCATGTATGTCATCGATGAAATTTATGATTAATTTTGAAAGACTCTAAGACTTGAGCTAATCTTGACTGCGAAATTATATTGAGTTCTATTTCTTATTTTAGGGAGATAACTAATATTGAGAGGGCTACCTACTATGATGTGTGAAGCTACCGTAGTGAGCGGAGAGGGCTACCTCATAACTAGTGTGAAAGTCATCATATTAGATTTATGGCTCGTACATGTTTAAAAAATGGTAAATAAAATAAAAATTTAGTTGATAAATTTTATTTGGCATGTACAAAAAGAAAGAGCAAAAAAAAAAAAAAAATTTAAGAAATTTCTTTTGATAGACATATTTCATTATGTAAAAATGAAGACTCAATTATGATTTAGCATGATAGATGAAATTATTTTCTTTTGAGTCTCTTAAAATTGGTCATAAATGAATTTATTGAAATACAAGTGGAGTTCACACTGTATACTACTTTAAGTGAATGTCAATATGCCATTATATGTGTTAGTGTGCTTGTGTGATCTATTTATTTTGCTAATACAATGAATGATCAAAATTTAAGCAAAAATAATTTTTCAATTGGTTGTATGCTTATTAGTCTTAAATGAGTTTATTGCTTTGTTGGTCAAAAAAAAAAAATCTTTTTTAAATTTGTTTTTTCGTCTAGAGAGTCATAGAACTTAGGGGGAGTCATTGCATACATATTTCACTATTCTTCTTTTGACTTATGCAATTCCTCCTACATGCTTTGGACATATACATGTGTGATCTCATTTGCATTTTTAGCCCACTTCAATAATTGTTTTATGAGTTGTCAATTTCGTATGACAAAAAGGGGGAGAAATATTCATGTTGCTATGGAGATTGGATTTAGGGAGAGATGTTGCATTTATTAGTTGTGGGGGAGAAAGATTCATGTTGCACATACACTACATTTCATTCGCATCTTTATGTACACTGAACTAATAAACAATGAGGCTTTCAAGCCAAATTTGTGTGCTATTTGTTTGTCTAATTTCAGTGGACCGAGCATATCAAGTATCAAGCGAAGATGGTCCACCAGATCATAGACAGTCCACTATGTAATTGATGTAATGATATTTTAACCATGAGCGTTATGTAGTGAGAGAGTGGTTTTGTCACACGAAAATGCCAAAAGGGGAGATTGTAAGGTTTATTTTGTATTGGCAATTTTCGTGGACAAAATGTTTGATTGTAATCTAGAGTAAGAGTTCACCGTTTAATCAGACGATACATGATGATGGAGTCACTAAGCTTGCAATGCCAATATGACAGGTAAAATATTCTATCATGCATACATCTTCACACATTTGTGCACTATACTTAGTATGGATCGTAACGAAAAATAAATTGTGCACATGTTGGTCGATCGATCGAGTGTATAGTTCGATCGATCGAGTGTGGAACGACATCAATCTAGGTGCTCTCGGGTTGAGCTAGATCGATCGATCAATCTCATCGATCGATCGAGCCAGTCGTTAGATCGATCGAGACAGTTTTTCACTTCTACTAGAACTCCTTTTTAATTTGACCCATATGTTACTTTTACCAATTTGACTCATTTAATATTGAATGCAAAATCCTTATATGAGTAGAATTGTTGTGAAAGTTAGAATCATTGTATGAGTAGAATTGTTGTGAAAGTTGGAATCATTGTATGAGTAGAATTCTTGTGAAAGCAAAATTCTTATATGAGTAGAATTGTTGTGAGAGTGAAATCCTTGTATGAATAGAATTCTTGTGAGAACTAAATCCTGATTTGAGTAGAGTTTCAGTCCATTGCAAATCCTCTTTCAAGTTAAATTGGACTCTATATAAGTGATGCTTGCTTGTGCATAATTACGAACACACATAGAACTAATATTTTCTACATCTGAATTGTGCTTTTAACTTCTTCTCTTCATCTATCATTCTTAGGCGTTTTCATCTTTTAATTGTTCAAACATATTTTGTGGTTATGTTTGAATAATTCATATGCCTAATTGTTTTTCATGATATTGAGCTTTATATGATTGTTCTAGATTTTGCTAGCTGATTTAGTTTTTACATCGCATGCTGTTGAATCTGCTAGTTAGGATTGTTCATTGTTTGAATCCGCTCTAGGACACACTTTGCACTTGTGTTATTGTGCTAACGTTTCAGGTGAGGGGTTCGGTATTTCGTGTGACTCGAAATTACCGAAGGTGACGGGTTCGATTGATCTTGTGTGACTCAAGTAGATCGGAACGTTGGTCCGGATCCAGACATCTAACTATTGGAGGTTGTGAAAGGAGCGACGGCTCGTAAGTAAATTACAGAAAGGGGGATCTATCTGCGACGGGTAGTTCTGGACTCTATGGTTGTAATTGAACATTGATTTTCATAGTGGATAGTTAGGTGGTCCGGTGGACCGGTGGTTTTCCTCTTAGGTCATTGTTGTGGCCTAGGTTGTTTCCACCTAAAAATATCGTGTGTTATTTTTATTCCGCATTTTATCTTTACACGGGATTGCATGTCTGGCCGTTGTGATTAGATTACATATTTAATATTTATTAAAAATTGAAAATAACCTATTCACCCCCCTTTTAGGCTTAATTGATCCGTGATTAAAAACTTTTTCAGATTGTATTATTAAAACCAATGCCTTATACCTTCCAAGTGGGTGATAACACTATAAGATTTATTTCCTAATTGTGTAGACTGGCATAGTAATTTGAACTTTTTCTTAATAATGGATTGCTATAAGTTGTATCAAATATTTTTTGAGTTGTTTTTGGCACATCCAAGTATTCAATATATTTTAATAGTTGTGAATCAAGTGCTAATTTTGTATATGAGCTCATAAGGCCACTTTCGTTTTAAGCACTAATGAAACTCCATATCATCTCCTCTATATATTGGGTGTTTGTACGTGTCTATGTTGACAGTTGAGGATGATGAAGATAGTAATAACTATTTTGATAGTGAGGCTTTAACAATTTAATAATGTCATTTTTATTTATCTACATTTCCTTGCAACCTTTTCTACTTCAGATTATGTCATGGACTAGATATGATTGCATTAAATTTCAGTTGACTACCGTTTTAGGAAAATTTAAAATTGTTTGCATATTTTTTAGTTGTATATTGAATACGTTCCTATCAAAAACTTGGTTTGCAAATCTACTTGCCAAAGATTTGATCCTTCTACTATGTTTCTTATATGGGTGGTTGAGTTTTGACGATATCTTTAGTCAATTAGGGTTTGTTATTTTGGTTGTTAACCTAGTCGTATATATTCATATATCCTGTCGATATTGATTCTACAAAATTTATTTGGCTATTTAGTTAAATATATATTTATGATTGATGACTATATGTATAATTATGCTATCTAATTTAAGAATGTTGGAATTATTTTTTAAATTAGCATAATCTTTTAATTAAATCAATTATATATAAACAATTTATTAAACTATAATAAAATGAATCAAAATATCATTTTATTATATATACAAGGCCTATCTATAGGCTCACCTTAGGATCTCTTAAGCCTCTAAACATGGCTCCTGTTGTATGAGTGTGATATAGCGTATTGTGTTTGCTTGAAAGATGTAGAGTTCATGGAATACACAAACAAGCACTTACATGGAATGTTTATAGTTTTATCATAAACAAATCTTTCAAGGTACATATATATAATTTTAGGTCATGTTTATGTTGGAATGAATAGAATTATGAATGAAATTGTTTCCACATATTCTTAGTTTTGTTGTATTAGATTAGAATCGAAAGAATTACTGTCATTCTACGACCTCCCTTTAGTAAAAGTTATTCCTTTCCCTTCCCATTATATAAAAATGTATTATTCCAATTTTGCCACAAATACAATTAGCTCTCTCTCGCAACACCCAGCACCCAGCTCTCTTAGTTGCAGTACCCAGCTCTCTGCCGTTGCCTCCATAGCCGGTCCTTCACAGCTGGTAGTTCCTCCCTTTCTTGTTTTTTTTTTTTTTCCAGTTCTCGCCCGCCTGTTAGTAATTCTTCTCTCATCCTATAGACATAGATAATACATAGCTTATTACTCTCATCTTTTTTCCTTTTCGGGCTGAACGATTACATTTCCCATTTTTTAATTACTGTAAAATGGCTTTCACAACTTTATTAGATTAGCTTTCATCCAAATTCAGGTAAAGGCAAATTGGAGATTAATACTTGGTGTTATTTTGCAAATAATATGGAAGAAAAATATTATCAAAAATATTATTTTTTTTCTTTTAATTTTTTTATAGATTAAGTAATATTTTTAAGTCATATATATCATTCTAAGGTTTTTAATAATATATTATGTCTGAAAGGAAAAATTAATAATTAAATGACATTATTTAAACTTACTTAACATAGGAGTATTAAGGTAATATACACTATTTTTCATTTCTTGTAAACAAAACACTGAAAATACTGTTCTTTATTTGATTTTAGTGGTCAAATCAAACACTATAATAATGATATTGTTTTTTTTTTTTTTTCATTCAATTCAATTCTATTATCATTTCCATTCCTATTATTTTTTCATTCTGCAACCAAACGTAACCTTAGTTTTACATATGCTATATCTGAACAAATGTTTACAATAATTCTTATAGTCAACAGCAAGAGCAATGTTGGCAACAAACTCTTAAATTGCTAAGATTGTTAGGAGTTAGGATGGAGATGGTCCATTCTTCAAAGAGTTGTTTTAGTTCAAATGATAATCACCATTTTGTGTGTAGGTGAGGGGTTGATAATTGAATCTTGAGGGTGCCATAACCTTACCATTGAACTAGTATTGGAATATTAGTTTGTTAGAAGTTTGTTAGAAGTTTGTTTCATGTATCCACGTCACTTACTTAGAGTTTCCTTTGTTGTTAAGCATCTTTACATATATATAAACACTTGTAGCTTTGTATAATGTAGAGTGGAATAATACAATTTAGTTTCTCATTTTTAGTTTTTACTCTCAGTTTCTCAATTCTTCCATTTCCTACCATGGTATCAGAGCTAGAGATCATATATTCAAGGCCTAGCAATCTCAATTGTTGATTTACAAGTGTTTGGCCTGCATGGTGCATAGAGCCAACACTTGTGGAAGAGTGATAGATGTAAAAAAGTATGGTTGGCCCTCTTCCTAACAGCTTAAGCTTTTAGGAGAGTTGGTGACCAACAACTTCTACTATGATATCAGAGCATTAATGATCCTTCAAGATCTGTGAGTATGGTGTTCGATCACTACCTTCCAAATGACGTGTCATACAGAACCTCCTTCTGTCTCGCTCTGTTGCATTCTTCGTTTTCATCCACATGTCGCTTACCCAACAACCCATCTAATCTAAACCCATTTAATCTTTTCCTTTCTCTTTCTTCTCTTACCCTAAAATTCCATATTTTCAATTTGCTGATTACTCGCTCCAACGACGGCATTTTAAAGTGGAACAGAGCTCCTCAGAGTGTTATTAATGGGAATGCGTGTAATTTTGGGGATAAATCTCATGAGGTTATTGTGATTTTATTGGGTTGGCTCGGAGCAAAGAAAAAGCACCTGAAGAGATACGTGGATTGGTACAATTCTAGGGGTATTCACAGGGTGATCTTTGTTGTTGAACCGACGGAGATGATTTTCGATCTCTCAAAGGGAGTTGAAAAACGAGTTTCAGCTTTAGTAAATGAGCTTGTTGTTGAGATTCATTTTGAAATAGGAAAGTAAATAAAATCATAATATGGTAGAGATCATTCATAATATGGTAGAAATCATTGTACTTAATTATTATCCTTTTCTGTCGTTTTATTTCTATTATAAATTCATGTAATCTGTGCAAAGTAATACAATTCAATTGAAATATTCAAACCAAATATTGCATTCTTCTTTTCTACATGGTATCAGAGCCGATTAGGATTCTATAAATCGGAAAAGAAAAAAAAAATTAAACCAACCAAACCAGCCACCCAAACCACCATCGCGCCAGCCAGCCCACATCGCCCCACCCACCCAAACCACCAGCCAACCCTCACGGATCCACCACCCAAACTAGCCACCAAAATCGCCCCTCCATCACCATACCGACAGCCAGACCAACCCAACCCCCGCTACCACCACAGTGACACCCACATCGCGAAAACCCACATCGCGACCCCAACCCATCGCCAAAAGACCCACAGCTTGTGCTGTCGCCACAGACGCCGCTGCCACCGCAAACAAATGTCGCTTGTGCTGCCGCCACCGACGCAGGCAACCAGCGTTGCTCCTAGCGCCTCTGTGCCTCGCAACGCCTCGCCACACCCACCAACGTACAACATTCTTTTTTCTGATTGTCTAAATTAAAATAGAGATTCATTTAGATTTCTAAAAAAAAAAAAAAAGGTGAGAGATCAAATGAGTAACGAAATGGCATACCCCGGCATCAAATCTATTCCGATTGTTCCAACTAAGGCAGAAAATGATATTATTGACAAAGCTTCGGCATTGGTCATCTATACAGACAATATTGGTAAGGCTTTAATATTTCTACATCTGTTTTGAATAATACATGGATAATTGATTCTGGTGCAACAGATCACATGACAAATGATGCTAGACATGTTTCTTCACTTCAACCCTCTACAAAACAATTTGTCTCTATTGCAAATGGTACTTCAACCCCAATCATTGGGGAATGATCTTTAACTCTGACTGATACATTAAAATTAGAGTCTGTTTTAGTTGTTCCATCTTTAGCTCATAACCTTTTATCTGTTTCTCAAATAACCACTGCCTTATCTTGTGTTGTAATTTTTTGGCCTGATTATTGTGTGTTTAAGGACATCAACACCAAAAAAATGATTAGCTATGGTATTCGACGGGGGCGGCTGTATTAGTTAGATTTGGACTCAACAAGTATTAAAAGCTCACAACAAGCATTGGCAGTTGTTAGTTATGAAGAAAAAAAAGAGGAAAGAAATATGGTTGTGGCATCGCCGTTTTGGACATGCTTCCTTTGGTTATTTAAAAAAGTTATTCCCCAGTTTATTCTTAGCAGCCGATGTTTCGAGCTTCCACTGCGATGTTTGTGAACTTGCACGAAGTCATCGTGCTTCATTTCCATTACAATTGAACAAAAGTCCACTACCTTTCATGACTATTCACTCTGATGTCTGGGGTCCATCTAAAGTTACAACTTTGGGTGGGGCACGGTGGTTTGTAACATTTATTGATGATTGTACAAGAATGACATGGCTATGCTTGATGAAATCTAAGAGTGAAGTAAATTCATTATTTCAAAGGTTCCATAAAATGATTGAAACTCAATATCGTGCAAAGATTCAAGTTCTTCAAAGTGACAATGGTGAAGAATACCAGAGTATTGAGCTTCAACAATTTTTGGAGACACAAGGAATGATTCATCACACAACTTGCTCTTACATATCGCAACAAAATGGGGTGGCAGAGCGCAAGAATCGACACTTATTGGCCATGGTCCGAGCTTTATTAATTGAAGCCCATATGCCATTATCTTATTAGGGTGAAGCACTCACTTCTGCAGCCTATTTAATTAATAGGGTCCCCTCCAGTACCATCAATTTTAAAACACCATTCCAAACCCTAACAGATGCAGTCGTCGCCCCAACTGTCTCAAATTTACCCCCTCGTGTCTTTGGTTGTGTGGTGTTTGTCCACCTTCACAAACATCAAAGTACAAAACTAACTCCTCAAGCATTGCGATGTGTTTTTGTTGGGTATGCTAGTCATCAAAAGGGATATCGATGTTACCATCCCCCATCTCAAAAATTGTTTGTCACAATGGACGTTGTCTTTCATGAAGATACAATGTACTTTTCTGAGGCTGAATTTCAGGGGGAGTACCAGAAGGAAATTCAAACTCTCGATTATGATGGAAGTGAAAACCAAAATGTGAGTAAGTTATATGTAAGTGGCACAGCATTGGATTACACTAATGCACAATTAAGCAAAGATGGCGTTTCTAATGCCTAATTCTAAAATATTCTTTCTAATCACAAACTAAGGTTTGGTCCACCATCAATTCACAATCAGAAAATAATAAGAACATGAACAAGAAATAAATCCAATCATATATAATTAAATTACAAAATTGTTCTTCCAATCATTAGAAGCAATGCTAAAATCCCAAATACATATATTAGCCAACCATAACTAAATTGGTGTCAATCAATTTAGTCATGGAGGCAAACCACAAAATCAGAGAAGAAAAAGATATTACATTAAAAATACCCCAATGAATCTTCTAGCTCCAAATCCTTGAACTTGATTGATCCTCTTTCTCAAATCCTTGGAGTAGCTTCAACAATGGAGGGTCTCCTCTTGATTTTGGGTGGAAAACCCTTGCTGCAGTAGCAGCTAAGATGGGGAGGAAGATGGGTGTGAAAACTTGTGTTTGGGAGAGGTATAATGTTGTATTTATAGGGGGAAAGAAGTGGAATACGCGTTCTAGGGTTTCTGGGCAATTTTGGCACCTCCCGCCGCGGCACAGGTTTTTCCCGCCGCGGCGCGTGTTGAATTTTGGCTCGTTGGTTCAAAACAGAAACCTCCCCGCCGCGGCGCACAATAATCATGCCGCGGCGCGCCATGTTTTCATGATTTTCAAGGATCAACCCGAGAGCCTCTCGTCGCGGCATAGGTTTTGCCCGCCGCGGCGCGCCTTGTTTTCTTGCGCTGTAAATGCCCTTACATAGTATGTTGATTCTCGATGTAAGGCTTACGTTGCTAAGCCTTTGTTTGTCCCCCTTACATAATAAATGACATCCAATGTAAGGCTTACATTTTAAAGCACTTTGCTTCACTTTTGCTCTCTTTTTCCACATTTCTTCCCAAACCGACTTCGACCTACAAAACAATGAAATACCTTCCAAAACACGAAAATAATAAAATAAAAGATAAAATTAATGCTTAAAAATATAACAAAATATAGGTCAAAAATGTGTTCATCAGGGAGTACCAGAAGGAAATTCAAACTCTCGATTATGATGGAAGTGAAAACCAAAATGTGAGTAAGTTATATGTAAGTGGCACAGCATTGGATTACACTATTGATGACTCACAAACCGAACCAAACCAAGCAATATATGAATTAGATTCAAGTGGTACGACATTAGATCAAAATGTCAATGAGAACCAAATAATTGAAGAAATAAGTGATGAACATCCCATTGATGAACTGAGTACTTCTTAGCCTGAAATCGAGCCATTGGATAGTATGGCTCCATCTCCTGTCGATATATCACACCAATCGTTTACTGAAGTTGGTCTTGAGCTAAACAGAAGACAATTACCACAACGTAACACAAGAGGTATTCCTAAACCCACATATGAACCCGAACTTTCTAGTAAAGTAAAATATCCCATGAGTCACTATGTGTCTAACCATCGTTTGTCAAAATCAAATATGTCATTTGAGAATCAATTATCTGTTGTATCTATTCTTAACAGTGTGCAGGAAGCTTTAGCTGACCCAAAGTGGAAAGCTGCTATGAATGAGGAGCTGAGATCCTTACAAATGAACAAGACTTGAAAACTTGTTGATCGCCAACAAACAAAAAAGGTTGTTGGATGTCGATGGATTTTTACAGTAAAGTACCGAGCAGATGATACAATTGAACGTTATAAAGCAAGATTGGTGGCAAAAGGATACACTCAAACATATGGGATTGACTATACAAAGACTTTTGCACCTGTAGCAAAAATGAACACAGTTCGAGTCATATTATCCCTAGCTGCAAATCTGGATTGGCCATTAAATCAGTTCGACGTAAAGAATGCTTTTCTACTTGGAGATTTATCTGAAGAAGTCTACATGGATCTCCCACCAGGAAGTAAGTTGTCAGAAATTCATAATGGAAAAGTGTGCAGATTAAAAAAATCACTGTATGGATTAAAGCAATCTCCAAGAGCATGGTTTGGCAGGTTCAGAAAGTCTATGAAAGAATTTGGCTATCAGCAGAGCAATTCAGACCATACTTTATTCCTAAAGAAACAGCATGGTAAGATTACTATACTTATTGTATATGTAGATGATATGATCGTAATAGGAAATGATCCTGAAGAAAGAAAAGCTCTTCAAAGTTATTTGTCTAAAGAATTTGAAATGAAAGACCTTGGGTTCTTAAAGTATTTTCTTGGGATCGAGGTTCCTCGATCCAAGGATGAAATCTTTTTATCTCAAAGAAAATATGCCTTGGATCTACTACAAGAGACTGGTATGTCAGCGTGTCAACCAGTTAATACACCAGTAGAAGAAGGTCTAAAATTGTGTGTTGAATCCAACCAGGTACCAGTTAACAAAGAAAGATATCAAAGACTTGTTGGGAGGTTGATGTACTTATCTCATACTAGACCAAATTTGGCTTATGCTATAAGTATTGTTAGCCAATTTATGCATAATCTTGGAGAACAACATATGAATGCAGTTACTCGCATTTTGAGATATTTAAAATCTGCTCCTGAAAAAGGAGTATTATTCACCAAAAATACAAACTATCAAAGTATAGAAGCATATACTGATGCTGATTGGGCTGGTAATAAGGGTGACAGGTAATCTACTTCTGGCTACTTCACCTTTGTAGGAGGTAATCTTGTGACATGGAGAAGCAAGAAACAAAATGTTGTAGCTCGCTCAAGTGCAGAAGCTGAATTTAGAGGTTTAGCAAATGTACTTTGTGAGACACTATGGCTAAGACTACTATTACAAGGTTTTGGGTTTGCCTTCTGAACAACCCTTCCAAATATTTTGTGACAATAAAGCAGCATGTGATATTGCACATAATCCAATTCAACATGATCGTACAAAGCACGTCGAGGTAGACAGATTTTTTATCAAGGAAAAGTTGGAAGGAAAGATTTTGGAATTACCAAAGATTCGTTCAGAAGATCAGTTAGCTGACATCCTCACCAAAGCAGTCTCAAATCGAGTGTTCTTAAAGTTTTTAGACAAGTTGGGCATGTGGGACATGTATGCACTAACTTGAGGGGGAGTGTTGAGATTCATTTTGAAATAGGAAAGTAAATAAAATCATAATATGGTAGAGATCATTCATAATATGGTAGAAATCATTGTACTTAATTATTATCCTTTTCTGTCATTTTATTTCTATTATAAATTCATGTAATCTGTGCAAAGTAATACAATTCAATTGAAATATTCAAACCAAATATTGCATTCTTCTTTTCTACAGTTTCGTGGGTCTCCGATAGAGGTTTAGATGGTAGAGATCGGTGTTTGGTTTTCTACACTTTTAGCAATACGGATTGGTCTGTGTTTGGAGGGTCTTCGCGCTCTGCAAGATCTCTCTTGGTGAACACTGTTACTTTCAGATTCCGTATAGTTACTAGTAAAGTGAAATATTCAACAATTCATAAAATGGATTTCAGCTTAAGAATGCATAAAAGGATCGATCTATATGTCTTCGCCCTTATCCTTATGTTCTTCATCAGTGTCTCTGCTCAGGATTCTGTGGGCGATACAGAGAGGAAATTTTCTGGTGGATCCTTGGATCTCGACCGTCGTAGCAAGGTTAAATTGGCTGGCCTAAAAAAGACTGTTATTGGAGATAAGAGTGATGTTGATGCTCTTGATTTTGCTATTCACTTGGATTCTGGCCTTGGAGTTTTTGATGCATTTTTTGCAAGTTTTTCAATGATTTTAGTCAACGAAATTGGAGATGAGACCTTTATAATAGCAGCTTTCATGGCATTGCCTCATTCCAAGTCTATTGTTTTATTTGGTGCACTTAGTGCCTTGGTTGTAATGACAGTACTTTCTACTGCACTTGGTAGGATTGTGCCAAATTTGATATCAAGGAAGCATACAAATAGCGCCGCTACTGTTCTCTATGCATTTTTTGGGTTGCGGCTTCTTTACATTGCATGGAAATCAGACCCAAAATCTTCCCAAAAAAAAATAAATGGAGGAGGTAGCAGAGAAACTTGAGTCTGGACAAGGCAAGACTACCTTCCGGCTTTTCTTTTCCAAATTTTGTACTCCAATATTTTTGAAAAAAAAAATACTGTGTTCATGGCGTCCTAGGCTTCTTGTTAAGATGTAATTTTCTCTCCTTCAATCACTACCACTGTTGATGGTAGTAGCAACACAGATCAACAACAGTGTGATCCTTCAGTGAGTAAAGGAAGCCAACCTTCGAATAAGGTTCTTGGTAATCACAATTCAATTCTTCGAACTCCTATTTCAGGTTCAATTCCTCAGGGTTCTGAAGAAAATTCTATTGTTTTTTTTTATGTGCTTTCACGCAATCAGCAATTCCTCCAAATTACATGTCACTTGCTATAGAGATGTATAGAGATAGTCTTTCTTTTGCTTTTCCACCTGCTACACCAGTTATGTCGCTAATCAATTATGTACGAGATGGTGGTAGAAACGCAAATAGTGCTTCGATAGTGGTGAGTGAAATGCGAAGAAATGTTTTGGATATTCTCTCTCTGAAATTGCAATTGATCTATTGGATTGTGCTTATGGCATCCATAGCTTTCTACAAAGACGTTTTGTCGTCTTCGCTAGTTGTTTCACCTTCAGATAAATCAGTACTTACTGTGCCTAATAATGGTGAGTTCAATGCGACATTTCAAGACAATCGAAGTGCTGCAAAGTTTGATGTTGTTTCATCTTTGGTAATCAAGAAATCTAGTAATTTGCTGTTCTTGAATGTGTCTCAAAGGTGGATGGATTTGATGGCGACAAGGATGATTGATTTTCTTTTTTTATTGTAGTCCCTAGCGTCCTGATCTTAACTATTTTATTAGAATGGGCATATACTTGGCTGATGTTGCTTCCCTTCTCTGATCTGGAAAGGTCCAGTTCTATCTATTATTCAACACAAAGAGGACTTCTGCTTGGTTCATTAGTTTGTCTAAGCTGATGGATAATGATGATGTCAAGACTTTGAAACTTGGTGGAACACTCCATGATTTTGGCCATGGTTTTTTTCTTTTTAGCCCCTTCATGGCTATGAATGGTCCTGTGAAGATGTCCGCAGTTTGTTATTAACACCTGTTTTCAAGTCTCCGTTTGCATGCTGGTCCAATTGATGGTTGTTTCACCACCCTCAATCTGAGGGGGGCTATTAGAATATTAGTTTGTTAGGAGTTTGTTATCAGTTTGTTTCATGTATCTACGTCACTTACTTAGAGTTTCCTTAGTTGTTAAGCATCTTTACATATATATAAACACTTGCAACTTTGTATAATGTAGAGTGGAATCATACAATTTAGTTTCTCATTTTCAGTTTTCACTCTCAGTTTCTCAGTTCTTCCATTTCCTACTAAGCTTTTAGGAGAATTAATAATTAAAAACTTTTAACATGGTATCAGAGCTAGAGGTCATATGTTTAAGGCCTAGCAACCTCAATTGTTGAATTACAAGTGTTTGGCCTGCATGGTGCATAGAGCCAACACTTGTGGGAGAGTGATAGATGTATAAAAGTATAGTGGCCCTCTTCCTAGCAGCTTAAGCTTTTAGGAGAGTTGGTGACCAACAACTTCTAACAACTAGGCATTATGAAATATTATTAAAACACGACACCTGAAAGAGTTTTATTGAGATGAAATTAAAGAGGAAAAACTAGAGACACAAAGCTGATAAGAGAAAGTAAGGGCAGTGGATCAGTAAAGGGGTAGGAAAATGGTTGAAGTTGGCAGAGAATAAAAATTATGAAGATGTCACATCAAGCAAAATAAGGAATGAAAGGGTTGAAACCCTAACAAGCCCTCAAACGACACTCAAAAGGCACAACCGAAATTTCCTACCAAATATTTCTTATTTATTTATTATGTCTTTCTTAATTAACTATCTAATATTAAATAAATGAAAAATATTGAAAAATAGACTAGCTTAAACCTTATTTTTGATATTCTTATTCTAAGATAGCCTCTATATGTATAAAAAATATATATCAGACGTCTCTATTAGAATAAAATTAGCAAAAGAAGTTATGCTGTATTATTTTCCTAAAATATTTGAGTGATTATAAGTTAATATTTGTTATATTTTAGATAAATTCCACTAAGATCGTCATTAATTACAGATTTTATTGAAATATATGCTAATTTCAATTAATTTTGGATTAAAAAACAATCTTATTTAAATTGATTTTTTTTACTTGTTGAATGTTTAATTAATACTTCATTTCTTTTATAGGCAAACTATTCAATTTACTTCGCTCAATTATATGCAGATATGAAATTGGTCCCCAAGACCAAGTAATGCTTATCAATATCATATATGTAATTGTTTGCACACAAGGAAAAATACAGAATAACAATTAATTGGCAACCATGTTTTTTTTGGGTCCCCAAGACCAAGTAATGCTTATCAATATCATATATGTAATTGTTTGCACACAAGGAAAAATACAGAATAACAATTAATGGCAACCATGTTTTTTGTTTTTCAACGAAAACAATTTGGAAATTCTTGGGGCTTGTTAGTGTTCAACCAACCAAGACCAAGTAATGCTTGTAAATATCATATATGTAATTGTTTGCACACAAGGAAAAATACAGAATAAATGCCGACCATGTTTTTTTTTTTTTCAACGAAAACAATTTGGGAAATTCTTGGGGCTTGTTTGTGTTCAACCAAACTCTGCCTTTCTTTTCCTTGATGCGACATTAACTTACTATTGTATTGATCGTCAAAATATACCCAATAAACTATCAAAAGAGTGACAAATATGCGTTATCTTGGCTCATTCGTCTTTGTTTTGTTAATTTTTTTTAATTGCTTCTTCAAAGTTCAAATATGAAAATGATATATTTATTATGTAAATGTTAAATCTTAAATATGATATTTTTTTTTATGATTACGTTTACTTCAATTTCTATTTGAAGTTTCAAATGAAGATTTAATATCAATTGTATTATAAATTTGTATTTAAATGAAAATTTTATCTCAAAGTACATATTATATTTTACCAACCTTATAAATAGAATCTTTAGCAGTATATTGTGAATATAACAATAATGAGACTTACTACTTCTATTTAATTTCTCTACTTTTCTGCTCTTACAATTGCATAGTTTTATAATATGTTATTAGCACAATATTATCTGTTCAAGATTTGTGGTTTTACACATATGAAATGACATTAGCCATAATATGCTGCCAAATTTTAATGGTATAATGCCGATTACACACAAGTGCTTGAATTTTCTTATTCTTTATTATTAAACTCAAATTTAATTTTCATTCAAAATCTATCAAGATTTTTCTCTTAATCGATTTAATTGGGCATCATAAATTAATAATATTTATGGTTTTTTTTTTTTAAATCTGTTAAGTTATTTTGTTTATATGTCGAATATCTACATATATTCATATTACAGTATTGTCTTCAATAACTCTTCCTTGAGACCTCGACAGTAATCTCACGTATCACATCACGCTACCAACAAACTCTAAAAATTTCTCACTTCAAATTCTTTTATTTTATCTTAGGCTACATAATTTTATTGTCTATTATCTATTTTCTATGATTATTTTGTTATAACTAATATATGTTTCTATTTAATTGTTATTATTATAAAAAAGTAATTTGTTTAATTTTTAGAAAATTGTTTAAATTATCTAACCATGCTAAAATTCAAATTTAATATTATTATAAAAATAAATATTATTAAGTAATAGATTTTTAGTTAAACTTATTGTTGTTGTTATCAATAGATTTTCACAATGATTTTATTAAAAGATATTAGCAATACATATATTATTCTCCTACTAAATATATTGCAATCTTTGATTTTATTATTTTTTAATATATTGCAAATATATTTATAAATATAATAACAAATATATATGATAGTACAAAATATAGTACTCGCAAGTATATGAATCATTTATAGTAAGTGATAAGTAAACATTTAAGGTCGATCTCTCAAGAAATTACAATAGTTTTAAATAACATTTTCATACTTCTATAGAATTCTAGAACCATTAAAATACTAACTAGTTAGAATCCTAAAACTACTGAAACACTAACTAATTAGAACTATAAATTAAATTGAAGGTGAGAATGAGAACAAAGATGGAAAACAAATGAGTCACAATATTATGTTTCAACTTTAAACTAACTTAAATAGGTTTTTTAATAATCAATATTGGATTTATGAACGTTTAGCTTAATTGATCATGCTTGCATCAAAATATTATGATGAATTAACTTGAACAATCTAATAAATTAAGATTACTGACTTTGCTCTCGGATAATTTTCTTTAGTGATTAACTAATTAATATCTTACAAATCAGGTAGATAAATTAGCAATAAAATTATGGACAAAGAAAAATATACCAAACAAACCAATAGCATGACTAGGTCATTAATTTGAGTTATTGATTAAGTTTTTCAAAATATAATCAATGTGATGTTTCTAAAACTAAATTCTCATATTTTTAACCTTTTTATGAACATCAAATTGACTCATAAAAATTCACAAATAAATATTTAAATACACTCTTAATCAAAAGGCAAATTTTATTTATTCTATACAATTAAAACTTTAATTAAAATAAATATAAGTAAACATAGCAACAAAAGCTAAATATTCATAGTTAAATTCAGTCACTCATGTATAGAAAAAATTCATAGACAAATATAATCTTAACATATATCACAAGGAGAGAAGGATATGAACAATCTAATTGCACCAAGAACCTAGGAGGTCTAAATACCCACAAATTGAATTGGATGATGTTTTCTTCACCAAAAGCTTGTAGCTCTATCTTATATATGTCTTGAGTTTTTGAGATTGACTTTCCTTGCCTCCTTGGATGCGAAAAAACTCCAAAAATTCTAAAAATTTAGTGTAAAAAGTTAGCTCAAAATTGTGTGTTGTTGGAAACGTAAGGGGGTATTTATAAGTATAAGGGTTACATAAAACTCGAAAACCCATAAAAGTTTGCGCCCTGTGGCACACAATTTTTCATGCAGCAGCATAAAGCTAAAAATTGTCCCATAGTAAAACCCCGAGAGTAGTGCACCGCAGGACACAAAAATCTCTGCTGTGGCACAAGTTAATTTTTGTATCTGTGTACGTAACCCTTACAAATTGGTTAGTTTCTGATGTAAGGCTTATGTGCCTTAGTAATTTTTTGCTCCTAGGTTGCAATTTGAGTGTTCTAAGTGTCCCATCTTTGCGTGTTTACATTATTTATCTATTTTGAAGCTAAAAATACCTAAAATTTACAAAACATGCCTATAATTTTGAATTAAGAAATTTATGCAAAAAAGTAAATAAAGCCTTATAATTAAAATCTATTTGTAATAATTAAGCAAAATAAATTACGAAATATTAGTACTTTTCAAGTACTCATCACAACCTTCAACCAACTTCTTGTTAGTCTATAGCAAGTGAAGCGATCTAAAAACTAAAAGAAAGAATAAATAAACTAAATTATACTAAACAAAATTACTTCTGTAGATTTTTACGGTTGTATTCAACATATGCAACAAGCTTTTTAAACCCTTAGGTGGCCATAGTGGTCGAGTTATAATCTCGTGAGGGCTTTCAGTGATGATACCCACAAATATCCTACTAAACTAAAACTAAAAATAAACTATAAAGAAACAAAACTATTAACTTAAATCAACAAAATTTCTCATATTTCAGTTTATTTATAATTCATAATTAAGTTTCATGCATAATCATGTTTAACCTCTCAACAAACATCAAAATTTATCATACAAATTAAATTCATATTGTTCATCCATATCCCAATGCTCTAATATATTCATATCAAATTCCCTAAACTCAATGTCAAGAACCTAAATTTGCTTTGACTCTGAGCCTCACAAGATTTACTCTTAATATCACACTAACCCTAAGGGTTTAAGCATTCAACAAGGTATATGCAAATAAAAGTTATGTAAAGATGAAAGCAAGTAGGTTTGTATATGAAAGACCAAATGCAATAAAATTGATCTCATGGAAGGAATCAGATGCTAGGATTATGATAGACTCTTATTGCTCATATCATACTCCAATCAAACTCATTAAGCAAAAAATATCAAGTATGTGCCTATTTATGACTAAAAATGCTTTTGACATCAAAGGGTTATTTCTTTATATTGTAATAATCACTTTACTACTTCAGAAATTTTGGGATTTTTTTTTTCTTTTAATGTAGTTTATTGATATATATATATATACACTTTTATTTGTACACCAATCAATTTTTTTTCTTAACTCCAACAATTTATGAAGTATTTTTTTTTTTGTAAGTGACTATTATAACTTCTTTGTCTAAGGGAACCCCATATATAATATTATGCACTAAAAGTTAAGCATTAAGATAATTAAATACTCATTTTTAACCACTACTCAAGTCATTCACTTAGAGTTATGAAAATAAGCAACATGAACTTCATTTGATTGTTAAAAATGCTAATATCTAATGCAAAAATTTATAGAGATCATCTAACAATTTAGAATCATAAGAAAAATGTTTACAAGAGTAGAAGAAAATAATCTCTCAAAATAAAATGCTAAAGGCTCAAATATCTCATAAGATAGTCTCTACTATTTGATTATATGACATTAAATTTAGGTTCATTTTAGTTTCAATATCAACAACATAGTTTATGAATTATAACTATGAACCAATTTTTACAACAAGCTTTTAGAATGTTAAAGAAAATTAAACAAAACATGCATAATATACTCAATTATTCACGATAAATTAACACAAAGCATGATAGTTTTGCATCAAAACAAATTTTAGTATACCACAATTCACATTCCAAATCTAAATTAAATATTGTCCTCAATGTAACCAATCAAATATATGTTCAGAAAAGCACTCAAAGGTAACAAATAGAGAAATAATACTAATGCAACTAAAGATAAGAAATAAAAAGAAAAAAAAGAAAAGAAAAGATACTTACGAAAATGGTGGGTTGCTTCCCACCAAATGCCTTTCTATAACATCTTAGGAAGGAGATAAATATAATCTTAATATATATCACAAGGAGAGAAGAAGAATAAGATCAATTTAATTACACCAAAAACCTAGGAGGTTTAAATACCCGCAAATTGGATTGGATAATGTTTTCTTCACCAAAAGCTTATAGCTCTACCTTCTATTATGTTTTAAGTCCTTGAGATTGGCTTCCCTTGCCTCCTTGGATGTGAAAAAACTCCAAAAATTCTTAAAATTTTGTGTAAAAGTTGGCTTAAAATTGTATATTGTTGGAAATGTAAGGGGGGTATTTATAGGTGTGAGGGTTACATAAAACTCAAATTTTCTAGAAAAGTTTGCTCTCTACGGTACAAAGCTGAAAATTGTCCCATTGTAAAAACCAAGAATAGTACGCCAAGGCACAAAAGAATCACCACCGTGGCACGCAAAAATCTTCGCTATAGCACAAGTTAATTTTTGTGTCTTCGTACGTAACCCTTACAAATTAATTAGTTTCTGATGTAAAGCTTACATGTCTTAGTCATTTTTTATCCTAGGTTGCTATTTGAGTGTTCCAAGTATCCAATCTTCTTGTGTTTATATTATTTGTCTCTTTTAAAGATAAAAACAAATGAAATACACAAAAACATACACGTGATTCTGAATTTATAGATTTATGCAAATAATTAAACAAAACATTATAATTAAATCTATTTGTAACAATTAAATACAATAAATCACGAAATATTAGTATTCTTCAAGAACTCATCAATATATTTCTCAATATAAATATTTGTTATTACAAAATATTTTTTATGAATTTTGAATATTTTGTAATAAATTGATAGATAGTAGTAATTCACCATTAAATATTTGTATGTATTTGCCTTTAGTTCTCTATCCATATGTACCTTTAGCTATAATTAATAATTGATTTGTTGAGCACACCTTTTACTTTCATTCTCATTATCATCTATACATCTAATCCTATAGACTATATGTTTAACTATATATCTATATTAATTAAAAAAATAAAAATTGTTTGTATATATGATAATTGAAATGTATTTTATGCTTAATTTTTGAATGTTGTTATAACGATCTCATTCGAATTATATGTAAAATGTTTGATTTTTTGATGTACTATTAATATTAATTATATAACATAAAATTTTACTAATAATTATTAATATTATACATATTTCATATTATCAAGTATATGGTTGCACGAAACAGTAAGATATAAGAGAGTTATATTTAGGAGGCTAGTTTTTGAAAGCCTTAGTACCATTAATTTTTTTGAAAACATTGTTCTAAGTAGGAGGATGATTTTTAAGGAGGTATCGTTCCATCATTGTTTCATAGGAATACTCTTAGTGAATAGTAATTGCATGTGCTTCTATATCGTTATTATTTTTATGATAAAGTATGTCTTAAAATTTACATATATAAGAAGAAAAAGTGATTGGATTATTATTCTCTTGAAAGTGTGGAGAGAAATATTATAGTGTATATATTTCATTTATTGAGAGTCTCCAGGCTACAATGCTGCCTCGTGTATGCTTTTAAATAGCAACATTGAGAGATTTAATTCGCTGAAATGATACATATACAATGAAAATTGACTTTTTATCTAATATAGTAAAACGACTGTGTTTTGGCAAGATACAAATAACACTTTTAACCCCAAACCCAACGCAGAAGAAAATCTCTGATTTCGTAAACGAAGCTTCATTCACTGATATACATGGCAGATTTACTCAGTTAGGAAAGTTTGAAATAATCAACTTACCTTTTATCCAAGGACTGCTTTCAGTAATTGGAACGAAAAAGGAAATAATATAAGAGCAAGAACCTCACCTGAGAGCCAAGGAAGTAATTAATATCCTCCAAATAAAATTTATCTTTTTATTTCTCCAACTGAGAAGAAATATATTTTGATGTCTAAATGGATACCAGCTCTCCAGTGAGTTCATATAAAGATTCATCCAGTGTTGCCTGTACATATGAAAGTCATGTGAATGTACAGGTTACATACAGTACATACAAATTTGTATGTAACCTGTACATACAAATTGTATGTAACTTGTACATACAAATTAATATGTAACCTGTACATTCACATTTTGTATGTAACCTGTACATTCACATGAAATGCATTGTATTGTTTGTATGTTATTGCTGTTTTGAACAGCTTATGGAAGTCATGTGAATGTACAGGTTACATACAAAATGTGAATGTACAGGTTACATACAAAATGTGAACGTATAGGTTACATACAAAATGTGAACCTGTACATTCACATACAAAATGTGAATGTACAAGTTACATACAAATTTGTATGTACAAGGTTACATACAAATTTATATGTAACTTGTACATTCACATGACTTTCATAAGCTGTTCAAAATAGCAATAATACAATTCAGTTTCTCATTTTTAGTTTCCACTCTCACTTTCTCAGTTCAAACTAAAGTAGGGAATTAAATTTTGGAGGACAATAAATCAATCAGAAAAGGTAGCGAAAAGAGGAGATAAAACTTCAAGTCAATCGAACAAAAGAAAAAGGGGGAAATTAATTATTCGGATTGAAGAGAAATTCACCTGGTGAGAAAATTGGAAATTGAAATTAAAGTGCAAGTTGAAGAAGTAGTTGACGTAGAAGCAAAAGAAGTAGTTGGAGATAAAAGAAGCAGAAGCGGTTGCAATTGACGTAACGAAAATAAAAGGACATTTTAGTAAAAATCATATTTACTATCTAAGTGAAACGGTGAGTTTCATTACCTAAATTTGCTATTTAGGTAAAATTAACACTTTTTGTCATATCTTTGCTATATAGGTAATTCACTGACATTGAGAGCAAAAATGACATTATAAGATATTATATATGCTATTTATATGAGTAAATTTTCTATTAAAATAGAAATATAATAGCATCTATACAAGCAGTACATGCCCAACTTAAGACTAAGGATATTAAGGACATTTTTATTATATCATCCTTGAAATGAATGTCATCTGATATTGATATTGAAATTAATACAATCAAAGAAGAAAAATATACAAAGTATATCTTGAAGAATTACAAGTGATTAATTTGATTTATAATAATAACTGTATATCTCTTTAAATGGATAAAATATGAGAACTATATTGTTAAAATTCAATCATGATCATTCAAGCCTTTGTAGTACTCAATATCTTTAACATTTCATTTGAAACATTTGGTGAGAAAAAAATGTTATTGAATTATATATTTCATTGACTGCAAAAAAATATATATACAAAATTTTTTTGTGTGTTTATATAGTAAAATTGGCAACATATAAGAATTTTTCATATGCTATCTTTGCAAATAAATTTATGCTCTTAAAATAACAATATAGAAACACATAATATGATATAGTGAACATGTATGTGTCTCAAAGACAATGCAGTAACACTCACTATTATTAAATGATAATTTTTTGAGTTAGCACAATTTAACTTGATAGAAAGTTTTGAAGAACTAAAGTATGATAAATCATATTATAGATAATGGTGCTTAAATTCTTCGAGGTGAAGGAAAAATTTAATATTTTGAGTATATCTGGCGATAATGGTATTTGAGACTACAAGTAAAATATAGTTATATTACATCTAAAGTCTTTAGATAGAAGCTTAAAACTTGAAAAGTTTTCCAAAAGACTAGTCTTATTATAAAAATTACACGAATGCTGTATATTTTGGTTTAAATTTATAATGTTACAAGTACATGACTAGAAGTCTATATTTGAAAATTTTCTTTTATTTTATATCACAAATATAAAATAAAATTTGATGGGCTAAAAGTTAAAACATTTATCACGAACAAAGTTAAGTTATGAAAAATTAAAATTGATTTATTCTACAATAGAAATTTAAGTAGTTATTTACCCTAGTCCAAATCTTTCATTATTTAGTAACTATATGTGATACATATTCCTAAAGCAAATTAATTTTATTGTATTTGAACATCATTTATAGTGAATCTCACGCCTCTGATTTATTAATAAATCTTGTATTATAAAAATAATATTGTCAGTCTTATTATGAAAAATATGATATATTTTAGATTCAATTTAACTTACTAATTTATTGTTAAAATTTCCAATTGTAACTTATATTTGTGACAAAATTAAGTTAAATTATTTTTATTTCACTAACTTAATATATTGAGATGGACCCACTATAAACTTTAAAGATATTTGTTTTGAGCATTATCGATTTAATTATTGAATATATTGGACCCTTTAAAAGGTAAACAAGCTTCTTAAATAATCTTGATAGTAAAATAATTTTCACCATTATGAGGAGTAAAAAATAATGGTGTGAAATTACTTATAATGTATCCCTTTTTATGGAATATGAAGTTCAGAAAATTGTTCGATGGTAGAATACTATATATTATCAATGCATTTGGAAAAAAAAAATTTAACTGCAAAATGCTCAAGCAGTTATTGATGTACCTATAGAACAATGAAATGAAATGGCAGCAAACATTTAAAACTTGTCTAAAGCTTGCTAATTATTGATGAAAAATAAATGGAGTTAACACTTATTGATGAAGTAAATGGAGTTAACACTCCAAGAAATGATATCAAAAACAAAAACTATAACAATTATTGATTTCTATAAAGTCTCAAGTGCCTGATAAATAAAATGATATTATTTTGACTATGGAAAAAGGAAAATATTAATATGTTAATATTATACAAAATATTTTATTTCATACCTCTTTTAAATTTTCAAGAGATGATTAGAATTCTTAATAAAATTAAAAGTTATTAAATGTTGACAAAACAAAGTATCGTTTAATCCATAAATTATATTCACTTATGCGCAAAGTGAAATAGATATAATATGAACACTTGATATGTTTACTAGATATTTATAAGAACTAGTTATCCAAGTGTCTAAAAGTATAAAATGTTTTGAAAATACATGAATTTATGTAAAACATGTAATGTTCTTAGATATAATTTTTTTATTCTTGTACATATAAGATAACTTTAAAATGTGATTAGTAGTCGCATAATAATTGTTTATATAATTATTGATATGAATAAATTAGTAATACTTATTGCTTATAAAATTATTAAATACATAAATCATATATTGTTATTATAATTTATAGACATATACGATTAAAGCAATGTTAATAACTACATTAAAATTCAATATTTGTACATGTTTCATAACTTTTTTTTTTTTTTTGCTACATAGAATAGACATGTGGGGGGCACATGTCTATGAAGGGGACTCTACGGTAGTTGAGAGACTCCGGCTATATCAGACGGTAGGAGAGAGATATCAATGTCGCCTACTCTGTTGTTATTAGAAGCCTATTGTATAAGGTTGTGCGCTCTAGAGTTGAGATCACGTGGTATCCATCGAATGGAGATCATATTAAAGCATGAGAGATGCGTAGTCATTTCCTTTAGAATCTGTACAGTTGAGGGATGAAGGTTTGTCTAATTTTCTTCAAGGAAAGCAGTAATGATTGTTTGGTTGTCACCTTCAAGATAGACTGATTGATGAGAGAAATTTTTCAAGTAAGAGAAGGCTGCAGTAAAGGCGAAACTTTCAGCAATTTCACTGTTGATAGTGTGCCTGAAATCAACCCATGCATGAATAGTACGGCCATGGCTGTCCGTAGTGATAAATCCAATTCCAGCTTGCCCATCTTTCCAGGCAGCATCAAAATTAACTTTGATTGCGTGAGGGGGTGGGGGTTGCCATGTAGAAGGAATGAAAGTATTTTCTCCTATGGCATTTATCCGAGTCCAAGATTTATTGAGGAGTGGTGTGAATTCTTCGATTCGGTGATGAATTCTGGAAATGAGCTGTTGCTGATTGATTACTTTGCCTTTATAGAGCACCTCATTCCTCAGCCACCACACTTGTTCAATCATGAGTGTGGATACTAGAGTGAATTCGGCAGCTGTAACATGATTTGGTAGCCATCTTTTAGGAGGATTAATGATAAAGTTTATGTATTCAAAAATGTCTAACCTCTCTAGAAATTCCCATCGGATGTTCCATTTCCAAGTTGACCACCAAGTTCGAATTATATCACATAAAACAAATCAATATGTTTTTTATTCATAACAAAGTTATTTGGTTGTACTATATGAAAATTATCTCATATTTTTATTTATTTTATAATCAATTGACACCATTTAGTAAGATAAATAATGTTCATTTTATTTATTGATATTGATAAACATTATCAAAAGCATATACACATGTTGAATCTTACATTTTTTATTTTAGAGTAAAATTGAATATGAATTATTATTTTATTTTTTGTAATGTATGTTATCATTAGTACATTATGTTTTATGAATGTAAGATCTTTAATTAATTTTTTCGATTATCGATAAAATAAGTTATTTTTGTAGAATAATGAAATATACCTTGCAAGTTAGTAGTTGAATGTAACAGGTGATTAAAGTAATTATATTTGACCAATAGATATAAAATATGAAGAAATTGTACTACATATAAAGTTAAATAACGACCAAGTAGGCTCACACGCCATAATTTATTAGCTTTACTTCTACATTTGAGAGATTATCATAGTTGTGTTAAAATATGTCAATTAAAAGGATATTTCATGTTAAGTGATTGTCCTCGTCAGGGATAGCATATTTGTATACGCATTGTACTATTTTTTCGTTCCATAGTTTTATCTGATTGGGTTTTTCTTGAAAGATTTTAATAAGACAACTTAAGCGTATTTGTATAAAAACATAATACTTTTTGTTTATCTTTGCTTGTTTTTTACCCCATTAAGTTTTTTTAGTAAGATTTTTAATGAAACATATTCTTAATATAGTTGATATCTAGAATAAGTGTTATAATTTAGATATCAAATCTTAAATATGATATTATCTCTTTTATGGTTAGATTTACTTCAACTTTTATTTGAAGTTTTAAATAAAGATTTAATCTCTAGTGTATCATAAATTTATATTTAAATAAAGATTTAATCTTTATTATATCTTAAATTTAAAATTTATATTATATTTTGTTAATACTATTACTAAAATGTTTAGCAAAATATTGTAAATATAACAATAATAAAATTTACTTTTTTCTATTTGCTTTATCTACTCTCTTTTTTCTCTTACAGTTAGTTTTATAATGATATCTCTTTATTGCTTCTTTTTGTTGGTATATATTTTCACTTTAATTAATTTACATTAAAAAAATGTGTACTGAAATGAACAGGATAATTGAGAAGTAATGACGATTAATATTATTCTAATTACTTGTAAAATTTTGATTGGTGATTAATGCATAAATCAATCAATAAATGGCACAATATGACATATATTAAATTAATTTTTGTTCGATGGTGATAGAGTCAATGAGTTATCACTCAAATTAATATTCCTAAATAGAATATTTCTTCAAATATTCTACAAAAGATTAATTATTTTTTAGTGTTTGGCGGTGATATTCTATATAACTTAAATTATTCATTATCATGATAATAATTTATTAAGAATAATTTTATTTAATAATAATGCCATTAAGATATAATTAATAATAAAAATAAAATGTGTATTTTATATATTTTAGTTGTATTCATAAAAAAATTGTGTGTATATATATACACACACACAATTGATAATATTATAAAGAATGGAAATTAAAGATAAATTTGTTTGCTTGTACATTGGAAGTTGGGAGTTGGTAGTTTAATGCAGCAAATCTGGAGATAAAAACCTGAACCAAATTGATAGGATGAGAGCTCAATTTGTCAATTGAGTCTCAAGGTTGATTTCATAAAGAAGCTCCACAAAACAATGATTATCCTAAAACAATGATCTGATACCAATATGAAGCAAGAGGTCTAAGGATAAAATCTAAGCCAAAATAACTTTAGAGGTTGAGAATCAATTCATCTATTGAAACCTCTATTTCATTAAGGAAACCAAGTCTCATAGAGACAAATTACAAAACTGATAATGTTCAAAGCTCATCAATAAAATGTGTATACTCCTCCTTTTAGTAGAGAAGGACTAATAGCCTAAATGGCCATCTCAGCTAAACAACAAAACAAAGAAATAAATTTTAACAATTCTAAAACGACAATGTAAAATAAGGAAACATTAAACACTTAAAAATCAATAATAAATGGGCTCTAATGCTCCTGCATCAGAGTGTAACTTACTAGTTATCGACTTATTAAGTTGTGACATTTCGAACATAACATTTTTTCTTATGTAACGATATTTTTACCATCATAATTGATGTCACCATAATAATTTTTTATTCATTACAACATTTTAAAATGTTAATAAATTGAAAATATAATATTTTTTTAAGCTGTAATAAATTATTTATATATTCTAAATAAAATAAAAGTGTTAGAAAAGTTTCTTACAATAAGATAAAATGTACCTTTAGTTTTTCACTTTTAAGAAGGTGTCAAATGAGACTAATAAGAACAACAATCATTATTATTAATAAATTGTTAATAAAATAATAATATTTTTGTAAAATAAAATTATCATTTTAATGTTTTTCCTTTGTGCATAGGCTCTTGACAAAAGTGGAATTTTATGTCCTATTGAAAAGAAAGGAAAAATAAAAAAATAAAAAAGCAAATTCACCCCTATTTATAATGATAACCAGATTCCCGAAAGAATTTGTTTAAACCAGTTTTGAAAAACTTACTAATTATAATTAATCTATTTATAACTACGAAAATTTCTTTTATAATCATAACTAATTACAACACAATTATAAAAAATTGATATGTCTTTAAAACAACCAAAACTGACAGCAAAAACTCTCTCCCAAAGCAGTCATGGAACGAAAACCATAAAATAATAACTATTGTCCATGAATTAATAGAAAAATATTAAAAATTTTGCATTTTGTTTTCAATTGGCACATTTTCACATGCATGAGAGGCTACAAAATGTCTTTTTTAATTTGAAAACTAAATTATACAAAATTTTAAAATTTAAGGAACTTATGCAACCACTTTCCCTTTAAATAAAAGTTATCGTGTCAATATATATATGAAATGTACGTAGACTATTAATGAACCTTTAATAACTCTAAAAAAAAAAAAACTTTTAATGGCCTTTGTCGCTTGATTAGATTGTTCAATTTTAGAAACACGGGCATCATGTTTCAATTTGACAAAATCTAAAACAGGAGATAAATGTATAAATTAAGATGAGATATCATATTAGTTCATAATACAACATATTAATTTTAAGAACTTATTCTATTTTATCTTATTTATATTTGTAAGTCTTGTGACAAACAAATAGGGTATTTTATAATCAGCAAGAAAATGGGAAGTCTATTTAAGGAGAGGAATGTTATTGCCGTGTGTAATCTTTTTCTTTGAACTAACTGAGTTGTAAAGTTTCCATTGTATTACTGTAAAGGCACTCTTCCTATACAGAAACAATCTGGAATTGTTGTGACAGATTGTATATTATGGTAAGAGAGTGGTATGTGCTGTTGTAAGGTTACAAAGATCATTTGCTAGTGAATTGGAACTGTGCTAGTTCCCGTGGATGTAAGCCTCCACATTGGAGGAAGAACCACGTTAAAAACTCTTGTGTCTTTACTGTCTTTTCTATTTTGTTTTTACTGTTTCTTGCTTTGGTAAATCAAAGCTGTTGGTTTCTTGATTGAGTGAGTGGTCTGCGATTGTGATTTGGTATAAGCGTGGAACTGGTTAGTTGTCTCAACAATTCTGGTATCAGAGCCAAGACTTCAAGAATCTGAGGGATTGGGCTACAGGTATAATCTGTTGAAATCAAAGAAGACTCAGGAAAATTCAAGGGGTTCTTACAGTTCTTATAAATCCCACAGAAGTATGTTTTTTTTGTTAGAGGAACAAGTCTCAGCAAAGCAAGTATGACTACCACTAAATATGAAATCGAAAAATTCGATGGAACAGGTGATTTTGCACTATGGAAAAGGAAGATGAAGAATATTCTGATTCAACAAGATATAGATCTTGCAATTGATGAAGTATTCCCTGAAGGAACCAAAGAGGAGGAAAAGAAGAAAGTTCTAAAGAAAGCTTGCAGTTCCATAGAACTTTATCTTGCAGATAATGTCCTATGGCAGATTCAAGATCTGAAGTCTGCAAAGGAAATCTGGGCAAGACTAGGGACACTCTATGATCATAAGACACTGTCCAATAAGATCTTCTTGAAAGAAAGGCTCTTCGGTTTCAAGTTGGATCAATCTAAATCCTTGGAATACAATCTTGATCAATTTAAGATGATTAATGCCCAGTTAGCAAACTTGGAAAAGAAAGTTGATCAAGAAGACCAGGCAATTATCCTATTGAACAGCCTGCCTGAATCTTACAGCGAATTGAAGACAACAATAAAATATGGGAGAGAGGAACTCAAGTTAGATTTTGTCATATCATCATTGAAGTCATGGGAACTAGATCACAAGAAGTTTAAGAAAACTGTTGATTCTAGTGAAGGCTTATTTGTTAGAGGAAGACAAGAAAAGAGAACTGATGTGGCCAAATGGAGAGGAAAGTCTAGATCAAAATCCAGAAACAAGAAGAACCTCAGGTGCTTCATATGCCATAAAGAAGGCCATTTTAAGAGAAATTGTCCCATGAAGAGAGGGAAGAACTATGACTCTGATGGAAATGGCAGTTCTGGAGATGCAGGCATTGCTACAGAAGGTTATGAAAGTTCTAATGTTCTTGTTGTTACCACTCAAAAATGTGAAAATGAATGGGTATTGGATTCTGGCTGCACATTCCACATGTGCCCAAACAAATTATGGTTCAAGAAATTAAAAAGAAAACAATTGTGGGAAGGTGTTACTTGGAAACAACTTTGAGTGCAAAATTGAAGGAATAGGTTGCATTGAACTAAAACTCACTAATGGAAGTATAAAGATTCTATCTGATGTGAGGTATGTACCTGATCTGAGGAGAAATTTAATCTCTTTGGGAGCTTTAGATGCTGCAGGTTTTTCAATCAAACTAGAACAAGGCACCATGAAGGTGACTAGGGGCTCACTGATTGTTATGAAAGGTGTAAGGCAATGTGGCCTTTACATCTTACAAGGTCAGACAATACCACCTCTTGAAACTGCATTAATTTCTTCAACAGATGAAATCACAACTCTCTGGCATAAGAGACTGGGACACATCAATGATAAAGGTCTTATGGAGCTCTACAAACAAGGTGTATTGGAGGGTGATAAAGTGACAAAAATTGGCATATGCGAACACTGTATATATGGTAAGAAAACAAAGGTTAAGTTTGGGGCTGGTAAACATACAACAAAGGGAATCCTAGACTACATCCATGCTGACTTATGGGGACCTGCTACAACACCATCATTGGGTGGAGGCAGGTACTACTTATGCTTGATTGATGATTTTTCAAGAAAGGTTTGGACTTTTATTTTAAGGAGCAAGGATGAAACCTATGAAAGGTTTAAAGCTTGGAAGGCTTTAGTTGAAAATCAAACAGGAAGAAAAATCAAGGTTTTAAGAACAGATAATGGAATGGAATTTTGCAATGC
This sequence comes from Elaeagnus macrophylla, assembly GCA_029378325.1. Lineage (NCBI taxonomy): Eukaryota > Viridiplantae > Streptophyta > Magnoliopsida > Rosales > Elaeagnaceae > Elaeagnus > Elaeagnus macrophylla. The sequence continues at coordinate 41,506,939 of CM055642.1, forward strand.
TGAGTTTCAAGGACTGTGTGAAGACTGTGGTATTCAGAGACATAAAACAGTGGCAGGAACACCTCAACAAAATGGGCTTATAGAGCGTATGAATAGAACAATATTAGACAAAGTTAGATGTATGTTATCAAACTCTAAGTTGCATAAAAGCTTCTGGGCTGATGCAGTACAAACTGCCACTTATCTTATAAATAGGTCACCATCCTCAACCATTGATTTTAAAACTCCTGAAGAAAAATGGAGTGGGAGACATGCTAACTATAAGTTACTCAAGGTGTTCGGGTGTTTGGCATACACCCATGTGAGTGAAGGGAAACTCCAAGCAAGAGAAAAGAAATGCATATTCTTAGGATATCCAGATGGAGTGAAGGGGTACAGGTTCTGGGATCCAAAATCACATAAATGCTTCAACAGTAGAAATGTGACCTTTGTAGAAGATGAAATTTACAGTAGTGAAGTACTAGATACCAATGAAGTAGACACTGGAAATACCATGCCAATTGAGGTGGAGACTCACACAAGAATGCCAAATTCAGAACAGTTTGTACAAATACATGATATGGTGGAAGAAAATGATGGAAATGAATTTGATGTTACAGAAGTAGATACTGAAATTCCATCTTCGAGTGGACATGAAGATATCATAAGAGGAGATCAAAAGGATCTTGACAACTATGCACTAACAAGAGATAGAGCAAAGAGAGTCTCAAAGCCAGTGTTGAGATATGGTCATGCTGACTTGATAGAGTTTGCTCTCTCAGTTAGTGAAGACATTGACAAGATTGAACCAAAGACATATGCCGAAGCTATAGGGAGTAAATATGCAAAGAAATGGAAAGATGCAATGATTGAAGAGATGAACTCACTCATTAAAAACTGTACATGGATACTAGTCAAGAAGCCATCAGGAGCTAGGTTGGTTGGATGTAAATGGATTTTCAAATTGAAAGAAGGAATTGAAGGGGTTGAACCAGCTAGATACAAGGCAAGGGTTGTTGCTCAAGGCTTCTCACAAAGAGAAGGAATTGATTACAATGAAGTCTTCTCCCTAGTTGCCAAGTATACATCAATCAGAATACTTTTATCCTTAGTTACTCAATTTGATCTTCACCTGGAACAAATGGATATGCGTTTTTACATGGCGAACTTGAAGAAACCATTTACATGAAGCAACCAGCAGGCTTTGAAGTGCAGGGAAGGGAAAATGAGGTATGTCTCCTTAAGAGATCATTGTATGGGCTTAAACAGTCACCACGTCAATGGTACAAGAGGTTTGATAATTTCATGGTAAATTTAAAATTTCAAAGATGCGAGTATGATGCATGTGTGTATTTTAGACAAGAAGACAGTGGGAACATAGTATATCTACTATTGTATGTTGATGATATGTTGCTGGCTAGCAAAGATAGTAGGGACCTAAATCACTTCAAGGAACTTCTCAAAAATGAGTTTGAGATGAAGGATTTAGGGAAGGCAAAGAAGATTCTTGGAATGGAGATTTCAAGGAACAGAAAGAAAAGAGTTTTGTCTATATCATAGACAGGATACATTGAGAAAGTATTGAAGACGTTTGGTATGCACACATCCAAACCAGTGGCAACTCCTTTGGCATCACATTTTAAGCTCTCTACAGAACAATCTCCAACCACTGATTCAGAGAGACTAGAGATGTCAAATGTACCATACTCCAGTGCAGTTGGAAGTCTTATGTTTGCAATGATAGCAACAAGACTAGATTTAGCGCATTCAGTCAGTGTAGTAAGCAGGTTCATGTCAAATCCTGGAAAGCAACACTGGGAAGGAGTGAAATGGATCCTAAGATACTTGATGGGAACATCTAGGATGGGATTGATTTATAAAAGGAATCCTCAAGGAGTAGCAAAGGTAATAGGGTACACAGATGCTAATTTTGCAGGTGACTTGGATAAAAGAAGGTCACTCACTGGTTATGGATTCACCTTGTTTGGAAATACAGTGAGTTGGAAGAGTAACCTACAAGGAATAGTAGCCTTGTCTACCACTGAGGCAGAATATATTGCCTGTACAGAAGCAGTTAAGGAAGCTCTGTGGATAAAGGGATTGGTTAGTAAATTGGGGATATCACATGATGCTATTGAAATAGGATGTGATAACCAAAGCTCGATTTACTTGTGTAAAAACCATGTATTCCATGAGAGGACTAAACATATAGATGTAAGGTTGCATTTTATAAGAGACATAATTGGAAAAGGGCTTGTGAAGGTCTCTAAGGTCTCTACAGATGAAAATCCTTCTGATATGCTTACCAAGGTTGTAATAACAAGCAAGCTCAAACATTGTTTGAACTTGCTCAGAGTTGGTGAGGGCTAATGGTGGTAGTTGGAACAGGTAGCACAAAGAATGTTCACTAGCAAAGAGACTATTTGTTGTCAAGGTGGAGATTTGTAAGTCTTGTGACAAACAAATAGGTTATTTTATAAACAGCAAGAAAATGGGAAGTCTACGTGTACAATTGTTCTTGATCATCTATATTTAGGTGTACCTGCAACTGTCATTGGCAGACTCTATTTAAAGAGAGGAATGTTATTGCCGTGTGTAATCTTTTTCTTTGAACTAACTGAGTTGTAAAGTTTCCATTGTATTACTATGAAGGCACTCTTCCTATACAGAAACAATCTGGAATTGTTGTGACAGATTGTATATTCTGGTAAGAGAGTGGTGTGTACTGTTGTAAGGTTACAAAGATCATTTGCTAGTGAATTGGAACTGTGCTAGTTCCCGTGGATGTAAGCCTCCACATTGGAGGAAGAACCACGTTAAAAACTCTTGTGTCTTTACTGTCTTTTCTATTTTGTTTTTACTGTTTCTTACTTTGGTAAATCAAAGCTGTTGGTTTCTTGATTGATTGAGTGGTCTGCGATTGTGATTTGGTATAAGCGTGGAACTGGTTAGTTGTCTCAACAATATTTTCATGGGTTGGATGGTAATGAGATAATATATGTTATGATATTTTATTTGTTCCAAATGGGCCAAAAAAAGACAAGCAAAAATATAAAAATAAAAGTAAAATGAAACATGATTATCAATAGCAACTATGAGCCAATTAGGTGAGTTAAAAAAAAAAATGAGCCAATTAAGAATAATATTAAATCGGATGAGATGAGAAATGAGATTGAATAATTTTAAACCATGAGCTTATTTGGGACATTAAACAAGACATAAAATAAGATGAAGTAGTAGAAAAACAGGAATTAAACTTTGTAAATAAATTCAAATGGATCAAATTAGAGAATCAACAAAAAAACATAAATTACAATGAAAAAAATAAAGAAACGAGAAAAAATGATCCAAAACTTTTAGGAGATAAAACTTTAGTAGGAAATAAGAGTCGTTACTTCTCTTTGGAAGTTGACTTCTTAATATGAAAGGAAAAATTATGAAAAACTAGAGAAAGAATAATACTAAAGCTATGAAATATGTTTGTCAAGTGCTTGCTTTCTTCATTCATATACACATGTATATATACAATCATAGTTTCCCTTAAATAGAAAACTAAAAATAAAAGAATTTGTTTAAACCATCAAGTTTGAAAAACTTACTAATTATAATTAATCTATTTATAACTATGAAAACTTCTTTCATAGTCATAACTAATTACAACACAATTATAATTTTTATGATAATAATAATTAGATCCTCCTAGATCATGGCTCCCCCAATTAGGAACCTTGAGCTCCTGTTCAAGTTATATTGAGGTGAGGAAACTGTACAGTTGCTTTGGCCCGTATGTACCACTTAGATTTATTAAAAAGTTGACCTTTTTTGCCTATATGAAAATATTCGTACTTTCCATGTCGGGTTCCACAACCTTTTGCTCCAATATACAGTCCTCCTCTAAAGGATCTTCTCGCTCCATCTTCAGGTCATCGACTGAAGGAAGACAGGCATCCTTATCAGTATCATCATCCAATAGAGATGGTTCAAAGAGTTTTAAAATCTCGGTATTAATGACAGAGTATATATGCATGCATGGTGGTAGATTTAGTTGGAAGGCATTATCACCAATTTGTTAGATGATTTTGAAAGGTCTATAGAGAATAGGCTTGAGCTTCTTGCCTTCTCTAGTTAACCATTATTTTCCAAGGTGTAACCATACTAAGTCACTTTTTTAAAAGTTACCTGGCACACAATGCTTATCATGACGATCTTTATATCTCTATTGAGACCATTGTAATTATGCTTCCACTTCTGAATGAATCTTTGTAATTCGTTCGAGAAACTATTGTGCTCGAACATGTTCTTCTTCTTCTTTTCCTCTTAATGGCTTGTCACTTGTAGTGAATGCCATCTCAAAAGGACTTTGGGATAACTAGCCCAAACAAACCTCAAAAGGTGATTTAAGTGTGGAACCATGATTTGCTCGATAAAAAGCAAACTGTAAGTAAAGTTGACTTTCATTCCAAGCTTTTGGATGCTTGGAATTATAACCATGCACCGTATTATGGTTAACAACCTCTGTTTGTTCATCAATCTGTGGATGAAAAGCAGTGCTTTGACTTAACCTTGTATCCATCATTAGAAGTGCCCTAAAAATCGATTATACTTGTTTGATATAATCGATGTTGGGAGGCGAAAATGTTTTCAAACATGTTGGAAAAACAAATTATTTGTGGCTTCTCTTGTGATAGTCTTCTTGAGTATAATGAGGATCACCATTTTGCTGAATCGATCTACTACAACAAATAAGTAGTCTAATCCATACTTGGTCTTAGCTAATCCACCAAGAAAATCCATCCAAATGCTCTCCCAATGCTAGCTAGGTACTAGTAATGAAAGATACAACCCTAGCTTCCTATTGGAAGGCTTGGATGTATTACACAAAATACAACCTCGAATGTATCTTGAAACATCGTGATGCATCCATTGTAATCTATCGCCATCTCTAGTATGCATAATTGTGTTCCTTTGTACATCAGTGCATCCTTAGTTGAAACTCACCAGTCTTTCCTCGTCGCTGCTTTGTGTAAACTGAACTAAATTTAGCAACTGAGGTATACCCTTTTGCATACTTAGAAGGAACTATAGGTTTGATTTGCATACCACCAATAATGTGGAACTTACTGGTGTCGAAGGTCAAGATAACATATATGCCAACTTGTTAGTCATTATTTCTTCTACTTAATCACAATATTGAATTGTTGTAGGTAAGACATCAATTTCATATGTCGAGCTTACTTTAACTTGGACTGTGTAGTTAGAAACTAAAAAGGTTTATGGTCTAAATGAAACACAACTTTTTTTCCTAACAAGTAAGCTCTCCATTGTTTTACTGCTTGATGCAATGCATAAAGCTCATTATTGTAAGTTGGATAATTCAGAACTTGTCCACTAAACATCTCAGAATGGTATGCAATTGTTTGCCATTATGAAGTAATACAGCTCCTATTGCATAGTTAGATGCATTTGCTTTAGCTTTAAATGTTTTATGCAGTTTTGGTGATGCTAACATTGGGGCCTCGATAATCTTTCGTTTCAACAATTGGAAAGATTCTTCATGTTTCTTTGACCACTCAAACTTTTGATTGGCCTTTGTAAGACAATGTAATGTTGCTGCAATTTGAGAGAAATGTCAAATAATTTTCTCAAATATTGGCACACCTATAAAGCTCCAAACTTCGGTCATTGAACGGGGTGTGGGCCACTGAGCGATAAATTGTACTTTCTCTGGATCCATTTTGAGCTCTCCAGCATCAACAATGAACCCCAAGTATATAATTTGTTGCTTCCCAAATTCACATTTCTTGTCGTTCAACCGTAGTTGACTAACTTGTAATACCTTCACAACTTAAGCAATATGATGCAGATAATCCTCCCATGTGACATTGTATATAAGTATTTCATCTAAATAAACAATGACAAAGTCATGCAAAGTGCATACTACTTCATTCGTTAGTCGCATAAAGGTTGTTGAAGCGTTGCATTGTTCAAATAGCATAACCAACCACTCAAACAATTTTGTTTTGTCTTGAAAGTAGTTTTTCAAGTGTTTTCTTTATGAATGCCTACTTGGTGATAACCAAATTTGAGATCAAGTTTGGTGAAGTAATGAGCACCATGCAATTGATCTAAAAGATCATCAATCCTCAATAATGGATACCAATTCTTGATGGTAATCTTATTAAGTGTTCTATAGCCAATGCACATACGTCACCCTCGATCTTTCTTAGGCACAAGTAGAACCGGTGAACCATATGTTGAGTAGCTAGGCTTCATGACTCCTTGTTCAAGAAGTCCTTGTATTTGATTCTTAATCTCTTCACTCATTGTCAAAGAAATGCAATACAAACCCAAGTTTGGTAGAGGTGAATCTCCTACCAATTGAATTTCATGCTCTACAGCTTTCCGTGGTGGTGATCCTTGTACATCTTAAAAAAGGTTCTTGTAATCCTTCTACAATTTTTCAATATTGGAACATTTTGAAGGTGTTAGTCATTGCTAAGAAAATGACAGCATCAATACATTGATCTTGTGGTCGAATTATCAATAAAACAAATTGTCCACAAGAGTTAACCAATTACTTGGCTTGGTTAGCTGTAAGAAAATTGTCTGTAGATTAAGGCTTACAAGCGTTGATGTGGAACTTCTTTCCATCCTTCACCAAATGGTACTTGAGAAGCCATCTAAAGTGAATTCCATCACGGTCTCATAGTTATGGACTACCCAATATAACTTGGCATGCATCCAATGGAACCACCTCGCATGTCACTTCATTGAGGTAATGATTAGTGATTACAAATTAGAAGGTACATTGCTTTGTTATTTGCATATCAATGTACTTCTGAATCCCCCCTAGTCGCTAAGGCTTAGGGTGAGGCATTGTTTCTAAGCCTACCTTCCTTACTAGAGCTTTTGAAATCAAATTCTTTTGACTATGAGGATCAACAATTGCTTTTACAACACTTTATTTCACTTGAATGTTCAAATGTAATAGTTCTTCATGGTTGTAAGCATTTGTAGTGTCTACTAGTGTTGTCATTAAGGCAAGTGAAGTGTCAGGTTGCTTTAACTCTGGAATCTCTTATACTTATTGCATCGTCAATGTGGCCTTTCTGTCATTCCTTCCCTAATTGCTTTTTCTAGCTCTTAGGTTTCAACTCAGGATAAAGTATCTAACACTTGTCTTTGACATGTCCACTAGTACAACAGTGATCATAGTAATTCATCTATTTTGGGCCATCCTTGATAGGTTTACCTATACTCTTCCAATCAAATTTACTTGAGGTTGTTTGTTTGTCATCCTTGTTGTCAAGTCTTTTTGCATTTGGCCTCGATGGCAATGGCCTTGATAGTAGCTTCTTTAATTGATTCTACGGTGAACAATTTCAGTTCTTTTTCATATGGAGTCGGCTAGACCTTCGATATATTTCATGAAGACATCATAATCGTCAATATCTATATCCAATACCAAAGTTTGGTTATGGAACTCATAGGTATAATCATGTACCAATTAACTAAACCTTTGATTGAAGTGTTTCCATCTGTACCATCTTTCTTCCTCATAACCAAAAGGATATAATTATTTTTTTAGCAACTTCTTCAATTTACTCCAAGTCAATTCTAAAATGTTGTACCATTTTTTATATGATTTTCACCATGTAATAGCATGACTTGAGAGTTTCAAGCTTGCAAGTTGAATCTTCTCAGCATTATAATGCTTATATATAATGAAATAAGTTTCAAATGTGTCAATCCAATTATCTAGTTTTTTTTTTTTTTAATCAATGGAACCATTATAATCTTGAATTTCTACCTTGAAATCAATCTTTAAGGCACTTACGAGATTTTTACGTTTACCTGCTTCCTCGGTGGTATCTTCTATGATGGTCTCCTCCTTATCTTCATTGTCATCAACTTTCCTTTTTGAAGGGGATGCATGTGAAAGTTTTGAGGCTTTTAAACATTCCACCAATTCAGAAATAGATGCTGATAATAATTCCACTTGTTGTTCTAGCTTGGTCATATGTTCCCCGTCACCATTTAATTGTGGAACTTATCCTATTATTGCACCTCTCTTTATCCTTCCTTGGCTTTCGATGAACGAGAAAAGGACCTACAAGGTCTTCTTTAAAAGTTTTGCATCAATTGTGAGTTAGGACCATAAACTAGCTACCTTCACCCTTTGGCTCTGACATCACTTGATCCAAAACATAGAACTTTAGTAGGAGATAAGAGTCGCTACTTCTCTTTGAAAGTTGACTTCTTTATATGAGAGGAAAGATTACAAAAGATTGGAGAAAGAATAATAATAAATCTATGAAATCTATTTCTAAAATGCTGCTTTCTTCATTCATCTATGCAGGTATATATACAAACATAGTTTCCCTTAAATACAAAACTAAAAATAAAAGAATTTGTTTAAACCATTAACAATAAATGGTTTTGAAAAACTTACTAATTATAATTAATCTAATTATAACTACCAAAACTTGTTTCATGGATATAACTAATTACAGCACAATTAAAATTTTTACAAAATCATAAAAAATTAAAGAAAGCAAAAAATCAAATAACATTTCTAAATTAAACTTTTATATGTTATTTAAATTAAATGTACTATATTATGATTAATAACAAGTTAGGATATATAATTGGGTGGTTGAGCATTACTAGTTTATTAGCTATGCCAAATGATAATAATCTAGATTCTTCAAATCAAACCGCCCTCATAATAGCACTAGGGACCCCAACTAAATACTTGATTAGAATCTGACCTTAAAAAAAAAAAAAAAAAGGATCTGATCATATTTTAAAAGTTACCAACATATTTAGATTACAATAATATCTCTTGCACTCACATTAAAATTTTAGATCTAAATTCTTATTTTTGTTAGTATGGAAAGGAGCCAGATAATCAACAAAGGTCAAACTAATTATATATATTGGTCTTGAACTTGGCTTTACTAATATACTATTTATCATGATATTTCTTGTTCGTTCTATTAAACATAGGTACTTGTATTTAAAAAACAAAAGTTCCTTTAATATTTCATTTTATTAACCTAAAATAATATATAACCACTTACTTTAAGAGCAATCATTAATTTTTTGGTGTGCCTAAAAAAAAAAAGAATGAAAGTTAAATAATCATAAATACCTTCATATAATCATATATAAAATAAAGAAAATGGTGTGCTTGAGATGGTTTAATTAGGGACCACCAAGAGGACCTAGCTAGTAGACATCATCAATTAGCAAGATCTGCTATAATTGGCTCGCATTTTTTTAAAAAAGGGACACCTTTTGACGATGCTTCTTAGAAAATATGGAATATTAATTTTTTAATGAGACCATTTTACTGGAATGTGTGAGGATGCAATAACTATGAACATTCTTAACCAAACATAAATTTGTACGCCATTGACTGTGTTTATATTCAAAATAAAAACACTTTTAAGTTTATTAATTGACTTAAATCATTTATGACTCTACTATTTTATATTTCATTAGTTTTACTAACTCTTCTCATTTGTTTAATATTAATAGATCTCGAAAATAGACTTGTATTATATTTTCTTCCAAGTATAGTTTGAGATTAACGACGAACAAGAAAATATGTAGAGACCTATTGTGGAGCTTAATTAAGGCAAAAGTTTCTAGGTATGACGTACCTTTATATATAAGCATATATAGAGAGAGAAAAGAATGACCAATGTAAAAACGAGGACATAAAAAACGTATTTTGGATGGCATATGCTCAGCCAACAAAAAATACCAAATAAATAATCAAATATTCTTTCTCTTTACTTTATTACTTTTGCATTGAATTAATATTTACCAACAAAATAGTAATGTTTTAATATTAGCATATTGTTTATTATTGATTTTCTTTTTGAAATGTTGACATATGCTTTCACATATTTGTGTTTGATTCTTGATAATTCAACATAAATATTCTTAGATCTGCTCTTGAAGATAGTTTTCACCAAAGATTATTTTTCTAAAAATATGACCACAAAAAATTGTTATCATTCTTAAAACTTATTATAACTTTATAAATAATAAAATACATCATATAAAATGGTTAGTACCAATGCAATTATATTTTATATGGAAAAATTTTGATAAAAGGTCAAAGGTTCAAGTGAACATTTAACAATAAAAGACGTCTTTTGTTTTAGAAAGTCTTGAGAGCAATATGACCACAAAATATTATCATCTTTCTTAAAGCTTATTATAATTGAATGTAATTATGCTTATAATATATTAAAAAATGTCGTTAACTATGAGTTGTTTATAGTCACTTCTCAATAAAAAATAGGTATGAAAATGTTATTGAATAAGATATCTTACAAAAAAAAAATTATACTATCCATGCTCGTGGAATTGAAGAAGATACACACCCAGGAAAATCCAGCAGACATGCTCACAAAGGTAGTTCCTCTGCATAAGTTCTTATTATGTAAAAGCTTGGTAAGGATTGTGGAGAAGAATGAAGTTGAAGGCAGTGATCAGACGAAGGAGCAGTAGGAGACATCATTCTTGGTTCCAAGGTGGAGAATTTGTAGTTTTGGCACCAATAATGATGTGGAGGCAGTAACACATGGACCAATAGGGTGTGTGGTGTATTGTGGGCTGTTAACACTGTATAGTTAGCGTGTTGTTTTTGCTTATATATAGTAAAGTCTCTCTCGAGACTCAGTGTGCTAATTCCTTTTCTTTACATGTACAAGCTGTAAGGCTTTACAGCAGAATTCTCATATACTGGAAGGGTTACAGAAAGTGTATTAGGAAGCTTGTAATTGTGGAAGTTTAATTCATGCGAGATAATACAAAATCTGATACAATTCTCAAAGTGCAGTTGTTGATCTTGTAGTGCGATCTTGTGTTCTTCTTCTAGTTTTCACAACAAATTGGTATCAGAGCTACACGGTGAAGGAGGGAGATCTATAAGACGTTTTCTTGATCGGCTACCAGGTGATAGAGTATTCAAGAAAGGCAATAGAATGGGATCGATGAAACTGGACATAGAGAAGTTCGATGGAACTGGAGATTTCGGAATCTGAAGGAAGAAGATGAGGGCTGTTCTGGTGCAACAGAAAGTTTCCATCGTGCTTAACGACAACCCCCAATCCGCAGAAACAGTAACTGCCCAGAAGAAACAAGATATCCAAGACACAGCCTTCACTAGCATAATCTTGAACCTATCTGACATAGTGCTGAGGCAAGTTGACGATGAAACCACTGCACACAGTCTCTGGAATAAACTAGAGGACCTCTATTTGAGAAAAACCCTATCCAACAAGATCTACCTCAAGAAAAGGCTCTTTGCATATAAGATGGACACCACCAAGACTCTGGAAGCAAATCTTGATGATTTTAAATGGATCACCATCGAACTATCAAACATTGGAGAGGTAATCAGTGATGAAAATCAGGCAGTGATTCTTTTGAATTCACTACCTGAAACCTTTGATGCCATACGAGCAGCCATTGAGTATGGCAGGGAGAGTCTGACATTGGGAGTGGTGGTTGCTGCTTTGAGATCAAAGGAACTGGATATGAAGTCCTCCAATAAGACAATGTTTGTTGGTAGCAATGGTGATGCATTATATGTGAGGGGGAGAACTGACAAAAGGGAGTTCAAATCACATAAGGGAAATCAAAGATCAAAATCCAAAAACAAGAAAACTCTCAAATGCTTTATCTGTCATAAAGAAGGCCACTTCAAAAGAGACTGCCCAGATAAGCGAAAAAGATTCAGAGATAAGGAGAGGGATAATGACTTTGCAGAAGCATCAGTTGCACATGATGGTTATGAAAGTGCAGAGGCTCTAACAGTGGTGGATAGCCATTGCCATCAAGAATGGATCTTGGATTCTGGGTGCTCTTATCACATGACACCCTGCAAAGACTGGTTCACCTTATACAAACCAGTGACACATGGAGTTGTGTTCATGGGAAATGACCAGGAATGCAAGGTGGTTGGAATGGGTGTTGTGACTCTAAAATTGGAAGATGGATCTGAGAGGAGTTTGGTAAATGTAAGACATGTCCCCAATTTGAAAAGAAACCTAATCTCACTAGGTGAGTTAGTGAAGGAAGGGTATGTGTTCAAAGGGCATGATATGGATCTGAAGGTGACTAGAGGATCTATGGTTTGCTTCAAAGGAGAGTTGAAGAATGGAATTTATGTGCTGAAAGGTGGAGACATTACACCCACAATTGCAGTGGCTGAGGATGAATGTGAAGCAAAGCTCAAACTGTGGCATCACAGGCTGGCTCATATAAGTGAAAGGGGGTTGCAAGAACTCCACAAGCAAGGTGTTCTTGGGAATTTGAGGTTAAGCAAGCTGCCATTTTGTGAGCAGTGTGTGTTGGGAAAGTCAACAAGAGTGAAATTTGCAAGATCAGAGAGGAAGACTGGTGAGAAGCTAGCGTACATACACTTAGATTTATGGGGTCCTGCCCAAAGCCTATCCCTGAGTGGTTCCAGGTACTTCATATCCTTCATAGACGACTTCTCTAGGAAAGCATGGGTGTACACTCTCAAGACTAAAGATGAGACTCTGGAAAGATTCAAAACCTAGAAACTGCAAGTTGAACTCCAATCAAGAAAGCTAGTTAAATGCCTCAGGACTGACAATGGGCTAGAATATTGCAATGAAGAGTTCAACAAATTCTGTAGAGTGTGGCATCAACAGGCATAGAACAGTGACCTATACACCCCAACAGAATGGGGTGGCTGAGAGGCTCAATAGAACGCTTTTGGAGAGGGTAAGGTGTCTACTAGTGAGCTCTAACTTATCTAAGAAGTTCTAGGCAGAAGCTCTGCACACTGCATGCTTCTGCATAAACAGAAGCCCCTCAACAACAATTGATTTCATGACACCAGAAGAAAAGTGGACATGTAAACCAGCAACCTATGAGACACTGAAGGTGTTTGGCTGTGTAGCCTACATGCATAAAAAAATGGACAAGCTAGAACCAAGAGCAGTAAAGTGTATCTTCTTGGGATACCCTGATGGAGTTAAGGGGTATAAGCTCTGGGATCCTGTGAGTACCAAATGTGTGATCAGTAGAGATGTTGTGTTCAGAGAGGAAGAAATGTATATGAAGACTCTTGTGAACAAAGAAAACAGCACCAACAACACTGGAAAGCAACTTGACATTGAGGTGGAGGTTGATGAAGGTCAGCCTGACCAAAATGGTGTAGATGGTGTTGATTTGCCAGATCACCCACAGGATCAGCAGGGTAGTTTGAGGAACTATCAACTGGCAAGAGATAGGAAGATAAGGGAAACTAGAAGGCCAGTTAGATATGAAGATGAGGTGAATGACACAAGCAGAGGTGATGCTAACCTTATTGCATATGCATTCAATGTTGCATCTGCACTGGATAACTCTGATCCCCGTACTTATGAAGAAGCCATTAACTGTGAAGAGGCAAGCAAATGGATTGAATCAATGCAAGAAGAGATGGACTCTCTAATCAAAAATGAAACCTGGGAACTGGTGAGTAGACCTAAGGAGGTGAAAACTGTAGCATGCAAATGGCTGTATAAGAGGAAGGATGGAGTTCCTGGGGTTGAGCTACCCAGGTATAAGTCAAGGCTGGTGGCTAAGGGATTCACTCAAAGGGAAGGAGTAGATTTCCACGAAATTTTTTCCCCTGTGGTGAAACATACCTCAATCAGGATCTTACTGTCAATTGTGACTCAATACAGCATGGAGTTGGAGCAGCTTGATGTAAAAACAGCCTTCTTACATGGGAGGCTGGATGAGAAGATCTACATGGAACAGCCTGCAGGTTTTGAGCTACCTTGTAAGGAGCACCTGATATGTTTGCTGAAGAAGTCCTTATATGGACTGAAGCAGTCACCAAGGTGCTGGTATAGGCGCTTTGATGAGTATGTGATAAGTGTAGGCTTTCTAAGAAGTGAGTATGACCCGTGTGTGTACATGCGCAACACTGGTAACAAAGATACAGTGTACCTGCTGCTGTATGTGGATGATATGCTTGTTGCAAGCAGAAACAAGGCAGAGGTGGAGAGAATCAAAAGGCTTTTGGGAGCTGAGTTTGATATGAAGGAACTAGGCAAAGCCAAGAGAATTTTGGGCATGGAAATATAGAGGGATAGAGATGCAAAGAAATTGTTCTTATCTCAAACTCATTATGTGAAGAAGTTGTTGCAAAAGTTTGGAATGCATGGTGCTAAACCAGTGTCAACCCCTCTAGCAGCACACTTTAAACTGTCAGCATCATGTGGACCAGTGACAAGTGAGGAGGAAGACTATATGGAGAAAGTTCCATATGCAAGTGCAGTGGGGTGTATAATGTACCTTATGGTCTGCACTAGGCCTAATTTAGCACACAATGCTAGCTTGGTAAGCAAGTACATGAGCAAGCCAGGAAGCAAGCACTGGGAAGCAGTAAAATGGCTGTTTAGATACCTGAGTGGATCTGCAGGCACTGGTTTGATGTTTAGCAAACAAGAAGAGGTGCCTAAAGTGATGGGGTTTGTAGACTCTGATTTTGCTGGAGAATTAGACAGAAGAAGATCTTTAACAGGCTATTTTTTCGAATTTGGAGGTGGTTTGGTAAGCTGGAAAGCCAACCTGCAGAGGGTAGTGGCTCTATCCTCCACAGAAGCAGAGTATGTAGCTGCTGTAGAAGCTGTGAATGAAGGTTTGTGGCTCAAAGGAATTACCGAGGAGCTGGGGTTTGTGCAAGACAAAGTGGTTATTTTCTATGACAATCAGGGAGCAATTCATTTGTCAAGAAACCCGCAGCACCACGAGCGCACCAAACATGTTGATGTGAAGTTCCATTTTATCAGAAATATGACTGAGGAGAAGCTGGTGGAATTGAAGAAGATACACACCCAGGAAAATCCAGCAGACATGCTCACAAAGGTAGTTCCTTTGCATAAGTTCTTATTACGTAAAAGCTTGGTAAGGATTGTGGAGAAGAATGAAGTTGAAGGTAGTGATCAGACGAAGGAGCAGTAGGAGACATCATTCTTGGTTCCAAGGTGGAGAATTTGTAGTTTTGGCGCCAATAATGATGTGGAGGTAGTAACACATGGACCAATAGGGTGTGTGGTGTATTGTGGGCTGTTAACAGTGTATAGTTAGCATGTTGTTTTTGCTTATATATAGTAAAGTCTCTCTCGAGACTCAGTGTGCTAATTCCTTTTCTTTACATGTACAAGCTGTAAGGCTTTACAGCAGAATTCTCATATACTGGAAGGGTTACAGAAAGTGTATTAGGAAGCTTGTAATTGTGGAAGTTTAATTCATGCGAGATAATACAAAATCTGATACAATTCTCAAAGTGTAGTTGTTGATCTTGTAGTGCGATCTTGTGTTCTTCTTCTAGTTTTCACAACAATCATGAAAAGCAATTAGGCACATGAATTATTCAAACGTAACCACACAATATGTTTGAACAATTAAAAACAAAAAAGTGCCTAAGATTGATAGATGAAGAGAATAAGATTTTTCTTTAAAAACTCAATCAGATATAGAAAATATTATTTTGGTGTGGTAAGTATTTTGCACAAATAAGCGTTGCTTATATAGAGTCCAATTTGACTTGAAAGAGGATTAATAATAGAGTACAACTCTACTCATATCAGGATTTAACTTTCACAAAGTTCTATTCATGTTAGGATTTTGCTTTCACAACAATTCTACTCAAACAAGAACTCTACTTTCACAACAATTCTACTCATATAAGGATTCTACTTTCACAACAATTCTATTTATACTAGAATTTTGCTTTCACAATAATTCTATTCATACCAAGATTTTGCTTTCACAAGAATTCTACTCATACAAGGATTCTACTTTCACAACAATTCTACTCATATAAGGATTTTGCATTCAACATTAAATGAGTCAAATTGGTAAAAGTAACATATGGGCCGAATTAAAAACAGAGTTGTAGTAGAACTGAAAAACAAGCTCGATCGATCTAGCCAAAGCTCGATCTATCTAGCCAATGCTCGATCGATCGATCCAAACCTCGATCGATCTAACTATGCAATTTCAAACCCGAGAGCAGCTAGATTGAAGCGGTCTATACTCGATCGATCGATTACTTGATCGATCGAACTGTCCTATTGATTGATCGACCAACATGTGCACAGTTTCTTTTCCTTACGATTTATACTAAGTGTAGTGCTCAATTGTGTGTGGATGTATGCATGAGAGAATAGTTTACCTGTCATATGGGCATTGTGAGCTTGGTGACTCCATCATCATGTATCATCTGATTAAACGGTGAACGCTTATGCTAGATTACAATCAAACATTTTGTCCACGAAAATTGCCAATACTCATAAACCTTACAATCTCTCCCTTTGGCATTTTTGTGTGACAAAACCACTCTCTCACTACATAACGCTCATAACTAAAAAATCATTACATCAATTACATACGTTTAGTAGTAGAACTATCTATGATCTGGTGGACCATCTTCGCTTGATACTTGATATGCTCAGTCCATTAAAAGAAAGACCAACAAATAGCACACAAAATTGTTTATTAGTTCATGTATATAGAAGTGCGAATGAAATGTAGTGAATCCAATCTCTCCCCCTAACAACATGAATATCTCTTCCCCTTTTTGGCATACGAAATTGAAAATTCATGAAATAGCTAAAATGACATGGATCACTCTCCCCAAAGTTTAACAATTATCGAAGTGGGCAAAAAAATGCATATGATCACACATGTATATGTCCAAAGCATGTAGAAGAAATTGCACAAGTAAAAAAAATAATAATGAAATATGTATGCAATGACTCCCCCTAAGTTCTATGACTCTCTAAACGTAAAACAAATTTAAAAGAAAACAAAAAATATTAATTTTTATTTATTTATTTTATTTTTATTTTTTATGACCACACAAAGCTATAAACAATTTAAGACGAATAAGCATACAACCAATTGAAAAATTATTTTTGCTTAAATTTTGATTATTCATTGTATTAGCAAGTTAAATTAATAGGTCACACAAACACACTTAGAGTAGTATACGATGTGATCTCCAGTAGTATTTTAATTAATTCATTTATGACCAATTATAAGAGACCCAAAAGAAAATAATTTCACCTATTATGCAAAATTGTAATTGAATCTTCAATCTTACATAATAAAATATGCCTATCAAAAAGAATTTATATATTATATATATTTTTTTAAAACCTTTTTGTTCTTTTTTTTTTTTGTACATGCCAAATAAAATTTATTAATTAAATTTTTTATTTTTTTTATTTACTAATTTTTTTTGTAACATGCACGAGCTATTAATCTAACATGATGACTTTTACACTAATTATAAGGTAGCCCTCTCCACTCACTACGATAGTTGCACACACCATAGTAGGTAGCCCTCTCAATACTAGTTGTCTCCCTAAGATGGAATATTTTAAAAGATAAAAAATAGAACTCAAACAATTTCGCAGTCAAGATTAGCTCAAGTCTTAGAGTCTTTTAAAATTAATCATAAATTTCAAATATGACATACATAAGTGTTCAGTGAGTGTGCAAATAAGTTCAATTAATAGTATCATCACATGTGAATAATGCAAGTATGTGCAGAATTTTGAATTGTTGCGTTATATATATACAATGAGAATCAAAATAAAATAAGCTACAAAAGACAAGGTTGTATAAGTATAAGTATTATTTGAATCTATTACCTTATAGTTTTTTTTTTTAAACAATCTAAAAAAAATTCTAACAACAGAAAGAAAAAACAAACATATGAAATTACTCACTTAGGGTCATTTAAGCACTCAAACAAAAGTACCTAGGTGGAAGAGCAATAATGATCAAGTGACAGGAAACATGCAATCTTTCCTAACCCAAATTTTCATGAATTTTGACTTTTTCATGTCTTTGGGTTGAGATTTAATTATCTTAGGTTTTAAAAATATATTCTTAGACTCAGTTTTCCTATTCAAATTCATCATTAATGAAGATGTCATATGTATGGTAGGATGATAATTATGAGCTCTACTGCTATAAGTATGAAGATAATTATTAGATTGAAGAGCATTCATCAAAAATCTACAGTTAGATTGAATATGGCCTTTTCTACCACAATGATGACAAATTGGCACAAACTTAACAATTTTAGCTACTACAGTTGTAGTGGGTGTTTTTGCAAAATTAGTGACAGTAGAAGTAGAGTTAGAAGACCTTACAAATGTAGTTTTTGAAGTGGAAGGTGTACAGCTTTCATCTAAGAATCCAAGACCACGTGTATCACCATATGACTTACCAATGCTCAACATCTTGTCTAGTCGTTCAACAGTTTTCTTTGATTGCTCCAATTCCTACACAAGCTTTGAATTTTCCTGTTTGATACCTGCAAGACTCAAACTCAACTGGTCAACATGCTCAGACAATTCAACTTTTTCTTTTTCTAAAACTGACAAATTAAGGTCTTGCGAATTGATTTGATCATTCAGCTTTGTCACAGTTATGAGAAGCTTATCCTTTTCTTTATTGCAGTTAATCAAATCAAAAAATAATTCTTTAAAACTGTTTGCATTAAATTCAGCAAGAATAGATTTACTTCCCTCATCATCTGAGTCAAGGTCTGACTCACTAGAGTATCCATCAACAGTTGCAGTAAAAGCTACATAGTTAGTGTTACCATCATCTGAACCACTAGCTTGGTCTTGATCACTTTCTGAGTCACTAAAGGTAGCATTAAAAGCTTTTCCTGCTTTCTTCTTCTTGTTGGCACACTCAGCTGCATAGTGACCAAAACCATTGCATTCAAAACATTTAAGTCCATTGAGTTTAGTTTTCTTACCTTCTGAACTCATTGGCATGAGTTCTCTTCCCTTACGATCTCTTATATGGCTTGATTTTTCTTTAATATGTAGATCCTTTCTGTTGAACATTTTCTTGAGTTTTCTAGCTAGGGTGAGTAGATCTTCATCTTCCATAACATCATCACTATCACCATCATCAGCATTGGTGGTTTTGAGAGCAATACCAATGTTTCTTTTGGGTGTTCGAAGGTTCATCTCAAATGTTTGAATTGAACCAACGAGTTCTTCAATCTTGATGGTGTCAATGTCTTTACTTTCCTCTATTGCTGTAACCTTTGCTTGAAAGCGTTTTGGTAGTGAGCATAAGACTTTTCGAACTAACCTGTGTTCATCAATTTTATCTCCAAGATTTGAAGAAGAGTTAGCAATATCACATAATTTAGCATAAAATTTAGAAAACATTTCATCCTCCTCCATTCTAAGATTTTCAAACTGAGTAGCTAGCATGCGAAGTTTTGTTCGTTTAACTTGGGATGTGCCCTCATGGGCAACCTCTAAAGTGTCTCAAGCAGCCTTAGCAGTTTCAACATCAAAAATACGTTGAAATTCATCCGGCGACACAGCACTAAAAATAACATTGATACCCTTTTGATTCCAACCACTACTAATTTTATCTTGAGTAGTCCAATCCTTCCTAGGTTTAAGTGTGACTACATCGTCCATGGTAACCTTAGGTGGCTCCCAACCATGAAGTGCAGAATTCCATACACTTTCATCTAAGGAACGTAAAAGGGCTCTCTTACGAGCTTTTCAATATGGGTAGTTAGACCCATCAAAGTAAGGTGGACGGGTTGTAGAAGAACCCTCTTTCAAATGATCCATAATAAGGTCCTAAGCAACACTAAGTTTATCTAGTGACTCGCTCTGATACCAATTGAAAGTTTTTAGTTACGGATCAAATATACCTAGAAAGGGGTGAATAGGTTATTTTCAATTTTAACAGATATTAATCATATAACCTAAACACAACGGTCAGACATGCAATCGCGTGTAAAAATAAAATGCGGAATTAAAGAATAACACACGAGATTTTTAGGTGGAAACAACCTAGGCCACATCAATGACCTAAGAGGAAAACCACCGGTCCACCGGACCACCTAACTATCCACTATGAAAATCAATGTTCAATTACAACCACAAGTCCTAGACTACCCTTCACAGATAGATCCCCCTCATGTAATTTACTTACGAGCCGTCGCTCCTTTCATAGCCTCCACAAGCTAGGTGTCTAGATCCGGACCAACGTTCCAATCTACTTGAGTCCCACAAGATCAATCGAACCCGTCAACTTCGGTAATTTCGAGTCACACGAAATACCGAATACGTCACCTTAGTACCTGAAACGTTAGCACAAATAACACAAGTGCAAAGTGTGTCCTAGAGCAGATTCAATAATGAAAAACCTTAACTAGCAGATTCAATAATGAAAAACCTTAACTAGCAGATTCAATAACATATAACGTAAAAATTAAATCAGCTATCAAACTCTAGAACAATCATGTAAAGCTCAATATCACAAAAAGCAATTAGGCACATGAATTATTCAAACGTAACCACACAATATGTTTGAACAATTAAAAACAAAAAAGTGCATAAGATTGATAGATGAAGAGAATAAGATTTTTCTTTAAAAACTCAATCAGTTATAGAAAATATTATTTCAGTGTGGTAAGTATTTTGCATAAATAAGCGTTGCTTATATAGAGTCCAATTTGACTTGAAAGAGGATTAATAATAAAGTACAACTCTACTCATATCAGGATTTAGCTTTCACAACAGTTCTACTCATGTTAGGATTTTGCTTTCACAACAATTCTACTCAAACAAGGACTCTACTTTTACAACAATTCTATTCACAACAATTCTACTCATATAAGGATTCTACTTTCACAACAATTCTATTCATACTAGGATTTTGCTTTCACAATAATTCTATTCATACCAAGATTTTGCTTTCACAAGAATTCCACTCATACAAGGATTCTACTTTCACAACAATTCTACTCATATAAGGATTTTGCATTCAACATTAAATGAGTCAAATTAGTAAAAGTAACATATGGGCCGAATTAAAAACAGAGTTGTAGTAGAATTGAAAAACAGGCTCGATCGATCTAGTCAAAGCTCGATCTATCTGGTCAAAGCTCGATCTATCTAGCCAATGCTCGATCGATCTAACTATGCAATTTCAAACTCGAGAGCGGTTAGATTGAAGTCGGTCTATACTCGATCGATCGATTACTCAATCGATTGAACTGTCCTATCGATCGATCGACCAACATGTACACAATTTCTTTTCGTTACGATTCATACTAAGTGTAGTGCTCAATTGTGTGAGGATGTATACATGAGAGAATAGTTTACCTATCATATGGGCATTGTGAGCTTGGTGACTCTATCATCATGTATCATCTGATTAAACGGTGAACGCTTATGCTAGATTACAATCAAACATTTTGTCCACAAAAATTGCCAATACTCATAAATCTTACAGTAAGTTTTTGATTAAATTGTGGATTTGAATAATACAAGTGTAATAAGAATTTGGATATCTTGGAGATGACACCTAAAAGAAAAACTGAAGAAAGTAGTAGATTAAAAGGGAAGGAAAAATGGTAATAGAAGATAAGAGCTTTGATAAGTCTAAATTTGTTAGTAAAGAAGCTCAAGATAAGTACAAGGATGCTGCTAAAAGAAATAAGGAATTTATAATGGAATGGGGGCTAGATTTTGGTGACATAAATCAACCAAAAATAACTATATAATTCGTATTTTAGGTTGGCAAAACTTTGTACAATCACCGGATGCGGGTGTCCAAATGATAGAGTATTTGTTAGGAGTATTAAGTTCCTTTTTAGTAGAAATATCATTAATAAACATTATAGACCAAGAGACATTGAAAATAGTGAATATGATGCTTATATGAAGCACGTAAATTATAAATAAATTATGAATACCTTAACAAATAGGAATGAATGGTGAGAGGGTGAAAAACTTTCAAGCTAAATACCTAAGACCAATTTGCTACATCTAGCAATACTTTATTTGCTCCAGGTTAATGCCCTTATTCCTACAATTAATAACTACATTATGTGTCAAAAATACTTATACGACGGTTGAGGTTCTATTACAGCCTATAGAACTCCGAGCTTATCCTTATTACTAGTAGGAACAAAGGAGGGAACAAAATTAAAAAAGGGCATTGGTAATTCTTTCAAAAATGCTTCAACAAAGGACATAATAGGTAGGATGAAAGAAAATATGACAAAAAGTTAAGAATATCAGTGCCAACAACAGGCTTAGCTTTGTGACCAAATAAAGTATTCATTTAAATATCAAGCATTACTCCACCTTATGATAAGTTTTCAATTAACATAAAATGGAGTTGACCCAATTCAATTTGATAGAGCCCTGAATATCCCAAACATATATTTATCTATCAAGCAACCAATGAGCAATCTCAACAAGAAGATGATATGAAAAACTTAGCCCACATTTGAATTTGATCTTTTATGTTTTTTTTTTTTTACTTTATCTTATTTTCCACATCGTAAGCTTTTGAGGAATACAATTATAAGCTTGTTTGTTTTTCATTGTTGTTAAATACATGTCTCGATAAAATGAACTTTAATTGAAAAGCTCATTTAAATGAATATTAAGCTAAATAATTAAGGGTTAATTTGTATAAATTAAGAAAAGATAAAAAAAATAAATAATAATAACGACCAAACATTGTCGCACATTTTGTTAATAAGTGTGTCAACACTTATACAAATAATTGAACAATGGGTGTTAATATTATTTATACTGATTAGATACATCACCAAAATATACTAATAAATATTGAAATATACCTAAATATACTAAAATATATTAAAATATACTACAATATATCAAAATATACTAAAATATTCTAAAAAATAAAGCAATATATCAAAATATTCCCTTATTTTATGTTTTCTATTCACATGCAAATTCAACATTGTGTATGCCATTAGAGTTTTTCAAACATTAGGTAGAACACATGCATATTCTTTTCTCACCTTACATACAACAATAATCAAAATATACTGCTTGACTATTTTCACACCTATCATTAAATTGTTGGTTACATCATGAATATTTTGATTTGAACATACACCATGTAACTACAATATAAATTTTTTTCAAAACTCTCAATTTTATTCTATCAGAATTAAAATAAATTTAATTTATCATCAAACGAATACATACAAAAAATTAACTTTTACATACATATTTATTAATTTAATTTTTATCATTTATTATTTATATTCGATAAAAAATATTTTTATATCATTAATTAATTCTTATCGACCGATAAAAATTTAATTTATAAAAAATATTTGAGACCTCATTTTTATATTTCTCCTTAGGCCACAAATGTCCTTGTGCCTCCCCTACTTTGGTTAGTAGTACACCTTTAGTCTATTATGTTTTACATGATACTCTAAAAGTCCATTATCATTTAAAAATAGTATACTATTAGTCTATTTGTTAACTTTTTGGTTAATTTTATGTTAAAATAAACATAAGTGACATGTGGAGGAGGGGATTATAAAATTGAAAAAATTATATGAGGACATTTTAATCAACTAATAAAGTTTATAAATTAAAAAAATAGGCTTAAATAGAAAGTAAAGCAAAAAAACAACGTACAATAACATTCTCCTTCCCAGAAGAAAACAATGAGCCACTCACTCTTTCTTTTAATATCCAACCCATTAAAGTCTTAGAGAAATTGCAATAAAAGGAATTTTGTAAAAAAATTTCCAATATTAGCACTTTGCTCGTGCATATTTTTAATTGTTTGGGGCATTCATCTAGTTATATTACCTGGAGAAGAATAATATTATAAGATCATTGAATTTGCACAGAAATTAGAATACCAAATCTCAAACCATGAAAGCAGTAGAGTTCTCAGAAAAAAAATTAAAAGGTGAAATTAACAAGAAATAAATAAAATTCCAACATAACTTCTATGGGGAGAAATTTTCTGTGGAATACTTCAAATTTTAGGAGTCAAATCCCAGCTTGCAAATGCTATAATCATAAAAAATTTACAGGAAAAAGTGGCACACCTGTAAATTACCCCAGGAACCAAAAGATGTTGAGACACTTACGTCCAGAACATTATATTGTTATTGTTGTCAAACATCAACCCCTGCCCAAGACTTTTTACGGCCCCAGAAATTTCTAGTATGGAGCTTATCTTGACAGATCTGTAGAAGAAACTGTAAAGATGAAATCCATACATTATTAACTATTGGAAATATATAATTTCTTCAAAAAACAAAAAAAATACCCAATATATCTAAATTGTTTTCGGTTTTTACAGCAGGAGCACCAATAGGAGCCAATGGCTGGGATGCTACAAGAGTGCTAACTTCATTTGATGATTCAATATTTATCAATTCGTTTCCCTTTGTGGCAAAAAATCTGGTTGAATGCTGTTAACTGTTTCACTTCCAGTTGAAACCGGATATTTGCCTGCATTTGTTGTGAAAATGTTTTCTTTTAAGCTACATGTATTGTTGTTTAAAACAATTTAAAAACAAACAATTAATAAAAAGAAATAAATATTAAGTTTATATCCTATGATTAAGAATATAAGAATTAAGAAATAATTTAATATATTTAAATATTTTTTTAAGTAATAAAGATAATATTTGCTCTTCATATAATAAATCAAATATTATAAGTATTAAAATTAAGATAAACATAAATGATGGACTAATAATATACTAATTTTTAAAGGCAAACTTCTAGAGCATCAAATAAAAAATAATCGACTAAAGTGTAATATTAAACTAAAAAATTTATATTTAAAAAAAATATCTAAAAAAATTACATATTTTGGACCAATACTAACGTGTTGGTCACATAATAATAATTAATTATTAAAAATTTAATTAATTAAATAAAATAATATAATTAATTTAACTCTTCTCACTTTCCTCCCTCCCTAAATAGTTTATACTATTATTCTAAAATTAAGAAATAAATCCTCATCACATTTATTTACTTTTTTGACAGGTTACGACTCAAATAATTATTAATTAAATAGAAGAGGTAGATTTTACGCAATGAAATTTACTTTTTAATCAATTTTGTGGACATATATGTAATATATAAAAAGTTATTTATTACTCATTATACATATTAATTAAATTAATTATTTTTATAATTAATCATATGATATTTTATTTTAAAATAATTAATATATTAAGCTTATAATCATTTTGTTTTTGGGGCAAATACTATGCTTATATTGTATTAATGT
This sequence comes from Elaeagnus macrophylla, assembly GCA_029378325.1. Classification (NCBI taxonomy): domain Eukaryota; kingdom Viridiplantae; phylum Streptophyta; class Magnoliopsida; order Rosales; family Elaeagnaceae; genus Elaeagnus; species Elaeagnus macrophylla. Next base: position 41,532,073 of record CM055642.1, read on the forward strand.
AAAATATTATATCATCACATTTAAAAAAAAAACAATAAATAATTCCTCCAACCAATAGTTTGAAATATAAAATACAAAAATGTTCATAATTTATACAATAAAAAATTTATATTTTAGTCATTTTTATCAAATCAAATCCAATAAAATGACAAAAATATTTTAATTAATACTTATATTAATTTACAAATATAATTTAATTAATTTTTACTACTAAATAATTTCATAATTTTATATATATCAATTCACATTCATAATTTTATATATATCAATTAAAATTTATGTGCAAAACACTGTGAATTTTTTTTTTGTTTAATTTATACAATATATTTAAAATTAATTTAAAATTATTTTTTTATGCTTTCATATTAATTGTAAAAGTAAAATAATATTTAGAATTTTTATTAATATGTAATTCTTATTATTATTAATTATTAAATTTGTGGTAATCATTATATTATTAATTTTTTTATTAAATGTAATTCTTATTCGATTATTATATTTAAGTCATTATTTAATATAATAATATATCTTAAAAGAATAAAAATGCTATTAATATAAATAGCTTAAAATTTATGAATAATTTTGTCTAAAAAATATTAGGCGTTATTCAAATTTTTATAGATAGTATAAATTACTTGATAAATTACATTATGTATGCAAAAACTTGTGGAACACCACCCAATATTACATATGTCACAAATCTAATCATTTTTTGTATTTTAATGAAATTTAATTAAGGACTATAAATATAAATTTATGAATATTATATATTGGTTTTAAAATAAGTGTTGATGTTATAATTTAAGTTAATAAAATAAAAAAAAAAATAGTATAATTATTTTAAAAAAAATACAAATTTTAAATATTTAATAAAGTTTGTAGAAAGCATACTAAAAAATAATTTAATAATACCACGTAACTGGTCCATGTGAATTACTCAAAATTAGTGGCAATATCATTATTTTTTATTTTTATTTTTAAGCCCTCTTCTCTCATAAATTTTTCACTAGATTCACAAGACGCCGTCTTAGTAGTTTAGCCCTCGCTGTCATTGAGCCTCGGGATTTTGTCTAAAATAGGCAAATCCCATATAATAGTTTAAAAAAAGACTCATTTAAGTTTTAGTGTAGAAATGGGCAATTTTTGACTTTGAACCTGAAACTTCTAAGTTAGCAGGTTTCCTCTTCCTCCTTCTCTCCTCTTTCGTCTTCGTCTTCGTCTTCCTCTTTCCTCTTTCCTCTTCCTCTTCCTCTTCCTCTTCCTCTTTCCTCTTCCTCTTCCTCTTCCTCTTCCTCAATTCTCTCATTTTTTTAACAACCCATGTCATATTTCGACACTGAATAGAATTTGATAAAGCCAATGCCGTGACTGCATTAATTCTCAGCTTCACTGTATTTCAAGTAAAATTCTCAATTGTTAGGTTCAAAACAACAAATATAATTTGTAATTTAATAAAGGTTTGAACTTTGAATTAACAACATACAAACAAATATTTGATTGGTTTAAATTCAACGAATGAGATATACGAGATATACTCTAGTCAAATATACTAGATATAACCTGATATATCGAGATATACCAGAAATATACCACAGATATACCATGGTATATCTCGATATACCACAGATATACCTTGGTATATCGAGATATACCACAGATATACCTTGATATACCTTGGTATATCGAGATATACCACAGATATACCTTGGTATATCGAGGTATATCTGTGGTATATCTCGATATACCAAGGTATATCTGTGGTATATCTCGATATACCAAGGTATATCTGTGGTATATCAAGGTATATCTGTGGTATATCAAGGTTGGTATATCGAGATATACCACAGATATACCTTGATATACCTTGGTATATCGAGATATACCACAGATATACCTCGATATACCTTGGTATATCGAGATATATCTAATCAAATATTTAAAGGTATATCGAGATATCGAGATATACCAAGGTATATCAAGGTATATCTGTGGTATATCTCGATATACCAAGGTATATCTGTGGTATATCTCGATATACCAACCTTGATATACCTTGGTATATCGAGATATACCACAGATATACCTTGGTATATCGTTGAATTTAAACTAATCAAATATTTTTTGTATGTTGTTAATTCAATAGTTTATATCTCTGATATACCAGATAACTTGAAGAAGATGATGAACAGTGCAATTTGATTAGCACTAACTTGTGCAAGAAATGTGAGGCGTTGTTTCTATCAAATTGCCCACGTGTTCTTTGAGGAAGAGAAAGAAAGAGGAAGATGAAGAAGAAGAAGAAGATGAAAAGGGAGGAAAAAATGGAGAGTACGTAGAGAAGGAGAGAGAAGAAGTAAGAAATAAACTTTGGTGGAAAATAAAGGGTGGGAATCGGCAATTGGGAGAGCCAATTTTAATTTGCCCATTTATAAAATTTAACACAAATGAGCCTTTTTCTAAACTAATATATGAGATTTGTCCATTTTAGACGAAATCCCTTGAGCCTCGGCTTTGAGAGCCGTCACCAAACCTTTTTAGTCATTTTTTTAAGGGATTTTGTCTAAAATAGGCAAAATCCTTAATATAGTTTAAAAAAGAGCAACCTTGTGTAAAAGTTTAGAAATAGGCAAAATTTTATTTACTCTCCCGGTAGCCGGTTTGGTTGGGTCATTTAGTTTCCCACCAAAATAATTTTCTTTCTTCTTCTCCCTCCAACTACGCACCCTCTCTTTTTCTCTTCACTGATCTTCTCACCATTGTTGCGTGTCATCGTGGAAAAATTATAAAAATGAGGTTAGTAATATCTTCCAACAATATTTGCAATTTTTATTAAGATGTAAATGTTGCAATTTGTACCAGGATTTTTAAATAATAACTACCAGAAAAATGCGATTGGGACTGATATATTTTCGGAAAATTTCCAACAATTTGCTTCATACTTTCGCGAGGAACTGATATGGGTATTATTTAAACAGATTTTTGGTTGAAAAAACCGTATTAAACTGTTACCCCAATTCAATAATAATTAATAGAAACATATATTTTTGGCCGCGTGTAATCGAAACATTTATGAAATGCTATATTCAGTTTTTTATATGTGGGGGTATATGTGGTATATCTGAGGGTATATCTGGTATATCCGGTATATCTGGGGGTATATCTGGTATATCCGGTATTTCTGGGGGTATATCTGGTATATCTCATGGTATATCTGGTATATCTCAGGGTATATCTGGTATATCCGGTATTTCTGGGGGTATATCTGGTATATCTCAGGGTATATCTGGTATATCTGAGGGTATATCTGATATATCTGAGGGTATATCTGGTATATCTCAGGGTATATCTGGTATATCTCAGGGTATATCTGGTATATCTCACGGTATATCTGGTATATCTGGTATATCTCAGGGTATATCTGGTATATCTCACGGTATATCTGGTATTTCTGGGGGTATATCTGGTATATCTGAGGGTATATCTGGTATATCTCAGGGTATATCTGGTATATCTGGTATATCTGGTATATCTGAGGGTATATCTGGTATATCTCAGGGTATATCTGGTATATCTCAGGGTATATCTGGTATATCTCAGGGTATATCTGGTATATATGAGGTATATCTGGTATATCTCAGGGTATATCTGGTATATCTCACGGTATATCTGGTATATCTCACGGTATATCTGGTATATCTGGTATATCTCAGGGTATATCTGGTATATCTCACGGTATATCTGGTATTTCTGGGGGTATATCTGGTATATCTCAGGGTATATCTGGTATATCTCAGGGTATATCTGGTATATCTGAGGGTATATCTGGTATATCTCACGGTATATCTGGTATATCTCAGGGTATATCTGGTATATCTCACGGTATATCTGGTATATCTCAGGGTATATCTGGTATATCTCACGGTATATCTGGTATATCTCACGGTATATCTGGTATATCTCACGGTATATCTGGTATATCTCAGTGAAATTATGATATATCTCACGGTATATCTGGTATATCTCAGGGTATATCTGGTATATCTCACGGTATATCTGGTATATCTATGTATATGTTGGTATATCTCCATCTATTACACATTTAATCAGGTATATATGTTATATACTAATAACGCAGTTCAATATGTTGTATATTATTTGATATATCAATTAAACTTTACGTATTTTTGAATGAGATAGACCTAATTATTTATAAACATTTTACAGAATGGATAGCCTTAGTATTCTAATCATTCACAATGGTAAATGGTCATTGAAGGATGGTAAAAAAGTATATCAAGGAGGTGAAGGTTTGGTGATGAAGATAAAAAAAGGATGGTTGTATAATGAACTTAAAGAAAAGTTGTTTCTCAAGTTAAAGATGGATAAGTTCAAGTATGAACTTGAAGTGAGATACTTCTATAAGAATGATTTGACATTACCATCTGTTTTAATAGGTGATGATGAAGAATTGGAAGAGTTTTTTGACCTTCACGTTGAAGATAATGAAAGGAAGGCTGTTCTATATGTCACAAAAAATGTGATAAGATCTGTAGGTACAAGTAATTCTATTTGCCATGAGCAAGTTTTTAATACCGGAGGCCGTAATGTAAATTTCTTGAGCGATACTAATATGCAAGAAGGATCTCAAAATCCAAATGGTGGTTGCGATAATGTACTTGATAGTATTCGTGATGATGTAGATCACAATTTAGTTCCGCCGCAAATGGGTGATGAAGGAGATATTGATATGATTAGAGAATATGAATTACCAGATATACCTGTCAACGAAAACGTTGATCGTGATATGTCCTCAATGGGAGGTTTGCATGCAATTCATAATGAAAGGACACAAGTTGAAACAGAAAGGGTCATTGTTAGAAATCATGAGAATTATGGTTTATCCCAGTCTGAAGGAAGAACTGTAATTAGAAACAATAATGAATTAGGTATCGGTCCATCCAGTACACCCACAGAGATTATTTCTAATGGTGACGTTTCGTCGTCTGTGGCACATGTTGAGCTTGATTTGAAAGTTGATCAAGTGTTTGACAATAAGATAGATTTCACAACACATGTCGGTCTTTATGCCATAAGAAACAGATTTGAGACGAGGACACTGACTAGTAGGAAAGACCGTGTTCTAATACGTTGCATTCAATCTACTTGTAGTTGGATGATTAGATGTAATAGGATCACTGGATCTGATAGGTTCAGGGTAAAAGAATACGAATCAAGACATACTTGTGATCCTAACAATTACATGAGGAAGAATAGGACTGCAACCTCAAGAGTGATAGGAAATGCCATAAAAATGAAGTTGGTCCGACCAGGAAGAATTTATAAGCCCAAAGATATTATTGATGATTGTCAAAATGAGTTTGGGATTGAGATTGGTTACACCACAGCATACAGATCGAAAGAGAAGGCTCTTTATTTGCTACGTGGCAGTGAAGAGGAATCATTCCTGAAGCTTCCTTCCTACTGTCATGTTTTGAAGGAAAGAAATCCTGGTAGCGTGACACATATTGAAGTTGACCAGTCCGGAAGATTTAAGTACTTTTTTTTGGCACTAGGTCCATGTATCAGAGGTTTTTTATCTTGTATAAGACATGTAATTACAGTCGACGGTGCATTCCTATCAGGTAGGTATGCTGGGACATTATTCGTAGCAAATGCTTCAGATGGAAATAACAACATATATCCATTGGCCATTGGTGTTGGAGATTCTGAGAATAATGAAGCCTGGGAATGGTTTTTGTTAAAACTATCCGGTATATTTGGGCACATTGATGATCTTGTTATTGTTTCAGATAGACACCAAAGCATTATACAATCTGTTCCTAAGGCATTCCCCAATGCTTTGCATGGATATTGTGCATTTCACATGGAGATGAATTTGAACCACAAATTTAAGAATCCTGATATCACACCTTTGTTCAGATGTTGCGCAAGGGCATATACGAAGCGTGAATTTGACAAATACATGGGGGATTTGAGACTGATCGATCCTGATATAGAGAAGTACTTATTGGAAGCAGGTAAAGACAAGTGGTCAAGATTTCATTTTCCTGGGAACAGATACGGTATAATGACCACAAATGGTTCAGAGTCATTTAATAATGTCATGAAATCTGCTCGTGAGTTACCTATAACCATGCTTGCTGAGTACTACCGTAGCAAAATACAACATTGGTTTGTCGAACGTAGGGAGGTTGGGATGAGATGGGGAACTCGATTACTTACCGATGAGGTCGACTCAATTATGCGTGCAAATCACAATAAGTCCTTAAGGTACAGGGTTTTCAGAATTAATGCACATGTTTTCCAGGTATGGGATCGTACATCATTATATTGTTATTGAATTTTTAAATATGTCAATTTAATAGCGCATGTGTTTTAATTACTTCTAATGTTTAAACCATCTATTTAACTAGTTCATTTATATGATGTCAGGTTGTACACGGTGATACTAGTCAAGATGTTGATCTACTGAACAGAAGTTGTAGCTGCAGGGAATTTGATGTTCACAAAATCCCCTGTTGTCATGCCATTGCAGCGGCCCGTTTTCAAGATGTTGATGTCCAGTCCTTGGTTGACCGATTATACACAGTCAATTGTTATATTATCGCATATGCGGAGGCAATTTTTCCAGCAACTGACAATGGTCAGTGGGACATTCCAGAAGAAATCATGGACCTAGTTGAACTTCCTCCTAACACAAAGAGAAAATCTGGCAGACCACGAAAGCGACGCATACGTTCACATGGGGAAGTAATAAAGAAGTTAATGTTGTGCAGTCGTTGTGGAATTAGTGGTCATAACAGAAGGACTTGTAATGTTTTTCGTCAGATGATTGTAGAACCTTCCCTACCTTCTCAAGAATGAAGATTTTCATGTACCCTGTAATATTTTATGCTGATTTCAAGTTGAACATTTATGTATCTGAATTTTGCATTAATGATAGTGTTATATTATGCCCTGTCTCTAAATTTTCATGTACCACGTATATGAGATATGTGTTGTTATATTATTTTATAAGATATACCATGAGATATAACCCCATATACCATGAGATATACCATAATTACCGTGAGATATACCATAATTTCACTGAGATATACCAGATATACCCTCAGATATACCAGATATACCCCCAGATATACCAGATATACCCTCAGATATACCAGATATACCCTGAGATATACCAGATATACCCTCAGATATACCAGATATACCGTGAGATATACCATAATTTCACTGAGATATACCAGATATACCAGATATACCGTGAGATATACCATAATTTCACTGAGATATACCAGATATACCAGATATACCCTCAGATATACCATAATTTCACTGAGATATACCAGATATACCAGATATACCCCCAGATATACCAGATATACCCTGAGATATACCAGATATACCCCCAGATATACCAGATATACCCTGAGATATACCAGATATACCCTGAGATATACCAGATATACCCTCAGATATACCAGATATACCAGATATACCGTGAGATATACCATAATTTCACTGAGATATACCAGATATACCAGATATACCCTCAGATATACCATAATTTCACTGAGATATACCAGATATACCAGATATACCCCCAGATATACCAGATATACCCTAAGATATACCAGATATACCCTCAGATATACCAGATATACCCCCAGATATACCAGATATACCCTGAGATATACCAGATATACCCTCAGATATACCAGATATACCCTCAGATATACCAGATATACCAGATATACCGTGAGATATACCATAATTTCACTGAGATATACCAGATATACCAGATATACCGTGAGATATACCATAATTTCACTGAGATATACCAGATATACCAGATATACCGTGAGATATACCATAATTTCACTGAGATATACCAGATATACCAGATATACCCTCAGATATACCATAATTTCACTGAGATATACCAGATATACCAGATATACCCCCAGATATACCAGATATACCCTGAGATATACCAGATATACCCCCAGATATACCAGATATACCCTGAGATATACCAGATATACCCTGAGATATACCAGATATACCCTCAGATATACCAGATATACCAGATATACCGTGAGATATACCATAATTTCACTGAGATATACCAGATATACCAGATATACCCTCAGATATACCATAATTTCACTGAGATATACCAGATATACCAGATATACCCCCAGATATACCAGATATACCCTAAGATATACCAGATATACCCTCAGATATACCAGATATACCCCCAGATATACCAGATATACCCCCAGATATACCAGATATACCAGATATACCATGAGATATACCAGATATACCAGATATACCGTGGGATATACCAGAAATACCCCCAGATATACCAGATATACCATGAGATATACCAGATATACCGTGAGATATACCAGATATACCCCCAGATATACCAGATATAACACAAAATATACCAGATATACCATGAGATATACCAGATATACCGTGAGATATACCAGATATACCCCCAAATATACCAGACATAACACAAAATATACCAGATATACCAGATATACCATGAGATATACCAGATATACCATGAGATATACCAGATATACCCCGAGATATACCAGATATACCATGAGATATACCAGATATACCGTGAGATATACCTCATATATACCAGATATACCCTGAGATATACAAGATATACCAGATATACCCTGAGATATACCAGATATACCATGAGATATACCAGATATACCGTGAGATATACCTCATATATACCAGATATACCCTGAGATATACCAGATATACCAGATATACCCTGAGATATACCAGATATACCATGAGATATACCAGATATACCCCGAGATATACCAGATATACCATGAGATATACCAGATATACCAGATATACCCTGAGATATACCAGATATACCCTGAGATATACCAGATATACCCTCAGATATACCAGATATACCAGATATACCGTGAGATATACCAGATATACCCTGAGATATACCAGATATACCATGAGATATACCAGATATACCACTGATATACCCCCAGATAATGTTATTCATGATTAACAACCAGATATACCAGAAATCAGATTATCCATCCATAATTACAAAATCCCAATATTACAAAACCTACATTTTACATAAACATTTAACCTTAAACCAACATTTTACAAAAAACCATACAAAAATAAGGGGTTTTCGTTGAGTTTCAACGAAAACCCAATTAAAAACCAAACTGCATAGCTTCAAAAGGTGAGTAATGGTCGAGTGTTTTCGTGCAAGGAAGACAAATTTGTTTAAAATACTTACCGAATAATGCAGAGCTTCAAAAGTTGATAGTAATGGTCGAGTGTTTTCTGCGTTGATACTGTTCGTCTTCTTCCTCAATCGAAAATGGGAGAGCTTCGCTAATACCAGATAGTGACGAGGGATTCTTGAGAGGTAGAGTAATGCTAGTTGTGGGTTTGTTTGAACTGTTCGATTTCTTTATTTCAAACGGTTTAAAGAGTTACCGGCTACCAAATGGGTCTTTGGGTGGGCGGTTAAAAAAAGCCCATTTTTAAACTTTTACGTAAGGTTGCCCTTTTTTAAACTATATTAAGGATTTTGCCTATTTTAGACAAAATCCCTTTTTTTAACGGCGACCATTTATCGTTCTGTGTTCATAGAAATGAACCACATTTCTTTTTCCAGTAAGCATCGGAAAATTCTGAGAGCACAGATCGATCGCCGGCTGGCTTAGATTGAATTCTCCATCGACTTAGATTTCCGGCAACTGTATCTCCTGCATCACAATGGCTTCGGAGGATGTGAAACCAAGAGAATCTGCTGTCTCTACCATCGTCAATTTAGCGGAGGAAGCTAAGCTGGCTAGAACCCGAGAAAGTGTCGTGAAGGCTCCTAGTCCTAGCTATGCCATTCTTGGTATTTGCAAATCTCTAGTTGCTGGTGGTGTCGCTGGAGGAGTGTGAGTTTCATTTCTCGCATTTTTTTCTTTATTATTGACAATAAGTGATACATATATATACACAACAAATTTTCAAGCCTCTTTTACTGATTTTTTGAGCTATTGATTGTGCCCTATTTTTTTTAGCATTTGATATTTGTATAACATTTATTTCTGTGTACTAGGGTTTAGAAACGATGTTGTAGAAAACTCAGTATGAATTTGAAATTTGTTGTGCTCTGTTTCTTTGTTGAGTGGTTGCAAGATAAAATAGTCAATTGAAGCAAAAAGTTTGAATTTGGTGATTGTTTTATTTTGCACCTTTGAATTGCATTTTTAATATTCGATCTTGTAACTGTTTGGTATTCACCTTCAATGTGTGTCGCTTTTCTGGATGGTATTTACTAGTAAAGTTTTTATCTTCCATGTTTATTGGGCTGGTAAGAAGCTACAGGATAATAGTCATAGAGGTAAAACTTTATCTGTCATTTTGGAGTAAAGTCTCATCTCTTATTGAATTTTTTTTGGTTTAAATTCATAGCATAATACCTTCGTGGATGAAGTTTTATTTTTAACATAGTTGTTTTTTTACAACATAAAAATATATGTTTAATGTATAATTAAAAATGCAGTACACATTTTTCTATAGTGTAAAAAATATATGATTTTAGGAGGTTAAATGTCATACTGGTTGAGTAACTGAGATATATAAAAATTGAGATTTTTTTTTGCACTAGCTTGGCGTGATTATTTAGAAAAGAAAGACCTTGTCAGGGTGGCATAAATTGCAACATCAACTAGAAAAATGAGTTGTTTATAATGTTCAGGATACACGACTCAGGAATCTTTTATGTATTTTAGGGTTGTCTATTCATGCATGCGATCAGTACAAGTCACTGTGCCACTCGCAAAAAGAAAGGAAAAAAAAAGTTAGTCCTGATTCGAATAAATATCAACAGCATAACTTTATGCTGATAGTTTTTGGTCATCTTCTGAAATATTATATTCGTGTCCAGTTTCAGCATTTCACTGTATGTTATATTCTTTACATTTGTTGCAATTGAAAATCTCAATTTAATATACAGCTAATGTGCTTTTTGTTGCTAGTTTAAATGTTTAAGTATGCCTCCTTTGGTGATTGATGCAAGGCAATTATTGAGTTTACTTCTTGAGCATTTTCATTGATGTTCATGGCTTCATGCAGGTCACGCACAGCTGTTGCTCCTTTGGAACGGTTGAAAATATTATTGCAGGTTTGTTCCTCAATTATTCATTGTTTATTTTTTAGTTGAAAGTGCTACTAAACTTGTCTGGTTTGTTTCTAGCCATGACAGGACGTACTATGATACACAAGTTCATGCAAAATGAAAATTTTAAGACATTCCTGTTCTCATAGTATTATCTTCTTTATTGCCCTGCAGGTCCAGAATCCCCATAATATAAAATATAATGGAACAATTCAAGGATTGAAGTTCATTTGGAGAACTGAGGGTTTTCGTGGGTTATTTAAAGGAAATGGGGCTAATTGTGCGCGTATTGTCCCGAATTCAGCCGTCAAGTTCTTCAGCTATGAACAAGCTTCCAAGTATGTTTCTCCAAAAATTTGAAAAAATAAAATTTCATTAATTAAAGATCAAAATATACATCTAGATACATCAATAATCAAAATTGTTAAACTAAAACTACTTACTTTCTTAAGCACACCGAGAAAAACTAAGCTTTCATCTTTTACATTATTTTATGGTTCTCTAATCGACCGTTTTGTTGCTCTAATTGATATATTGATTGTTCTTCATAAAAAATAAAATCTCAATACCATATTATAATTTTTGTGATCTTCAACACAACGAATGTAAATTGACAACAAAATACCAACTTCATAGTTATAAACATGACAAAAATTATCTTAAATAAAATAAAATCACCCTAGAACAAGATTATGTGAAAAAATACGTATGTGTTTTTATTACAAATAACTAATAAGAAAAAAAGAATATAAATAAAATGAACTTACTGGAGAGGGGCGAAGAAGGAGATTCAGAAGAAAGCAAATTGGCTTCTTGAAGGTGTCAAAGAGAAAGAAGAGAAAAAAGTGGCTAGTCATATTAAATGTTATTATGTGTATTTGTTAATTAAGTTCTTAAGAAATATTCTCTAGAAAAATGGTATATATGCTATTTTTCAATAACTGAATTTGTTGGGAATGTGAAACTGTATCACCCAACAGGATATTTGCATTGGTTCCTGCATGTTTTAGTGTCATGTATGGCAACTGAAGTTTTCAAAATTTCTTTGTAGATTTGGACTTGCATTAATTTATCAAATTAGGGAAATGATAAATTTGATAAGTGATACAACTGTTGGATGCGTTTGTGAACCTAATTATATCCATGACAGTGATAAACCTGAGTCCCATGAGTTTCCATATATGCCATTCATATTTCTAAGATAGTCTTTTACTTGGTTCGTGCATGTTTCATGTAGTCTGAGGTTGTGTTGTGATACTAGTTTTAAGGTTTGTGAATTTAAAGTTGCTAATCACCGTTCCACATTGGACAAGGATTCTCTAAAAAGCTTTTGTTCTATTTCTTTCATTATGTATTTAGTTATGTATAATTTGTTGAGCCTTTCATTCAATTTTTCCTTCCCAAACTTCCACTGTTGCTAGAACCATTGACTCCCCTAAACCATTGCCCATCTATATCATGATAGTGCTCTATCTGTGAATTTATGCTGGCTTACAGATGTAGCCTATTTTTCATTTCCTTTGTCCTTTTGTTTAAGGTGTCATGCTATCTTTATGACAGGGGAATACTTTATCTGTATCAGCAACAAACTGGCAAGGGTATGTCCAGCACTAGCGTAATTTTCTCTTTTGATGTGTTATTTTCTTTTTGTGTATAAACATATTGGAAACTCCTTTGAGAATATTTGCTTTTATCTTACCTTCATATGGGGCTTATTAAATTTTTATTCTAATGTTCCCTTGTAAATGTTCTGACAAATGTTTCATTTTCAGGCTCTCTTGGGAATCTTTTTCTGTTGGATGACTTTGTTTATGTTTACTATGAGAGAGTTTAGCACATAGGACCTTTTTTGTTTGCCAAGCTACTTGATGTTTTAGCATATTCTTTAATTACATGCCGTCAATTTAGCATCATACTCTTGGAAACTGGCTGTTTCTTAGAATTGATTTGATTCCTATGAAAGTTAGAGAAAATGAAAATAAAATTAAGATTTGAGTTTTTCATTAATAATTAATCTTGAAATTCTGAATCCTCTCTACAACTACTAAATAGTAGGGGTGTCAATCGTGTCGTGTTCGTTCGTGTTATTCGTGTCGTGTTTTCGTGTTGGTTGACACATTAAAAAATTTATTTGAATTTTTTTTGTGTTACTTATTTATAATACTAAGAAATAACAAAACCTTTAAGAACATAAAAAAATTATTGATCAATTCTTATTAAAAAAAAATTCGTGTCATGTCGTGTTCGAATCGTGCTATCGTGTCGTGTCAGAAATTACCACCCCTACTAAATAGTATAGGCAATCGTGTAAAATTCTTCTAGGAACCAAGGTGACGAATGTAACTTAAATTCCATTTGCATGATATTGTCCTTGAGTGCTGTAAAAAAGCAGCAGTTTGTTTGATCTTAAAAGTTCAGAAATGAAGGAATTCTGATTTATAACATGGGGGGTTTCTAAGTCTCCTCTCGTATTTACTGCAGAGGATGCCCAACTCACTCCATTGTTACGTCTTGGAGCTGGAGCATGTGCTGGAATAATTGCCATGTCTGCCACATACCCAATGGATATGGTACGAGGTAGGCTAACCGTACAGGTACTTGCTATGGTTCCCTCAATCTTTTGTTCCATGGAGAGTTCTCCTGGAAAAATGTATGGGGTTCCTTCTGCCCCCCAAATTTTTTTATGATTGAAGCTATTGAAAGCTATTGGTGTTTTCTGTTAGATTTTTGTATGGCGTGAAACTGATTCTATTTTCACCTATTACCCCTGACTATTTTCCTTCTTTTTTTTGATATAATTGCAGACGGAGAAGTCTCCATATCAGTACAGGGGAATGTTTCATGCTCTATCAACTGTTCTGAGAGAAGAAGGCCCAAGGGCTTTATACAAGGGTTGGCTTCCTTCTGTTATTGGAGTGGTAAGAACTTTTATCTATACATCTATACTTTCCCCCCCCCCCAATATATGCATTTAATCCTTACAGGACACAGGTTGGAGAAAAACAAAAGGTTGTGTTTAGTTAAAGCTATATTATCTTTATCCTACAATCGGATTGTATTATGATAGCATATACCTGCTACTGCTTAAGATTTTCCTCTGTAATGAAATTATATTATCCTCTACCTTAGAGGAATAAAGATTAACCTTCATATACCTGGCACACTATGACCCATGTATGTCATTAAAATATGTAAATATTTCCCTTTTCATGTGGGTATTTGAGGCTGATCTTTATATTGATTCTATACTTTGACACTCTTGTATGAAGTCACTGCACATTTTAATGGACCTGCGAATTTGGCTGCTTTAGACTTTTACCCTGGACATGAAATAATCGTCCCTGCAAAGAGAACTCTTTGTGGGGGGAGGGGGGGTTGTTAATCAAGTCTTCATTATTTTATTTCAATTTATTACTAAACTCTTGATGTCTCACGTTACAAAGGTTTACTTTTGCTGTCTGGCTGTGGTGAACAAACTTACGTTTGTTGCAGATTCCTTATGTTGGTCTCAACTTTGCTGTGTATGAATCTCTCAAAGATTGGTTAGTGAAAACTAAACCATTAGGGCTTGTGAATGATTACAATGAATTGAGTGTGACTACGCGGCTTGCTTGTGGTGCTGCTGCTGGAACTGTTGGGCAAACTGTCGCTTACCCTCTTGATGTTATCCGTCGAAGAATGCAGATGGTGGGATGGAACAATGCTGCTTCTGTTGTCACTGGTGATGGTAGGGGCAAAGCTCCACTTGAGTATAATGGCATGATTGACGCCTTTAGGAAAACAGTTCGATATGAGGGCTTTGTGGCATTGTACAAGGGTTTGGTTCCCAATTCTGTTAAGGTTAGTTATTTCCTCTCTCTTTGTTTATTTTCATTATTTTAAATTACTAAATTTTTGATGAAAATTACTTTCAAAAATCATGAATTTTGACTCAAAAATCTTTAATATAAAATATTTGGACAAAAAAGTAACCTTTTATATCACAAAGGGCAAAAGTAGAAAAGTAAAAAATATCCAAAGGGTATGTATTTGAAATCCCTTGTGGGATGCTAGTAGAATTGGCCTAAAATATTTGTAGATAATATTATGATTCATGCAGTCCGGTCCAGTTTTACTCTACAATATGGTCCTTTTAAGCACTTTTTTTGAAATAAAAAAAAAACGGTGGACAGCTCTAGTGATAGTCTTAACAAGTGTGATGGCCTAGTTTTTGTTTATTCAGCCGAACAAAGGAGATGACCATTACTGTATAAACTATTATAAACATCTGTTCTGAATGTGATGACATAGCTCCATTTTTGCTTTTATCTTTCAGGTAGTCCCATCCATTGCAATTGCATTTGTGACGTATGAGATGGTGAAAGACATTTTAGGAGTTGAGATCAGAATATCAGACTAAAGAAGGGCAACCTCAATGATAAGATAACACATGCTATTTTTTTAGGCAAGGAGATAGATGATAAACTAGGGTTAATTCTTCCCCATTTGTCTTCAGTTTTAGAAGTGCTAGTGGGCCATTGTATTTATAGTTTGTTTTCCCTTGTTTCCTTTCTATAATTCCCCGGGAACATGATTCAGCTTTCAGTTCGTCATTCATATGCTGCGACATTAAGTGTTATGCCTATGCAAATAAATGATTTTCGCGTGCTATCCATGTATGAGTTAAGCGCACTTTCTTTTTAATTTGTTGCACGCTGAACTCAAAGTCAAGGTATACAAAATCCGTGAGAATACAAATAATTACACGTACTTTTTGTTATTTTAGCAATTATTAAAATAACTAATATTTGCACTAAACATATTATCATATAAAATATTGGTTTAATGATAAAAATATTATTTTTAATCGGAAAAAGTGTGGTAGATGTCACTTTATTTAGGTTAAATATGTTATTTAATTCTTTAAATTATAAAAGATATTTTTAAGTCATTTTATTTGTGAAAAATATGTTAAGAAATGACAAAAGTTAATTTTTTATTTAATTTTTCGTTAAATTTAACAAAATAGCATATATGTTGTATGCATATTTATATATATTTTTTTTATAGATATACATGTAAAAAATTAATTTTTAATTAAAAATTATTCAAACTTTTTAAGAACAAAAATTTCTCACTATTTTTTTAATCTCTAATTTAATGCACTAAATATTAAACTAAAAAATATATTTTAAAAACATAGCGTGTGAAAATTTAGATCCTTTTTGAAGCAATATCTATTATTCTATATATAAAAAGGAGAGTTATTCCATCTTATTTTTTTTGAATAGGCTGGTTTAACCCCTTATTAATAATCTTAATCTGAGTTAACCCCCCACTAGCACATTTTTTAAAAAAACCACATTTACCCTCGTACTCGGGTTTCCTCTGAATTTCAGCAGAGTCCTCTCTCTATCTTCCCTTTGTCCTCTCAGCGAACCACAAGTGGCTTCTCTTTAGATTCGCTCTGCTCAGGTTCTTGATTTCCCTCTCTCAAAATCAATATGTTTCTTGATATACGATAACAGACAGCTTTTTGTTCATTTATCCAGGAGTTCTTTAAATTTCGACTGAAATTATGTTTTTATACAGAATTACTTTTGATGAACTTCTTTTTACTTTCTTGATTCTACTTTGAACTCAATTTTGGATAGATAATTATTTCATCAAATTCAAATATTGCCTCAGTTATGGCATTGATTATTATTCATGTTATTGAACATTTGATTAAATCAAGTAAAATTATTGTGCAACAGGGACTGAAACATTGCCTCCTCTCTTAGCAACAAGTTCAGGAGTAGATGCTCGTATGTTGATCTTACTGATTATTATAAGTTTCAAAATTTTAATAATGCATAATCCAACTGGATATTTGTCGACCCCAGAGTTTGAGGACGATGATAAGGGTTTTCTGAGAGAAGGGTCTTCAGAGGGGTTTTAATTAGAGTAATTTTGTAGTAAGAGCTTGAATTTGAATCTATTTTTGCTTTAACTCAGATAGAAAATTGTCTTCTTGTTCTTCTCATATAAGCTCCTCATTAACTTGATTTCTCTGAGGAATAATTTAATTCTACAACTCGAGTAGTAATCAATAAAACAAATTTCAAATTGGGAATTCTAGTATAACTCGATTATATTTTCACAAATTTCAGGGAGGAATGGAGAATAAGAAAATGGACGGAGAATACGTCCAACTCTGTTGAAATAAGCTGTTTTTAGTTGGACGTGCGTCCCACTCTGTTGAAATAAGCTCTCTAATTTTAAGTTGGACGTAGTTGGACGTATGTCCAACTGAGCTCCGGCGAGTGGACATATGTGTCCTCTAAAATATACTCCTCTGGTTTTCAGTTGGACACATGTCCAACTCTGTTGAGGTGAGTTGGACATACGTCCAACTGAGGGGTTATTCTGGGCAGTCTAGTTGGACATGTGTCCAACTCGGCTCCGGCGAGTGGGGTCGCCGGCCAGTCAAAATTTCATCAGTTGGACAGTCGTCCAACTGAGCTCCGGCGAGTGGACATATGTGTCCTCTAAAATATACTCCTCTGGTTTTCAGTTGGACACATGTCCAACTCTGTTGAGGTGAGTTGGACAGTCGTCCAACTGAAGGGTTATTAAGGGCATTTTTGTCATAATATGTAAAAAAATCAAGTGGAGGGAGTCATATTAGATTTTTAATAAATAGGGGGTCATGACAGCATATAACCCTTTTTTTTTTTGTTGGATATTTTTATTTATTTATTTAATATTGTTTTTTTTTTCTTTCAATTTTTTTTTCTCTTTCTTATCTCTAATTTGCAATGTTACTTAATAAGAGTTTGTCTCATAATTATATCAATTTTTTTTTTTTGTATAAATCCTATACTTATTTTAAAAATAGCACTTGAGTCTTATGCTTATTTTTTATGACAATTTATTCTATTATTATTAAAAAGTAATTGTATAAGTTTTTATTTATTTTTTCTAATTTTATTTAAATTTTTTTCAAATCTTTTCGATTATAATTTATTAAAGTTAAAGCAACCTTTATATAATGTAATATCAAAAAAAAAAAAAATTGACGTTGTCTATGTATAGTCACTTTCTAACAACAATAAAACTAAAATGTTACTAAAAATAAATATTAGAATTAAGTGTTATTTTTTGTAATAAATATAGGACTATTAATGATATTTTTTATTATTATTTTAAAGGTGAAGAGTAAAAGTACGGAAGAGTGACTATATAAATTCTATACTTATTCTTTTCTATTAATTTTATAGAAAAGCGAGAGTTGTCTCTCATAATATTTATTTTATATTTTTTTATTTGATAATTTTTATATTATTTTATTATCTCTTGTCTCTTGTCTCTTGTTATTTTTCTTTTAAAAGAGAAAAAATTGTCCATAATATTTATTTAATATTTTTTAGTTTGATAATTTTTTATTTTATTTTATTATATCATATATATCTTTTATAAAGGAGAGTTTGTGATTTTATATTTATTTGATAATTTTTGTTGATTATTTATATTTTTTATTTCTATTTATTTGATATATTTTGTAGGATAAATTATATTTCTTTTAATATATAATCGGAGTGAGTATATTTATTTTATAATTTTTTATTTTAAGATGAATAATATTTTTATATTATATATTTATATAATATGTTTTATTTAGAAATTTATATTCTTTTAGTATATCTATTACTTTATATAAAAAGAAAATTTATTGCACAATATATATTTAATAATGATTTTGTTTGATATTTTCTTTGATAATTATAAAAAAATATAATTTTTTATTTTTATTGTTATTTTTAAAAAAGAGACAATGAATGTATTAGGCATGCCTTAAAATAAAGTGTAGAGAACTTAAATTATGAAATATGTTTTAATTTAATGTCTTTTTTACTTTTATGTATTTTGACCCTTATTATAAATATGAAAAAAAAAATATTTTCTATTTTATTTAATTTTTTTTTCCTTTTATTTTCTATTATTTATTGATTTTTATTTTTTACTTGTATTTTTTATTGAAAATTTTATTTATTTATTTGATGTTTAAAATAATTTTTTTTCAAAAATTTTATGACTCAATTTATTTGACATAAATTTTTTTATTAATTTTTATTTACGGATATACAACAAAAAAGTTGTTAATTACATGTCAATGTTATTTTATATAAATGTATTTGCTTGCAAATTAATGAAGTTCTCATACTTTTTATTGCTAAAATTAAACTTGAATAGTTCTAAACACAAGTTTTAAACTATTATGCTATATTAAATAATTTTGGTGAACAACTATAATTTGTATAAAGTTGTATTATATATATTTTTTTGTAATTTGTCAAGTCCAAGTTTTATTTGTGCTTAAAGTGATAAGAGACTTATTTTTTGTGTTTTAAATTATATAATAAATATTTTACTTTGTAAATTCTTAAAAGTTATTTAAAAATTATAATTATCAACAAAACTTTTAAATAATTTTATTATTTATTATGAGGATCTTATTCTAAATTGTGTAATATTATTTTTAAAAACATATATAATTTTCAACAACAAAACATATTTATTATTTTTTAATTTAAAATTAATAATTTTAATTTATGATTATTATTAAAACACAATCACATGCGACATGTGACCAAAATTACTATCTATATAAAAAAGGGTGATTTTTCCCATACTTATTTGACATTTTTTTATTTGATAATTTTTTATTATTTTATTATATATTATATATCTACAATTTTTAAAATTTTATTATCTCTTAGCTCTTGTTACTATTCTTTTAAGAGAGAAAAATTGCCTATAATATTTGTTTGATATTTTTTGGTTTGATGATTTTTTATATTGTTACTCTTTTAAAAGAGAAAAAATTGCCCATAATATTTGTTTGATATTTTTTAGTTTAATATTTTTTTATATTTTATTTATGTATATTTATTAGTCTATAATAAAAAGGGGAGTTGTCCTCCCTTCTTGGTCAATTCATTTATTTGAATTATTTTTGTTTAATATTTTTATAAAATGAAAAAAATAAATAAGATTTAGCTATTGTTCAAATAGCCGGCATAAAATCTATATCTATCTATTTATCTATATATAAATGAGAGTTTACTTTCTCTTATTTATTTGTGTTTGATATTTATATTTATTTATTTTTAATATTTATATATTTTTTATTTTGTTTGAAATAAAAAATAGAAGATTAAAAAAAAGCAGTTGAAAACTTGTATAATTTGATAGTATATTGATAGGCAGGTAGTAATTTTTTAGTAGTGTTATATATATTAAGTTATTATATATATTAATTAACAAATAATAATAAGGTAACTAAATTTTACTAATTTAAAAAATTATTATTGTATTTAATTTGTAGAAATAAAAAAAAATCAAATATCATGTTATCTTCAATAACATACTCTTTAAGAAAATATAATAAGCTTTTTTTATAAAAAAAAATAAGACATTTATGGGATAATTAGTTCTTGAAATAATTTTTATTGTATTTTTATTTTTTTTAAAATTATATATTTTTATGATTCTTTGAATAGTAAAAAAATTTAAAAGAGAAATTTTGAATTTTTTTATTAAAAAAATATAATTTTTAAATAAATAATGATAGGAGTAGACGAAATTTTTTGACAATAAATAAGTTAAAAAATATTAAATACATGATACGAACATAAATAACAAATATCTAATTACTATGTACTAACTTCCTACATTATTATTAAAAATAAATAAACTCCCTGACAAGAATGATGAGAAGTAAGATATATATATCCTATTTATTTCATTGTTCTCTATACAAATAGTATTTATTTGATTTGATGTTATATTTTTTTATTTGATAAAATTATTTAGGAGTTGATGTCAAAAAATTCTTAGAGAAGTAAACAAATTATATTTGATTTTTTTTTAAAATTTTTGTTTGATAATTTTTTTGTATTATTGTTATTTTCTTTGATAATATTATTTTAGAGTTGATGTTAAAAAGATATACTTTTAATTGCATAAGGAAACAATATCAAACTTTATGAGCTTTATTTATTATCTAGATATGATTGAGTTGGTTCATTTTATAACAAAAAAATCTAACGTAACATAAATTTGTACTTACATTCGTACTCATATTAATTATAATATGATATGTGTCTAAATTTTCTTTAAAGGAGAATAACTTTTTTTTTTTTTTTTCAAAATTACTTAACTACTTATTATACTATAATTAATATGAATGAAATTTTATGTGCAAATTTATGTTTCATAGCATTACACTTCTAGCTTTGACTGAAAAAAACATTTATATTCTAACAATTCCTTCTTTATTACATTAAAAATATGTATATATATGAGTATTAATTAAAAAAAACTTATTTTTTTAATTTGTAATGATATATAATAGTTTACTTATATATCATTTTTATGATAACATTATATATTTTGGAAACAGTTTGTTGAATAATAAAGTTGTTTAATATTAGAAGTTGAATAATTTAAATAAAAGACATTTTTCAATATTAATTTATTATTCATAATCTCTTGTTTTTCAAAAAAATACATATAACACAAATTTTACTTAAAAATATAAAAAATTTGTGATTTAAATTTTAATAACAATTGTGTGAATATAAATTGAATAAAAAAAATACAAGGGAGCATGTGTCTTGCACGTGTCCCAAAACTAGTACTCTATATAAAAAGAAAGTTATCTCATCTTATTTATTTAATTTTTGATTTTTTTTGTTTGATGTTTTATTTATTTTGTTTTACTTTTCTCTTTCTTATCTCTAATTTGCGATATTATTCGATGAAAGTTTGCCTCATATTTACATCAATTTTTTGTATAGATCTTATACTTATTTTAAAATTAACACTTAATTCTTATACTTTTTCTTTTATAACAATTTATCATATTATTATTAAAAAGTAATTGTATAAGTTTTTTTTTTTTTCTAATTTTATTTAATTTTTCTTTAAATCTTTTCAGTTATATCCCATCTTATTTATTTGATTTTTTTTGTTTGTTTGTTTTATTTATCTATTTAATATTTTTTCTTCAATTTTTTCTTTTTCTCTTTTCTATCTCTAATTTACGATATTACTCGATAAGAGTTTCCTTCATAATTACATTAATTTTTTGTATAGATCCTATATTTATTTTAAAAATAGCAATTAGATTCTATACTTATTTTTTTATGACAATTTGTCTCATTATTATTAAAAAATAACTACATTAATTTTTACTTTTTTTTTTTTTTTTTTCTAATTTCATTTAATTTTTCTTCAAATCTTTTCAGTTATAGTTTATTAGAGTTAAAGAAATCTCTAATGTAGTTAAAAAAAATGAAAAAAGTTTACATTGTTTTTGTGTAGTCACTTTCTAATAACAATATAATTAAATTGTTACTAAAAATAAATACCGGACCTAAGTGTTATTTTTTGTAATAAATATAGGACTATAATGATATTTTTTATTATTATTTTAATGGTGAAGAGTAAAAATGTGGGAAGAATAACTATATAAATTATATACTTATTTTGAAAAGGATCAACTAACAATATACCACCAAATTATTGTAAAATTTGTAAATATATCATCTAATTTTATTTATTAATAAAAAAAGCACTCAAGTATAATGGGCTACAAGTATAAAACACGCTCAATGTAATGGACTTTTATGTCAATAGTTCTTACTTCGACATTGAGCAAAATTAGCAAAACAGAAAAAATATAAAGCCTGAAATTTGTTGTCAATCAATTTTTATTTTTCTTATTATGGTAAAGTGAAAAATATGGTCATAAAGTATGATAAAAAACATATAAGAAATGAGAGGTAAATGAGTATCGACATTTTTAATTCAATTTTGGCTACTTTGTGATCATTAGATCTTGATCTTCTAGTTTGATATTGTTGAATCGAGCCATCAAACAATTTTCAAATCAATAGTGCTTCAAAAATATAAGCTTCGTTGGAATTGGCTAGTTATTAGATTTTTTTATAAATAAATTGAGACTTATATTTATCTTTTAGCTATTTATTTTTCAAAGATATTAAATAGATTATTTTACTTTGAACTATTTTTCTCTTTCTAAAAACAAACAAAGTGTAATAAATTAAAAATATACTCTTTAATTTTTTTAGATTATTTTAGTGTTAGTTTTAAGACTGTGTCTGAAGTTTATATTTTTAGAAAATTTTGGCACTTTATTTGTGTAAGGTAGCTGCAACTCTCATAAAATTTGGTCTTCTTCTTTCTTTATTTTAATTTTCATACTTTAATAATTTGTACTTCAATAAAAATATTGATTCTATTATTTTTTTTAATTAATTTTGGATAAACTTATAAAGTTGAATGAGGAAAAATATCTTTAAAATTTTAGTTTTTATAAATAGAACTTTCATGATATTCATAAAATTATTTATTTATTATAAATTAAAGAAATTTAGATAATTCAAAGTAATATAATAAATATTTTATTAGTCACTGTAAATTTAAAATAAAGTTTACTTTGAACATAATTCTAATTTAGATGACTCAAAATAATATAATAAATATTTTATTAGTCACTATAAATTTAAAATAAAGTTAACTTTGAATACAATTCTAATGACAAAGGTGAATTTTCAACATCATATCTTAGATACATAATTGCACGTGAAACTTCAACACCAGTTAGTATAAAAATTGCACTTAGATTGAGATTAGAGGTGCCCTTATACTCCCGTTACCGCCTCCCTCTCGTCTCCTCTCTCTTAAAGAATAATACTCTTTTTTCTCTCTTTCACGCTTACCCAACAATTTGGCGTATCGTCGACAGCCCATACAAAATCTGCCTTCTCATTTCTCAATCGAAAAACAAACCACAGACGAAAAGAAGAGTTAATCCCTCCCATCTCTATGTCTCCGAAATGGGTACCTGGGGCATAGTTATGAACCAAATCTAGAGCAACCCTTTTCGTATTTATCTACCAGATGGAGCAAGAAATATTGTTAACTCAATCTCGTTTTCTCCATCTTGTTTAATGCTTTGTTGGAAAGGGTTTGGTTTTAAGTTCCTTTAGTGTGATCGTTTATTTACTTTTATTAGTATTTATATTTTTTTGGGGTTAATCTGGTGACTCTGGACAAATCTGGGCGTACCCTTTTGGTCAGTGACTGTGGAGAAGCGTTAAAGCAAGGTATTTTCTTGATGGGTTTCGTCTTGAAACTACTCTTATATTTATCGTTTCTGACAATATTGTCTTCTTTGTTTTTTTTGTTGATCTGTTTTCTTTCCAGTATTTGGAAACTAGTTTAATGTTGTTCTTTTAGAGTTTTTTTTTTTTTTTGGGAGTTGATGTTTGATTGACAGCCATAACTCTCTACCTAACATTATCATATTGTTTCTTGTCATTAATCACTATTTAGGGTTTAATATTTAGACTACGAAAGATTGCTCGCTTTCTTTGAGTAAGAACATTTTCTCTTGCGTTAACAGTCTCATTTGACCCAATAGTCCCACTCTGTATAATTTGGCCATAGACATCCAATTTGTTTCACACTTTTGTATTTAAATGGGTTGCTTATTATTATTATTATTTACTGTTGTTCGGGTGTGGCTTATCATAATTCAGAAACGTTTTGAGTCCTTCAAACGTGTTCTCTATTTGGCTTCTCTTTTCTGTGTGTATTTTCTCATGTGCAGCTGGTTTGATACAATTTCCTTCTGGGTTCGCATGTAATTTCATTTGTTAGCTAAACTTTGTTGAAGCTTTTCTTAAATCCTGAGTTAGAAATGGCAAAAAGATCCATGGAGGTCCACGGATATATATGATCCACTCTAAATTGGATCAAAATGGATTATTTTCAAAGTAGATCATGGTCTACATACAATATCAATAGATTAGATCAGATCAAAATGAGACAGATTATCAATTTAGAACTAAAAAAGTCACATTCCAAAAATATTTTCCAAACTTTTACAATTATTTATTTAGAAAAATTAATAATATTATTTTTTATAATTTTAGATGATATCAAGTAAATAATGATAATTTTTTATTTTAAAAGTATTTTTTTTTGGATTATTATAATATAATGAAAAAGTTGAATAAAAGTTGAAATATATTAATTATAAATAAGAAATAAATATTTTTTAACAAATCTATAATATTTTATTATTTTTATTTATCAATTTAAAATATGTAATGTATCACATTAAATAATGTATTAGAAAAAATGGAACAGTTCGGATTGATCATGAATATTCATATGTTTTCTTATTTTTATTTATCAATTTAAAATATGTAATGTATCACATTAAATAATGTATTAGAAAAAATGGAAAAAAAAAAAAGGAACAGTTCGGATTGATCATGAATATTTGTATGTTCTACATAGCAACAACAGATTCGATCTATGTGATCCACATATCAAAATATTTTAGATTAGACTAGATTTTTTAAATAACAGATCGGATCATCAAGGGATCAGACCCGATCCATTGCAATTCCTATCCTGAGTATGTATTATTAATTTCTTAGATTTTAAGGAAAAAATTGCTTTCTTAGCTTAATTCTACTTCACTTGGAAATTAGAGATATAGGACGTCTTTCTTTTTTCAATTATCTTAAGATTTGAAGTCTGCCCTGTTTCTCTCTTCTTCTTTTTTTAAATATGTCATGCTTATTTTTGGCAAAGTT
Source organism: Elaeagnus macrophylla (assembly GCA_029378325.1). Lineage (NCBI taxonomy): Eukaryota > Viridiplantae > Streptophyta > Magnoliopsida > Rosales > Elaeagnaceae > Elaeagnus > Elaeagnus macrophylla. The sequence continues at coordinate 41,557,960 of CM055642.1, forward strand.
TGAGATATCCCTTTTAACAAATATTTGCATTTTTTGGCGTATTTTGGTGATTATGAGAAGCCAATTAATCTGATAGTTCTTTCTTTGTGAATTTTGCAAATTGGCATTTTTTGCACTTCGGTGGAGGGAAAAAGTGCTTTCTGGGCTAACATTGATTTGTCGTCATAATTTGTTTTAATCTGCTATCAGATAACTTGTTGGCCCACATGTCTTGTTTGTTGATTCTTCATGATCTAAAATATTCAGAGGAAATACCTTTTTTATTTGGGTTTGGCAGCACAAAGGATTAAATTTCCTTAAAGAAGATGTATGACTTTGTATGTGTTCATTTTATGCTCAGGTTTTTGGTTCTGAGTCATACTCATGGAGGGAGAAACTTCATGGATTAGTCATTGCCTAGATGACATGTCAAGAGAAATTAGTGAGTTTGATTTGTTCTCAGAACTTAGTGACGAAGGCAACAAAGAAGCTACAGCAGTTTCCATGGACTCTGTCCTGCCTGATGACTTGATGGAACGGATCTTGTCCTACCTTCCCATAGCTAGCATTTTCAGAGCAGGTTCTGTGTGCAAGAGATGGAATGAAATTGTCACTTCTGGGAGGTTTTTATGGAACTTTTCTCGGCTTATATCCCAAAAGCCTTGGTATTACATGTTTACAAACTCTAATGAAGTAGCTGGTTATGCCTATGATCCTATGTTCGGAAAGTGGTATGGAATTGAACTTCCCTGCATTCAGGCTTCAAATTGGTCCATTGCTTCATCTTGTGGCTTGGTTTGTTTCATGGACAATGACAGTAGAAGTGAGTTATGTATTTGCAACCCGATAACTAAACAATGGAAGAAATTAGAGGAGCCTCCTGGTTTGAGATTTTCTGAGTACATTGCACTGGCAATTGCCACTAACAGGATATCACACAATTATACTATCTCAATTGTGAAATCTAAGCAAGTCCCCGGTAATTTTTTCCATTTTTTCCAATGGGATATCTCAATACATACATATGATTCAGCAATAATGATGTGGGTGAGTTCTTTGTCAGAGGTTTTGACTGGCTGGAGGGCCGGAGATGAGAGTATTATCTGTGATGGGGTCTTGTACTTCTTGATTTACTCAACGGTAAGCGGGATACCTGAAAATCGTCATGGTCTAATTACGTATAATCTCTCTGCTGAATCTTCCCATGGGCGGTTATTAAGGAATTTCATTCCAATGCCTTGCCCTCTGACTTGTGGCCGTTTGATGAACTTGAAGGAGAAAGTTGTGATGGTGGGAGGTATTGGAAAACAGGACTGGCCCGAAATAGTTAAAGGAATTGGAATCTGGGTTCTGAATGGAAAGGTGTGGCGAGAAGTAGCACGCATGCCTCACAAGTTTTTTCAAGGGTTTGGTGAATTTGATGATGTTTTTGCCAGTTCTGGGACAGATGATTTGATATACATTCAAAGTTATGGCGCACCAGCTCTGCTTACTTTTGACATGAACCTGAAGCAATGGAAATGGTCACAGAAATGCCCAGTTACAAAGAGGTTCCCCCTTCAGCTCTTTTCTGGTTTTTGTTTTGAACCTAGACTTGAAATTGCTCCATAAAATAGTTCCGAAATTCAAATGATTTTGAAGTGGTAGTGTTGAAAAATTATTTTGTGATTCCTGCTTTTGTCCTCTTAAATTGTTTTCATACTTTACTGTAATGAAACTTGTGTTCCTTAAAATCCAACACAAAATGTACCTGCACACAGAGCCTGATGATTTATGGCTATCTTAACTATTATTATTTGCATATGGGAATACCACTGAAATAGACATGAGTTTGAGCATTTTTTAGTTGCTTGTTTTACTTATTTACAAAATTATATGCATTTGGCCTTCCTTAAGATCCATAGTGGGAGAAAACAAGGAGGTGAGAATATGGCTATAAGTTGGGCAATATCAATGTCTAGTCTCATAGTATTTCCTATTTTAGTTTTCGATCTTGGTTTGGTTGCAATTGTCTGGGTTTTGAAGTTAGGCAATGAGCCAATTGTATCACCATTCACCATTATGATCCTCATTTATCTCTCTTCTGTTCTCCACGCTAATATTTCTATATTTTAAATTCATTTTGTGGAAATTTTAAATTCATTTTTAATTAAAAAAAGAGTGGCCACTTATCTCTTGTGGGTTGGCGGAGAAGTGATTTTTGAGGTCTCCATTTGGTTTAGAGAACGTGGAATTTGCTTGTCTCATAATTTCTCTGATTATGGTTGCTTGTGAAAGTGCTTCTATTGGCCATTGCTATGAATAAACTAAAGAATACTAGGAAGAATACTAATGTGTGGTTTACCACCTGGCTAGTACTTCAATCGGTACTTTTGTCCACATTGACTAATGTATGGTTTTCAAGTTGTAGGATCAAGTTCGGCCAAGATATGTGTGTATCTTTCTAATATATAAAAAAAATAAATAAAGAATACTAGAAAGAAAGCTGGTATTGGTTCAGGACAGTACCTTCAGGATAAAGGCATAGATAAAAATATTTTGATATTTCATCGAAATTTTTGTAAAGATATGTTGGTTCAAAATATCTTTAACAATATTCAGAAATTTGTCCAGTTTGATAAAGGTAAAAAAATTTCGATATTTTCATAATGTTATTTTGTAATTTTCAAAAATTTTGATAAAAATTTTAGAAATATCGAAAAATATCGTTACGGATATATCACAAAATATCAAATTTTAATTTTTTGATTTTTTTAATTTTGTTAAATTATATATAATACAAAATTGTATTAGAAACTAAGTTAACATTTAAGTAAAAGTAATAAATTTTAGTTTTTTCATAAATTTTCAAATTTACTTAAATAGTAAATATTTAATTATAAATTCTAATTCATTAGACGATGATTCATTTGTAGATAATTCATTGCATGATTTTTTTTTCAATTGTCTTTTTTCCCTTCTCTATCATGCTATTTTTTATTTTTGATGTATATGATTATTATTTTTATAATAATTTATATTTGTATTATTCATTGTTTCATTAATTTCAATATAATATATGTATATAATCATAAAAATCAATTTAATTTGTTTATTATTAGTTATTTTAGTAATTTTAAAAAATTCGCATACAATTTTAAAAATAGTTATGTTGATGCCCTTTTTTATCAATATTAAAGGGGGTGCATTTTTTCTTGTTGCGATCCTACGAATAGAGAATATTCGTTATAATGTTGGACTACGATCGGGTGTGGTAGCCTTTGATACTTTGATATTTAAGTTAGTTCGTGTAATGGTAAATAAAGAGAAGACTAAAGTCTCTCTCTGTAATTTAGGGAGAAGAAGTTGAGACAGAGAGAATGTAGGTGTGTTAGTGTCTGTGAATATATGATTCAAGTTATTTTATATTATCAATGAATGTGTACAATGTATATATATATAAAAGAGAGAAAAATATACTTGATAGTGATTACTTATTCGAGTAGATAGACTTATCTCTCTATAATTATATATTTCTCGATAATTTGGGGATATTTGTATGATATTTATCTCTTTGATCATTTATCTAACAATTGAGCTTATTTGCTGACTTTGTGCTCATTAGGCCTCCTAGATCTGGATACATGGTTTAGGAGATCTATCTGTAATCTTTATCGATATTTGGCTGCTTGGCCCATTTAGTCACGCCAAAGGTTCATGTCCCACTTTTGAGTGTTGTTTTGTCAATGCGGTTCACAAATTCTAAACTCTACCTCGTTGTTCAAACTTGCATGGTAATTTTATGTTGATGGTTATACCTCATAATTTCCAATCCGACTTCCAATGAAGGAGTTACTTCGAGGTCAAGGTTGGTCTTCAAAAAGTCAACTCTGGGGTCACAACGTGTTTTTCACCTTTTGTATTGCAGGGCATGGTTGCCAGAAATTTGGAGTCTGTGTATATGGATATTTTTCGTACCACCAAGTTCTTAGTAAGCATTTTGTACTTGTTCTTGCACTATTGTGCGTTGGAGGTGTAGATTGAACTCCATTATGAAGGACAGGAGGGCATACGTTAAAGAGTGGATCTGGCCACCATGGATGCATGCTAGGATGGACGTGGACATAATCCTTGAGGTGTGGAGGCTAAGTGTCTAGCCGGCAATGGTGAGGTCCCATCCAATGAGTTGCTATTTGGCAACTCTTTGCTTGGTGTAGTCGTCCAGTGGCACTTTGTTAGGTGGGTAGCCGTTTGGAGTGAACCGTCAAGCGACGCTCTGTTTGGAGGGTTGTCGTCCTATGATACTCTGTCTAGATGGATGCCATCCAGCGGATTGTCCATCTAGCACACCTCTAGTCGACAAAGATCCAATCAGGGGTCCTAGTCTGAGTGATTAGATGGGTCCGGTCCCTACAGGCAATGTGATCCTTTCCTTGTGATGGTGGCATATGGATCTTGGTGGGATTTGTTAATGACTCATTTTTTCCACAAGAATTGCGTAAGTATGGAAATTATGAAACTATTATTATGGGTATTGCACTCTCTAAACTTACGCTTTTCTTTGTTATTCTTTTTGTTACCTATGCAAAGGGTTCTGGATGTACAAATGGCTGGACTCTTTAGAGAAGTCCATGTAGTGAGGGATCATATGTTAATCAACTCAAGTTTTGATAGGATTAGTATCTTAGTGCACCTGACAAATTCTGTGCTTGACTTGTGTCCAAAATTTTTTGATAATGTAGAAATGTGGTTGAACGCTTAGGATTGTACTTAATGTAGGGAGATGCACAAAGGTGCATTGCATGAGGTTTTCGTTCTTTAGGAGAACACATATTATTGTATGGCCTAGTTCCATGGCCCGTTAGGTAGAGGTCAGTACTTCACAACCTATAAGGTATAATTGGATTTTGTGGCTAGTATGACAAGACTTTGGGAGATTTTATTTGGTGTTGAGAGTGTATTTTTAATGGGTCTTGGAGACCAACAATGACTGGAACTTTTTATGCTTTGTACTTTCTCTTTTGTAACGAGCTTTTCACTCTCACTTAGTTTGTGATTAAGGGGCATTTCTAGCTTAGCTTTTGTCTAAGTGTAGACACTTCAATATTTTCCTAGAGGTTAGTAAACAATCATTGTATATTTCCTGGGAGTAAAGTGTCTAATTTCGTTGCGTGCTTTGAAGGTCCATGTTGTTGAAAGTTCTCTTCAGACTATTAGTGTTTTCTGTTAAGTCCTGTCGACTAGGACTTAGAAAATCTGTCTAGTGTAGAGCCTTTGGTCGCACCTCTTGTGATGCAGGTGTAATCAATGCTCTTGCCTTCAAGGGTGGAGGGCATGATAGTGGAGACCAATACTTGCTCTTTCAACTTTTTTGTTCCTTTGTTAGGCACATGTATTATACTTTTATTTTCGTCTGACACATGCATTGCACTTTTATTTTTGTCTTGCGTTCTAACTTCTGTTGTCATGAATGTGCGCAAGTGTTCTCCAAACTTTCTCTCATCACAGAAGGTGAAAGGGCGTGAAGCAAAGAGGTGGCAATTTGGGATGGAACACAAATTGCAAGCTAGAGGGTCAAGCTTGTTTAACGGGATTTTGTCTGGATCGCAGCCTATGCTGTCTTCCTTCTCCGGCAAGCTTTTTTTTGGTTAGCCCCCTTTTCGGCCAAGCCCCGTCCAGATGCTTGTGCATGCTTGTTTGGATGAGTGCCTTCGTTAGTTTGCATTTTGTAGTGTAGGCATGTACTATTTTGCGTTTGCAATTCTTGGCTAAATTTTTTAAGGCTTGGTGATCTATTGGGAACTTGGGATCCTTATATTACCAACCTTCTTGCTTGGAGTACTTGAGACTTAGACAAGTTGCCCAAGCATGGAGTTTTTTAACTTAGAAGTTTTTTTTTATAAAGTTTTCGAGGTGGTGCTTATCTTTTTTATGGGAGCAAGTGCATTCATTAAAGTCGCTCATATTGCGATGTTTTTTCGTTGTCTTAATGGGGACCTGTGTTCCTATAATTGCATCAAACTTTTTGTTTACAATTAGTGGGATGCAGGAACCTAGAATGATTCCTAAACCCTAGGCTAGAGAAAGCTACCTATTTTGCTAGGTTAGCCAATGCCCGTGACATTATTTATAACCAATTAAGTAGCGATAGAGAATTGTAATGTTGTGCTCATTGCAAGCAATTTATGAGGTACAGAGCCTATCACTAGGATGTGGTCCATTCTTGGTGCGCTAGCTTGGCTGTTGCCTCGCCTCATGTGAGGAAGGTTCAGTCCTAGAGTTAGATAAGGCAACACTTTGTCACATGCCATTAGCGGGTTGCAGAGCCTATGGTAAGGATGCCACCTATTTGTAGCGCCTTAGCTTGGATGCCCTTTTGCCTGCATGTGAGGGGAGCGCAATCCATAGATATGTAAAGCTGTGCTTGTCACAAGCCATCCTCGGGGTGCAGAACCTATTGTAAGGATACTGTTCATCCATAGAGCGCTAGCTTGGCTACTCCTTTGCCTGCATATGGGAGAAGTGCAGTTTGGAGATATTTTGTTCTTTGTCCTTCGTGGGACAGAGTCGCGCTCCGTTCTTTTGGGGTGTAATGCCTAATGGACTTTTCAAAATCTGTAAGTGATTATATATGTTGTCATAATCTTGGACAGAGTGTGTTTAAGAGGGACGCATTGCTTTGGCAAGTTTGTGTACAAACTTGGTTGATCATGTTGATCCTTTCAAGCATCTTGAAGGGAGATTGGACAAATTTTTAGAGTACTCTCTTGAGGTACTCTTGGATCTCTTATGGAGATTTTTTTTTGGAGGTGTACACTTGAAATATTCTAGTTAGACACCTTCTGGTCGGTAAAAATATCATATGTAGGGTGCAACCTTATTACTTTTGCAGAATGTGGTGTTGTTCGTTTGGAAGTTTCATTTTTATGTTAGGAAAATTTCTTAACACTTAACTCTGGAGACTGTAGAATCAGTAGTAGTTTTGTTACATGGTGTTTTGTGGTCTCATCAGGTTGTGACAACATGGGCTCTTTTAAAGTCTATCCTTCATTGGGAATGGAGGTACATTATATTGGCACGTAAGGTTGGAAGAGCACACTTGCAGAGGACTATGAGTGGGATGAGTACCCTTGGTGAGGCGTACTTGGGGGATGGAGCATGGTTGACAAACTTGCAGTGCAGACCTTTGTGGCTCGACCCTATTTGGAAGGCACCTATCCTGTCCAGTCAATCCTATTCGGTCAACAATATTTTAGTTTGGTAATTTCTATTTGGTTGGCACATTTTTGTATGGCTAGCCACATTCTTGTGTCTAGGCTGGCCACTTTTCTATTGAGAGACACACACACTTCTTCTAGCACATGTTTGTCTGGTCGACCATCTTCCTGTCAGGCCACCTATTGTGGATCTTAGCCTGCATGTCCATCTGGGTGGACAAATATCAACTGGGTGAACAAACATTATTGATGTGGTTGTTTTTTTGTTAAGTTCCTATTTGGACCTTGTCATGTTCTTGTGACATATTTTTTTTAGGTGATTTTATCTGAGCAAATGTTGCTTGTGGAGTCTCGAGTCTATTAGCCCCCTACTTTGTGTGCTTACATATGTCAAGTTGCCCAAACATATATCACTTTTTTAGTTTTATAACTTAGAAAGAGTTTCTTTGTAGTTTATGGGTAGTTCTTCCATCTTGTCGGGAGTGTTTTGTAACATCATATAATGGGAAGCTTATGATTGGACAAATTCACATTGCATGTCTCTAGCCCGATGGATTAACTCAGTACGCCTGTTAGGATAAGCAAAAGCGCTCCCTTGGGGGTATGTGGTGGACGGTAATGACAACGACCACATCCTAGACTACAAGATTGGACCATGTTCTGTCAGTCATCCTCTTGAGCGGCATTTTCTCCCATCCTTCTTGACTACGCTGGTGGCATCCTAAACTATTTTTACTAAAATGTGGAAATGTAGATCACATGGCTCGTAGGGTTATGGTAATGTGGACATCACTGTTTGTAAGGCATCAAATTGTGTTGAAAGGCTTCAGTGTGGACTATGCAGCCTGTTAGGTGGTAGTATGGACTACATAAACTACGAGGTGGCTTATTAGGCTACAGGCCGATGCTAATGTGCTCCATCACTTAGGAGATGCCGTAGGGATTTCTTGATGGCAAAAGGTGTTTCTAGAGCTTGTGGCTTTGGTAGACGCTCTTGGATGGCCTAGAGTACATTTGTCCATCATGTTGAGACGTAGGTGAATGCATGGTCGATTGGATGGTCAGTACGACCTCATGATTGTTGGTTGATGTTGGACTGGCATAATTCAAATAATTTTTGTCTTCTTGTTTGGAAGGACAAAATGTTGATCCTTTTCCATACACCATATTGTATGCTGATTTTTGCATTGGCAATAAAATTCATCGGGATTACCATGGTTAGATTCATCGCATCATGAGGATTTCAAAACTTGTTTCGATTATCCAAGAATTGGTCTAAATGTGTGTAAATTAAACTTGAACCAGTCTGTTGAATGTTCGAAAAATTGGTTCGATTTGGGCCGATTTTTCTCCATTTCTACATAGGATTTGCTGTGCACAACCACTTGTCGCACATATGAAACATGTAGGCGAGTGTAGCTCACCCCAGTGTCAATTTTTTTACCAAATTTGACCATATACTAATCAGACCATGATACTTCTGATAATGGTCTCGAATTATGAGAAAATGCACAGATTTTTAGATCTAAATAGAGGGTGTTCTGCCAGATAGAAAAGTGGTAGGTGGAGCCCTTTTTGGGCTCTTTAGCTGTCAAGGGACAATTGGGTTTTTCTATTCAATAGCTAAGAAGCTTTACTTGCTAGAGGAGTCAAAAGTCAAGCTACCATTTGGTAGAGGTGGCCATGGGGTTGTAGTTCCTTTTTTGTGATATATCTTGCATACAATATTTGTTTTTCTTCTCTATTTTTTTAGATCTTATTCTAGAATGTGTTGGATAAAAGTTTCCTTTTTTTTTTTTTTTTTTTTTTTTAACTTTTGTTGAAAGTTTAGATAGTCACTATTAGGATGTCTGAACAAATTGTATTTTCTCATACCCTTTTTTGGATCTAGTTGAGAACGCAATGATCATTCTTACGCTTTTCTTTTTTGATTATCAGTTAGTAGAATATACTTTATTTCCATATATGGCATTGGATGTTGCCTGTTTTTCGTCAACATTAAAGGAGAGTGCACTTCTCCTTGTTGTAGTCCTGTGAACAAAGAACAATCTTTAGGACTTTGGACAAACACCGGGTGTGGTGACTATTAGCTCTCTAATGCTTAAGTCAGTTTAGAATAATGACAAATAAAGAGGAGATCAAAGTCTCTATGATTTGGGGAGAAGAAGTGGAGATAAAGAGAATGTAAGTGTGTTGTGTCTGTCAATGCATGATTCAAGGTACATATAATGGAAAAAGATATACCTAACAACGATACCCACTAGATAGACTTAATTTAAAATCGAAGTTATTTTTCTATTACTATATATTTTTGAATAATTATGAGATATTTGTTAGATATTTATTACTTTGGTTATTTATCTCACAATTGAACTTTTATGTTTACTCGACGCTTATTAAGTTAACTTGCAGGTAACATTGTTGAGTATGACTAATATTGTCGTGCCATATAGCATTGATTAATTTACACCGTTAATATAATTTTTTTTTCATAATATTAATCGATATTAATAATATTTTTGTAAAAATTTAAGGCCAAAAATTTATTCATTACTCGTGCGTTATTTTACGTGATACTCCAAGAAACATATAAATTCTTGGGAAGTATGCACCTTTACAAACGAAAAGCAAAATAAAAAAAGAACTTATTAGTTAGAAATATACAAGTCACATATTTAATTATCAACCTATACTAATCCATTTTTAGAAGATAAAAAAAAAAAACCAATAACTCGTCCATTGCGAGTTGTTAATTTTTCTTTGTCCAGTTAAATTCCGTTCTTAATGGACTGTCAATAATATTATAACTGTCGTTTAAAGACCAGCATGAAAAATGAAAATAAAGAGCTGGAATGGGAAATTGTCAAATATATCAGTACGAAATAAAGGGGCAAAACTGTAAAAATACAGACTTAGTTCGTTTAAGGCAGTTTCAAAGGGCGCGTAAGTGGAAAGAGAAATCAAACGGTATGTCGGTTAGAGAATACATAGCAGGAAAAATCTGGCCCCCTATAAGTATGTTGTGTCAGTATGTATAGCCCAATCAATTCGGCTCTTCTCAGTGCTGTCATACCCGATTAATCAACCAAAAACTCACTATATAATTTAAAGCATCGAAAATCACGAGCTCATTACCCACCAAATCTTCATTTTTTTACCTTTCTGGATTCTATTAGTTTCTGGGCAGTGGAGCTTAATCCAATTCCATTCTTTGGATTCTAAAACTCAACCCTTGACTAAGGTAATTTTGGTATTTAATTATATTCATATCGGTGTCTTTTGGGTAAATTTTGATTTGTTTGAAATTTGTCCTCAATCACAAGATAATGTTATGTGATACATTTAAGATTTCTGATTAATTTTTATTCATTCTGTTTACAAAGACAATAGAAAATGACGGTATCACGTGAAATTGAAAGCTAAGTGTCATTTTTTATTAAATTTGTTGATAAAATGGATGAAAGTCCAATGTCTCATTAATCTTGGGGCAAATTTGCAACTATTGGAATCGGAGATAAAAGATAGTTTAGTAGCCTTTTTGGCGTGTTATATTTTTGTGTTTCTCTTGTATAGCAATGGGTTACTGTTAGTGCTAGATTTTAATGCCCATTTGCTAAAACCCATTTGGATTTTGTTCCGAATTGCAGGATCTTTGCATCTCTCTTATTGTCTTCAAAATCTGTGTGTATCGTTCCTTTAATTGGGGGCGATTGCAGTGATTGATATGGGTGAGTCAGATCAGATTAATTCATGTTCATCAATGTATAATAAATTTAAACTGGTCGTTGGGTTCTCAAATTTCTCTCATGTAATAACTTCCTGGCCTCTTTAGTTGTACCAATATGTTAATGGTCAGAATTGGTGGCTGAATTGGTGGCTGCCTAATCAGTCAAAAAAATGCAGCCACCAGCAGCCATTATTGAACAAAAAGCAGCCAAAGAAGAAGAAGAAAATGAAATGAGGTCATTGCTTACCTCATCACCCAAATAGTAGCTCTATTTTCTTCTATAAATAGAGATGGTTGGATCCCAAAGAAAACCATCCCAAATAAGCCTTCTTGTAGAGAGAAAAGAGAGAAGAGAAAGATAAGAAAAATAGAGAGTTCTTATTTTTTCTTTTGAGAGAATTTTGTGAAGAAAATTCTTGGAAATATTTGGGTGTGAGGTGTGAGTGTTGTAAACACTTTGTAAATTTTCTCCTTAGTAAAAGATCAGCAGCAGCTCCGGAGACGTAAGCTTAATTGGCCGAACTCCGTTATCAATTTGTGTGTTATTATTCCGTTCAATCTTTTATTCCGCATTCTCACAAATCTGATTATAGAGAAATTTGTCTAATTTCCCAACAATTGGTATCAGAGCTTTGGTGGTGAATTCTGTCAGTTTTTTCTGCGAGGTTACTATTCACGTAAATAGTAAATTTCGTGAATAGTGAAATTTGGTCAGCGGTACCGATTTGTCCACAGAAGTGTTCTAATACACGGTGGTTCGCAGGAATTGTCAGAAACTATCCAGGAAGTCAGATTTGAGTGAGAGCGATGGCTGCAGATGAAGGAAAGGTGAAAATTGAAAAGTTCGATGGTGCGGACTTCGGCTTTTGGAAGATGCAGATTGAAGATTATCTGTACCAGAAAAAGCTATATCAACCTCTCTTAGGAAAGCAACCAGAGGGCATGAAGGATGAAGAGTGGGCTCTTCTCGACAGACAAGCCCTCGGAGTTATTCGTTTGACGTTATCCCGCAATGTTGCTTTCAACATAGCAAAGGAAAAGACCACGGCGGGTCTTATGGCGGCTCTCTCCAGTATGTATGAGAAGCCATCGGCCTCAAACAAAGTTCACTTGATGAGGCGGTTATTCAATTTGCGGATGGCGGAAGGGGCATCAGTGGCCCAACATCTAAATGAACTCAACACAATTACAACCCAGTTGAGTTCCGTGGAAATTGAATTCGACGATGAAGTTCGAGCTTTGATTCTCTTATCATCTCTACCAGATAGTTGGAATGCTACAGTTACAGCAGTCAGTAGTTCATCAGGAAGCAATAAATTGAAATTCGATGATGTTCGGGATCTGGTATTGAGTGAAGAAATTCGGCGGAGAGAATCGGGCGAAGCATCAAACTCTTCAGCTTTGCACACAGAGTCTAGAGGGAGAACTTCAGAAAGAAATTCAAATCGAAGCAGATCAAAATCTAGAAGGGGCAAATCTAGATTTGGGAAGAAAGATTTTAACTGTTATAATTGCGGCAAGAAAGGTCACTTTAAGAGGGATTGTCGAGCACCGAAGAAAGATGCTGGTGCACAGGAATCTGCCAACGTGACACAGGAAGCAGGTGATGCTATGATTCTAAGCGTCAACAGTCCAATTGAATCTTGGATCTTGGATTCAGGAGCATCTTTTCACGCCACCCCATGCCGAGAAATCATGGAGAACTACATTAGTGGTGATTTCGGGAAGGTTCATCTAGCTGATGATGAAACCTTAAATATCGTGGGAAAAGGAGACATCCGATTAAAGTTGCCAAACCAGACTACCTGGAAGCTGCAAGGAGTGAGACATATTCCTGGTCTTAAAAGGAATTTAATCTCTGTGGGACAACTTGATGAAGATGGTTATTGTACAACCTTCACAGGTTGTGAATGGAAGATTACCAAAGGAGCACTCGTCATTGCTCGTGGTAAGAAGACTGGTACTCTCTATGTAACCTCAAACTTAGAGAATATCATTGCAGTAGCAGATGCTGATGGAAAATCAAATCTATGGCACCAAAGGCTTGGCCATATGAGTCAGAAAGGGATGAAGACCCTTCTGTCAAAAGGAAAGTTGCCGGATCTGAAAAATGTAGATGTCGGCCTATGTGAGGATTGCATCTTTGGAAAACAGAAGAAGGTCAGTTTTACAAAGATTGGCAAGACACCCAAGGCAGAAAAGTTAGAATTGGTTCATACCGATGTATGGGGACCATCTCCAGTTCCATCTCTTGCAGGCTCGTTGTATTATGTCACCTTCATCGATGATTCTACAAGGAAGGTATGGGTTTATTTTTTGAAGAAAAAATCAGAAGTCTTTGATACCTTCAGAAAATGGAAGGTCATGGTGGAAAATGAAACTGGTTTGAAAGTCAAACGGTTGAGGTCTGATAATGGAGGAGAGTACAGAGATAGTAAATTCAGAGAATTTTGCGCAAACAACGGGATCAAGATGGAGAAAACAGTTCCCATGACACCACAGCAGAATGGCGTGGCGGAGCGCATGAATAGAACTCTGAATGAACGTGCCAGAAGTATGAGGATACATGCCAGCTTACCCAATATGCTATGGGCTGAAGCCGTCAACACCGCGGCCTACCTGATCAACCGTGGGCCCTCAGTTCCCTTGGATGGTGGAATACCAGAAGAAGTTTGGAGCGGAAAAGAGATAAAGCTTTCGCACTTAAGAGTGTTTGGTTGTATTTCTTATATACACATAGATTCTGCTAAAAGAAGTAAACTTGATGCTAAGTCTAACAAATGTGTCTTTGTTGGATATGGTGGTGATGAGTTCGGTTACCGGTTTTGGGATTATGAAAATCGAAAAATCATCAGAAGTCGGGATGTCATTTTCAATGAGAATGTGATGTACAAAGACAGGTTAACCGCAGAATCAAGCAGCTCCAATACTGATACTGAAACAAAGGAATTCGCTGAGTTCGAGGAGATTTCTGGAAATGATGTTCAGATTAATCCTGAAACAGTTCAAGAAGAACCAGGCACGCCAGAATTGAGACGCTCCTCCAGAATTACAAAACCAATCCAACGTTATTCGCCTTCTTTGCACTACTTGTTACTGACTGACAGTGGAGAACCAGAGTGTTATGATGAAGCTATACAAGTGGAGGATTCAGTCCAGTGGGAGTCTGCCATGAAAGATGAGATGGACTCACTCATGTCAAATCAGACGTGGGAATTAGCTGAATTACCACCGGACAAGAAAGCTCTCCATAACAAGTGGATTTACAGGATCAAAGAAGAGCATGATGGGAACAAGCGCTACAAAGCAAGATTGGTTGTCAAAGGGTTTCAGCAAAAAGAAGGTGTTGACTACAATGAAATTTTCTCTCCAGTCGTGAAGCTGACTACAATCAGACTGGTGTTGAAAATTGTAGCTGTAGAAAATTTACATCTTGAGCAATTAGATGTAAAAACAGCTTTCCTTCATGGTGATTTGGAAGAAGAGATCTATATGAGGCAGCCAGAAGGCTTCATAAAGGCAGGCAAGAAAAACCTGGTATGCAGGTTAAAGAAAAGCTTGTATGGTTTAAAACAGGCTCCTAGGCAGTGGTACAAGAAGTTTGATAGCTTTATGAGCAGCAGCGGTTTCACAAGATGCCAAGCAGATCATTGTTGCTATGTAAAGAAGTTTGACAACAGTTATATTATTTTACTCTTGTATGTAGATGACATGTTAATTGCTGGGTCAAACATGCAAGAGATAAATAATGTGAAGCGGCAATTGTCAGAAAATTTTGCAATGAAAGATCTGGGAGCTGCAAAGCAGATTCTTGGAATGAGGATCAACCGGGACAAGGCATCGGGAACCTTGATGCTGTCACAAGCTGAGTACATCAGCAAAGTACTTAACAGGTTCAATATGAAGGATGCAAAACCAGTAAGCACTCCCTTAGGTGTTCATTTCAAACTATCCAAAGAGCAGTCACCTAAAACTGTAGAAGAACGCAATCAAATGGAAAATGTTCCATATGCTTCAGCTATTGGAAGTTTGATGTATGCTATGGTTTGTACCAGACCAGACATTGCACATGCAGTGGGAGCTGTAAGTAGGTACATGAACAATCCAGGCAAGATACATTGGGAAGCTGTCAAGTGGATTCTTAGATATCTACGAGGTACCACAAATATGGCACTATGCTTCAAAAATGGAGATATGGCTCTTGAAGGCTATGTAGATGCTGACTTAGCCGGAAATGTTGATAATAGAAAGAGCACTACAGGGTATGTTTACACTCTTGGCGGTACAGCAGTGAGTTGGGTTTCTCAACTGCAGAAGATTGTTGCTCTCTCCACCACTGAAGCTGAATATGTTGCAATCACGGAAGCCAGCAAAGAAATGATTTGGTTGCAAGGTTTCTTGGAAGAACTAGGCAAGAAACAGGAACGCAATGTGTTACATTGCGATAGTCAGAGTGCCATCCATCTTGCGAAAAATCCGTCTTTTCATTCAAGAACGAAACATATACAACTACGGTATCATTTCATCAGGTCACTTCTAGAAAAAGATGTTCTCAAGCTTGAGAAGATACAAGGAAATGATAATCCAGCTGATATGTTTACAAAGACGGTGACAATTGATAAACTGAAGTTGTGTTCAACTTCAGTTGGCCTGCGGACGTAACAAACCCAGGAAGAGTTGCTGCAGTGATCATGTGTGGAAACATGATTAAAATCAGTTTCCAAGTGGGAGATTGTTAATGGTCAGAATTGGTGGCTGAATTGGTGGCTGCCTAATCAGTCAAAAAAATGCAGCCACCAGCAGCCATTATTGAACAAAAAGCAGCCAAAGAAGAAGAAGAAAATGAAATGAGGTCATTGCTTACCTCATCACCCAAATAGTAGCTCTATTTTCTTCTATAAATAGAGATGGTTGGATCCCAAAGAAAACCATCCCAAATAAGCCTTCTTGTAGAGAGAAAAGAGAGAAGAGAAAGATAAGAAAAATAGAGAGTTCTTATTTTTTCTTTTGAGAGAATTTTGTGAAGAAAATTCTTGGAAATATTTGGGTGTGAGGTGTGAGTGTTGTAAACACTTTGTAAATTTTCTCCTTAGTAAAAGATCAGCAGCAGCTCCGGAGACGTAAGCTTAATTGGCCGAACTCCGTTATCAATTTGTGTGTTATTATTCCGTTCAATCTTTTATTCCGCATTCTCACAAATCTGATTATAGAGAAATTTGTCTAATTTCCCAACACAATATTAAAAATATAACATTTCAACTGATATGAAATTATTTTGGAAAATAACTTCAAATGAAATCGTAATTTCATAACAATAAAAACAACAATCTTAGTATGAGTTAGATTGGACGTGCAATTTTTTATTGTTAAGAATTTTGTGGATTATATTGGAGTTTTGGGATATTTTAATCTTATAATTTTATGATTATTTAATCTTATAATTTTAATTTTAGATAAAATTAGTCTAAATTTTTAAAAATAATATTTTTAAAGATAATATTTAATTTTTTTTTTTATTTAAAATAAAAACAAAAACAAAAATATAAATTTTTATCTTCTTCTCCTTCTCTTTCTCTCTTCCCATTTTTTCTTTCTCTAATATTTTTTCGTGTCTTCAAATTTAGTATTTTTAAAATTTATTATGGATTAGATTTTTAATTTTTAAACAATAATTTATTAATAATTCGAATTTCTTTTTTGTTTGTTAATTTGCATTTGTATTCGAAATTAGTTAATCGCACCTTTTAAAGCTGCAAATTTGACTTTGAATAATAATTGAATTACAGAATCCCTGTTGTCTTTTTTGCTTCTTCAATTATGGTGGAGTTTCATAATTATTAGAACTTGATACATTTTTATTTTTTATTTTTATTTTGATAGAGTGCATTAAACCATCTTATTGTTTTGCAATTGACAATCTAAGCCGTAATAAATTTAAAATAACAAAAAGTTTGAAGATTAAAAAAAAAATTAAAAAAAGAATGAATGAGAAGAGAGACCGAAAAAGTGGAGAAGGAGATAAAGATTTTTTTTTTATATATAAAAAAAGAAGAAGAGAAATTCAATATTATCTTTAAAAAATTATTTTTTTTAAATATTTGAATTAACTTATCTAATATTATAATTATAAAATTAAATAGATCTATCTGAATAAAATTACAGGACCAAATTGACTAAATTTTAGTTAGATTTGTCATTTTTCCAATTATTTTTAGGTGCTGATCTTTAGTAATTTTGCAGGAAAGGTCCTGTATAAGCAAGATGAGCTCTCAACAGCTGACTTTAAAGCTATTAAAAGTACTCCCATAAATTATCCTGAAACAGACTCAGATCAACAAACCACATCTGATCTTGAGTGGATTGATTACTGCCCTACAGTTTTCAGGTTTCTTTAATTTTCTTTTTTGGATTATTAATTTTATTATTGACATAAATTCTGTGGAAAACTGATTTGAGAATTTGTACTATGCATGAATGAAATAAGAAAAACCAACAATTTGGCACAATTTATATTTGTAAATATGCATTGTGAAGTGGTAACAACAATTAATGCTAACATTTATATTATTTCCAGATGTATTCTACAGCATGAAAATATCGATCCTGAAGATTTCAAGAGGTCAATATGTGGACACAATGCAATAAATGCGGTTAATTCATCTGAAAAATCTGGCTGTAAAAAACTGATATTTTTTCCCCATGATAAGCGCTTTCTCATGAAACCACTTTGCAAAACTGAAATGAAGGTACATGAATTCTTAAGGCTTCCCATTGAGAACCTAACAAGAGTTTTATGCTTCAAAATATTTGAGAATTTTTAGATTTTTTATGCCAAACTGAAATTAATTTATGAGTCTAATTAGCTTTTACTTAGTATGGTCCTTAATGTTTAATCTGTTTACCCTTTCATTGTAGGTTTGCTTGGACATGCTGTCAAACTACTATGCCCATATTAAAAAGTATGGTGGATCTTTGATAGGCAGATTGTGTGGACTTCATGTTTTAAAGCATGCTAGAGGTGACAAGGTATATGTTATTCTAATAACTTGTTTTGGTGATTTAGTATTTTGTATTTATACTGAACTGAAATGCATTATCAAGAATTAGAATGATGCAAAGATTTTACTCAAGGTATTAGTAGTACAAATTGTTTTTGGTGTGAAACAAGAGCAGAGTGAGTTTTACTGCAAAACCACTTAATGAACTATTGATTTACTATAATTAACAAGTAAAAAAAGGCCTGACCTTTAAAGTGAAGGCAGAATTCTTAGTTTTATTTGTACAATTTCTTTTCTTTATAAGGAAAGTTATTCATAAATGAATGGTCTTTTTTTTTTATAAATAATTTCGAGTAGTCAAAGAATGCAATATTATTTTTACTAGTTATTGGTGTTGGTTTGCCCGAAAAAGATTATGTGACAGAGGAAAATGCAAAAGCACTATATGATTTTTACGCTTGATTCTTCTGGTGAAGGCATAAGTCCATTTGCTTATAGGTATTAATCAATATTTTTCATGGGCAGGCTTACTTCGCGGTGTTTTCAAACATTGTTCCCCAAGATGTATGCATACATGAGTGCTATAATCTCAAAGGTTCGAGAAAAGGGCGAACTGATCATAAAAAGATGGTCCATAACAAACCAATGCATAAAGATCGGGATTTCAACTTAACCTTTTACATAGATCCAATGTATCGAGCTCGGCTACTTGCGTAAGTTTGCTACATCTTCTGTATTAGCTATCATTTAAATTCTATTAGTCAGCCAGTTTCATTTCAAATTTCTAAAGGTGCATATCCAAGTGATGCTAGCTTTTCTTACCTTTAGAAGCAATTAGTAGACACTTTGTTAGCATATTAGATAGAAATTAAACAAAAACATATTTATTGCCTTGAAATATTGTGGTTCATAATAAGGTTGTAGAAATGTACATCTACAAGTTCTTTTAAATTTTATTAAATTGCTTATCAACTAGATTAATGAATAGCATTATATCTGTACTGCATTAATAATGTCTTGCTTTGTTTTACAGGCAACTGAAGTATGACTGTGAGTTTTTGGAAGCTGAGGGACTCATGAATTACAATCTCCTGCTTGCCATTCATTGGAAAGATTTGAAAGAAGGTACTATTTTATAGGCAACTCATGTATGATTGTGCTTTCTTGTTTATCATCTGTCATTGTTTGGGTTTTCACACGCATAAATGAACCATCTTTTTGAATTTTCCACCATATTCAAACATTTTCCTCTGTTTTCTTACATATTGCTCAGCAAACTAAAGGCCCATTTTGACGTGCTTTTTTTAGTAGTGACTTTCAATAGAATTGGTTTTTAAGATAAACATTTACATGTTTGGCATAAAATGTATAGAAGTGATTATGAGAGGCCATATTTAGTTAGGATGAGAATATGCATTCAAACTACTAATATCAAAACAAGCATTACTTATCTTAAAACCGTAAATAATTCTTTTTGAAAATTTTTAAAATAACTTCTTATAGATTGTGAATCACCCTTGAATATTTTTTTTAATCTATTTAAAATCACTTTCAACCAAAAGGAGAAGTCGTTCTAAACGGATCCTAATATTTACTCGAAAAGTTCACGTTCCTTCTTGCAGATGGTTCAGTTGATGGAAGAAGTTCCAGATCAGGGGAGAGTATCAGTGATGCTTCGGAAGGAACTGCAGACACAGAGTCAGTCAATGAGTTAACTCTTACTGATATTTGCTGCTATCTTGACAGGTATATAATGAATTATATTTTTGCAATTTGATAACTTTGGGTAAAGATGGGCAGCCTTACTAAGTTATCTTCCTATCATAAACTTGAGTTGGCTCTATTTAATTAAGTACTTGAGAGGTGAACCTCAAATTTTACATGGCAACTAGCTGAAACAACCCATGACGTTTTCGGCTTTGAGAGTCAATAAAGTTTTGGTGGAAAACCATATCTTCTCACGTTTTGGAGAAATGACAGAAGATGTCGTACATAGATGATAGAGCTAGTAATTTTCAATATGTGAAACAAGTCCCTTTTTTTGTTGTTGGTTTTGCAGGCCTGGTCTCAAACTTGGTCATAAAGTGCCTGCACGAACAGTTAATACCAAAAAAAATGAACCAGAGAGTTTGTTATTGCATAAACTGGCCAAACCAACGGAAAGCCAGAATGCTGATGTTTACTTGGGCATAGTTGACACTCTTCAGGAGTACAGTATGACCAAGCGCATTGAGCATGCTTGTAAGTCACTGCAGTATGATTCCAAAGTCGATACCAGCTGTGAACCCCAAAGCCTATTCCTCTCGTTTTCAGAAGTTCGTAAGCAACATATTCAAAGAAGACACGTCAAAGGATTAGTTATCGCCTGAACTGGTATGGTCTTGAAAAGTCTACATTCACATACATTGTTAGTGAACAAGTTTATTACATTCGGTCTGTTTGTGCTACCTCTTACTGAATGAGACAACTGTATCATTAACTTATTGACTAAATTAGAGATTTCTATGAAATCGTTTTGTAGGCAAAGCAAACTCAATTATTTTGGGCTGACTATGGCACATTTCCAACACTTCCATGACAAGTGCTAATGCATTATTTTCGAGTTTAATTTTGGGAAGAAAAATATGGTTTTTGTTTCATATAAGTCAATTAGGTAACTGAAGTCTACAGGATGATCATGTCCCCATGCTGTTTCCTCGGCTAAGATTTGGAGCATAAGCGGACACTAGTAATGTAACTGGTCTATTCATGATGTTTTTGAGCTTGATCAATTCAATGCAGCAAGCAGGGCTCTTATTACTGAAATGTATTATTATTTTGGGAATGCATTTTCTAGAAAAAAAAAAAAAAAAATTTGTAACTTGATGTTTATTGCTGATACTGGTGATGGATAATATTTCTTGTGAGAAGGAAATGTTATAGCATATGTAAAGCTTTTCATGAAGGACGACAATTGATGTTAATTTCCTTGCGAGAACTACTTTTGCAAAAATAAATTCTCATATTCTCGTTATATTGTAAAGC
Organism: Elaeagnus macrophylla; assembly: GCA_029378325.1. Classification (NCBI taxonomy): domain Eukaryota; kingdom Viridiplantae; phylum Streptophyta; class Magnoliopsida; order Rosales; family Elaeagnaceae; genus Elaeagnus; species Elaeagnus macrophylla. The sequence goes on from CM055642.1 coordinate 41,578,884, forward strand.
ATGTAAGTATTATCTAAAAAATGATTTACTTCTTTAATTTTTAAAATAATTCTAACATATAACATATTATAAGGTTACGAGTGCAAAAGCGTACAAATTTACGTAATATTAGCATTTTTGATTCATACAACTACTTATTGAAACTTTGGTCATCATCTCAAGATAAATTATTAAAAAAAGTAAAAGGGAGAGAAATTACATTATGTTTTAGATTTTAGAGTGATTGAGAAAGAATTAAAAGGAGATAGAATCCTATACCTGGTAGAAATTGGCGCCAATACGTCTCAATTGAATTAGTCTTAGTTTCTGTAAGGGAGTGCGTAAGACCTTTTAAGGGGGCATAATACCTGTACAGTTGGCTGTTATAACAACTTGGGAAATCTATTATCTGTGATTAGTCACTTGGGGGTTCAATGTAACCAAGCATAGTTATAATTAGAGAACTAGATGTTAATGCATCTTAGCTCTTAGTCAATGACACACAATAATAACTTGATTTAATCATAAAATATAACTGATATCGTATGATATTCCTGTAATTGCATAAGTTGTTTAATAAATGATTAAATCACAATATGTTAGCTCAAACGAACTTACCTGCTACATCTTTTATATAGTTAATATATTAACTTGATACAAATAAGATACTACACAAAACAATTTTATAAATAATTTTTTTTACTTATAATAGAGATACGAGTATACATTATATATATATAATATATATATGACATATATTTAATATAATATTGTTAACTTTTATTTTATTTTGAAAGTTTTTTAATTTTAAAAATTATTTAAAATTTTAATTTTTTGTAATTATTTATAGATGTTAAAATTATTGTAAAAAGGCATTTGAGGAAAACAAAAATGATATTTAAAGTTAAATAAAAAAAATTTAATGGAAAAAAGTAATTTTTTAAAATAATTTGGCCAAATTGTAAAGGATATTTTTTAAACATGTTGAAGGTTTTTCTGCATAAATCAATAAAACTTATATTTGATAATAAAAAATTTACCATGAAAATAAATTTTAATGTAATATAATTTATTTACAATTTTATTAATATTACACTAAAAATATATACTATTAGATGGGGCCCAATGTCCTTCTTCGCCCTCATATAATATTCTCACTTGATATAGCTGTATTACAATAAATTCATGATCAACTTTCAAAAATAAAGGATATTTTATAATTTTTTTTAATAACATTTTAAGATGTAAACTTTAATTATAAACTGACTTTTTTTTTTATATTTATTTATCAATTTTTATTAAACTTTGACGGTTGGGTATAAAATTTGGGTAATTGAGTTATTAAGCCTAAAAGAAATTAATTTTAAAATTAATTTTTAAAATTTATGATGAGAAAATATAATATCACACGATTTTAACTCATGTGGTAAATAAAAATATCTCAACGATTTTGAGACTCAGCATAGACAATAATCTATCTCTCTTATACTTAAAAAAGTGCTAGGTTTATAAATCAATCTGCAATTCAATATGATATATATAGTTTATAAATTTTACAATCCTATTAATAAAAGTTTTTCATGACCACATAATTTTTTATTAAAAAAATTATGTAAACTACAAATTCACAAAACTTAAAATTGAAAAATATAATATACTATACTTTAATAATAAAATTTTCAATTAATTTAGGAAATAACTAATGACTTTAGGAAAAACTATAGAAATGGAAACGAAACAATAATCCATTGAATAATTTTTATTGAAGATGTTAAAAAAATTAAAAATAATAGACACATAATACATAATAGAGTATAAATTTTGAACGATTGAAGTAAAATTTTAAAAAAGACTTAAGAATCTATATATGTTATATATAAAAAAAATGAACCTATATATATAAATGTAAAAAATATTATATTTGAATATATATAGATTAGTATATTTATGCAAATTTAAATATATTAAACCATTATTGGATCTACAATTTTGAAAATTTATGTCTAATTTAATCCGACTATTGGATTTAAAGTACCTATAATTTTTTTTTTTAGTGTGGACAGCTTTTGCGGATCCCTCGAATGAAGAGATATTTTGTCAGCTTCTAAGCAACTTGATACCTTTTCTATTTTACATTTTTCCCCTTTCCAGTCACTAATTCCTTACTTATATAGCTTATTTATAAAAAAAAGAGTTAATTTTATTTAAATAGACCATTTTTTTTTAATTAAAATAGTAAATTTTAATTAAATATTAGATATAATTTTTATCATAATATTTTTTTTTATTATTCTTGGTTAATAAATATGTAAAGCATATAATCTCTTCAGAAAGCTTTGTAATGTTTACGAAAATTATTTGAGCGTTAAAAATTTTTTAACAAGATTTTTATTTATGATGTAACTATGTTAATTCTTTGTTCTAATTGAAAAATATTTTATAAATTATTATCTGTGTTATTTCTTTACGTAATCTTTTAGTTATTTCACTAATTAATAGTATTAATTTTATTGTTTCTTTTTGTAATATTTTAAATAATTTACTTGTCTTTTTAAAACCAAAAAATTAAGTTATCAAATTCTATTTCATTTACCTTAACATATTTTTGTATAAAATAATTTTAAAATTTTTTTTTTTACTGGATGGTCTATTAAGTATAAAATACTATAAATATAATCAGTATAAATGTCTAAAAGAATATTAAATCTTTTAAAGTTTTCTAAAAAAGTTTCATAACATTCATTACCAAATATTGTTCTAAGTGTTCCATATATTTTCTTTCGAATTCTTCTATTCTAGTCATGATTTCTTTATTTTATTCATGAATGAGCTAAACAAATATTTAAACATTCAAGATTCTTAATTAACTTAAGGTTATAATTATCATACTTGAATTTACTAGGTCTACCACGATCTTCCCTTCTTCTATTCGTCTTCTTTTATAAAACCTGGTATGTCTCATCTTGCTTCAATTCTTAATACCCACTTGGTAATAGAGAAGTCCTTGCATCCGTACATATTATGGTGTTTAAAATTGAACTTATAAAAGAAATAAGAAAATAGTGACGTCACTCCATTTTATTCATAATGTAATAATTGTTACAACCTTAAAGCCAACTAAGAACCTTGAAGAAATCATTAGCTGCTCATTTCTTAAAAATACATGATTTCTATATAATACTTGAGCTTTCTATTCCCAAGCTCTCTCTCGTGTTTGTTCCTTCTGTGTGTGTTTTCAAAATGGAAATAAGGGCTTCTTTTATAACATAAGGAATCCATATTACAAGATAATTTATCTGCTTTTACTATTTCTTGGCATGTGCTGCTAGTTAAAGGTGTGGGTTCTACATCTTTACTTTTCTTTGTTGCTTTCCTACCGATGGTTCTTCTTTACTTTTCTTTGTCATTTTTTATCGATAGTCTTGATGGTGCAGATGATAATGTTTCTTCATCTTCTCGATTTCTGATGTAAAAAATGTATTTGTGATCTTGAGTAACTTTTCTGGCATAAAAGCAAAAAAAATTTCTTGTTTCTTGACAGATTTTTAGATTGTTGCTGTTGAAATTTGTCTTAAATTTGTTAATTTTTCTTCATCTTCTTCAGTGAGAGCTATATTGCTATGAAAAATAACGATGACTTTACTAGTTGAATAATTTACTTTGATCTCAGTGGAATTATTAATTTTCTTGATTTTATAGTAAATATGTCCTAGCGTTTGTCCCCTTGATATACAGAGTTTTTTTGAATTGAATTCCTTCTTTGATAATGCCTTTGGCTTAGGCACTTCTCTGTTGCTGTTGACAATACCTAATTTGACAACATGATAAGGACTAATATAACCTTCATCGTTCTAATCCATTAATGAACTAAAGAATCTAAGATAAACAGGCATGTCTCCTGTCTAATATTTTTTCTAAAGTTTTTCATGGCTTTCTTGAAATTTTTAAGAAAATAATTTATTTAACTCAAATTAATCATTGGATAAAGATTTTCAATTAAACCTTCATGATATGCTCTATATATAAAAATTGGATTTACTCCTTCAAGAATATTGAATTTGCTTCTAACTAGATAATCATTTTCTATAGTATAGATCTTCATATATTCTATGTGCTCCTGAGTAGACTTTCTAGCTAAGTTGTACAAACTTAACCATTGTGTTGTACTAAGATTTCTATATTGATATTTTTCTTCTTTAACTTTTGATATATTTCTGAAGGATACTTCTCTAATAAGATTGGTGGTCTTACTATCTTTCCTAAAGTTCTTAACCTGCTTGTTGATGTTAGTTGTTGTTGTAGTGTTGTAGAGTAATTTTTTTATAACTTCTCCTAGATTTATTAACTTTGATGTTTTGTAATTGGCATAACTTTCTTCAGCTTCTATTCTGTTGGTGAAGGCTCTGTAAGTTACTCTACTAAATCCAAGAATAGCTTTGCTTGCATCTGCCCAATTGTTGTAGACTCGGGTTTTGGGCCATTATAAACTACGCAAGTCTTCTTTTGTTATTCTTTTTTTGCTTCATCAGTCCAATTGAGTTTTCTTTTTCCATTATCAGAAGTTTTATTCTCTTTTGAACTGCTAGGTTCTTTCATTTTGATATGAAATTTTTCTCAGAAATTTTTTCAAAACTTTTGGATTCTGAGAATTGTTTTGAACAATTAAATTCTTCCTTTATATTGCCTGTCTCCATAAGAGATTCTCGAGGTATAAAAGCTCGAGTTGTTCATGAAAGATTTTTATTTCCTTTTTCTTTTATCTTGAGCTTTATATCAATATTCTCCATTCCTACAATCATACAAATAGTCAATGGAGCTAATTCTCTAGTTAATGCATCTGCTAAATTATTTTTAATTTATGGTAAATGTTCAACATCAAATTTATAATAGTTGAACCATTATTGCTATCTGATGAGTCTGACTTACTTATAATCTCCTGCAATATTTGTTTTAAAAAAATGTTCAAAATTTTTATTGTGAGTTCTAACAATAAATCTTGAGTTTATAACATATATTGTAAATTTTTTAATAGCTTTCTTTATAGCTAAATATTCTTTTTTATTACTGTAATAATTTAATTTAGAGTCCTGAAAAGATACTAAAATAAATCTGTAAAAATATTAATCTTTGTCATCAACTCTTGCCTTTAGTACTAATCCCCAATATTGATGTGAAGCGTCTATTTCTATTATCATTTTATTGTTTGGTCCTAGATGATATAAAGCTAGTAAATCTTTTACCTGTGCTCTTACCTTTTTCATATATTTAGTGTCTTAGTCAGTCCATTGCCAAATATAATATTTTTTAAGTTTTGTTTGTAATGGTTTTCTCATTTCTGCTAATTTCTTTATAGAAGCTTCTGCATATGTTAAACATCATATAAATCTTTGTAATTAATTTTTATCTTTAATTATACTGAAAAAAATTTGTATGTTGTTTAAAATATGGGATTATAGGTGATGTTTTCTATCTTCAATCTCTAATCTTAAATATTTTATTTTTTGTTGAGCTATTACTGTTTTTTTTTAGATAATACTATTCTTTATTATTTACGTTCTTGTAAAACATTAATGATATATAAGTAATGCTTTTGTAAATTGTCATTAAATACTAGTATGTCATCTATATAGACATAACAAAAGTTATAAAATTTCTTAAATACACTATCTATATATCTTTGAAAATTTTATGGTGCTTGTTTTAATCCAAATGGAATGATTGTCTATTGAAATTGTCCTTGTAGGCAACGAAAAGCTATTAATTTATGAGATTCTTCATCAAGTCTTATTTTTCAAAATTCACTTTTACAGTCAAAACTTAAAAAATAACTTTTTCCTTTGATAAGTGATAATAGTTCTTCTTTCTTTGAGATAAAATAACCATTATCAACAGTTTCTTTGTTTAAAGCCTTGAAATTTATTACCATTTTCTTTTTCCTCTTTTTTTTTAGCTTCTTTTCCTACTAAGGGGTTTTGTTCAACCTCTATTTCTAAAGAAATATTTTTTAAATATGGTTTTTTTTATTTATTATTTATATTCTCACCACATTTTTACTTTTTATGTTGCGTAAAAAAAGTTGGTAATGAAACATTTTCACCTTCTAGGTTTGTTAAGGTTATTCTATATAAATTTGGGTAAAATGTTGATATAGGTTTAAGAAATTATTTTTAATAAAATAATAATTTTAGTTTCTTGTTGATATATTGTAGGTATATGAAAGATTTATCCTCATATTAATATATTTATATATTTTAATACTTTATTAAGATTTATTCTAGTATTATTTGCTATTCTTATTATTAATTCTTTTGGTGATTATTTTCAAAGTTCCTCTAGAAATAATATTTACTAGCTATACACACACTTGCGCTTGTATCAGTATATGCATGTAAATGATAATTTTTATATCTTTTAAATTTTAATCTTATTTTTATATACGTATTGTTTGGGTTTGTTATGCTTGACAATTCATCCATTAATCAAAATAAAAATCAGAATCAGTTGTTTTTGAGTTTATTATCTCTTTTTTAGTTTCTTCTAATAGATAAATACTGCACGTATCATCTATATCAGATTCTTCATTGGTTCTAATTCCATTTTAAAGGCTTATTCTAAAATTTTTGTTTTTTGGAAAAATTCTATTTTAAAGTTTTTTTTTTTTTTAATTATGTTGGAGTCTATTAGGACATTCATTTGCATAATGTCATTCCTCATTACATATCCAACATCTGCATTTTCTGGACAATTTTTTTTTTTAGGTGTATTATATTACCTTCTTCTAAAATATCTTTGTTTATAAGGTCTTCTATTATATCTTTTTTTTTTTTTTTGTAAATTTTATTTCCTTAATTTATATCTTTTGAATTTTCTCAATTTCTTATGCTTTTTATATTTATTATAGGATTTTATATTACAACCATATTTCCTGACATCTTAAAATCTCTTAAGGCACAACAAATTTTATCATTTTTTCTTACTTCTTTGGATTCTTTTCTTTTTTGATATTTGACTATTATCCAACTTTTAAGACTTCTTATTCTTCATCTTAATGTATCAGGTATGATTTCTTTATTCCTATTATTCCATCATTCTGTCATAATTTTATGTAATATTCAAGGTAACTTTTGAAAAAATATTTCTTTATAAGTTTATTGCATAGAAGGTAGTAGTTTGTGGTAATACATTTCATACTCACATATAAAAGAATCTATGTAACACATATTGCACATTTTCATGTTTGTTAAATGTCATTTTGCTTCATTTATTTCATTTTTATTGGATTCAGTAATGTTTCTATCTTTGTTATCTCTAATGAATTCTTTATATATCTTATTTGCTACAGTATTTAAGTATTCTCTTCCTGTGGTTACATTTCATTATATTTCTAAATGTTATTGTTCTGTTAAATTTGTAAACCAAATTTTTACATTTTTTTTGTCATTTTATGAGCTACTAATACTCTACAAGTTAAGGGATTTGATTGTGTGGTTGTAGAAGTCGGTATTATTACACTCATTCCAATAGACCATTCATCTCAAGCTTTCTTTCTATCTCTTACGCAATTTAAATCTAGAATATCAATTTTATAATTTTTATGTGGTCTAAATTATGGTGGAATACTACTTCTAGTACCACAATATAATTCTTCTTCTATTTGAGGTTGTTGTCTTCTTCTATTAAAAGGTTCAGGTTCTTCTAGCCTTCATCTATTTCTTTCTTCCCTATTGGATTAGATGTTTCCTCTCTTTTTGGATTTGATCTTCATGGAGTTGCTAATGTAGGTTTCATATGAATTCTTTGGTCTATATTTTATTGTTCATATTCGCTTTCACTAATTACTGACATATTATTTTCTTCTTTATTTGTGCATATTTTTTCTTCATAATATTTTTCTAATTCTTCATTTATTAGGGTTAAAAAATTAATTAATTTTCTTATGTCCCTATTTTAGAATTCATGAATTGTTCTTTTAGATATTTTCTATTTTCAATTAGATTATGATTATATCTTAGGATTTTTCATCTTTTCTTTTATTATTTTTAGGTATTAAAATATCATATCTCCTTAGGGGTTTTTCTTTTAATCATTTTAAATGATCAAATTTTAATCCATTAGTTCTTAGCATATTACTAATATCTTCTCTTAATTTTGTAATTTCCTTCTATATATCTGATTGTAATTTGTTAATTCAGTTGTGTTTCTTATTTCTTTAAGGATTTCTTTTTGTATATTGTTTATATTATGTAAATATTTAGTGTTTGATTCACATATTACATCTATTTCTTCAACTAAAAAAATTAAAGCTTTCATTTACTTCTAATTGTATTTCTTGTAGTTTAACTTTTAACATCACTTAGTCTTCTATTACTTCATGGATCAATAAGTTTTTTATTTCTTTGATTTCTTGTTTTAAATCCTTATTTTTTTCTTATTGTTCCCATTCAAGTTTACTACAAACTTAATTCTTAAAACACTACTTTTTTTTCCCCTGTATGAAAGATTTTTTTTTAATATTTAAGTTATATTATTCTAGTATTTCAAAATTTTTCATTACTTCTAGTTTTATTACTTCTCCAATTTTTTTAAAAGTTTTTTCTATTTTTATAAATTCATTTTGTCCATATATTAAGTTGTTATGACTATTAGTTAATGAATAACTATTATGTAATGTATTGATAATGATTTATTTCCTTCTTTCATTAAATTTTCTCTTTCAAATTCATATGCTAAACTTAATACTTGATTCATGTTTTTGTCATTTATATTAACAGCAAATCTAGGGTATGCTGTGAATTTTAATTTTTGATATTCTAAATTTTTATGTATCATTTCCTAATAAGACATCTCTTCTATTTATTATTCTGTTGTCTAATAATGCTAATTTTATGAGTGTATCAATTTCTTCTCTAAAATGTGCTTTAATTAAAATTTGTATTCCTTCAAGATGAATATATCCAATTTTTTCTTTATTTTTTTTTTAATTTTTGATAATTTATCTATAATTATTTATTTATCAATTAATGATATGTTAAATTTTTCCTTTGCGTCTGTTATGGTAAAATTCATTTTTTTGTTACTTATTACATAATAAACTGTCTTTTATGGGAAATATTTTTCTTATTTTTGAAAAAGATGATTCTTTAAATTCATTGCCTTATTTGAGATTTAATTTTGATTTTTGATTTTTGAATTTCTTCAAATTTTTTTTTACTAAAAATTATTTATTGTGAAAGATATCATAAAATATCTTGTGTCTCTATTTTCATTATTTCTAAATTTTTTGTATGATTTTTAATTATTTTTGCTATTTTAAAACAGTATATTTTAAAGCATATTTTAATTGTACGTAAGACTTACATAAATGATTTGAGCTCATAGTTCATATAAAGGATAAAATTGTAAAATAAGTCTCACTAAAACAAATTCGTTTTGCTTGTTTAGTAAAAGAGATAGTTTTTTTGCATAAGTGTTATATTCTAGGTAATTAATACTCTAATCACCGTGTCTCTATTTTCCAGAAGGGTCCAATAAATTTCCAATTTGCTGAAGAAAAAAAAAATCAAATTACATCAAACAAACTCTCTCTTCCCCAAAACTTATAGCAAAGCTCTATTAGGTTTCCAAAAGGCCAATGGCAAATGGAATCATATCAAATATTTCGGGGGACATCGTTGAAGTACTAAGTTCTCCAGCTGTACGGGAGATCTGATTGCTCTAGAAGGTGAACGATGAGCTTGATATACTTAATGACACCATCTCAACAATCAAAGATGTTCTTTTTGATGCTGAAAGAAAACAGACTCTCAGTAACCAAATCAGAATTGGCTCATCAGGCTTGAAACTATTGTATATGAAGCCGATGATTTGGTCGATGATATCTCCACTGAAACTCTATAACCAAGAGCAAATACGTCCGAAAACAAATTGGTGAAAAAGATACGTGAATTCTTCACAACTTTAGACCCAATTGCTTTTCAGCTTTTCTTAGTCACAGAATTAAAGACATTAGGAAGAAATTGACTTCCATTTTAGGTAATACAAGCTTCCATTTTTGTGTGTTTAGTAAAGATAATGTAGTTCAGCCTAGCTCAGCACGAGAACAGACTCACTTTTATATTCTTGAAGAAGAGGTTATTGGTAGGGATGGCAATAAGAGGTATGTTTTAGATCTTCTGTTCGATGCTGAAATTGAAGAGAAGGTGTTGATAATTTGCGTTATTGGTGCTGGAGGTCTAGGGAAAACTACTGTTGCACTACATGTTTTCAATGATGAGAGGGTTCAAGCACATTTTGAACTAAAAATGTGAGTTTGTGTTTCAGATGTCCTTGATAAATAAACAAATTTTAAGCAAATTGTTGCATTGGCAACTGACTATAATTACCCACAATAACTTTATCAGTTGTATCATAGCCCGGTTTAGATCTCATTGAGGCTAACCAAGTCTTAGGACTTGAAAAGCTTGTCTGATATTTTGAATGTTTTATTTTTAGCATGGCTCTTACTGATGACAATGAGGGTCAAATTTTCGATCAAAATGTTGCTCCTTTAATGAAAAGGAGCAAAGAATGCATGCATTTATCGAACTTTTTGCCATATCTTGAGCAATGCACTTGAAGAACATGGAAATGCCTACTATTTGAAAGAATTTAAGAAAATGAACCCTCCATGTTTTGACGAGTCACCTGATTTAGATGTTGCAGAAAAGTTGTTGTAGGAAGTGAAAAAGATACTAAATGCCTTATAGGTTTCAACATAATTTCAAGCAGGAGTAGCCTCATATGCCTTAATAGGAGAAGCTGATTGTTGGTAGATTTCAATTACCCTTAATCTAGATATTAGTGCTATCATTATGCAAGGTTTTGAAGAGATGTTCTATCGACGATTTTTCAATGAGACGGTGCGGGCCATCAAATTGAAAGAATTTGTTAACTTGGTACAAGGAGATATAATTGTGGCTCAATACGAAGCAAAATTTACTTAGTTATCAAGATTTGGGCTAACATCATTGCCACTAACAAAGATAAGGCTGACAAGTTTACCAGTGGCCTTCACCCTATGGATGACAATTTGACCCGACGATTCGGATACTCAGGAGTATTTGACCTATTCGAATCAGATCAGATAGGGGTGAAACATGTCAGAAATGGATCAGAATATTATCTATTTTATTTAAGACAGTTCGGTTCGGGGCACCATTCGAGTACCCACTTATTTACTAAAAACTTTAATTATATTAAAAAATTATGATATTTTTTTTCATTTGAAAAAAAAAGGGTCAACAGTTCGATTTTTTTGACTCGTAGATATTACCCAAATCGAATCGAACCCATTTTGTTTAAAATGATTCAGTTCAATTTGAATTAACCCGTTGTCATCTCTACTTCACCGTAATATTTATGTGCATATCATGTATTTAGGACTTCAAAGCTATGATGAAGTTGTTTTAGCGGCCAATTAGATTGAACGGGCTAATAAGGATGTAATGTCTTCTATGGAACAGATTTATAAATCTAAAGACAAAAGAGTATTCTGAAGGGACAAGAAATGTGGTTCAAATAGTGAGTAAACAAATAACAATTCTTGTGGTAGTCCTCATCTCACACCATATGTGTGTAATGGATGTAGTCAATCTAAACATATGAGGAGACATTTTTTCATAACATAAATTTTGTCAAACTACTAAAGGAAACACCAATTAGTAAGAAACTAGTGCACCAGGGTCCACAACTAGAATGATGCTTGTCATTACCTTATCAATAACAGTTACAACCTCGACCCACAAGACAAATAAAGGAAAAGGAAAACAACATGGTAGAGGAAAAAAAAAAGCACCTCAAACTCAAAAAAGAGTCTACACAATAATTGGATCACAATTAGCAGGTTCCAACTCACATACTATGATGGAAGGCATTATACTTCTTTTCCATTCATAGGCTCGTGTTTTGTTTGATACTGGTGCTACCCATTCTTTTATTTCCAACTCTATTGTGAAATTATTAAGATTAATTGTAGAAATGATAGAGAGTCCATTGTAATTAAATACCTCCTTAGGGATGGCTTCTGAGAAATATTTAATATGTAGAAATAGTGTCTTTCAAGTAGCTAGTCATAATTTTATTGCAGACCTAATACCCTTAGATATGGATTATTTTGATATTATATTGAGTATGGATTGGTTGTCAAGGTATCAAGCTGTAGTTGATTGTTTTGAAAAGAAAAAAATTTATTTACAGATGATGGAATCAAAGTTCAATTTCTCAGTGAATGTGATATAATTCTCTCAAACTCCTTTCTTAAGTATTGTTTAGGTGGGAGAAAGAATCAAGATAATTTTTCTTGGTTGTTGGGAAAGAAACATTGTTAATATTCCATTGGTCAACGAGTATTTGAATGTTTTACTGAAAAGTTACCTGGGTTGCCACTAGAAAGTGAAATTAATTTTGTTATTGAACTTTATCTTGAACCTAAATTGGTGTCAATTCCTTCATATCGTACTGCTCCTATTGAGAAGTAAGAGTTAAAGGCTCAATTAGAAGAGTTGCGGAGAAAGTGTTTTATTTTCCCAAGTACTTCTCCTTGGGGAGCTACAGTCTTATTTGTGAAGAAGAAAGATGGAACATTTAGATTGTGTGTTGATTACTATAAGTTGAATAGGATATTCATCATGAACAAGTATCCACTTCCTCAGATAGATGAATTGTTTGATTAGTTGGGTGGAACTAGTCATTTCTCAAAGATTGATTTGAGATTTGGTTACCATCAATTACTTATCAATGAGGCAGATATACCAAAGATAGCTTTTAAACTCTTTATGGTCATTTTGAGTTTTTGGTAATGCCATTTGGATTAACAAATGCTCCTGCAACTTTCATGGACCTTATGAATTGGGTGTTCCAACCCTTTTTGGATCAGTTTTTCATTGTGTTTGTTGATGACATACTCATTTACTCCAAAACTCGAGAGAACATGAGCAACATTTGAGGATTGCCTTACAAACTTTAAGGGATCATCAATTGTATGCTAAGTTTGAAAATTGTGACTTTGGATTAGGAAAGTTAAATTTCTCAAGGCGTGTTGTCTCGAGAAATGCAATATCAATTGATCCTTCCAAAGCAATAGTGATGAATTGGTAGTGACCGAGAAAAGTGACTAAAATTAGGAGTTTTCTTGGATTGGCTAGTTATTATCAGAGATTTGCCCAGAACTTTTCTTGTTATTCCCAATAGTAATGAGCCATGCAAAGTTTTTACTGATGCTTCATTGAATGGGTTAGGTTATGTACTTATGCAACATGGTTGGGTAGTTGCATATGGTTCAAGGCAACTTAAATATCATGAGAAGAATTACCTACTCATAATTTACAATTAGTTGCAGTTGTTTTTGCTTTAAAATTTTGGAGGTGTTACTTGTATAGAGCGAGATTTGATATCTATATTGATAATAAAAGTTTGAAGTATTTGTTCTCTCAATATAATCTAAATTTTAGACAATGTTGGTGGATGGAATACATGGAGGATTATGACTTTGAATTGCAATATCGTCTGGGAAAGAAAAATGTGATAACAGATGTTTAAGTAGGAAAATTGGGATGGTGGCTTCTGTAAGTATGGATCATTGGAACTTGAGCATCATTATTGAGAGCTGCGATTTACAATTGTATGATGGAGTCAATGTCTTCTTGTTTAATGTCGTTGCAAAGCTTACCATTAAGGATTGGATAATTGAAGCTCAAAAGGTAGATCCTAAGATACGTGAAGTATGGAGTAGCTTAGAAAATGGTGAACAAGTTGAAGGTTAGACTTTTTGTCAACTCTCTTTTGAGAGAGTTGTTAAGTGAAGCACATCAATCGAAATATTTTGTGCACCCTGAAAGTACCAAAATGTATTAAGATATTTGTCATCTCTTTTGGTGAAAAGGAATAAAGAAAAATATTGCTGAATTTGTGGCCAAATGCCTTACTTGTGAACAGGTGAAGGCAGAGCACCAAAAACTAGCTGGAATGTTATAACCCCTACTTGCATCTAAGTGGAAATGGAATCATGGTACTATGGATTTTGTTGATGGACTGCCATAAATTATACAAGGTTTTGTTGCTAATTGGGTGATTGTGGATCGACCCACTAAATATGTACATTTTCTACTAGTTTGAACTTCTTACTCTACAATTAAGTTGGGTAAATTATATGTGAAGGAAACAGTTCGGTTACATGGAGTGCCATACTCAATTTTATCTGATCGAGATTCTAATTTTGTTAGTCACTTTTGGAGATCATTATAACATGCATTGGGAACTAAGCTTTAGCACATCTTTTCATCCTCAAAATGATGGACAATCTAAATGAGTAATTTAGATTCTAGAAGATATTCTTAGAGCATGTGTGATGGATTTTGGGGGTAATTGGTCAAAACATTTGCCATTGGTTGAGTTTTCATATTGAAAGAGTCTCAATTCGGTAAACAACCAAATTTAAGTTATATAGACACCTAATGACTCACCCTTCACATACGGGCAACAAAAACAACATAAACATATAAAACAGATAAAAATAATGTAGATATATGAAATAGAATAAAGCAGTAAATGTTTCACAATCAACATATAGTCTTAATGTGTTAGCACATATATTGAGGTTACGTTGATTGTATTAACTCATGCAACAGAGCATTTGAACACAACAATATAATAGTAAACCTACTTAGGCTCTAATCCTAAGTGGTAATATTCACGGATTGCTTAAGGCGGTACTCAGCAATCAAATTCACTAAAAGTAATAAACATTTAATATAGACTCGATAAAGTAAGACGCCAAATATCTCTATCAGTCAGGGACCACCCGTCCTAACTACCTTGGCTATTATCACTAGCTGTCACTACAATTACTTTGATTCTGTCTGGCTCACCTTTAGAGCCACACTATAATGTAGTGTAGTACTAATACCTGTGATTAGATTAAAGTGAATCCTAAACAATATTCAATTTACCTAAATATAATTTTCAATAAAAATTCAACCTCGTAATAATATTACAAAAATACACTCGATATATTATTATTACGACAACTTTGTTGGCAAAATAATTTAACCAATACCACCACCTCGTATCTTAATACATAAAAAATACTCAATATTTGAGAATACAAAATCTCTTTTTTCAAATAATTTACAAAAATTTTGAAGTGAAATTAACACATTTGAATAACTAATACGAAAACACACTTAATATATTAGTGATATAGGAAATATAAATATTTTTGAGAGCTCAAAAAAATATTTTTCACAAAAACAGATTTGTACTCAACATAAAAAATCAACTCATAAAAAGGTGTAGAAAGAAGTATGGGAGGTGCATTTAATAGAGAGAATAAGGCACTTATAGCTAATTTTTTAACTTTTAGTACCCTCGTAGACCCCTTGCGGGTATCTCATCGAGCATTTATTGAGACCTCACTGACCACCTCCTCATCGAGGTCCAACGAGTCACAAATTCACCATGTGCACCCTTGTCGATCACCTTAGTGAGCTACCAGCCAAACCCCCGCGAGGTCCCTGATGAACCTATAAAAACCTTATTTTTTAATTACAAAATTCAATTATTTGAAAATTCACAAAAATATAAATTGCAATTGCCTCATCTTTCTCAAGTACATGATGTGTTTCACTTTTCAATGTTATAGAAATACGAACCAAATCCCACACATGTTATTAACTTGTGTAACATCTCGTTACAATAGGATTCTTCATATGAAGAGCCAATACATATTGTGGATTGGAAAATTAAACAACTCCAAAAAAGATAAATTCCATTGGTAAAAGTGTTGTGGTGGCATCACAAAATTGAGAATGCACTTGCGAATTGAAGTTGGAGATACAAGAAAAATATGCATATCTGTTTAACTAAGGTAATTACTTATTGATTATTAAATTTTGAGGAAGAAATTTTTTTTATAGGAGGTGAGATTGTGGGACCCGTAATCCCTAATTATAATTAAAAGTAATAAATTATATAATAGAGTAATCGATTTATTTATTTAAGGAGGGTAAATTGATATTTTTCTATACAATTCTTTTAAAGGGGGCAAATAAGTAATTTAATTAAGTGTGCAAAAAAAAAAAAACAATTGAAAGCCAAAAAAACCCGTAGACTATTAATTAAAGAAAAGAAACAAAAGAAAAGAAAAAGAGGAATAAAAAGAAACAAAAAGGAAGACATAGCAATTTGCGAGAAAGAGAGGAGATAAGAGAGAAAGAAAGAAGAAAGATAAGGAAAAGGAAGGGAAAAAAAAGGAGAGACGGGAAAACACTTTTGGTGTTTTCTTTCAAGAAGCTCTTTCTATTTGTTTTAGTCTAAGGTAAATATTTATAAATCAAACCCTAAATTTTTCATTGGCCATGAGTAAGATTAAAATATAATATTTGATGATTATTTTAGTAGATTTTCATATAATGTTGCAGATTTTACTCATTTTTGTGTTCTAGTATTCATGCATGTAGATTTTATATGTTTTCAAATTTATAGAATGAATGTGATTTGAATTTCTAAGAGTTCTTTGAATTCATATTTGTATATTGTTTTAAATAGTTTTATATATATATATATATATATGAAGTTTTAAATAATTTTCAGATTTAATATAGTTATTATAATTAAGTGATATTTTTAGCCTTTTTAGGCATCAATATTGTTAAATATTGGGTTTGGTTTTGGGTATATAGCAAAAACATTATTTATTGACTATCATAAAGTGTTTTAGTAATTGAAAATTATAAATTTTATTAAATACAAAAATAATTAATTATTTTACTTAATAAGAAAATAGAAGTAATTATTTATATTCTCATCTTATTAGGACTTGATGATAAATTATGTTTTAAAATTAAAGTGAATATTTTATTTTAAGCACGAGTATTCTTATTTAGTAAATTATCGTGATACTTATCGTAAGCATAGCTATATATGTAATACCAATATATGTTCGAGACTTGAATTTAAAAATTCATAATAGGTACAAATGTTTGTTGACAATTTTAGTTTATTTGGTAAATTAAGAAATAAGTTGAGTTTTATTTCTATTTAATTTCGGTTTTTAATTTCAGTTTTTGACTATTGTCTAAGAAAATGAACAAATATGGGTATGTTTAGGTCAAAAAAGAGTTTTATTGTATTCTTGAATGACATTAGTGAGCTTTTGTTAGGTCTATCAAGTGTAATTTGGTGATTACCCAAATTTAGGTATTTCATGGGTGATGGAAACAATTTGTTGAATTGTTAAAATATTAACGTTATGAAATTTTGATGAGTAATATTTGAAACTTTTGTGGCTCTTGAGAAGGGAAACTTTGTAACTCGAGTCAGAGTTCAAGTTGATTCTTCAGGTAGGGTTACTCCAAATGTATTCTATACATCTTATTTAAACATATTAAATGGTATATATGTGAATTTTAGTTTTATGAATATACTTGATAATGAATAAAGTTTGTAAAAGTTTTCAAAATTTTGATGAGTTTAATATTTACTTTACAATATAAGTTTTAAAGATATAATGGTTTAAATTTATGTGTAATACTGATATGTTACTAAACACTTATGAATTTTGGTTTGAAATGTTCCAAAGTTGTGGTATTTTATAATGTGTAAAATAAATGTTGGGGTGAGTGCTTTTAAGTGTATGTGCTTGAGATCAATGTAGTAAGGTAAAGTGTTGTATCTTGAGGTTTACGTATAGTTCTAGAACATGGGACTACATCTTGAGACATAGGATGTTCTATTATGGGAGACGAGATAGTGAGTATGAAGTCTATAGTCCTGGGATACGAGACAACTCGTTCTAGAACATGGAACGAGGGATCAAAGGTACTTGCATGTATGATTTTTATATTGATTTTTTATTGGTATGTTTTACCTCGGTGATTTGGAACTTACGTGTTGAAAGATTTATTTATCTCACCCCATGAGTTATTCTTCTAAACAAGAATTTTATGGAATTTGGTTTTCTTACAAATAGTTTAATTAAAGTTTAATTTTAGTACAAGATGTTCATATTCAAAGATGAGAGTCTCAACTCGATGAACAACCAAGTCTAGATGATAAGGACACAATTCACCCCTCTAGTGCAAGCAGCGAAAAGCAAATAACAAGTAATTTGCAAATAAACAAACATGATAGATATTAGGCAATAAGATAAAGTTGTAAATGCTTTCTAATCACCGTAGTCTCAATATGTTGGCACATATATTGAGGATACGTTGATTGTACTAACTCATGTAACAAATCAATCAAACACAATAATATAACGGGATAAACTCGCTTAGGCTCCAATCCTAAGTAATAACATCCACGGGTTGCTCTCAACAGCCAAATTCACTAAATGAAAATAAACATTTAATATAAACTCGATAAGGTAAGACGCCAAATACTTCTATCAGTCAAGGACGACCTGTCCTTACTGCCTATCACCAACTGTCACCACAACTACTTTGATCCTCACTAGATCCGACTCAACTTCAGAGCCACATTACCACGCAGTGTGATACAAATACCTATGATCAATATGCATGTAATATAAATGCAATTTATCCAAAATATATTTGAGAATAAACACCTTATATTAACAATATATAAACACACTTGATGTATTTTTGACACAGAAACTCTACCTCGTAATAACAATACAGAAAAACACTTGATGTATTATTATTACGCAACTCTGTTTGATAAAAATATTTAACAATCTTCACCACCACCTTATATTAATAATATGAAAAACCACTCAATGTATTATTGACGTAAAAACAAAACACCACCTCGTAATAACAAGAAAGAAATATACACTACATATTTGGTGTTGCGTATTTTCTCAAACGAGTAAAAAATATATTTACTGTATTTTGAAAATCATTTTATAATTCCTTTATCACTAATACGTTGAGTATGGTTCCGTATTGGTGATTAGGAAGTGATAATATCTTTAATAAAATATATTCGATGTATTATTATTACATAACTCCATTTGATAAAAAGATTTAACAATCTTTACCATACCTCATAGCTTAATATAGAAAAATACTTGATGTATTTGAGAATACAAAATTTCCTTTTGAAAATATTTTATTAAAGATATTATCACTTCCTAATCACCAATACGGAACCATACTCAACGTATTAGTGATAAGGGAATTATAAAATGATTTTCAAAATACAGTAAATATACTTTTTACTCGTTTGAGAAATACGCAACACCAAATATGTAGTGTAATAAATATATGTGGAAGATGTGAGAAAGAGGATAATAAAGTATGTAAAAAAGTGTATTAAATAAGAGAGATGAGGGGGTATTTATACTTGATTTTTCAACTTCTTGAATCCTCGCCGATACCTCACTACTCATCTCTATGAGGCCTCGCTAACCACTTCAGCAAACTCCCAATGAAATGTCAGCAAAGTCCAATGAGCCACAGATCCACCCTATGTACACTTACGGACCCTTCGCCAATCACATTGGTGAGACCTCTGCAAAGTTCCGAT
This sequence comes from Elaeagnus macrophylla, assembly GCA_029378325.1. Lineage (NCBI taxonomy): Eukaryota > Viridiplantae > Streptophyta > Magnoliopsida > Rosales > Elaeagnaceae > Elaeagnus > Elaeagnus macrophylla. The sequence continues at coordinate 41,598,387 of CM055642.1, forward strand.
GAACTACTAAAAACAAGTTTTTTTCAAAGCAAAACTTTACCAAATAAAAATCCATAAATACCCACCAACTAAGGGAAACAAATATAAGTAAAAACATATTTTAACATGCAATTTATATGTTCCTAACCACCCTATAATATGTGTATCATACAAACATAAAATAGTATAAAGATCTATATAAGTGTGTGCGATACTAATCACAAGTAAAATACCATACATATAGGTAGACAAAAATACTAAGTAAAATATACAGACTTCGTGTTTGCTCACAGGAACGCTAACAAAGACTTAAAGAACTTACAAAAGAAAATCATTTAAGTAGCCATATATATATATATATATATATATATATTTCATAACTATATATTTATTTGGTTATATTGATGATAATGATTGTTTAAATTTATATATTGGAGTAACTCTGCTAAGAGAAAGCTCATTATTTATTTTCTATCTTTTCAGACGACGAGTAGTAGGTAATTTGGAGCTTGACAAGATCGTTTGAACACAAGTATGAGTTAAACTTTGTTGAATGTGATCTAGTTATTGTGTAGACTTTTTCCTGAGTTTGAGGTGTTTTTCCTTTTCCTCTACCATGTTGTTGATAACATTGTTGTTGCTGCGGAGCATGGTAGGAACCATGTCTTATGAGTCAAGGTTGTGACTGCTGCTAAAAAGGTAATGACAAGCTCCATTCTGGTTGTGTAGATCCTACTTTATTAATTGCTTGCTAACTGGTATTCCCTTGTGTAGTTTGAGGAAATTTTTGTTGCGGTCCATGTCCTTTAATGTGTCCAGACTGACCACATCCATGACACACACATATGGCATGAAATGAGGACTCCCAAATGAGCTGTTACCTAATAACCTATTTCTCTATTGGTGTAACTAGAGGGACTCGACTGACTAATATTATTCTCAACCATTGATGACAGGATTAAAGCAACCTTGCTATGATACCATGAAGGCTGGACAAAGTTTTTTTTTTTTTTTTTTTTCAGATGATTGTAACCTCATGTACAAGTGTGTTTATATAATACACAAAGCAAATCATAATAGAGAAAAAAAAAATTTAAAATATTATTTACAGATAATATCCTCTTTAATTGATTTATTCCTTGAAATAAATCCCTGATATATCAGGATTTCAATAAGCTCTCCATGTCCTAAGACTTGGTTTGCCCTAATGAGATCTAAACCGGGCTCTTATATCACACATGTTATTAACTTGTCTAACATCTCATTAAAAAGAGACTTCTTCGTATGAAAAGCCAATATAGATCGTGGATTGAAAAATTAGACGACTCCAAAAAAGAGAAATTTCATTGGTAGAAGTATTGTGGCTACATCACATAATCAAGGATGCAACTTGGGAATTAGAGTATGAGATGCGAAAAAAACATTCATATCTGTTTAACTAAGGTAATTACTTATTAATTATTAAATTTCGAGGGCAAAATTGTTTTTTAGGAGGTGAGATTGTGGGACCCGTAATCCCTAATTATATTTAAAAGTAATAAATTATATATTAGATTAATTGGTTGGTTTATTTAAGGGTAAATTGGTATTTTTATATACAATTTTTTAAAGAGGCAAATGAGTAATTTGATTAAGTTTGTTTAAAAAAAACAATTGAAAGCCCAAAAAATTGTGGGATATTAAATAAAGAAAAGAAAAAGGGAAGGAAAGAAAAAATAGGAAGAGAAACTGATAACTCTAATTTATTAGAGTATTATTAGCTCTTATTCATAAATAATTGTTTGTTCTTTTGAGAATGTTTGCACATTACACTCATTTATACAATATTTGTGGATTTTGTGATTTAAGTAAATTCTTTCGTAATAAATTCAAAATAATTATGAAATCTGTCAAAAAGAATTATATTTTGATGTGCACTCATTAGATTTTCATTGCCCTTGCAGGAGATAAAGAAAACAACAAAGAAAATATAAGAAATCAATTTTGCTGCAACTTTGCTGCAGCAATGCGATGAAAATCACTCTTGTTTGATTATATTGAGATCGATCCTTCATTCAAAAAAAAGAAATCTGGAAACAGCTTTGCTATAGCATTGCTGCAGCAAAACAGATTCATTCAAAAAAAAAAACTTGTTGCTCACAATAGTGTATATGATTTTACTTTACGCAAGTGCACGTGTCGCAAACAAGTAATATAATGATAAGAAAGATCGTTCCCACAAAGATTGGAATACTAGAAAATATCGTAAAAATTAACTATTAAAATTAATATTTTGTGTTTTTGTTTATTAAAATAAAATAAATAAATAAAATAAAATAAATAGAACGAGAGGACAAGAGTGAAAATACGGAAACAATGTTCAACGAAAGGATATCAAGAATCGCAAGTAGATAAATCAGTTAGGATTGCGAATGTGACAAGTGATGTAGATAAACTACTTTGCTGCAGCGTTGCTGTAGCAATGCTGTAGCAAAGTGCACCAGTAACTAGAATTGTGAAAATTCACAAAGGATTCTTCCGAATCTGCAATGTTTATATATTCTATGACTCAATAAAACATATTCCTATGCACAACTGAATCTGAGAACAACGTTTCATGCACAAATTCTATTAAGTTATGTGAGATAATTATATATTCCTATATTAATTTCTTCACACTATTCTAGCTTCATCCAACTTAAATTAACCTTTTCAGATTCAATTTCAGTTTAGTATCCTATCGATTGTTGATCAAACAATCAATAAGAATAAATCAATAAATCAAGCATAGAATAACTAGCACCCTTTGTCAAGCAAAGCACAAGTTTTTTAAATTAAAGCATAAGGTCTACACACACTTGCACATCCACAACCCTAACTGAATGAAAATTTAGCCAAGCATATTTATAAAATTAAACATTAAATCATTCATGTTCAACATCAGATCCATAGAGTTATAGAAATTTGGAAAAATAATGGAAGAAGATTAGAAGAAGGAATAAATTAATAAAACCCCCTTCTATTGAATCTGTCTCTGTTCTCTGTCCAAATCTGTTGCGTTTTTATTCTCCTCTGCTGCCGAATCTGTCTAATAAATCAGCCCAGAATTCTGCTGTGTTTTCCTCCTCTGATGCCCTCCTATTTCTGTCTAGAATTTCTTTTCATAATCTGCCTAGAAATTGCTCTGCTCTCTGCTTATTTTTCTCTCTTTTCTGTGCTGTTTTCTGATCAGTCTTGGTGCCCAGAATTGCCCTGTATTTTTTGCCTCACGTCCCTCTTGCTGCTGTCCAGATTCTGCTATATATTTGGATTTATTTTTGCTCCCCAGAATTCTGCTCAGATCTATCCAGAATTGCTGCCGCCTCTTTTCATATAATCAGCCCCTATTTTTATCATTAACTCTAGGTTTAATTGGAAACAATTTTTGGTGTATTAATTTTCAATATTATCCCTGAAAAGGTGAGTTAATAAAAGCCCAAAATTGTCCTTTTGCTGAGAGTCCAAATCAGCCCTTGAATTTTAATTCCAAGTCAGCCTCTGTTTTGGCGCAGTTTTTCCTGGTGTGATTTTGCTGCAGCAATGCTGTAGCAAAGTTGCAGCAAAATTGATTTCTTGCATTTTCTTTGTTGTTTTCTTTATCTCCTGCAAGGGCAATGAAAATCTAATGAGTGCACATCAAAATATAATTCTTTTTGACAGATTTCATAATTATTTTGAATTTATTACGAAAGAATTTACTTAAATCACAAAATCCACAAATATTGTATAAATGAGTGTAATGTGCAAACATTCTCAAAAGAATAAACAATTATTTATGAATAAGAGCTAATAATACTCTAATAAATTAGAGTTATCAGAAACCAGTTTGCGAGAAGAGATAAGAGAGAGAAAAAAGGAAAAAGAAAAGTGATGAGAGAAAATTTTTGGAGTCTTCTTTCAAGCAGCTCTTTCTATTTGTTTTGGGCTAAGGTAAATTTCTGTAACTCAAGCCCTAAATTTTTCTTTGGTCATGGGTAAGTTTAAAATATGATATTGGATGATTATTTTAGTAGATTTTTATATAATGTTGTAAATTTTATTCACTTTTATGTTCTAAAATTCATGCATGTAGATTTTATGATGTGTTTCATAATTTATAAAATGAATGTGGGCTTGTATTTATAAGAGTTTTTTAAATTCGTACTTGCATGTTATATTTTAAACGGTTTATATACATTAAGTTTTAAATAATTTTTGGATTTAATATAGTTATTATAATTAAGTGATATTTGTATCCTTTTTAAGCCTCAATATTGTTAAATTTTGGGTCCATAGTTGCTCCAATTTGGAATCACTTTCAGAAAAAATTAAGACCCTCACTTCTTTAGAAGAGTTGTATATTCGTAACTGCCCCAATTTGAAATCTCTACCTGAATCAATGCAGGATATCACTTCTTGATATAGACTGGATATTGAGAATTATCCCACATTGCAGCAAAGATGCCAAATAGAAGGCGGCGAAGATTGGCCAAAAATTGCTCACATTCCCGACTTGGAATTTGATGAGTTAAACTGAGCACTAGCATTATGTTGGAAAAATGGGTATTTAGACTCATAGTTAAATACTATTTTGATGTATCATTTTGAGTGGAACTCACTTGTTATAAGTATAAGGTCGTGATTGATTTGGGCTCTCATCCGCGAGGGCTTCAAAATCATATATTTATACACTTAAAATGAGATTGAAATTAATGAGAAATTGTGTCTTAAAGTTCATTCATTGAGAAGGGAAAATATTGTAGTTTTTAGTTTGTCTCACATGGAAAAAATACTAACACATGAAATGTCTTATATAGTATTTGCTTTCCTATGAAATGTAAGCTTGTGTAGCATAAAAGCTCTCTCTACGTATGTGCTTAAAGGGGGTGTAAATCCTAGAATTTCGGGCCCGAAAATTCGAAACTCCAATTGCGGGCCCGCACGATTTGCGGACACGAATGTTTTTCAATTTTGATGGGCCTTACGCTGCATTTGTTACAGTAGTTTTTAGCAATTGTAACAGTTGCATTTGTTGCAGCTATTTTATTTATTCTGTAATTTTAATTCATTTTATTAATTTATAATATTCAATTTTTTTGTTTGTCCAATGCATTACTTTACACATTATGTATACAATATTTTCATTTCAGCGATTTACCCATATCTGCACTTTGCTAAACTTTTCTAATCTGTATGCATGTAAGGGTGAACTAGAAGTTCTTGAAGAAGATTCAATACTGAAAAATGTGCAAAAGTGCTTGTCAAAATTCAATCAAAGGAGATAATGATGGAGAGTTTCAACAGGTCAGTGAACTGGATGCAGAGATGGCGATGCTCTCTATTTTCTGGTCTTCTTCTTTGCTATCCCCCTTCCTGGGATGGTTTACATGAACAACTAAGATATCAATATCAAGATTTTAATTCCTTTGTGGCTGCTATTATATACTTTTTGTTTTGGTCTAATATCAGCAAACTTTTTTGGAAAAGTTTGCCCAATGAATAAAATTGGTGCACTTACCATATTCTATGATATACGAGTACCTTCCAGTACACAGATGCTGGGAAATTTTTCAGCATAATTTTACCTTTTGAGTGTTGGGGTACATTATCTTTTTCTTTTTTTAAATGTTTGACTACAATTGTATATTTTAGGAGCATAGCTTTTATTCTGTGTTGTCATTTTGCTCTAGCTGGACAAATTTGAATAGATCAAAGTCAATTTGAATAGCTTTTTATTCTGTATTCGATTCACCCAGAACTCCTATTTGTAATACAATTGTGATAATAAAGAAAATAAACAAAATCTAAATATATATCCTTAATAATCAGGAACATATATAAACTAAAAAAAATATACAATTTAAATACTAAAAATATACAATCATTGTGATACAACCTGTCTTACTATCTCTGCCTAATTATGGTTTCTCAATAGAGTTGAGTGTCCTTGTCTTTCCTCTATAAGAAGAGATCTTATTCTTCTTCAGTTTTTTACTTTACATGATGAAGATTTAGAATGACATACTAATTTGGTTAATTATTCCCTCAGGTGCTCTGTCTCTGGTTTTTACAGCTTCTTAATGGTGTGTTAATATATGAAAAGAGGAGATTATTTGAGAAAAAGGAAAACATTTTCAACCAATTTGTTTGAGTATCAATGACAACAGAACTAGAGAGGGCAAGGGTTAAGTAGCTGCTGCAAGTTGTGGACGATACAATCCTTAAGAAGAAAAAGGAGAAAGATCAAATAAAGGGTTAGGTTTCACTCAATTCACGCTGTGAAGCTATATATTCATGAGATAACCTAGAACAGAAAGTACTAGATGATACAAAAATATCTAAACTATTCATGAGGTTCTACATTAAAGACACTGTAAACAAAGTTGGAACTGTGGAGATATTAAATTTAAAAAAAAGAAAAAATTGTGATTGTCAATTGTATCAGAAATCATTCATCATCATTAGAAGAGAGTAAGATGCAACCTGAGGATGAATGTAGAGAAGAATATTGTAAGCAGTTCGTATTAACAAGTCCAATTTTATTAATTTACTTTTATTCAAATATGTGAGTTGAAATGGGAGAGGGAGTCCTGCATTGTGGAAACCAAAATTGATGAAAGGACCTTAACGAAAATACATTGATGGTGAAGCTACTTGAAGCTTGGTTAGAGGCAAGAAAGCATTCACCATCAAAATTTTCAAAAGGTTCTAATTGTATATTATGTACTAAGAGATTGCTGATCCTGAGGATAAAAATTGGTGATAGAAATAATTAACAGGTCGCCAAACCATCAATCTCAGCATGTTGTTGAGCTTGGTAAAATTTTTGAATTTTGGTTTGGTTTTGTCTTTGACTAAAATAATCACCCAAACAAAACCAATAAATGTGGTTTCCTAATCAAAACCTAATAATTTGGTTTGGATAGGTTAATTTTTTTTTTTTTTTTAATTCTTTTGTTGGTAACTTATTGGTTATTTGGTTTTGCTATTTTTATTTGAGAAGTATATGAGTAGTTGACAATTTCGTAGACAAATATAATTTATGTAATATTTAGATTTTAGGATTGGCCCTACATCGCTTTTGTTTGATTTAAGTATTTTTAAGTTGCTTCATTGTTAAAGCCTTAAAAGATCTCCATTTTAAGGTAAAAATGATCCATTTCACATTCACTTTACATAGGTTTGCATTTAGAGTAATTATGAAATGTAGATAAAAAGTTATGTGCATTTTAAGGAAACGGGATCCATCCCTCTTTAAGACGAATTGATCCCATTATAGATCAATCTCGAAACAATCCCATACAAATCCTTTCCTTGTTACGTAAAATTGAACGGCCAATTTTTTAAGCTGGATTGATCCCTATATTGATGAATCAATCCTATTTCGATCCTCAACCAATCGTGTTCAATTTGAGCAAGTTTTAATTTTGGAGGTCTGGAGAGATAGATTGATCCGTTATAGACGAATTGATTTCCATCTGTGTTGGATCGATCCCAAGTCTCGCTATCATATTTTTAAATCCTAATCAACCTTTAATTACCTATCATAATTTGACACATTAGCATTTGACGTATTTTTTGCTAAGTTTTCATAAAACAATACAATATATTATTGTTTGCATATAAATAGATGCCTATGCTTTTGACTCATTTATGTATGTTGATTTTCTTATTCACGTTTTTAGACTTAGCTTAATATTCTCATCTTTTACATCTATGCTAAGATATGTCTGCTTTATTCATGAATCTTGAATCCATTATATTTGCATAATTATGTTAGTAAAGAGTTGAGCCTATTCATTATATAGTGAATCATTTATTATGAAACTGTGATTAAATTTATTGAATCGTTGGTATTTTGCATGATCATGCGAGTTTAGGTCTAAGCCTATTTATTTCATATCTTTATGTTCATATAGCTTCTTCTAGCTTAGGTTCTTTCATGATTGGTTATTGATATTTAAAGAAGTTATTTTAATTGAATCTGTGCTTAATTACTTATTATAGGATTTGCTAGAGATTTGATTTATTTGATATATGTTTTGAATCTTCTAATTAAGATTATTCTATGTTAAATCCGTTTTAGGATGCACTTTACACTTGTGCTATTTGTGCTAACTTTTTAAGTGTTAAAGTTGAAGTATTCGGTATTTCATGTGACTCAAGTTTACCAAAGCATCGGTCCAGATCCGTTCACACCAACCTTGTGGAGATTGTGAAGGGTAGTGTTAGACCTGACTTTGTACTTGAATATTAAATTTTCATAGTGGATAGATAGATAGTCCGGTAAATTGTTGGTTTTACTCTTAAGTCATTATTGTGGCTTAGGTTGTTTCCACCTAAAAATCTGGTGTGTTATTTTCTATTTTTACACTTTATTTTTACACGCGATTGCATGTTTAACCGTTATGTTTAAGTTACATGATTAAAATTTGATAAAATTAAAAATAACCTTTTTACCCTCCTCTAATTATATTTGGTTCTTAGAATTCACATTATTTTAGTTATATTTTCGTTTATTTATAACATTACTATTACTATGGGTTTGCTTTCAATGTAATTTGTAATATAAAAATTGATTTATATTTTTGAATGAAGTTATAAAGAGAGTAAATTGCAATAAACTCAAATTTTCAAAAGTCAAAAATAAATAAAAAATATTACATTAGTATAAAAATAGAAAAACAAATATAAAAAGGGTTGCTTTGGTTAAGTTTCTATGCATTATATTGGTTTGGTGCTAAGCAGGTATCAATATAATTTGGATGTCTCATTGCAACTAGTAAGGCTTTTTAATTACAACATTTCATTAAAAATATTGGTTCCATGATATTTTGCACACCACCAGAGCTTGATATGCATGAATGTCCAAATTATTTAGTGACATTTTTTGTTGTATTTTAAGGTCACAGTTGTACACAAAAGGTGTAATGTTATTAACATGAAAGATGTTACTTTTTTCTGTAATCTAAATGAGCTAGCTCATAAATTTCTTAATACAAATATCTTCTACTCAGATAAAATTTAAATAAGTTCAGCTGAATTACAACTCAAACTTTTCTAAGAAGTCTATTTAATATTTAAAACTGAGTCCTTAATTGAATATTGGTGATGATTCTAGTATAATTAGTGGCCCATAATTTTGAGTCAAATCATACCAGTTTCTCATTTTTCTTTTCTCCACGATGGCCATGACAACATATGAACTCAGCCATTTTCAAGTTTAGGCCAAGTCATTGCCTGTAAATGTTACTTGTGTGGTATTAATACAATTAAACAATACAAAAGGCAGGCAATAACCAGAGTAATCTTTAATTGCTGACTTCAATTACATTAATATAACTTACTACTTGAGCAATCACAAACCCATCTTTTCTTTTTTTTATTACTTATTTTGATGGAAAATAAAAAATCCTTCTTTAGATTTGCCAACGTATAAGATCAATCCACACTACCACACCAGTCATCATCAGCAAATAAGGTTGCAAAAACATGTTTAGTGCTTTTTGATGGCTTCTTAGTGGTCAATGTGATAGTGAAAATCCATACAGCTGCATTTTCTTCCTATCACAAGTCAATAGTTTGTGATGTGAATACGATCAGATAAAATGAATATTTATTTTAATCAAGGATCAAGCATTTTAAAGTCTTTTGAGTGAATTAACAAAATAAACTAAGAGCGACTTTGTTTATAGGGAAATTTTTATTGTCAATTATTCGCAGTAGGTGCAGTTAATCACTTAGGAAATTAAAGTAGCAAAAAGTACGTATAGTCTTGATGATGTAGATTTTCTTTTCTCTTTTTTTCTTTTTTCTTTTTATTTTTATTTAATTCTCTGTTGAAAATTCACAGAGATGGCATAGTTACTTAGAACGTATGTTGGTATTCTTTAACTAAGAACTATTATTCGATCAAATCAGACGAGCTCTTTTATGCAATTCGGGATGAGCATTTCATATGTGAATAATAGAGTTCTAGGTTGTACATAGTTCTATTTTATTTAAAATTTTTGTATTTTATTTTCTATATATATCTCTATTGTGAGGTAATAATATAACAAGAAATATGTTTCATTTACAGTATATTTGACTTGGTATCATAGACAAGTTAGAAAAGAGGATTTTGTCTTTTCTTTTTTCTTTTTTTTCTCGTCTACTTCCAGTCCAATCACCTATCAATACCGCCATCAGAGCCGCTTTCTCCAGCACTGTCTTCCGCGTCTGCCGCCTGTCTCTCCTGTGCGCAGCTCAGCCTCAGTTGCACTCTGTCTGTCGCGCCGCCGTCATCTCCTATCAGTGCAACCGTCATCTCCTTTCAACCAGTTCAGCAGCCGCCTTCGTCATCACCCATAGGTCTTCGCCGCTGCAGCCCCTCTCTCCTGCGAGCGGATCTTCTTTCTGCTCTCCGTTGTCGCGCCGCTCCACAGGTCATCTCCTCTCCGTCGTCGCGCAGCTTTGCAGATCCATCAGCATCGCTTCGCAAGTCATCAGTGCCGCTTCGCAGGTCCATCTACTCTCTGTCGTCGCGCAGCTTCGCAGATCCATCAGCGCCGCTTCGCAGGTCATCAGCGCCGCTCAGCAGGTCGTCTCCTCTCCATTGTCGCGCAGCCTCGCAGAACCATCAACGCCGCTTCGCAGGTCCATCTGCTCTCTAGTCTGTCGAGGCTGCCTTCACAGGGTATCACTAGCCCATTCCTCTCCAACCCTAGCCCACCTCTCTCACAACCCTAAGCCCACCAAACTAATCAGTTTATAAAAGAAAAGCTAATCAGTTTATAAAAGAAAAGCTAGATGCCACTGGAAAGAAAAGCTAAATGCCAAACTAATCAGGATTCCTTTTGTTCCCACTGGAAAGCAACTTGCAGATGTGCTCACCAAAAGAGTTTCCAAGAAGATGTTTTATGGCTCACTAAGCAAGTTGGGTATAGTCGATATGTATGCTCTAACTTGAGAGGGAGCGTTAGCATGAGTCATGTAATTAGTGTATATGTGTCTATCTGTAATAAAGTTCTAAGTTGTACATAGTTCTATTTTATTTAGGACTCTTGTAATTTATTTTCTATATATACCTCTATTGTGAGGTAATAATATAACAAGAAATATATTTCATTCACAATATATTTACTCAAAATTTGTAGTTATTTGTAAAAAAATTATTGTGTTTTTGAAATTAATCCTAATCAATAAGATGTGAAGTAATGATAATTACTGTTATTCTAAAAAATCGTGGTTAATCAAAATCAAATATATGCTAATATAATATTTTTAACATACATATTATTGCGTAATAAAAGACAATTTTAATATTAAATAAACTAAATTATATTTTAATTACTTATATATGTATAGAATCAGTAGCTTATTACTTAATTTTTATACAATTATTGAGATTTAAAAATAATAAAGAGAGAAAATTAGAAATATTTATTGCCCTAAATTTCAATCATTAAAAACTAGTGGTATAATAAATTAGGTAAAAAATTGTATCTTTTAATCTTATATATATATATATATATATATATAATGTCAATATTTTAAATAATTTAATAAGGTAAGTATTATGTTAACATTTTAGTATTTTTAAATAAGTGTTAAAAATAATAAACATTCTTAAACTATTGAGAAACTACTACCTGCTATGGATATTCCCTAAATCTACCCTATATTCATTGTTTTACTTAAATTAATATATTTCTTATTTATCTTAATGAATCTATCATTCCACTTGGTATACATATCTTTTTTTTATAACATAATTTTTTTTTCCCCTCATGGGTGCACATATATTGTTTAAGAGGGATTAAAAGTAAAAACAATTACATAACTTAGTAATAAAAAAACTGAAGAGGAATGAATTTTAACCTATAGATGAAGTCCACTTTTGAAGTGGGATTCCTAGGCTCCATCCAACTACCTCGTCTTTAGATGTTTTAGATTTGTATATGTGGTGTGTTGTGTTTTTACCATGAAAAATAAATTAGAAGATTGTAAACTCCTTGTTTGTATGATTAGAATTTTATGTACAAAATACGGTGTTTATATTTTCTATTCATGTATATTAATGTTCATGAATACAATTGTTCATGTATGAGTCAGTGTGCACACACACTTAAAAAATATATATATACATATATATATATACACATATATATGTGTACATATATATACACATATATATGTATATGTATATGAATGCAATCTAACCTACTTAGTATATTTAACCATTTGTTATAGGTTTTTACGACTATTTATGATTGAGATATCACGATCGAATTGGCTCAAGTCATACCTCTCTTTACTACTTGCTCCATGCTTACTATCATGTCAGTGATTTTTAGTCCAAAAAAAGTTTTTTAATCTCATTGTAGATGGTAGAACATGATAGGATAAAGCAAATAGAGTTGCTTTTATTATCCAATTATCTTTTACCACCTATAAGTTGTGAATGGATATAAACTTTAAATGAATAGAAAGGCTCTTCACTCCATGCTTGTTGATTTTGATACAAGCATTCCTAGATAAGGTCAGGAAGCTATGCAGTGAGATACCTCGATCAACTTACCTCTTATATAAAAATTTCATCTTATTAATTGCTTCAATATTTATAAAACATGAGAAAACTTTGTTCACTTAAAAATTTATTTTTTTAGATCATTTTACTTTCTAGATCAATTTTATCATTTCATACACTTGTTTTCAAACTAAGTTTTTGGGTTTAATTAAAAATTAATTAATTCTATGACTTAGGTTTTATTTAAATTCATGTGGTTTGAAGTACCCGAATCCTATAGGTAATCCGCTTAAAATAACTTACAAATGATAGTATGTGGTGGTACATTCGAGGGACAAGCAAGTTTTACAGAGGATTGGCATTTGCAATGATAAAGTGGATAATAATAAATGAAAATTAACATATTTACCTTAGGAACATTCAAATTAACATATTTAATTATCTCATAATTATGATAAATCTAATCTAACAAATGAAAATTAAAATACTAATGTATATTACATATAAGTGTTAAATTTAATGTCCTAAACTAGACTCGTTCTTAGCTTGGCTTCTGTCATAGCTATTGTTGACTAGTTTTGTTTAGTCGTTGTTAAGTTATTGAATCCATTTTTATCTGTTTACAATGGAAGAGATATGTAATCGGTTGAAGGATGTTGATGTTGTGGAATTGAATGATATTAATGAAGATAAAATTATTGAGGATGAGGTTGAGGTTGTGGGAATACTATTTGCTGTGTAGAAATTACCAATCTCAAGTGTGGAAGAAGCAATGAGAAGTGCTTGGTCTCATGTTTTTCCAACCAAGATAAAGGTTTTGTTGAAGAATGTTTTTTATTCTATTTTGATGAGGTTCATAAGGCTAATTGGGTGATTGATCTACAGCCATGGACGATAAATGGCAATCTATTGGCGCTAAAGAGAGTCTTGCATGGAATGAATGTTAGAGAAGTTGTTTTCGATACTATTTCATTATGGGTTATGTTCTATGATATAACATACAATTGAATGACGGAGAAGAAAATTTGACCGATAGGAAGTATGATCAAAGATGTGTTGGCTATTATTTTCAGCAATAGAAATGCAACATTTGGATGAGTGAGGGTGCTGATTAAGTTCAATAGTCTGTTGCTACCAAGGTGGTGGTTTCGTCAAGCTAAACTTGAGCTAGTGTGGATTGAGTTTCGTTATAAGAAATTGCCTTTCTTTTGTTTTTATTGTGGTCATGTTGGCCATGATGGACAAAGCTATAAACAATGGAAGGGGGCAGTCGAATCATCGATTGAGGTGCAGGATTGGTTCAGACCTTGGATGAGGCAAATCGTTTCATAGGTACACCAATAAAGGTGAAAACAATGTTTAAGAATTCTACAAAGGGTGTCGTGGGTGGTGAAGCTAGGGGTAGGGAAAAACATGTGGGGCAGCAGCGCGTGAAGTCGTATATGGAGGCGGATGGACTAATAGTGGTGGCCACAAATCCTCTATTTGATTCAATTTCAAAAAATCCAATTAAAAAATCCAATTAGGAGTGAACAAGTCAATGATGGTATTATCTTGGGGTCTAAAGGAACTCTAATTGGTAGGGATTTAGAAACTATTGACTTTCTATTGAATTAAAATAACTAAGCTATTAATAATTTAGAAGCTAAACATTTAAAATAAGCTATTAAATTAAACAATTTAGAAACTATTAACTTTCAATTGACTTTCTATTGAATTAAAATAACTAAGCTATTAACAATTTAGAAGCTAAATATTTAACTTTCAATTGAACTAATATTTCATTCCGGATTAACTATTCATGAATTTAACTATTAACTTTCATACATAAGCTTCTGCTAACAATTGAATGTTAAAGAATTCAATTGAATGTTAAATTGTTCAAGAATTTCATACATAAGCTTCAATAGAAAAGTTCAGCTTTACTTAGGCCTTAAGCCTTCAATAAAAGCCTTAATTAGGCCTTAATTCGTCAATTCACTGTGGCCGAACGAATTCTGCTTTCATTTCGAAATATGGCTTGCAATAGTGGTTTTTTTGAATACCCGGAAGAATGCACCATTTTGCGTCACGTTATAGGTCGTTGGGCCTTATCCTTTAGTTGATCGAAAAAGTCTTTGATCTTGTCGATGTAGGCTTTCCAATTAGGGAAAATACCATGTTCACCAGCCAATCCAAGAGAGCATCCTAGTAGTGGGCCTGGTTTTGGAGCAAACGTCTGTCTCATTATTCTATCTTCTAGCCTATTATGAGGACTCTGACTTCCCTTAACCTAACCTTAATATGAAAGCGATACTTCTTGCTGTGGGCTTTGTTGGCGACCGTGTAGTCGCTTCCCACGTCGTGCATTCTAAAAGTTAGTTGCTCAAAGTCTACTAACTAGCGCCGGCAACCTCACAAATCAAACAGCTAACGGATACATACGGAGTTCAGATCTTGAGCACCGTAAATAAAAATGTTGAGTGTGATGAAGATGATCACCACTTTAGTGGCACTGTGTTGTAATGGTGGGTGTTAATGTCCTGATGTGGTAGGGATGGCTGACATGGAGGGGGAAATGATGTGTAAGGTGGTGTTGACGTGACAAAATTTTATGGTAGTGCCTCTAATAATGAAGCAAGTGTTGCAACGCTTAATCAAATAAATGGTAGGGGTGAACTAGTGGGGTGCAAGAGGGTTGTGGACGAATTATGTGACATAAGTCTGGCGACTCTAGTGGAGTGGCTAGAACGAGGATGGCTGAAGGTGTAGAGTTAACGAGGGGGGAGGAAGGTTCCTAAGAAACAAAAGTTATCTATGATTATGGTGAAAGGGAGGGTGGCTAATGACGATGATGAGATGATGTTGGATATGAACAGCTTTATTCCTTATACTTTTCAACACCTGATGGGGTCTATTAAGGAGCCCTATCACAAGTAATGATTACTTTAATTGGCTAGAACAGTTAAAGGTTAATAACAAAATAGCATTATGGTGATTGATGAGCTTGGTGTATGATTTTGATCCTGTTATTATTTTTATTTCTGAAAGCCTAATGAATAATACTCAAGGAGTAAGCTAACAAGTTGGTTTGAATTTTTCAAGTTGCTACATGGTAGAAAATACGTCATTGGGTGGTGGTGGTGGTGGTGGTGGTATTTTATTGTGTTGGAAAGAATCAATTGATGCTGGAATTATTTCTAGCACCAAATGTCACATTGACGCTTGGGTTTCGAAGTCGAATGGAATATGGTGGAAATTAACTAATTTTTTTGAAAATTCGAATGCTAATTAGCGAGTATTTTCTTAGCAGTTGTTAAAGAGATTACGACCTTAACCTATTATTCCATGGAAGATTTTTGGTGATTTTAATGAATTTCTCAATAATAATGAAAAATCTTTATGTTTTCCCCGTTCCATTTATCTTATGCAAAAATTTCAACAAGCTCTTGATAATTGTGGTTTAACGGACTTTGTGTATAACATATATCAGTTTACATGGGAAAAAGGTGGGAATTCTGATCGGTGGGATCGACTGGATCGTGGTATTACAAATTGGTTGTGGAGGGGTTTTTTTTTTCTTCCAAACACTAATGTTGAACATTTGTAAAATCATACTCAAATCATGCTCCACTTTTGGTGTGTATGGACAAAAATGGCGGTATTGATAGTGAGTATAATGTGAACATAAATAGGAGATTTTGGTTTGAAAAATTCTGAATTAGGGAGAGTTTTCGGGGAGTGGTGAAGAAGGCTTGGAGAACTTGGGTTATCGAAGGAAGTTTTCAGCATCTGTTGTCTAGAATTGAACGAATAGAAGGTTCACTCGAGAGGTGGAACGCAAGCTTGAATGAAGCTATTCAGAAACAAGTTTGTGACCTTTAGTGTCGATTAAAAACAATTACAAACTCTCATGTTGTGGACATGGCAGCCAAATGGGAGGTACGTCGACAGTTTAATGTTGTGTTGGATGAGGATGAGCACATAGTGTGTAAAGGTCAATTGGCTAAGGTGTATGGATTGCAGAACATTTTTTTTTACTCATGTGCTAACCAACGATTTCGTTCTAATAAAATTATTGAGGTTATTTTGGTATTAGGAGCCTGACTAATAAGTAGATGGGGGATATAATCAATCTTTTGTGAGTATTATTAGGATATTTATACTACGTCTGGTCAACTTGTGTGCAAGTTGGTTTTAAATTGTATGAGATTAGCTTTTAGTCCAAGGTAACAAGAAGAACTACTGAAACCTTTTGATTTGGATGAAATTCGATATGCTCTGTTTAGTATGCATCCAAATAAATCATCGTGTATTGATGGGATGCTGGCTATGTTTTATCAACAATATTGGGATGTTGTAAGGGAGGAGGTTAGCACAAGTTTTTTGGATTTTTTAATTGGTGACTCTAATATTGAGCACATTAACCGAACGGTGATTTCATAAATTTTCAAAGTAAAGTCCCCAAAAAAGTAACTAAATTTTGGCCAATCAATCTCTATACAGTGATATATAAGATTATTTCAAAAACATTGGTAAACCAAATGAAGTGTGTCTTGTCATACTTAATTGATAAGGCGTAAAGTGCTTTTGTTTCATGATGACAAATATTAGATAATTCGATTGTTGCATATGAAACTATTCACTTAATTAGAAGGTCCAAACGCCAACAGGGTCGAGAGGTTTTAAAGTTGGACGTGAGTAAGGCATACGATAATGTAGAATGGGATTATCTTATCCAAGTGATGAAAAGAGTGGATTTTTCAGACAGATGGCTTTTATTAATTTATTGGTGTATATTGATGGTGCGCTACTCAATAAAAATTAATGGGGATGTTGTTGGTAATATAACTCCAACCAGAGGTTTGCGACAAGGTGATCCACTTGGTCCATATTTATTCCTTTTTGTGGGGATGGCCTTTCATCCCTTCTAAGACAAGCCTAGAGAGTGGGTTCTATTAAGGGTGTTAAAGCTAGTCGATCGAGTCCAATCATTTCTCATCTATTCTTTATGGATGCCTCTCTTAACTTCTACCATGCTAGTGTATCCCAATGTTGAGAATTGAAGAGAATATTGGGCATTTATGAAAGAGTAATGGGCCAGCAAGTTAACTTTGAAAAATTTGTTATCTCTTTTAGTTTTGGTACTTTCCAACATGCTAGAAGTGAGCTCTTGACAGTGTTAGGGTTAATAAAGTTTAGTGCTATGAGAAGTATTTGGGCCTCTCGACTGAATTGAAACAAGATGGACTAAGTTCTTTTCAGATTATCCAAGAGTGGTGTATGAAACGGTTATCGAGATGAAAGGAACAAAATTTATCTAAAGCTACCAATGAGGTTTTTCTAAAAGTAGTGTACCAACCCATTCTAGTATATTATATGCTTATTTAAATGACTATGTCTCTCTGTAAGGTGCTTTAAAGGATAAAAGCACGATTTTGGTATTTGAATAAAAAGAATAGGGGTGGTATGCATGGGTATCTTGGGCTAAGAAGTGTTAGCCAAAGGAAAAAGGGTGGATTGGGTTTTAAGAATTTTATAGACTTTAATCAAGCGTTGTTCACGAAACAAGTGTGGCGGCTTGTTACACAATTGAACTTGTTCTCTAGCCGTGTGTTGAAGGTCAAATATATGCTCAATAGCTCTATATGGTCGGTGCAATGTAATAGCTAGGCTAGCTATGTTTGGAGAAGTTTTGTTTGGGGTTATGACTTATTGTTTGAGGGGATTCGGTGGCACATTGGTGATGGTAATTCAATTTCAATTTATGATGACCAGTGAGTCCCAATTAGAGCTGCAAATTTTTGGGTTCAATCACCCCAAATAATGCATAAAGATGCAAGGGTATCATAATTGATTTGCTTTGATAGAACTTCGAACAATTAGCTTGTGTACCAAGTATTTGACAAATGTGAAGCGGTTGTGATTGAATGAATATCGTTAGCACCAATGAAGTGGTCAGACATCATGGTGTGGCACTTCGCACCTCACGGCAGGTATATTGTCAGTAATGGATACAAGTTGGTTGGAGAAGTGAGGGAGATGAGGTTGGGTGGGCTATTGACTTCATCAATTGAGTTGGTGAGTGGACTGTGGAGATGATTGTAGGGACTAGAGGTGGTGGAAAAAATCAAACATTTTTTGTGGAGGGTGCTAAATTATGCAATCCCTTGCAATGAGGTATTATTTCAAAGACATATTTAGCTAGCCCAAGTTGCGTGATTGTGGTGGAGCCTTTGAAACATTTCATATGCTATCTGGTTATGTCTGGTTGCATCTATGGCTTGAAAAGGGTCGGTGTTGGCTAATTACTATAAATCTTATAAAAGGATAGAGGTGGTAGAGGTGATATGGTTAGGACTATTAGAATGGGCAGATGATAAAGTGGAGATATTGTTTTTAATGGTGTATTAGTTATGGCGTGCATGCTCTTGGGCAGTGCTAGAAGGCAGCGATGGTCTGGGCAGCAAATCCTTCCGTGGGTCGCGGTGCAAGTGGAGGAATTCAAGGCAGTTAATTGTGGTTTGGCGCAAAGGGGTTGGCTGTTGAAGCTGTTTATTGGAGGCTACCGTCAATTGGATGCTACAAACTTAAGATTGATGCAGCAGTGCCAAAGGTGGGTGCATTAGTTGGTATAGGCTGTGTTGTTCAAAACAACTTAGGAGAGGTGATGGGAGCTCTAGTAGATAGGTTGAGGATTGTTTTGACGTCTTTGGTTGTTGAACTTTGGGCAATGTGGTGTGGTCTAAAATTTTGTATGGATATTGGATTTTATAATGTGATTCTTGAATCGAATTGCCAACAAGTAGTGCAAATGGTAAACAATGGGTTTGTATCGCAATTCATTATTCTAACTATATAACTTGAATTGAGGACGAACCAGATTAGCTCCATCCTATACTTATTTTTGATATGACAGCGGCTTCTATCTAATAAAACTTAAACTTTCTTAAAAAAAACTAAACAATTTGTATAAATTAAATATATTACAAAACTTATACTACATTATATATAGCTAGCTTGGACCTCTATTGAAGACTAGCAAGAATTTTGTCACTCACTCATCCCTTACTTCATCAAGTTGTGCCGAGTGTATGTCATCATACTCTAAAACTATAAGGCAATAACAAAGTAGTATAATGTGTTAATTTTTTTTTTACTATAACATAAGAAAGAAAGAAAGAAAAGCTTATAAGTATAAAATTATGATTTAAATACCAAATCATCAATTGATGAATTATTACGCTTAAGGACTTTTCTTATATTTCTTATCACGTAATAACCACACGAGGAGTTGTTAGGTTGCATGATGTCTATTAAATAATATAAATTGTTATAAAATATACCTTGAATATAAATAATATTAATTAAGTAATAAAATTTATGTCATATCATATTTATCAAAATGTCTTAAATATATGTTAATTTATTATAAAATATAATTTTACGGTTTTCCCAATATAATTGACATAACTTATTGCAAATTAAATGAGTATCATTGTGCTATAGATTTTATGTGTTGTGGTTGATTGGTTTGAATTGATTGTGATGTTTTTTGGGCTATATGATGAAGTTTTTTAAATGGTGACCTTTTTATCCTTTCTAGATATCTCAACTAGCTAAGGGCATAATTTGACTCAAGGGACTAAATATTCCAAATGTCTAATTCCAATGGTTACGATTCTATTAATAACATATGGCTCCAATTTTTTTTAAAAATCGTGGCTATAAGGTACCTTATGGCAACTCTACCTTTGACCACAATTTTTTTTTCACCGTGACAAAAGGGGTCTCCTGTTGTTGTGTGTATTCTTTTTTAGACAATCCCATAAATGTTAAGTAATTTTTACAAAGAGAATTTAGATGAAAATTTTTACTTTTATTTTATTCAATAAATCTTTAATGTAATTCAAGTTTCTCAACATGCACAATTAAAACACTAGATATGTTCTTGTGTCTTGTTACAACGTACAAAAACCAAAAATGACACCAATTCTATTTCATATTTTAATCATAAGGCTACATCACAATCCCTTAGGCTTCATCTTTAGTTTCCATTCAAATCACAAGTTTTTGTTATCATAACATTTTTATCTAATTAACAAACATCATATATATATATATATATATATATATATATATATATATAGTCATTGATCACTAGCTACTTGGTTATAAATTCAGAAAAATAATTATCCACTCAACTATATCTTATTATATAGTATTATACAAATGCTAATAATTTATAACAACATAAAGTAAGCTTCTAGAGAAAAGGAGATTCTCTAATTGTCAAACAGCACCAATTTAATACCATTTGATGCAAAGTTTCACAAAATCATTGGAAGAGAAAAAAAAAATGGAGAAAAGAAGGAGAAAAAAAAAAAAGAAAAGAAAAGAAAAGAAAGAAATGGAATCCCACTATGTGATTCTTCAATTAATATCACAATCAAAGTAATATTTCAAAATCTAACGGCTCAGATTTGATCTAGACACCATCCTTGAGCCTATATAAACACTCACAAAACTAGATCAGATCTCACAGCAATTTTTCATAAATATATAGTTATTGAATACATCCATAACTAGTGTGTGTAACATAATTACATGTAGTGTGTTGTTAACTGGGTTTTACTTAGAAGGGTTAAGGGTTCAAATGGAGCTCTCTTTACTCCAGCACTGAGTGGATATGATAGTAAACTCGGCTGCTAGTTCATGAATACCCCTTGTTATGCGCTTAATTACTCGTATATAACGTGGATGGGTAGATGAACTTAGCGCATATGCTTAGGGTTTGCATGAGCTAGGAGACGAGTTCACTTTGATCCTTTTGGCATTGGAGTGAAGGGAGCTCTATTAATATCCTGATCTCTCTAAGTTGAGAATATTTTTTTTTAATATACATTTACAACAATTTACACATCAACATAATTATTATTAACAAGCTCAAATTTAAGAAAAATCAAATATCATTGCATAATTAAATAATGTTAAATAATGCGATTTCATACTTTTATTGATATATTCTATATTATTGTGCATTCAATATTTGAAGTCAAGTATATGTAAAAGAAAAAGAAAAAGTAATCAGTCAAATGATAAGTGTATTTAGCCCATGTATATTAATTCCATTATTTCTCATCTTCTCTTTTTCCGTTTTTTTTTTTTCTTTTCTAGGCAGAGAAAACTTTGCTTAAATAATCTCTCTCTCTCTCTCTCTCTCTCTCTCTGCAGAAATATTATAGCAGGCGATTTCACCATGATAAAATTGGCGACATGCAACGTGACAAACTCTAGACAATATACGTTTCATATATCAAAAAGGGTAATATTGGAATCCAAATACCAAAACAGAAGTAACGTAAATTATTTTATTTATTTTAATTAATTTTACATCATATTTAAAATAAATATTATATTAACTTTTTTATACTTTTAAATTATTTATTAAAATAAAAAAATATTTAAATATTTTATTAAATGTGGTAATCATCATTTGATTAAAGTCCTTATTAAATATAATTATTATTTCATTATCATATTTAGAGTCATTATTAAAATAATATTTAAAATATTTATTAAATGTGATAAACTGATAATCATCATATAATTGGAATTCTTATTATATGGGATCATTATTAGATAATGTTTACAGTTATTATTTAAATGTAATTGTAAATCTTAAAAGGACAACTAATATCATTAGCTTAAATATAAGAATAATTTTGTCCAAAATAATATTAAACGTGAATCAAATTTTTATATGTAGTATATATAGATATTTGTCTATGTATTTTCTATTTTAGATGATTTTGCCATCAAATTTTTTCTTTAAATGTAAAATTATCATTATTATTTATTTAATGATTAATGATAATAATTAAAAAAAAATTATTATAAAGATAAGATCTATTTGTGTTTTTTTTTTTTTTTTTTTTTGCAAGAAGACCTACATAACCTAAAACATATAATTATAAATTTGAATTAATTTTTTTTCATTTTCTAAAATAATGGGTTAAAAAAAAAAAACTCAATTTTTATTTTGTACTATTTTTTTCTCAATTTTTCATTTTAATTAAAAAATTATCATTAATATTTATTTTAAATATTTAACGATAATGATTAATTTAAAATAATGGATTAAAAAATGATGCAAAAGAAAAAAAAAATTGAAAGATAAAAATAAGATTATAAGATTTTTATTTATGGTTCAATTTTCTATACTAGAAGGCATAGATAAACTAAAATATATATTTATTTTTAAAATAATAGCATTACTCGTAAACAATAAAAAAAATTAACAAAATCGTTCAAATTTAATTACAAAAAATTTTCATTATTTATAATTTTATTTATTTAATATAAAATATTATAATCTTATTATTTATTGTTTAATTTTTCTTCAAGAAATCCTACCTTACCTAAAGTATACGGTATAAATTTGAATTATTTTTTTATTTTTTTTTCCTTAAAATAATGGATTAAAAATAAAATAAAATAAGAAAAACAACATTAACAAATAAAATTTAAAAACAAAATTAACAAATAAAATTTGAAAAAATTTAATATAAGATTATAAGATTTTTTATTTATGGTTTAGTTTTTTTATATTAAAAATTCTAAATAGGCCAAGACACATTTATTTTTAAAATAATCGTAATATTATAATTAAATAAAAATTTGGACAAAATTATTCAAATTTAATTTTAAAATTATCACTATTATTAATTTTATTTATTTAATTATAATGATTACATTATATTATAATTTTATTTCTTTTTTTTATTATAAGAGTTTACTTAATTTTTGTATTACATGAATATTAATTATTTTATAACTTTTTTTGATCAACTAATTACTTTATAAATGAAACTTACCTTTTTGAATGCAAATTTTTTCATATTCTAGATAATTTTATGCAAACTTTCATTTTTTATTTTTTATAGTTTGAATGTGTCAACATGAGTATTGATGTTGCTGTACTTTACGTTTAGATTTTTATAATTAAATAGTTGTTGAATTTTTAGTATTTTATTTATTAAAAAAAATTAATATATATTTTAATATCATTCAAAATATAACAAAAAAAAATTAAAACATAAAAGAAAAATATAATCTATTCTAAGGACGTAAATTTTACTATTATATATATGTATATATATGTGTATGTATATAAAATCAAAAGATATACTTTAGTATGCAAGTTTTTATACTTATTTGTTTTAAAAGTTGAAATTTAAGATAATAGTTTTATCTCTTTTATTTTTCTAAATCTCAATTATCAATGAATTATAGTGTAAAAATTTACACTATAATTATCAATAAATTAGAGTGTAAAAATATGGGTTAGTGATCTTTAAAATATATATATATATATATGTATGTATTGTCAAACAGAGAATTTTATTAAAAATTATTCATCAAATAATAATAAAATAAATTATTTAATGTGAGTAATATTATTATTTTATTTTAACAGTTTAAAAATGAATTTGAATTGTACAATATACTTTTTTTGTTCAATTCTTTTTGTAATTTTATATTTCATGACATTTTTCTGTATTTATTTAAGCACTTTTCTGTATTGTATTTTCTGTAAATATTGTATTTGTATAGAAATTTCAAACTTTATAGTATCAAAATAAAAGTTACACTGGTCAGAAAATTACAAGATCTGTGTTATTTGAATCACATTAATGAGCTATCTCCAGTCCATCATCTTTGACTACTAGTACTAGAAATTAAACGTTGCACCTTCATTATGTTGCTTAAAGCTGGGCAGCGGTTGTGCCATATGTATGGTCTCTGACGATGGTGGAGTGGAGAAAGTCATTCGTGTGGTTCCAATATCACTAATTTTGTAATTTTTTGACCTGTGTAGCCCCTCTTTTTATATTGTAAAGTTTACAATTTTAATCGAAATACAATACCTACATAAAAACACAATACATAAAAGTGCTTAAAAAGTTACAAATTTTTTTTCATAAAATATAAAATTTACAAAAAGAATTGACCATAAATAACATAACAATTTTGCATTCATTAAGTTATATTTATTATTATTTTAAAAGTATTTATTAATAAATAATAATTTATTAACTAAAGTGTTTCATTTTTGTAGAGGGAGTGGACCTAAGTGTCTTTTATAAAAAAAAAAAAAAGTGACTAAAATATTATAGTTACACAATAAACTGATTTTTAGGATACTTAATCCTTGTTCTTTTCCTTTGTAAGTGATTAATAAGAACAGCTATACAGTTTTCTCTTTAATCCTTTTCTCTCGTGTACTGTTTGTTCAGCTCTATCTCTATAAACTTAGCAATATCACAAGGAAATTGATTAATACTCTAGATAGTGTAATCTTTAGTTTGAACAAGGTTAACTTTTAATTATGATTACAACTTTCTTAAAAATTCTCCTTACCCATTGTAAACTACACATGGAAGAAAGATGAAACATAACTCTCACATTCAATCTAGCGAGCGCCTCTTCTCACAATCAAGTGAAAACCCTGCTTCAATTTTGATTTAGGAAGAAACGTCACAGTTCTCACTTGCAGCACCAATTAGTAACGATTTCATTCTTCAAATACGTTATTTTTCTAATTACGAAGTACAAAACAACTCCTACCAACAGCTCACACTGAAAGTTACCTCCAAAATTTTAAACAACAAAATAACATTTTTCTTCTTGAAGTAAGAATGTTTTTAAATTAGCTCACTTTTTTTCAAATGAGGCCACATTGCACATTTAACAACATGAATTGGGTATCTTAGTTGAAATGTGGGCTATCTAATGGCATATAGGTCTGAATTTGGATTTCTAATAAATGAGTGAGTATTGTAGTTACTAAAGAAAAAAGTCATTCATCAAAAGGTTTAATAACATATAGTATTGTAAAGTTCGGACAAAGAGGGAATCAATTAATACAAAAAAAAAAAAAAAAGTGGGAGCTCCCTTTGGTTCAAAATGAGGGGTGGGAGTGGAAGGGAAGGTTTAATACAGCTAAGGTTTCATGGATACTTGCCTTCTGTTTCCTCATTTGAATTGAAGGGAGCTCCACTTCTTCATTTTCTTCTTCTTTTCATCATACCATGAAATGTATGGTTGCATTTTTTTAGATATGAGCCTTGAGATTATTACTGGCTTATGTTTTAGCTTTTACTTTTTTATATCATCAGATTTACCTCAATTCCTAGCTAAATTTGTTAATATTATTTTGGGAGAATTGGTGCCAATAAATTATAACAAAATAGTGTGTATTCACAAAGCAAGTTAGTTCCAATATAATGTTGAACTCAGGTGAGTTAGACCTTATTATATTTGCATGTGCTACAAATATATTTAACATTGGTTACATCTAATTTGTAATACATAAAAAATATGTTTCATTTAAATAAGAATTCAAGTATAAATGTATGGTCATGGCTTCTATTTTAACATGTGTGAGCTGTAAAATGTTACTTTCTAAAAGAAAAAATATTATTGTGTAATATTTGTTTTGGAATTTATCGTTACATGTCATATATCTAAGCAAATTATTAATTGGTGTAGGATAAACAAAATACTTTATGAGTAATTAATATCATCTCTAGGATTCTATGATATAGTTGACGCAGAAAGCTTAATAGATCAATAATAGAAATGGAAATGAAACAATTAGGAAGAAGAACAATTCTTTGATTGAACTCTCAAAACTACAGAGAACTATAGGGCCTGTTTGGTCGGATGATTAAAAAATAATGCTCAAAAATTATTTTTAAATTACAATTCAAAAATAATTTTCAATTATTTTTAAAAACAATGAGCTGTTTGACTAATATTTTAAAAAATCAAAAATAAGAAACATAACTATCATGTTCTTTGGCCAAATTATTTTTCAAACTTATTTTCATAATAAAATTTTTATTCTTAAATTTGAACATTTTTTCAATAATTTAAATATTTAATATTTGAATGTGTTAACAAAAATATCCTTCATAATCTAAAAAAATTGCTTTGCTATTAAAATATTGTTATTTAAATTTACATCTCACTAGTTTTTTCTCCAATTTTTTTAGAATAATTTAAACGTTTATAAATAATTATAAAAAATTAATATATTAAATATTTCTTAAAATAAATAAATTATTAAAATGAAACAAAAAAAAATAACAATATACATATTAAGATATTTGGCCAAATTATTTTTAAAATTTATTTTTTAAATGTTAAAACAACACTAAAACTAATTAATAGTAACAGCAGTTACCTGCAAGCGAAAATTATTTAAACAACACTAAAACTAATTAATAATAACAACAATCACCCCCAAGCCAAAATTATTTAAACAACACTAAAACTAAAACAGCGGTCAATATTAAAATTAAAAATATATATATATAAGAAAAAAGACGTCACCTTCAAGCTGACATAGTAACAACGGTTATGTCAAGTCTAAAGAAAGAAAAATGGCTTTCAAACCTTAAAATACATAAAATTAAGACGATGATGATTTTTTTCGCATTTTTTTTTGAAAACATTGAAAACAATTGTAAGTTGTTCTCTAAATTTTGAATTTTTAAAACAACTTATTTTTTAAAATAGCTTTTAAAATAATGGCCAAACAATTTTATTTGTTTTTCAGAACAATTTTTTGATTTTAAAACTAAAAAATTATTTTTGAGTGACGTGGCCAAACAAGCCCTTGGTCTCTTAGAAAAAAGGAAACATTCATCAACAAGAATTATAAAATAGATGCCTTAGTGTTTGGGCTGATAACAACCTTTGCACACAACCTACTGACTAATGGCACAATTTCCACATCAGCACTAGGGAACAAAAGTTGTTGTACAACTTTAATTGAAAGAAAAACAACATAAAAGAAGGAAGAAATGACAATTTTCTTATAAAAAAAAAAAAGTGAAATAACATTGTTTTAAGTGCTATCATTTACTTCATCATGGTTCTTCTTTTCAAAAGAATTTGACCTCGAATTCACTTCAAATACTGTAGCATCTTCTGGAGGGTAGTAATCACGAACATCAAAGACATTAAATGTGCTAGAAATCTTCCAATCTGCAAAGAGATCAATGATGTAGGCATCATCATTGATTTTCCTAGCAACTTGAAATGGCCCATAGTTTCTTGGTTGAAGTTTGTGACACAAATCAGAAGAAAGTCTTTGCTTGTTGAGATGCACCATGATTAATTCTCCAACTTGGATGCCTTTGAGTCTTCTTTCCAAAAATGGCTTATGAACTTAATGTCTCTGTCAAATGTTACGGTCTTTGGAATGCCACGCAGTTTGATAATTTCCTTAAAGAAGAGAGATGTTATGTTGCTTACATCATGGATCTTTTGGCATGCTATAAGGTGAGACATATTGGAAAATTTGTCTACCACCACAAGTATAGAATCCACTTTTCTTGGAGTTAAGGGCAAGTCCAAAATGAAGTCCATCCTAAGGTCCTCCAAAATGGTAGAAGGTATAGGTAAAGGCATGTACAGACTAGTGTTTTGAGAACCACCTTTTGACCTATGAAATATGGAGTAATTTTGGATAAATTTGGTGGCATCTATGCACAAGTGAGCCCATAAATACCTTTCTTTTACCAATGTGATGGTTTTGTCTCTACCGACATGAACAGGAAGCCCACCAGCTTGTAACTCTGGAATCAAATATTCTCTTAGTAAGGTATAAGGAATACACAATTTGTTTCCATTAAATATATATCCTTCTTGAAGGTAGAAGTCATGACTAACCTTTTGTTCAATGCATTGTTCCCAAATAACTTGAAAATCCTCATCTATTGCATAAGAGTCTAGTAAGGAGTCAAAACTAGAAATCTTATTTTGAAGGACAGTGAGGAGTTTAGTCTCCTACTACATGCATCTATAACTTTGTTTAGCTAGCCAGACCTGTATTTAAATACATAGGTAAATCGTTGTAAATAAATTAATCATCTTGTGTGTGCACGAGAGATGTCTCTTTAAGAGTTAATCCACCTGAGTGTTGAATAATCGCTGTGAAGGATAAATTCCTTGGAGATAAGATAATACTCCCAATGCTTCAGTGCCCTAACAATAGCATAAAATTCTTGGTCATAAGTGGAACATCTCTGCAGGGCATCACTAAGTTTTTGACTAAAGAACTCAATGAGCTTACCACATTGACAAAGCACTTCTCCAATGCCCACCATGGAGGCATTTGTTTCAACTTCAAAGATTTTGTCAAAGTCAGGTAGTGCAAGGACTAGGGCTGTGCACAACTTTTGTTTAATGAGAAGGAAAATGTCTTCTTGTTCTTGTGCCCAATGAAACTGACCTTTCTTCAAAAAATTGGTGATGGGGGCCACAATTGAGCTAAATTCTCTCACAAACCTTCTATAAAATATGGTCAATCCATGGAAGCTTATGACTTCTTGATTTGGGGAATGGCCAAGTTAGGGTTGTTTCAATCTTCTTGTCATCTACTAAGATCCATTCATAACCAACAACATAACCCAAGCATAAGAGCCTGTTTGTCATGAATTCACACTTCTTAAAGTTGAAGAAGAGATTGTGTTTCTTAAGTGTTTGCAAAACAACTTGTAAATGTTCCAAGTGCTCTTCCTTGGTCTTGCCATACACTAGGATGTCATCAAAATGCACAACTACACAAGTTCCATTAGATGGTTTAAGGACATGGTGCATGACCTTATGAAAGTACTAGGGGTATTACATAAACCAAAGGGCATAACAAGTCACCCATAGAGTCCTTCTCTTGTTTTGAATGCAATCTTCCATTCATCTCCTTTTCTAATTCTAATATGGTGATGACCACTCCTAAAGTCTACCTTGGAAAACACATTGGACCCTTGTAACTTATCCAAAATATATTCCATTCTTAGAATTGAGAACCTGTATTTGATGGTGATTTTGTTGATAGTTCTGCCATCAATGCACATTCTCATGGTACCATCTTTCTTGGGTACTAGTAAATTTGGGACAGCACATAAGATCTTACTTTCTTGAACAAGGCTTTTATTTAAGAGATCTTCCACTATCTCTTAAAGCAGCTCATGTTCCTTTGGATTCATCCTATAGTGGGGAAAATCAGGCAAGTTGCTACCAGGAACAAAGTCTATCTAATATTGAATTTCCCTCAAAGGAGGTAGTTCATTGGTTAATTTTTTTGGTGATAGGTCATTGTAATCTTCTAAAAGCTTTAAAACTTCACTTGGGATGGGATGCTCTTTTTTGTTATGCTCTTGTATCACTAAGGGTAGAACCAACCACTTTTTCTTTCTTGATCTCATTCTAAAAGTGGTTGATGGTGGGGTTAAGAAGCACCTTTTGTTTAGGACATGAATTTTTAGTTACTTGGTCACTATCTTTGGCTGGTAATAAGGCAATATTCTTGCCTTTCCAAGTAAAAACATCAATGTTAGGTCTACCCTTGTGGATACCTTCCACATCATATTGCCAAGGCTTGCCCAAAAGGATTTGACAAACATCTATTTCCACAGCATCACAATACACCTCATCCTTGTAGAATTATCTAATAGAAAGTGGAACCCTACACACTTATTGAACCTTCACTTCATTCACCTTTTTTATCCAACCTATCTTGTAAGGGTGTGGATGAGGGTTTGTAATCAATGCTAGTTCTTTTACTGAAGCCTTCGAGACAATGTTTTTAGTACTCCCACTATCAACAATCACATTATAGACTTTGTTTTGTAATGTGCACCAATTTTGAAAATAACATGCCTCTAAGGCAACAATGCTTGTTTAGGTGAGACTAACATTTTCTGCACAATGCAATTAACAGCCCTATCTCCTTCATGTCCTTCCACTAGTTATGCATCCTTCAATTCTTCCAAACTCATATGATCAAACTCTTCATCTAAGTGTTCAAACTCATGAGCCAGATTTGTTACACGCCTTTGTGGGCACTCATTAGACCTATGACCTTGTTAGTAGCATCGAAAAACACTTGATAAGAGGTGGTTTGGCATAGAGGTTAGGTTTAGTAATAGGATTGAGTGGTTTGGGGTTGGCTGGTTTGGCAATGTTTGGTGTTTATGTAGGAAGTTGTGGAGTGGAGGAGTTTTTAGGTAGGTAATTTTGGGAAAATTTATTGAAAGGTTTGTCTAAATTGAAGTCAGTATAACATGACTTGAATGGTGTGGCCTTCTTTGCTTGGGAAAGTTGGTTTTCTACTTTAAGGGCCATGAGATTGGCTTGACTTATAGTCCACAAGGTCTGATTAAGCTCTAGTCTTTCTCTAATATGTGAGATAAGACCTTGAACATACCTTGAGACTTTTTGGAGTTCACATTCTTACATGTTAGCACGAATGCCTAGCCTCATAAACTCCTCAGTGTATTGATTGAGAGTTTTTGTTCCCTATTAACATGGGTGGTACCTTTGATAAAGTACTCGCTTAAGTTCTACTAGAAGGAACTATTGCATCATTTATTTCTTCGTACGTTCCCAAGATAGGATTGATGTTTTTTCATTAACCTCCTTTCATTTTACAAGTGATCCTACGAAGTAGATGCACCTCCTTTGACCTTGTAAGCAACAAATTTCACCTTATTTTCCTCTAGTAGCTCTGAATGGTCAAAGAACTTATCAATGGTAGTTACCCAATCCATGAATTCTTCCATGTGAGAATGGCCAATAAATTTTGGTAAGTCAATATTAAGCCTGTAGTCTTGTCTATCTGGTGGTTTGAGATTGAGATATGTTCTCTCATTAACTATTCCCATATTGTCCCAGTTAGGGGTGCCTCCATCAAACCCAAAACCTTTATAATGTGGCTTACAAGGTGGAGTAAAATCATTATTATATTCAATATGAACCCTACAAGGTGGAGGTGCTCAATTGTTCTTAGGTGAGATTTCCACTGGGTTTGGTGAAACCTTACTATGAATCCTTTTCCTTTGAGTCTTAAACTCCTCTAAATCTCATTCAATTGTTCATTGAGTTTATCAGTGGTTTGTTGGAAATATTGATGTAGGTCTCGTGAAATTCTTCAATTTGTTGCTCAAATTTGCTATCCAAACTAGCCAACACTGTCCATAGACTTTTCACATCATTAACCTTATCTCCAAAGTCATGGCTACCTTTATTGGCGATCATCATTTGAGATTGTGAAATGCTCAAGCTCCGACACCAATTCTAACGCAAGAAGTTTGATGGATCAATAACAAAAATAGAAATGAAACAAATAAGAAGGAGAACAATTCTTTGATTGAACTCTCAAAAAGGAAATAATTAACAACAATGATAAGATACCTTAGTATGTGGGCTAATAACAACCTTTGCGCACAACCTGCAGACTAACGAAACAATTGCCACATTAGCACTAGGGATTAAAAGTGGTTATACAACTTTAATTGAAAGAAAAACTACATAAAAGAAGGAACAAACGATAATGTTCTTAAACAAAGAAAATAATGGAAATGACACTATTTTAAGTGTTATCATTTATTGCATCATTAGTTAGGGATGTAAAGTCAAATGCGCTGGGATAGTACAGAGAAACTTTTATATGGACCTGGTTAACCAACTCATTCTTGCTGACATGGTGAACTGTTCCATTTATTAGTTGACACATGTATTTATCCAAATTAATTTTAAAATACAGTTGTATCCTAACTCTCCTACAGACAAAAAAAATTATTAAAAGAAAAAACTCTTCCTTTTCACCTCATCATTGACCAATGGGCTTCGTTCGAATACTCATCACTCTTGCGACGGAACATCCAACATGGTGTACCCTCACTCAATGCTAATTGCAATGACATCTCAACTTGATCTTGGTAAGAAGAAGCAAGGAAGGCCTAGAAAGTATTTCACATCCAAAAGAGCTTTGGCTGCTACGACATCATCTCACTCTTCTTCCTCCAAAGACATGAAGGAACATGGAAATTCTTCTCCTTCCTATTTTGGGTCCTCCAAAAAATCCTAGCTGGCTAGTCTTAGAAGGTGTCTGAATTTGATTTGTCCTTTAATTTTACTCAAATTGCTTGAATTTCAGGGGTTTATGGTGCATTTGTTATGGGCTTCCTTATTTTTTCGTTTAAGGTTAAGTGTCAATCTTTAGAGGTGTTCTCGAATTCTTTCTATATGGGTCACTGAAAATTTGTCCTTTGCTACCAACCTCTAGTTTTTATAGGGCTTCAGTGGCAAATTGCTTGAATTTTATTTTTAATCCAATTGGGAACATTGTTTGAATTGTATAATTATGTATTACATTATCTACACACTATTGTTTTTTGTTTGTGTCTTTACATCGTTCTTCATTTTTCATCATTCGTACATGTTTATGTATTGTGATATCTCAGTCTAATTTTGAATTGTTTGTATTTCAGAGTTTCTTGCAAATTACTTTTGTTATGGTGATTGAATTGTTTATATTTCAAGAAGAGTGTTTTCTTTTAATATATATATATATATATATATATATTAAAGGATTAAGATACACTTGTCTTTTTAAAATTTATTTGGATAATTTAATACATATGTGACTATTAAATGGAAGGATTTATCATGTCAACAAAATGAATTGGCAAGTCAAGTCCATATAAATTTTTTTGGATAGCACATGCCTAAAATTTTGAGTTTATGTCGTTTTATAAGCCAATGTATATTTTTCATGTCGCGTTAGACCAATTAATAAAATTGTAAAATGAAGTCATAAATTTGACAAATGTATCTTCTTTTTTATTTACTCACGTATTCATAAGTATAATTAAAAAAATTAATTTTTTTTTAGTCTAAATAAGCCTCATGCCAAAGGCACATGGCTCATTGGCAAATGTATTTATATTTTTGAAAATTTAATTTTAATTTAAACTTTGGGTCGTACTTTTTAACTTACAGTATCGATTATAGCCTGAATGCTTTGGACGGACGGTGTTAAACTTACTTAAAAAGACGCAGCACGTGCTTCACGTTTCCTGCAAATGAAGAATATCAACATTAATGTTATCTTTATCAGCGGCTGTGCTTCAAATAAGTAAAACATATCCTTCCAATAACTAGTCCTGTCCACATTCAAAGTCAGCAACTAAAATGTTAAAGTATTATCATCCTGCCTTATTCCTAATCATCTACTTACGCAAACCGCGTTTTGGTCTGCCATTCAATTCAAAGTCAGGCTGCGCCAACTTGAGCTGTCTTAGCAAATGCAATAAACGTTTGGCTGTATTTTATTCAGAGAGAATACAAGAGAATAAAAAAAGTTGCAAATTCGTATATGTACTTATTTTCTAGTTAAATAATAAATATTAAATACACATAAATTTATCAAAAATACTTTTGAACACAATTTAATATAAACAACAATTTATATGGTACAATTTAATTAATTCCTGTTAGTAATGGGATCTCAACTTTACATCTAAATAATAACTAACAGGTCACTTAACACATATTACAATTTGATGCATATAACGCTACTCTAAGTTAAATTTTTGGTACAGTTCAGACCTACACTCTTGATTATATAAAAAAATTTCATAACTGTATTGTTTTTATATTGTATGATATGATTTGATTTTATAATCAAACACACGATTATATAAAAAATATATAATCAAGATTTTTAATATTGTATAATAAATATCTCGTAATTAATAGAGTTCAAAATGTTATTGTACGATTCACAAATATTTGATGGTTATCTTGGGAGATTTTTAATTCGAATTTATACCTCGCAATTTTTTTAAAAGAAATGTTTTATTTTATTTTAATTGACATAATTTAATTAAATTTTTATTAATAAATAGTTACATATTTATTTTATAATTAAAACATATTTTATAATTAAATTTAATAAATGATTAACATGATATAATTTAATTAACTCATTATTATTAAAAAAAATTACAATTACTTCATCATCTTACATTTTTAATTTTTAATTTAATCAATAATCAATATATATCATAATTCAATACATAATATTATTCTTTTATAATTTCATTTCCACATTTACATCGATCATTATTTTTCATTTTGAGAGAACAAGATTATAGACTTTAGAGTTTGGATGTACCACGCGTCAAACATTGAGGCTTAAAATTGAGTTAAAGCTGTTGGAAAAGACACTTCTTAATATATTTTTATATGTATTTTTCACATTTTTTATAAAAACGTATTTTTCATTTAAAGGGAGTTTAATTTTAAAAAGAGAATGACACAATCCTCTAACCAAACTATTTTTAGAAGTGTATATATAGAGTATATAAGAAAGTGAGTTTACATTACTCTAAATCTTCAATTAATGAAAACTGCAAGTCAAGAAACAGTATCTATCAGCGTAGTTGTAGCGCATGGTATTAAATGTTTTTTTGGTATTAAAGTTTTTTTTTTTTTTAATAATAGCATGGTATTAAAGTTTTTGAGATAAGTAGATGTAAACTGAGGAGTTTGATAATATGTTTAAGTTTTAGAATCTTTTTTTAAAAAAACTGGAAATTATATTTGACACCATTAGTTTATATTTATATTTTAGCAAGGATTCGTTATTAACTTCTGGTTGTAAATTGTTATAAAATAAAATAAAAAATAAAAAAACTTGGTTGTAAATTTTTTATTTTAGATATAACATTAATGTGTGTGTGTCTATATATATAACAATTTGTATATATGTCTATAGAGAGGAAAAAAAAAATAAAAATATATACAATAAAACAGTATGGAATACTGTACCTTAAACTTATAAAATCATAATAGCCCTCTAATTATATACATCTATAGAGAGAGAGAAAAAAGTTTAAAAATATATACAATAAAACAGTATGGAATACTTAATCTTAAACTTAAAAAATCATAATAGCACTCTAATTTTAATGACTCACATTTAATCTTTATATATATATATATATATATATATATAGAGCGCGCGCGTACCTGCGCGTGGGCGCGAGCGCGCCATATACAGAGAATTAAAAATAAAATTTTATGTATAAAAAAATTATAATATGTGATTAAACTTTATAATAATGCTTTATAATGTAATTTATTGTAATTGAATAAAAGAATGAAAAAATAACAACAACAATCACCACCACCACCACCAAAAAAAAAAAAAATTGCCCTTTGAAACCCATGTCTTGAGTATGAGTGACAATTTGTACAGGTTAGGCTAGTTTGAACTGACTCAAATTAATTTTGACTTAAATTGGTCCAACTTCAATTCAAGCCAACAAAGGTGAGCCCAAAACTAAATCAAACACAATTGAATTGGCCCAAATTAACCTAATAAACTCTCTACACATTCTATTAGATACAAATATTTATTGAAAAATGAATAGTTCAAGTAACATAAAATGTCACACACAAATACGACTTTGACTATTACATAATACATAATTCTCATAACAATGGACTAGTTGAAAAGAGAATAGCATAACACATGTTAATAAAAAGTTTGAGGTTTAAAGTTCTATTGCAAAGGCTAATGCTTAATCAATTTAAAAATATAAACTTCATAATACTAATTAAAATTAAAGATGAGTATTTTTTTAGTTTAATGAGAGTTTGATAGATTTGAATGCTAAAAGCATTAAAATCAAAAAATGTAATATAATAATATGACAAAATGAATAAATTACAAATATTTATTCATTATTAGTTTATTATTTAAAAGAAAATTGAAGAAAAATAACTAATATATCATAAAAAAAAAAAAGGACTAAAGAAATAAAAGATAATTTTAATTTTAACATAGTCTTTTTTTAATCTTTTTATATAAAATTGAATTTTATTTTGTTTCATTTTGTGCTAATGGGCTTATTTGAGGTAGCCCTAAATTAGGTAAAATTTAATTTGATTCAAATTCTTTAATTTAAGCTTAATTCGATCAATTGTTGGTGCTATTTGAAATAATTACTTAAAAAAACAAAAATAACCTAATTAGATGAAAATTTTCAACTCATGTTGTATTACTTTTTACTTTTTAAAAAATAGTACATTTATTGTCACATAATTTTACAAATTGAATATATTAATTACTTTTTTTAAAATTATTTCACATTAGTCATTTAATTATTATAAAAGTAAATATTTTAGTCATTTTAGGCTAATTTTTGCTATTTTAATCACTTTATTTTTAAAAAATTTAAATTTTTTGAGACATTTTCTTCTTTAAACATATATCAACTCTAATTAGTAAGATTAAGTTCAATCAAATTTAAGTTCTTTTTATCAAAAAATATAAAAAAAAAATGATAAGAAATAACTAAAATGTTCATATTTGTAATGGTTAAATGGTTACACCAATTTAAATAAAAGTTATCATCAATATATTCAAGTTTGTAAAAATAAATTGACCAAAATATCATAGTACCTGTGAGCAAAATAAAAATATATATATATATTACACTTGACTTTTTTTCTTAATATTTTTTTAAATATGATATTTTATTGATAAAATTTATAAAACAAATATCAAACGGACGTTATTCAATATATCACCGTCATTATAGCATATTTTTTAAAAAGTAATTAATTTTTCAAACTAGAAACAACACATTCAAAAACTCACAACTTTACATCAAATTATCTAATAAAAAGACGAAAGATTTTCATTTCATAACTTTAATAAAATGGGACAAATGGTCTCACCGAAGATTTGGCGATTGTTACTGATAGTCTTGTTGGAGTTTCGACAACCATCTCCCTGTTTGGACAAGTGATGCCATACACAATAGGCCCCACATGTATCTCAATGTTTTCCGAAACTAAGATGTGAAGATGAAAAGAGAAAAACAAGAATACTTAAATATTGATGAATTGGAATTCTAAACTTGAAAAACAACAAATTAAATCTGAGAGATAAATCTTTCTGAATAATACGTGAATATTATTGAAGAATTGCTTTAGTGAACCAAGCTACTTTATATTTACTCATGTACTTTCTATTTATACTCCTCAGTTACTTGCATGTGCAGAGTAACCCACGCATATATCTCGTGTGTATATGACAGTTGTAATTCATAACAGAAAAAGTAAACAGAAAGTAGTTGAAAGAGAAAATCAAATAGAATTGCATAAAAGGTAAGCCACAATTTGGTGTGTTGCAATGCTTTGTGCATCCTTGCTTCTTAGCCATTCAGCTCTGGCCACGCAATGATCTTTATTTACTTCTCAACTCTCTGTAAACCTTGCATTGCTTGATCTTAGTTACTGATCTGTTAGAAAATTAGGGTCGAAGCTAATACACAATCAAAGTAAAATTGAGAGAATGAAGATAAAATAGACACAAGTATTTATGTGGTTCACCCAAAATGATTACGTGCTGCTCTACTGGCAAAGGCTGAGAGGAATTCACTATATCGAAAGATTTACAACTTCTCTCTAAATACAAGGAGAGAACAATATACCTCTCTCTCTTATAATAGGAGAATACAAATAACCTCTCTCACATAATGAAGAAAGAACTATTTCTAAGTATAGAAGCTTTGAATGCTTAGAATATATGAGATTTTGGAATGAGATAATGAAAATGAGCAAATGATCTCTCTATTTATAGAGAGAAAATATATTACTATTTGGAGAGATGACATAAGCGTTTACAAATGTCTCTTCTTACTATTTGAAGAGAGAAGAGATGACATAAGTGCTTACATATGTCTCTTCTCCCATTTTCAATGGTAGGTGAGCAACCATTGAATTACAATAATATTGCATCAATTAAGCCATCTCTTTTGACATTGTGAAAGTGGCTTCACACTTGTCTTTCAATCTCCCACTTGAAGTCATCTTTCACAGTTAGTTCTTCCAATTGTCTTTGCTCAAGTCTTGCTGCTTACGTCTCTACTAGGCCATATGAGGATTGACATCATATAAACTTATCAAGGTTGATTGGTTTTGTCATTACATCTGCTATGTTCTCATCGATGTGAATCTTTTGCATATCCACACTTCCTTCCTCTACTACTTCTCAAACGAAGTGGTATTGAACCCTTATGTGCTTTGTCCGGGAATGAAAGGCTGGATTTCTTGTAATGTGCAAGGCACTCTGACTGTCACAAAACAAAATAATCTTCTCCTGCTTGTGCTCGAGTTCCTCCAATAACCTTTGAATCTAGATTGCTTTCTTGCAAGCTTGTGTAGCTGCCATGTATTCTGCTTCCATTGTAGATAAAGCCACAACAGTTTGCAATTTAGAAACATAGCTTACAGCTCCTCCTGCAAGTGTAAACACATAGCCCGTAATAGATTTACTTTTGTCGAGATCTCCTGCAAAATATGAATCCACATAACCTCTGATAGTTGATTCTGATCCTCCAAAACATAATGCAGCACTTAAGGTTCCTTTGATGTATCTAAGGATCCTATTTACTATGTTCCAATGCTCTCCACCAAGATTCGCCATAAATTGACTGACCGCTCCCACTGCTTGTGCAATATCTGGTCTTGTACATATCATAGCGAACATCAAACTTCCCACTGCTGATGCATACGGTACTCAAGACATCTCCCTCCTCTTTGCTTCATTGCTAGGAGACATACTTGAGGATAACTTGAAATTAACAGGAAGTGGGGTAGATATTGGCTTACAATCTTGCATGTTGAAGCGTTGCAAGATCTTATTGAAGTAGTTCTTCTAGGAAAGCCAAATCTTCCTGTTATTTCTGTCTCGATGAATCTGCATCTCTAGAATCTTGTTTGCTGGTCCCAAATCCTTCATATCAAACTCTCTAGCCAATTGAGCCTTTAATTCTTGGATTTTATCTTTGTTGGCTCCTGCTACTAACATGTCGTCCACATACAACAATAAGATAATAAAGCCATTATCCCCATCAAACCTTTTGTAGTATGTACAATGGTCTGAACTGAGTCTGTTGTATCCAAGGCTAATAATGAAGGAATCAAATCTCTTGTACCAACACCTCGGCGTCTGTTTGAGACCGTATAGAGATTTGTTCAACTTGCAAACCAAGTCCTCCTTGCCTATTTCAGCAAAACCTTCTGGTTGAAGCATATAGATTTCTTCTTCAAGTTCTCCATGAAGAAATGCAGTTTTTACATCCAACTGCCCTAGATGTAAGTTAAACATAGCACACATAGCCAAGACTATTCTGATTGTTGTAAGTCGTACTACTGGGGAAAATATTTCATTGAAATCAATACCTTCTTTCTGAGCATATCTCTTCACCACCAATCTTGCACGATATCGTTCTACTTGATCATTGCTATCTCGCTTGATCTTGTAGACCCATTTGTTACCAATGACTTTTCATCCACGTGGTAATGGTACTAGTTTCCAAGTCATGTTCTTATGTAGAGCTTCAATTTCTTCCTGCATTGCTGTCATCCATATAGGTGCATTTGAACTACTTGTAGCTTCATGGAAAGTTGATGGCTCTCCATCCTTCGTTAAAAGACAGTATGCAACATTACTCTCAGTAACATACTCCGAGTGCCAAGTTGGCGGTCTTCTTTCACGAGTTGACTAACGTACTTCTGGAGCCTCAGATTCAACTAGTTCATGTACCTCGTGTTGTGGTGCTGCTTCAGTAGAATCAAGAATTTCTTGTACTTGATTATTTTTCACCTGAACTGTTGTAGTCTTTGAATTCTCATTCGATGTGCTACCGTCTTCATCTTTTCTTTGTAGTTGATCTTCTGCAAAGATCACATCCCTACTGATTATAAGCTTGCGGGTGGTGGGATCCCACAAGTGATACCCCTTGACACCATCAGCATACCCCAAGAACATACACCTTCTAGATTTTGGATCCAACTTTGATCTTTCTTGGGCATTGTACATCACATACACAAGATATCCAAATGAATGTAAAGTAGAGTAATCTGCTGGCTTACCAGTTCACATCTCCATTGGTGTCTTTAACTCAATTGCCGTTAATGGTGATTGATTTACCACATAACATGCAGTTTTGGCTGCTTCTACCCAAAAGGAGTTGGATTGACCTGCAGTCCTCAACATAGCTCTTATCTTTTTTGCAAGAGTTCTTTTCATCCGTTCAGCCACTCCATTTTGTTGAGGCTTGTATGTGACCGTGAATTGTCTTTCGATACCTTCTTGCTTACAA
Source organism: Elaeagnus macrophylla (assembly GCA_029378325.1). Taxonomy (NCBI): domain Eukaryota; kingdom Viridiplantae; phylum Streptophyta; class Magnoliopsida; order Rosales; family Elaeagnaceae; genus Elaeagnus; species Elaeagnus macrophylla. Next base: position 41,638,893 of record CM055642.1, read on the forward strand.
AGTGCAAGAAACTCGCTGTCTATATACTCTCTTCCATTATCTGTCCTTAAACACTTTATCTGCCTCCCAGATTCAAGTTCCACCTGCGCTTTGAAGTCTTTGAATACTTGAAAGACATCTGACTTCTTCTTGATTGGATATACCCAACACCTTCTAGAGTAATTATCAATAAATGACACTAGGTACTTTGCACCTCCTAGTGACATTTCTGGTGATTCCCATACATCAGAATGAATCAAATCTAAAATGCCTTTACTCCTTGCATCAAATTTGCTAAACTTCAATCTATGTTGCTTACTTGTAACACATTGCTCACAGAAAAATAGATTTATCGATTTGAGCCCTAGAAGCAACTTTCTATCGGAGAGAATCTTCAAACTTCGTTTTGACATGTGGCCCAATTTGAGATGCCACATCATTGTTGATTCTTCTTCTTTACTGGTTGACGTGACACACACATTAGCTTCTTGTAGTGTTTCCCTTTAAGCATGGATAGATTTGCTGCAATCTTTTCTCCCTTCAAAACCACAAGCGCACCTTTGATAATTTTCATGATCCCATTTTTGACATGGGTCCTGCATCCAAGACTATCTATTTGCCCCAAAGATAGTAGATTCTTCCTCAAGCCCTTCACATGTCGTACGTCCTAAATAGTGCGAACTGTACCATCAAACATTTTTATTTTGATAGTACTAATACCAGCGATTTCTAAAGCATGATCGTCCCCCATGTGTACATAACCTCCTGAGATTGGTTCAGATTTGTGGAACCATTCTTTTCGAGATGTCATGTGCCATGTTACTCCTGAGTTTATTAACCAAACGTCAAAAAATTGATTTCTACCTTCAACTGCTGCTGTAGCCTCACTGTATAAGACTTCACCATTATCAAGGATACTGACTACATTCCCTTTCTTGCCATAATTATAGCACTTGAAATTCTTCTTACTTCTTGATTTTGATCTACCATAATTTTGACTCCTACTAGAGCCACGTTCTGTTGATCTTCCTCTCATCACTGTCAAAGCTTCTGCTTGTTGCGAACTTACTTGTCTGTCTTCTTTGTTTATATGCCTAGTTTCTTCTTCCAAAACAGCAGTTGTAATTTCATCAAAGATTAGATAGTTCGAAAGGATGTTGTTCGTCAAGTTGATCATACGAATCAGGTAGACTTTGAAGTAGAAGCTCCGCACGTTCAACTGTCTCTATTTTGTAACCCATTGATGTAAGTTGAAAAAATAGAGTATTCAAGGTGTTGATATGGTCAGTTACTGATGTAGATTCTGCCATTCGAAGAGTGTAAAGTCTTCTCTTTAAGAAGATCTTGTTGTGAAGTGACTTGACCTCGTACAGTCTTGTTAGAGTATCCCAAATCTCCTTTGCCGTCTTATTTTCTGCCACACTGGATAACACTCCATCAGCTAGTGCTAAGTGTAGATCAGCAATTGCGTTGCCATCCATTTCGTTCCACTTGCTATCATTGATTATTCCAGCGGGCCTATCTCCAATCGCTTCCAAACAATTATCATTTCTCAAAATTGCCTTAATCTTCATTTTTCACAACGAGAAATTGTTTCCGTTGAACTTCTCAACATCAAACTTTGTTGTTGTTGTCATTTTGATATGCTTCTCACTTGAACCAGCTTTCACTATTACACGTGAACAGTAACTGTACATATGAATAGTATCCATGACCAGTACCCACAACCAAAGCTTTGATACCACTGTTAGGAAATTTAGGGTCGAAGCTAATACAAAATCAAAGTAAAATTGAGAGAATGAAGATAAAATGGACACAAGTATTTATGTGGTTCACCCAAAATGATTACGGGCTACTCCACTGGCAAAAACCGAAAGGAATTCACTATATCAAAAGATTTACAACTTCTCTCTAAATACAAGGAGGGAACAATATACCTTTCTCTCTTATAATAGGAGAATACAAATAACCTCTCTCTTACAATAAGGAAAAAACTATTTCTAAGTATAGAAGCTTTGAATGCTTAGAATATATGAGATTTTGGAATGAGATAATGGAAATGAGCAAATGATCTCTCTATTTATAGAGAGGAAAATATTACTATTTGGAGAGATGATATAAGCGCTTACATATGTCTCTTCTCCCATTTTTAATAGTACGTGAGCAACCATTGAATTGCAATAATATTTCATCAATTAAGCCATCTCTTTTGATATTGTGAAAGTGGCTTCACACTTGTCTTTTATGATCTCAATCATTTAGTACCTCTACTTCAACATCTACATCAACAAGATGTTTAAATTGCACTGCTAAAACACTACCATCACAATCTTCAACCATTGTCAAATAATCCATATTCCTTTCGATCAACCATAGTGATGACAATGGGCCATAATACTCGTATTTTTCCTTTTATTTATTTAAATTTTAATTTAATTTTTTAACCCAATAAAAGTTAATTACTAAAATACTTTAAAAAATTATCAGATGGACAACACATGACCTATGTATGTTAAGTTAGTAAGTGAAAGTTAACGATTGTCTATGATTTATACCATTATATAAAGTTTTTGGGCATATTTGTTATAAAATCAATGCAAGCTAATTTTAAATTCATAATTTATCAAGTTTTAAACCAAACAAAGCTGATTGTGTTTTATTATTGGGTGGTTCCTCTGATTATGTCTATAATCATTTCTAGCTTGCAAGCTAATTTTCAGACTATTATAATCAGCTTTGTTTGGTTTTTATGCAAGAATTTGTTATTGGTTCTATTTTCATTCGGCATGTACTTACTATCTAGTATCTACTAGCGAAATGTTTGAAAATTTTATTTGCTTTAGCATATGTGGAAGTTTTGGGCTAAAAAAAGATAAGCTCTCTATTGAGGGATGTGAACAAGTGGAGCAGATGTCAAAAAATAAAACTAGAGATGATTGTAATATCAATGGATAAAGAGATAAGGGGCTTCAATTTTTTATTCACTTACGATATTTTTTTTTTTCAATAATTATCAGATGACTACTAAGTATGAATTACGTAGCTATTAAAACCTGTTATAATATCATGGATATGGAATTAGTTGTTATGTTGTTAATAACAATGAAATAAATTGTATTTTGTTGTTCTAATATAATATAATTTATGTTAATTAAAAAAAAAAAGGAATATGAATTAAAAGGAATATGGTTGAGTAGTATAATTATTGTCTCCTGTAATATTGTTTATTAGTTTTTGTTTTATTCCACTAGGTGAATAATATACATAAAATATTTTTTTTAATACAACACAATCCACACCCGAATCACCTATAAATGAAATTCAAACCCTCCAAAATTTTAGCATAAGCACAAATATTTAAGTTTTGAGTAAGCCAATTATTCTAATAATAAAGATTTATATTTAAATATGAGTTTGAATTTTTTTTTATAGTTCAAAATAATTAATTAGTGAATGTTATGTATATTATAAAATGGATTGAATTTTTTTAAAATATGAAAATTTCTAAGTCTATCCATCCTAATGAATAAGTTAGATAATAAAAAAACCATACAAATAAATTTAAATAAAATAAAATAGTTTGCTAGAAAAGAAAAGAGAAACAAGTCAAAACATTAACAGAGAGTATCTCAAAATGGGTGATTCTCCTAACATCCCACATGAAATTCTATATACATACTCTATGGGTATTTATTTATTTATATTTTTTTTTAATTTTGCCCTTAGTGATATAAAAATTTACTTCTTTATCCAATTGTTTTATTTTTAAGATTTTTGAGTTAAAATTCATTATTTTTGAAAATAATTTTTTTTCCAAAAATTTAATAATTTCATATTCTGAATTACTTATTTATTTTTAAGGATTTTCTATTAATTTTTCTAGAATAAAATTCATAAAGATTTTATATTCCTTTATAAAAATTTCTTTTGTTTTTATATTTTCTAATTGTTTTAATTTTTCTTTTAAGATTTCTGTTTATTCTTGTAACAAAATTATTTTGTTCATTTTTATTTCCAAGTATGCTAAAAACATTCCTATAAAATCCTTATTAAATTCTTTATTATTTTCTGTATTTCAGATTAGATTAATTAATTCTTTTAAGTTATTAATTTGTGTTTGTGTAAGCATTTTTATTATTTATGGTATAACCAAGTCAATTCTTTATTCCAATTATAATGTATTTTATAAATTATTAATTGTGTTATTTCTTTAGGTAATCCTTTGGTTATTTCTTTAATATGTAATATTAATTTTATTATTTCTTCTTTATAATATTTTAAATAATTCATTTTTCTTCTTGAATTTGGTTGAGGATATCTTATTTTATACATTTGGCTCTAATACCAATTATTGGGCTAAATTTTATTTTGAGCTTCAGTTACTTATCTTCCAATTTGTTCCTTAAATAAATAGAATCCAAAGATTAAATTATCAAATTCTTCTTTATTTACTTGTATAAATTTCTGTATAAAATAATTTCTTAGTATTTTTCTTACATGATGGTTTATTAAAAATAATATGCTGGAAATATAATCTGTATAATAATCTAATAGGGTGTCAAACCTTTTAAAATTTTCTAGACATGTTTCATAATCTTCATTGTCAAAATATTCCTCTAATAATTCCATATATTTTCCTTCAAAATATTCTATGTTAGTCATAGTTTTCTTGTTGAATTTTAAAGTTATCTTCTTCTAGTTCTTGGTCTATCTACCGACTTAGTTCTAAGATTTTCTTGTTTTCTTCTATGTCCATTTTTGTTAGTTCAAAACTTGCTTCAAGGTCTAAGTGTTCTTTATCCTGTCCTTTTATTAAATCATTTTTTTTTCTTGTTTGGTAAAATGATCTATTAATCCTTGTAGGTTTTCCATTATTTTAGATCTACCTGTACTCTTCTCAAAGTTTTCTTTTATGGACAACAGATAAGGGATTGTTTAAGATATATTACATCTTTTAAGTTTTCAGAGTATTTTCTGCTCTTATTTCTATAGAGTATAGTTTCAAATTTCCTTTTCATTCATAATCTTATGCAGTATAAACAAGATTTTATCAATATTAATAAAGATTCAAGGTATACTAGCCTCTACCTGCAAACTAACCTGTTTCTGAATATGGGTCCACTGCGTTCTTCCGCTTCCTAGCTATCTTCTTGCTCCAGAAAGTTAAGCCTCACTCCAGATCCAAGCTCCCAGTCCTCCTGACTAAGCTGATCTTATGAGATCCGTACTTAAATTTAATGAAAGTGAGAGAGATAATTTGGAATTGAAATGGACTTTTTATTCATAAACAGAAAGTTTTTACAAGCTAGAGAACTAGTAACCTTGTAAGGGTTCTTAGTTCTTCCTTATTACATAAGACATAGCTAAAGCTGGAAAATAGAAAGATAGTTGTTAGGTTTTCGTGTTGTGTCCCTTGAGATCCAGAGAGTTCTCTTTTATAATCATAAGAGTTCTCTGTTTACAATGGAGGGATTTACACTATTCCTAACTTTTCCTATTTGGCGCCAAGACGCCTACATTATTGATGCCAACATTATTGGCTTCAACTGTTGAGATGGTCCTACATGGTTGGCTCTGCCGACATGGAGCTGCTGGATGAGCTTGAGTCCAAGTGAACCTTATCTTTTATGCAATAATTGCACTTGTGATCTGATGATTACTGTTTAGAATAATAGTAGAATACCTTTTTTGTTTCCTCACTTACCTCAATATTATTACAATTGAAGTTAGTTTCGTAGGAAATTACTTTTTCATTGTCTTCCTCAATGATAACCATATTACTTTGAGAAGTAACAATAGTTTTACTTGTACAATAATTTACTTTTATTTTTGAAGAGTTGTTGACTCTTCTTATTTCATGATAAATTTGGCTCAGCATTTGTCCTCTTTCAATATATAATTCCTCAAGATTAAATTCCTTTTCTGGTAAGCCCTTTGGGCGAGTTACTTCTCTTTTGTTGCTTGATATGCCAAGCTTAATGAAATGATAAGGACTTACTGATGTATCTTAGTTTCAATCCATTAATGAACTTAAACATCTTAGATAAATAGACTTTTCTGTAGCCTTAATTTTTCTTTTAAAATTTCTGATGGATTTTTTGAAATTGTCAAGAAAATAGATTAATTCCTTTAATTCATTTCCTGGATATATATTTTCTATTAGTCCTGCATGAAATGCTTTGTAAATAAATAATGGATCAGCTCCTTCTAAGATATTGAATTTACTTTCTGATGGAAAAAATTTTTCTGTAGTGTAAAATTTCATATCTTCAAGATGTTCCTCAGTTGTTTTTCTTGCCAAATTATATAAACCTAGCCATTCTTGTTTTGTCAGATTTCTGTATCTTTCTTTTTCTTCTTCAAAAGAGTTGTTGGTTGCTTCTTTAAAAATTATTGGTTTTTGGATTTTTCCAAGGCTTCTCATCCTACTGGTTCCTATTGCTGGTTGTTGTACTATTTGGAAATAATTTTTGGTTATTTCTGATGGTGTTAAAAGTTTAGGAACCATAAAGTTATTGTAACTTCCTTCTGCTTCTATCCTATTTGTAAAGGACCTATGGATGACTCCACTAATCCCATTTACTGCTTTGCTTGCTTCAGGTCAATTGGTATATATTCCTAGTTTTGGTATATTATATACTACATAAATCTTTTTTGAATCTTCCTTTTCGACTTCATTTGCCTAATTTATTTTTTGTTTTTTCTTTCCTAAATTTCTGCTTGGTTCTGGGTTATTACTGTCAGTTTCTTCAATTTTTGTTTTTTGTATTGAAGTTCCAACTTCTTCTTCTCCTGAGCTTTCCTTATGCAATTCAGAGTTAGTTATAGTTTGCCTATTTTTCAATTACTTTTTAAGTTGTAATACCTATTAGTTGTTCCCTAAGGCATTTGATTTCTGTTCATGAATCAAAATTTCCTTTTCTTTGATCTGGATTTCTATGTCGAGAAAATCTATTCCTGCCATAAAAAACATAGTTAGAGGTGCTAATTCTCTGGTTAAAGCATCTGCTAAACTATTTTTCTTTCCTGGTAAATGTTCTACATCAAATTTGTAATGGTTAAACCATTGTTGCCACCTTATAAGTCTTTTTTGTTTATAATCACTTGCAATATTAGTCCTTAAAAAATGTCCAAAATTTTTATTGTCAGTCCTAACAATAAATTTTGAACTTATAACATATATTGCAAATTTCTTTATAGCCTTTTTAACAGCTAAATATTCTTTTTCGTTACTATGGTAATTCAATTCAGGGCCTTAAAAAGATCCTGAAGTGAATCTGCAAAGATATTCATCTTTGTCATCAACTCTTGCTTTTAATACTGCTCCCCAATATTCATGTGAAGCGTCTATTTCTATTATCATTTTATCATTTGGTCCTGGATGATATAGAGTTGGTAAATCTTTTACTTGTGCTTTTACTTTATCCATATATTTAGTGTCCTGCTCAGTCCATTGCCAGACATAATCTTTTTTTAGTTTTGTTTATAATGGTTCTCATTTCTGCTAATTTCTTTATATATGCTTCTGCATATGTTAAACATCCTAAAAATTTTTGTAATTGATTTTTATCTTTGATTATACTAGGAAAATTTTGTATATTATTCAAAATATGGGGTTGTAAATGATATTTTCCATCTTCTATTTCTAACCCTAAATATTTTATTTTTTGTTGAGCAATGATAGCTTTCTTTTCTGATAATACTATTCCTGATTTTCTACATTCTTGTAAGACGTTAATAATGTTTTGGTAATTCATTACTGAATATTAAAATATCATCTATATAAACATAACAAAAATTGTGACATTTTTTAAAAATATTATCCATATATCTTTGAAAAATACCTGGTACTTGTTTGAGTCCAAATGGAACAACAATCTATTGGAATTGTCCTTGAGGGCAGCTAAATGCTGTTAGTTTTTGTGATTCATTATCAAGTCTTATTTGCCAAAATTCACTTTTGCCATCAAAACTTGAAAAGTATTTCTTTCCCTTAATAAGTGATAATAATTCTTCTTTCTTTGGTATAAAATAACCATCATCAATAGTTTCTTTATTTAAAGATTTAAAATTTATTACCATTCTCTTTTTTCCTCTTCTTTTCTCAGCTTCTTTTTCTACTAAAAATGCTGGACTAGAATGTGGTGAATTACTGGAAATAATTACTTTTAACTCCAAAAGTTCTTGAATTTGTTTTTCAAACTCCTTTATGTCTTCTGGGGTATAAATAATTGGTTTTACTCTTCTGACTTTTAAAGGGTCTTTTAATTCTATTTTTGCCATTTCATTAGACTTATTAATATTTGGATCTAAAGGATTTTCTGAGCATACTGTTTTTAATAATTTTCTTATTCCTGTTAGGGCTTTGTCTTCTTGAATTTCATTTAGAAAGGGGTTTTGGTCAACCTCTATGTCTAAAGAAATATTTTCTAAGTATGGTTTTTGTTTTTCTATATCCTCACCACGTTTTTGCTTTTTATATTGTGACATGAAAGTTGGTGATGAAACAGTTAATGCTTTCCTAATTTTTGATACATAAATTGTTTCTCCATCTAAGGTTGTTATATTGATTTTATCTAAGTATTGTGTAAATTGTTGATATAGATTTAAAAAGTTATTTCCTAATAAAATATCAACTCTAGTTTTTTGCTGATAAATTGTAGGTATATGAAAGATTTCTCCTCCTGTTGATACATCTGTATCTTTTAGTACTTTATTTAAATTTATTGTAGTATTATTTGCTATTCTTACTACTAATTCTTTTGGTGATTGTTTCCAAAGTTCCTCTGGGAATACACATCTACTAGCTACACACATACTTACACCTGTGTCAATATATCCATGTAAATGATAATTTTTATGTCCTTTAAATTTTAATCCTATTTTATATATGTACTATTTGGATTTGTTATGCTTAATATTTCATCCATTATTCTGAATCAGAATCATAATCAGATGTTCCTGAATCTGTTATTTCTTCTTCGATTTCTTCTAATAGATAAATACTATACGTATCATCTATATCAGATTCTTTTCTATTGGTTCTAGTTCCATTTTAAAAGCTTCTTCTAATATTTTTGCTTTCTATGGATATTCCTTTTTAAATTCTTTTTTATGTTGAAATCTATTTGGGCATTCATTTGCGTAATGTCCTTCTTCATTACATATCCAACATCTACATTTCTTTTTTCCTGATAGACAATAATTTTTCTTTTCAGATGTATTATATCTTTTTCTTCTAAAATATCTCTTCTTATAAGGTTCTCTATTATACCTTTCTTCTATATTTTTGAAAGTTTTTTTTTTTTCTAAATTTATATCTCTTGAATTTTTTAAATTTCTTACATTTCTTGTACTTATTATAGGGTCTTATATTACAACCATATTTTCTGGCATTTTAAAATCTCTTGAATCACAACATATTCTATCATTTCCTCTTATTTGTTTGAATTCTTTTCTTTCTTGACATTTTATTATTATCCAATTTTTAAGACCTCTTATTCTTCCTCCTAAGGTGTCAGGTATAATTTGTATATTCCTGTTATTCCATTCTTCTGTCATAGTTTTATGTAATGTTCCAGGTAATTTTTGTAAAACATTTTTTTATAAGTTTCTTGTATGGATGGTGGTAATTTATGATAATACATTTCATATTCACATATAAAAGAATCTATGTAACACATATCACATATTTTCATATTTGTTAAGTGCCATTTAGCTTCATTTATTTCATTTTCACTAGATTCTGTTACATTCTTCCTTTATCTTCTCCTATAAATTCTTTATATATTTCATTTATTACAGTATCTAAGTAATCTCTTCCTGTTGTAGCATTTTCTTGCATTCTTAAATGTTGTTATTCAATTAGGTTTGAAAACCAAACTTTTATGTTTCTTGTCATTTTGTGGGCTACTAAAACTTTGCAAACTAAAGGGTTTGTATTTGTAGTCGAAGATGTTTGTATAATTACACTCATTCCACTAGCCCATTCATCTAAGGCTTTTTTCCTATCTCTTATGCAGTCTAAATCTAAAATATCAGTTTTATAATTTTCATGTGGTCTAAATTCTGGTGGAATACTTCCTCTAGTACCCCAATATAGTCCTTCTTCCATTTTAGGTGGTTATCTTCTTCTGTATATTGGGTTAGGTTCTTCTGGTCTATACCTTTTTTCTCTATGTGGGTCAGACGTTTCTTCTCTTTCTGGAATTGGTCTTTCTGGGTTTGTTCTAAATATTAATACTGGTTCCATATTAATTCTTTGGGTTGTATTTTCTTGTTCAGATTCACTTTCACTTATTACTTTCATATCATCTTTTTCTTTATTTGTGCAAAGTTTTTCTTCATAATGTTTTCCTAATTCTTCATTTGTTAATGTTAATAGGCTGATTAATTTTTCTATATTTTTATTTTTAGGATTCATGAATTGTTCTTCTAAGTTTTTCTTATATTCTACTAAATCCATTAGATTATTATTATTTGTTTAGATTCTTCTGTTTTTTTTTTTTTTTGTATTAATGCATCAGATCTCCTAGGGGTTCGTCTTTTAGTCCTTTTAATGGATCAAATCTTAACCCATTTCCTCTTGGTATGTTGTTAACATCCTTTTTTAATTCTATGATTTCTTTGTACATGTCTAACTGTATTCCTTTTAATTCTTGTGTGTTTTCATCTGTAGTATTTATTTTTTCTGCTATAAAGATTAAGGCTTCCATTATAGATATTTGATTTTTATTTATACTTGTTAAACTATTATTTCCTTCTAATTGTATTTCTAGTAGTTTTTCTTTTATCATTATTATTTCATTGTGTAGACTAGTTCTTTTACTTCTTCAATCTTCTCTTTTAATTCTTCTATTTCTCTATTTCTTTTACTAACTTCTGCTTGGGTATCTATAAATTTTATTCTTTGTATATTATTTTTTTTTGATGATATCAGAGGTTTTTCCTTAATATCTAAATTCCATTCATCAAGTACTTCATATTCTGATAATTGTTTTGTATTCTTTATTACTTGTCCTATATCCTTGAAAGTTTTATCTATTTCTATAAATTCATTTTATCCATATATTAAACTATTGTGACTGTTTGTTAATGAATATCCTACTAGGTAATGAATTGAAAATGAGTGGTTTCCATCTTTCATTAAATTTCCTCTTTCAAAGTCATAGGCTAGACTTAATGATGCGAACCGCTCGCCACGATTCCTATGACCTCCAAATCACGCGGTTTGGCAACCACAAGAAATACGGACAAAAAACCCGACACCAATATTAGCACGCAAATCCTACGAGAAGAACTAGATTTTGATTGCACAAAAACTCACCTTAAATGAATGGATATTACGCACCACAAGCTAAGACGAGGTGAAACGCCACAAAGGGATTGCAAGCTCCTTTGATAAGTTTCGGTTGGAAATGCACTTGGAGCTTTGAGCTCTCAAAGACAAATTTTTGTATTCTCACAAAATGAAATGAACTTAGTTACATTTTTCAGCTGCTAGGGTTCATATATACAAGAAATAAAACATTAAAAACAGGCAAAGCATCCTGGCCATTGATCTGAAATCAATGGTCCAAAAATTACAGAAATTCGAATCCCTGCCGCGGCGGCCAAATATCCATGCCGCGGCGCGCACGGTATGGGTCTGGTGCCAGGCGCGCAGGTCTGGCGTCGTCTGTTGAGGGGTGTCCGTGTCAGCGCGCAGGTCTGGCCTGTTAGGACCAGCACGTCCACTCGTGCTGCGGCGCCCAAAATGTATGCCGCGGTGCGCACATGTTTTCGGTTCCAAACAGAATCTCTTTCGCCGCGGCGTGCAATGTCTGTGCCGCGGTGCGCGCCAACTTTGCCATTTGCCTTTCAAAACAGAAACTCCTTCGTCGCGGCGTGCAATTCCTGTGCCGCGGCGCGCCAAGCTCGCCAATTTGCCCTTCAAAACAGAAACTCCCTCGCCGCGGCGGCTATATTTCCATGCCGCGGCGCAAGTCCCTTTGCTCTAAATTTGCCTCCAGCGGGTTGGTTGATCTCCCACATGCCTCAACCTCCATTCCCATGCCCCCTTGGTCTTTAATCGACTCTCGGACCAGTCCATTTAGAGCCTCTTCAAGTTGTTTGGCTCTTGACCTCGTGATCGGCCCGTGCGGGATCTGGAGAGGGTGTTGCGACGGTGGTTGTGACGAAGGATTCGTATCATTCCCTCCTTCTTGAAAAGGATTCGACCTCGAATCGTCACCTACATAATCAAAAAGAGACAAATCAGCAACATTAAATGAGGCCCAATCTCTTCCTCACTAGCTTCCTCTAGTGGGGGAATCTCCTCTTCTCCACTCTCTTCCTCGGATTCTATATCCCCATTAGCCAAGGCAATCATGGTTTTCTTGTTAGGGCGTTGATGAGCAATGTGTCCTCGCCCAAGACACCGAAAATATACAATCTCTCGGTTCTTAATTGGGACCTCAACATTGGCCTTTCCCTTGCCAACTTCCACTTCCTTGCCTTTGTAAGAATCAATCCTAGGCTTGGAGCTAGTCTCTCCTTCCTTCCTCCAATTGGGCTTCCAAGGTGAGGTAAGGTTTGGTTTTGGTACCGGAAAAGTGGGTTTTGGTGGCATCATTGAACTACTCCTCCTCTTCAATTGCCTTTCCACCTTAATGGCCATTTGCACCATATCATCCAACTCCACATAATGATGCAACTCCACAATGTTGGCAATGTTAGAGTTCAACCCGCTTATAAACCGAGCCATGGTTGCCTCCCTATCCTCCTCCACATTTGCCTTTACCATGGTCATCTCCATCTCTTTGAAGTATTCATCCACTGATCGAGACCCTTGGTTAAGCCTTTGAAGCTTTTGATAGAGCTCCCGGTAATAATGACTCGGGACGAACCGTTTCTTCATGACAGCCTTCATCTCCCTCCAACTGTCAATGGCTCTCTCACCACTCCTCCTCCTAAGGACCACTAGTTGATCCCACCAATTCAAGGCGTAATCGCTAAACTCGATTACCGCCAACTTCACCTTCTTCTCCTCGGAGTAATTATGACACTCAAAAACATGTTCTACCTTCTTTTCTCACTCCAAGTACAACTCCGGGTCGTTCTTGCCTTGGAATGTTGGCATCTTAATCTTTATATTGTCCAAATTTCGATCAACCTCGTCATAGGGTCGAGGTGGGGGTCTCCACATACCACCCCTTCCATTTCTTCCTCCACCATGCCCATTCCTACCACCATAGGGCATCCTCCTATCTTCATCCTCATACTCGTCTTCCCAATTTTCTTCATCTAACTCCTCCTCCACTATAGGTCTCCTATTAGGTCTCCTAACTTCCGGAGCCTCTTGGGGTGCTCGTTGTTGCAAGGCGGCGATCGTAGCCTCTTGTCTTTCTACCCGGTCACTTAGGTTTACCATGACGGCATTCATCCGTTCCATGGATTGTTGCAATGCTCGCAACAAAAATGTGGTATCCGGGCGCTCTTCGGGACTGTTCCTGTCAGACATTTTCACAACAACTTTCGCAAGCAGAGAATTAGTTAATTAAGTAAAAACTGAAAATATATTTCTTTACCTCACGTGTTTCAATCACTCGGGTTTGATTGCTCAAGCACTCCTCGTCCTTTTACAAACCAAAACCTCAAGAATCTTTCCAATCACCAATAGCGTTTCACACACACTCAAGTAATTTGCAATATCCAATCAAGGCTAAAACAAGAAACTAACTCAAAGTGTTTGGTAACTCTAACTCAATGAAAAGAATATTTCTTTCAAGCAATTCAAATCAAACTTGTGAAGAATTAACGAGTAATAAACGAGAATTTTGTAAACTTTTCTTTGGGCTTCAAATTTTTCTCCCTTTTTTTTTTATATAATTCCCGAATTCATAAGCTTTTTTTTTTTTTTTTTTTTTGAAACTTTCGAAAATTTTCAACACGAACAAAACACGAGACTTTTGTTAAATTACCAAAATGCCCTTCACTTAACGAGCAGTTTTTAGAAAAAATTTTCGACACGAAAAACTTTCCACACAGCCCACAAATTCAGAATTCAACAACACACAATTTGAAATTCTTCAATAACAATCAGGAAATCTCAGAATTAGAAGGAAATAATCAGGAACAACAACAACAATGCAGAATTTGACAGAATTCAAGAAAAAGAAAACAAGAAACACAACACAAATCAGAATTAATTTTCAGGAACACATACACAATCAGAATTTTGCAAGAACAACAAGAAAAATTCTGGAAAATGAAGAACAACACAGAATTTGAAAAGATGCACAGAATTTTTTTTTTTTTGTAGAAGAAAACAACAACACAAAGGGATAGGAATCTAGAGTCACAACTAGGCTCTGATACCAAATGATGCGAACCACTCGCCACGATTCCTATGACCTCCAAATCACGCGGTTTGGCAACCACAAGAAATACGGACAAAAAACCCGACACCAATATTAGCACGCAAATCCTACAAGAAGAACTAGATTTTGATTGCACGAAAACTCACCTTAAACGAATGGATATTACGCACCACAAGCTAAGACGAGGTGAAACGCCACAAAGGAATTGCAAGCTCCTTTGATAAGTTTCGGTTGGAAATGCACTTGGAGCTTTGAGCTCTCAAAGACAAATTTTTGTATTCTCACAAAATGAAATGAACTTAGTTACATTTTTCAGCTGCTAGGGTTCATATATACAAGAAATAAAACATTAAAAACGGGCAAAGCATCCTGGCCATTGATCTGAAATCAATGGTCCAAAAATTACAGAAATTCGAATCCCCGCCGCGGCGGCCAAATATCCATGCCGCGGCGCCCACGGTATGGGTCTGGTGCCAGGCGCGCAGGTCTGGCGTCGTCCGTCGAGGGGTGTCCGTGTCAGCGCGTAGGTCTGGCCTGTTAGGACCCGCACGTCCACTCGTGCTGCGGCGCCCAAAATGTATGCCGTGGCGCGCACATGTTTTCGGTTCCAAACAGAATCTCTTTCGCCGCGGCGTGCAATGTCTGTGCCGCGGCGCGCGCCAACTTCGCCATTTGCCTTTCAAAACAGAAACTCCTTCGCCGCGGCGTGCAATTCCTGTGCCGCGGCGCGCCAAGCTCGCCAATTTGCCCTTCAAAAGAGAAACTCCCTCGCCGCGGCGGCTATATTTCCATGCCGCGGCGCAAGTCCCTTTGCTCTAAATTTGCCTCCAGCAGGTTTGTTGATCTCCCACATGCCTCAACCTCCATTCCCATGCCCCCTTGGTCTTTAATCGACTCTCGGACCAATTCATTTAGAGCCTCTTCAAGTTGTTTGGCTCTTGACCTCGTGATCGGCCCGTGCAGGATCCGGAGAGGGTGTTGCGACTGTGGTTGTGACGAAGGATTCGTATCACTTAATACTTGGTTTAGATTTTTATCATGGATATTAACAATAAATCTAGGATATGCTGTGAATTTTAATTTTTGGTATCCTAAGTTTCCATTAATCATTCTTAGTAAAGCATCTTTTCTGTTTGTTATTCTGTTATCTAATAATGCTAACTTAATTGGTGTATCTATTTCTTCTTTAAAGTGTGTTTTTATTAGAATTTGTATTCCTCTTAAATGGATATATCCAATTTTTTCTCTATCTTTTTCAGAAATTTTTGATAATTTTTCTATAATAGTTTCTTTATCAATAAATGGTATATTAAATATTCCTTTTGTATCGGCTATAGTTACGCTCATTTCTTTATTACTTATGCCATAATATATTATATCTTTTCTTGGAAATAATTTTCTTATTTTAGAAAATGATTCTTCCTTAAATCTATCTTTTTCTTTAAGATTTAGTTTTGATTTTTGAATTTCTTTCTTTTTACTGAATATCATTTCTTGTGAAAAACATCCAGAAATGTCTTGTGTTTCTATTTCTATTATTTTTTGATTTATATTATTTCTAACATTTTAAATTATGTACGTTTTTATATTTTTTTTGTAAGCTTTTACAAATTTTTATTAATTTTGTAAGGTATTATAGATTTTTTTATTTTATAAGGTATTTTATATTTTTATTTGTTATATAAGAGTTACAAAAATTTTGGAGTATAAATTTAATGTTTGGTAACGGATGTTAATAGTGTTACTCGACTCAAAAACAAAAAGAAAAATAACAAAATACCAAACTAGTCGGCTCATTTCTGTTACGTCTAACACGTTTTCTTCATATTTAGTGCTCTGACCGCTCATTCCTTTTCAATCAACCCCTTTTTTTTTTTTTTCCTCTTTGAGCTTTTCTTCTGCTTCTGAGTTCTTCGAGGTTATTCTATTTTTAAAAAGGAATAAGAAGGAAATGAAGGATTTGCATTCGGATCTATTCGACCCGAGAAAGATGATGGATTCATCGGACTTCTCTCTAGGTGTTTCATCGTCCGATGACCATTTTGGGTTCGCTTTCAACGACAGTAACTTCTCTGACCGGTTGCTTCAGATCGAAATTATGGATGATTCGCCGGAGACCAGACCCGATTCTGACGCTTGCACAATTATTGCTGATTGGGCCCGAGAACGTAAGCCTGGAAAAGAGGATATCAAGAAGGATAGTAATGGTAATTTGTTTTGATTCACTTCCTTTATTTTAGAGGTACATTGAAGTCTTCTAATAATAAATGATAAACCTCCGATAACTCAACTGGTTTCACTTAACGTGCACTGTGTGGAGGACCTTTTCATGAAAGGGAAGCTATTTTTCTTCTAGATTTTTGTTTGGTTTACAGGGAAGCTAAGCTAGAGAGGATAATAGTGACTGAGAGTTTGATTATGGCCAATAGAGCTAAACATGCTACTAAATAATGGAAACTCAAAACATCTTGTTTTCCACATTTTTGGTTGGAGATAAATTCGTATGTTCTTGGATGTGAAAGTTATGTATAGAACCAAGACTTTTGTTGTTTCTGAACTGCCCTTAATAGATGGAGAATTTGGTTTTCATTTCAGACTAATCGTCATGACATCCCATTTGTTTTGTAAACATTATTTGTTCGAAATTTTTGTCAATGTATTTTGTGTACCTCTTTTTATTTTGTTGTTACTTATTCTTTTTTATTTTTCTTGGGTTCTAGTTGTTGATAGCGTCGGCCCTGAGGAACAAATATTGAATGACAACCACCCTGACATGGATGACTGTGAGCACTGTGAAAATCAAGAAGAGGCAACCGTTTCTGTGGCCGAAGAATCACCTTCAGGTATTTTACTTCGATCAATTGGTTCTTTAAGTATTGTAAGATAAAAAAAAATTTCTTTTGCAAGTTTGAAAAGGAAAGAAACAAACAAATACTTTGCAAGTCCACTTTTTCTCATGTGGTTATAAGCATTTTAGTTATTTTATCTAATAAGAAGTCTACTATAGTCTTTAGATCTTTATCATGTATTTATATATCCTCTGCCGGCATTGTGGTCTTATAGGCAATGAAGCTGCTAACAGCAATGACTCAGATTGGAGTATAGACTTTTCAACGGTCATGAGAGTTAAAACAATACATATAAGCTCTCCTATTTTGGCAGCCAAAAGCCCCTTTTTCTATAAGGTGCATATTGTGATATGATATCCCATTCTTTTCTTTTGATATCAAGGGATGGTTTTTCTCATTTTTTTAATCTTTTTTTTTATTCCAGCTTTTTTCTAATGGGATGAGGGAATCAGAGCAGAGACATGTAACTCTTCGCATCAATGTATCGGGTATGAACATTTCTATTCATCCAAATGGTTATTCAAAGATACTAATTATTCATTTCCTTTGCCTGGTGAAATGGCATTAAGATTCTGTTGTTTTCTTTCCCTTTGCCAGAGGAAGCTGCACTCATGGAACTCCTAAATTTTATGTATAGCAATACAGTGTCTGTTACCACAGCTCCTGCTTTGCTGGATGTGCTCATGGCTGCTGACAAATTTGAGGTTGTTTCATGCATGAGATATTGCAGCTGCCTATTGCAAAATATGCCTATGAGTCCTGATTCTGCATTGCTTTATCTCGAACTTCCTTTCAGTGTTTTGATGGCTGAAGCAGTCCAACCATTGACTGATGCAGCAAAACATTATCTCGCTGACCGGTATAGAGACATGACTAAGTAAGTTTTCTCTTATTTATGGAAGGTCTGCCTTGATATTCACCTGTTTTCGTGTTACTTTCATTGATAATTTTCCATTTTATATTGACTTTATTCTTTGTAGCAATTTTGAGTGTTTTGTTGTTTCTTCAATAGTTTTCTTTTTTATTTAGTGACCTTAGGTAGAAAGGAAGTTTCAGCTTGCATCCTGTGGTTTTGGATCCTCATGAACTTTAGAAATGAGCAAAAACTTCCTGAAAATATTTTTCTCCTTATTGTTGATAATTAAATGTAATTTGCATTTCAGAGACTTACTCATTGCATTAAACCAGGTTACAAGAAGAGATTATGGCCTTACCCCTTGCTGGCATAGAAGCAGTACTGTCCAGTGATGATCTACAAGTTGCTTCTGAGGATGCTGTATTTGACTTTGTCTTGAAGTGGGCCAGAGCTCAGTACCCAAATTTGGACGAACGTAGAGAAGTCTTGGGTACCCATCTTGCAGGCTACATTCGTTTTCCTTACATGACATGCCGAAAGTTAAAGAAGGCTTTAACTTGTAATGATTTTGACCATGAAATTTCATCCAAGCTTGTGCTTGAGGCCCTATTTTTCAAGGCTGATGCTCCACACCGGCAGCGAGCTTTGGCTGCGGACGAATCTGCTGCTGTGAACTGCCATTTTGTTGAGCGGGGTTACAAATATCGCCCTGTGAAAATGGTGGAATTTGAATATCCACGGAAGCAGTGTGTTGTTTATCTAGACCTGAAGCGAGATGAGTGTGCAAGCCTGTTCCCATCAGGGCGTGTGCATTCTCAGGCGTTCCATTTGGGCGGACAAGGGTTCTTCCTCTCAGCACATTGCAACATGGATCAGCAGAATTCTTTTCACTGTTTTGGCCTATTCTTGGGAATGCAGGAGAAGGGATTGGTGAGTTTTGTAGTGGATTATGAATTTGCATCGAGGTCGAAGCCATCCGAAGAGTTTGATAGCAAATACAAGGGCAATTACACATTTACTGGGGGCAAGGCTGTTGGTTACCGAAACTTGTTCGCCATACCATGGGCATCTTTCATGGCTGAAGATAGCCCTTACTTTATAAATGGCATTCTGCATCTAAGAGCTGAGCTTGCTATCAGGCACTAACTCCTCGTCGGTTCCGACTCATTTTTGGTTCTGTTTGCCGTTCATAACATTGAATGACAACACTAGTAGGTAGCCCTAAGCGCCTAACCAATTCATTCTTATTTGTAACTATTCTACCTCACCGTGAGAAATGAGAAAGAAAAATGTTGTAACAAACATCATGAACTTGGAGGTTGATTGTAAACGTTCATCTCACCATTTGTGTTGGTCTACAGAAAATTTTTTTTGGCTCAAAATTGGTCTACTTAATGCCATTTATATTTATGGAGGATATTAATATGACCATTTCTTTTGGCAATTTATAAGAGCAAACATTCTTGGCCATTGACCATGCATTTAATTTAATTTTAAAAAATAAAAATAGAGTAATTTATAGCAAACTTGTGTTAAAAACACTATCCTAACTTTAAGGTGTTTTTCCTGGTCAGAAATTGTAATAATGTTATTGGCTTGCATAAGAAAAATAGTTAAGAGTGGTAGAATATCTAAGATGGGCTCAGGATTTAATTCCTGCAAGAAATATGCACCTTTTTTCTTTTTTTTTCTCAATTAAAATCTTTAATAATAATAATTATTATTATATTAAAATATTATTTTTATTTTAAATAATTTTTATTGCAATTTTAAAATAATAAATACCATTAAAAATCATTTAATTTTAATTCTTTTTGTTTCCAATTTCATTTCCAATTTTAGAATAGTAAATGTCCTTTCTATATACTGTGAATTGACAGCTGGTGGCTGGCGTAATAGTTTAATAAAACTTCTTCCCATTTAAATTAAATATTCAAATCACTTCTAACGTCATTTTATCCGCACACTTAAAAACATATTTGATTGTAAGGAAAAAGTGCACTTAAAATTACTTTATTTGGTCAAATTTAACACAATCTTGCTTTATATTAGTGCATGTTAATCAAATTTTTGTTGCATTTTTTGTCCCTTTATGTTCATCAACTCCCCCCCAATTAGTAAGATTCAAATTTATTATACTAATTTTTTACCCAAAAAATAACAAAAAACTGAAATTGTAAAAAAAATGAAGTGTCCAAAAATAAAACAATAACATGACTAAAATGCACTTAAAGCAATGTGACTAAATATTCTCAATTTGTAAAAATAAAATCAAAATGCTACCATAATCATAATGTTACAGAAAGCATCAAGATTTGAAAAAGTTCAATATATATTTTGAAAATCAAACTATTACACACGCATTCTTGCACATAACATATACTACTTACATTTATGAACATATGTTATTGCTCAAACAATTAATTAAGAAACGTTTTACTGGATTAGAATGTTTCTGCATTTGTTTTTCATATTATAGGCCCATATTATATCATATGATTGTCCTGTCCTGATCTTGATCCTCTGCTTTTATAACAGGAAAAAAGAAGTGGCAGTTTTCATTAACATATCTCATTTTGTCTTGAAAAAAAAACTAAACTGCAGGTTTATAAGGTTGGAGCCGGTATAGACTTGTCAAATCTTACACAAGGGTTACAAAGATTGATACAAAACCTACATTCTAAATGACAAGATACAAATCTCTCTTATAATATATAAAATCAAGACAAAATGATAATATATAGTGTTGGTTCATACCATCATTCAAATGCACCTATTTGGTACCGGCAATCTTCTTTTTCAAATCTTCAATGTCTGTGGCTAGTTCTTTTCTACTTGACTGCAGAAAGTAACAATCACATTACTTGTTATGATAGTTAACAGGCCAATGGAAAATATTAGTTTTACACTTTTTTTTAAATTATGAAAATGGGTTATCTAATTGATAAAAACATTAATGAGGGTCACAAAAATTTGCCTTTATATTTGCTTGCATAGTGTGACACGTGGCCAAACTTTTTTCTTTTTTTATTTTCAAAATTATTTAGCCACGTATTATATCATAATTAATGTAAGTACAAATTTATCAATTCCTATAATTTCTCAAAACATTATAGGCTCTAAAACAATTTCAACAGTGAAATGAGGTGTAAGATGTTTATGTTGGAAAATTATTATTATTATGTGGGGCCACACATATAATTTTAATTGTGCTTTGCTATCTTATAGTTTGGCCAAATAAAAGGTGATCTATAAAGTTTAATTTTGGCTATCGGGTATTAAATTATCGTGGAATTAATGTGTAGAGACCGAACTTGTATTTTTAAGTTGATGAGGGGCCAATTTAAAAATACCAACAATTGGTAACCGCCTTTGGCGGTTATCTATATAAAGGGGTCATGGTCCCCATTTGAGCGTAGTGCTTGTAGAACACAAGTTTTCTCTGTATCCCCATCAACAAAAAAAAAAAAACCATTCAGACAACTACGCATCAATTGGAAGATCTGAACCCGTTCGATAGAAGAATGCTATGGATTCTGGTACGCTTCCGCTATAATCTCTTCTTCTTCTCTTGATTCAACATGGGATGATGAAAACTATGATTTTCGTTTTCTGTAAACAAATTTCTAACAAGTGGTATCAGAGCCTACCCATGTTTGATTCAAAAGAATCTATGAATATTAGAGATTACTATATTTCTAATAAATTCTGTATGGTGTGTGATAGAATCTGAAAAATAATTTATATTATATGGAATTGTTTATATCTTCTGTATGGATTCTGCACAAAGTCGCCGCACTATTACTTCCACATTGTTACTTCGTCGAACTGTGAATTCTGATTTTATATATATATATACATATATACTTCACAAAATCTCATCGACTCTAATATGTATATATGGTTTCTGATCGGCTTTCCAATTTTTTTTAATATATGGATTCTGGTGATGGATTCTGGCACTCAATGAATAAGATTTCAAGAAACATACAGTTTTCAAACTGTACTTTTTCGGTTTCCTTTTTTTTTTTTTTTTTGGTCGTTGTTGTTGTTGTGCAACTGCACATGGAGCAAAAAAAAAAAAAAACTGCTGCTTTTCGGTTTTGATGCAACCGCTCTTTTCGGTTTTCTTTTTATTTTTTTATTTTTTTATTTTTTTATTTTTTTATTTTTTTTGTATTGTGCAACTGCACATGTGGAACAAAAAAAAGAAAATATCGAGAAACTGATTCGGTGTCTGTTATATAATACCCGAGTGACTTATGTATATATATATATATAGGTAACTTTAGTTAATATATATATAATTTACAGTTTAGTTTTTTATATATATATATATTTAGGTAACTTTAGTTAATATATATATATATATTTTGGAAGTTTATATATATATATATTATTTCGGTGTTTTACAGTTTCATTTATATATATATAGATAAATTTTTATATATTTTGATTAATTATATACAATATATTGTTTTTAACATTTATCTGGTATTCTAATTACATCAGTTTATACAAAATGTCACCAAAGTGGTCACTTTTGTGTATATTGATATTGGGAGAATAATTAGATATGATGTTTGTGTATGTGTAATTCATGCGAATATTAACCAATCCAAAGAGGGGTTCATATTTGGCCGAATTACACACGCACCTGCGATGGTAATCATATGACAATTATCAAGGTGACCTCATGTGAATAATGAATCGATGCAAACATAGATTTATTATTTGACATAACTTATTGTCATTGTTTGATCATTGCAACAAGAGTACTACTTACAATTAATATCACTGTCCAAAGACTTGATATTAATGTTGTGCTTGGTATCTTGAAATGTTGTCATGTAATTAATCAATTTAATGACTGTTTACTTTGGTTATTTTATGTGAGCATAGTTTATTTATTTAATTTTGTTCTCTATTCAGCTTTAATGTCTACTACTACAATATCTGCCAACATGAATAATGTTCCAATGTTAAATGGAACAAACTTTAAGGACTGGAAAGAGAACATATTGATTGTTCTTGGCTGCATGGACATAGACTTGGCATTGAGAATGCCAAAACCGAATGATCTCACTGCACAAAGTACCCCTGAGGAAATTGCGTACTTTGAAAAGTGGGACCGTTCGAACAGGCTAAGTCTTATGATCATGAAGCGTGGGATTCCAGAAACCTTTCGAGGTGCAATAACAGATGACAATATCATTGCCAGTAAGTTCCTTGAGGAAATTCAGAATCGTTTTGTCAAAAACGATAAGGCTGAAACAAGCACGCTTTTAGCAAGCTTGATTTCAATGAAATATAAGGGCAAAGGTAATGTCAGAGAGTACATCATGGAGATGTCTCATCTTGCTTCAAAACTTAAGGCACTAAAGCTCGACTTATCAGATGATTTGCTCGTGCATTTAATTCTCATCTCTCTTCCTGCACAATTCAGTCAATTTCAGGTCAGTTATAACTGCCAAAAGGAGAAATGGACTCTCAATGAGCTCATTTCATTTTGTGTGCAAGAGGAAGAGAGATTGAAGCAAGAGAGGACTGAAAGTGCTCATCTGTCAAGCACTTTTAAGGGCAAGGGTAAAAGGAAGGATAAAGGAAAGGAAGTTGCTGTTCCTAAGGGTCCAGTGCAAAAGAAACAGAAAAGTAATGAATGTTGTTTCTTCTGTAGTAAGCCTGGACATCAGAAGAAGGAATGTGCTAAGTATAGCGCATGGCGTGAAAAGAAAGGTATAATTCCTATTTTGGTCTGTTCTGAGATCAATTTAGCATATGTACCAAGAAACACTTGGTGGGTAGATTCTGGTGCTACTACTCACATTTGTGTTTCTATGTAGGGTTGCCTAACCTATCGAGAGCCAACTGATGCTGAAAGACGTATCTTTGTGGGTGACGGCAAGTCGGTGGAAGTGAAGGCAATAGAGCATTTTAGATTGTTATTAAAAACTGGTTGTTATTTGGATTTGAAAGACACTTTTGTTGTACCGTCTTTTAGACGGAACTTAATTTCCATTTCTGTTTTGGACAAATTGGGTTATTATTGTTCATTTGGAAATACTCAGTTTACTTTGTCTTTAAATTCAAATGTTATTGGTACTGGTTTACTTAATACTTTTGATAATCTATATTTGCTGGAAACTGTTTCATCTTATAATGAAACCTTGCATGTAGAGTCACGAGGTACAAAGCGAAAATTAGATAAGGAAACTTCAGCCTCATTATGGCACAAACGCTTAGGTTACATCTCTAAATCTAGAGTTGAGCGACTTGTGTCTGATGAGATTTTGGAATCCCTTAATTTTTCAGATTTTGATGTCTGTGTTGAGTGTATCAAGGGAAAACAGACCAAAATGAAGAAATTAGATGCAAATCGGACTACGGGCGTCTTAGAATTGATTCATACGGATATTTGTGGTCCATTCCCTACAGCATCTTGGAATAGTCAACAATATTTTATAACATTCATAGACGACTATTCTAGATATGGGTATCTATTTCTTATACATGAGAAATCACAGTCTTTGGACATGTTCAAAATATTTAAGGCCGAAGTTGAGTTACAACTCAACAAACGGATAAAGAGTGTCAGATCTGACCGTGGTGGTGAATACTACGGTAGATACGACAAATCAGGTGAACAACGTCCGGGACCGTTTGCTAAATACCTAGAGGAATGTGGAATCGTCCTTCAATACACTATGCCAGGGTCTCCTAGCATGAATGGTGTATCTGAGAGACGAAACAGGACGCTTAAGGACATGGTACGAAGTATGATTAGTCAATCTACTTTACCAGAGTCACTCTGGGATGAAGCTCTAAAGACAACAACTTATATCCTGAATTGGGTGCCAACTAAAGCAGCTGCAAAAACGCCTTATGAACTTTGGGTTGGGCGAAAGCCTAGTCTAAAGCATTTGCGTATTTGGGGATGTCTTGCTGAGGCGAGGCCTTATAAACCTCATGCAAGAAAATTGGACTCCAAAACCATTAGCAGCTACTTTATTGGCTATGCAGAACGATCAAGGGGTTACAAGTTTTATGATCCTACTAGTAAGTCTATATTTGAGACGGGAATTGCAACATTTTTTGAGGATGTTGAGTTTGGGAGGGGAAATCGAGTTAGAAACATTGTCTTTGAGGAGGAAGAGGGAGTAATCCCAATTCCTGCTACTACTTTTCTTGACGATGTGCAGGTTTCCATACCTGTCATTGATCAAGAAATGAATTCAGATCCTCGGCAAGACAATGTTATTCAACCCCTCATTCAAAATGAGGTAATTGTTCCAGAGGAACCAATTCCTGAGGAACAACCTCAACAACCTCAAGAACCCGCGCCATTGAGGCAATCCACGAGAGAAAGGAGATTTGCAATTTCAGATGATTATATTGTATATCTCCAGGCGCTTGTTGCACATTTTGACCTTGAGTTGCATCAAATGGATGTCAAAACAGCGTTTCTCAATGGTGACATTGAAGAAACAATTTATATGGTACAACCAGAAAACTTTGTGTTAGGAGATTCAAAGAATATGGTTTGTAAATTGACGAAATCCATATATGGACTCAAGCAGGCTTCTCGTCAGTGGTACTTCAAGTTTCATCAAGTCATTGTTTCGTACGGTTTTGAGATGAATGTCGTTGATGATTGTGTGTATCACAAGTTCAGTGGGAGTAAGCATATTTTTCTAGTTTTGTATGTCGATGACATTTTATTTGCCACAAATGACATAGGCATCTTGCATGACACTAAGAGATTTCTATCAAAGAATTTTGAAACGAAAGATCTTGGTGAAGCTTCCTTTGTATTAGGAATTGAGATACACCGAGATCGCTCTTGGGGTATATTGGGATTGTCACAAAGGAACTATATTGAGAAAGTTCTCAATAGGTTTGGCATGCAAAATTGCAAACCAGGTGAAACCCCAGTCTCTAAGGGAGACAAATTTTGTCTCAGCCAATGCCCAAAGAATAGCCTTGAAATTAAAGAAATGCAGAAGAATCCTTATGCTTCGGCTATAGGGAGTCTAATGTATGTACAAGTATGTACGCGTTCGGATATTGCGTTCATAGTTGGCATGTTAGGCAGATATTTAAGTAACCCAGGCATGGATCATTGGAAAGCAGCCAAACGGGTTATGAGATACTTACAGAGAACAAAGGAGTATATGCTCACATATAGAAAATCAGATCGGTTAGAGATCATTGGGTACTCCGACTCTGATTTTGCTGGATGCCAAGACAGCAGGAGATCCACATCGGGTTATGTTTATCTGTTGGCTGGTGGGGCAATTTCTTGGCGGTCTGCCAAGCAAACGCTTGTGGCTTCATCCACCAGGCCGCGAATTTGTGGCTTGTTATGAGGCATCAAATCATGGAATATGGCTGCGAAATTTTGTCACTGGGCTGTGTATTTTAGAGGGGTTGAAAGACCACTCAAATATTTTGTGACAATAAATCAGCTTTATATTCTAACAACAACAAACCAACAATCAAAACATATTAACATCAAGTTTCTGGTTGTGAAAGAAAGAGTGCAGAGTGGTCAGATTTTTATAGAGCAATTGGAACAAACTCCATATGCGAATCCGCTCACAAAGGGACTACCGCCCAAAGTCTTTCACGAGCATACTGCTCATATGGGTGTTATCCTGTTTGAGGATACTTTAGTTTAGTGGGAGTTTGAATTTGATGTGTTGTTTTATGTTGAACTTCAAATTTGTTATATATACATATATTATTCAGTTTACTTTCTGCAGAAGTAAAGTTTTGGTTTAACACACTCTGTTAAGTAATGTGATATGATTGATCTCAATAAAGAATAAAGTAGGACTAGTTGAAAATAACATGTTTGGATCACATTACATGTAATTTTCATGCTACACATCCATGATTGATCTATGTCATTTGGTTGTATTGGTATATGTGACCATTGATAGATTTAGTCACGATAAATGTGACGAAGATCGCTTTGATCCTGTATCAGTATGATTAATGGAGAGATTGTTCGGAAGTACCCTGATTGTGATGGCAATTTCATGAGCTCATAAGGTTATGCACATTTACAAAGTTACATATGTGGCCCAGTGGGAGATTGTTGGAAAATTATTATTATTATGTGGGGCCACACATGTAATTTTAATTGTGCTTTGCTATCTTATAGTTTGGCCAAATAAAAGGTGATCTATAAAGTTTAATTTTGGTATCGGGTATTAAATTATCGGGAATTAATGTGTAGAGAGGACTTGTATTTTTAAGTTGATGAGGGGCCAATTTAAAAATACCAATAATTGGTAACCGCCTTTGGCGGTTATCTATATAAAGGGGTCATGGTCCCCATTTGAGCGTAGTGCTTGTAGAACACAAGTTTTCTCTGTATCCCCATCAACAGAAAAAAAAAAAAAAAACCATTCAGACAACTACGCATCAATTGGAAGATCTGAACCCGTTCGATAGAAGAACGCTATAGATTCTGGTACGCTTCCGCTATAATCTCTTCTTCTTCTCTTGATTCAACATGGGATGATGAAAACTATGATTTTCGTTTTCTGTAAACAAATTTCTAACAGTTTAAGTTGGATGAAAGTAATAATTCTAGTTATTTTAGCTTCCCAACTTCGCTATATAACTTTGAGAGCACAGAGTCTATAATCATGAGCAACACTAGAGATGAAAATGGGTTGTTTCATCTACGTCTAATTTAATGTTGCTAATGAATTTATGGTACAATATTGTCTAATTTCAATTAAATAGCATATCATCTCATTTAGATTGTAACTCTCTTAACTTTAAACATATATTGTATCATATTTTTTATTAAACTCACATTATTAAATAGTTATGTATCATATTTTCTATTATTTTTATATTTTTGCTTGTCTTATTTTGGCCCATTAAAACAAATGATGTATCTCAATTGACATAGTTTCTTTACCCATCTCATTAAAAATTGAAACAAGATGAAATGAGATGAATTTTGAAAATTAATAAGTTGTAAAATAAGCTTTGTTAATATTTCATTTTAATTTACACATCTAAACAATACTATAAAACCTTAAAATCATTTGAATGATAAAGGTTAAAGATAAATAAATTTCAATATTTTTAGTTCACTTACTAACAACTTAAGCTATTAGGAGAATCAAATGATAACAATATTCTAACATAGTATTATAGCGTAAAGATCTACGTTCAAACCTCTCTAATTCTAAAATTTTCTCTTATGTGAGTTAATATTAAATAAGTTTATTTTTACTTGTACCTCACTTTATGTCTATCACAAGATAGTTAGCCGTCTACCTCCTAAGAACTTGAGTTTTAAGAGAAATAGTTGATAACAATCTTCTAAAAAATATTTATCTGTATTCGTCAAAAGAAATCAAGATCCAAGGGCAAGGTACTTTATACTTTAATTTGATAAACAAAGAATTAAACTTATATTTTAAAAGCAAAACTGGAGTCTTAGTTTTACCTTGAAGAGTAGGTAACGATAGACAAACCATCCAGTGTAACCTAGCCCTACTAATTCCATGATCTTCGGAAGCTGGAAAAGCAAAAAAGTTCAAACCGGCGAGGTCCAAGTAATTTCTACTATAGAAAAACGTTAAAAAAACGAAACACACGCAGGGCCACACAGTTGTATTAAATATGAAGAACTGTAACTTTCTATGTTAAAACTAAACAAATTGCAATAATTTTCTTGAATGCAATTTAGCTCACTTACCAGAGGTACTGAGTTGATAGCACCAACAATATTTGAAGATAGCCAGACTGCTAAGATCGCCCCACCTCCATAGAGAAGTACAGTGGATTTGTTTTCAACTGCATCCCACTGATAAGGAGGACGTGAAAGAGATTATTTTAGTCCAATCACGATTTGACTTGTTTAAATATAGCAGGTTCCGTTTCATATATAATCCATTTATTTAAATGGTTTAATTTTAATTTTTAAACCTTCTAAAATCAACATATTTTCGATATAAATTTTGAATTTAACATTTTGATATAAATATGTTTATATAAATATAAAAAATTAAAAATATTCATATTATAAAGTAAGCATTAAGAATATGCAATAAACATGTGTTCAAAATGTTACATAAATAGAACGTACTTATGTTTAAGACATTTATGAAGATGCATTGAACATGTGTTCATCATGTTACCAAAAATTGAACATATGAGGAAATTAAGATCTATGAATGCTATGCATTTAAACCAATATGATATTACTAAGCTGCAGAATCAAATAAATAAGATCTATATCCACAATATATATTGAAGAAAAGAGTTATAAACTTTTCCTAATTCCAATAGTAGTATAATATATGAGTTGTATTTGCCTTCTCCTTCAAGTCTGTAAGAAGTTCACCAGCATCAACAGAAGTGGATGTCTCCTCTGAAGAAGATGCTCTAACTTCAAGCAGTGGAAGCCTTCTGAACTCTATTTGACAAAGATGTACATTGAGTGAAATTTTGAAGTTGGTCATGAGTTCAGAAACGATTTCAAACAGTGAAAATGAACCGTTTTTTTATATAAGAATACAAACAAGAATAGAAAGCATCCATCCTTGGAACACAAAAATCAGAACTATCTGAGTGACATGGAGAACTATCATAACTATCTATGTGATATCAAGGGTAAAGGTGTTAAGGTTCCTGTGGCTTACCCAAATAAAGCGCATAAGTCCTGTAGCTTTTTAGTAGACTACAAAAGTTTTGTTGGTTTCATAAAATTAACAATAAAGTCATATTTTAACTATTAATTGAAAAATTTGTCATATTCTATCATATGCTGGTCATGTAACTATTTATAAAGTCATTCATACTCATTTACCATTACCCTAATAACTTCAATAAAATTATTATTTTACAAATACTCTTGCAAAAATTTGGTAACATGATTGAATTTAGTCAAATTTTTTAGTCAACAGTCAAAATAGAATTTTAGTTTTAATTTTATGAAAGTAACAGGACTTGTATAATCTACTAAAAAGTTACGAGATTTATGCATTCTACTTATATAAGCTATAGTAAACCTGGTGCCCTTCTCCCGTGATATCAACGGCAACTTTGCGACTTTGTCCCAAAGTTGGGAAGTTTAAATTTATTTATTATGAAGTGCCTAATATATACACTTTTTATGTAGACATCCAATGAATACAAAATTTCATTTCCACAAAAAAAAAAAAAAAAACATTTTTACTTGAATCCATTACATTACACGAAGAGATCCACAAGTTCCTGCTTGAAGAAACATAATATAGAAATCCTCTCATCTTCACATTTCCCACCTTAAGATCGTCACATTTCCCACCTTCGTTTAGACATATATGTTTGGTTAAATTTCAAGTAAGAGAAACTTCCTAGTCTTTGCCATTTGGATGTCGTATTACACATTATATAATGAATTGTGAGGTTGCTAAGAACATGTGCATTGAATTTTGGGGTAAGAGTGCCTGATTTGGCAATGTGGAACTAGGAAAACTTAAAGACAATATGTCTGATTTAGAGCCCGTTTGAAATCGTTTCTCCTTTTACTTAAAAGGGGAGTTTCAAATTGATTAAAGCACTTTTAAAAGTATTTGACAATATCTATGTAAAAAGTTTAAAAATTACTATTTGCATTTTTAATAAATGTAATCCTTACTTTTAGGATAAATAATTTCGAAAACATGATTCCATCTTAATATTATTATTAAAGTACAAAATAAAACAATTTTTAATATTTTTATCCCAAACACCTGATCTTTTTAATCAAATAACTTCGTTTAAATCAGTAATCTTGAAACCATTACTCTTGAAATCACTTATAAAATAAGCATATCCAAACAGGCCCTTATTCTGCTACCAGTCCTGTCTCTACTTCCTTTATGAAGGAATGATAGATGTTTTGTGTTGCTCCTTTTGATGTTTGGAAGTTGCAATTGGTAGTATGGTTAGTCAGTTACAGGGATACAATGCTGTGTTTGTTGGTTTCTTCTTAAACATTTACCAGCTTTTCTTAATTTTGGTCGTTGGCTTTAGCTACTCTGTGTTTTGTTTTTGTTGGTTAGACTGTGTTTAGTTTGGGAGTTCTGTGCTTAATTTCTATTCAGCACTTCAGCTAGCTCGCAACTTAGTGATAACCCAAAACAAACTTCACCAACCAAAAATTACAGAAGTAACAAAAGAAAAGAAAATCATATAATTTTATTAATATGGGAAATTTTAATTGCGTAGGCCATAACTATTCGACCAATTGCCTCAGTGAAATAACAAAAGAAAGTACCTGACGAGAAATGTTTAATGGGGAAAGACGAGTGAGAAGATAAACGACAAGGGAGGTAAGGCAGGGCGGAACAACGAGTTGATTTGGTCGGGAGGTGTGAAATTAGGATGGTTGTGGCCGCCGAATACGCCGCCGTTGCTGCCATAACCTTATACGTGGCTGCCTGTGGATTCTTATCCTTTTAATATGTTTTATTTTTCACTCTCTGTCTCTGGGAGCTCTTGCCTTAGATTTGATTTCCTCTATTTTTATGGTTACAGTATTATCAGCAGATTCGTATTTATTTTTTATTCAGATTAATTATATCTAACACCTTATAATATTATCTAAAAATGCGAATCGTTTTTACATTTTTTTTAATAATTCTGTTATATATTATAATATTAATAATCTATGTACAAAAATAAATATATAATATTAATATATGTTACTTATTATTATTAAATTGAATCATAATTTTATCATCATAAATTAATTATATATATTATTAAATTTTATATTATATTTATTATTTAATTTATATGTTAATCAACAATTAATTTATATAAGTCATTATATAAATGATGATTAATTTATGTGGCGTTATCTAAAATTACTATTCCCAAACAAGCTCATTCCAACGTCTGACGCGTGTACAAATATCGCATCGTCCTTGGATGATTCTCTATCTGCAATCCACTTTTGAAGTCTGTCTTCGTTTTTTTCTTTTTGAAAAAGTTCAACTAAGGTCAATTACTTTGTAATTTTGTATTAGACATTATAATTTAAATTGTTATACTTTAATTATCTTATTATTATTATTAACAATTTAATTATTTTAGATTAATTTTAGTTATTTTATGTTTCATTTTTTTTTTAACATCTATTAATTCCTACTAGTACAATTTTATAAGTTTTGTAAGTCTTTTGAGTCCTTATTAGGAATATAGAGTCTATTTTATTTTATTTAGTATTTTTGTTTACCTTTATATAAAATATTTTATTAGTAATTAATATTACACACATTTATATAGAATTGAGCACTTTATATGCTTGTACGTTACACATATTATATAGAATTAAGTACTTTATATGCTTGTACGTTACACATATTACGAAATAATTGAGAGTATTTAATTTACATGATTAGGTATATTATTAATGCATTTAATTAACTAGGTCTCATAACTATTTATATGTTTAGTTTGATATAGTCATGATAACATTTTCATTGTAATAATGGAGACATGTATTAAAAATAACTCTAAAAATTTTGTAAATAATTACTAATTATATTACGGTGATTAATTTGTAATGTTATTTAAATGATGACATTATAATTGTTGATCTTGAATATATATATATATATATATATATATATATATATATATATATAATTTACAAATATATATTTTAAATAAATAACAATACTAATATATATTGATAATTTTTAAAAATAATAAAAATAATTTAAGGATAGTTAATTAATTAATAACAGTCCCTAAAAACTTATTGGAACGATTAATAACCTCCCAAAATATAAGTTTTAAACCGTCCCTAAACTCCTTTAAGAACGGTTGTTTAATTTTTAGACACAATTGTATTTTATTAACCTTCTTAAAAGTTGTACCTTTTGGGATGCTCGTATAAATGATTATTACGACAAAAAAAAAATCGTTCTTAAAGACGATTTTTGTAGTAGTGACGTATTGACATTTCTCGTGATCGAGTTTTTATAATTGTTATTCATACTGATATAGCTACTTGTGGATGTTACCACTTAAGATTGGAGTCTAAGTCGATTTACCACGTTACATGTTGTGTTTTTGATCACATGTTGCGAGGGTACAATCGTCATTTAAATATGTTCTCACATAAGAGGTCTTCTATTAATTTCACTATATGTTTTCCTAATTTACATGTTGTATGCTTATTATTTTTTTATTACATGTTGCTAACCTATATAGGAGCCTGTGAGGCACATTGTCACTAGTGTGCATATTGTAGATTGTTCTTTTTTATCTACTTAATATTTTCTTGTTGTATTGATTTAAACATATTGTTATTACTTATTCCGCTGTGCTATTTGCTTAATTCAAGTCTTAAGACCTGTTTGGCCAAGTTGGAATAGAGCTCGCGAAAAGATTTCATGAGTTGAAATATCCATCTCCTTTAAGTCATAGTTACCTATTTGGGTCAATTCACATATTTCAATTGTTCCAACGAATAGAACTCTTAGGAATTTTATCAATAATAGTTCATTTAATGGCGAAATGGGGGCAAAGTTTAGAAGTAGATTTCTCTTTGACGAGGAGAATCCTTAACAAGTTCTATCTTCCTTTTTTCTTCTTGTTTCCCAACTCATGAACCCAAACAGTTATCACCTCTTACTTCTATGGCCACTAACATTGTCACCATCACTCATGATCAACCCCACTACTTACGATCAACACCACTTTCATCATCATCTATCATACCATCTTTGTATGTTTTCAAGCTAATGATGGCAATGTAAAGTGTGATAGTGTTAGGTTCATTTTGCAACAAAATCAACCATATACCACCAAAATTGACCAAGTACAACCCAAATAATCAACCCTTGAATGGAACGACCATTATGGATCATAATCGTAGTCCAGACTTATGATGACATCATGACTAGTTTGCAACAAAATTACCAAAATTGATCTCGAACCACCAACATCGATCAAAACAACCAAAATCATAGTACAAACTTGTAATGGTGTCAAGTTTAGTTTGTAACAAAATCAACCATAATTCATAACAAGTTGCAACATGTATTTCTAAATTTTGGCTCTCTTTCAATATTTTTAATCTTTCAAGACACCTAGAGATCATTCAAATAAATCCCCTAATTCATATCATATCTTTTCTTATACATAAATACATATACATTTACATACATATGCATATACACATGAAAAAAATTTCATTGATACCCCTAAGGTTTTAATTTTTTTCATTAATGTCATCAATGTTTCAAAAATAGGTTGCAATGCCCTCAATGTTTATTGAATCTTCACAAATGCCCCTAGTCTATACCTACTATAAAAGTGGGAGTCTTCTATTTGAAAAGGAATTGACCGTTTCCTTACTTTTTCATATTTTATAGAATTGGTATCCCTTTGAATTTTAGTTTATTTATATTATTTTTAAATTTAAGTTTAGTTAGAGTTTATCCACTTTAATTACAATAAAATAGAGTTAATTATGATTTGATGTTAAGAAAAAATTATAATAAATAATATTGATATAAAGATAGTTGCATACTCACAAATTTAAATTCATAATTCAAAATGCATATCATGATACATATACATATCAAGTCATATTAAAATATAAATAGAAAAAAAAAATTATACCATAATATATTTACCTATTTTTAGAGTGATATTTTTTATAAATACCATAATCTATTTACCTATTTTTACCATAATATATTATTATACAAACTTTACCTTCCATATTGGCTTAAAAGAAAATTTTACCTTATATATTTATTTATTTTTAGAGTGATATTTTACACTATAATTTTAATTTATCTTATTTTATTAAATGTACATACAATTTTTTTTGGTTACTGTAAATACACCTACTACAATCACTACTAATAATAATTTTTCATTTTTATTTGGAAAAAAACCTTCCTACATTTAGCATTTGTAATTGTTTTTTCTTTACTATTATTTTATGCTCAATAAATAAAATCTTTCAACAAAGGCCTATGTTTTCTCTATAAAAGAAAAAGGACTTGTAAAAAAAAATTTCTTTAATTTCACTTCATCATAATTAATTAGAGTATATAATAATGCATATATATGTAAATAATAATGTCAACTTTTATTTTCATTTAGCAAAGAAAACTCATATTTTACCCGATAAAAGATAAAATTATCGCTATTAATATAAGTACTAATGAATCATAAATCATATCAAATTTTAGTTTTTAACTACTTATTAATTATCAATTTTAAAATCAGAAGTTCTAAATTTAAACCAACATTGCAATGGCATTACAGCCATTCAATGAGTCATTAATATATATGATATTTATCTTTAATATTTATATTTAAACTTCTAACGTATGCATATTTCATTAAATATTTCGTGGGTATTATATATAGCCATTTTGAAAATGTGCATTTCATTCGTTCTTTTGTTGATCTATATTTTCCTTTTTCCATTTTATGGAGATAGAATGAGCCTTAGCCCTCCATGGAACTTGGTAGCCACGATCAACCAGAGTTAGGACTGAGGAAGCTTCACTACTCAGAGTTCAAGTTCGGACTTCACTACCTAGAGTTCGGGTTTTGACTTCACTATGCAAAGTTCGGGTGCAAATGAAGTCTCACCTCCTTCACAGCTAAGAGCACCCAGGGCTCAGAACTTAGAACCAATAGTGACTGTGACAATTTCCATCATGCATGCACAAGGATGGCCACTCCTTCCCTAGACCCATGCTCCAACTTTCAAACGCACTAGGGTAGAAGGGAATCACAACCTTCCACCTGACCAATGCATGTCATTCCCCTAGAAAGGACATTAGACTCCAAAAGCCCCTTGTTACATTTGGAACAGTAAGACCACCTACCTAGTGCCAAGTGATGGTTAAGTCATATCTAGGAACTGGGCACCATTACCTAATGTCACCATTGTCTCATTGGAACTAGTGTTGTGCATTATTCATCCCCAACACCCATGATCCAAGATCCAGACAATGGCCAACTATTGTCTCAATGGATCAAAACTTGCAAGGAAATGATGTGGGGCACTCACCATTTGGCACCTGTAAAAAATTTATCCAAGATCTAGACATTAGTTGGATTTGAGTAGTTATCCATAGGTCCTATGATGGATTAGGAAGGAATCACCTTCCTAGAGCCATGTAGCGATGACTTATCTTGCTAGGCATAAATCTAAAAAGTAGCACGTTCTGCAAAATCATGTACTAATCATCACCCTATGAGGGTGGAACATAGGGTCAAACCACGCATTGGGGTCGGAGGGTACCACGACCTTCCACTGGAACAATGCGTGGCATTCCCTAGAAAAAATACGTAAGGCCCTAAAAGCTCCTCATCACACTTGGGACAGTAGGAAAACGTACCTAAGACCAAGTGTTGGTTAAGTGTTACCTAGGAACTGGGCACCACAGC
This sequence comes from Elaeagnus macrophylla, assembly GCA_029378325.1. Taxonomy (NCBI): domain Eukaryota; kingdom Viridiplantae; phylum Streptophyta; class Magnoliopsida; order Rosales; family Elaeagnaceae; genus Elaeagnus; species Elaeagnus macrophylla. The sequence continues at coordinate 41,675,366 of CM055642.1, forward strand.
CCACCTAGCCATTTTCTTAATGGAACTAGTGTTGTGCCACGCCAAAGAAGGCTTACAACCCCTTAGGCATCCACAACACCCTTAACCCTTAATTTAGGATCTAGATTATGGTCAACTAATGTCTTAAAGGGTGAAGTCTTGTGAGGAAACAATGAGGAAGCTAGCACCTGTGACAACTTCTCCTAGGATCCTGATGAGTGCTCGAAAAGCACTAATATTTCGTGATTAATTATGCTTGATTGATTGATATATAGATTTATTATGACTATTATTTCGATTATTTTCATAAATCTATCTATTCGGAGTCACGGGTATATTTTAGTGCATTTCAGGTGTTTTTAGCGTCAAATGATTCAAATGATGAAAACACGCGAAGACGGAACACCTACAGCGCTCGGATCACAAGTTACGAACTAATCAAGACGAATATGTAAGCCTTACATATAGTGCCATCACATATGTAAGGGGGACGTGAAAAGAAGGAAAGCATTGCGCGCCGCGGCGAGAGAATTGCATGCCGCGGCGTGAGGCTCTCGGGTTTGATCCTGAAAACATAGAAGCATTGCGCGCCGCGGCGAGGGAATTGTATGCCGCGGCGGGGAGCTCTCGGGTTTTTGCATATTTTCCAAATTTTGTGTTGCGCCGCGGCGGGGAAAATGCATGCCGCGGCGCGCCTATTCCTATTGCAATCAGGAATCCCTTACATCTATAAATACCCCCTTAGACCCCCTTTACAACCAGAACTCGAAATAACTTGACCAATTCATACACAACTCTTCCTCTTCTCAATTTAGCGACCCAAACACGACATTCAATCAGTTTTGAGAGCGTTGCCACATTATAACGAAGCGAGAGACAATATTCTAAGGATTCAAGGAAGCTAACGACAATCGAAGATAAAGCTTACGGAGAAGTACGTCAACCAATCCATAAGCGGTATTTAGATTTAGGTTTTCCTTGTTGTTATAGAATTAATTCATCTTCTTTATTTGTTAAAGTGTATGATCATATTTTATTTGTCTATGAATAATAATATGAACATGTCTGGCTAATTTAATTATGGATGTTTAGTTTGTGTTGCCATGTTTGCTAGAATTATGTATGGTGTATCTTTTTGACTTATGAATAAAACACTTTTTGATTAAGAGCATGTTTAAATGTTTGATTATGAATAATCATGGGTCCATTTGATGTTCGTAGTTAGATTGAAAAACCTAAGAATTTAGTTAGAGGAATGTCACCTTAACTCTATTCCGAAACACTTAATCAAAGATTCAAGTTAGTGACTTAGTCATAGCATTAATTTGATTGGCATGTTTTCCTTGCGCATAATTTGATTGCTATTTAATTTACCCCCGCCAAAGGCAGTTAATTAGTAATCAACAAAGAGACCTACCCCCGCCAAAAGGAGTTTCGTAATTAAAAGAAAAGCCGGTAGTTTTGTTTATATAGGACGTTCATGTATCTCACCATACCTTTTCGATGCAAACATGGTTAACCAAGCTAAACGTCCATACATCCTCTATTGATATTTGATTTGATTGATTGTTTGATTGCGATCTTGTTTTCGTTTGATTGTCGTATGATTGTTCTCGTCACCAAAAACAAACACCCTTTTTTTTACAGTTTTACTTGCTTTAGAATTCTAGTTACTTAGAGTTTTAGTTTCACTAGAACTCTATTTAATTAGTGTTTTGTTTTCATTAGAACTCTGTTTAAGTTAAAAGTTAGTTATTTAAAACCACTGCAATTCCTTGAGAGACCGACCTTGGAAGTTGCTTATCACTTTACTACGAGTGATTCGTACACTTGCGAGTACACATTTTAACACATCAAGTTTTTGGCGCCGTTGCCGGGGAATTGGCGTTTTAAATAATTTTCCTTTTAATTTTTTAGAGTTTCTGATTTATTTTTATTTGTTTATTTTTTTTATTTATTTCTTTATTTTATTTATTTATTTTTATTTGAAAAAAAAAATCCAAAAAAAAAATCAGAAAATAAAAAATCAAAAAATATAGTGCTTAATTTTCCAATTTCACTGCTGCCTTGATCTTCGTTTGCTTTTTATTTGTGCATGCAGGGTAGGAGATCACTTAACAAGGAACTCTCTCCTTTCATTGACAACATACATAGAGTCAAACACCGATCAAAGAAACTGGATAATCAATATCAAGAGGAAGAAGTCCAACAACAATTGCAAGCACCAATGGGTGACAACGTAGCTAGGCAAATGATGAACAAAGAGTTTGCAAGACCTATCATTGGGACCGCCACATCGTGCATTCGACTTACAGAGGCGGCTAGGAATTATGAATTGAAAAATATTCATTATTCCATGCTTCCCTCCTTTTACGGTATCCCTAATGAAGATCCTTTAAATTTTATGCGTGAGTTATATGCTACTGTGCAAACTTTTCCATTGCAGGGACTTAGTGAAGATCAACTACGCATGAGGTGTTTTCCATACACTCTCAAGGATAGAGCTAAGTCTTGGCTAATGACGTTGGCACCCGGTTCTTTGGTCACATGGGACGATGTTTACAATAAATTCATGGGTAAGTTCTATTCCCATCAAAAGACATCTGATCTAAGAACAAAAATTGCTACTTTTTCGCAGATGGACGGAGAACCCTTCCACGAGGCTTGGGACAGATTCAAATTGCTGTTGATACAATGTCCACATCACCACTTCCCGTTGCAGTTACAGAATCAGTTTTTCTACGACGGATTGACGCTACAATGTCAATTCACAGTTGACAACGCTGCAGGAGGAGCTATGGGTGAGAAAACAGCGGATGAAACTTATGAGCTATTCGAGATGTTGGGAGCCAATTCCCAACAAAAGAACGCTAGAGGAAGACGAGCTGGAGTCCACGAATTAGGCTCCAACAATGAAATGGCCATGCAACTTGCTGAATTGACGAAACAAGTGCAACTTCTCACAACCTCAAATGTTAATCAAATGCCAAAACACGAGGTATGTGGAGTTTGTGGTTCATATGGACATGGTGCTAACGTTTGTTCTTTTGCAGGTGATCCTTATACAGGTACTACTGAAGAGGCGAATTTAATGCAAGGGTACTAACCTAGACCTAGGAACGACCCTTATTCAAACACCTATAACCCTGGATGGAGGAATCACCCTAATTTTGGATGGAAACAAAACAATAGCCAACCATTTGTCCAAAACCAAACACAAGGCCAAAACATAAACCGACAATTTCCCCAAAATAAACCGACCATAGAGGAAACCCTAAATAATTTCATACAATCTTGTAATGGAAGGATGGAGTCTATGGAAGCTTCAGTGAAAAGAGTGGAAATGCAAGTGGGGCAGCTAGCGGAACAAATGCACAAGCGAGAGACGGGAAAGCTGCCCAGTCAACCCGAACAAGCCAAAGCTGTCACAATTCTTCGGAGTGGTAAGGTCGTTAATAAAATTTTACCTGAACTTTCTAATGATTTACCTTATAGTGCAGGTAGCATGGAAGATGACAACGATGCTTCTAAGGAATTGGAGGAAAGAGGTGACAAGCATGAAGAGCCTTCAAAGGCAACAATTGGAGAGTCATCTAATCCACCTACACTACATAAGTCATCGGAGCCATACAGACCACCGATACCATTCCCACACCGTTTAAAGGACAGTAAGCAAGATAAGCAGTTTTCTGATTTGTATAACATGTTATCTAAAGTTAATATCAATTTGCCATTGTTAGACGTAATTAGGAACGTACCTTCGTATGCTAAATTTTTCAAGGAACTAAACACTAAGAAACGAAAGTATGAGCTTAATGAGAGAGTGATTGTATCTGAAATTGCTAGTGCGGTGCTTCAACGTAACTTACCTCCTAAGTTAAAAGATCCAGGTAGTTTCATAATTGATATTACTATGGGAGATAGGAAAGTAGCTAAGGCAATGCTTGATTTAGGCGCTAGTATCAATTTGATGCCTTACTCTATCTTCTTGCAGCTTGGTTTAGGAGAGCTAAAACCAACAACCATGTCCCTTCAACTTGCAGACAGATCTGTTAAATATCCGAAGGGCATGGTTGAGGACTTACTTGTACAGGTAGATAAGCTAATCATACCTGTTGACTTTGTGGTTTTAGACATGCAGGATAATCCATCTTTGGATAAGGAGCACACCATTCTTTTGGGTAGACCATTTATGGCCACTACCCAAACCATTATTGACGTCCAAAGTGGAAAGTTGACAATGACAGTCTTGGGAGAGACTGTTCATTTTAAGGTTTTTGATTCATCTCCTTACCCTTCCATTTCTGCTATTGATGAATGTTCTTTTGTGGAATGTTTAGATCCAATAATTCATGATACTTTTGAGCATGCTAGATTAGATGATAAATTGGAAGTAGCACTTACGATTGGAGAGGTTGATGACATCTTAGACTATGAGACTAGGGAGTACAGTGAATTGTTAGACAATGCCATATCACTAGATGACACTAGTACACCCCTAGATTTATTGGATGTCCCACACAATGATGAGATTGCTCCACCTGAATTGGAACTTAAGGAACTACCTAAGCATCTAAAATATGTGTTTTTGGGAGAGAATGAAACATACCCTGTTATTATATCATCTACACTCACCCAAAACCAAGAGGATAAATTGATTGGAGAGCTTAGGAAGTATAAAAAGGCTATAGGTTGGAGTATAGGGGACATTAGAGGCATTAGTCCGGCAATGTGCATGCATAAGATAAATTTGGAGGACAATGTCAAACCTGTTAAAGACGCACAAAGGAGACTTAACCCGATCATGCAAGAGGTAGTTAAGAAAGAGGTTCTGAAACTCCTAGCAGTAGGGGTAATTTATCCAATTGCTGATAGTAAGTGGGTTAGTCCCGTTCATGTGGTACCTAAGAAATCTGGAATAACCGTGGTTAAGAATGAGAAAGATGAATTAGTGCCCATTAGGATAATTACGGGTTGGAGGATGTGTATCGATTTTAGAAAACTGAATTTGTACACCAAAAAGGATCACTTCCCCCTCCCCTTCATTGATCAAATGTTAGAAAGACTAGCTGGGCACGAATTCTATTGCTTTTTGGATGGCCTTTCAGGTTATTATCAGGTACCCATCGCTCCGGAGGATCAAGAGAAGACTACATTCACATGCCCATTCGGAACTTTCGCTTTTAGGAGAATGCCCTTTGGACTATGCAATGCACCTGCCACCTTTCAAAGATGTATGATGTCAATTTTTTCGGACATGGTGGAGAAATTTATTGAGGTATTTATGGATGACTTTTCAGTTTTCGGTAATTCCTTTGATGATTGCTTGCATAAATTGACTTTAGTATTAGAACGATGCATTGAATGCAATTTGACGCTCAGTTGGGAAAAAAGTCATTTTATGGTCCAACAAGGGATAGTGCTAGGACATGTCATATCTAGCAAAGGAATTGAAGTTGACAAGGCTAAGGTAGATTTAATTGTAAAATTGCCTCCACCTACATCTGTTAAGGGTATACGAAGTTTCCTAGGACATGCGGGTTTCTATAGACGGTTTATTAAGGATTTTTCCAAAATTAGTCGTCCATTATGTAATCTATTGTCCAAAGACATTTTGTTTGATTTTGATGATGCATGCCTTGTTGCTTTTAATGCTTTAAAGGATAAGCTTACTTCTGCACCTATAATTGTTGCTCCTAATTGGTCTTTACCATTTGAAATCATGTGTGATGCGTCTGATTATGCTATAGGAGCTGTTTTGGGGCAAAGAGTGGATAAGAGATTACATGTTATATACTATGCGAGTAAGACACTCAATGACGCCCAAATTAACTACACCACCACTGAAAAAGAGTTATTGGCTGTGGTATTCTCACTTGATAAATTTAGGTCTTACTTGGTAGGAACTAAAGTCATTGTGCATTCGGATCATGCCGCTTTGAGATATCTATTGACTAAACCGAATGCTAAGCCTAGACTCATTAGGTGGATCCTGCTTTTACAAGAATTTGACCTAGAGATCAAAGACAAAAAAGGAACTGAAAATGTGGTAGCTGATCATCTGTCTAGGTTGATTACTGAATATGAACATGTTGAAGGTGAAAGTAAGGACACAATCATTGAAACCTTCCCTGATGAACAATTGTTTACAATAGGTCCAAATCCATGGTATGCTGACATTGTTAATTATCTAGCAAGTGGTATTTTGAGACCTAACATTACTTTTCAGGAAAAGAAAAGGTTTTTCAGTGTTTGCAGGCAATACTTTTGGGATGACCCGTATTTGTTCAAGTTATGTCAAGATCAAGTCATCCGGAGGTGTGTTCCCGAAGAAGAACATGAAAGCATCTTAACATTTTGCCATGAGCTACATTGCGGAGGCCATTTTGGTGGTAAGAAAACGGCCTTCAAGGTATTACAATCTGGTTTTTATTGGCCTACATTATTTAAAGATGCTAACATGTTTTGTTTGAGATGTGATAGATGCCAAAGGACCGGTAACATTGGTAAGCGTAACGAAATGCCTTTGACATCTAACCTTGTAGTGGAATTATTTGACGTGTGGGGGATTGACTTCATGGGTCCTTTCCCCCCATCTTTTGGCTACATTTACATACTAGTCGCTGTTGACTATGTTTCAAAGTGGGTAGAAGCGATACCCACTAAAACTAATGACGCTAATGTGGTTATTAAATTTTTGAAGGATAACATTTTTAGCAGATTTGGCACACCAAAAGCGATCATTAGTGATGGAGGCAGCCATTTTTGCAATAGACTCTTCGATGGACTTTTAAAGAAGTACAACATTTCTCATAGAGTGGCTACCCCATACCATCCCCAAACTTCGGGGCAAGTGGAAGTGAGCAACCGACAAATCAAAGGGATATTGGAACGCACAGTGCGCCCCTCAATGAGAGATTGGTCAGTCAAACTAAATGATGCCTTGTGGGCATATCGTACAGCGTACAAAACTCCAATTGGTATGAGTCCCTACCGGCTGATCTTTGGTAAAGCATGTCATCTACCGGTTGAGTTAGAACATAGAGCTTATTGGGCTATTAAGAAGCTCAACATGGACATGGAACAAGCTGGAGAAAAACGATTACTTCAATTGAGCGAACTTGAGGAAATTCGAGACGAAGCTTACGAAAACGCCAAAATCTACAAAGAGCGCACTAAGCGCTATCACAACAATGGGCTTCTCGGTAAGTATTTCGTTCCCGGAATGAAAGTTCTATTATATAATTCACGTTTGCGTTTGTTTCCAGGGAAATTACATTCTAGGTGGAGCGGACCTTATACAATTGCAAACGTACTTCCACATGGAGTCATCGAGTTGCTCAACCCGAAAACACAAGAACCATTTAAGGTTAACGGGCATCGTGTCAAGCCTTATTTGGAAGGAGATCACAATTTAAACAGCATTGATTTAATAAATCTCCTCGAGGAATAGACACGAGATCAGTCACGTCTTGCTAAGACGTTAAACTAAGCCCTTAATGGGAGGCACCCATTCAATATCGTATCTCTTTCGTTGTCTTTATTTCTTTTATTTCTTTTTCATTTATTTTCTTTTATTTTCCTTTATTTTTATTTTTATTTTATTTATTTTGGATTGTTTAACTTTGTTTGATGTTTTTGTGTCTTCAATTGCCTTAGTTATAATTAAAAATTGGGTTTGAATGTGAATTGTGTGCATACACTTTGAGGTTCAATATATGTTTATACACTCTTCATGAGAGAAGCGAGGAACAGTGAACCGGAGCATAGCGAGTAACGACACAATTTCATACGAAAGGGGGGTAACTTCTTACACTTTTTCTTAATTTCTTTTGTTCTTCTTTTTACATTGAGGACAATGCAGAAAATAGGTTGGGGGTGGGAAGAATATTCCATGAGCATGAAATATGACCAATTTTAAATTTTTAACTTTGTCACTTGAATTGTTTTTAGTTAGTGTCGTGTCTACTTGATTCAATCCGAAAATCTGTGATATTAACATGATTGTAATAACGGTGACATATGAGAGATGTTAGATTTTTACCTAAGCAATGAAGCACAGAAATGTTGGATTCATCTAATTTGAGAATTTTGTAGTACATGTGGTATGTATGCATGGTTAGTTTAACTATTCTGATTTGTGGAATGTATGCATGTTCATGATATGTTTTAAGTCTCAACAATCTCTAGAACTCATTTGAAAACACGTTGAAGCGAAATAATAGAAACAAATGCCACTTAGAAAATGATTTAGGCCATCTTTGGACCGTTTGAACTTTTCATGCTTTCCCGAAATATTTTATCAATAGCACACCCTTGGACTCAACATCGACATACATTAAACTACCCTTAGTGATAAGAGTACTTAGTGTAATATTTGATTTTCATGAGCAATTATGTTGTGTAAATGTAAATCTTGCTTTTCGATCAAAAAAAAAAAAAAATATTGATGATGATCGAAATAATAAGCAAGAATAAAGAAGAAAATCAAACAAAAGATCCAAAGGACATTTGAAGTTAAGGGAGGATGAAAAGAACACTTGGTAGAAAAAGTTGAAAATATACTTGTGAAATAAAAAGTACTCTTATCATATGAAAACATCATTTTTGTACTTTCATTATCACATACCTAGCCACAACTTTACAAGTTTAATGAAGTCCTATTGATTCTAGGTAGTTTAGTTTCTATATTAGTGGAGATGAGTTTGAAAAATGAGCATATGGAATTTGTAAGTGCAAAAATTCACATTCATATTTTACTTGCACATTTATGAGATATTAAAATGTAATCTATGAATATCATGCATGACACGGTCAGATAGTATAACTAACGGGTTTGTGGTTTGATTGGTTGTTCAAAATTCGATTACCATGATGAGTTTGATGTTTGGACTGTTTTTGAGCTTAGGTGATATTTGACTATTTCGTGTGCCACTCGTTATGAACAATTTTTGAGACATATGCATGGATTGATTCAAGTATGTTTAGAGTCTTTTATTTTTTTTTAGAGTCATACATGTTTGTGGGTATCATCACTGGAAACCCTCACGAGACTACAACTCGTCCACTAGGGCCACCTAGGGGTTTAAAGGCTTGTTGCATACGCTAAATGCAACCGTGACAATCTACGGAAGTGATTTAGGTTAGATTAGTTTATGTTATTTGTTTTTAAATCGCTTCACTTGCTAGAGACTAGCAAGAAGCTGGTTGGGGGTTGTGATGAGTGCTCGAAAAGTACTAATATTTCGTGATTAATTATGCTTGATTGATTGATATATAGATTTATTATGACTATTATTTCGATTATTTTCATAAATCTATCTATTCGGAGTCACGGGTATATTTTAGTGCATTTCAGGTGTTTTTAGCGTCAAATGATTCAAATGATGAAAACACGCGAAGACGGAACACCTACAGCGCTCGGATCACAAGTTACGAACTAATCAAGACGAATATGTAAGCCTTACATATAGTGCCATCACATATGTAAGGGGGACGTGAAAAGAAGGAAAGCATTGCGCGCCGCGGCGAGAGAATTGCATGCCGCGGCGTGAGGCTCTCGGGTTTGATCCTGAAAACATAGAAGCATTGCGCGCCGCGGCGAGGGAATTGTATGCCGCGGCGGGGAGCTCTCGGGTTTTTGCATATTTTCCAAATTTTGTGTTGCGCCGCGGCGGGGAAAATGCATGCCGCGGCGCGCCTATTCCTATTGCAATCAGGAATCCCTTACATCTATAAATACCCCCTTAGACCCCCTTTACAACCAGAACTCGAAATAACTTGACCAATTCATACACAACTCTTCCTCTTCTCAATTTTGCGACCCAAACACGACATTCAATCAGTTTTGAGAGCGTTGCCACATTATAACGAAGCGAGAGACAATATTATAAGGATTCAAGGAAGCTAACGATAATCGAAGATAAAGCTTACGGAGAAGTACGTCAACCAATCCATAAGCGGTATTTAGATTTAGGTTTTCCTTGTTGTTATAGAATTAATTCATCTTCTTTATTTGTTAAAGTGTATGATCATATTTTATTTGTCTATGAATAATAATATGAACATGTCTGGCTAATTTAATTATGGATGTTTAGTTTGTGTTGCCATGTTTGCTAGAATTGTGTATGGTGTATCTTTTTGACTTATGAATAAAATACTTTTTGATTAAGAGCATGTTTAAATGTTTGATTATGAATAATCATGGGCCCATTTGATGTTCGTAGTTAGATTGAAAAACCTAAGAATTTAGTTAGAGGAATGTCACCTTAACTCTATTCCGAAACACTTAATCAAAGATTCAAGTTAGTGACTTAGTCATAGCATTAATTTGATTGACATGTTTTCCTTGCGCATAATTTGATTGCTATTTAATTTACCCCCGCCAAAGGCAGTTAATTAGTTAATCAACAAAGAGACCTACCCCCGCCAAAAGGAGTTTCGTAATTAAAAGAAAAGCCGGTAGTTTTGTTTATATAGGACGTTCATGTATCTCACCATACCTTTTCGATGCAAACATGGTTAACCAAGCTAAACGTCCATACATCCTCTATTGATATTTGATTTGATTGATTGTTTGATTGCGATCTTGTTTTCGTTTGATTGTCGTATGATTGTTCTCGTCACCAAAAACAAACACCCTTTTTTTTACAGTTTTACTTGCTTTAGAATTCTAGTTACTTAGAGTTTTAGTTTCACTAGAACTCTATTTAATTAGTGTTTTGTTTTCATTAGAACTCTGTTTAAGTTAAAAGTTAGTTATTTAAAACCACTGCAATTCCTTGAGAGACCGACCTTGGAAGTTGCTTATCACTTTACTACGAGTGATTCGTACACTTGCGAGTACACATTTTAACACATCAGATCCAAACATTAGGCTCTCTCTAGGTAGTTACTTAAGTATTGTAACTCGAAAATTCCTTGTCTAGTCATTAAGAGTGACACTCGGAACCATCAAGAATGGGGACTTACAAACTACTTTCCTAGGAAAAGATGGTGGCCACTCTTAGAACAAATTGGACTCTAGAGGCGATCATGACTTGCCGCACTCAAGAAGCCTATAAAGTAAGGGGCTAGGAGGACTAGATCATTATACAGGAATTTTTAGAAATTTTCCTAAGGCAATCAGGGAGAACATCAAACCCTAAAAACTTGGAAAGATAAAAAAAAAAATTCAAGGATTTGGAAACCACTTGAGGAATCAAGACTTTGGACTCAGAAAAATCAACCAAAAAATGGAATTGGGATTCAGGAATTCAACAACAAAGTAAGGCATTCAAGAAAAGAAAGGCCTTAGAAGAAAACTTGGAATTGGCAGAAAGATAACAAAAGTCAAAATTTGGGTAAGTCATGTTAGTTAAAATCGCAACATCGACAAGACAAGACGTCAGTTACAAGACTGGCAGGAAACTGTTGCCACAGCTATAGCAGACTCGATTCAACTGGACCACTTAAACATCGACGAGATGAGGGAACAAGGGCACCATCACCTCCTTTGGGGCTGCCTAGACGATGAGCCTACTTCCCCATGCACCCACTAGCTTATGCCTCCCATGAGTAAACTTGCTGCTGTTGTTAACCAGCCGACCATAAGATTGGAAGACCGGTCGACAACCTGGAGGGCTCTTCGTCGGTCACATTATGGCTCGCCTTTAATCATGCTTCTACCACTGTATGTCCCATCGGTGTCCCCCAAAACATTTATGGATCCATGCCTAGAGTTAGCGCCATGCTCGTGCTGGGTGATTGAGGCAGACCCACTTTGGTCTTGTCATGTTCTAAAGAATTTCATAGAGGCACAAGGCATTTCCTAAAAAATTCTAAAGTTACTGAGTGAAGATGTGCTCTCCCAAGGTAACTACAATGCTGATGTACTCTCATGGTCCAACTTCCAAAAGTACCGCGAAATACATCCATGTCGTCTAACTTTCAAAAATATTGCTAAGCTCATTCCCAGTCCAGGTTTCAACAGTTAAGCAAAGCAGCTTCCCAAGGTTCAAATTCATTACAATGCAAAGGATGATCTCCTAAGGACACCAAGTCCTAAGTATGATTTCTTGAGAACACTCAAATCATGGATGTATCATACCAAGATAATAATGCACCTAAGGTATGCTCTCATTCCTAGTTTTAAGGAAAACAAAAGAAATATGAGATCAGTCACAAGTGCACACTGTGTTCCACTTCAATAGGCAAAAAAAAAAAAAAAATTACAACGTTAAATGTGGAGCACAAAAATGTCAAAACAAATTATGATCTTCATTTATTAAAGTCATGCTTTTAGAGTAACTACAAACTAAAGGCCAAATGACTACACTTGCCAACAATCTACTATAAAACAAATAACCAAAAAAAGAGCTATTAAAGTCTGAAATTTAAGTCTAGTGATGACGGCTAGTGCTACCATTCTTTGGCAAGACCACAAAGATAGCTATAACTTGAACTACCTTCAAGGTCTCAACTATATCCTAGTCTTATGTCACATCCCTTACTCTAGCAAAATCTTGGACCACCTCTTTAGTTGAGGAGTCACTCCCTTTAGAGTCAAACTTGTCATTGTACTCACCATATTCAATTGCAGCCAAACTGTAGTTTGGAAGTTAGCGACAGGATAGAGTCAAATCTGGATAGACTAGTTTGAATCTTCTCTTAGCAAGCTCAAAACCATGAGCCTATGTGATCCTGGTATCATCCATAAAGTCCTTAGAGTCCAAATACCCTTCTACTTATCTGTAACTTCTGTCTTGGTAGCCAACTTCTGATTCTTACCCTAACTCTCTCCAATTCAGAGTTCTTCTAAGCCAATTCACTTTGGAGCTTGGTCTTATCAGCCTCATCAACAATAAGGAGTTGACTCATATTCTCTTGGCATCGACTTTCTTCTTCCACAGACTTAACAAGCTTCTACTTCTCTTCTAATGCCCGGTTCTGTAAGGATCGAGCCTGATATATCTCTAGCCTAGTCCCCTGGAAGGCACCCACTAAGTGATCCAAAAAGGTTTAAGCCTCAAGGATGCATTCCTCTACAACAGCTCTAAGTTTTTCACATTTATCTATCTATCCTAAAGTGTTCACACCAATAAACTCAGTCATTTTGCCCATGGAGGCACCAAGAATAGCTACTGAGGGTGGGTTGCATGGAGGACTCAAATGTGGAGCCCCCTCCTCCATAACAAAGTCCTTGATTGAAGAGAGAACCTGAGTTGTGTTAGGCACCTCAACTCCCGTGGTCTTCTTGATCTAGGGAGCCAACTCTTAGTGCGCTCACTTCCTCCCAAGAACGCACCTCTCTTTCTTCATGTTCTTGTTTCCCAATATTTATGAAAAGAAAAATGCTTATAAAAATACATGTTAAGATCTTCACACCTACTGCTTATATAATAATTAAGTAATATTATATGTATTAAATAATGTATCATTATTGGATTAGACATTAAACCTTAGAATATGATATGCTAAAATAATTGTGTTATCGCTTACTAACATGAGTCAATTATATTATGTCATATGTACTAATGCATGTATCAAGTTGTAACAAAAAATAATTTCCAAATTAATTATTTTTATAAATTTATTTTTATTAAAGTAACAAATTAATTAACTCATTGTTTTAAGGGTATTTCTCAATACATTTGTATAAATTACAAGGGTAAACGGCTTTTGAAGTACTCATACTTAAACTTAAACTTATTCAATTCAAATATGGTTAAACTATTTTTCTCTACAAAAATGAGCCCATATTTTTATTTTGTTTATTGATATTAAGGCTCTTCATGTCAACCAACTTTATGTGTCAAAATTTAATTCGTTTTACTTTAACTAATTAACACTAATTAATTATCGTAGCAAATCTTAATCTTAAAAATATACTTATGTATAAAGAAAAAGTATCGAAACCTTTTACATAAAAAAATAATTCGAATACCTTTATGTAAAATAAATCTAAATTTAAATACCTCAAAAACTATTTCCGGTAAATTGGAACATCACTTTTTTACTTTATTAATAATTGCAACTTAACAAAAACGTACATTAAATTTTATTTTTCAAAATAAAAAATTTCATAACAATACTAATTATTATTTGATTATTAACACTATTATATACTATTTAAATTTGAGTTATCGACTCAAATTTGAATGACCGATCCATCTAAATCCAAAACTATTATATGGAAAATTGGAAATGACTGCATTGGGCGAGAGACGGACCGAAGAAAGGGGATAAGTTTTCAAACTGGGATGGAGTAAATGTAAGAGTTCTCCAGTTAATGATGAATTAATACATCCTTAATTTTCTTATCTTGAACTTCGAGTTTTCAAACTCTGTCAACCACGAAACAATTGCCAATGGAACATAATAAATTTTATGAATTCATTAAGTTTCAACTCAAAAATTAACTTATAATATAACTTTAACTATATATTTAGTTTACTTTTTATTTTTTTTACACGAGACTTATTCACACACTTATTAATAATTAGTACCATGTTAATATTGGACATATATTATCAGTTCTATTTATGAGGCATCCACTTCAAGGGCAGGAAGATCAACTCTCAAATATATTTTCCTCAGAAAGGGCAAGATCCACCCAAATTTAATATTGATGCCGCTTGGAGAGATTGTAAGGCGGCTATTATATTGCATGCAGTTGTATATAGCCAGGGATTATAATGTAAATTTTACAAGTTGTTCTATTGCAGAAGTACATGCAGTTTCAAATTGGTTTTCTCTGATGCACTAGATTGTGGTTCCCAAGTGATGTACTATTGAAGGTGATGCAAAAAATAATATTGATTGCAGTGGCGGATATAGAATTTTTTTTTTTTTTTGTAGTGGGGCTGAATTGCATACTATATATAATATATATATATATATATATATATTTAAAATGATACTTAAAAGGATGAAATGTATACTGTTAAATAAATTTGATTTTTATTTATAATATTTTTTCATAAATAATTTCTGTTTCATATCTATGAAAAATAATTAATGTACGTTACTTAACACATTATTTATAATAAATTAACAAAATTCATAAAATTAAGAAATTTTTTTTTTTTTTAAATTCAATGTAAAAAACATAAAGAAATTAAAATTAAAATAATAAATGAAACAAGGCTGAGAAAAGAACCTACCTGTTTAAGGAGAAAATTAATGGTTTGATTATTGTGTTATAATTTTTAATGGATTGAAAAAATAAGTTTATTTTATTTTACAAATAATAATTTTTTAATGGATTGAAAAAATAAGTTTATTTTATTTTACAAATAATATTTTTTTTAATTCAATGCTAAAATATAAGTTTTTATTAAATATTACAAATAAGATCATATGCATTAAACATTTTTGAAAAAAATATATAATAAAATAGGGAAAAAAAAAAAAAAAAAAAACTTGCTAATAGTTTTGCTTTAAATGTGATATTTTTTTATAGAGCAAATAATACTTTAGTATGGTTAAAATATGTGACTAAATGTAGAATATTTGGTGTAACTTGAAAGAAATAGTTTAAAAGGAAAGTTAATTGATGATAAGAAATTTTATATTGATAAACTAATAACTAAATAAAATATTGTTATTATAGTTGCGTGTGACATGTATTAGAAGAAAAGACTAACGATATAAAACATGTAAGTTGGGGTTTAAAATATATAATGTAGGCTATATAACTATATAATATTAAACTATAACTACTATTTGTAAATGTTTTTTATTTTATTTTTTAAATCAGATCAGACTACAGCTGGGTAGCCTAATTGATTGTGTTATGATCAATGAAGAGTATATATGATGGGAATAAACAAAAGTATCAGGTGGTATTTCAACATCATTTTCAACATTTTAATGATGGATATACCATGGAAAAGAATAAGGTGCTACTTGTTAATCAAGTAGAACGTTGGGCTTTATCAACTAGTTGGGAGGGAACTCTTAATATTGATCTGCTTCCTTCAGTCCTTGTTCATCAAGAATTTTAGCACAGTTGCTCCATGTGTACTTACTTTTTAGGAAGAAATAAAATAGAGTATTTGGAGTAAAGTTTTAGAAATGTAAAATAATAATAATAAAAAAAAAAAGGCACAACGTGAGTTAAAACTTTGCTATTGTTATTGTATATGTGTATGTAGATATTATGTGAGCCTGTAATTTGATATTTAAAAAAATGCAAAATAAAAAACAAAATTAGAAGTTCTCAACAGTTTTGTTCAATTTGGTTAAGAAGTCACTTTTTTTGTTGAGTGTTTTTCTTCAAAATAACACATGCAAAATTAATAAAGTCGTTTGTTTTTTTTTTTTTTTTCAAAATAACACATGCACATAACTGTACATATTTTATTTCAACAAAAATAGTGTACCTGATGAATTAAACTTCAAAAGATGAAGTTGGCTCCACAGTATGAGGTAGATTTCATCAAACGAGATGGCCTTTACATATGAATTAAATTTTATCATATGAAGAATGGGAAAATAAGTTACATGAAATAGACTTCATTTGCTTATATGAAAATGAAGTATACTTTGGTCAAAATCGATCCATGATGATTGATTGATCAATACTGTATATTCCGACCGCTATTTTAAAATGATTAACTTTATAGTTATTTTGAAAACAAAGAAACAAAATAGTGTTTAAGCAAAATATGCATTATTTAAGGTAATTAACATTTTTTCTCTCCACGTATCTACTTTATATTTAATTAAACGACCATTTAATAAAAATACATTGTTTGCTATTTTGATATACAATTTATTAAAGGTATATATAATCTAGAGTTGTATACATATTTGTTACATTATACTGAAAATGTTAATTATATTGCATAATTTTTATGCAGTTATATATTTGGCTGTGAAATCATACTATATCATATATTTTAAAAATAGTACAATTATATAAAAAATTTGTATGATTCTGTATGGGTTTAAACCGTATTAGACACTTAACTTAGTTGTCTGAATTTTTAATAATAAAATTATGTGTCTTAATTTTTTTTTAATTTCAAATTTAAAATAATTTTTTTTTTACTTTAAAATGTAATAAAAATATTAAAATGAATTAAATATCGATTAAGTAAATTTATAATAAAAAATTATTTTAAATATAAATTATTTTATTAAAATATTTATAATCAATTTTATCCAACTAGGTTATACGGCTTGTCATCAAAAACTGTACAGACTAATTAAAATACAATTTAATACAATATAATTATACTTAACCTATCTAATATGATATGCCAAACATGTCATAAGTGTCTTATGCTAAAGATGTGGATTCAATTTTTGGTTGGAAAATATTTTTTTCCTTAACAAGTGTGATCTAAACATTTTTGTTTTTGTGTTATGTTATATCCTCAAGTACACAAATGACTCAATTATTCATTTGGTTTCAATTTTAACACCTCTAAATAAAAAAATATACATATTTATTTTCTTTTAACATTAAGAAATATATATATTCATTTATGTTATAAGAAAAATGAATATATATATATATATATATATATTTTTTTTTCTTTTCTAAGGGATTAAAAATGAAACTTTGTATATGAAGAAAATTATGCCTTACAATTAAACATATGTTCTATCTAGAATGTGAGGAATGTTTTGGTTCATGCGAAGAAAATCCAAATCCTCAATAAAACATATGGTGTGTTTTTGAGGGCGTAGCCAAAAAAATTTCAGGCCGACTAATATATTGCAGTAGGTGTAGAATTATAAAAATTAGTAATATCTTGTGATTTAGGTGATAAGACTTTTAATATTCCATCAAGAACTTAAGTTCGAATTACACAGTGTAAGTGTTTTTTTCTTATAAATAAAAAAGAAGGGACTTTAATGCCCTTATAAAAATAATTATAAAAATTAAAGTAAACATAATAAGATTTAAATTTATGAATGTTATAATTTTATTGGTTTTAAATAAAAGTAATATTTTTATGTGTTATATTTATTTTTTTGTGATATTAAAATATATACATATCTATTAACTCTTTCATAAATAATGTATTACAAATTCAACAACTTTATAATTATTAAAAATATCTTTGTGAGGCGGGTTCATCAAACCTTATTATGAAAAGCACAAACTTTAAAAAAAATTTAAAAAAAAGACTAACCATTAAAAAAGGTAAACTCTTATAATAATAAAAAAAAATTATAAAATAATCTAATCATTATTATTAAATAAATAATAGTAATGATATTTTCTTAATCAAATAAAACACTTTTTTTTAATTTAAATAAAACATTTATGACTTATCTTTATAATTAATAAGATTATCTAATCATTATCATTAAATAAATAAATTAATAATAACGATAATTTTATAATTAAAGCAAATATTTGAGGATAAATTTCCTATAAATTGTTAGCAATAATATATTTCAAAAATATTTAAAAACTAATAAAATAAATTAGATTATAAGATATGTTTAAAAATTGTTTCAGTGTCTCCCCTTGATTTTCTAAATCTTAAGAAATTTTAAATTTATAGGGATATTATAGAAAACTCTTGAGCTTTTAGTGAACTTATCGACCCCTCGTTAGGGACCTCGCCCTCCCCTTGCTGGACATGCAACAAGACAACAGTGAACCCTTTGGCAAGGGTAATAGTCATCAACCTCATAGATACAACAACAAACATTTGTTGAGCACACGGGAGCACATAAAAATGAAAATTTTAATTTCCAAAAACTTCTCAAGTAATTTTTCCACAAATACCTTAATTTTTTCAGGAAAGATTAATGGCACAAAAGCTTTCAAAAACTAACCTTCTTGACAAAACTCACTTAGATACTACTATTCATGCAACCACACTTTGAAAAGTTTACTTGAGTTACCAAAATATGAGATTTTAGTCCATTTATTTACTATTTAAAATCTCAATTAATAATGATATCAATTTAGCATGAAATCAACCCAAAATTTATGTGTATTTAATTAATAAACATAAAAAATTTATAATTAAATTATACTATGAAAATTTATTTAGGTGATTGCAAATTATACCAATACTAAAAAAGTATTATCAATAAATAGAGAAACGTGAGTTTGAATCTATGAAGTAATTACATTTAAATAACTTTCATATAATTTATCATTAGTGCCAAATAAATATTATTTAAGTAAGATTTTACGGGCATTACATTCCAAAAGTCATTTTTAATTTTTTTCTTAATTAATATAGTTATCATATATATATACTACATATATCATTTATTAATTATAATGAAAGATAAGTACAAATAAATTATTAATTTAAAATAAAGAAAAATGCTATCAGATATTTGTAGGACATTTTTATTTATCCATTTACTACAAGACATTTTTATTTATCTATTTACATATATAATTAATGAGAATTATTTCTTTTATTTTCTCTCTACTTACACATTAAGAAAATTACTAAAATATCTCTAACATGGTCACATGACTAACATGACTAGCACATGTTTAATTTTTCTATTATTTTAGATATCTAAACTAACATAATACTAAAATGAAACAAAATTACATAGTTTTAATAGTAAATTGAAACAAAATTTTTTTTGTACTAAGTCGGTACAAAACTAAGAATTTTGGTAGTAACTTGAAACAAAAAAAGTTTTAGTGCTAAGTCATTACAAAATTAATAATTTTAGTAATAAGTTGAAGCAAAAAAAAATTTAGTACTAAGTCAACACAAAATTAATAATTTTAGTATTAAATGAAACGTTTTTCATATGTTTTTATATATAAATGAATAGTTTTAGTAATAAATAAATCGTTTGCCATATAAACAGTATAGTAAGTGTTAATTAATGAGTCTAAGAATATGCTATTGATTAAAAGAGAATGCAAAAATTAATTGGGATGAATGTTTGGTTGGAGACTGTGGTTGCAAGCAGGGGTGTTCAAAAAATCCGTTCATCCGATCAATCCGATCAATCCGATCCGATCCGATGATCGGATCGGATTGAAATTTTTTCAATCCGATAGGTTCGGATCGGATTGCGGATTGAAATTTTTTCAATCCGATCCCATCCGATCCGACCGAAAAAAATAAATATATTTTAAATTTATACACATGTCATATTTTTATTGATCACTTTTATTTATATTATACACTACATTATATTTATATATAATAATAAAATTTAAAATATTTTTTTATAATAAAAATACTAAAAAATAATAAATAAAAAAGCCAAATAAAAGTCATAAATATAACAAGATTATAGATGCTTTCACCAAAATTCAGGCAGTTCCATTTCTTTCTTTTAGTTCCTTTGTAAAATTAGTAATTATCCAATAAATATGTCATATAAAAATAAGACATAAGTATTTTCAAGATGCTTGATGGATGTTGATGTTGAATAATGAAATGATCAACTTAATTTAGCTTTAGACTATTATGAACTATGATTTTGTTTTATGTATGTTTGAACATTTTTAATTGTACTTCAACATTTTTATTTGGTATTTTAAGGTTTATTTTAGTTTAAATATGTTTATGTTACATAAAAAATTTAATTTTTTATTCAAAAATATTAAAATAAAGTTAATTAAATTTATTCATCGGATTGATCGGATTGATCGGATTCAATCCGAATAGTTGCGGATCGGATAAGATCGGATTTAAAACATGATCGGATCGGATGCGGATTAGGATATTCCAATCCGATCGGATGGTCGGATCGGATCGGATTGGATTGAAATCATCGGTTTCGAACCGATGAACACCCCTAGTTGCAAGTTGTGAGAAAAGTAGAATGAATATTTGGTGTAGGCTATGATTGTAGATTGCAGGTTGTGAGAAAAGTTAAAAGAATATTTTGTGTAGGCTATTAGTGCTTATAAATATAATGGAAAAAATTGAAAGAATATTTGTAGTCTACGAGTGCTTATATATAATATAATATAATAATCTATAACGTTAATGTTATATATCTGTATCTACTATAACGTTACTGCATAATGTTATTGCATAAATAATAGCGTTACTAATAATACAATTGCTTTATAACGTTTAAAGACAAATTAAATAGATTTTGTTGGTGAGAAACGGTGGATAGTTTAGTAACTTATTCTTGAACTATAAAGTAGGTTGATGATAGAATTGTCTATTCATTAAAATAGAAGATATTTTGGAATTTTTACCGCTCAGAGCCAAACTAGTTCTATAGATAGATAGAGATAAAGGATGATATAACACATTTAAAATATGAGATCTTGATTATATATAAAATATTAAATTTTGTAGTAAGAAAATAATGAGAAAAATTTAAAAACCTGTAAGTGTTTTCACAAAGACAAGAAATTACATGACAAATTATTTATTTGTATTAATTTACATGTAAAGATAAATAATTTTATTGTGCAAATGTTTATTTTATTTATTAAAAATACCTTAAAATTATAAAATCAATTACATATAATAATTAAAATTTATCAAAGCGAGGAGGCCGTTGCCTACCCTAGTCACCCCTTGTTCTACCCTTGTGTGTTATGAAGATAAATTTTATATAATTCATAACCACCAATAGCTATTCAGCTCCAAAATGTTAATACAAAGGAACGTAAGAATCATGTTACTTGTAAATACCACATTAAGATATTTTTTTTTATAAACTAACGTTCCCTCAAAGTACAAGTATTTTGGCTTGACTCTTGTATTTTCAAATTATTTTGCTATATTATAATTCTATTAGGTTAATTATTTATTTTTATTTTTACAAGATGCATTTATTTATTTTTTTTGTAGGGGTTCCCTATATTTTTTTAAGAAAGACCCATTAGTTTTTTTCTTGACCTATTATTCAACTCAAATTTTGATACCATATAAACTTATGGAATTCATAAGCATCTTAGGCTGCACAATACCAAAAGGTTAACTGTAAAGGATTTAGGAATATACAGGTGTAGGCTAAGTTTCAAGCGAATGAAACTTCTTTCATATTTATATATATTTCATATTTATACGTGTCAGTTATATACATAATTTAATTGGTATCTTATCAGAAAATAATCCTACAATTACCTCATTAACACACATTACCAACGTTACATCAAATCAATAACTGACACGTCATTTGATGTTGTAAAACAAGGATCTTTGATAAAAGAAATTAATTAAAGAATAAATAAAACTTATAAAGAAATCTCTAGAATTTAGAAAATAATAATATAACTATATATATTGAATTTTAAATATATTAAAAACTACAAACACTCTTGTATGCTTTTCTCTCTTCATTTTCTTTCTCTCTGTTTCTCTTGATTATTCTAAATGCCTTAATTCCAAACTAATATATATATATATATATATATATATTAAACTCATCCATTAGTTATAGGATGGCTTGAAATACTAAACCATCCAAATAAATAGTAAAATTATTTATTTTCACAAACAACATTTATAATATTTCATTCGTCTCTCTGCATTTAACAATTTGTTATTTAAATTTTGACTAATTCAAGCCAAAATATTACAAATCTTTACCTTGGCTTGAATTTTCAAAACCATGTAGCGATTTTCTTCTATTAATGTCACTCCACTTGCTTCTAGTGCTAACTATCATTTGCATGTGACAACTAAGTCCAAACAATGTTTGAACTTTACTGATTGGAGAGCTTTTGTCATCATGTTTGCTGGATTATCAGAAGTAGCAATCTTTTCCACCAACCTGTCTCCTCATGTTGTGGCATTACGAATAAAGTGCATTATGACATCAATGTTCTTTGTTCTTTCATGGTATATCTAGTTCTTGGTTAAGTGAATTGCGCTTTAACTATCACAAAATACAGTAAAGTCCTTTTGACTTGTACCAAAATACCAACTAGACCTCTAAGCCACAAAGCTTCCTTCACTGCTTTTTTCGCTACTATATACTCTGCCTTTTATCATCAACAAAGCAACAATATAGATTGTAACGTCGCATGCTAACTTATAGCACTATCTCCAAGAGTGAAAATATAACATGTCAAGGACCTTCTACGATTAATATCGTCAGCATAATTTGAGTCACAAAATCCAATAACACAACTAGTAACCTCATTTTTTTCCTCTACTAAAGACTAGACCAACTTCTCTAGAACCTCTCTAATATATGAGAATCCACTTTACAACTTGCCAGTGATCCTTCCCTGGATTAGCCATATATCGACTAACAAAACTTACTGCATGGGCAATATTTGGTCTAGTATAGACCATGACATACATAGGACTCCCAACTGCACTTGAGTAAGGAACTCTGGACATGAACTCTTCTACCTCTTTTGTTTGTGGTGATATTTTTCCAGATAACTTGTACTGAGCTGCAAATCAAGTACTAACTATCTTTGCATTATGCATTTTAAATCTATCCAAAACTTTTGCAATATAGTTCTTTTAAAGATAAGCATAACCCTCCAGCTTTTTGATCTCATAGGATCTCTATACCAAGAATCCTCTTCGCAGGACCTATATCTTTCATCTCAAACTCACCACTCAACTGTACCTTCAACTTGTTGATCTCGGCGACATGCTTACAAGCAATTAGCATGTCATTAGCATAAAGAAGCAAGTAAATATAAGAGCCATCAAAGAGTTATTTGTAGTAGACATAATTGTCATGCTCACTCCGTATGTACACAATACTATTCATAAACGAGTCAAATCGTTTATACTATTGTCTTTGTGACTACTTCAAATAATAGAGGGACTTCTTAAGTATACAAACATGATTTTCTTTTCCTAGTACAACAAACCCTTTAGGTTGTTGCATATAAATCATTTCCTCCAAATCACCATGAAGAAAGGCTGTTTTCACATCTAGTTGCTCCAATTCCAGATCATGCAGAGACACCAAAGAAAGTAGCACATTAATAGAACTATGCTTTACTACAGGAGAAAAAAACTTGATTAAAATCACTACCTTCTAGTTGTGTAAAGCCCTTTGCTACAAGCTTTGCTTTGAACCTCATTCCATCTTTCTTCTTGAATATCCACTTGCAGTCCACAACCTTTTGATTGACTAGCTTCTTTACAAGCTCCCAAGTTTGATTCTTATGGAAGGATTCAAGCTCTTCTTTCATAGCACCTATCCACTATAATGCTTCATCACAAGTAATTGCCTCATGAAATGAGTTAGGTTTATGTTTTTCAATGCTCTATGCCATATTTCTATGCAAAAGCAAAATCATTGTATTACTACAGTGGTCTAATTTGTCTTCTTGGCCTATCTCTAGCCAAGATATATTCAGGCTCTATTGATGCAATATCTCCAAGTGTCTCCTTCGATTCTTGCTTAGGAATTTCAATCTCAAGCTCCACCTTCTTGCTAGTACTATGAACTTCAATTTTGTTATCATGACCCTTATATATGAACTTCAAATTTGTTATCATGGCCCTTATATGGTATTGGGTTAAGTATGGCTATCTCATCAAAAATTACATCTCTATTGATCATGAGTTTTAACTCTTTAAGGTTCCACAGCCTATACCCTTTCACACCATCTTGATAACCCAAAAGTATGCATTTCTTGGCTTTGGGTTCTAGCTTTCCTTCATGAACATTAGCATAAGCTAGACACCTAAATATGTACAAAATTGAATAATTTGTCATAGAGCCTGACCAGATCTCCTATCGAATCTTGCAATCAATAGCTGTAGAAGGAGACCTGTTCATTAAATAACATGCAGTGTTAACTACCTCTGCCTAAAATTGCTTAGGCAAGCTTGCATTAGAGAGCATGCACAGTGCTCTCTCAAGCAACATTCTGTTCATTCGTTCTGCCATGCCATTCTATGACTAGCTATACCTTCATTTGCACATAACTCATTGCTACAAAATTCTAACCCATTATTAGTTCTGAGTTGCTTGACCTTCTTCTCCATTTGCTTCTCCAGTATAGCTTTCCATTGTTTGAACTTGAGGAATACATCACTCTTTTGTTTCAAGACATATATCCTAACTTTCCTTGAATAGTCATCAATGAAAATTGACATGTACCTCGCTCCACCATGAGAAGGAACACTTGACAGACCTAACAAGTTTGAATGGATATAATCAAGAGTCCCTCACATTATGTGAACTCAATTGCTGAACTTCACTTTGTTTTGTTTCCCAAAAATACAATGCTCACAGAAATTGTCCACTAAGCAAGCCACTCTTGCTAAGCTCATCAAATCCTCGCTCACTCATATGGCCTAACCTCATATGCCTTAAACGGGTTTGATCAAATTCAGAAATAGAAGAAATTGTGGTTGCTCCTACCACCATGCTACCTTGCAGGATATATAGTCCATTTTTAAATTTTCCTTTCATAACACTCAAGACACCTCTATAAAATCTTAAGACTCCACCTTCAGCTCAATAATGTCTAGAGTGCTAAATGAAATTAAGTTATTCCAAAGTTTAGGCACATATCTCACATCAATTAATGCTCTCACAATGTAGGCTTTACCCTTACCAATTATGTTGTAACCTCCACTATTCCCCATTAAAACTTTGCCACCATCAACCTCATGGAATGCAACAAACCAATATTTTTTAGGCGTCATATGGAAAGTACAAACTAAATCAAGAATCTAGTCATCATCATTATCATTAGATGAGAAAAAGAGAACATTACCACCGTCTAACTCTTCAGAGGCAACAGCTGCTCTGCCAAACTCCAAAGTACTCGACTTGTCTTTCTTGAGCTACAGGAAATTTCTTTCCCAATGTCCTTCTTTTGAATGTTATGAAATCTATTGTTATTCTTTCTATATTTGTTATGTGATTTCAATCGACTTCTTTGATAATTCTTCTTTCATTCTTATGTTCTACCTCGAACTGACAAGTTTTCACCAAAGCTAGTCCCACCATATCAATCTTTGAGTCACCTCTTCAATTCTTAAGATCGTAAGGCCGTCTTTACTTCCTCCATAGATGGTGAACTCCTCCTAAAAATTATAGTATTTGCTAAATTATCATAAGATCTCGGCAAGGAACTAAGAAAAAGAATAGCTTAATCCTCATCATCTATTGCAACATCAATATTCTTTAAATTAAGAATAACTTAATTAAATTTATCAATATGTCTATAAATAGACTCATCTTCCTACATTTAGAGACTATATAATTGTTTCTTTAAGCAGAGACGATTATGTAGAGATTTTTTTATATATCGACTCTTTAGCTTTTCTCACAGCTTGTTGGCAGTCTTTTCTCCTGAGACATTTCCTAAAACTTCATCACCTAGTGATAATAAAAGTTTGTTATAAGTCTTTTTCAATATCGCTTGCTTGTGTGCAAATGTTAAATCATTTGGCAAATTTGCGTCTCCTTCTAACTCCATCTCACATTCTTGATATGTGAGAAGAGCAAGCATCTTCATCCGCCATAAGTTGAAATTATTCTTGTCGGTAAATTTCTCAATATCAAATTTTGTTGAAGCCATAGCTCTAATGCCAATTGTTGTAAAACAAGGAACTTTGATAAAAGAAATTAATTGAAGAATAAATGAATCTTATAAAGAAATCTCTAAAATTTAGAAAATAATATAAGTTATATATATTGAATTTTAAAAATATTAAAAACTACGAACACTATTCTTTGCTATTCTCTGCTTTTCTCTTTTCCTTTTCTTTCTCTTTATTTCTTTCTTCTATTTCTCTTGATTGTTCTAAATGCCTTAATTCCAAACTAACATTACACACACACGCACATATATATTAAACTCATCCCTTAACCATAGGATGGCTTGAAATATGCAACCGTCCAAATAAAACTATTTATTTCCACAAACATTTCTAATATTTCATTTGTCTCTCTGCATTTAATGATTTGTAAATTTAAATTTTTACTAATTCAAGCCAAAATATTACATTTGATGCATATAACAACTTAGATAAATATAAAACTACTTTAATTGTATTTTTGTTCTAGTTCTTTAAAACTCATCTATTAGCTGATTTGGTTTTTGATCTCTCTTTCACTAGGCTTCTATTGCTTGAAGCGTGATCTTTGATCGAGCCTTAATCATCATTTCTTCTTTAGTTAATCTACTGGGTTTTTTCTTCTTCCTCACGAATTTCATATTAAGATTCTAGTTTTGTTCATTTTGCACTCCATTTGGGGCTTTTCATTTTTCAAGAACCATTTAGCACTGGGTTTGAATCACATAAGATTTTCTAGTTTCTCTTCAATCCTATCTAGCATCATTTTTTTTATTGGTGTCTTTCCTTGAGCACCAAAAGTTTGACACCTAAACTTCTCTTAAACCTTATCTCTGTATGCCATTTGGCTACTACCATGCTTTCCAATCTTTCTATTTCTCAACACCCTTAGGAACTCCAATCGCTTCTCTCAGCTCCTAATCATTGTATCTAATATTTCCTCGGACTTTTGAACTTCTTCTCTGAGACCTTAGGGATGCATCATATTTCTTTCTCTAAATGAAGAAACAATCTTCCTCTCATAGTTTTAATAGCCTTCTCTCTGCATGCTACTATGTAAGTTATATCCAATATAAATACCTCCTGTCACTATTCTTATGTACGCCCTTCTCAATCTAAAGAAAGTGAATATCAAAATCTTAGAAACTCCCAATTCCACCATGGCAACCCAACCCTGACTCATCCAAAGGGAGGATTTTTCTCATAAAGCCTTTAAAATTTACAATGAAGTCCAGGAAGTGATCTTTACAACTAAACGCTCTGATATTAATGAATTTATATCTTTTATACATGAATGGTTAATGAACACTATTTTGACCTATATTTTGTTATGTTTTTAAGTATTCATTTTATGTTTTATTTTATTATTTTCATGTTTTGGAAGGTATTTATGTGTTTTGTAGGTTTTTGAATTCTTAGAAGAATATTGGATTAAAATGACTCAAAAAGAGTAAAAATAAAGTAACAACAGTCAAAGATTGTAAGCCTTACATTAGGAGTCAACAATATGTAAGGATTACATACAAGGCATGCCATGGCAAAGAAATATATGTGCCGCTGCGAGGAGTTCTCAGGTTTCATTTTAGGAAACCAAAATCAATGCGCGCCGCGGCGAGGAGGTCCTTGTTTTGTGTTCTAGCCCATAAATTTAACACGGGCTGCGGCAGGAAGAAATGTGTACCACGGCCCGCATGCCAAAATTGTCCAAAAATCCTAACAAGGGTGTGCCACTTCACTCCTCCTATAAATAGAACATTATACCTCTCCCAAACACAAGTTTTCATAGCCAATTTATTCCCCACCTTAGCTACTATTACAGCAAGGGTTTCCACCCAAAATCAACACAAAATTAAGAGAAGACTCTCTATTGTTGAAGCTACTCTAAGGAATTGAGAAAGGGGATCAACCAACTTCAAGGAATTAGAGCTAGAGGATTCATTGGGTATTTTTTATTGTAATATCTTTTTCTTCTCTTTGATTTTGTGGTTTACCTCTCATGACTAAATTGATTGACACTAATTTAGTTGTGGTTAGCTAATTTATGTATTTGAGGATATTAGTAGTCCGTCCAATGATTGGAAGAACAATTTTGTAATTTAATGATAATTGAGTTTTGGATTTATTTCTTCTTCATGTTCTTAATATTTTTGATTATAAATTAATGATGGGCTAAATCTTAATTTATAGTTAGAGAGAATATGTTAGAATTTAGATATTAAAAACGCTATTTTTCCTTGATTGTGTATCATGAACAAGTGCCTAATTTGATTGCATTGATTTGTGTTAGATTAGGTGATTGTAATATTTCTATAAGCTAATTCCAATTGATTAATTAACGATCTGTATTAAAGACATTAATTAATTGATCGTAGTGAAAATTACCATTGATTTGAGATTTTCTAGGTTTAGGAAAAAAATCATTAAATTTGACTTTTAATTGAATTGCTTAATTTGTTCTTTTCATGAATGAATAACGAACTAAGATTCTCTTATGCATCCATTATCCTCACCTTAGTTGTGATTACTTTTATTTGCACTTTAAATTAATTTAGGAATTTACAATCTTTTCTGCAATCGACAATTGTTAGAATGTTTAGGATTATTTTTTGACTGAATAAGAAAATAAATAACATTTTAAGACCACCGCAATTCCCTAAGAGATAGACCTCGAAGTTTGCTTATCACTTCCTACAAGTGATTCGTACACTTGCAAGTACTATAATTTGCACATCAATGGTTTAAAGTTTTTGGCGAGGATGTCATGGATGAAAACCTAAGGTACAAGATGCTCTCCAAAGCCATCGATTTTGGTGTTCAGATAAACATGGGAAAATCAAACAAGGCATTGCATAGAGCCCAACTCCTTTATGTGGCCAATTCTATTTACAATAGCTTCTTCTTTCATGCATTAATTTTAGCTAAGCATATCTTCACTTCTTCGTTTCAATTTCACCTATCCCAACTTTATCAACAACTGGAACACTCTCACGTAAACTCCATCTCTCAACAAGGTTCTGCAACCCCAGGATTTACCAACCCAAAATCCCTTCACAAAGGAAAAATAAAGTGTATGGTTCATCCCAAGAGGAAAGATGTGGCAATCTCTTCCCCACATCAAAAGAAAATAATGATAATGCCCATCCAAATTGAGAGTAGTAATGGTAACACCAATTTTGTTTTTTTGTTTGAATGATAACTTAATGTTTGTGCAAGGAGTTACAGAACTGTTGGATAATTTCAAGCAGGAACATGTTGGAAATCTATTGGTTAATTAATACTTCCACAACTAGAGGAGAGGAGGTCTCCATTAACGTGCCCCTATAGGTGCCATATGAATTTTAAGCTAGAATGGTCGAGGTCTCGTTAAAACTCGTGCCAAAAAATCATTTCACTCTTTGGTACGTAAACATAACCCTGCAATAATCTAGTTAATGGAGACGAAGGTAACACAATTGCTTCTCACAATCTCAGCACCTCAATCAATTAATCTAATAGTTTTTGTATCCCTGTTACTGGCTTAGGTGGTGGTTTTCTTTTATGCTAGAATTTAGAAGTTAATTTACAAATACAATATGTTGGATCTTACTTTGTGGTTGTTGGAGTTTGTAACCACCCTGTTGATAATGAAAATAGTTATTTCCTGTGTTATGTGTATATTAAGCCTTATTACAAACAAAAACATCAAATTTGAGAGGAAATTCATAGCCTATTTGACTTTATTCAAAAATCGTGATGTATGATGGGTGACCTCAATGACATCATTCATTCTTCTGAAAAAATGGGAGGCAAGCCTATTTACTTCAATAATAATAACTGTTTAATCAATTCATGAATCACATAGGCTATGTTGATTTGGGAAGTACAAGTTCACAATTTACTTAGTGCAATAAAAGAGATTGTTTTGACTGTATTCATAAGAAGCTGGATAAAATAATAGTGTCACCTAATTAGTTATTAGATAAATGCTTTCCCTAAAGCAATGGTTTTCGATCTACCATTCTACACTTCAGATCATTTACCATTATTAATGCATCTTCATGATATACTTGAACCTTTTATTCCATGGACCTTTTCATTTTATGGCAGCTTGGATTTGGGATAAAGATTTTGATCTCCTTATTCAAAAGATCTGGCCTTCAACACATTCCCAAATGGAATCATTTCTGCAGATGCTGAAGAGAATATCAATAACACTTAACAAAGTGGAATAAAGGCCACTTTGGTTTCATTTAGGGTCAAATAAAGGTTTTGGAAGCCAAACTTAAGGATATTCACTCTAAGGTGGATTCAAATTTCAATGGGATCTAGAAAGAATTCTTCCCAAAGAATTATCGAATTGCTCACAAATCAAACTTCATTTACAGTTTTATTAAATTTAGGATTCTAATTATTTAGAGTTTTAGTGCTACTAAGATTCTATTTAGTTAGTGTTTAAGTTGTCTTAGAACTTTAATTAAATTAAGAAAAAGGTTGTTTAAAATCATTGCAATTCTTTGAGAGATCGATCTCGGAGGTTTGCTTGTGACTTACTATAAGTGATTCGTACACTTGCAAGTACTATAATTTACACATCATGCACAATCAAGCAAAGATGACGTTTCTAATGCCTAATTCTATCATATTTTCTCTAACTACAAATCAAGATTTGACCCATCATTAATTCATAATAAAAAAATATTAAGAACATGAATAAGAAATAAATTCAAAACTTATATATAATTTACAAAATTATTCTTCAACTTATTGGAATAAATACTAATATCTGATATACACAAATTAGCCAATCATAACCAAATTGGTGTCAATCAACTTAATTATGGGGGACAAACTCAAAATCTAAGAGAAGGAAGAAAAATAACAATAAAAATATCTCTATTAATCTTCTAGCTTCAAATCATTGAAGTTGGTTTGGTCCCATTTCTCAATTCCTTAGAGTAGCTTTAACAATGGAGAATCTTCTCTTAATTTTGAGTTAATTTTAGGTGAAAACTTCAGCTGCTATAGCAGCTGAGGTGTGGAAGTTCTTGGCTGCCAAAAACTTATGTTTGTGAGAGTATAGTGTATAGGGGAGGCTTGGAAGCACACACGAATTAGAGTTTTTGGGCAATTTTTGTGCTCGGGTTGTGGCTGTGGGTTTGTTGAGCTACAACGTGAGATATTTTGGATGGTAAAATGCAACTCGAGAGGCTTGGGCCGAGGTGTGAGATGAAATTCTAGAAAACAATTATAATCCGGAAGGCTTGGGCTGAGGTGATGAGTGATTTGAGTCGCAGCAAGCGAAGTAATTTTCCAAATTTTCACTTTTGCCCCATTTTTTTTCCCTTTTTGTTCATTTTAGTCCAAAATTCTTCCAAACGCCCAATAGCCTACAAAAGATAAAAATACCCTCCAAAACAAGATAATAATAAAATAAAACATAAAATAAATTCTTAAAAATATAATAAAAAGTAGGTCAAAATAGCATTCATCACTTACCAAGAATTTGGATTCCTTTTTTGGAAAGGGTTGCTCTGGGAAGAGATGCTCTCAAGGAAGGCATGATACTAAATGTTGGTAACACATCTAATATTAACTTTTGGACAGATCCCTGGATTTTAAGACTATTTTCTAAAAGCTTATCAAATTCTATCCAATGCATTACAAACCCTTATATCACCAAGATATCTCAATTATGCTAAGGAACCCAAATCCTAAATTGGGACATCAACATTCTAAATAACCTTTTTAGTCCAAACATTAGCCATTTGATCCTAAAGATCAAACCCCTAGACATTTCTAGAAGAGACTCAATTGAATGACTCAGAACTTGTTCAAAATTTTTTATATTAAAGATGTTTATGAGATTGTAGCCTCTAAATGAGGAAGATTTAATTGAATAGATTCTTGGACTAGGCTATGGAAGGCAAAAATACATGAGAGGCACAAACTTTTACTTTGAAAGATTCTCTTAGGCGCACTGGGGACAAAAAAGCAACTGAGCCATTTTATGAACATTAAGCATCCCTTATGTCCTTTATGCCACTTGAAGATTGAGGATGAGGAACATTTTTTCATTAGATGTTACATTCTTAAATCAAGGTGAAAATTTGATGCTTGAAATCTCAACTGGGCATTTGCAGAAAAACTGGACATCTACACCTACATTATATTGATCTTAAACCCTCTTCAACTAATTATTCCCTCTGGTATGTCTCCTCAACTTTTTAGCCTAATTGTAGTAATCATGCTTGAAAAGATCCAGTAGCTAAGAAAAAAGGTTCTTTTTTAGAACTATAATATAGTGGCTAAGCACACCATTTAGGACATAAAAATGAGAGTTGAGGAGTTTCAACATCTAATTTTGGGCAAAAATGTAAATTATCAATTGCTGGAAAAAGAGGAATTTATTGTAGTCCCCACTTATCAGCAAGCTTCCCCTCTTAGAGCTATTAAAATTAATTTTGATTTGACTTGACTCTCTAGCATACCTATAATTGGTTTTGGTATGTTTGATCATTTTAGAAGATTGTGTTATGCTTGGACCAAATCTTTATCTGCCATGTAAATTGCACTTGCAGAGACACTAGCTTTTCAAGCTGCCTTGAAACATGCATTCTGCAGTATATATTGAAGGAGATAATAAACGAGTTATTGATGGTTTTAATAACCATGAATACAAAGACTTATCGCATGAAGCCATGGTGATAATTTGCTCATTTGAAGATTTATTCCATCACTTCTCAATAATCTTTGCAAGATGGATATCTCGACATAACAATGAAGTCAAGCATAATTTTGTCCACTGGTTTAGAATTCACCATTTGGAGGGATAACTGATTTTAAGTGAACTTTCAAAACAAATCAAAAGGAGTTACCAAAGAGAATATTGAGACTTTATCTCTCCTTGTAGCAAAAAAAAAAAAACCTCTTTTAGGTTGGATCAAAATTTTGGTTTAGAATGAGGTTATTAATAAATTGTTAATTATATAGAATAATCGAAAATAAATAAATTACAATTAAAATGAGAATGAATCAAAGTAGCTTTATTCATTGGTATAATCATATGAGTACGCTTCATATGTTCTTATTCATTAAAATAAGCCAACACTAAGATGGAAAAAAATGAGAAAAATTACTAAAAATAATACTCCTAAAATTTATAATAACAACTAGCACCCAATAACATTGAACATTCAATATTGAACATATAACATTGAATGTGTCTAAATTACTTGCAATTTAATTTGAACGGAGTTCAAAGAAAAATGATATAAAAGTCATTTTTTAATTGTGAAAATATATGATTGAATATAAGGGATATTATTTTTGTTATTATAAATTTTAAGGATGTTATTTTTGTTATTTTTCCAAAAAAATGATGAGAACTTTAATTTCAATCGAGAGTCCTAATTACCAACCAGTTGTGACTCAACTGTATGAAACTCACTTGGACATATAGAATGTTTGAGATTTGAGTCTTAGTTACAGGTTTATAAATAATGTAGTTATTTAAAAGAAAAAAAATCAAGAGTCCTAATTTTTTTTAAAAAACTATTTATGTTATATTAATGTATGCCTAACTATATTTTTACTGACCGATCAGGCGGTAGCCCAATGGTTTGGGCATCAGGGTTAAGGCGTTAGGTCCCTGTCCTCATACTGCAAGACGTGAGTTCGAATCTTTAGGATATTGAGAGTTGCACATGTGAGGCACTCGGACACCGGTTCCTCCCACTCTCTGTCGTCGGGTTCCAATTCCCCAGCGTCTTATGACCTACCCTTGATTAGTATCAAAACAAAAATGGCGGTGATATTTGGTGGTGTGGTGGTGTGACAATAGCCATATTCTCCTAAACTGTGACGGAGCCTTATTTTTAATTAAAAAAAAACTATATTTTTACTGTATTAATGTGTAGGTAAATTTGTCTTAGTTTCTTTTAATGAAGTCTGGATGAGTAAATGTTTATAAATTTTCTTCGATCTCCATAGGGAAGATTAGGCTTCACTTTCATGAAAAGAGGAAAAAAATTATAGTTGTTTAAAGAAAAGACTTTTATGTTTATTTGTACAGGAAACAAATAAATAAGAATAATTTGTATCATATCTAATGAGACTGTATCTTCATCAACATCTGAATGTACTTTTTTAAATAATTGCTACATCCACACATTTATTCACACAAATAAAATGATGTTCAAACTCAAACTCTTTTTTGTGTAGACAAATAATATATATTAAGATAATTTGTAAAGCATTTATGTATTTAATGGAAATATGTATATCAAATTTGAGTGGGAAAAATTATTCTTACCTCTCAGATTTGCCTTTTCTTCACAAATGTTATTAGTATTTGAAAAATGTCTTTAATGATACTAAAGCTAAACATATTATCACAAATAATCTCTATTAGTAATGACATTAATTTTTTTATCTATTGTCACTCCATATTTTTCAATTATTACTAATTTACTCAAATATTCTTTAAAAGTAATAATAAAGTTAAAGAATATATATTTACTTATTTATTATGTTTATTATGATTAAAAAAAAATTCAATAAGTAAATAAATATATAGAAATATAATAGCTTACTTAAATTAAAAAATAATCCTAAAATGTTAATTTAATATTCTTGATTTTTTTCCCCACTCATATTACTTATCTCTTTTACTATTAATTTTTAAAAATATTTCTATTTTTTTACATTGTCAAAAAAAAATTTCCACGTTGATATTTATTGATGATAAAATTAATTAATTAGTTCAACTCCGAAGATATTTTGGATTTTTTTTTCATAATGTCTTACAAAAAATTAAAAATGAATTATTTGGTATACTAACATAATTAAAATCTTACTTACCACATCCATGTGTTTATAATAATTACATGACTTATTAAATAAATGAGTTAATTATAATTTAACTTGAATAAATTTATTCGCAAATATTAATTTCTTAGACTTTAGTCTCAATTTTTATATTTTTATAAATTAGTTCAAAATTTTAATATTATTATTAATTCAACTATAAATGTTAAACATGAAAATGTTATGTTATTTTTATGATTATATATTGAAATTATATGTCATTAATTTAATTAAAATTGAACTCTAAATCATTTGTATAAAAAAAAAATAGCCACTGTCTTAAATATAATTTGGGATAAAATAAAATAAAAGTTCATTTATGGTATGTATTTCGATTTTATTTTCTTAATTTGGTAAGCACATGTATATTGTTTTTAATTTTATGTACAAAAAATTTAAACTTGTATTCTTTATATTATTATAAAAAAAATAAAAATGCAATATGTTTATTTTATTAGTTCAATATTATTGGCTATTTAATATTAAAATTTAGCTGAAAAATCAAGCATGCTCTTAAATTTTGAAGACATTACAAAAATATTGTTAAATAAAATTATTATTTTTAACTTTTATTAAAATTAAATGTCATGACATTTTAAAAATATTAATAATATTGTGAAAAAAAAATATAAAACTTAAAGATATTATTAATATTTTTTATTTTAAATTTAGAGAATTTAAATACAATAAAAATCATAGAACTATATAATTATAATTAATGTAATATATAATGCTTATAGATAATAATATTAGCAAAAATATAAATAAATTTTATCACAATTTTATATATACATTAATTTACATATTATAATTTAACCAATTTTTATATCTCATAATTATTTTATTATTTTAAGAGAAAATAATACGTTACAGTTGTCATTTACACGCGTCAAAGGAAATTCGCTACGTCAGCAAACAAAACGAAAATTCCGCGCGTGAATATCGCCCTTCATTTCCAACTCTTTAAAAACAGACAATTCTTAGCTCTCCTTCTGTTTTATTCCTGCGATTTCAATTTTTCACATAAATACAATGAGCTTCTGCTACTGTTCTCATTTGCTGAGAATTTAGTTCTTCCTATCTATTCTCCTCTCCATTCTTGCCCACTAATCGTTCACTCCAATTTCCATTCTATCAAATCTCTGCTCTAAGCTTTAATTCTTTGTCCAAACGAATCACTGAAAATCAACCCGAAATATTTCCTTATCACTGATTCGCTTTTGCCCAAACGAAATTCGAGCAAATATGGCCGAGGTTGGTAAACTGCCGCTAAAGCAACCTCCTGGTTTAAGATATCCGAATAAACCTTCCGGTTTACCCTTAACCCGACCACCACAACCGGTTCGAAAATACGGAGTCCGGCCTCCTTTTCAGCCCAAGAAGAGACGCCGAAGTTGTTGTCGCTTTTGCTGTTGCTTCTTTCTCATCCTCATCGTCGTCGTTTTGGTCGCTGGTGGTCTCTTCTATCTTTTATACGAACCCAAATTGCCAATTTTCCACCTTGAGTCTTTCAAGTTGCTCAAATTCAAAGTTACGGCTAAACCAGACGGGACCTATCTCGATTGTCGAACGACAAGTCGTATCGAGCTGAAAAACCCAAATAGTAAAGTGCAGTTAATTTATGGGAAGACTAGTGTTACGATTTCGGTTTTGAACAGAGATGTTGGAGACGAGACAGAGTTAGGGACCAAGGAGATTGAGAAGTTCACGCAAGGGACGAAGAACATAACGAGCTTGAAAGTTGAAACGATGGTGAAGAACAGTGTGGTGAATGATGGGCTGGGGATGAAATTAAAGAATGGATATAAAAATGGAGATTTGAAAGTGGAGATTGAAGCAAAAACGGGTTTGGGATTTGTGGTTGAAGGTTGGAAGGTTGGGCCTATTGGTATTAACATCAATTGTGGAGGTGTGACATTGAAGAGACTTGAGAGTGGTGATATGCCCAAGTGCTCTTTTGAAACGCTCAGATGGTAATTCTTCATTTCCTTTTTTCAGTTTTCTGTTCAATAATATGTAATGAAAATTAATTAAAACTTAGAATAGAAATGAAAAAGAAAAGAAGTGTAAAAAATTTAAAAATTTTGAAATAACTATATTAATTTATTTAAATATTATTTAAAAATAATAATAATAAAATGTGAAATAAATAAAAATATTAAAATAAAGAACAATTTTATAATTGCTGAAATTGAGAAAGGGAATCAATAATAAAAAGAGTAGAAAAGTAAATAATAAAATAGGTCTTAAATTTGTGAATTTTTATTCCCTTTTCATTGTATTTCATGAAGTAAATAAAGGATTGAAAAATGACTTCATTTCTCATTCCTTATTAATAAGAACACCCTTAATTCATTTTTTTTTTAATTAATTTGTTGTTTTATTTATTGTTGAAAGTGGAAATGCCTGCTAAATAATTGTTGAAGTGATTTATACATCCTACTAACCTTGACGTTTGGTAATTAGTTACCAAAATTAATATTTTTTCCCGTAAAATTCAATAAAGATGTAACTTACTTAAGTTAATAAGAAACATTTAATTATATTATAGATTTATGGTTTAAATATTTAGGAAACAAACCCCCCTAATGTCACTAAGGAATAATGTATCGAAGATGAAGTATAATTTGTCAAGATAATGTAAATTGGATTGTTTCATCCAATTTTATATCATATTTATTGTCTTTAATAAGTTTATAGATATCTCTTCTCATGTAAATCTATCCCATCACATTTAAAGGAGTTAAAGATTATATAGTATAATAGTGCATAAAATTAATAAAATAACATAAATAGCAACAATTAGTGGCAGAATATATAATTTTATTCTATATGTTATTTTATAAAAAGTTTCTTACTTCACTAACACTTGTAGAAATGTTTTTTTTTTTCTTTTTTCAAAATGTATTTGAGCCTTAAATCCCAACTATTATAAGTCAATAACTCCATTTAAAATTGTTTAGCTCATAATTATTATAAATAAAATCAATTCTACTTGCATTCCTTTGAAACCTCAAACTACATATCCTCAATGTGTAAAATGATTAGGAATATTTGTCTTGAGAGGTATGTCCTAGGATCTTTTCATGGATGTATTTAGAATTATATGTTTAATTATATTTTTATTTTCTATTTTATATTTTTATTTATCTCATTTAATCTTATTTAGAACAAGTAAAATATTTCATTATATATCATTTTATTACTATCCCAACTCATTATAATATAAATGGGACTACATGGGTTGAATTTGTAAAATTAATGAGTTATATCATTGGTAAATGAGATATTACATCCCAATTTATATCTCTAGTTGAGTTATGTGGTGCTTTATTGTTACGAGAAATGTTAATATTCATTAAATGAAACTCACACCTTTTACATCTGTAATGTAATGTGTCAAAATGATTTTAAAAATTTTAAAAAGTGATTTATTGTTTTAAATAATACTAACAAGTATCATAAAATGAAAATATGTGATCAAAATTAAATATAAATTTATGTGTCTTTGACTTTTTATTTTATTTTATTAGTGAAGCAAGCTTTTGCATGATAGGATTAATGCTTATACTGTTTGATTCATGGTCTAATGAATGATGGGAACAATTATGCATATAAGTCAGATTAATAGAGTTTCCATATTATGTTTTAGCAGCATAAATTAAATGATTAAGAGAAATATTTTTTATACAAAATGTTGACTTCATTTGGAATCGCTTCTTTTTTTTTTTAGTTAAAAGCACTTTTAAATGGATCAAAACTCTTTTAAGAATACTTAGCAATTTTTATGATAAGTGTTTTCAAAAGTTTGGAAAATATTATTTGCGCTTTTAAGATAAGTAAATAATAATTAATTTTAGGAGAAGTAGCTTTGAATATATACTCTCATCATAAAATTATTACTAAAGTGCCAATTAAAATCACTTCTAACTTTTCATCCCAAATATCTATATATTTTTCTTTAAATTACTTTTAACCAAACTACTTCTAAGATAAATACATCCAAACGTGCCCTTTAAGTGAGATGTTACTTATGTAATAAGAATGGGCATTTTAAGTGGGAGTGTCCAAAGAAGAGAAAATACACTAAGGAAGACACTAGTAGTAGAGATGCGTCGGTGGCGAAGGTTGATGAGATAGGTTATAATAACACCAAAGCACTTACGGTTACTTGGGTCTTGGACTCGGGGTGCACTTTTCACGTGACATTGTATCAAGAGTGTTTTGTTGATTACCAAGAGGTAAATGATGGCATTGTTCACATGGAAAATAATCATCCTTTCAACATGATGGGAGTTGGCTTGGTGAGGCTTCACCTCAATGATAGTTCAACATTTGTAAACAAGAATGTAAGCCATGTGCCTGCATTAAGGAAGAACTAGATTTCATTAAGTACTTTAAACAACATAGGTTATAGCAACAAGGATGAGCATGACTAATTAAGGTGTGGAGAGGTTGGTATACTTAAAAGATATATAAAGAAATGAGCTATATTACTTAGATGCTACGGTAGAGATCAATGTTGCCATGGTTAACAACAAAGAGGAGAATATCAACATTTGGCATAAAGGTTGGTACAAATAAGTTAGACAAGATTGGAGGAACTATCCAATAGTAAGAATTTTGGTGACTGTAAGCTTGATAAGCTTTCATTTTTTCATCATTGTAATTTCGGCAAAATGAAGAAGGTGAAGTTCACATGCCCAAAGTTAAAGAGATATGACTTACTTGACTATTTGCATTTGAATTTTTGGAGGTTGAAGAGGACACCGTCAATGTGTGGTGTAAGGTACGTTTTAACTATTATTCATGATTTCTCTATAAGGTTATGAATTTACTTGTTAAAGAGTAAAGATGAAACTTTCGAAAAAATTTGGAGTGGAAGAAACATGTAGAAACTCAAACCAGAAATAAGTTCAAATGTTTAAGAATTAAGAATAATATGAAGTTTGGCAACGAAGCTTTCACAAGCATTTGTAGGGTGAATGGTATCATAAGGCGTAAGAATGTTCTAGGAAATCCTCAACTAAATGGTTTGGCGAGAAGGAAGGATAGAACACTCTTGGAAAGAGTGAGTTGTATGCTCTCTAATGCAAACATGTCCAAGAGATTTTGGGGATAAGCCATTGCTACAGCAAGATACCTTATCAATAAGTGTCCTTTAGTAATGCTCAACTTGAAGATGCATATGTGTGACATCTATATTTTTGGGGTATCCCAGTGGTGTGAAGGGTTACAAGTTATGGCATGGTGATGCTAATAAATGTATTACTAGTAGAAATGTAACATTTAAGGAGGATGAGATGTACAGGGGTGGGCTTTTCAAAGAAACAAATGACTCACTTCAAGAGTCCAGAAGCAAACGTGTTAGTTTTCAGGTGGAGCCATTGGTGTTTAATTATCAACCAATGG
Source organism: Elaeagnus macrophylla (assembly GCA_029378325.1). Taxonomy (NCBI): domain Eukaryota; kingdom Viridiplantae; phylum Streptophyta; class Magnoliopsida; order Rosales; family Elaeagnaceae; genus Elaeagnus; species Elaeagnus macrophylla. Next base: position 41,716,018 of record CM055642.1, read on the forward strand.
GTGAGCATAGGCAATTGGAAGAACCTACTATACAATAACCTCCTAATGATGATGATCATGGTATAGATATGGAAGAAGAAGAAGAAAACACTACTAAGCTCGGACCATTTAGGCTTAGGAAATAATTACTTATTAGCAAGATATCGAAGTCGAAGTGTGACTAGAGCTCATGAGAGATTAAACCTCATAGCCCATGCATTGAGTATGAAGTGGAGATCTCAGGACTTAAGATAGGGTCCTATGAAGAAACCATCAGTAAGAATGATGCCAATAAATGGCGAAACGACCATGGAAGAAGAAATAAGTATACAAGAACAAGACATGGACAGCAGTTCCTCAATCGAAGGGTCAAAAAGTTTTGGGGAACAAACGTGTCTACAAAGTAAAGAATTGTGCATTGAATGTTGAACTAGCCCGGTACAAGACTATAGTTGTTGCAAAAAGGTGCTCCCAAAGAGAAGAAATTTTTATGGAGTAATCCAAGGGGTTTGTCAAAAAAGGCAAAGATGACATGATGTGTCTCTTGAAGAAGTCTTTGTATGGCTTGAAGTAATCTCCGAATGTGTTGGTACAAGAGATTTGACAACTTCATTTTGAAGATCGGTGTTCAAAAGGAGCAAGCATGGAAATTATGTGCATTGGAGAGGTAGAACTAGCTCTTCTATTATGTATTTATTACTTTATGTGGATGATATATTAATCACTAGTTGTGACCGATCTCAAATCACCAATTGAAAAGTCAACTTAGCTCAAAATTTGAGATGAATAATCTTGGGTGTAGCAAGAAAATATTGTGGATGAAGATTATAAGAGATAGACAAAAAGGCTAGTTGTTTCTTTGCCAAGAATGATACTGTGAGAAGGTACTTCAATGATTTAACATGATCAATGATAAATCAACTACAACTCCTATAGCATCAGATTTCAAGTTATCGACCTCAAATTGTCCTTCAACGAAGGAAGAAACGAAAGAAATGGAAAAGGTTCCTTATGCAAGTGTAGTGGGTAACTTGATGTATTTGATGATCTGTACAAGACCAGATATTGCATATGGTGCAATTTTGGTAAAGATCATTAGGAGGCGGTGAAATGGGTGATGAGGTATCAACAGGGTACAACCGGGGTTGGTCTTTTATATGATCGATTCGAGAAGTTCAGTATTAAAGTAATGGGTTATGTGGATTCAAACTTTGCCAATGATCATGATAAGAGGCGGTCTATCATGGGGTACTTATTTGGTTTTGGAGGAAATTTGGTGAGTTAGAAAGCTAATTTACAATCAATAGTAACATTATCTTCTTACGGAGGCAGAGTTTGTTGCCGCAACACAAGTGGTGAAGGAAGTTATGAGGTTGAAAGGTTTGTTTAATGAACTCAAATTTAAGCAAAAGAGAGTCATGGTTCATTGTCATAATCAAGGTGCAATTTTCTTGACCAAGAATCCTCAAATTCATGATCGTACGAAGCATGCAAATGTGAAACTACATTTCATATGAGAGATATAGAAATAAGGCGAGGTGGAGTTAGTGAAAGTTCACATGGATGATAATCCGGTAGACATGGCAACAAAATTGGTTCCCTTGGAAAAGTTTGTGTAGTGTCAAACTTTGGTTAAGGTGACCATCCTACCTAAATAATGGTGAAGTATATAGGAATGTCTCTTCAAGTAAATAAAACAGTCACTGGCCGTTCTATAATATTCCATATAGGATGGCTAGTGGTCGTCTTATATGTTGAATTATTTTAGAACAAACAAACTAACCGTCCTAATTTTGCCATTTTTGTTGAAGTGATTCCTATAGGTTTTTCAATATTAAGAACCAATCTAACGCATCAAAAATTTTAGAATTAATTCAACCCAAACAAGAAACAATATGGTTGGATTGGTTCGAATTACATGAGTGAGATTGGATTTCATAAAAGTCACATGCGCTACAAATGTGAATTTTTTTAAGAGTAATTAAACTGAAGTGTGTATTTTATAAAACAAAGGGATAACAGTATTACTAAACAGTAATGACATGTTTGTTAGATAGTAGAGATCATGATTGTATAGTTTTTGTACAATCATGTGTTTTATTGTGAAATCAGACCGTATTATATAATATAAAAATAATATGATTATGTAGAAATTTGTACCACTAAGGGTGTAAGTTTAAACCGTACTGGATACTAAACTTAGTCTGTTTGAATTTTCAATTATAAAATTATGTCTTCACTTTTTCCTTCATCTAAAATTAAGGATAATATATATTTTTTTAAATGTAACAAAAATTTAAATAAAATAAATATTAATTTAAATAAATTTTTATAATCAAATTATTTTCATGGGTAATAAAACTACATAAAATAAATTACGTTGTATTTTAAAGATAAATTGTTTATTAAAATATTTATCTATCAATTTTATTCGACTATATTATTTTATAAATTTTATCAAATAATATATATATTGATTATAATACAATTCAATACTATAATACTATTATACTTTTATTATAATTTTGGTGGCTTTTTGTGATGTTTGGCTTAATGATAAAGCTAAATTATCATATACTTTTATTTTATTTTTTTCATGATTTAATAATCTAGGACTTTGACATTGATTGTTGGTTTGACTGCAGGATCAAGGTAAAATGATAGTATCATTACAAGTGAATGAAGGCTTTCAATAGAAAATGATCGATCATTTTGAAGGTGTAAATATGAAATACCAAAACCTAAGCTCTTGATTTAAATTGTATATAAATTTCATCTTCTTTTAATAAAATAACAAAATATATTCTTTGGTCAAAAAAAATAACTAGAAGAGATGGAGATTTGAGGTCATTTAATATCAAGTTCTATCATGTGCTTTACCTAGTAGTTAGTGGTATGCGGCAAGCTCACTCTTCTTCCGTTTTAGTCACAGGTTCAAATTATACTAAAAACATTATTTGATTAAAAAAATGTTTTTTAAGATCATTCTATTCCAAGTTGAGTAGTGATTTTCAATATGTGAGCATGTAGTTTGCCCTACAATTTACAAATGGAGATTAGAATCTGTTTTAGTCACAGGTTCAAATTATACTAAAAATATTATTTGATTAAAAAAAATATTTTTTAAGATCATTCTATTCCAAGTTGAGTAGTGATTTTCAATATGTGAGCATATAGTTTGCCCTAAAATTTACAAATGGAGATTAAAATATTAATATACAGAGCACTTTTTTATTTCAAGAGCCCCAACATTTACTTAAACTTAAAAGTGTACATAAATATCTTTTTTTGATAAATCACTTTGTTGAGAAAATGTCAGGTTTTGTAACCAAAAAAAATTTTCCGACAAAATCTTTTGTTGCGATGATCGTTCCACAATGTCCCCATCGTAGAAAAGTTTTTTCTGGGACTATAAACAAGTTTATTGGTGAAAACAATTCTTCAATAAATGTTTTTATCATTGAAAATATTTTTGTATAAGTATTTTTCCTCAACAATATTTTTTTTGAACAAAAAATAGCTCCCTAGTTGGGAGACGGGATAAGGCCCGCTTTTCTCAATTTACCCAAATCAACGCCAATATTGAGAGTACTAACAGTAACTAGCACCTGAGACTATTATCAAATGGGTCTTTGTGCATAATTACGAATTTTTATCCCTCGAACCCATAACTTTGTGCATGTAGCCCAATTACGTTCCACTGTCAGTTTCCTCGACAAATATTGTTACCTTAACAAAATTAATTTCTATTGGAGCATAAAGATAAAAAATAGAATGAAGTTACCAAATTACTGCTTGGGTAAAGTCACAAACTTAGTTGCTTTCTTTAAGATGTTTCGCTGCTCTGTCCAGAATTATGCAAACAGTAGTCAGCCCGTCGTCTCTAGGATAAAACAGCCAAGAATCTTGTTGTTTATCTCAAAACTTTACTACACTATTGAAATTTAGAATACTACACCTGTAAATTAGTGTTGCTCGGAACCAAAAAATAATTTTAATTCTATATTAAAAATATATTTTTGGGTTTCTGTATTGAAAAGTGTTTCTAGGTTGGTTTATGTATTTTTTTCTGGGTTTATATTTTTGTATTGCTACAAAGAGCAGAGAGAGAGAATGGAGAACTAAGAAATGAGCAAATGATAGGAGTGTTTTAACTGAGAGCTGCAAGGCTCTATTTTTAGCCGAAAATATGAGGCCCAAAGGATAGAAAATAACGGGCATGTGATAAGATCGATGAATATAGGGATAAGAACAAAACGGTCAAAAAATAACGATCACAACGTCTGATCGTGGATGAGGAGTGACTCGATCTTGGATGAGAATAAAAAGTTTTTGTTTTCTTTCTGACTGAGTCTGATCTTATCCGAATATTGGAAAAAATAATTTAATAAATAAAAAAATTTTGAAAAATAAAGCACATGCACTTGTGCTTGACTCAATCAATCAGACAGCGACAACGGTTCGAAAATGTGGGTGGACTGACAATTTCCTAAGTCCTTTATCCTTCCACAAAAGTGAGTGCTGATGAGTGCTCGAAAAGCACTAATATTTCGTAGTTTATTGCACTTAATTGTTTAGAAATAGATTTATTATTTGTTGTTTATTCGATTAATTTTATAAATCTATCCATTCAGAATCACAGGTATGTTTTAGTGCATTTCAGGTGTTTTTAGCTTCAAATGAGTCAAATAATGAAAACATGCAAAGTCAGAACACTTACGGTGCTCGGATCACGAGTTACGGGCTAAACGAGACAAATATGTAAGCCTTACATAACGAGCCATCACATATGTAAGGGGGTAAACATGAAGAAAAGGAAGGCAACACGCGCCATGGCAAGGAAAAGTCATGCCACGGCGGGGAGCTCTCAGGTTTTGACATTATTTCCAAAATTTGTGTTGCGCCGCGGCGAATGCGCCTATTCCTATTGCAATCAAAATTTGTGTAAACCCTTACATCTATAAATACCCCCTTAGACTCCCCCTTACATACAACTCGAACAACTCGAATACAACTCTTATACATTACAATTTTGCGACCAAACACTACATTCAATCAGTTTTGGGAGTTTTGCTACACTTAAATGAAGCGAGAGAAACTATTCTAAGGATCCAAGGAAGCCGTCGACGATCGAAAATAAAGCTTTTGGAGAAGAACGTCATCCCATTCATTTAGCAGTATTTAGATCTAGGTTTTCCTTGTTGTTATAGAATTATATTTTCTTCTTCTTTTGTTGAAGTGTATGATCATATTTTATTTGTCTATGAATATTAATATGAACATGAGCGGCTAGTTTCATTATGGATGTTTAGTTTGTGTTGCCATGTTTGCTAGAATTGTGTATGGTGTATATTTTATTGATTTAATATAAATGAATTACCTTTTGATTCAAGAGCATGTTTAGATATTTAATTATGAATTATCATGGGCCAATTTGAGATTCGTAGTTAGGTTGAAAATCTGAGAATCTAGTTATAGGAACGTCACCTTAACTTTATTCCGAAACACTTAATCAAAGCTTCAAATTAGTGACTTAGTCATAGCATTAGTTTGATTGGCATGTATTTTCTTGCGCATAATTTGATTGCTATTTGATTTATCCCTACCGAAGGCAGTTAATTAGTTAATCAACAAAGAGATTTACCCCGACCGAAGGCAGTCTCATAATTAAAAGGAAAGCTGGTAATATTGTTTATATAGAATGTTCATGTTAATTTGCGATATTGTTTTCGTTTAATTGTTCATATCATTAATCTCGTCACAAAATAAACACTTTTTTACAGTTTTACTAGTTTTAGGACTCTAGTTGCTTAGAGTTTTAATTTTATTAGAACTCTATTTAATTAGTATTTTATTTGTGTTAGAACTCTATTTAGATTAAGAAGACGGTTATTTAGAACCACTGCAATTCCTTGAGAGACCGACCTTGGAAGTTGCTTGTCACTTTTCTACGAGTGATTCGTACACTTGCGAGTACTAAATTTATCACATCAAGTTTTTGGCGTCGTTGCCAGGAAATTGGCGTTTTAAATAATTTTCTTTTAACTTTTTAGAGTTTTTGAATTACTTTTATTTATTTATTTTATTTTTATTTTATTTGTTATCTTTTATTCAAAAAAATACAAAAAAAAAATTAAAAAATTAAAAAAATAGTGCTTAAATTACAATTTCACTGCTGCCATGATCTTTGTTTGCTTTTTATTTATGCATACAGGGTAGGAGATCACTTAACAAGGAACTCTCTCCTTTCATTGACAACATTCATAAAGTCAAACATCGATCAAAGAAACTGGATAATCAATTTCAAGAGGAAGAAGTCTAATAACAATTACAAGCAACAATAGGTGACAACGTAGCTAGGCAGATGATGAACAAAGAGTTTCCAAGACCTATCATTAGGACCGCCACATCGTGCATTCGACTTACAGAGGCAATTAGGAATTATGAGTTAAAAAATATTCATTATTCCATGCTTCCCTCCTTTTACGGTATCCCTAATGAAGATCCTTTAAATTTTATGCGTGAATTATATGCTACTGTGCAAACGTTTCCACTGCAGAGACTTAGTGAAGATCAACTACGCATGAGGTGTTTTTCATACACTCTCAAAGATAGAGCTAAGTCTTGGCTCATGACATTGGCACCCGATTCTTTGGCCACTTGGGACGATGTTTACAACAAATTTATGGGTAAGTTTTATTCCCATAAAAAAACGTCTGACCTAAGAACAAAAATTGCTACTTTTTCGCAGATGGACGGAGAACCCCTTCCACGAGGCTTGGGATAGATTCAAATTGCTTTTGATACAGTGTCCACATCATCACTTCCCGTTGCAGCTACAGAATCAGTTTTTCTACGACGGATTGACGCTACAATGTCAATTCACAGTTGACAACGCTGTAGGAGGAGCTATGGGTGAGAAACAGCAGATGAAACCTACGAATTATTCGAGATGTTAGGAGCCAATTTCCAACAAAAGAGCGCTAGAGGAAGAAAAGCTGGAGTCCATGAATTAGGATCCAACAATGAAATGGTCATGCAACTTGCTGAATTGACGAAACAAGTGCAACTTCTCACAACCTCCAATGTTAATCAGATGACAAAACATGAGGTATGTGGAGTTTGTGGTTCTTATGGACATAGTGTTAATGTTTGTTCTTTTGCAGGTGATCCTTATACAGGTACTACTGAAGAGGCAAATTTAATGCAAGGGTATCAACCTAGACCTAGGAACGACCCTTATTCAAATACCTACAACCCTGGATGGAAGAATCACCCTAACTTCGCTTGGAAACAAAACAATAGCCAATCATTTGTCCAAAACCAAACACAAGGCCAAAATGTAAACCGACAATTTCCACAAAATAAACCAACCGTAGAGGAAACCCTAAATAATTTCATATACTCCTGTAGTGGAAGGATGGACTCTATGGAAGCTTCAATGAAAAGAGTGGAAATGCAAGTGGGGCAACTAGCTGAACAAATGCACAAACAAGAGACAGGAAGGCTGCCTAGTCAACCTGAACAAGCGAATGCTATCACGGTTCTTCAGAGTGGTAAGGAGGTTACAAAAGTTTTGCTTGAAATTTCTAATGATTCACCTTATAATGCAGGTAACATGGAAGATGACAACACAATTTCTAAGGAATTGGGGGAAACAAGTGACAAACATGAAGAGCTTTCAAAAGCAACAATTAAAGAGTTATCTAGCTCCCCTAAATAACACAAGTCATCAAATCCATACCGACCACCAATACCATTTTCACACCGTTTAAAGACAGTAAGCAAGATAAGCAATTTTCTGATTTATTTAACATGCTTTCAAAAGTAAATATTAACTTGCCTCTGTTGGATATAATTAGAAACATACCTTCTTATGCAAAATTTTTCAAAGAATTAAACAATAAAAAAAGAAGGTATGAGGTTAATGAAAGAGTCATAGTGTCTCAAATTGCTAGTGCAATGCTTCAACGGAACCTACCCCCTAAGTTGAAAGATCCAGGTAGTTTTATCATTAATATTACTATGGGGGATAAGAAAGTAGCTAAGGCTATGCTTGATTTAGGTGCTAGTATCAATTTGATGCCTTACTCGATTTTCTTGCAGCTAGGTTTGGGAGAGCTAAAACCAACAACCATGTCCCTTCAACTTGTGGACAGATTTGTTAAATATTCGAAGGGCATGATTGAGGACTTACTTGTACAGGTAGATAAGCTTATCATACCTGTTGATTTTGTGGTTTTAGATATGCAGGATAATCCATCTTTGGACAAGGAGCATACAATTCTTTTGGGTAGACCATTTATGGCCACTACTCGAACCATCATTGATGTCCAAAGTGGGAAGTTGACAATGACAGTCTTAGGAGAGACTGTCCATTTTAAGGTTTTTGATTCATCTCCTTACCCCTCTATATCTGCTATTGATGAATGCTCATTTGTTGAAAGTTCAGATCCTATCATTCATGATACATTTGTGCAGGATAGATTAGATGATAAGCTAGAGATAACACTTACAATTAGAGAGGTAAATGATAGCTTAGACTATGAGGCTAGGGAGTACAGTGATCTATTAGACAATGTCATATCATTAGATGACTCTAGTACACCCTTAGATTTATTGGATGTCCCACATGATGATGAGATTGCTCCACCTAATTTGGAACTTAAGAAACTACCTAAGCATCTAAAATATGTATTTTTGGGAGAGAGCGAGACTTATTCGGTTATTATTTTATCTATACTCACCCAAAAATAAGAGAATAAATTAGTGAAAGAGCTTAGGAAGTATAAAAAAGCAACAAGGAGTATTGAGGACATAAGAGGCATTAGTCTAGAGACGTGTATGCATAAGATCAATTTGGAGGACAATGTTGAACCTGTTAAAGAAGCAATGAGGACACTACCCCAATCTTGGTTGGGGGTGAATGCATTACCCATTTTCAAAAATTCCAAAGAAATAAAAAAATTTAAAATTTTGTGTGTGCCGCGGCAGGGAAAAATTGTGCCATGGTGAGGACGTTTCTATTTTAGAATGAATTGTAAAAAAAAATTTGTGCTGCAGCAGGAAAAATTTGTGCCGCAGCGAGTGTGGTTCTGTTTCACGCATTTTTTTTCAAAATTGATCTGTACCGCAGCGGGAAAAAACTTGTGCCGCGGCGCGCCTATAAATTTTCCTAGAAAATGGGCAGCTCGTGGATTCAAAATTTTCTTCCCAAAATTTCCCTCACCTTCTCTCACTTTCTCTCAAACACTCTCTAATTTTTTCTCCACTTTCCTCCTATTTTCTCACAAAAATCAACCTGAGGACGACAACGAGCAGAATGATGATATGGAGGACTAAGCCTCCTAATTTTTTTTTTCATTTATTTTCATTTTCTACTTTAATTTTCTTTTTCTTTCATTTTATTTTATTTTATTTTTATTTTATTTTTCTTTGGATTGTTTAAGATTTCTAACTTTGTTTAATGTCTTTATTTTTCATTTGATTTAGTTATAATTTAAATTTGGATTTGAGTTGTGATGCACACATTTAGAGGTTCCATACATGTTTCTTGCACACTAATTGTTTCATCATGAGAAAAGCGAGGAACAATGAAAAAGAGCGTACGTGTAGTGTACACAATCTCATACGAAAGGGGGGTAACTTCTCTCACTTTTCTTAATTTCTGTTGTTTTTCTTTTTAACATTGAGGACAATGTAGAAATTAAGTTGGGGGTGGGAAAAATATTCCATGAGCATGAAATGACCAAATTTATAATTTTTAACTTTTTTCACTTGAATTTTGTTAGGTTAGTGTCGTGTCTACTTGAGTCAATCCGGAAGTCTATGATATTAACATGATTGTAATAACGGTGATATATGAAAGAAATTAAATTTTTATCTAAGCAACGAAGCACATAAATGTTAGATTCATTTAATTTGAGAATTTTGTGGTATATGTGGTAGTTTGCATGGTTAGTATGACTATTTTAATTTGTGTAATGTTTGCATGTTTATGATAAATTTTAAGTCTCAACAAGCTCTAAAACTCATTTGAAAACCCATTGAAGCGAAATAATAGAATCAAATACCACTTAGAAAGTGATTTAGGCCATCTTTGGACCGTTTGGACTTTTCAAGCCTCCCCGTATTATTTTATCCATAGTACACCTTTGAATTCAACATTGACATACATTGTACTACCCTTAGTGATAAGAGTACTCAATGTAATATTTGATTTTCATGAGCAATTATGTTGTATTTATCTTACTTCATCACAATACCAAAAAAAAATGATGATGATGATTGACATAATAAGCAAGAAAAGTAAAGAAAGAAAATCGAGCAAAAAGATCCAAGGGACATATGAAATTTATAGGAAGATGAAAAATAACACTTGGTGGAGAAAGTTGAAAATAAGTTTGTGAAATAAAAAGTACTCTTATCCTAGTGAAAATATCATTTCTGTACTTTCATAATCACACACCAAACCACAACTTTACAAGCTTAATGAAGTCCAATTGATTCTAGGTAGTTTGATTTCTATATTAGTAGAGATGAATTTGAAAAGTGAGCATATGGAGGTTGTAAGTGCAATTTTCATTCAAATTTTATTTGCACATTTATGAGATATTAAAATGTAATCTATGAATATCATGCATGACACGATCAGATAGTGTAACTAACGGGCTTGTGGTATGATTGGTTGTTCAAAATTCGATTACTAAGATGGGTTTGATATTTGGACTGTTTTTGAGCTTAAGTAATTTTTAACTATTTCGTATGACATTCGTTGTTGACAATTTTTGAGACATGCATGGATTGATTCAAGTATGTTTAGAGTATTTTGTGTATTTTGTTTGTTAGCATGTTTCTGGGTATCATTACTGGAAACCCTCACGAGACTATAACTCGTCCACTAGGGCCACCTAGGGGTTTAAAGGCTTGCTGCATACGCAAAATGAAACCGTGACAATCTACGGAAGTGATTTAGGTTAGGTTAGTTTATTCGTTTTATTTTAATTTTTAGATCGCTCCTTTTGCTAGAGACTAGCAAGAAGCTGGTTGGAGGTTGTGATGAGTGCTCGAAAAGCACTAAAATTTCGTAGTTTATTGCACTTAATTGTTTAGAAATAGATTTATTATTTGTTGTTTATTCGATTAATTTCATGAATCTATCCATTCGGAATCACGGGTATGTTTTAGTGCATTTCAGGTGTTTTTAGAGTCAAATGAGTCAAATAATGAAAACATGCAAAGACGGAACACTTACGGTGCTCGGATCATGAGTTACGGGCTAAACGAGATAAATATGTAAGCCTTACATAACGAGCCATCACATATGTAAGGGAGTAAACATGAAGAAAAGGAAGGCAACACGCGCCGTGGCGAGGAAAAGTCATGCCGCGGCGGGGAGCTCTCAGGTTTTGACATTATTTCTAAAATTTGTATTGCACCGCGGCGGGAAAAATGTATTCCGCGGTGCGCCTATTTCTATTGCAATCAGAATTTGTGTAAACCCTTACATCTTTAAATACCCCCTTAGACTCCCCCTTACATACAACTCGAATACAACTCTTACACATTACAATTTTGCGACCAAACACTACATTCAATCAGTTTTGGGAGTTTTGCTACACTTAAACTAAGCAAGAGAAACTATTCTAAGGATCCAAGGAAGCCGTCAACGATCGAAGATAAAGCTTTTGGAGAAGAACGTCATCCCATCTATTTAGCGGTATTTAGATCTAGGTTTTTCTTATTGTTATAGAATTATATTTTCTTCTTCTTTCGTTGAAGTGTATGATCATATTTTATTTGTCTATGAATATTAATATGAACATGAACTGCTAGTTTCATTATGGATGTTTAGTTTGTGTTGCCATATTTGCTAGAATTGTGTATGGTGTATATTTTATTGATTTAATATAAATGAATTACCTTTTGATTCAAGAGCATGTTTAGATATTTAATTATGAATTAACATGGGCCAATTTGAGATTCGTAGTTAGGTTCAAAAATCTAATAATCTAGTTATAGGAACGTCACCTTAACTTTATTCCGAAACACTTAATCAAAGCTTCAAATTAGTGACTTAATCATAGCATTAGTTTGATTGGCATGTATTTCCTTGCGCATAATTTGATTGCTATTTGATTTATCTCGACCGAAGGCAGTTAATTAGTTAATCAATAAAGAGATTTACCCCGACCGAAGGCAATCTCGTAATTAAAAGGAAAACCGGTAATATTGTTTATATAGAATGTTCATGTTATTTCAACATCACTTTTCAATGCAACCATGGCCAACCAAACTAAACGTCCATACATCCTCCATTGATTTTTAATCCATTTGAATTGATTGTTAATTTGCGATATTGTTTTCGTTTAATTGTTCATATCATTGATCTCGTCACAAAACAAACACCTTTTTACAGTTTTACTAGGTTTAGGACTCTAGTTGCTTAGAGTTTTAGTTTCATTAGAACTCTATTTAGTTAGTGTTTTATTTGTGTTAGAACTCTATTTAGATTAAGAAGACGGTTATTTAGAACCACTGCAATTCCTTGAGAGACCAACCTTGGAAGTTGCTTGTCACTTTTCTATGAATGATTCGTACACTTGCGAGTACTAAATTTATCACATCAAGTGCCCCTTGGGGCCCATTCTCAATTATAAATCTATTTGCTTATATACACCTCATTAGAGATGTAAACAAGCAATGTGAAACAAACTTTTGAGAGAGTAAATTTTGTGCACTTTTTCTCATTATTTTTATTTAAATTTACAATATTTTTCAATAATTTCTCACTTGAATTTTATATAAAAATAGTTCTCATCGAGCAACCTATCAATCAAAGATATAAGATTGTGCATAAGCAAAAGGTGTCTATCGACTTGAACATTTGCATAGTATTCATGTTTTAGAACATACTAGAGTAACACGTAGTTTTGAACTCTATCTCTAACAACATTACACACACAACCTTTTCAAAGTATAATTCGAAAAGCCCATGATTTACGGCCAAGATTTTCCAAGTATAGTGAAGGCTCATGATTTACGGCCTTTTCAAAGTGTGGCCATGATTTACGGCCTTTTCAAAGTATAATTCGATAAGCCCATGATTTTTCCAGTATAGTGAATGCTCTAGTAAATTTTGCCCAAAAATTTCATAGGAAGTGGCCACACTTCCACATTCACTGATAAGTTTATCAAGAGTACTCTTTTAGCTATGTACTCCATTCCACATAGAGTATAGAACTCATTAAGAGTTAATAATTAACTCATCCTTTCTGTCGCTTCAGGACTTCATGCTTCTAACAATATTGAATGGGACTTATAGTAGAATGATTCAACTCATATTACTTCATGACTTGTCATTACCCATTGAACTTAATTTTTGGGATCTCTAGTCTATAAGTTGGGTTACCATCATAAGTGACTCTTCATTTTAAGGGCATTAGTCTCATTCCTTTCGAGGTTTTGAAAACCTTCTCTCTTGCCAATCCTTTCGTTAAAAGGTCAGCCAAATTATCATCAGTATGTACATGATCCACTTTTACAACTCCTGTAGAGAGAAATTCTCCAACAGTGTTGTGCTTACGACTTATCAGTCTTCCCTTGCCGTTGTAATAATGGTTCTAAATCTTTGCAACAGCCGCAGTACTATCGCAGTGGATCAAGACAACTGGTATTTGTCTTTCCCATAAAGGGATCTTAGCTAACAGACTTCTTAACCAGCCTGCTTCACTAGCAGTAGCCAAAATTGTCTGTTTCTTAGACTTCCAAGAAACAGCTCCACCAACAAGGCTAAATATATAGCTGCAAGTTACTTTGGAGTCTTCTAAAAGGGTGTTCTAATCAGCCTTGATGTATCTTTCTAGAACAACAAGAAACTTCTTATAATGTAATCCAAGGTTCATAGTTCTTTTAAGGTACCTCATGACCCTTTCAATTACATTCCAATGCTCTATACTAGGTTTACTGGTAAACCTACATAGTAATCCCACAACATAAGCTATGTCTAGCCTAGTGCAGTCAATAGCATAACGTAAGCTACCAATGCTAGGTCTACTAGTAAACCTACATAGTAGTCCCACAACATAAGTTATGTCCAGCCTAGTGTAGTCAGTAGCATAACGTAAGCTACTAATGATGCTCGCATACTCAATTTGTCTAATACCGTCTCCGGTATTCTTGAACAACTTTACACTAGGATCATAAGGAGTACATGCAAGTTTGCAGTTAAAGTAATTATATTTCTTTAAGATCTTCTCAATTTAATGAGATTAATCTAAAGAGAGTCCCTTTTTAGACCTAATAATCTTTATTCCAAGAATTACACTCACTTCTCCAAGGTCTTTCATGTCAAAGTTAGCACACATCAAGTTTTTTACATTATTCATTACATGAATATTTGAACCAAAAATTAGCTAGTCATCTACATACAAACATATAATAGTGCTAATGTCATTTTCAGATTTATAGTAAATGCATTTGTCACTCTCATTCATTTTGAATCCAAGTGAGATAACTAAATTATCAAATTTTTCATGTCATTGCTTAGGTACTTGTTTTAGACCATAGAGAGATTTATCTTATTTGCAAACTTTGTTTTCTTAACCAAGGACAACAAAAGCCTCAAGTTGATCCATATAAATCTCTTCTTCTAAATCACCATTTAAAAATGCAATTTTAACATCCATTTGGTGCATTACTAAATCATGAATTACAGCAAGGGAAAAAAGCACACATATAAAAGTTATTTGTGTGACTGGTGAAAAAATATCAAAGAAATCTACATTTTTCCTTTCCCTATACCCTTTAGCTACAAGACGAGCCTTGTACTTTTCAATAGTACCATCGGGTTTTAATTTCTTCTTTAGTATCCATTTACATCCTATAGTTTTGCAACCGAGGGTAGTGATGTGTTAAAATGTGTACTCGCAAGTGTACGAATCACTCGTAATAAAGTGATAAGCAACTTCTAAGGTCGGTCTCTCAAGGAATTGCAGTGGTCTTAAATAACTAACTTTTTAATCTAAATAGAGTTCTCATGAAAATAAAACACTAATTAAATAGAGTTATAGTGAAACTAGAACTCTAAGTAACTAGAATCCTAAAGCTACTAAAACTGTAAAAATGTTGTTTGTTTTTGTAACGAGAACAATCATACGACAATCAAACGAAAACAAGATCGCAAGCAAACAATCAATTCAAATATCAATGGAGGATGTATGGACGTTTAGCTTGGTTGACCATGCTTGCATCGAAAAGGTATGGTGAGATAACATGAACGTCCTATATAAACTAAACTACCGGCTTTCCTTTTAATTACGAGACTCCTTTTGGCGGCGGTAGGTCTCTTTATTGATTAACTAATTAATTGCCTTTGGCGGGGGTAAATCAAATAGTAATCAAATTATGCGCAAGGAAAACATGCCAATCAAATTAATGCTATGACTAAGTCACTAACTTGAAGCTTCGATTAAGTGTTTCGGAATAAAGTTAAGGTGACGTTCCTATAACTAAATTCTCAGATTTTTCAACCTAACTACGAACATCAAATGGGCCCATGATTATTCAAAATTAAATATCTAAACATGCTCTTAATCAAAAAGTAATTTATTTATAAATCAATAAGATACGCCATACACAATTCTAGCAAACATGGCAACACAAACTAAACATCCATAATTAAACTAGCCGCTCATGTTCATATTAATATTCATAGACAAATAAAATATGATCATACACTTTAACAAAAAGAGAAGAGGAATTAATTCTATAACAACAAGAAAATCCTAGATCTAAATACCGCTTATGGATTGGATAGCGTTCTTCTCCGTAAGCTTTATCTTCGATCGTCGTTGGCTTCCTTGAATCCTTAGAATAGTGTCTCTCGCTTCGTTAGAGTGTGGCAACGCTCTCAAAACTGATTGAATGTAGTGTTTGGGTCTCAAAATTGTGAAAAATAAGAGTTGTGTACGAATTGGTCGAGTTCTTGTAAAGGGGGTCTAAGGGGGTATTTATAAATGTAAGGGATTCCTGATTGCATTAGGAATAAGCGCGCCGCGGCATGCATTTTCCCCGCCGCGGCGCAACACAAATTCTGGAAATTGTGTAAAAACCCGAGAGCTCCCCGCCGCGGCATGACTTTTCCTCGCCGCGGCGCGCTTTGTCTTCAGTTTCTTCACATGTACCCCCTTACATATGTGATGGCTCGTTATGTAAGGCTTACATATTTGTCTCGTTTAGCCCGTAACTCATTATCCGAGCGCCGTAAGTGTTCCGTCTTTGCGTGTTTTCATTATTTGACTCATTTGACGCTAAAAACACCTGAAATACACTAAAATATACCCGTGACTCCGAATGGATAGATTTATGAAATTAATTGAATAAACAATAATAATAAATCTATATATCAAACAATTAAGCACAATTAATCACGAAATATTAGTGCTTTTCGAGCACTCATCACAACCTCCAACCAGCTTCTTGCTAGTCTCTAGCAAGTGAAGCGACCTAAAATAAAATTAAAAACAAACAAATAAACTAACCTAACCTAAATCACTTCCGTAGATTGTCACGGTTGCATTTAGCGTATGCAACAAGCCTTTAAACCCCTAGGTGGCCCTAGTGGACAAGTTATAGTCTCGTGAGGGTTTCTAGTGATGATACCCGCAAACATCGTAACTGACACAAATAAAGACTCAAAACATACTTGAATCAATCCATGCATACGTCTCAAAAATTGTTAATAACGAATGGCACATGAAATAGTTAAACATCCCCTAAGCTCAAAAACAGTCTAAACATCAAACTCATCATGGTAATCGGATTTTGAACAACCAATCAAACCACAAACCCGTTAGTTATACTATCTGACCGTGTCATGCATGATATTCATAGGTTATATTTCAATATCTCATAAATGTGCAAGTAAAATATTAATGTGAATTTTGCACTTGCAAACTCCATATGCTCATTTTTCAAACTCATCTCCACTAATACAGAAATCAAACTACCTAGAATCAATAGGACTTCATTAGGCTTGTAAAGTTGTGGTTTGGTGTGTGATTATGAAAGTACGAAAATGATGTTCTCGATAGGACAAGAGTACTTTTTATGTCACAAACTTATTTTCAACCTTTTCCAACAAGTGTTCTTTTTCATCCTCCTATAAATTCCATATGTCCCTTGGATCTTTTTGCTTGATTCTCTTTCTTTATTTTTCTTGCTTATTTTTTTTAATCATCATCATCATTATTTTTTTTTTTGATGAAGCAAGACAAATATAACATAATTGCTCATGAAAATCAAATATTACATCGAGTACTCTTATCACTAAGGGTAGTACAACGTATGTCAATGTTGAGTTCAAGGGTGTGCTATTGATAAAATATTGCGGGGAGGCATGAAAAGTTCAAACGGTCCAAAGATGGCCTAAATCACTTTCTAAGTGGCATTTGTTTCTATTATTTCGCTTCAATGGGTTTTCAAATGAGTTCTAGAGATTGTTGAGACTTAAAACATATCATGAACATGCATACATTCCACAAATCAAAATAGTTATACTAACCATGCAAACTACCACATGTACCACAAAATCCTCAAATTAGATAAATCCAACATTTATGTGCTTCGTTGCTTAGGTAAAAATCTAACATCTCTCATATGTCACCGTCATTACAATCATGTTAATATCATAGATTTCCGGATTGACTCAAGTAAACACGACACTAACCTAAAACACTTCAAGTGACAAAAGTTAAAAATTTAAAATTGGTCATATTTCATGCTCATGGAATATCCTTCCCACCCCCAACCTAATTTCTGCATTGTCCTCAATGTTGAAAAAGAAGAACAAAAGAAATAAGAAAAAAAGTGTGAGAAGTTACCCCCCTTTCGTATGAGATTGTGTCATTACTCGTTATGCTCCGGTTCACTGTTCCTCGCTTTTCTCATGAAGAATTTATGTGTATGAACATATATTGAACCTCAAAGTGTATGCAACACAATTCAAACTCAAACCCAATTTTAGATTATAACTAAGTCAGCTGAAAACAGAAAAACATTAAGCTAAGTTAAACAATCCAAAATAAAAATAAAAAAATAAAAATACGATAAAAGAAATAAAAACAACGAAAGAGATACGGTACCGAATGGGTGCCTCCCATTAAGGGCTTAGTTTAACGTCTTAGCAAGACGTGACTGATCTCGTGTCAAGGGGGGTTAAATGTGTAATTGTACTGTTTATCTCCTCCCTTATCTTTCTCAAAATGAGCTTTCGTCCTCCAAGTCGAGTTTTTGTAGTTAGAATGCTTAATGCATTCTTTGTAGGCATCATCCTGACTTAAATTTATCAGTTTGTCCTTCCCTCTCCATTCAATGTTTTGAGCCTCAATTCTGTTACTTATGCTATCCTGCAATTGAATGTTAGAAAGAATAGGGGAGGGTTGAAAAATTTCAAACTGTACAGTCTCTCCAAAAACTGTCATTGATAACTTCCTATTATGGACCTCAATAGTTGTCTTGGTTGTGGCCATGAATGGTCTACCAAGAATAATTGTATGTTCCTTGTCCTTAAGAAAATTTTTGTCCATCTCAAGCACCACAAAGTCCACTGGTACAATAAACTTGTCCACCTGTACTAACAAATTTTCCACTATTCCTTTTGGGTATTGAATAGAACCGTTTGCAAGTTGAAGGGTCATCCTTGTTTCTTTAAACTTTCCTAATCCTAGTTGCAAGTACACTGAATATGGCATTAGGTTTATACCTGCTCCTAAGTCTAGCATAGCCTCGAATACCCTTTTGTCTCCCATAGTGATGTTAATGTTGAAACTACCTGGATCTTTCATTTTGAGAGGTAAGTGTTGTTGGATCATTGGACTAGCAATTTCTGACATTTCATTCTCTTTGCTTCTACTCTTTTTGATGATAAAGTTCCTGAAAATTGGATCATAAGTTGGGTTGTTCTTAATAACATCTAAAAGAGGCAAATTACAGTTAATCTTAGAAAATAAAGCAAGAGTGTTAGAGTATTGTGCATCCTGATTTTTCTCCTTAAACTGGTGCATAGGTGGTATTGGTGGTTGGTATGGGTCCATTGACTTGTGCAATCGAAAAATGTTGGATGTTTCTCCAATTTCTTTCTTGGGAAGTTCATTAGGAGTGGTATTAGACTCATCATCTCCCTTGAGAGTTGAATTCTCACCTTCCAAGTTACCTGTACTAGACAACAAAACATTAGAATTATCAGGTAAATTTTTAGGTACCTCCTCATCACTTTGAAGGACTGTGATCGCCTTTGCTTGTTCAGGTTGACTAGGCAGCTTTCCTGTTTCTTGTTTGTACATTTGTTCCGCTAGCTGCCCAACCTGTATTTCCACTCTCTTCACTGAAGCTTCTATAGAGTCCATCCTTCCATTACAAGAGTGTATGAAATTGTTTAGGGTTTCCTCTACGGTTGGCTTATTTTGTGGAAATTGTCAGTTTATGTTTTGGCCTTGTGTTTGGTTTTGGACAAATGGTTGGCTATTGTTTTGTTTCCATCCAAAATTAGGGTGATTCCTCCATCCAGGGTTGTAGGTATTTGAATAAGGGTCGTTCCTAGGTCTAGGTTGGTACCCTTGCATTAAATTAGCCTCTTCAGTAGTACCTGTATAAGGATCACCTGCAAAAGAACAAACATTAGCTCCGTGTCCATATGAACCACAAACTCCACATACCTCGTGTTTTGGCATTTGATTAACATTGGAGGTTGTGAGAAGTTGCACTTGTTTCGTCAATTCAGCAAGTTGTATGGCCATTTCATTGTTGGAGCCTAATTCGTGGACTCCAGCTCGTCTTCCTCTAGCGCTCTTTTGTTGGGAATTAGCTCCCAACATCTCGAATAGTTCGTATGTTTCATCCGTTGTTTTCTCACCCATTGCTCCTCCTGCAGCGTTGTCAACTGTGAATTGACATTGTAGTGTCAATCCGTCGTAGAAAAACTGATTCTGTAACTGCAACGGGAAGTGGTGGTGTGGACATTGTATCAACAGCAATTTGAATCTGTCCCAAGCCTCGTGGAAGGGTTCTCCGTCCATCTGCGAAAAAGTAGCAATTTTTGTTCTTAGATCAGATGTCTTTTGATGGGAATAGAACTTACCCATAAATTTATTGTAAACATCGTCCCATGTGACCAAAGAACCGGGTGCTAACGTCATTAGCCAAGACTTAGCTCTATCCTTGAGAGTGTATGGAAAACACCTCATGCGTAGTTGATCTTCACTAAGTCCCTGCAATGGAAAAGTTTGCACAGTAGCATATAGTTCACACATAAAATTTAAAGGATCTTCATTAGGGATACCGTAAAAGGAGGGAAGCATGGAATAATGAATATTTTTCAATTCATAATTCCTAGCCGCCTCTGTAAGTCGAATACACGATGTGGCGGTCCCAATGATAGGTCTTGCAAACTCTTTGTTCATCATCTGCCTAGCTACGTTGTCACCCATTGTTGCTTGCAATTGTTGTTGGACTTCTTCCTCTTGAAATTGAATATCCAGTTTCTTTGATCGGTATTTGACTCTATGTATGTTGTCAATGAAAGGAGAGAGTTCCTTGTTAAGTGATCTCCTACCCTGCATGCACAAATAAAAAGCAAACAAAGATCAAGGCAGTAGTGAAATTTGAAAATTAAGCACTATTTTTTTGATTTTTTGATTTTTTAATTTTTTTGTATTTTTAGAATAAAAAATAAATAAATAAAAGATAACAAATAAAATAAATAAACAAATAAAAAAAAATCAGAAACTCTAAAAAGTTAAAAAGAAAATTATTCAAAACGCCAATTCCCCGGCAGCGGCGCCAAAAACTTGATGTGTTAAAATGTGTACTCGCAAGTGTACGAATCACTCGTAGTAAAGTGATAAGCAACTTCCAAGGTCGGTCTCTCAAGGAATTGCAGTGGTCTTAAATAACTAACTTTTTAATCTAAATAGAGTTCTAATGAAAATAAAACACTAATTAAATAGAGTTCTAGTGAAACTAAAACTCTAAGTAACTAGAATCCTAAAGCTACTAAAACTGTAAAAATGTTGTTTGTTTTTGTAACGAGAACAATCATACGACAATCAAACGAAAACAAGATCGCAAGCAAACAATCAATTCAAATATCAATGGAGGATGTATGGACGTTTAGCTTGGTTGACCATGCTTGCATCGAAAAGGTATGGTGAGATAACATGAACGTCCTATATAAACTAAACTACCGGCTTTCCTTTTAATTACGAGACTCCTTTTGGCGGGGGTAGGTCTCTTTATTGATTAACTAATTAATTGCCTTTGGCGGGGGTAAATCAAATAGTAATCAAATTATGCGCAAGGAAAACATGCCAATCAAATTAATGCTATGACTAAGTCACTAACTTGAAGCTTCGATTAAGTGTTTCAGAATAAAGTTAAGGTGACGTTCCTATAACTAAATTCTCAGATTTTTCAACCTAACTACGAACATCAAATGGGCCCATGATTATTCATAATTAAATATCTAAACATGCTCTTAATCAAAAAGTAATTTATTTATAAATCAATAAGATACGCCATACACAATTCTAGCAAACATGGCAACACAAACTAAACATCCATAATTAAACTAGCCGCTCATGTTCATATTAATATTCATAGACAAATAAAATATGATCATACACTTTAACAAAAAGAGAAGAGGAATTAATTCTATAATAACAAGAAAATCCTAGATCTAAATACCGCTTATGGATTGGATAGCGTTCTTCTCCGTAAGCTTTATCTTCGATCGTCGTTGGCTTCCTTGAATCCTTAGAATAGTGTCTCTCGCTTCGTTAGAGTGTGGCAACGCTCTCAAAACTGATTGAATGTAGTGTTTGGGTCGCAAAATTGTGAAAAATAAGAGTTGTGTACGAATTGGTCGAGTTCTTGTAAAGGGGGTCTAAGGGGGTATTTATAAATGTAAGGGATTCCTGATTGCATTAGGAATAGGCGCGCCGCGGCATGCATTTTCCCCGCAGCGGCGCAACACAAATTCTGGAAATTGTGTAAAAACCCGAGAGCTCCCCGCCGCGGCATGACTTTTCCTTGCCGCAGCGCGCTTTGTCTTCAGTTTCTTCACATGTACCCCCTTACATATGTGATGGCTCGTTATGTAAGGCTTATATATTTGTCTCGTTTAGCCTGTAACTCGTTATCCGAGCGCCGTAAGTGTTCCGTCTTTGCGTGTTTCCATTATTTAACTCATTTGACGCTAAAAACACCTGAAATACACTAAAATATACCCGTAACTCCGATTGGATAGATTTATGAAATTAATTGAATAACAATAATAATAAATCTATATATCAAACAATTAAGCACAATTAATCACGAAATATTAGTGCTTTTCGAGCACTCATCAGGTAGGTCAACTAAATGTAAAGTTCTATTAGAGTCAAAAGAATCAATTTCATCATTTATGGCTTCTTCCCATAAGTTAGCGTCTAAAGAAGATAAGGCTTCTTGAAGAGTTTGGGGATCTTTCTCTAAAGTAGAAGTATAGAAATTAGACCCATAATCCTTAGAGGTTCGAACTCATTTACTTCTCCTAAGTTCAGTGTTTAATTTCTCATTTTGTTCACTAGTTCTAGTTATGGGCAAACGACTAGAAGACAAGCCCTCACTATTCTTCAATTTAAAGGGAAACATATGTTCATAGAAATCTGCATCATTTGATTCTATAACTACGTAATCATTCAAGTCATAGAATTTATGAACTTTACTATTCACATTATATCCTATAAACACACATTCATACTCTCTACTAGCAAGTTTATTTCTTTTAGAATCAGGGATCTTAACATAGGCTAAACAACCCAAGTTTTAAAATAAGATAAGTTAGGTTTCTTATTTTTCAATATTTCATATGGTGAAATTTTACTAGTAGATTTAGGCACTCTATTTAGTACACAGCAAACAGTTAATAAATTTTTTTCCTACTAATGGGAAGCAGCATCAGAGTTTAGTAACATTGCAACAACTAATTCAATAAAAGTTCTATTTTTTTCTTTCACCTTTGCCATTCATTTCAGGAGAACAATGTGTATTTTTTTTTCATGAATGATTCCATGAATTTTATAAAAATCATTGAAAATACTAGAATCATATTCAGTGTCTCTATCACTTCGAAATCTTTTTATTTTTTTGTTAAATTGATTTTCAATTTCAGTCATTAAATATTTTAAACATGTCAAATGCTTCACTTTTATTTTTCATAAGATATACATAAGTATAGTTTGAACAGCTATCAATAAAAGTTACAAAATAGAGTATTCTATTGCTTGTTAAAAAACCATCAAGTTGACATATATCAAAGTAAATTAAGTCTAAAGGTTTACATTCTCTAACTATTAATTTATGTGAAGTTGTGGTTATTTTAGCTTGACTGAAAAAATCACATTTTTTTAAATCCATTCAAGGCTAATTTCGAAATTAGTTCTAAGTTACTCATGTTCTTTATTATAACCTAACCTTGTTCAGAAGATAGCCTGAAACTAAGTTCTTTCTTATCTCTGGAGTATGTAAGACATCCTTCAAGATAACAGTCTTTCCAAAGGTCAACTTCATTTTCACCTCACCAGTACTAGCAACTTTAGTGGAGTGGGAGTCACCCAACAACACTTTCTTATCCTCAGATATAGAATAGGACTTGAACATGTCACAATTGTAGCAAATATGGAGAGAAGCACCAGTGTCCACCCATCACTTCTCGGATCCACCAACAAAGTTGATTTTAGACATCATAGCAATAAGCTGATCTTCGATAAGGTTTGCCTGTGGGGCAAGACGATGCCTATTCCAACAGTTCCTAGCCAAATGGCCAGGTCTGTTACAACTATAACACATGAATGTGTTATTTCCTGAGAGGGGTTGTGGTCCATTCAGTGGAGGATTTATGTTTCTATTTTGGTTGTTACAGTTCTGGTTATTATTGGAATTTTGAATTTTCATGTTTCTTCCTTTATGTTTCAAAATTACAGAGGAGGATTTCTTATTAGCATTGTTGTTTGAGACAACGAGTATTTCATCTTTTTTATCTTGTTTTCGGGCTTCTTCCTCTATGTGTGGATGGATTATGAGACTTTATTGGAAAAATTCTTTAGTTTTATGTCTAAGTACATTCTTAAAGTCTTTTCATACAAGGATAATTTATCTATAATAACATCAACTTGAAATTATTCATCTAAAGTCATACATTTAAAAGTTATTTCATGTGCTATCTTCTGTAGTTCATATGACTGAGATTCCACAGATTTGTCGTCAGACATTTGATACTTTAGGTATCTGCTAACAGCATACTTCTTTGTTCTAGCTTCCTCAGTGTCATACTTCTTTTGAAGTGCATCCATATTTCCTTAGCTAACTTATCATAATTATAGTAGTCATATAAATCATCATCTAAACCATTAAGAGTAAAGTTTTTACATATAAAATCATTTTTCATCCAGGTATTTAAATCCTTCATTGTAGGTTTAGTAGATAGATTTGGCAAAACTAGTTTTTCAATAGTAAGTACAGAAGCCAATTTTTTCATTGTATGAAAAAATAGCATTTTTTGTCTCCATCTTTTAAAGTGAAGCCCCTCAAAACGAAAAGACTTGTTTAGATAAGCAATAGCAGTAATTAAATCAGCAGACATGGTAGATGAAAATCATCTTAAATTGTTGGAGCAGAAAGATAAAAAAATAAGAACAAAGTTACCAAATTAATGCTTGGGTTGAGTCGCAAACTTAGTCGCTTTCTTTAAGACATTTCGCGGCTCTATCCAAAATTATGCAAGCAGTAGTCAGCCTATCATCTCCAGGATAAAACAATCAAGAATTTTGTTGTTTGTCTTAGAACTTAACTGCACTGTTGAAATCCATAACACTACACCTGTAAATTAGTGTTGCTCGGAACCAAAAAATAATTTTAATTCATATTAAAAATATATTTCTGGGTTTTTGTATTGAAAAGTGTTTCTGGGTTGGCATATGTATTTTTTTTGGGTTTATATTTCTATATTACTACAAAGAGTGAAGAGAGAGAGAGTGGAGAACTGAGGAAATGAGAGGTGTGTTTTAACTGAGAGCTGCAAGGCTCTATTTATAGTCAAAAATATTAGGCCCAACAAATAGAAAATAATGGGCATGTGATAAGATCAATGAAGAATAGAATGGTAAAAAAATAACGGTCACAACATGTGATCATGGAAGAGGACTGACTCGGCCTTGGATGAGAAAGGAAAGTTTTTTTTTTCTTTCTGACTATTAGAAAAAACAATTTATGTTTTACCAAAAAATAAAGCACACGCATTTGTGCTCTTAGTTATTGGTAAGACGGCGGCATGAGCGTATGCATGGACCCACAATTGCCTAGATCCTCTCTACTTCCAAAAAAATGGGTGCTCCTTGGGACTCAATCTCAATTGTAAATCTATTTGCTTATATACACCTCCTTAGATAAGTAAAAAAGCAATGTAGAACAAAATTTTGAGAGAGTAAACTTCATGCACTTTTTCTCATCATTTTTATTTACATTCACAATATTTTTCAACAATTTCATTGATACTTGCTTTTATCTACGAAATCTCTTTTTTTGGTTACACCCCAGCTAGGATAAGCTATAAATCCAAAAAGAAAGAAAGAAAGAAAGAAATAACAAACATTGTTACATGTAGGAGAATCATAATAAGCTAAGAGAGCAATCTCTTTAATTACCTGTAGCTCCATGTAAAAGTGGAGAAGCCTCATGCACTAAGGATCCAAGGGTTGACTGAGGGAGAGGAGTTCCTTGGTCAACACATAAATCCATGCTCTTAACTTTTGAAGACAATCTTTGTCTATTCGAGTCAGCTTGGTTTCGAGTTGGTGTATAAGATGTCTCAACTATAAGGGTAGGTGAATTTGCTTGTGCAGAGCTACTATGTGGCCTTCCAATATGTGGTATGCTAGAAAAGGAGACACACAATACTTGGTTCCTAGAATAATACATAACATTGTATGAAAAGCCACATGAAGATAAAATGATCCACTCAACTAGGTTTCCAAATGATTTCATATTAAAAAAAAAAAAACATATAAAGGGCACAAAAAAGTTTGGTACTTCAATTATGATTAAAATTGAAGGACCGTGATTTTTGTTTGATACATACCTCTTTTACTTCTCTTTAAAGCGCAAGAAAAATGTGCTGACTATTGTAAACGTGAGAAAGTTAGTAGAAAAGCTCTTAAAGAAATAAGCATAGAATACTAGTAAGTGTCTTATCTTAGTAAAGTTTATTTACTAAATGTTTCATCTTAGTAAAATTTAAGAACTAAAGTGTCCAAAAAATAATATTTTATGGACTATTTTTGTACATAACGTCTTAAACTTTAAAAGTTTAAGGACTAATGTGTATTAGTTAAAGTTAAAGTATTCCAAGGTGTACCAATTAAAGTTAAAGTATTCCAAGGATAAGTTTAGATAGGTATGTTTTTTCCTACTAATAAATAGCACGAAGGTTCATTGATACTCTTAGAATATGAATCATGCATTCTACATGTAAAGATGGTGGGTAAGATATACAATTCAACAAATAAATAAATAACCTACACTAAATGATAAGTTTATACATAAGTTTACA
The DNA here is from genome assembly GCA_029378325.1 of Elaeagnus macrophylla. Taxonomy (NCBI): domain Eukaryota; kingdom Viridiplantae; phylum Streptophyta; class Magnoliopsida; order Rosales; family Elaeagnaceae; genus Elaeagnus; species Elaeagnus macrophylla. The sequence goes on from CM055642.1 coordinate 41,742,641, forward strand.
AGGGCATAGTGAGTATCATACATAAGTTTCATAGTTTCAGCTTAATAAGCTTAAGTTCATCTTTTTTTCATCTCTTAATGATTATGCTTATCAAGTTTCATAGCTTTCTTAATCATCTAATTTTACACAACTAAAGAGAGTTTCAAGCATTTGATAGATTACACATATACCTTTCATGACTGTGACCTAACAACATTAATGTACTTGAAGTTTCCAAATAGATATATTTGGCAACAAATTTATGTTTGAGAAAGAAAATGGTCTGAACTATAAGCTTTAAATAAGATAAGGTAATTTCTCCACCAACTCATTTAAAATTATTGCTCAACATGAAATTGAAACATATGTTTTTGATGTCATGATATGCATACGATTAGAGAACTGCATAATAATTAATTATATACTAAATTTTCAACCTAAACTACTATGTTGCTTTAGAAAAAAAGAACTTCCAAGAGAGAAATTTCTCATAAAATATCCAAGTGAAATTTGTTCTGCAAGAATTTAAATACAAGTGCCTAATGGTGAAGTAGTCAAATAAAAATCTTCAAAAATATAATTCTCTCTAAAAGAATACTGATAAAATCATTCTTAAGCACAAGTTTCAACTACAAATAAGACGTTCATCTTATAACAAATGTTTATAAGACGATAAAAGTCGTTCTATATACTTTTGCAAAAATAAAAATTACGTACTAGCCATCTTAAAAAATATATATAAAATGACCATTAACTTAAGACCATCATATTTTAATTTTACTCTAAAATTTCGTCAGACAGTAGAAAATAAATGTTGAATAACTAATCGATTAAGCACTCAATAAAAGTCAAATTAGTGACAAATGACCAAGTAAAACTATACTCTTGAAAAAATGGAGAGAAAATGCTTTCAAAAAAAAAAAAAAAACAAACTGGAAAATAGAATGAAACAAGAAAAAAAAATTCTAAAATGCAAACATAGAGGAGTGACAAGTAGATAAGGAGTTAGTTGAAACTTTTGGTAGTAGAGTAGTTATTCGCAAATTTGAATTGGACGAAGCCAACAATTTTTAGCTTATTGTAATATCCGATTAAGGTTTGACAAATTCCAAGAAAATGAAATATTAGGTTAAATATATATTAAGTGATATGCTAATAATGGTCCTGTTTTTAAAAAAAAGGGTCAACCAGTCTTAAAGCCCTTTTTGGCAAAGTGAGCTTACTCATCCTTAAACATGTCAAACTTTGCTACAATGTATGATGGACTAGGCTGATTTTTGAAAAATTGGTAAAATATCAAAAATTGGATGGATTACCATCGAAAGAAATTAAGAATATGTGTGAAAGCTTCTGATGATAATTCATAGAGGTAACTGATGTATTTACAGGGTGTTAATACAATCAATATTTGATATTGCTATAAATTTGATACACTAAATCATTGATACAATCAAAGCTAATTATCTAGAATTATATTTTCACTTAATATCCTTTGAGATATTCTCGTTATCTATAATTATCTTTTTGTTTAATATCCTTTGAAATATTCTCATTTGATTTAGAATCATTATTATTGACACACCCCTCAAGCAACATTGGTCTTCTTTGACAGCGAGCTTGTTTCTTAAAAAGGCAAAACATTGAGAACCAAGCCCTTTTGTAAAAATATCTATCGTCTGATCAATTGTTGAAATATGTCTTACCAAGATATCACCTTTGAATGCATAACATGATTAATAGCCAAAAACGTGGCACCTAAATTATCACACCAAAGAAGAGGGGGTAATTTTTGATGAAGTCTAGCTCTTTCAATAAACCTTGAAGTCAGACTAACTCAATAGTAACAGATGTCATAGCTCTACATTTAGACTATGTGCTTAACCTTGTAACAATCTTTGCTTAGTTGATTTCTTGGAAATTATATTTGGTCCCATAAATACACAATAACCTATTGTTGACCTCCTATCATCAAGATTGCTAGCTTAGTCTACATTTGAATATGCAACTAAGGAAAATTGAGAGGTACCTTGAAGTGTAATACCATGATAAATATTACCTTTTAAATATCTTAATATCCTATTCACCCCTTGCCAGTGCACACTAGTAGGACACTGCATAAACTAGCATGTACGATTAACATCAAATGTGATTTCAGGATGAGTTAAAGTTAAGTATTGAAGTGCTCCAACAGTACTTCTATAAAGAGTTGGATCTGGCATGGGATCACCATCATTTATAGAAACTTACCACTCTAAAATTATTGTAGTGGAAATTGGTTTGGCTCCAATCAACTTGGTTTTGACCAATAGATCATGAATGCATTTAGATTGAGATAGATAAAGAATATTGTTATGTTGAATTTCTTCCATGCCTAAGAAATAACTATGGTCTCCAAGGTCTTTAAGACTAAAAAATTCAAATAGCAAATAAAATGTTGAATAGGCTTAGAACAATTGCCTACCATAATCATATCATCAACATATATTAATAGAATCATAAAAATTTTATTGTGGCAATAAATGAAATGGAAGGATTAGAACGTGAAGCCTTAAAATCCCATTTCAAGAGTGTATCTCTTAAACATTCAAACCAAGATCGGGGTCCCTACTTTAAACCATCAATAGCTTTTTGCAATTTGCAAACGTAGTTAGGATATTGTGAATCCTCAAAACCTTGAGGTTGTATCATACAAACATATTGTAAAAAACCATTTAGGAAGGCATTATTGACGTTTGATTGACGAGTAGGCTAGTTATATGATAATGAAAGTAAGAACAATGTGAATTGTGGCAGCTTTCACTACCAGGTTAAAAGCTTCATTATAATAAATGTCGGTAGACTACAGAAAACCTTAAGCAACAAGACTTTCCTTTCTTTTATTAAGCAAACCACTAGGTTTTTGCTTTACACAAAAAACCCATTTGCTAGCAACTATATTAGCAAAAGCTGGAGTAGGAACAAGAACCCAAGCTTTATTCTGAATAAGGAGCCTAATACTCATCATTCTTAGTCTTTTTCCAATTAGGGTCTCTAAGAGCTTCAGTAACAGAGTGAGGTTCAGTAGGCAATGAAGAAGGAGAAAAAGGATGGAAAGTGGCAATGTAGAGTTTTTGTTTATGGATTCTAGACTAGGAGTGTGTTTGCATTATATGTGTATTTTTGTTCACAGGTTGTATAGGTAATTCAGGCACAACTGGAGAGTTAATTTGATCAGATGATGAAGTTATAGAAATAGTGTTATTTTTATTTAAAGGAGAGGAGGCTTTAGAAGATGATAATGATGGTAATGGTGATGGTGGAGAGGCAACATTAACATTGCCATTCGATACATATGATGACGATAGGTTTGAGGATGTAGATGTGGCAATAACATTTTCACTAGCTAAATGCGATTGAATAGTTGTTAGTAAATTTACAGGAACAGTAGGTAAGGTAGTTGAATGAGGACCCATAATGGGACAAGTTTTTAATGGTGATTTAAGAGAATAATTAAAACATGAGTCATTTGTAAAAGGAAAATCAAACTCATTAAAAATCACATGATGAGAAATTAGAACTTTTCCATAAGGTGTTAAACATAAGTAACCTTTGTGATTTAAGTTATAACCCAAAATAACATTTTAGGGAATGAAATTGAAACTTTTGAGTGTTCATTGGACGAGTAAAGGATAAGCAAGAACAAACAAAAACTTTAAGAAAAGTATAATCTGATTTGTGATGAATGACAATTTCGAAAGGAGTTTTATTTTTGAGAATAGGAGTGGGCAATCTATTAATTGTGTATACTGCAAAAGCAAAGGCAAAATTCCAAAAAAAAAAAAAAAAGTAATATTGAAGCATGCACTAAACAAGTAAAACCCATTCCTACTATATGCCAAATTTTACGTTCCACTTTTCCATTTTGTTCATATGTGTAAGAACAAGAGCGACAATAATGAATACTATGTTATATTAAAAATTGTTTAAATAAATTTGATTTATATTCATCACCTTCATCAGATTGTATACACTTTATCTTTGTTTCAAATTGATTTTCAACTAAGCTTTTAAATTGAACAAAGGTAGAGAGAGAAAGCTTCAGATTTCATTTTTATAGAATAAAACCATGTATAGCGAGTGAAATCATCAATGAAGTGAATAAAAAATTTGAAACTAGTAGTTGACACTATAGGTGAAGGTCCCCAATATGTATTATTTCAAGAAGCTTTGAGGTTTTATGAGTAGAAGGCTTAAAAGATAATTGTTTATGTTTTCCAATAACACAATATTAACAAAAATCAACACTTTAATTACTTGAAAAAGATAATTTACAACTAGAAAGTATTTGAGACAAAACTTTAAAAGACATATGACCTAGTCTAGACTGCCAAATATTGATTGAAAATGATGAAACTACTAAAGCCTTCGATTTATTTGAAGCTTGAGAAGAAAAACTAGAAGACTAGTGAACATCATTATTCAAAAATGGAGTTGATTCAGCATACTTATTATTGAAATAAGACAAATGCAATCTGTAAAGCCTTTGGTCAAGGTGACCTTGAAGTAAAATCTCCTCCAAGTCCTTGTCTTTGACAAAAAAAAGTAGGGTGAAACTCAAAGAAACAATTGTTATCAGCAGAAAATTGAGAAACACTAAGCAATTTTTTTGATATTTAAGGCACATGTAAAATATTTTTAAAATTCAAAATTTGATAATTAGAAGAGAGAGTAGTATTTCCTATATGAGAAATGGGAAAACTTGTTCCATTTTCGACCATAATTTTATCAAAACCAGTAAAGATTTGTTTTGAGTGAAGATTTTGAGAATCAGAAGTGTAATGGTGTGTGGCTCTTAAATCAGCATATCAAAATGGATCTGAAACTATGTTTAGTGTGGCTATCATGGCTTGCATGGGAGTTTGGTTTTGGTTTTGGGTAACATTACTTGGAGAGTTTTAAGGAGAGAAGGTTTCATCAAACCTGTAGTAGCAACAAAGTGCAACATGCCCAAGTTTTCCTCAAACATGACACTGAGACCTATTACCATTTCCTATTCCACCATTTCTGCCACTTTCCACCTCGTCTTCTGCCACGACCTATAAAAGATGGTGTAAAAGTTATTGTATGGCTATATTGGTTGGTGTTGGTTGGCTTAGAACCTCGACTTGTGGTAATGTTGGCTGAAGGTTGATCAAGGTTCAAGGTAGCTATTGCATTTTGTTTCTCCAAACTATTTTCAAATCTTCTGCCACGACCTATAAAAGATGGTGTAAAAGTTATTGTATGGCTATATTGGTTGGTGTTGGTTGGCTTAGAACCTCGACTTGTGGTAATGTTGGCTGAAGGTTGATCAAGGTTCAAGGTAGCTATTGCATTTTGTTTCTCTAAACTATTTTCAAATCTTAAAAGTAAACTTAAAAGGAACATGTCATGTAAGAATAGATGCAACAAAGACATTATATTCTGCCCTGAGACCACCAAGGATATACAACACTAATTTTCTATCATCAATTGGTTCACCTACAGCAACTAATTTGTTATCAAGATTTTTCATTTTAAGTAAGTAATTGTCGATATACATTCCACCTTTCATAGAGTTTTGCAATTGAAATTGAAGTTGCAAAATATTTGATGAGGTATGAGAGGCAAGCAAAGACTCAAGAGCAATCCAAAGTTTATAGGACGTTTTACAAGTAACCACATATCCTATGTTAGTTTTTGAAAGAGAAGAGAAAAGCCACCCAAAAAGCAACTGATCACGTTGTTCCTATTCTACAAAGCGTGGATTAAGAGAGTTTGTTGAATCTAAAGAGCCACTATGCTTAGGAGGAGAAAGGCTTGTACAAAAAATATAACTAAATACCTCTACTTTTATAGAGTTATCACACCCCCAAACTTAACTCATTGCTTGTCCTTAAGCAAAGCCAAAGCTAAAGCTAAACAATGAAGAACAAATCACTGACCAACATGGTAGAATATCTTCAAACAACTTTTCTCTAATACATGCATATTTAACACAAAATTATCCCCCTTAAAGATTGTACAATTGTATTATAAAGAGATTCATACGCCATCAATCAACTTTCAATCAATACAAGTGTATGCAAGATTTTTAACAAAGTGATTCGTGTGTGTGTGAGTTGCATATGATGTCATTCAATGCACTCATGAAATCAACTTATATGAGAATGCCAAAAGATTAAGTCTTAGAACACATTTTATATGTCTATTCTTCACACCCCTCTCCACTAATGTAAATAATGCATTTAGCTGTTGATTAAAAGGACTTCGTATGCTTGTAATGTTAGGATTAGGTGAGGGTAAATAAATGGTGACATTTAGGTTTATTCCATACCTTAACTTGCTTTTTATTCATCATGCAATATGTAATAAACAATTGAGCATTTAATTTGATGTTCTAGTGCATCCTATCTTTTTATTTTTCATTCCTTTATTCCACATTCTTTGTAACTCCACAACACCTCAAACTTTTTTTTTGAATTCATCTATTTTATTTTCTTTTTGTTCATAGGAATATTGGTACTGTGAACTTTTTTTTATGTAGCATGTATTACATTTCACCTACTCTATATCACAACACATGATTATATTTTCATACAAGCTAAGAATGCAAGGGTAAAGGTGATACATAATTTTAGTTAGGCTCATATGCGATTTAAAGATATGAAATGTATTTATTAAGTTCAAATAGGTGACTAAGGACATAAACTATCGTTAGCTTGAAAGGCTCAATCGAATCAAATAAAGGTCTAAATCACTTCTAAAGCTAAATATTATTTAGGATTTTGTTTCAATGGGTGATCAAATAAATTCTAAAGCATGAAAGACATAATCACATGGCATAAATCACACCAAATTTTTTCCAAATAAGAACACAAAAATCAATCATGAGCATGTACATAAGTTGAATCAAAACAATAAAAAACTAGCAAGCATACACAAGATTCATGTTGATATCTTAATAAACATGCTACATTTCTTATTCTACTCATGGTAACCAATTCTATGAATTTAGATACCATATGTACATGAATTTCTACCCATTTATTATTAAAATATCCTAAGAAATTAAAAATAACAACTCATAGCAAAAGAAAATAATGGAGTTCCCTCCCAACAGTTGAACTACACAGTGTTCTCAATGTGTATAACACATAGAGAAACAAAGATAAAAGAAAAGGGTAAAGAAAAATACTCTCTATGATGTTATAGTCTTCATAACTTGATGCATCCATGTAAGCAACATTGTCTCATTTATTGCTTTATTCACCTAAAAATAATAATACAAAGAAAAATAAAATCTGAAACATGACTTAGATTGCCTCCTAAGAAGAGTCACATTTAGGGTCATTGACTAGACCGTAACTATCCATCAAAGTGGATAATAAATATAATATTCCATAAAACAATAACATGAAAGTTTTTATGGTTGTTGAGCCAAAGTTATCAATATAACTCTTTGGCTTCCAAACCTTCTTTCTTTTTATAAAGGCATTAAGGCCCTTATTTAAGAGAAAATTTTCCAACACCAAAATCTTGCTTAAAGCCAATTCAAATGTGTTTGTTGGAGCTTCCATCATGAACTTCTACTCTCCAAGCTCATTGCCGAAATCTAACTCATAGCTCATACCGGCATCAAAAGAGATGTCTATGATTCTTATGATCTTGAAAGATACTAACTCACTTAAATTCCTCATGATGAGCTCCATTTTTTCTACATTGAATTTAAGTACCTTGGTTGATTTGAGTTGTATCTCCTCTTCCTTAGGAGTCTCTTTTTCCTCCTCTTGAGCTACTACATGCTCCTCAATTGTATCATTGAGTTCATCTTCTGCCACATGGTTAGGATCCTCCATGTCCTCCACTACCCCATGTACTTCATCCAAATTAAATATTTCCTCATGGTTGGGCTCTTTGTCTTCTATAGGTATGTTCATGTTGTTGTTACTAAACAAAAAGCCTTCAACTTGGGTTAAGTTATAAGACAAATATTGTGATTGATGGGAGTAGTCCATTACATATGTTAGCTATATAAAAGATGTTCTCTCTTAGTTGTAACTCCAAGAGTGGTAAGATGGACTCCTCCAATCCGAATGTTGGTAGTATAAGTGTGAAGGATTCAAATCGGTGTAGACATTAAAATAGGTGTGGCCCCTATCATTCCATATGTATGTATGCAATGAATGTTGTACGGGTTAAGTAAATGTGTAGGACCTCAATGTAAAATAACTGAATGTTCTTGTATTGAAAGCTTCCTCACAATACTAGCCCGTTCAATATATGTTACGAGATTGGTTGCCTCTTCAATTTTCATCCTTACATCCATAAGCGTTTGATGCTTAAGAAAGTTCATCATTTAGTCATCAATACAAAACTAAAAAAAAAGATTATACAATAAAAGATAAATAAATAAAAAAGGTTATGTTAGTAAAAAAAAAGTTCAAAATGGAATAAATAAAATAAAATAAAATTTTTTTAATATATTTTATGATTTTTTATGCCTAAATTAGATTTGGTAACTCTAGTAATGATATCAAATTACAAATTAATACCAATTTCCAACAACGGCACCAAAAACTTAGCACATAAAATCTGCAAGTGCACGGGATACATACAAATGATAAGTATTTTTAAGAACAAAGGTTGTCGTACCCATGAAGATTTGATTAATAAATATTTGAGTACCGAACTACAGTTAAGCTAAACTATTTAGGCTAACAAAAATAGATAGATAAAATAATAAAAATAACAAAAAACTTACTATTTATACTAATGGATCCAACACAACCACACTGATTAATTAAGCACAAAAGAGTTATAAAAATCCACAATCTCAAGCAATTACTAACAAATTATATAATCAATTGGCTCTAACTTATGCATGCATTCCTCTCTTAAGTAAACTGCTCACAATATATTAATCTAACCTAATTACACTCTCATGCCAATTAAATTAAACTACTACTCATTAAGAACGTCAATTATAGATCACATATACAATAATCGTACCTCTCAACGTAGAACCATGTATGCTATTCAATCAAGACAAACAAAAAAATACTTCTCTCAAAGCTACCTAATTGCCTCTATATATAATTATTAATTAGATAATTAATTGCAATTAACCTAAATTAAATAATATAATTGAAAAAGTAATCACAATAGAATAGAAGAACAAACTAAATTATTATATAAAAAGAATGAGTTCAAGAGCATCTTAACAAGAAGTTTGGTTTCATAAAATATTCAATAAAATCTCAAATAATGAGTTAATACAAGAGAACAGATTAACACAAAGGGTAGAGAAAGATAAAATTAATCTCTGTTGTCACTCCAAAAATTAATATCCGCTAACTTTCACTTTGGTGGAACTAAACTCTAACACCTTTAATCTTGAGACCTTTTCTTGATTTTCCTTATACTGTAACTGTTGCACCTTTCTCTAATTATTTAAGTTAGTGATGAAATATGTGAATCAATTTACTTGGCTGCTTAAGAGTTGTATTTATGGACTAAGAATTGTAAGTCATAAGCCCTTGTGGTCCAAGTAGAAATCATGTGCAAACAAAAAATTGGTCCAAATTAGAAACTGGAATTTTAGCACTTATCACGCATAAAATCAACTCGTGTTGCAACCCAACATAGTAAGAGTGCAGCTTAGCTTCCTCGAACAATCTGGAAAACTACGCGTGCCGCGACACAGGTGAATGATCACTACAGCCTAACTCTCTCGGGTTGCCTGGTGAAACATACACGCTGCAACCTAAAATTGTGCACATCGTGGCACTAAGCTCTCCGATTGGACTATAAGAAGATGTGCGCCGCAACTCAAGGCTAACTGGGTTGATTGTGTCCCTTTTTGGCTGTTTTCACTCATTTTTACTCTATTTTTCATCCTTCTACCTACATTGACACAATTAGACAAATATTAAGTCATTTTGACTATTTTAAGTGTAAAATAATGTAAATAATAAGCTTAAAAGTGGCTAAATAACTCTACTTTTGTAGAGTTATCATGCTCCACCATCTTCATGAATCAACACGTTCGTTTGGATAAAAACTCCAACTCCAAGTGAGCTACAAGGTCCAACGCTACATGTGTATCTTGCACACACAAAAAACACATATCTATGAATGTATAATGCAGAACTACGTACAGTCTATCAAAATACTATCGTATTACCCCTACACAAGTACATATCGATAGGCTAAATACAAGTAGATAATAAAACTCCTCCTGATTGCATGCAAGTCTAATAATATGATGTGATGCAAACTGACACTCACATCCCAAACAATGCGTAAATAAGTTGTGCAACATACAAACTTATTTCCCTTTTTGACACAAAATGTCAAAAGAACACCCCTATATGAGAGAGAGAAGACATACAATATGCAATAATCATATTCACTCATGAAACGCTTATAGAGAGGAAATAAAGCATGAGTAAAAATAAATAGAAGTAAGGACATAATAAAGAAATAACATTTTATTAATTTTAAAGTTTTATTACAATTTTAGAAAGAAAAAGAAAAATACAAAGAAACTAAGATTCTCCTCTCCCTTCATCTCTGTCAAGGTCATACTGAGAAATGATGCCAAATTCCCTACAATCAAAATGATGGAAAGGCTACAAAAGGTTGGAAAATTTAGCTCCAAGGGTGGAAAATTGGTCAAACAACTTGTTGAAGGAATTTGAGGATTAAGGGAATTGAATGTCTTTATCCTGAAGCAGTGTATTAGTATTCACATTAATTGAGTAAATTTGAAAACGATCCACTCTACCAAAAGGCTAAACAGAAGGTCAAGAACTAGAGGACTATGAAGAGCCATGTTTTGGTTGCTGATGTCACTCAATTCTGCCTATCCTGTCATTTAGACTCATCAACAGTTGACAGTGTTACTGTGCTCCTGACGATCATCAACAAGTTCTTCAAGAAGCTTGTCAAAACATTCAGTCAAAGCATCCACATTTGCATTTAGTAAGGGAGACTCAGTAGATTGAAGAGGAGGAACAGGAACAAAAGTAGAAGGGATAAAATGGGAAGCACTCTGAGACGAAGAAAAAGAAGGCTTAGAGTTTTCAGAAGGTTGGCGTAAGGCCTGAAAGTATTTGATAGAAAGTGGAGTACAACAAAAATAGAGGTTTGAATAACATTACCAAATATAAGCTGTCCCCGGAGAGTAATTAAGGAAGAGAAATGAAGATTAGATGAATAATGTTAAGCCTATAAGTAGATTAATCCAACTCACCAGGTCCACTTTTTAAAAAATATGTAGTTCAATGGAATCAAATCATGATCTAGATGGATCCTTCTCTTAAGAGGATGGATCTCTCCTTAAAATGTACATACTTTTTTTTTATCTACATATCATAATTACTCTAAATAAAAACCTATTTAAAGTGTATGTAAATGAGAAAATTTTTACCTTAAAATGGATAGCTTTTGAGGCTTTAATAATGGTATAACTTGAAAATACTTGAATCAAATAAGTCACGCCATTTCTAAAATCTAAATATTACATAAAATGTATTTATTTATAAAATTGCCAACTATTCATATACTTTTCAATTATAAATATTAAATTTATATTTATATTAATTATAATGTATCATAATATGAATTTTTTAAAAATATATTTATTTAATATTTTATCATTCTCACAATTTTTATTTCGCTAAACTACTTTTGAGGAATCTGTCCATTTTATAAAAACACACCTAAATCTTTTTCAATACAAAAAAAAGTATTCATATTTTAATTTCGTTTAAATATAAGTATATTTTTTTAATTTAATGTATGCCAGTAAATAAACTAATACTGATAATTTTGTATAATTGTATTTACTTTTGGTTGGATGCATTAGTTAACACGTGGTGCAATAAAAAACTGTAGCTCATATATTTAAGATTTTACAATATCGTCACCCTAAGCAGTACGTTATCGATTGAATCAGAAAAAACAATGTCGTCACTCTAATTTTCTAAAGATTAAAAAAATAGTCGAATTAAAAAGAAAAAATAAAAACAAAGATTCGGTGAGAGGCTGAGAGCGGCTAAAATACAAACTGATCCGTTCATTTTCTGTTGTAAAAGTCATCAAAACGAACGGTAGAAATTCAATTTCCGCCACTCGAATTAACGTTCACATACGAAGGTTAGGAAAGACGCACTAATCTCTCTCTCCCATCATCTTTTGTATGTTTCGCTTCCATTAGTACTTTCTACAGCCTCTCTCCAAATTATTTCCTTTCAGATCCGAAACCATCTTTGAGGTTCATCCATGGCTTCAAAACGGATCTTGAAGGAGCTAAAGGATCTTCAGAAAGATCCACCTACCTCTTGCAGTGCAGGTACAATTTTTTTTTTTTTGCCATCTGTTCCCCCCTTTATTTCTTTGTTTTCTAATTTCTGTTCGCTTTTCTCATTTATGAGGCGTTTTTTACTGTCTCATGCCTTGTGGAGCCTCGATCTATTGATCGCTTTTGGGTATCTGGGTTTTTTTATAATTTATATGTTAGATTGGTCATATTCGTGCATATGTTTCTAAAATTTACTCGATTTAAATTATAATTTTTTGCCCGTCTCGGGATTTTCGTTGTTCATGAAGAAGCTGTTGAGATTGCTTCACTTTTATGACTGTTATTGATTCTTATAAGCTTATATTATTAACTGTTTTCCAAAACACCTATTGCGGTGTTTTCTGGGTTGTATTACTTTCTTTACTGTTCCTCGTCTTAGCAATCTGCATTTATGTTGTGCCGGATGGAAAGAGCTTTTAGCTTTACATTTGTTTTATTGAGGAATACTAAATTGCTAATTGCAGATAATATTGCACTCACACCAATACGACACTAGTGCTTAGTAGAATTGAAAAGATATGATTTTTAGGTTCTATGTAGCATATAATGATTGGTGTTAGTGCAATATTGTGTGCAATTTGCAAATAGCATTCCTCTTATCTTTGCTATTTCATCAATCTACTCCAGTACTTTTGTTAGATTGAAATTTTTTCCTAAAGCAAAATCTTGCTCTTGCATGCTCCGTAGTTCTGCCTTTATCTTCATGCTTCTTTTATGAGTGTGCAATGTATAGACATATAGCACATTCTACCCTATTGTTGTTTAGATCTTTAGATACAGTATCAAACGCATTTTGATGCAGTCCTCTCTGACTCTGAGTGCTCTGAGTGTTACCTAATAAGTATCATCCATCAGAACTATTATCCCTGGTATGCTAAGAATAATGTTGAGATGCTCCGATTTGGTGGCAGGGCCTGTGGCTGAAGACATGTTCCATTGGCAAGCAACAATAATGGGACCCTCTGATAGTCCTTATGCAGGCGGAGTCTTTCTAGTTACTATTCATTTCCCTCCTGATTATCCATTTAAACCACCCAAGGTATGAGGTTGATTTATTGTGTTTTTAGGAGGTTTAAATGTTCGTAGACTTCTTTGCTTAATTTGGAGTTTATAAGGACAACCATGGTGAAAAAGAAAATTAGAAATAGACCAATTGGAACTTCGTGCGTGAATTTCAGGATTATATATTTTGAGAATTTATTTTCAATTATTCATGCTTTCTATGGAGTTTACACTTCTCTGTAAATGGTTTTAGCATCTATCCCTATTTGATTTGGCATGAAACAAAGTTTTTACTCGTAGATGTTCGACAACCTGAGCATGCTGTACTAGAAGTATTATGATTCTTAAGTTCCTTGTGTTACGTTTGAGTATATCTAATGAAAGCTTGTAATGGTATTAACATGGGAAATGTTGTTCTGCATGCGAGGACTTGAGCGTCTTGTCTAGAAGACTATCTGTGATGACAATTCATTCATGTTTATGTATTGTTGTTAAAGTTTCTCATACTTTTGCCTCAATTTTTGATAATTAACTGTACTCAAGAAGTGGTAGTTTTCTCAAAATTTTGATTTCGTCTCATTCAGGTAGCATTCAGGACTAAGGTCTTTCACCCAAACATCAATAGCAATGGCAGTATATGCCTTGATATTTTGAAAGAGCAATGGAGCCCTGCACTGACCATATCGAAGGTCATGATCTTCTACTTATTTTTCTTTTCTTAATTATAGCATCTTTGAGAATTTAATTGAACAAATATGTTATCAAAATGTTACAAGATAACATTTGACGGCAGAAAAGACATTGTTATATTGTTGAGTTTTCATTGTTCATATGTCATGTATAATGTTTTAAAAGGCTTGTTCTAGCCTCAATGTGTACCTCTTCCACAGAGGAGAGGCGTAAGCCTTGAGGCAATATGAGGCATAAGTCTCAAACTAACAAAAGAAAAATAATTTTTTTTAAATAAACAATAAAAAGGAAAACTTATCACAAAATAATATCATAATAATCAAAATAATCTCACATAGTTCATAGTATAACGATCCACTACCACTAAAACATCTAAACATGATAAAGTTAAGATCCATACATAGTTAACTAAAAAAGACATTAATGAAGTTCATAAAAAAATTAGCAACTTAGCATTGAACTGGAGATATTTCTTGTGTTTAGAAGAAAAAAAATGGCAACATAACAACTCAACAAGCAAAATATGAAAAAAGGAGCAACAATTTATAAAATAAAAATAAGAAACAACAAGAAAAAAGAAAAAATAGGAGGAATATCATCAAAGATGAACATTCTTGCGTGTTTTTTCCGAAAATTGTTTGTTGATAGGAATTGAAGGTTGTTGAAAAAAGAAGGAATCAAGAAAAACATTAGAGTAGAGGAAGAGGAAGAAAATTGTTGCTTAGAAGTTTCACCGTAAAGCTAGGGTTTTTTCGCATTCACTTTTACTTTGTCGGTAGTTGTTTGGTTTTTTACTGTTTTTATTTTACATGCTTTGGTCGAAATATTAATGAATTTTATATAAGAGTCCAAATGAAGCTTTAATTTTGCATTCAAACCTACCAATTTTCCCTTTTCATGGTACAAAATAGTCTGTATGCTTCAATAGCCCAGCTGGGTATAGTATTATGAGAGTCCAAGTGAAGCCTTAATTTTGCATCCAAGCCTACCAATTTTCCTTTTTTTTGGTACGAAATAGTCTATATATGCCTCTACAGCCTCAGCACATAGTATTAGTGCATGATAAAAGGTAGGGGTGGCAATTTTTGACATGACACGATAGCACGATCCGAACACGACACGATACGAATTTTTTTTTAGTAAGAATTGATCAATAATTTTTTTATGTTCTTAAAGGTTTTGTTATTTCTTACTATTATAAATAAGTAACACAAAAAAAATTTAAGTAAATTTTTTAATGTGCCAACCAACACGAAAACACGACACGAATAACACGAACAAACACGACACGAACACGATACGAACACGACCAACACGACATGATTGACACCCCTAATAAAAGGCATAAGTCTCAATAACAAAAGTATAATCGTTTTCCTCTAATAAGCTAGTCACAAGATTGCCCATGTGGAAAATAAGCTTGAGGCGAGCCTTACAGCATTTTTTTTTAAACCATGGTCATATATAGGTTTGCTTTAATATGTTGATAATAGTATCGCAAGTTATTATTATTTATACGATAGATGCATGGTTGTCGCTTCACAGCATTCTTCATCTTTTATACATGCTGTCTTCACAGCATTGTTTTTTGTTTTGTTTTTTTTCTTTCCTATTTTAGGTGTTGCTTTCTATCTGTTCCCTATTGACGGACCCCAATCCGGATGATCCCCTAGTTCCAGAGATTGCTCATATGTACAAGACAGACCGTGCCAAGTACGAAACAACTGCTAGGAGCTGGACCCAAAAGTATGCCATGGGCTAGTGTGCTTTGTGGTGAAAGGGTATGTATCTATAGCCTATAGGATGTTGAGTTATATTACTTTTTATGTAAAAAGAAGTGTGGTTTGTACCATTCACTACTGTAATAGACGTTTGGAAAATAGATCTACAATTGTGTTTTCGAAAATCAAATCTGACTCAGGGGAATGTAATCTGTGTGAGTGAAAACTTGACCATAGACCTTGATGTTTGTCTGTACTTGTGTGTACATGGAGAATCTGATTGCTTCTGTTGAATCTTCAGAGATCAGGTGATAGATGATCTGTGTTTTTGCCATTGCAAATTGACTAGTTGTATGAATGACAAACTTTGTATACTTGTTTTATTTCACAAGAAAAGGTCTATATATCTTAAATTTTGAAATGAATCTCAAAGTTTATTCACAAGTGCCGTCGGCCCATGTCTAAAGAAAATCTAACATGTTAATTGTAATTGTGATATACGATACTGCCCATTTCATAAAGATGTGTGGGACGCCTATGACCTGAACTTGATGAAAAATTAGAGTTTTCTGCAAAACAGTTTCCGTCCTTGCACCCTTTTCTAATGAAGGAATGTCTATTGGAAGCTTGAACTCAATGAATATCCAGTGAATTTACGGAGTTGATATTCAAGATCTTGATGGTTTTACAATTTGCTCTCTGAAAATGTTGATTGGTGATTAATTTTGATAAATATATTGTTGTGTTAATTGTCGGGGAATAATTGTTATTGGTCATAAAAAAAAATTCTTTTCAAAATTAAAAGAAAAAGAAAGTCTTTACGGATAACATTTTAAGGTTGCTTTTATTATAATAAGATGAAAGTTTTATATTAAATTTTTTTGTAGAATGACTTGGAAAATACTCTTAAAACAAAAAGTTAGTTAATTTGTTATTTTAGTGAAAATATATATTCAATAATAACTATTTTTTTGTGTTTTTGAGCCGTGATATTTTTAACATTGATTAAAGCACCCTAGTCGCAATGATACATTGCTCACACAGAAGATATAATAAATATCAAATTGATATCTAGTAGAGGTTTTTATCAAATTTGAATTGGTTTTAAGCGAGTGTTACTCACTTATCTCTATTCACGCTTTTTATAGGTTCAACTAGGTATGCGCACGCACGTGCTCTTTATTTGAAATCAATGTTTTAGATAACTATTTAATAATTACAAAATTTATACTAATATAAAATTTCAAAATTTGCTTATGTGGGTTCGGATTTTAGTATGTGTGCATATGTTTAATTGGATAATTCTTTGAAAGTAATAAAAAAACTTAGACACTATTAACAAAATTAAACCACTAAACTACAAAAATATCATTGATCTAAATTATAATATGTTGCAAAAAACGAAACCTTTTTGGTTGAAAATTAGCCACTAAATTAAATTATATATATGTATATTCTTCTTATTTTATATTTTAAATATTAATTTCGTGTTAAAAGAATTAATATTTATAATGTGATTAAATTATAGAGAAAAATTGCTGCATAAGTTTCTTATATTAAGTCATTTATGTTATTTAATCCCTTAAATTATAAATGATATTATTTAGTTACTTAGCTTTATAAAAAGAGTCAATTAATAATAAATTATATTATTTTAATTATTTTTCTATTAGAATAATATTATTTTTCTATCAAGTAATTAAATACGATTAAAACACGAATCTTTAGCAATAATAAAATCACAATTAATATGAAAAAAATTTCTTATTCTTTTTAAATATTTGTTATTGCCAATTTTTTATTTTAATTTTAATTTTTATAAAAAACTATAATATATATTTAAATTTAAATATTATTATTGTTGATTTTTTTCTTAAAAATTTTCATATTAAATTTTACTTTTATACTTGTTAAAAACTCATATTTTAATTGCGTTTAATATAATAGTTTATTCTTAATTAGTCTTTTTTACAAAACTAATGAACTAAATGACACCATTTTTAATCTAAGAAACTAATCAACATAAATAATTTAATTTAATGAACTTTTATAATACCTCACCCTAAATTATAAACAATAATGTACTTAAAATTCAAAAAAATTATTATTTAATTTATTATGTACTGCTTAGCAACTTCAATATTGAGTCTTATATTGAAAATTTAAAACATTATACACAAACAAAATTAAATTTAAATTTTTTTATGGTACTTTTATTTATTCATGTGTACTTATAAAACTATACCAACTGTAATGAGATTTAAAAATAAAAATAAAAAATGCTAAACTATATCATTAGTTCTTAAAATTAAACTAAATTCATACTAAGTTTTTAACTTTTAAATTTTACAATTTAGTTCCTAAACTTTTAAAATTTTATACATAGATTCTTAAACTTTTAAATTTTATAATTTAGTCCCCAAACTTTTATAAAAACTCACACATATGTCCTAAAATTTTGATTAAAAATACGTATTTTACTACCCAAGATTCGACCTATATGTAAATTTTTTAAAATTTGAAGACTTAAATATGAATTTAGTTAAAGTTTAAAAATCAATAAAATAGTTAATTCAAAAAAATTGAACGGGTCTAATTGCTACAGTTCAACTTGAACGTCGTACAATTGGATAACGTTCAAAGAAAAATGATGTAATAATCTTTTTTTAATAGTTAAAATATATGATTTTGATTGCAAGAAGTGCTACTTTTGTTATTATAAGTTTTAAGATGCGTTATTTTTGTTATTTTTTCAAAAATATTAAGCGTAATTCAGACATTGAATATTATAAAATTAATAGTTAAAAATATTGGATGTGAATTTTTTTACTTATTTTAATTCTTATATCATATTTGAAATAAATATAAAATTAATTTTCTTATGCTTTTAAATTAATTGTGAAAGTAAAATGGTATTTAGCATTTTTATTGGATAAGATAATCATCATATTATTAGAGTTTTTATTAAATGTAATCCTTATTATGTTATTATCATGTTTAGAGTTCTTATTTAAATGTAATTTTTATTTCAATATTATCTTTAAATTTCTTATTTAATATAATAATATATCATAAAAGAAAAATTAATATCAACAACTTAAAATATAAAGATAATTTTGTCAAAAAAAAAAAAAAAACTATTAGGTGTAATTAAGATTTTTATATATAGTATAAATATAAATATAGATAGATGAAATAGGTTTCAAAGACTAATGTTATTAACCAAAAAATATAATCAATAACCTTAACCCTATAATAATTTAAATTAATAATGCAAATAATATTACAATTTAAAATTTTAAATTAGTTAATAATTTTAAAAATTAAGGCAAAAATTAAGTAAAATATTTACCATTAGTGTAAGTAACTTAAAGGTTATATTAAATTAATTAGAGTCATTGATTAATAATATTGATCTCCAGATTCTATTCACATATCACACACACACACACACACACACATATATATATATATATATATATATATATATTAGTATTATATAAAATCATGAAAGAATTATGATAATTTTTTTTACTATTTTTCCCTTATATATTTTATAAATTAAAAATATTAATATTATAATTAATTATTATATATTTATCTTAATTATCTCAACCTTTTACAAATTTAACACATTCAAAATTATCTTAACTTTATTATGTTTGGTTTCTTTCGAGTGATAAAGCATTTTTTTGTTTTTCAGGATGTTTAGCGCCAAAATGCTTGAAGTTCTAAAAACAAACAACTCTTTATTTATTTATTTATAACTCATATTCATCACTTCATGAATCATGATTGCTAATTATTTTTCATTATGATAATATTATTTATCATGGAGTTGGTGTGATTATTTAAGTCTTAAACACAAAAAATTCTCTTACTTATAATTGTCTCATCTATTTATTTTCTTTCCTTTAATTGTAAAATATTATTTTGTTTTGAAATTTGGGAATTAAACTAATAATTATTGTTGATCAAGGAAAAAAAAAAAACTAATATCATAAACTTCTTACTTATGTTTGTTGGGTAAAAAAGAAAATAACTTGAGAAATTATCAAAAATAACATCCCTAAAATTTATAGTAACAAAATTAGCATTCTCAATAATATTGAACGTTTAATTTGAACATGAAATATTGAACGTTTAACATTAAACGAGTCTAAATTGTTGTCGTTTAATTCTAATTAAATGGGTATTCAAAGAAAAATGACATATTAGTCATTTTTTAATTATGAAAATATAAGTTTGAATACAATGGATACTAGTTTTATTATTATAAATTTAAATAGTGCTAATTTTGTTGTTTTCCGTAATAACTTTCAGGTAACTCTTTCTAATTTTTTATATTCTTCCTTACATTAACAACAACTTTTAGAATTTGTTATAAAATTGATTGCATTTAATACCTGCATTTTCATTAACAACTTTTAGAACTTTTCATTCTCCAAATCTTTTATGCTTTGCTCATTGTGTACTAATTATTTTTTCCATTCATTTACCCACATATTTTATTTATGAAAAAATTCAATTTCTTTATAATAATTTATTATTCCTCTTTACATTCTTTTCATTTTATTTAAAATAAAGTTTTAAATTATAATTAGTTAAGATTTTGGATAATTTAAGGTAAATTTAATTAAAAATTTCTTCATTTATGTTAATGTTTTATACATTTATTGTGTTGACATTTAAAGAGGTGATGGATGAAAGAATGAAAAATAAGATTTGGCGTTTTAGTAAATTAAGTTCTACATGCCTTAGATGTGCACAAGCGTGCTTCTTTAAAGATGCAAAAGTATGTGATATACTTAATTCTTTTAGGATTTTCATTTAATTTGTGATTGTGATTTTGATGTTTTAGTCTAAACTCTTTTAGGATTTTCATTTAATTTGTAATTGTGATATTAATGTTTTAGTTTCTGACGGAAGAATTTAGTTTGAAGTAAAGGGTAATAATATATTTTTCTGTTTGATGTTTTTTTATTTTTAAATGTGAGTTTTTTTTTTTTTTTTTTTTTGCTATTAAGAAAAGATATTTGTCCTGTTATTTGGTAATCTCTACTAATGTGTGGTGGTAACCTCTACTAATGTGTGCTAGAAGTACACTTAACATAATTTCTCCATCTAAATATTGAATTTTAAACCAATGAACTAAATTATGAATGATTTCATTATTCTGTTGAAGTATCCATCTCACAAAGATCATTGAGAAGTGGTGGAGTAACTCATCAAAAGTATCAATAACTCCTGAACTTCTTATGATAAGCCTTTAAACTCTCGATTATTAAAACCATCAATAATTTATTTGTTGTCTCCCTCAATATATATGGTAGAACTCTTGAACAATAGTGCATGTTGAAGTGCAGCTTGGAAAGCAAGTGCTTTTGCAAACTCAACTCACGTTGTGTTAACAAATTTGGTCCATGCAAAACATAATCTTTCAAATTTGTCAAAAAGACCAAAACTAATTGTTGCCATGCCAATTAACTATGTTGCATTAAAATTGATTTTTATAGCACTAATAGGTGGGGTTTCCATTCTGAGAGTACAATAGTAAAAACTTCCTTTTTAAAAGAGAACAACTTTCATTTCTACTCGTGCAAAAGGGGTATAAACTCCTCAATTCTTATTTTGATTTATTGGATAATGCAAAAACCAGTTAAAGTGTAATTATCAAAGAGAATTTTATTTTAAAGCCACCAAATCTTTTTCATCATAATGACTGCAATTAAAGTAAAGAGTTGTGATGATGTATTTTGTGGAATAATTCGTTTGGGAGAATTTAAAAGGAGTCTAATATAGGAAAAGATGTCAAGTTTTCAATAATGATCAATGAAGATTCCAAGTATCAAACTTTCACTAGAATTTAAGAATATCACATCGGATAAAAAGGTGCTCTTCATCCCTAACCTCCAAATGACATAGAGGACACAAATGGTCTTCAAAATTTATAAATTTGCTTAATCGTCTCTTTGTTCCTAAAGCACCCATAAGGATTTTTCAAAGTAAAAGCTTGTGGCACTCATATAATTTAGCTTTCCACAATTTGCGCCAAAAGCCTTTTTGATTAAACCTTCCTCGATTAGAGACAATAGTTACTTAAAAATCTTTAACCAAAAAAAATCTTGAACTAGTTCCAAGCCATTCAATAGAGTCTCTTTTAAATCTGGAGGTTTGATTCCAATTATCAATTTTACAACATTTGGATTAAAAAGAGAGTTGAGTAAATTAGTGTTTCAATGTTGAACGTCCAATCCACAAGTTAATTGGGGTACTTTAGAAATGAAGAATATATTGAGTTTTGGACTGATGAGGGTAAAGTTCTAGAAGCTAAACCTAGAATCTAAAGATCTGTCTAAATATTTATATCAGCACCATTCCCAATTTTGAGAATAATACCTTTCTTAATGGCATCCCAAGGCCATAAAAGTCCTTTCCACACAAATGAATCTGAATTTTGAACATAAGCATTTATGAAATAATGTTGTTGTAAATACTTGCCACGAAAAACTTGTACCTAAGGCTTTTGTGGTTGCTTCAAAATAGCCCAGCCTATTTTAACAAAAGCAACTCTGTTGAAATCCTCACACTTTATGAAACCTAAACCACCATAAGATTTAGGTAAACAAATATTATTCTAAGAGGCAAAAGAAGCATGCCTCTGTTGATTAATGTTTCCAGTCTTCTAAAATTTTCTTAAAATACTATTAGCAATGTGACAAATTCCAATTTGAATTCTGAAAGTGCTCAAAGAGTAAATAGGGATATTCTGTAGAATTGATCTAATCAATGTTAATCGCCCAACTTGGGATAACAACTTTGCTTTCCAGCTCTCCATTCTTGAATTTAGCTTAGTGGGCAGATATTGAAATTCTACTTTCTTTTTCTTTTTAATGGGTAGAGAATGACTCAAACAAATAATAGGATCTGGTCTAGCGGTTATCTGTAATGCTGCTCCTAAATGTTCTTGCAACAAGGGCAAGATATTTTTAGAGAAAAAATGGTGGATTTTAGAAGGTTTATTGTTTGATCAGACCACAAATAGTACTAATCTAAAATTTGTTTCAAAGTGGTAGGTTCTAACATATTAGCTCGTAAAAAAATAACAATATCATCACATAGAGTAAATGTGAAATTGGATCTTTTAGTAATTTTAACTCCATGAAGCAGATTTGTTTCCTCAGCTCTAGAGATCAATTTATATAGACATTCAGCTACTATGAGAAATAAATAAGGTGAAAGGGATCACCTTAATGGAGTCCATGTTGAGGATCTATATTTCCAAATGGTGACCCATTTAGTAAGATGGAATAACTGACAGTTGAGATATATTGCCAAATAAGTGATCAAAATTTCTCCAAAAAACCCATAGATGCTATAATTTGCAACAAAAAAGACTATTCCACTTTATCATAAGCTTTTTGCATATCCAATTTAATACCCACTAATCCTCATTTGCTCGAATGCTTTCAGGAAATAGTAGAAGCTACTTCTTACGCAATCAATGAATTTTTTGCTATCTATCTACCTGGAATGAAAGCAGTTTAAAAAGGGAAAATATGAGGCCAAATTATTTCACGAAAAAGCTTTACTAGTATTCGAGAAATTATTTTGTAATTAACGTTGTAAAGGCTGTTTTGTCTATACTTATTTGCCTCAATAGGATTGGAGATTTTTTGGAATAAATAAATAAAAGTAGAATTTTAATTTTCTTTTATAATGCCAGAAATAAAGAAAGCTTAAACTTAAGTTAGCCTATGCTGTCATTGTGAAGTCATCAACTGCAGCCTTCAATTTTTGGTTCATCTCAAACCATCTAGGGATTTCATATTAAATTCGACTAGGGGGCTTGTAGAATCTCTACAGTGGGTGTGTCACATTGAAGATTGTAGTACGGAGCCTCCTTCTTCATCACAAAGTCATCGACCAATGGAGAAGCTTCATCCGAGTTTAGGGCTCCCACTTTGTCTCGAGAGGTAGATGCCTCACAAGCTCTCTTCTTCCAGAAAATGCCTCCACCTTTCTTCAAGTTAATAGTCCCCAGGTTCTTGATAATGAATTGGAAGACATTGGTGGAGTTACCCTTTTTGGACTGCCATGTGATAGGACCTAATGACTACAAAACAAAATAAAAGAGAAACGGTGAGGAATAAGATTAAGTCAGCTCTATGTGAGCCCATACAAAGAATTATTTAGGACTCACATGAACTAGGGTTGCTATTGAAAGTCGAAGCAGAGAAGGCAAAAGCTAGAATCCCAAATGAAAGATCTTCTCTAGTAACACCAACCTCAAACTATAGCATTTTGCTGGGGGTAGAGCAAACAACTCTCCAATCACCTTCTTCTTGTCCTTGTTAGTGATCTTCACCTTCTTCTAGTGAATTGCATAAAGAATTGTATAGAGAAAAGTTAGTAAGACAAGCAAAGAAAAAATGTAAAGTAAATTCTAGTGGATAGGTCATGCATGTGTGAGGTGCCCACTGTTGGGAACAAATTGTGTGGGTGTGGGGCTTAACTCAGGACAAGCCACATCATATGCCTTGACAAAAATGAACCAAAAGTTCCTCCAACCCTTGTTAGACTTGGGAAATGCAAGGATTAGCTTCCCCTTTCCAAAGGGGCTAAGGTTGAACCAGCCTCCACCCACAACCTATGGATGATAAAAAGATCTGAACTTAGCAAGACTCATCTCTTTATCTTTCTCCTTCCACAGTACATAGCAAGAGAAGAGTATCTACTAAGCATTTAGGGTTAACTGCCCAAGAGGCACCCCAATCCTACAAAAGAACCGCTGTACCAACAATAGGAATAAGAGTCAAAGATCGGCAAATAATTGATCTCCAAAGATAGTGATCCCTCTAGGAGGGGTCGACTGGGGACAATACCATCACTAGGAAGTATAAAGCCAATGGAGTCTGGGATCTCAAACATCTCCCTCAGCTTGTCCACAAAAAGTTGGGTTTTGAAGGGCACTATAGAGTTTACTTCATAACCTAAGTTAAATGCTGAGTCATCAGTTGGATCTCCACAATAAACATCTCCATTGCATTTCCTCCAAAAATGGAATTGAGAGCCTTGACGTAAGCAGCACGGCAAGAACAAGGAGAAAAATTGGATAGAGGACATAGATCGACATCGAAGTTCTTTGGAGAAGTTGGGGAGGGAGTCACCGTCTAGCACCAGAGTTGGTTCGACCTACAAGCCGGACAACCTATTGTCTGGTCGATCAGTTGAGTCCTCCCCACCACTGCTCCAGCTCCGCATCCCGATACCGTGTGTCCAGTTCCATCCTGATCTAACTACAAAACTTTCTATTTCTGACGTTTGTGCTGCATCCTACTTCTACCTTGGTTCCCGTTCCTGCTTCCAATATTTTTAGCATACCAGTCAACCATGTTAACTCTCCTCCTATGTTGGGATTTTTTGCTGTGAATGTGTGCTCTCTCGCCAGTGATGGGTTCTTAAGGTCAATAAAAATTCTTAAGAAACATTTACCTCATGGCCTATACTTGTAAAAAAGAAAGTGTTGCAAACCCACAAGGAAATTTTCAATCTATCGTATAAATCAAAGTAGACGAAAAATAAAAATTTTCTAAGGGTCTATATTATTTTTCTTAGTTCTTAAAGTCCATGTATGTTCAAAGAAAACTGAAAGAAAAAAAGGGAAGAATATAAGAAAATGTTGGAGTTTAATCCACTTACTTTTCTGGAGTGGAGTCAGCTATGGTTCTAAAAGTTATTTTTTCTCAAAAATTCAATTTGTTGGATTTTAGAGTGAAGTAGTTTGAGAAAGACTAAGTCTTTATGGAAGACTGTCAGGTTATATCTTAACTATCCATCATATAAGGATCCAAAGAGTCAGACAAGGGAAAGATTTTGGAGAATCATGCTCAAAATCTAACTCTTTTGGGAAAGCAAACTCGCACTAACACAGTTGACTTTTTTCAAAAAAAAAATTGACCTCTCATAAGTTTTCAACCAGGACTCGAATTATGGCCTAGAAATAGGTATTGGAAAGCTTATGACCATGAGAATGCAATGGCATGAAGATCCTTGGGATACTAGCTGCTCGTTTCAGTCAAAATGTCCCAAGGCTAACTGTAGTTGAACCACCATATCCCAGGAGACATTCTAGACCACTTATCTCACTAAAGTGGCCTAGGCAGCCAAATGGGCTTCTATTGGGTATAAATAAAATCACGTATGCGAGGCATTTGATTGGTCCACATCAGCAAAAAAAAAGTCAAATGGTACAATCAATACATATTCAGGTAAAACTTTATTAAATAGGGCGTATTAATGGTAGAATATTTATATTATTATTAAATAATATAAATATTTAATAAGACTTATTTACAAAAAGGTCATCCGTATCTTTCTCTATAAATAGAGCCTCATAACTAAAAAAAGTACACGATAGTGATAAATCAATGTTTGTTATAATATTTTGTTATATTTTGGTATTATTTTTATATTTTATTTAAATATTTTACCCAAACTAAGGATATTTTGGTTATTTTTAGGTTTATAATTATTTGGGAAGAATTTTCAATTTTTTGGAATTTTTTTTTGAAATTTTTATGAATTTAATTATATATGTGGATTTATATAAAATGATTTATGAATGTACTTAAAAATGTGGATGCTTACAGAAGCAACCGTGAATCTCGTTAGAAAGCTCAATTAAAGTCATCAAACACGTTATAATACATCCTCAAAATCCTACTAATAATAAGTGGCCATGTGGAAGACAGCTTAGCAAAAACGAGTTAGGCATGTGCCATATGCGGGCCAGCCTTTTGCCAGACAAGCGCTGCAATTTTTGCGAATTAAAATGCACCACGTGGACAACTTGGCTCCTTCAGCAGATTGAAACCAATTATGTTTCACCATGTGTCACACATCTTCTCCGCTGCTTCTACTTGCATTTTGAGGCGCTGTCCATCCATTCACGTTTTGCCACGTGTCAAGTTTTGACTTTTCTTGCAGTATTTCAGCCAATGATATGACGACACGTGGTGACTATTAATGTTGTTTTCACTCCCTCTTCTGCCTATATATACACTAACGGAGAAGTAAAAATATGTTACCTCAACTTAGTTTTTATGATTTTTGCTTCAGTTTTATGATTCTCTCTTTCCTTTTTATTTTTTTATTTAGCTTTTTATTATTACAGTTTAATTTTATGATATTTTAGAGAGAGAAATATTACATTATTGTATTATATTTCAAGCTTTTAAAGTAAGAATATCAACCAATTCAAGAGTTTTGGCATCTATTTTATTATTAATATTTTTATCTCTAGTTTTGTAATATTATTACTATAAATGTTATGCCTTTAATTTAATTATGTTTGATTAAATTTATATATGAGATTTTAATTATGCTATTATGATTATTTTGGATTAATAAGTTAATTATTATATAAAAGTTTGATATTATTTTATGTTCATTTTTCTTCATAGCTTTAATTACAAATAATAGATTGATCAAATCACTATTTATAGTTAAAGTAAATATATGTGAATTAGTTTGTTAGAAACATCATCTACATCTAATTATGCCCTCTTGAACATGAATCTAAATTAATTACATGATCATTGTGTTAGTTTAGATGGTTACATAATTTTTCTGTATTCATTCCAATCATTTAATTAATTATCTCGATCAAAGAAATTGATAATTTATTATAAATGAAAATTGCCATGATCACTGAAATTTTCTAGCTTTAGTAGATAAATCAATAATATTAACTTATGAATAATTATTAAATTTAACTAAATAATCCAAAATATGATTGGTTAGCAAGCTAAAATTCTCATACTTGTATCATCTTTTTAATTAAAATTCTTCACTTAACTTTAGTTAGTTTAGTTGTTTGATTACTTAACTACTTTACCGTCATTTATTCGCTTTAAGTATTTATTTATTTATTTTATGTTTTGATACTTTTGAAAATAATTAAAGAATTTTAAAATTATTGTAACTTCGCAAAAGATCGACTTTGAAGGTTTACTTATTACTAGACTATAAGTGATTCGTGCGCTTGTAAGTATTATAATTTACACATCAGATAGCTCCTACTAACACTCAAAACTAATCTCTAAACTTAAAGGTCTTGCCAATATCTAACTTAAGCATTGGAGAGAATACGATACCCTACGGTGTCGTGCCACCTGACGTAGTTTGTGAGTGACGTAAAAGTTGATGTGAAGGGAAACGAAAGCTAGACAAATATTCGATCCAACACAATTTTTTTTTTTTTGGAAAAACATTGTTTGATAACCAACTTTTAGTTTTAATTTTGAAAAGTAAAAATTTAAAATAGATATTGTTTGTTTAATAAGTAATTCTTAATTTTCTATTTTAAGCCCTAACATTTAATTTTGATAAATGTTCATTAAATTTTGACTCTTTATTTATTTTAAATAAGGTTGAAAATAATTAAGTATGATTGAATTATTAATATTTTGTGTTACGATTTAAAAAACTTGAAATCTAATTCCAAAATTGATTTTTTTTTAATTTCAAAATTTAGTCAAATTTTAAAACTAAATTTCAAAATATAAGAAATGAAAATTGGAAATGAGTTATTAAACTTATTTGATTTTAAAATTTATAAAATTTGAAATTAAGAATTATAAATTGAAATGGTTATTAAATGAGACTTTAGTTAAAATAGGATCAAATGCAACATTTTAGAAGCTTTAGGAAGAAATTATAATTTAGTAAAATTGAAAAATTAAAACAACCCAAATAAAAATATATTGTAACAAAATAAGTTGGAAATATAAAGTAATAGAAAAGATATTAAATAAAATAAAAGCCTCAATTAAGAAAAGGATAAAAATAATAGATAATATTATAAAATAGAGTATTAAAATAATTCCTTTTGCTAATATACCTGAAACTCTTATGGTACGAAAAACTTTATGGTCCTGTTAAAATTATGTCTCACTGAAAAATTAAAGCTTGGTACCTTTTTAGTACCAAAGTTTTATAAAAAATACCTTAAATTGATCATATTTTTAAGTGGTTCCAGTTTAATACTCATGTTTTTCAAATATTTTCAATTTAGTCCTTTTTAAAATTTAGGATAAATTTTTTACTATTCATTCAATTGGACAATGGGTATATTCGTCATTACATTCTCTTATTTTAAATCAGTTAATGATTTTTATTTTATTTCTCAGAGAAATGCAAAAGTAAGTTCGCAATTGATTCTCCTCTTCCAGCACATTATTTCTTTGTTATCAATACTTGATGGTTTTTTTAGCAATTATCAATGCTTGATAGTTGATGCCACTGAGTCTTCCGAGGATTGTGACAAAATCCAGAGAAACCTAATAGCCGAAATCGCCTATTTCTCTATTGAGAAGCAATGGAAAGTTCCAAAATCAGATTACTAGTATCATTTTTCATCATTTTTGTGCTATTTCTCACTATCTGATGGACTTCTGAAAGAAACCATTTTGTTGTTGAAGCCCAACAACAGCAACAGCAGAAGCAGCCCATCAAAACCATTGTGGTTTTGGTTATAAAAAATCGTTCCTTTGATCACCTTCTTGGTTAGATGAAAATGACAAAAATTTAACAAAAAAAATGCAGTATCAAATGTGCAATAAAAAAACACCCAAAAAAATTTCATAATTTGAAAACTAAAATTGTACAGTTACTAAAAAAAATTTACAACAAAAATGCATAAATATTGTGCAGTAAAAAACAAAAAAATTTCTTCCATTAAGCTTAACAAAGAAGAAGAAATAAATTGAAGAAATCTGTAATAAATATGTTTTTTGAATTTGAGAAATCCTTTTACCAAATAAAAATGGCGAAAACAAATCCTAAGATCTTTATTTGAGGCAAGAAAGTAAAAAACGACAAAAATAACCCTATTTTAATGTTAAAATCTGACATTTATTGTTTAAAATTCAAAAACGAAACTATTTTAAAAATATGGGTACTAAATTGAAACTATTTAAAAAATATGGGTATTAAACTGAAATTATTTAAAAATATGATTAATTTAAAATACTTTTGATAAAATTTGAGTATTAAAAAAGTATTAAGTCCGAAAAATTAATATATATCAATGCTTGTATCGAGGGGTGTTAAACGGGTCGGCACGACACGACACAGCCCGTTAAACACTTGGCCTGTTGGTCCATTGGCACGGCACGGCCCATGGCCCACAGCCTTAACGGGTAAGGCCGGGCCGGCACGGCAAGGCACGCAAAGCCTTATTATTTTAAAAATTAATTTTAAACAAATACCAATAAATAAATAATTTTTTTACATTTAATAAAATTTGACACAATCTAATGAATTTCTAACAATCTATCAAATGAGAGGTTGAGAGTTTCGACTCTTACTTTTAATTTTTTAAAGCATTATTAATAATTTTTAACTAAATAATTAAATAAATATCTAATAAAAATGAAATAAATGGGTTATGGGCCGTGTCAGCTCGTTAAGCACAGCCCAACGAGTCAGGCACGACACGGCATGTCAAAGCAAACGGGTCAAGAATGAAGGCACGATACGGCCCATATAAGAACAAAAGCCAATACAATACACTAATTAACGAGCTAAAGGCCAACATACCATGCTAATTTGATGGATTAGGCTGTGCCGGATCGTACACCACTATTTATATCGCTAAGACTAATTGCTTGCTTGGCGCATTTAGCACCACGCCGCGAGTCTTTACGACTCGAAAGTCGCAACACACACGCAACTATCTTTCTCGGGAAAAAAAAATTAAGAACTTACCGCTCTTTTTTTCACAATCAAAGCTAACACCAAATCATAAGTTATTCAACTAACCGACCGAATCATCTCTCACAATCCCTTTCCTTCGTCCAAATAAAAAAGATCCCATTCCTTCATTGTCTCTTTATTCCTTTTCCTCTGTTGCAGCATTGACAATCTCATTTCAAAATTACAACTGAAGTGCCATAAAATTCATGCACTTAAGTTGTTATAGAGGTTGAGAAATAGACATAAGCCACGGACGACGAGTGTTAGTACAAAAGCTAGGAGGGAGAAGGAAGCTTAGAAATAAATGACTATGGCGGGCTCGAGATAGAACATCCCTTCATGGATAAGCGCGGCATCTAAAGGGCTGATTTTGAAGATAGCCAACATCGGCTATGTCTGACACTGTTTTTAAAGAAGGGAAAGATGACTCTTTGGCGCAACAACAGCACCATAATCCTTCTAAACCCTTACCGGATGCCAATTTGGGTTTCGCAGAAAGAGGTTTATCTGCTGCTGGTGCTGCTGTTCTATCTGCTATTCTTGTTAACCCGCTTGATGTCGCCAAGGTCTTGTGACTGACTGGTTTCTTCGATTCTTATTTGCACTTTAGAAAGTTACCCATTTTTAATTTCTTTATATTATGGATGTTCTTATGTGTCGTGATAGTTCCTTTTCGAAGCTCTTGTTTCTTTATTGTTTTCTTTATAATGTTCTAATTTGATGAGCTCTTGTTTCTTTATGTGTCCTCTTTTTTTACGAAAAGGGTCCTCATATAATGTTCTAATTTGATGAGCTCTACGGCAATTGATTTTCTTTTCATTTTAAATGTATAGTAAATTTATCATTTTCTCAGTTATGGTATTGTCCAAGTCACTTCAAATTTTAGGATATTCAGTTTTTTTAAGCCATCTACTAGTATATTTAAGTGGATCTCTGATCTACTATGTACCTTCTCTTTCTATAAAGATATTTTGTTGAAAATTTACTTTACAATTTCAAGCGTTACTCAGAATTACATGTTAGAATTTCATGATTTCTTTAACTACAGACACGGTTGCAAGCTCAAGCGGCGGGAGTTTCTTATCAAGGGTTATGCTGTAATGCACGTTTTGAGACAAACGCAGTAAATAGAACTATTATCTCATTAACTCTAAAGTATTGCTAATAAAATTGTTTTGTACTTTGTCATGAATGCGGCTTTAGAATCCTATCTGGATTGTGATAGAGCCACCACTGATTTTGAAGTTTGGCCTGCTGTTAGATAATTTCAGATATGAAGTCTTCTACTTCACGCATGCATTCAGTCATTGGTCCTGAATCTGCATGCCAGCCAGGCTGTAATCAATACAAAGGAACGCTGGACGTGTTATACAAAGTCATACGTCAGGTTGGTGGATGTATTAATTCTTTTTTTCCCCTTAAACTGACGTTTGTCTTTAGTGGCATCTTTGACTTCCTTTTTTTTGTACGAAATTATAATGGTGGTGAATCTGTTTGTATGCGGTTGATACTTGATACTGCAACTTGATAGGGTATTAGTTCCTTTTTTATGTTATATTTTTTGTGAATAAAGATTTTGAATGTCAAGGTATGTTGTTAATAACTAGAAAGCATATTGTTAGTGGCGAAGTTCTCTTGTTGAAAAGGAGTACCTAAGGCATTACTATATGGAAAAAGGTGATGTTTTCAGTTTATTGCAGAACGTATTTGACCTTAAAGTGCTATATTTAAGGTCAGACATGTTAAAGTTAAGTTTTTGGGATGGGTAATAACAGCTTACATAAGGTTGTCATCATACATAAATAGTTGCGTAAAAGGATTTTGGACTTGAGATCTCAAGCCAATTTGCATCAAGCGCTCAGCATCACCAAAGTGTATGAACAAGATTAAAATTTGCAACCATCCGTCAACAATATACTGTTATATAAGATTCTGTCATTAATTTTGCTGATTACATGCTAGATTTACTGCTCCCATCCCACCAATTCGATAACGGTACTATTCAATAGAGTAGGTAATTCAGTCATGTTCTGTCAAGGGTTGTAAAGAAGTGAATTTGTGCAGGAAGGTTTTTCAAGGCTATGGAGAGGCACGAATGCCAGCCTAGCGTTGGCTGTACCAACTGTAAGTGCTCTCTTAGCTAAAATGCTCATTATTGTTTTATGGTTCAAATGCCATGCATATTGTACTTGCATTCTATGTTACCTAGACGCGGCACTTTCCTTCACCACATCCATGTCGACGCGACATGACACCAACACCGGTACGAAATATGTGTTAGACTCGGCAAAATTTCAGCGAAGCGTTAACTGCTGGCCATGATTGGAATTGGCAAGGAAGCATGAAAAGTGAAGACGAGAGAGGATACAAAATCTGTTGAAGAAGAGAGAGGATATGAAATATGTTGAAGAAGCTGTTGAAGAACAAGAACTGACGGCGGCTATAGAGCATAGTTAGGGGGGAAAAAAACTAGGGAAACAATAATAATTGAGCTTTTTTGGTTATTGAAAATAAAAGCATTGTGGGCTTTTAAAAGTAGGACACGTTTATTTGTTAATATATAAGCTTTTAGATAATTAAACTTTTTTGTCTTATTGGGCTTCATTTTTATATGCTATGAGCTTGTAGAAATTGATATATCTTTTATAAATTTAAAAAAAATTATTTAATGAAAGAAACAAGACAACAATGAGTACAAATTATTAAAAATTAGTAATAAAAATATAAATAACTACTATTTTGAGCATATATATATACGACACAATGGACCTAATATGTGTAATAACTTGTGTAATTTCTTATGTCTCCGTACCCGT
Organism: Elaeagnus macrophylla; assembly: GCA_029378325.1. NCBI lineage: Eukaryota > Viridiplantae > Streptophyta > Magnoliopsida > Rosales > Elaeagnaceae > Elaeagnus > Elaeagnus macrophylla. The sequence goes on from CM055642.1 coordinate 41,775,973, forward strand.
ATCCAAATATTGGACACTTATTATCTGTGTCCCCGTGTCTTGAAATTTAATAAATTAGTGAATCCGACCTCTGGACACATACTCGTATCGGACTTTTTTCCCCAAGTCCATGTAACATAGCTTGCATTTCATTAATGTTATGTTGCTAAAATGACGCTACTTTTTGTATCCAAATAGGTGGGGATCTACTTGCCTTGTTATGACATTTTTCGTGATTTAATGGAAGATATTGCAGCAAATAAGGCACCAGCTTTAACTCCATATGTCCCATTAGTGGCAGGGTCACTTGCACGTTCATTAGCCTGCTTTACTTGCTACCCTGTTGATCTAGCAAGGACCCGCATGCAGGTAACTGATATTGGATTGGTTAGCAAATTCCTTGTTTCACCTATAATCGAATTAGTACTGTAATTGCTACAATTTATTGAGTCAAACTTTTTTATGTTTTATTTTGCTTGTCTATGTATATAAACATGGTAATGTACTCTGATGTAGATGTACCTTAATAATATTGAAATTATGGTTCATTTAGTGTTTCTGTTGATTATAGGATTGTCAGCTCTATTAGATTAGGGTTGTTATCTTATACCCTAAGGTTTTCTTATGATTATCAGGTTGGGGTTTAGAATTCATAATAATCGATATTGAAACCTTGACTGGTCCTGCAGAATCAATTAAATGTATAGAGTTGAGTATTGATTATGAGATCATTCGTTGTTTTTTCCACTGTTATTTTCTTCATCTACTTCCCTGTTCCTGCTGTGCATCAAATCTTCTTCTGATATGCATAGATAGGTTCAACGTATGCTTTGACTTTATTATCAATTCATTTTTATGTCTACTCAAGCTATTGTGTTTACTTTCCATGTCATACCATGATTTGAGTACAATGCTCATGTTGCTTCATCACTTCTATATGTAGGCCTTTTCTGAAGCCAAAACTGGTGCAAAGCCTCCTGGAGTTTTCAAAACACTACTTGGGGTCATCAACCCTGCCAAGAGCACAAATTTCACTCAAAACTGTAAGTTTACTCCATACTTGATGCTTCAAAATCCTACCGTTCTTTCCTTTTACAACTTATGTTCATTTTCCACGTATGCAACCGCAGGACTAGGAAGTGTTGTACTCATGTAATCTTTTGTAAATAGTTTGGCATACAGATAGATCTTCATGGGCTTTGTTTTATCGGTTAGTTGAGCTAATATGTTGTTGGCACTATAATGAAGCAGTTCAAAGCTACCGTGTCTTGTGGACTGGTCTTGGGGCTCAACTTGCTCGTGATGTCCCGTTCTCGGCAATCTGCTGGTCAACCCTTGAGCCAGTGAGATGATGCTTTTTCTCGTGTTCAAGTTGAGGGAAGCTTATACTTTAAAGTCATTCTAATTATTCTTTTGGTTCTTGTTACACAGATCAGGAGAAGCATTCTTGGTATGGCTGGGAATGAAGCAAGTGCAGCCACTATATTGGCAGCAAATTTTTCTGCTGGCTTTATTGCAGGAAGCCTTACTGCTGCTGTGACATGTCCCCTTGATGTGGCAAGGACACGAAGGCAAATAGAGGTTATTACTATGCATGATTTTGTCCATTAAAATATTTCTAGGTTTACTCTGTGGCATGTTTTGTTGAAAGAACCCATCTGTATAGATATGTGCTTACCTCATCATTTTGCCATGTAGTAGAGTCAGCCAAGATAACTGTAAAACATGTGAAATAATAGTAAGAAGTAAATAAATAAATAAATCAAACTTATCAAATGATTGTAGAACTCGATAGAAGATATCCAGAATCCTTACTCCACTAAATTTGAAATCCGTCCTTACCGTTGAAGGATGTTATTTTTGATGTGCTTATAGTCTTGGGACATTAAGGTTTTGATTTTTTTTTTTTTTGCCTTTATCAGAATTGTTCCCAAGTAATTACACTAGTCATGCACTGGTTGTTCCCATTTTTGTTGATATTAAGAAACTACAAAGCGGTTTAGTTTATATATATATATGAACTTTCTTTTAATTATACATGACTTAGAAGGGTGTAGGATCCAACATTTAGCTGTTCCAAATTACTTCAAATAACATATAAATGCTATTATTGGGCATTCTCTTGTCTATCTTTGAAGAGAACTCAACGTGATGACCAGATTAATTTTTGGATGAAGGTCTTTATATGTCTTGTAATTCATCAAAAATATACTTTAGTCTTCTTTCTAACGCATACACATAGAGTTGTCTAAGTCTTTACAAGTTTCAATCAAGTGTTGGAATTTTGAAGGAAAAAACACAAAATGGTATGAAAACAATTTTCAAATATAGATAATAAAAATGGATTTTTAATTATTTTCAAAACTTTGAATTTTTCTTACGTTTTGTGTTTTATTTTTCAAAATTTCGAATTTATCATTGAAAAAAGGACCATTTGGAGTTGATTTGACTTTTTATAGAACTAAGGGAACCTAAGTCTATACTTTAAAAAATAGAGTATTAAAGTGTATATTTTGATGAATTACCGACTTTTGAGACCAAAATCCTTAATTTTCTTACATGCTTGGCTGATTTTGTATCCGTATTTGGAAATTTCAGAAGGATCCTGCTAGAATATTGAGCATGAATACAAGAAAGACTTTAGCAGAAATATGGAGGTAAGTTCTGAAACTCAAGAACTGATATGAATGATCAAGAAAAAGATCAAAACTATCAAGATAGCAAGTAGAGAGAATATCTCAAGCACACTGAAATTGAAGAAAATAACATCTGTGTATTTCTATTATTTTTGGTATGCCTTATATTGGCTTACATTACATTATATAGTTAGTTGTAGAAATACATTCTCTAAGCACACTTTAACTTATCCTACAACAAGTAAGACACGTGTGATTGCTATATAATTAACTAACACTCCCCTTCAAACTCAAGGTCTTGGAAGCACCATGAGTTTGGCTTTGAATAATTGAAACTTTGGTCCAACAAAGGGCTTAGTCAGAATGTCCAAGCTGATCATTGGTGCTGCAATTATCAACAATCACAGCCTTCTTAATCACCAAATCATGCACAAAGTGACAATCCAACTCTGTGTTTTGTTTGATCATGCTGCATAAGGTTTTTGGCCATATGTTGTGCACTTATATTGTCACATAGCAATCTTGGAGAATGCTGAAACTTCATACCAAGTTCACTAGGTAGATTTGTAATCCACTTAATCTCAATTGCACTAGATGCCAAGGCTCTGTACTCACTTTCTACAGAAGACCTTGACACAACTTTTTGCTTGGTTGACTTCCATGACATAACATTGACTCCAAACAGCTTGCAGTATCCACTAATTGATCTCCTATCACTTGTACAAGCTTGCTAATTTGAATCAGTGTAGCCCACTAAATCAAAATGATCGGATTTGTATAACATCAAACCATGAGTCTTTGATCCTTTCAAATATCTCAACGCTCTCTTGGCTGCCTTTCAATGGGCATAAGTTGGATGATTCATTAGGGGTGACAATTTTTGACATGACACGAAAATCGACACGAGACCCGAATCAGAATCGTATTAATTTTGGATAAAAAATGGGTCAACTCAAAATGACACGAAAAGAAAGGGGTCGGGTTCGGGTTCGGGTTGACGCGTTACACCCGTTAAAAAAAAATTGGGGAAAATAACAAAACTAACACCCCCTAAAAATTATAATAACAAAACTAGCACCCCTGTGTTCAATTAAAATTGAACGACGATAATTTAGACTCGTTTAATATTGAACGTTCAATATTATCCGTTCAATTAGAATTGAATGACGACAATTAGACCTATTTAATATTGAACGTTCAATATTTTACGTTCAAATTGAATATTGAACGTTCAATATTAAACGTTCAATTTTAATTGAACACAGGGGTGCTAGTTTTGTTATTATAATTTTTAGGGGGTGCTATTTTTGGTAATTTCCCAAAAATTGTCCATAACTATTTATTAAACATTCACTCATAAGTCACAACTTACATAACTTCTGTAAACCTTAAATCTCTAATAGTCTAATACGACTAAAGGCAAATATACATCGTTAGGGGTAGAAATTTTCGCCAATACAAAAAACGACTTGAATCCAAACCATATTAAATTTCAGGTCAAAATGGATCAACCCGAAATGACTCAAAAAACTAGGTCGGGTTCGAGTTTGTCGTGTTAGGGTTGGCTTAAAATCGAGTCAACTCGAACACGACCCGAACCGCCACCCCTAGATTCATAAATTGACACAACCTTCTTAAGCAAACCCAATTTTTGGCCTTATAACTACACAATACCGAAGTGCCCCTACCAAACTTATGTATTCACTTGGATTACTCAATGGACTCTCATCAGTCTTGCCAATTACTCCCTTTGAGGCCATTGGGGTGATAGCAGATTTGGAGTGCTCCATACCAAACTTAGTTAAAAGACCAACAACATATTTAACCTAACACGGGTGCATGCCACTGGCAAATCGTGTGACTTGCAAGCCTAAGAAAAAAGTAAGCTCACCAAGGTCCTTCAGGGCAAACTGATTATAAAACTGAGATCCGGTTGTCAGCATACACTAACACCAAGACTATTGAATGAGCATCCTTTTTGACAAACAAACTAGTGTCAATTTGAATGCTAACAAAACCCCAACTCAACAAGCACTTATGCAATTTGTGAAATCATGCCCTAGGGGCCTGCTTAATCCCATATAATGCTTTGTGTAGCTTACACACTCTATGAGGGTATTGAAGATCAATGAATCCTAAGGGTTGTCTCATATGCACATCCTCTTCTAAGTTGCCATTTAAAAAGGTATTATTCACATCCAATTGACGTATGTTCCATTGAAAACTAACCGCAATAGTAAGAACTAACCTCACAGTAGTCATTTTGACCACAAGACTGAAGGTTTTTTCATAATCTAGTCCTACAGCTTGAGAGAACCCTAAGCCACCAAATGCGACTTATATTTATCCAACTACCACTTGCAATTTGAGAGAACACCTAAGCCACCAAACACAACTTATATTTATCCAACCTACCATTTACCTTTTCGTTTGTTTTAAACCATCACCTGTTACCAATTACCTTAGCTCCATCAGGTAGATCAACCAAACTCCAAGTTCCATTCCTCGTAAGGGCATTATATTCATCCCTCATGGCTTGTTGCCATTTAGGTATGTCTTTGGCCTCATTAAAAGTGACAGGTGCAGGTAACAATGCAATAGACACTGAACTGGACACCTTTGGATGAAATATGCTAGCCTTAGCTCGAGTGCTCATATTATGAACATTCGTAGCATCAGGAACTCTATGAACAATTGGAAGAGACTTAGACTAAGGAGGCTGAGCATGAGAAACAACTAAGGCCTCATGAGGAGAGGAAATATCAGCTTGAGATTCATTAGAAACAGAAATCTCATGTATTGAAGTATTAGGAGTTGGAACCTAAACATGAGAACTATGAGTAGATGAGTGACATATTGAAGACAAATCTTCATGATGACCAAAAGAAGACACAGGTGATGAAGCTAAGACCAGGTGGAGAAGAAGAAGCATGAGAAGGAACTGGTGTTGAGACATTCAACCAAGAAGGAATATGCTCCAAAGGAACCAACTATTGAGATGAAACTTGAGACACAGTAGAGGATAAGAAAGGAAACTGTTGCTCAGCAAACACAACGTTTCTTGAGATATTATGCTTGTGAGTCTTCATATCCAGACATAAATACCCCTATGATTAGGAGCAATACCCATAAACGTGCACACTGTTGAACAAGCTTCTAGTATGTTTTGCACATGAGCACGTAAACAAGGAAAAGCTAGACATCCAAATACACAAAAAACTTATAATTTGGTGTTTGTTTATAAAGAAGTGTATAAGGAGAAACAAATTGTAGCACTTTGCTAGGCACTCTATCAAGCGTGAATATTGCACTTCTAAAAGCATATGGCCAAAAAGACACTGGTACTCCAGATTCAAACATCATACTCAACCCTGCATCTACAGCATGTCTATGTCTATATTCTATCATTCCATTTTGAGCAAAGAGGACATGTCCATCAATAATTAATTCCCAAATTCTTGAGAAACTTAGGTAATGGCTTAAACTCTCCATTAGTTTGAACTTACTTTATAGATCAATTAAACTGACACAACACCATTGCTTGAAATTTGAGGAACATTGACATAGCTTGATCACGAGTATTAAAAACATATATCCACTAAAAACGAGTGCTATCATCAACAATTAACAGAAAATAGCATCAACGTTTCAAACCAATATTAGGAGCAGGGCCCCAAATCCATATACAACAAATCAAAAGGTTCAATGGAAGCTACATGCTTAGACACATATGGTAACCTATGTGACCTAGCTAAAGCACAAGTTTTACACACTTCACCATTACTATTTAATACTCTATGCACAACAGGTTCTGCAATATGTGCCAATCTGTTATGTCATACTGAAGCTGAAGCTAGCATAGCATAATTAAATATTAGATTAATATTTAGTTTCTTTGTTAGTGTTGGAGACTATTAGAATTAGAATATTAGGTAACTATTTTAATGTTTTCCTATTGGTTTAGGAGTCTTGTTTAAAGTCCTATTAGGATTATGATTTTAATTTATTATCCCTATAAATGTCAATGTAATCCTTCAGTATTATAATGAATGAGAATTAAAATATCTTTATTTGACCTTTTGGTTCTCTTCTCAACCTACTTTGATTATCTATTATTTTAGCTTCTACATTTATTCTTTTATCTATTTTATATTTATATTTCCTTCCACTTTATATTTTAACATGGTATCAGAGTTGTGTTCGATTTTGAATACTTTTAATATATTTTCTAAACGTAGTTCTATCATCTCTCCCTATTGACTTCTTCTATGGTGTAGTTTTTGTTGGTCGATTTCTTCTAAAGGCTCTTGGTTGCTTTTTTTATGGTTCAAGATTCGAAAAAGATTTTCTTTTTTCTTCGGTTTCGTCATTCAACAAACTGTCGTCGCTGTCGTTTATGTCAACTTCACGGCCTTACGACTGTTAATATTGTCTATTTTTACCGTTGTCGTTCACGTCAACTTCACGGCCTCACGACTATTGGTATCATCCATTTTTACTGTTGTCGTCGCCGTCGTTTACGTCAACTTTACGGCCTCACGATTGTTGGTATCAATCTCAATCTCACGACTTTGTAGGCACGTTTTTTAGAAAGATCAACCAACTCACCGTCATTTTCTAGAAAGATTAACTGGTCTAACGTCATGTGCCGCTATCACCAATTCTAGATCCCACCAGTACTAAAGCACCTTTAAAGTTTAACATCAAGTACAAATATGTAAGTTATAATTGTTCGAGATTATGTTTAGCTTGAGGGGGAGAGTTGAATATTAGATTAATAGCTAGTTTCCTTGTTAGTGTTGAAAGACTATTATAATAAAGATATTAGATAACTATTATAATGTTTTCTTATTAGTTTAGGAGTCTTGTTTAGAGTCCTATTAAGATCATGATTTTAATTTATTATCTCTATAAATATTAATATAATCCTTCACTACTTTGATTATCTATTATTTTAGCTTTTACATTTATTCTTTTATTTATTTTATATTTATATTTCCTTCCGCTTTATATTTTAACAAGCACTTCCAGCACTAGAAGCCTTTAGCCTTTGTCACAGCATCGCCTTTATGCCATACTTGATACAAACCATGATCAGCAGGTCCTTCCAAAAGTACCTTCCTGGTGTACTTGCCCTGTACATAGAAACAATTAGAATGTAGCTCAATGAATATGTCATTATCATAACGTAAACGACTTATTGATACTAGATTGCTAGCAACTCTAGAAGCATGCAAGATTCCATTTAACTTCAAATTATGATTAGTAGGAGTAATCAAATTACAACTACCTACATGTGTAATAGAAAGTTGATCTCCATTACCTACTACTATACCTTCAGATCAGGCATTATTCACATTTGTGAAATCACTAGTCACATGATGACTTGCACAACTATCCAAGATCCAAGCAAAATCTCCACTACTAGAAGTTCCACCATGATCAGAGGTTGCAACATAGGCAGAAGCTTGTCCCTGTCCTTTATTATTACTAGAACCTTTTGGTGTAGAATTTCAAGTAAATTCTTCACAATATAGCAGTTAGAGGCTACCTGTCCAATCTTTTGACAAAATTGACATTGTGTTCCACGTTCAGTGTTAATTTCCATTTCCAGTGTTATTATTACATCCTCTTCATCTTCCTTGAGCAACAATACCACTAGAATTATTAGAAGAATTGTTAACAGAAAATGAACTGAAATTCGTACGTTTAGATCCAGAGTTTCCGGTAAAAGAACCACTAGAATTCGCAAAATTTGCTTGCATGATCTGATTATCATCAATCTTGCTTTGCTGAGAAAGAAGATTTTCAAAAGACAACAGTTGACTCAATTTCTTCTATAGATAGATCATCAGCTCGATTGTTTAGAGAACAAAAACAAGCATTAAATTTTGGTCCAAGACCTAAAGAATCAGAACTATCAGGTCATTTTGTTGATCACTATGTCCAATTCCAGCAAGCTGATCAGCTAGACCTTTAATCTTGTCAAAGTATTCATCAATACTTAAATTTCCTTTACGAGTAGTCTAAAGTTGCAATTTCACTTCCATTACCCGAGCTCTTGATGTTGAGGTAAACATCTTCTCAAGCGAGATCCACTGATCCCTTGCAGTTGTCTTGCTGACAATGTGAACAAGCATTGCTTGTGAAACAGACGCGAAGATCCAACTCTTCAACGTTCCATTAATGCAACACCAATTTGTATACTAGGAATTCACAGTTTGTGTTCCAGTAATAAATCTTGATGGCTCAACCACTACTCCATTGATAAAATCTTCAAGGCCATAAGCTGAAACTAAACTCAGCATCTGTTCACGCCATGTAAGATAATTTCCTTGATCCAGTTTGACCGATAGTGTGACATTAATTGGAGGAGCTTGCACTAATAATTGTGACGTTTGATGAGTGGCATTATTCACTGCAGTTGCACTCGATATTGATCTCTCTGTTCACATAACGTTATGCTCTAATACCATTCTGAAACTCAGGAACTGATATGAATGATAAAAAAGATCAAAACTATCAAGATAGCAAGTAGAGAGAAAATATCTAAAGCACACAGAAATTGAAGAAAATAACATCTGTGTATTTCTGTTATTTTGAGTATGCCTTATATAGGCTTACATTACATTATATAGTTAGTTGTAGAAATACATTCTCTAAGCACACTTTAACTTATCCTATACTAGTAAGACACGTGTGACTGCTATATAATTAACTAACTAACAGTAAGTGGTAGATTTCATTACAAGTTAGATATGTGAGTTTCAATATTTTTGACATTGAATGAGTCAGTGTTGGTAGAAATGAATCAGTGTTGGTAGAAAAAATAAAAGCAAATTGATGAGTGGGTTGGTTTCCTTGTAACAGGGATGGAGGACTAAGAGGTCTCTTTATGGGAATCGGTCCTCGTGTTGGTCGTGCAGGGCCTTCTGTTGGAATAGTGGTCTCCTTTTACGAAGTTGTCAAATATGCTCTTGCAACGTGATGCTACTACCTCTCAGTAATTCACAAACTGACCTAAATATCTTTGTTGTTGATTGGTATTTGTTGCTGACTTAAAAAGCTCCAACCATTGATATCGAAGAAACCTTTCTCGAATTACACAATTTTTCATAAGCGCTTTTGTGGATCAGAAAGCAATTTTGTACTTGCTGATGGAAGCACATATTTTTGTAATTGTTTATGTCTAAAACTACTTTTGTTTAAAGTACAAGCAAATTAGGAAGGTAGGTACTCTAGATCATTTGATTTCTCTCTTCCAAGGAAGCCAAGTCTTCTGCAGTTAAATAAATTTTATTGTAAATCTCATTCCTGGGACGAGGAATTTTGCATGTGGGATGCGGTGTTTAATTTTTTAGACTTTTCCATACAGTTTCAAATACAATTTTTAAACATTACAATGTTATTTTCATTATCTTGAAGAAAAGTTAAACGTTGTTTGTAAATTTTCAGTTTTCCTTCCAAAAGAAATTTAATAAGAAAGTGCTTGTATTACTATTCGTTTGTTAAAGGTCTCCTATTATTCTTTATTATTGGTTTTATTTGACAACAAATTGTCTAAAATTTTTAGGAAAATAGGCTAGCATAATTCTTTTTACCATTCTTATTTCACGATAACCTCTTTAGTGTATAAAAATATTAGTGAATCGGCCATATTAGATTAAGACTAGGAAAATAGGGTTATATTATATTATTTCACAATTTTTTATTATGTTAACCAATATACAAATACTAATATATGACACGGTACTATTACCATTCCTTTTAAAAACTTAGATACATAGCTCTTTGTATTGTTGTTTCAATTTTTCTTTTAGTGATTTTTATCATATGTATCAATCTATATTACAATATAATTCCTTTTTTTATTCTTTGTTAGTAAGTAATTCATAATTATTTTAACCATATGACGAATTATTTTATATGGGACCTGTTCAAAATTGTCCCTAAATCTATACATATATTTCTTTTTTGATTCATAAAAAAACTCAACGGAAAGGAGACAGAATAAACTCTATTTTTTTCTGTTTATCTGAATCATTACCTATATTTAAGAATATCAACAATAAACTATTACTTGAGCGGTAGGAGTATAAATTTGTGTATTTAACATTTTTTTTGTCATGTGTCATACTATGAGCAGTGTGAGTATAAATTTGTGCATTTTTTCTTGCTCTCAAACCTATAAAATTAAGTTATTTTCTTGAACTTTTTAAGATTTTTATTTAGATATTTTTTTTGTTAATATAATTAGTTAGCTAATTAGCCTTTGTTCACGTAGTATACTTTAAAATTTAAGGTGATGTGCGGTTCATATGGTAACTCAACCTAATTAAAATGAAATCAATGTTTTCTTTTAAGCAACGATATTTTGTATGATTTATATTTGTGACTTGAAACGAGAAAGAATAAATGTTATTGTCAAACCACAACCTAAAAATGAATGTTAACTTTTTAAAAAGTTAGGGACAACTTTTTTTAAATTTTATGAATGATGCCTTGTATGAATTAATGAGTAGTTTTATTTGTACTCATTTGGACAACAAACTCACAAACATATATATATTTGTATTAGTTTTTAAGCATGAATCTCGCTATAAAATTAAGTAGGACGCATAACAATTTATAGAGTATTTAGTTTTTTAAGTGGGTGAGTTAATAGTATAAGGATTTCTTTTACGATTTTGGGGATTAATAAGTCCAAAATGGATAGGAGTACAAAATCAATAATAATCCTTTTATTGTCAAGAAATCCAAAGGTGAAATTAATATAGATGCAAGTAAAAAACTAATAATAATATCCCAATCTGCCAAATGCCTATTTACAAGCACAATCAACGAACAATCAAAATAAGAGAACCAAAAAAAAAGAAAAGAAAAGAAAAATTATAATAATTTTAAAGCTTAATCATAGCAGCTACTGCTTAGAAGAAATTGTAGGAAAATGCCTCGAGTGGATGAATTAGATAGGTAAGGACCAAAGCTACCAGCATCAATACGTATGCAATGCCTTGGTCAATTGACGTCCCTGTAAATCAAAAACAAATTAACAATAAACCATATTAATATTTAGAAAAACCATTATTTGATAAATAAATAAATAAATAAAATTATTTTTGTATGATTAATGTGAAAAGTGAAAACGCCTTAAAACAGGGGGATAGATTATACCCATTTGAATAAATTGTTTAAAGAAAGAGAAGGGAAAAAAAAAAGCAGCACAAAATGTTGAATTTTCGATGTAACAAAATTTGTTTAATAGCACCATATATAACCTCTTTCAACTCCACCCTCCAATTTTTTTTTTTCTTTTTCATTTTTACTCAGTTTTTTATTTTTCAATTTTTTTTTATGTACTTATTTTGTAAGTTGAATGCGTTATATATGTCCATTAGTCCAGTAGCCTGTGGTGAAGGTGGCTCCACATCTTCTTGGATGAGTTTCTAGTCCCCCTATCTATATATAGTTTAGAATGGTTAGTTAATCATTGTGTATTCCAAATTGAATCATATCAATTGAAAAAAAAAATGTGAGTATATAATAGAAAAAACAAATATATATATATATTTTGTACGAACATATATTGATTCGATAATTTTTAACATGTATTTTTTGAATGTATATTTTTTTAATTATATACTAAATAATTTGGTCATCACGTGTAAATGCTTGTTGTATTTAGCAAAATTTTCTCCCATTCAAACGTCAAATATATGTTTAATTTTTATAACGTGATGAATATATGCTCAACACTTGGCAATTATGTTAAACATATATTAAGTTTCAATAATATTTTAAAAAAAACACATTATAGGCTCTTAATGTTTATTTCATAAAATAATTTTTTTTTTTTTTTTATATTTATAATTATGAAAACACACTTATTTTTAAAAAATTAAATAGAAAACTTAAGTTGAACATATGTTCATATGTAAGAATAAATTAAACATATATTTATTTATTTTTTATCGAGCAGAGTAAAAGTAAAACCAATCAAATAATAGATATATGATATGTGAATAGAAGAAAAAATTTACTTCTAAACCAATCAAAACACTTATTTTTTATTACAAACATGTTTTTTTATAACGTAAATATATATATATATTAGAGATAGAGTTAAAACAACGAAATCATTAAAATTGGAGTAAAAAAATCAAAACAAGGCACTCATAGGCAAAAGAAAAGGGCAAAGAAATTAAAAAAGTTATGAAATACGAATTTGAATGAGAAAAATCAGAACTAAGAAGACGCAAAAAACATGAAAAATAAACAAATGTGAAAATTGAGGAGAGAAAATACCATCAGCAGTTGGAGCAGGAGCAGGAACTGCAGTTTGGGCATCAACAACAGAAAATGCGAGAACAAAGATGGCTAATAATACCTTCGAATAAAACAAACCACCTGCCATTGTTAGTAAATAATCTCTTTCTCTTTATCTCTCTCTGCAGAGATCTAAGAAAGCTTGAAAAGCCTAAGAGATTCCAAGAAAATTGAGCAAAAGTAAACTAAAGGCGGAGAGAAAAAGAGAGGAGTTATATTTTAAGACGAGGATAGTTTTTCAGTTGATACGTATATAAATATACGAGAAATGTATGGATGGCTTGGTTGTGACTGGTCATGAAGGACAAGCAAACCAATAAATTAACAGCAGGTCATATTTGTAATTTCACATTTTTAGGGAATTTTTTTTAAAATTATGCATATTAAATTTTCTTTTAATATTTATTATCATATTAAATAAAAATTTTATACATAATAATAAAATAAAAATTACATCCAATATTACTTCTAATCAATAATTAAGTTTTGAGAATATTATTTGTATATTTAATTTTATCAACTTAATAAATTATATAATAAAATTAATCTATTATATTACTGAAAACTTACATAAATCATAAATTTTAAATATTATTTTATTTTTATAATCAACTTAAAAATATAAATAAATTACATTATATTTACACTTAATAAATCATAAAATTAATTAATAAATAAATAAATACAAAACACTTATTTTAATTTTAAATATCATTTGAGTTATTATGGTCCATAAAACGGTCTGAGAGAGGCCATGTGGGTGGTGGGGCACTCAGTCTGGCTCTTTCTTCTTTCTTTGTATTACAGTCTGTCATTAGGTTGTCGTTGACTGGTTTTTTTTTTAATGATATTTTTAAAATTTATAATAATAAATATAATTTTATATTAAATTATATATTTTTATTATTAAAAAATTATTATTTTATTATTTTTTAATATTATTTAATTAAATATTTTTTAAATTAAACTATAATAATTTAAATTTATTTAATATTAAACTTATCCAATCTTTCAATATTATTATTAATATATTATTTTTATTATTATAAATTTTAAAAATATATTTTTAATAACTTTCTAATTTCTTTAACTTCTCTCTTTCTAATATTTATTTTAAATTTTCATCCTTGGATTCTAATTCTAGAACTTAAAATGGGTCCTCCACCATTTCAACGGATTCAACGGCTAACATATTGATTTTGATTTTGATTTTGATTTTGATTTTGATGTAACTTGCAGTATTGAAATCAACCATTTTTTTTTTTTTTAATAGAAAATCCAGCTGTCTTATGTATCACGATATTATAAATGTAGTATTGTGGTGGGATTAGTCATGAGTTAATGAAGAGTTTATACAAATCTTATTAGAACACTGGATATTAGAGTTCCGATACCTATATAATTTAACCAGTTTAATTTTATAATTATTATATTATAAATTAAAATTTTTATAATTTTTAAAAAAATATCATAATAATTTTGTTATTATCTACAAATAAACACTTTTATTCTATAATTTTTAAGTTAAGCACCTATAATTTTTTTTATTTATAAAATTAAGGCACTATAAATTTTTAGTTTTAATATTTTGTTGAAATAAAAGTATTCATTTTAAAAAGTTATATACTAAAATTGCTTACTTTTTTTTAATAATGGAACTTGTAATATCTAATTAATAAATTATGGGACTATTGTACTCATTTTAAAAAATTATGAGACTTTTAATACCTAATTTAATAATTACGAGACTAATATGCTTATTTGATAAAAATTATGTGATATCTAGGACGTTTTTTCCAATTTTATTATTGGTCAATAAAATCATAAGACCTTATTTATAATGACAATAAATTTGTTAAGTGAAACATTTTCGTTATGTTATAAATTGAAGAAAATAATTTACAAGAAGTTAATGTGATCCGAATTTAAAAATCAAATACTCTTTATGAAATCGGAATATAATTTTGGCGAATAAATACTTGAACTCTATGTGGGAGATAATAATCAAATCAAATTCTAATATCCACATGCTTCTGTGGCACCATCCACATACAACGAAAGATGGGCACCGTAAAGTATTTTTCAAGTCACAATGAAAATTCGGTAGTCGTTCCGTTTAACTTTAATCCACTAATTTTATCTAACATTTTAATTTTGTAATTATTAAAATGCATTTATTTTTACATAGAAAGATGCGTTTATATTTTAGTAATTTCAAAATTTTTGTTAATTTCATAGAATAAAAAAATTTAAGTCATTGAAGAAATTTTTTCTAAAAGAGTAAGATTTTTTTATTAAATTAACAATTCATGTAAAATATTTTATTTTTAAGGTATCTTTGAATTATTATAATAATACAGTGCATGCACATTTAACATGTGACCAAAAGCTTTTAATCTACCACTCAATGAAGAAAAATCTTGCACAAAAGAGAGCATATACCAACTAAATACTTGTACATACAAAAGAATATAAAGAAAACTCTCAAAGTTTATTATTAAACTTTGTTTCTTCTAAAGATTTTGATGAGAACCATGGACCGCTACAATCGTTATAAATTTTGAATGGACCGATCATAATATTAAAGACGAAACAACTCAAAAAAGCTTTAAATGGACTCACTCAATAGTTGATACTTGAACATGAAAAGTCAAAAAGTTATCGCATTGGGTGGGAAGAATCGGTCAATGAATTAAGGGTATAATCCCCAAAGGAAGTTATGCACCGCGGCATAGATTTTTAGCCACTACCACAGCCAACTCTCGAGTTTTGGTTAGGAGTGGTTGGGAGAAATGAGCGTCGCGGCATGGAAGTTTGGTCGATGCAGCACTTGACCCTCGGGTTTGAAATACTAGGCATCTTGCCGTAAAAGGAATTTTCATCTACCTCGGCCCACGTTCATTTTGTGTTGTTCGAGCCATATTTAACGCAACACAAGTTTTTATCTGCAGCACCATAGTTAAAATTTCTGTGTAATTTTTTACTATTATATCAAAATCAATGGTTGAGATTTAATTGCTTTTAAGTTTATGTTTGTATCGTGTAAATTCAATTGTAAGGCTCAACTACCACCAACTTTACTCATAAATGACAAAATTGATTCTCCAATCAAGATTGAGAGCTTAAAAGCTCGTTGTTCTTTTCCAACCAACTTATTAAGAAAATTGCAAACCTTTGTGACATTTATATCATCTTGTCTCATGGTGAGTAATATCCATACGTTAAGGTGTATTTGCTAACAAAAATCTGAACTTTTTTTCTAAGAATTTGAATATTTAGTGTTGGGTCTTAAACTTTTTTTGTTTTTTTTTTTGTAGTTCTTAAACTAAATCGCATTTGTGGGTTAGAAGATTCATACTCTCGAGTTCGCATCAGATTTTCAAATGTGGAAGGGGTATTTACACAATACCAAGGACCAAGGTAACACAAGCCACACAGTATAAATAGCTATTACAACCATTCTTTTAGTTTTACCTAATAACTTGCACGTCTAAAAAACAAAATAATTTCTCCCATTGACCAAAAAACTCCATTTACCTAAATTTAGCCATTTTATTAATGGATAATTGAGGCCACTAGCTGACATATGGGGTGGATTTTTAACATGCCCCCTCAACACCAGCTCCCATTCTTTATAGATCAAACTGCCTACTTAGTTGCCGATACATTGTTGCATCTTACAAATCTTTGCTTTCATGTGCACACATCCTGACATTGGATTCCATCATTGTTGAGATTTTCTTACACTCAAGCATCCCAAACTTCTGCAAGAAATCTTTGACATATTTTTATTGACATAGAAATATCCCTTCTTGTGTCTGATCAACCTCTAGCCCAAGAAAGTGCTTTAGTTGTCTAAGTTCTTTCATTTGGAAACGAACTAATAAGTTTTCCTTCATTCTACAAATTTTTTCAACATCTTAACCAGTGATATTTAGATCATCTACATACTTAAGCATGATAGCTAACTTTCCTCCATTAGCTTTAACAAACAATTACTTAAGCATGATAGCTAACTTTCCTTCATTAGCTTTAAAAAACAAGTTGGAATTTGTAGGTGTTATTGAGAACCACTTTAAGTTAAAAATTCAGGAATCTAACCATACCATGCCCTGGATGCTTGTTTAAATTTGTAGAGTTCCTTCTACAACTTACACATATACTTGAGATGATCGTGATTTTGAAAACCCATTGGTTGAATCATGTAGATATCTCGATCTAGCTCTCCATGAAGAAATGAATTCTTCACATCCATTTGCCATAAGTTCTAGTTTTTTTTGGCTACAAGAGCAAGCATGACTTGTACGGTTGTAAGTTTTTCCACCGAACTAAATGTTTCATCATAGTATAGTCTAAACTATTGAGAGAGGCCACGTGCTACCAACCAGCCTTGTACCTCTCGATTGACCCATTTGGATGACGGTTTATCTTGTATACCCATTTACAGGATATGAGTTTCACATCTCCAGGCCTTGGCACAAGATCTCAAGTTTAATTTTGCTCAAACTAGTGATATATTCTCCCATAACTTTAATCCACTTTGAACTCTGCGATGCTTCTTCAAACATCTTGATTCTATTGCAGTTGCTTCTTCAACTATGGCTACGTTAGCATATTTAGGATTTGGCTTTCGTGCTCTTGTTGATCTTCTAAGTTGTGGAATTGATTCTTTCACTTCATCAGGATGATTTGGTTTAGAGCCGACAATTTTTCACACGATTTGTGAACTTGACACGAACTACCCACTACATAGTCAAGTCCGAGTTGGGCTTATATAGGTCGGATCGTAAACAGGTCAACATGTTTAACCCATTTAAAAAATCAAGTCATAACGGGTTAAACTAGATAAAGATAACTTGTGACCCGTATACACAACATGAGTAAATAACTAAAATTATTATGTAGGTAATTATTTATAATTTAATTATTTTATAAGTTTGTACTTTGAAATATTTTTGGGATGATGTTGAAATTTATTTCATCTTTTATTTTTGCATTTTTATTTATTTATAATAATATGTTGTTTAATTTAATTTTGTATGTTTTGATTATTGATTATTTATTTTAGACTTAATTAAACAAGTTTTTACTTACAAAAAAAATTATAAAATATATTTTTTATTAGACCTTTTTGTTAGTATTTGAGATTTTAACATCTTGGTATTGATGGATCATAATACTTATGATTATTGATATTATTTTTATTTTATATAAGTTAATATTTTAATATATTTTTGTTGAAATAATGCTTAAATTAATTTATTTTTTTGGAGTTTAATTAAAATTTATCATATTAGCAGGTTACATAAGTATATGTTGATACCTGATATAATATGTCAAATTTTATTGCATTTTAAAATATAATATATGTTATTTAATATATTTGAACTAGTTAAATGGGTTAAATGGGTCAACTCATTTATTAAACATGTTGAGTTGGGTTTTCATTTTTTGATGTGTTTAATAAATGGGTTCGGTCTAGGTCAAGCTTACACAAGTCGAATCATAAACAGATCAACCCGAATCCGACACAACTCACCTGTTTGACAGCTCTAATTTGTTTGTTGATACACACATTTTTCCAAGGATTTTGAACCAACTCTTGATCTTCTATATCGTAAGGATCTCCAGCTTCATCTGAACTTGGTTGAATCTGGACAATATACTCTCCCATCTTTTGTTGCAACATGTCTTCAAATTCTTTTGAATCCAACAAGAACTTTTTTGAGAACCACCAAGAAGATGCTTCATCACACATCACATCTCGTAATGTTTTACACTTTCCACTCATAGGATCACAAAATTTTCTCCCTTTCCTCTAGCTATTGTATCCTACAAAGATACAACTGATTGGTTTCTTGTCAATCTTGTTGCGTATTATCACATGAGCTTTATTTCACATAGCTTTGTCCCAAAATCTTCCAATTTTCACTTGTAGCATACTCCAACAAATTGTTGTAAGATGCCGATTTTTTTCTCTCTACTACACTATTATGTAGTGGCATATTGGCACAAGTATATTGATGATGTATTTGGCATTCCTGTAGGTATTGAGATAACTCTTTTGTGTTATATTCTCCTCTATTGTCTATGCGTAAGCAAATGATCTTCTTTTCCACTTCTTCTTTAAGTATCTCTTTGAACTATTTAAATTTTGAGAATGTATCATATTTTTCTTTCATAAAAAAAACCAACTCATGCATGAAAAAATTGTCAATGAACATCAGAATATACCGCATTATGCCAATTGATGGTTGCTTAATAGATCCAAACACATCAGAATGAACTAACTTTAATAGTTTATGTTCTTTAAAATTTAATTCTTTGTATGGTAATGGATGTGCTTTATCGTACTTGCATACCGCATAGATTGTGTATGTTCTCACATCAAGCTGAGGAAGTCGCTTAAGCATAAACTTTTTTGCCATCACACTTAGCTTTGAATAACTAACATGACCCAACCACATGTGCCACAAAATTGTTGTCTAGTTTCATCTTGTCTTATCTACATATGCAGACTCTATTGACAACACATATACTGACTCCAATTGTTGTCCCTCTGTTGTCGATTTTTTTAAGATCTTATGGCCTTTATTCACCTTTACATGTTGTGGGCCAAACAAGGCATGGTGAAACGATGATGTTGATTATGCCACCGAAAGTAGATTTTTCTTATACCAAAAACATGATAAACATCTTGGAGCATTACCTTATTAGGACTATATCAAGGTGTAACTATCGTTCTACCAATGCAAGTAATCGGTAATCTTGAATTATCAACTATAACCACAACCCAATTTTCATGTATTCTGACAAGCTCTATAAAATTTTATTTATCATCTTTCATATGATTTGAGCAAACATAGTCAACAATCCAATCATTCTCATAATTAATTCGTTTAGTTGTAGTTGTGAGAGCTAATTCTACTTCGTTCACGACAAAAAATGCTTTAGCATCTCAACCATCTTTGCTTTTCTCCTTCAAACAAGAAGTGATAGCATAACTCTTATCATGCTTTTTCTTGAGAAATTTTTTTTTTTTCAATTTGGCCCTTCTTCCCACAATTGTAGCAAACAACGTTGAAATGTCTACTATTAATTTGATTCTTCCTGCTCCCCCACAACAACAGCCCCCTCTCATTGTTTTTATTTTTTTTCCCTTTCACCATCCTTTATAGTTTTTCTTCTGATGTGTTGTTTGAAGTTGCCTTTACTTTTGCCTTGATACTCCTACCATTTTCTTAATCAAAGTTTCTCGATCGGTAAGCAAATTCTCAAAGCTATTCCTATACTACAACAACAAAGCCTTGATATGGGGATCTCAAACCATGCATAATAATTCATTTTATCCTAGTATCACCAATAACAACTATTCTTAAGAAGTTGCAATTTTATATCATTTTTTTTTAAAGTTTTGCAGAAGTGTCCCAAGCTTCTTTTGGTGTTTTGGCATCCCGAATGTTATCTAACATTTCTTTTTCAGTTGTCTTTCAAGCAAACATCACTTGCCACTTTAATCTTCCGTTTTTGCAAGATGCCACCAACAATCTCTTAAAGATCATGACCTTATAGGTAAGACTTTATACATGTTGCCCATGTATTGAAGATTTGATTGTTGAGCTTTTTGATTCCTTCAAATACTTAAAGATCCTCATTGTGGCGACAAGACTTCAATTATGCCATACAAACTTGACTAACAAACTTGGAGTACAATACTCACCACAATATCACTATGAATCGATCTTTGACCGTCTTACTCTAATACCAATTCTTAAGAGCAAACACTCCCATCTACCACTCGTAGAAGATGACCAAAGAGAGCTTACACCAACTAAATAATCACAAAAGAATACAAAGACACTGAACTTTCTCAAAGAATACAAAGACACTGAATTTTGTTTCTTCAAATGATTTTCAAATGCAAGGAAGGGGTATTTATACAATACCAATACAACACAACACAAGCCACACAATATAAAAGCCTAAATAAATTACAACCATTATTTTACCTAATAACTTACATGTTTGAAAAACAAAAACCACTAATTTCTCTGCTTTACCAAACTTCTCCATTTATCTTAAATTTGGCCATTTTATTAAATTTATAACTGGGGCCTCTAACAACTAGGGTTGATTTTTAACACGACATACACATCTTTATTTAATGAAAAATCTGACTTTTTTCAAAATAATTGTATGACCAGAACTTAAACTTATTGGACGTAATGAATTTACCTAATAATTATAGGACTAAAATATCAATTGAAAAAAAATAGATGACTAAATTGACTCAAATAAGTTATGTGAGTCTAAATTGACCTAAAGTAGATAAGAAAATTATTTTCAATTAAAAGTAGTTCCTTCTTGTGTCTTCTTAGCCGAGAGAGAAGGAAACAACAGTAGAAAAGTTGTGCACGTTAATCCTTAAGAGTTGTGAGAAAGAAAGTCCCTTGTAATATTTTGTGTTAATACCATAGGTATTTACAATAGTAATTTGTTATATATGTCACTTACAAAAATTATGTATTATGATTTTAAAAAAGTAACTCCATTTTCAAAGGAAAAAACACTAATATTAAACTAATATTTTCATTTTTAGAAATATTACTTTAAATTGTAAAACAAAATTTTAAATTGTTCTGATATTAGTATTATCTTTCTCTAAAAATAGCAACTCGCTTCTAAAACAACAAAATAACTCTCAACTAAGCATTGATAGAATACTTCGAAGTTTGAACCTATCAAATTAATCATAGGTTACTAATGTGGACATACCACGCAATTGGGAAATAGGCTCACAAGATGAGAAAATGAGAATGAAATATTCTTGGAAAATAGGCTTATATAACTCTCTTATACTATTTTTAATCTAAAATGTACACCTCACTTACAATTATACTGATATTTCAAATTTAACCCTTTTACCTATATTATTTTTGCCCTCATTTTCTCTACCATCATATCATGATTTATTCAATACTTCTCCCTTTCTATCTACAAATGGCAGCGGCAACAATAATATGGTGATGATTGACAATAGTTGGTGAGAGGTGATCATCTAGAACCACCCACCCACCAACCGAGATCCTTTTCCTACAACGATAATTGCAAAAATTGAGCCGAGATTCTGAATCCAAACTTGTAATCGAAGCTAAGTTTGGATGAAATTTCACCATCATTGGTGAAGGGGGAGATGTAGTGTCTTCCAATTGCTATGCTTTCTTGCACTCGCATTGGTGCTGTTCACTCAGTATTATTTTACATTTGGTTTGCCTTTTCCTATTCTTTCGCACTTATGCTTCTCATATTACTAATTGCATTTATGCTTTGACCACTCTATGCATTTATCATTTTTGTTTAGGTTGTATTTGCAAGACTTTCTACATAAATCCCTTGCCCAAAAGATCATAGATTGCAAGTCGAAAGTTGTTATCACTTGTAATGCTGTTAAAAGAGGTTATAAGATCATCCACCTTATAGATATTGTTGATACTACACTTGTTGAATTTGTCCAATGTGATTTCTTTGTAAGTGGGCATCAAGCATATCCACAATATAATCTCTTTGTTTTGTTTTCATAAATAGCTTAAGTTCTTATACACGAGGAATTCAACCAATTTCTATTTAATAGTATTTGGGTACTAAAAGCAAAATTGTAAAAAGTTAAAGAATAAACATTATTTTTATCGTTTGACCAGACCCAATTTGATGCATAGCATTGAATAAATGACCTGCTATAGCAACTCATTTAAATTTTTTAACAATTTGACAAAACTCACTTTACGACCTTGTTTTGGGAGATCTAGTTTACATTTTTACTCTTTTATTCTTCTCTTTGTATGAACATGTTACATATACATCTTTCGTTGTATGTAACATATTATACCTTTATCATTGTATATAATATATTACATACACCTACCGTCGTATATAACTTATTATATACAAATCTATCGTTGAATGTAACATGTTACATACACCTCTGGCATTATATATAACACATTACATACAATTCTGTTGTTGTATGTAACATGTTACATACCTATCTGACAAGATCGTTGGAGCTCCAGTGATGTCATAAATAGAGTCGCTAGAGCTTTGATTAATTTACTGACAATGTTGCCAGAACTCCAATGTATTCATTTGTTAATCATAAAAGCCATTTTAATAATTTGTATAATTTTCATGTCATCAAAACTTACAATTTTGAACATATTTTTGCTATTTTTAAAAAATATTAACTTATAATTTAAATAGAAATTATTTAGGTACAAAACTTGTAAAAGAGCTATTGCCTACTAAAGTGGATTGGGTCTTGTTAGGCTAAGTTTGATGTGCAACCTACTTTAGTTTCCAATTCTCTTTCGTTGTTATTTTTATCAAGTAATCATAACATTGTATTTATTTTTCATTGTGATCGATGATTATATTCCTCATTTTCTCTTAATTAAAAGGACATTATTAACCATGTATTCCTTTAATAAGACCAATTAGATAGAATACAATTATCTAACTTGCAATTGTATCATTGACCTAGAGGTGTCAAAAAGGACGGGCTGGCTTAGCCTGACATGGCCCAACCCGTCAAATTAGCGTGTTGTGCTGGCTCGTGGCTCGTTAGTTAGCGTATCGTGCCGTGCCGGCCCTTGGCCCTTATGGCACGGCCTATGACCATTTTATTTCATTTTTATTATATATTTATTTAATTATTTAGTTAAAAATTATTAATAATGCTTTAAAAAATTAAAAGTGAGAGTCGAACTCTCAACCTCTCATTTAATACATTGTTAGAAATTCATTAGATTATGTCCAATTTTATTTAAATGTAAAAATAATTATTTATTTAATAGTATTTTTTTAAAATTAATTTTTAAAATAATAAGACTTCTCGTGCCGTGCTATTCCTTTTGGCTAACTTACCGTGCCGTGCCGGCCCGATGGACCAACGGGCTAAGTGTTTAACGGGCCGTGCCGTGCTAGCCCATTTGACACCTACATTGACAAATTCTGAACAATTATCCAATTTAGTTAGATATGTGTTTAACTCTACTTTAGCTAATGGAATTACCAATTGATCAAAACTCAACCAATTTGACAACTATGCAATTTAATTGGACATATGTCCATCTTAGCTCCAACAAATAATGTTATCGACCTATCAAAATCTAATCAATTGGACATTTATCCAACTTAGTTAGACATATATGTAACTCAACTTCGATGTGTGGAGTCATCGATCAATCAAAATTCGTCTAATTGGATAACCGTTTAATGCAATTGAGCATGTGTTTAATTCTACTCCAACGAACGGATCACTAGCCGCTCAAAATATAACAAATTGGATAGTCATTCAATTTAGTTGAACACTAGACGCTCAAAATATAACAAATTGGACAGTCCTTCAATTTAATTAAACATGTGTTCAACTTAACTCTAACAAGTGAGATCACCAACATATCAAAATCTAACAAGTTGGTGTGTAGAGTCCCAGACTGACCTAAATTCAACCAATTGAACAACAATTCAATTTTTGGCAATCTAATTGAACATTTGTCCAATTAAAATTCATCACAATAGTTCAATAAAAAATTAAAGATATTTTTATCACAACGTGAAAAAAATAAAATAGGAGAAATCATATATAATTTTTAAATATAAAATCATAATAACATATAACCCAAAATTCTTAAATGAGAAAAGTCAACAACTTATCTACCTTTTATGTAAATTAAATTAATGTTATATATATATATACTTTGAAAGGGGTGTACTTAACAAAAGCCCACACCAAAAAAAAAAACACACTCACACGTACAAACACAAACACAAACACCACTACAAATAATTGGAAATTCCGCCAAGCAACAAAAAACTAAACAGATAATGATGCCAAAACAAGACAAATCTTCCATGTCTTGCACATTGGAACCAATTCTTTAACCTGCAATCAATTATATTCAAACTATTTAATCGAAATTTATAACATTTACAAAAGTAAGACTACTTTTAATAAGCTGTGACTGACAAGAAATGACATGGCATGCTATACTTGGCTCTTATGGAAAAGATTTAATTTAAAATCAATATGGAAACTCCATATCTTTTTCGTATCACAAGCTAATATAGAAAGTATCTTCTCACAAGAACATATGGTCCAGAGTTCAAAAGATAAAAAGTGTAATGCTCCTCCTATAAAAGCACCATGACAATGATAACGAGATGCCATTACTCTGTACTAGTATGTTCTAAGATTATATTTGGTTTGCAGAATGAAAACACAATGGTAATAAGAATTGAATTCAATGCAAAATATTATGTTTGTTTAGGAGGGAGAATTAAAATAAAGATAAAATAGAAAATAAAATTCATAAATTATAAATGACAAAATTAGAAAAATTAACTTTTATAACTTTTAAAAGAGGAAAAATGAGAAATACATAATAATACAAATATGTGAAGAAAATAGAGAATTCTAATATATTCTTGAAGGGTATCAAGGAATGAGTTTTTTGCTATTGGTGAAATTTTTTTATTCCAAATTGATAGTCAAACCAAATATAAGAAAACTTATAATTTTTTCTCACTACCATTCTTATTGCTATCAATCAAAAATATCAAAAATGACCCAAGTTGTTGAGCCCTAAGGTACTTGCACAATCAAACTCTTAAAAGGAAAAATAAAATGAACACCAGATAAACTTACATTTATTTACACTGCTAATTTGGGCTCCACTGCTCCGGTAGCGTTGCCCTCCCCTGTTAAAATACCATCTGGATCCTGCAAAATAATACCTTTACGGGTTAAAATTTAAAATTGATAAAAAACAAAGAGAGTGTAGCAAGTTGGGTAACCACCTCCATTCCCCATTTGATGTAATCTGGTGACTCACAGGCTTTATATTCATCAACCAAACTCTCAATTATGTCCCTTGATTCATCGAATTCTGAAAGGTCATTGTCCTGTCCATGATTTATATTGCATTGAGATAAGTTCCAAAAATAAGGCAAGGCATTTGTCTAGCTGCGAAGCCTAATAACTAACTAATAAGGTATAAAGAAATCGAGTCTACTAAATAACTTCTAACCACGCACGCACGAAAACTTTAAGATTATAGAAAAATAAACCATAAAAGCAAGATCCACATATTACAATTTTTTGCAATGAAACTCTCCACATTTGTTAAGGGGTAACAACTTACAGCAAACATCGGAAACTTCCGGTAGTTGTCAAGAAAGGCTTGCTTCTTTCTCAACTTCTCATATTGGCTCAAACACTTGCTGAAAAGGTGCCGGATACTTGTATGGCTAGCTAGCATGAGACCACTGACCTAAAAGATGCAACATTTCAAAGAGTCTTTTGCTCTCAACTTTATAAAAAAATCCTTCCAATAAACAGCTTAATAAATGACAGAAAGCTAATTCTTAACTCAAAATTACCAGACCAATAAATCTCAAAGTATCAATACAAAAATCTGATAGACAATAGAATCTACAATTAGAAAAAGAATTAGAACCCTACCCTGTGAGCAGTTTGAACATATGGAGACTTTCTAGACAGAGCAACCTACAATAAGCAGAAAAATACAACTACAGATAAGTGATATGATAAAAGAACATAAACATAAAAAGTCTGCATAAGTGAATAAAAAAAAGATTAAAATAAAAGAATGGGCTGAATGTCACAATTGTTTGCTCCACTGATAGTCTGTTACTAATTAAAAGGAAAAAAACCTGAATGCTAGCAGGGCCCCACTCAATAAAGTTCACAAGCTTTCTTTCACGTATTCTTTGCAAACTCTCATGAACCTGATTAATGAATTTTTTTTTATCAAAATGCTGAAAATTAAGGCTAGTAAGAAAGCAACTATCATTTAACAAACTTGAAATGTAAATTTCCGAGGTCACTTATACTTGTCAGATAAGAAAACATGACTTTTCAGTTGGTAAAGATAAGATCTGGATACAACTAATAAGAAAAGCAAGATCAGAGAAACCAAACCTTTACAGCATACCAGAATCAACAGTAATAGTTTTTTGAGGGAGCAGAAAAAACAAAAAGCCAAGACTCAAGATTCTATCATACAAATCACTTCATGCCATTCCCTGCTTATAGTTAACCAGGCAGGGTAAGGACTTCGGGTACCAAACTAATATGCTCTCAGCAATATTGGACCCACAGCAAAGTAAGAAACAAAGATAACCGAAGAATATACAATAGAAATACAGAAGCATAATATTTTTGATAAAAGTATATGGGGTGGTCCCCTTGATAACAACAATGATGGATTCATAACTAACCCCCTTATTGTACAAAATAGTATATTTTTCGATTTTGGATTACTATTGCTTTTGCTGAATGTGTTAATCAAGAACAAACCAAATGAACTTCTGTTCATCCTTCAGAAATTTTCCACCTTTGTTTATGAACGTGTACCTTACATTTATTTCATATGTATGCGTGTACATTTTTCAAACCCCCCCTCCCCCTCCCCCTCCAAAAAAAAAAAAAAAATTTATGATGAATACATGTCATCGAAGCCGTTATACATGAAAACGTCTTCAACATAAGGCAAAAAAATAATATCTGAAATCCAGATATATGCTAGCTATTTGAGTGGGGGTCAAAATGAACCCAAATGAAAGGGTTAAAGAAGAGAGGAGGAGCCAACAATGAGCTGACGCCTTTTTCTAGAGAGAAAGAACTAATTAAAATTATACTCTAACTACTTACAACGAATCAGCATAAAGTATAATAAATTGAGGTGCTGCCATAAATAACCAAACTCAAGTCCTTGTGCATTTCAACAAAGAGAATTTACAGTTTTAATACAAGCTTTACTTCCTTGCATGATATCAAATATTTTGTTATTACCTGAGTGGGGTCTACTTCTCCTTGAATGATGTTCAATATCGATATGTACTTGGCTTGACTAGCTTCTTTTGTTCGAGCATAAGATGAAACCATGATATTTTTTGTCTGCAAAACAATATAGGAATATCTTACGAGTACTTTACTTTAAAATTTATTATAAAAATTCCTTACCTGTAGAAGTCTTCTCATAACATCCAGCACAGTGGTTTTACGAATCACATTGGCCTGCAATGAAGAGATATTTTCCTGAGAAAGGGTTAAAATGTTCACACTAAAGCAACCGTGTACGAGGAAATCAGAGATCAACTCTCCATCTCAATGTCCCCCACCCAAATATGTGCACTCAGATACGTAAACATGTACATGCATATAGCAACTTACATCATTACATGCATATAATTCTCACCTGGCGCTCCACTGTGAGAGGTGTATAACCTGTCATTAGAAAATGGCATCTTGGTGTTGGAATTAAGGATGCAAGAAGACCAACCAAGTCATTGTTCATGTATCCTGGGTACCTCAAAGTGGTTGTGCTAGCAGACATTACGGTAGAAACCAAGGAGTTTGTTTGAGCAAAGGTGGGGTTTGATAGATGAAGGCGATCGACAGCAATTCTATTTAAGGCAGTGTTATCAAGAACAACAACACAATCAGCATTAAGTGTTAGTCGCTTAAGTGTCAAGAGTGAATTGTAAGGCTGAACCACTACATCACTTGTTTCCATCTGATTGGGGAAAACACTGTATGTTTGAACCAATTTTTTGCTGTAGCGGTCATTCAGAGTCTCCAACAAATACGAACCCATACCTGCATTACATTAGTAAGAGTCTCAAATAGAGCACTGTGCACATGCATATTAGGGTTTCAACAATCATTGAAGAGTATGGACGCAAAGCACAACACATGATCTGATTAAGATCAGAAACATCATTGGAATGCTTAGGATAACAGTCTATGACAAGTTTCAATTTTAGCAAACATAATATGTACATGCTCGTCCATACAAGTATATTATTCAAGACTAAAAGGAATCATTTCATGTAAGCTTTAAAGCCCTTACATTAGCCAATAGATCATATGAAAGATCAATATAAAATCAAGAGCTGAAAATTTACTCAAACTAAATATAATCCAGAAGACACTCCAAATATTCAAACCATGTAAAAAGTAAAGAACATAGGTGTTAAAGGGTTTGCTACCCTAATAATACCCTAATTTCATTTTTTGGTACCTTTTTACCCCTATTATTAATTGATACTTTAGTGATACACACATTTAAAAAAAGGTACAAATTTAGTGCAATTTTTACATGTAATCATCAAATGCAATTTTAATTAAGAGTATATTTGGCACGTTTAACAAGTTTTTTTTTTCTCTTTCCTCCCTTATATTAAAAATAATATTTTTTTACAGTAATTTTTGGCATTTTCAAGCAATTTTTTTGTCTCTTCCTTCCCCGACAACAAAAGCAATATTTTTTTAGCAAATTTTTTTGTCTCTTCCCTCCTCACATTATTAACTGATTCATTCTCTATAAAGAATATATTATCATAATTGACCAATACCTACTTGATGCATGATTGTCTAATAAGTTCAGATTATAAAAAAAAAATTAAGTAATTTTAGCCAACTACGAAAATGCATGATAAAACAAGATATTTGGACCGAAAAATAAACCAAGAAACAAAGGAGAGATTCTAAGGTTGTGTTTGGTTGGTTGTAATAAGATGGGTAATGTAATTAATTCAATTTTTTACGATGTTTGGTTTCCTTAAAGAAATGTAATGTAATATAATCAATTACATCTCTTTAAGGAATTGGGATTACATTAGTTGAAAGAAGGAATGAAGATTACATTATGTGACCTTATTTCACGCATCTCTCTTCTCTAGCTCGAGCAAAATTTCTTGCGCCATCGTCCAACAACCAGCTCTCCTCCTAGCCGTTCGCGTCTCCCTCGCCGTTGTCCAACAACCAGCTCTCTCCCTCGCCCTTCTGCTTGGACTTTGCAATTTTTCCCGACTAAGAAGTTTGTGCGTATATGGCAAGCTCACTAATTTTACAGAATGATGATTTGAGATTGTGTCATTTAACGGATGAGATAATTCGGGAAAATGGGTTTGGTTTTTGATCTAGATTTTTTTTCTTGAACTTTTTAATTTTCTTTTGATTAACATGGGTTTGTTTTCATTTTTCGAGCTAGATGATAACGTATATGGAAAATTTCAATCTAACAGTTTGCTTGAAGATGAAATTTATGTTTGTAGTCAGTCATTGCTTGTTGAAATTCTTTGGAGACCCTTTACTCAAAATTCTCTTTTTATCAGACAATTTTTAGCTGTTTTTTTGTTGAAGATTTCGGTTTCTTAGCGCCATTTATTGAAGTTACTTTCTTCTCAGGAATTTCATAAACTTGTTCTTGTTCTGTTTGAATTTCTTAATTCTCACATTTCTAGTTCACAGAATTTTGGGATATTGGTAAAATGGGGGTTCATCGACAATCGGGTTTTGTGTGAGGAGTTTCTTTCTTTGAATTTTGGTTTGTACAGTTTTGAAGTCCCCTTGTCATATTGATTAAGATTCAGTTTTTAACCCTCTGATTTTTGATTTCGTGTGCAAAGATTAATAGAAGTTCTGGCTTACTAGTCAACCTTCTGAAAAAGACAAGATTGATTAAACAAGTTTTGATTATTATTTTTATAAGAATTTTAGGACACTAGTCCCATGATTTGGGTTCTAATTTTAAAGGTTTAAAGAAGATTGGATATTTGGATGTTGACGAAGGTTTTAGTGGAGCTAGTAGAAGGGTTTTCTCACTAAGAGAGAGTGATTTCAATAGTATGGATGATTCAAGCTTTATTGACTTGAAGTTTGACTATTCAACAGAATCAAAATCAGATTTTTCTGATGTGAAAATGAGTTCTTCTAAATCGGGTGGAATTATGAGAGCTGGTCATGAATTTGTGGGAGGTGTAATGAGAGATGGGTTTTATAGTCATGGAGGATCTTGTAGGATTACAGTGAATGACAGAGGAGGAATCAAGAAAGGAAGGAAAAGTTTTAAAGGATGGAGATGGATTTTCAGGCATCATCCAAATTTGGGCAATTCAAGAAAAAAAGATGAAGATTTTATGTTTAAAACTTAAAACTTATTTCCTGCAGATTATAACAATTATGTTTATTTGTATTTTCCTATCTACTTCCCATTTCTAGTACTTGTAGTTATAATGGTCATTTCCCTTTTGTATTAATCTGGATGAAGTATATTTGAGAAAGGAGTAGCTAGTTCATACTAACTTGGATATGTATTTTTATGTTTGTAAACACTTTTTATATTTGACACTTCTTATATTTGTCATATGATATTTGAGTTTATGAATATATTTTGGTTTTAATATTTATATGTATTTTTAGGTTTGTGAACACTTCTTATATTTGTCATATGATATTTGGGTTTATGAATTTGATAAATAACCACTGTATGATATTATTAAAATTTTAGTTTTATTATAATTATAAATCTTAATTTTTTAATTTACAAGTTTAAAATTTTATATAATTATTTTTTAAAATTTTATATAATAATTATTTAATTTTGAAGAATATATTTTATTTGATTTAAGAAATAATAGTAAAATAAGAATTGAATATGGGTGTATTAATGTAATATTATTGTGTTTTCTATTTCATTACAGCTGTCAAACAAAACACTGTAATACTGATTTCTTTTTTGATTACAATGGCTAAACCAAACACTGTAATAGTAATATTGTTTCCTTTACATTACATTCCATTACGATTACGATTACATTCAGTGAACCAAACGTGACCGAATATTAGAAATAATTGAATAATTTTAACTAACTATAGATGGTACCATATTTATATTTTTGTTCAGCCCATTATATATTTTTCACTTGGAAAAGAAGACCGAAAGTTTTATTAATATTTTTACTATCAAAAACTATATTTTATAATCAAAACTTATCAGACAAAAATGCATCAAGTAGGTATTATCCAATTAACGAAATGCATCATTTATGAAGTATGAATCAGTTAAAAATATAGGGGAGAAAATAGATGAAAAAACTGGCTAAAAATGATTGAAAAAAATACTGATTTTGTTGTAGGGAGAAGAGACAAAAATGCTATCATTTATAAAGTATGAATCAGTTAAAAATATAGGGGAGAAAATAGATTAAAAAACTTGCTAAAAATGCCAAAAATGACTGAAAAAATACTGATTTTGTTGTAGGGAGGAGACAAAAATGCTAAAAATACCCTTAATTAAAATTACATGTGCTAGTCATATTTGAAAATTACACTAAATTGATACTTTTTTTAAATGTGAGTATCATTAAAGTACTAATTAATAATAAGGGTACCAAAAATGAAATTAGGGTACTGCTAAGGTAACAAACCCGGTGTTAAAGATAGGCCAATTAACCTGAGCCTGTTCCTCCAGCAATTGAATGGCACAAAACAAACCCCTCAAGACTATCACTTCCATCTGCTTCTCTATCAATCATGTCCATTATATCCTCTTCGACACCCTTTCCCTGTGGAGAATTTTAAAGCTGCATGACTTAGAAATGCAGAAAACTGATCCTGGAGAATGTGCGTTCATAAAACTGATCCTGAATAATATGTATTATCCCTCATATTCCACACCATAATTCTCCTTTAAATTACTTATGTAAAAGCAGCAACATGCATGATGAGCAAATAAATCTGGCCAACAGATTCCAAGTATTGCATTCATTGTTGTGACAATCAGTTTGGGTGGCTACAAAATATCCGGTCTTACAGATAAACCGTTTCCATCATTGCCAACTATTTACAGTGCAAACCAAATAACATTTCGTTCTACGTGATATGCAATCTTATCAATTGTGATAATGTGTAACTTAAATGCTTCAGCATATTACAAGTATTTCTGCATGAAGTTGTCCATGGTTGACAGCCCAAACTGGCATTACAAACATGCAAAACTTAAACTGTAAAAACAAAGAAACCCATCATGTTATTGGAGACCATAAATGATACTAACAGGTAGTACCAGCATGGTATGTATGAAGAACGTGCAAAAACTCCTGTTACATGCTAGTCCAAGCAGCAAACCTGATGGTATCCGCTAGCCCAATTATTTCCAGCACCACCTCCGTGATCTGAAACAAAGATGTTCTCATGATTGTACAGATTTCGATATTCACTGTTTTGAATTCCATTAATCACTCGAGGCTCCAAGTCAATCAATAAAGCTCGTGGTATGTAGTGCTGATCATCAGCTTGATAGAAAAACACATCCTTGCGATCACCTCCCTGAAATTTTTTACTTCAGCTACAGAATGCAGAAAAAAAATATTTGCGCACCGCACATCTTGAGACTCTGTGGATAGCATTTTCTTATTTACTTGTTATAATTTGGTAAGACTACCTACCTTCTAATGATGCTCACTAATTTTACAGAAAAAAATGAGTCAGAATATAAGCCCTGCCACTTCTATCCTAGTGGCATATTTTATATTTGATAACGTAATAATGAAACATAAAATGCATCATGGTTTCATCAACTTTCAGTTTATCATTGCCACTATAAATCCTAAAAATTTAGCCACAAATTTTTTGTGTTAGGAGCTCTTGAAGTTACTTTGCTTGTGTCAAGTGAACACTCTAGTCACTTTGCTTTCACAAGGGACATCTAAGTCATTTTCTTTATAAAAATGGAACACTTAGTCACTTTGTAAACAGTAAAATATTATTTTATTATTAAAAATTTCTGACAGCTTAATAAAGTATATCTAATAGGGGCAAAATAGTCTTTCTAAAGTTTTCCCTCCTTTTTTAGCTTCCCTCCGGTTCTATTTCATAGTTTGGCGCCAGGAAATATCAGTTTTATTATCTTCATCTTGTCCTTTTGTCACAATTGATTTTTTTTTCACTTAAAACTTTATATTTTCTCCTTGTCATGGACTACAATATACCAGGCAACATTCCCACTGTTTCTCAAACCTGTTTTTGCAGCAATGTATCACCAGTAACAACTTCAAGGACGGATCAAAATCCTGGAAGGAGATTTTTGGATGTGATGAGGTATAAGGTTTTTGCTATGTTTTTTCATCCATTTTTTAATCAATTTTTAACTCTCTTTAGTAGTTTTTTTTCCTATTTTTATGTATCTGTTCTTTTTCTTTTCTTTTTTTTCCATGAATTTTGTCTGGTTTTTGCGTGACCATTATTCTATGTTTTTTGTTGTGATTTTTTTTTTCCTTTTCTGTTTAGCAAAGAAGAAGAAGTGGGCGTGGGGGTAACCATTTCACATGGGTTGACCCTCCATTTGATCCTAGAAGTGCTGAAATAATTAATGGATTGTTAAAGCAAATTAGGATGATGGAAGAACTGTTAAAATCATTGACTAATGGAAAGCAATTAATTTAACATATTCTAGCAGATCAAATATGGTTAGAAAGTAGTAAAAAATGGATAGAAAATATTGTGTATTAATTAGAAAATTTTATGTATTAATTAGTTTCCTTTTTTTTTTCCTTATTCCTTTTGTATTAAAAATGAGGACAAATGCTTTGTACAATTGATATTCAGAATATAAAATAAAATTGTTCAAAATTCAATCAAGTCCTATGATCCATTTCACATGGTATCAAAGCTATAGCAAATAAAACAGAAACCAACCCTAAAATTCCTACAAAAATTTTAGAAACTGAATCACTCCCCATCATGGGTTCGAATGATAGTCCATTCTTACAATTATTTATGGAAAAGCTAAATGGTAGAAATTTCAAGAAGTGGACTCAATCAATGAAATTGTTATTGATGGCAAGGAAAACTGGGTTATCTTACCAAGAAAACAAACAAACCAACGGACACCAATCCCGGAGCTCTCCAACGTTGGAGTTCGAAAAATTCAAAAGTTACAGCTTGGCTCATCCACTTCATGGTACCCTCTATTGAAAAAAGCTATTTGTTCTTACCTACAAAAAAAGACATTTGGCAAGCCATAAGAAAAACCTATTCTAACGGTGAAGATGTTGTCCATCTTTTTGAACTTAAAACTCGACCTTGGAAAATAAGACACGAGAAGAAAGATGTTACTGAATACTATATGGAGATGAATTCACTATAGCAAGAAATTGATTTGAGTACTAAAAAAGAGTGGGAATGCTCAAGAGACAGCACTCGTTACTGAAAGAAATTGGAAAACAAATGAGTGTTCAAATTCATTGTTGGATTGAACAAGGAACTTGACGATGTTCAAGGGAGGATACTTAGTTGGCGACCATTGCCATCGGTCTGGGAAGTCTTCGCAAATGTACGCCGGGAGGATTATCGGTGCAAGGTGATGCTTGGAGAACTCTCACTGCCTTTGCCAACCATTGAGCCTCTTGGGTTGGGGAATTCTGAAAAATCAACCCTAAAGGCTGGGATATATGGGGCTGGAAAATGGGCCAAATGTAAATCAAAATGGGTTGGGTCATGGGCTTTCTCATCCTTTGGCTCATGTACAAAATAAATCATCCCTTGGGCCAAATGTAAATCAAAATCGACCAAGCCCAAATTTGCAGAAAAAGGCCATTTTGTGAGCATTGTCGAAAACTTGAACATACTAAAGATACTTGTTGGAAAATTCATGAAAAATCCGTGGATTGGAAACCGAGATAAAATAGATCTCGAAGTTACCAAGCCTCAATTGACCACCAGACAGGAGGAGCCTTTAATCCGAAACAACCAGAACACCTTTATAAGTTGTTTTCCAATATTCAAAGTTCTAGTCAACAACCCACAAATGTGTCACCTGCCTCATTAGTCTACAAAGGTATCATAACTTCTTAAAACAAAATTCTTTAGATTATTCATTCTGGTGCATCAGATCATATGACTGATGCCTATCATTTGTTTACCACTTACTCACTTTGTGTTGGAAATCTTAAAGATAAATCTCTTTCAACCGTTGCTAGAAAAGGGAGTATTTGAATTTCAAATTTTACATCTCTCACTTCTGTACTTCATGTCCTTTACTTGTTTTCCAATCTAAGTGTCTCATTGTTCTACTAATTTTTTCCCATCTCATAGTGTCTTCAAGACCTATTATTGAGGACGACGATTGGTAGTACTAGAGAGTGTTAAGGTCTGTACTACTTTGATGAGACTAAAGTGAGTCAATGCGAACAAATTGCTATTTGTGATTCTATTTTTGTTCCTAGGGATAGTGAACTTTTTTTATGACATTATAGAATAGGGTATCTCAATTTTCAATATTTGAAACAATTATTTCTTTCCATGTTTTTCAATAATAAAACACTTTAACTTTCAATGTGAAATTTGTAAGTTTGCAAAACATAAGCATACCTCATTTCCAAGAGTCCCATATAAACCTTCCAAACGCTTTGCTCTAATCCCCAGTGATGTATGGGGGCCATCTTGTATCCCCAATCGTACTCACAATAAGTGATTTGTTACTTTTATTGATGATCATACCCAAGTTTGTTAGGTTTATCTCTTAAAAGAAAAAACCAAGGTTTGAAATGTTTTTATTAGTTTTTATACAACGATTCAAACTCAATTTCAAACACATATACAAATCTTTCGCACTGATAATGGCACAAAATATTTCCATCATACCTTACGTGACTATCTTAAAAAATGTGGGATAATACATCAAAGTTCTTGTGTTGACACTCCACAACAAAATAGAATAGCTAAATGAAAGAACAGACACCTCCCCAAAGTAACTCGGACTTTAATGTTTACTACAAACATGCCAAAAAGGTTCTGGAGAGATGCTATTCTAACGTCTGCATATCTCATCAATCGTATGTCGAGCCAGGTTCTCTCCTTTGAAACTCTATTTCAAAAATTTCAATAGTTATTTCCCACATCCCATTTGCAGTCAAATCTGACCTTGAAAGTGTTTGGTTATACTGCATTTATTCAAGACTATTCCAAAAATAGATCCAAACTTAACCCAAAAGCTATTAAATGTGTTTTTATTAAGTATTTTCCTACTCAAAAGGGGTTTAAATGTCTTAATCCCTCTGCCAACAAGGTTGTCAGCCTTGAGATAACGTTCTTTGAAAATATTCTTTACTTCCAAAAGGACTCTCCTCAGAAGGAGATTGGTATAAGAAAGGATAGTTCTTTTGATCAATACCTAAACTTTGATCTCATCCTTGATCTTCCTCCTTTTGACCTCACATCATCCAATGTTTACAAGCCAAAAACCCATTCTTGTACTATAGAGACTTGAACTCAGGGGGAGAAACACAAAAATAGCATAATAAATAAGTAATTACTTACTCACAACAGTCAAAATTAAAAGGCAAAGAGACCTCCACAATTGAAGCACCAAGAGAGTCAGAACCGATAATAGATCCAAATAACCATGAGTCAACATTGAATCCAGGTAACCTGAACCTTTGACGTCTCTTGAGTTATCTATTGCTCTTAGGAAAAAAAAATAATCTTGTACTCTTCATCCTATTTCCAAACTTGCTTCTTATAAAACTATCTTCTGGATTTTGAGCATTTACCACCAACCTTGACAGAACATATAAACCAAAGAACATCTACGAGGCTATGAAAATCCTAGAATAGAGAGAAATAGTTATGGAAGAAATAAGGACACTTGAAAAAAAGGGAACTTGAGATATCACAAAACTTCCAAAAAGAAAAGACTCTAGTTGGCTGTAAGTGGATTTTCACAGTAATAGAACGGTATAAAGCTCTCTTGGTTGCAAAAGAATTTATACGAACTTATAAGATTCACTACACTGAAATATTTGCACCGGTAGCTAAATTAAATACCGTTTAAGTCCTATCCTTGGCAGCAAACTTAGATTGATTACTTCATCAAGTAGACAAAAAATGCATTCGTTAACAAAGAATTGGAAGAAGTTTTCATGACCATGCTTCCAGAGTTCAGTAAAAAAGAAAATGTTGTATGTAAATTAAAAAAATCACTCTATAATTTTAAACAAGCACCTAGAGTTTAGTTTAATAGATTTACAAAAGTGATAAAGAAAAATGGATACCAACAAGGACAGTCAGATCATACAATATTTTTCCGACACATTGGCAATGGAAGGAAAACTATTTTGATAGTATATGTTGATATAATCATAACTGGAAACAATGTAGAAGAAATTGAGAGATTTAAGAAAACTTTGGCAATAGAGGTTGAAGTCAAGGCTTTGGGGCAAATGAAGTATTTTTTAGGAATGGAGGTCGCAAGATTGAAAAAAGGAGTTATTGTATCTCAACGAAAATACATACTTGATATTCTCACCAAAACCAGCATGCTTGAATACAAACCAAGTGACACTCCAATAAAGGCTGGAAGGAAGAATGAAGATGTAGGAAAACCAAAAGACAAAGACAGATACCAAAGATTGGTAGGAAAATTCATCTATCTGTCTCACAACAAACCCGATATTGCAGCAATAAGTTTTGTAAGCCAACGCATGCACTCTCCAAAGGAAGTTCACTTCAAAGCTATATATAAAATTCTCATGTATCTAAAAGGGTCACCAGGTAAAGGATTGTATTTCAAAAAAAATGAAACCAAAGATATAGAAGTCTTTACTAATGCAGACTGAGCTGGCTTAGTAGAAGATAGAAAATCCACTACTGAGTATTGTACCTTTGTTTTTGGGAACTTGGTAACTTGGAAAAGTAAGAAACAAAATGTAGTGGCCAAGGGCAATGCTCAAGCAAAGATCAAAGCAGTAATACAGGAAATTTGTTAAGCTTTATGGTTGAAAAACTCTTAAATGAACTTCGAGTTGTAATAAAGTCCCCAATTAAACTTTATTGCGACAACAAAGCTACCATTAATATCTCTTTAAATCCAGTTCAACACGACAAAACCAAGCATGTGGAAATAGATGGACACTTCATCAAAGAGAAGATTAAAAAATAGGACTATTTGCATGATTTATGTTCCCATAGAGACACAAATAGCAGATATATTCACTAAAGAACTTTCCCAACCAAATTTTGATGATTTAATCTGCAAGTTGGATATGATTAACATTTATGATTCAACTTAAAGATGTGCGTTGAAATCATTGACTAATAAAAAGCAATTAATTCAGTAGATTCTAGCAGGTCAAATATGATTAGAAAATAGTAAAAAATGGATAGAAAATATTGTGTATTAATTTAAAAATTTTATGTATTAATTAGTTTCCTTTTTGTCCCTGGTCCTTTTGTATTATAAATTAGGACGTATGTTTTATACAATTGATATTCAGAATATAGAACAAAATTGTTCAAAATTCAATCAAGTCCTATGATCCATTTCACACGAACAAATAAAAAAGCTGAAGTATCTAAAAATTGCAATTTGTGCATGTATTTTGTCTTAGTTATTAGTATATCCTTTACTGTAATGGAAACTTGTTTGGGATTTTTTTTTTAAATTGTTTGTAATGGGCAGTTAAGTATTTAATGAACTGTTGAAAATTTAATGATAAATACTGTTTTTATATGTATTTGAAACAGTTTGAAACACAATAGCAGCAGTTTCAAGCTGTCTGTAGGTAATTTAACACAAAGCAATTCAAGGGTTAGCTGTTTGTATCTTTAACAATTCAGACCTGTTTTTAACACAATAGCAATTTCAAACTATTTGTATGTATTTTAGCACAAAAAAGTTTACGCCTGTTATTATCTTAACACTTTTTTTTATCACTGCAACACCACGACAATCCCTTCTAAATCTCTTCTCTTTGCTTAGGGTTGGGCTGAGTTCAAAGTGTCAGCTTTTAGAAGACCCTAAATAACAAACTTAAACAAAAGTCGATAACCTTTTTGTAACAAAAAGTCTATTCTGTTTGTTTATAGACCGATAATGCCCTTCAAATTTCACACACATGAGACTCATTGATTATTTTAATCACTTTTAATGAATATATTTAGCTCAAAATGACTAAAGTGTCCCCTTTTTATTAAAAGAATGACTTAAGTGTTCCTTGTTAAAGCAAAGTGACTATACTGTCCTAGTAACACAAGCAACGTGACACTCAAGGTACTTTATTCCAAAAAAAAAAAATTCACTATTTAACGAAAACCTAATTTGAAACTTTAGAATCAAAGCCAATAAGGTGAAAAAACAAATAACAAGGAATGTTCAACTGATACGAATATGCAACTGAGTTAGAGTAAACCAAACAAACTCATATGAATGTTCAACTCCTAAGAACATACAAGTCTCCCTCAATAGACACTCAAACAGACACCTATAGGACGTTTCAAAATTTTCAAAATTCATCCACTTTCCTAATCAATATTTTATGGTTTAAACACTAAATCTTACTTAAAAAAAGTAAATACATTAACAAAATTTAAAAATAAATTAAAATTTATAGTTTCACAAATTTTACAATAAGAAAATTCAAACTAACCCAGACTTACTCGAATGCACCTGATTTGAATATTCCATTAAATTAGAGCTCCATTTCGTTTCATACTTAAAAAGTAATCAAATGGAAAGACATGACGCAGGAAGCAAAATGCAAGAAAATAATCTGCACAAAAGACACATGGGATCCAACTCTAAGGCCCATGAGGGAACAAACTCCTAAACCTATGTGCCTCGAAGTTAACCAATAAATGTGCCATATGTATCTCGGAGTTTGACTGTACATGAGATTTTGGAGGTGGTCCTACATGCATCTCAGAGCTTACCACACATGGGCCTCAAAGTTGGACCCAATGGGCCTCAAAATTTGACCCCACATAGACCATTGATTTTAGGAGTAGACCAATATATATAGAGTTGGCATTGCATGTATATGAGTTTT
Source organism: Elaeagnus macrophylla (assembly GCA_029378325.1). Taxonomy (NCBI): domain Eukaryota; kingdom Viridiplantae; phylum Streptophyta; class Magnoliopsida; order Rosales; family Elaeagnaceae; genus Elaeagnus; species Elaeagnus macrophylla. The sequence goes on from CM055642.1 coordinate 41,816,604, forward strand.
ATTTGAACATTGCATGAGCATGCAGAGATACTTGAATGTATACTCTACTCAGTTTCGGAAGTGATGATTTACAGGTATGCCCAAATTTTTAATAAAAATCTCTCCACTATTGATATATTGATTATGGTTTATTAATAGACATGCATTATATATTTAAAAATATAGCATGCACCATTGGCTTATATTGAAAATTGTGTATAGAGTGAACTCCTACCGAGCTAGTCGTAGATCACCTCTTTTTTCCTCCATAATTTCAGTTTAGACGTCGTGTGAGTTGTTGTAAAGAATAAGTGAGCTTGAAGATTTAAAGGTTTCATTTTAAATCTTTTATTTTCATTTGTACACTGGTAATATATTTGGAGGATTGCTGAGTCACATGTAACTCTTTAAGTTTTCAGCTGTAATTTGTACTGTTTTATAAACTTATATTATAAGAGTTAAATTTTTACTATATATTACAAATGTTTTAATATATTTTAAATATTTAATTGGTTTCAAAAAACATTTATTTCCAAAATACTATTGTTCGCATATTCATTTTTCCGGGACTTGGTATCATAAATGGATAGCAATTCGTCGATTGCTAAACCCCCTTTTATATTTTTTTTTTTAAATAAAAGGTTGTGGCTAATTGTTTTCAGTGGGTGCACCTGGACATCCCAACTAGGTTGGCACCTCCTTAGCACCTTCTTCATTAAACCAATCAACCACTAATATTATTAAATATTGAGAAAATTACACATGCAAATAAAAATTCTCAACAAAACCTGTAATTAGGTTTGTTGTTAGCATCAGAATAAATAAAAGAGCTCGCGAAATGTGGAACATTCCACCACCAAGTCGCTGTACATAAACTAGGAGCCCTAGAAGCTAAGCTATCAGCTGCAGCATTACCTTCCCTATAAATATGTGAACAGTAAAACTCCATATGGGTAATTTTGTCTAAGCAATCCGTCCAAGCAGAATGCCACCTCCAAGGAACCGAAGAAGACCGGGTCTGAAAAAAAGAAACAACATATAGTGAGTCTGATTCCAACCAGAGACGCCTCCACTGAAATGTATATGCATACTTCACCGCATAAATTGCTGCCGCTAGTTCTGCTTCATAAGCATATGATATTCCAAGCGGAATACAGAAACAACCCTTAACAAAAGATCTTGAAGTTCTAAAAACACCCGCACAACCAGATAATCCTGGAGCTCCAAATGTTGCACCATCTGTATTGACCTTTATTCATCCCGATGGTGGAGCCTTCCAATTAACCTCTATAATATTTGGGGCCCTTCTTGGGATGCCTGATATTCGAAGCCGCCTAAGTACCTGTAAATCATCCACAGTGTTCTGCATGCAACCACTTTTTGAAAGACTCGCCTCGCGGATAAAACGCCATACTGTGGCAAAAGCCGATCTCAGAGTCGTCCTCTTATTGTTAAAACGATACTCATTTCTAGCAGTCCAAATCACCCAAATGACTGAAACAATTCCTGCTTTCCATAAGTTGGCGAGCTGTGATCCAAATTCCATTGCCATTGCGGTTTTCCATAGATTTAGGATCGAAGAGTCTGTACTTGGTCGTTTTTCAAAAAAGAAGCATATGAAGTCCCAAAGCGCACCTGCAAAATGACAACTTAAAAAGAGATGTGACAGAGTTTCTTCCTTGGAACCACATAATGAGCAACGGGAAGGAAGCGATTGTCCCCTCCTTTTTAATTGACAATCTGTTGGAAGTTTATTCTGAATAGCACGCCATAGCAAGATAGATCGTGAGGGCGGTATATAATGAGCCCATATGTTCTTACCCCAAATCTTCCGTTCTCCAACCACACGGAGTGAATCATAAGCTTCACTGGTTGTAACATCTCCCTTGATTGAGTGTGTCCAAACTCTGATATCCGAACCAAAGCCAATAACTGTTGATTGAATTTCTGAGGCAATATCTGGATAGGAGACTTTGAAAGATTGCGGCAAAATCCAACAATCTTCACGGATGTAGTCCCCCACTAGTGAATGTATTGGGGGGTCTATTGGAGGATTATCTACCCTATCTATTAGTGGAGTTCCTAACCAATTATCTGTCCAAAACTTAACTGTAGAATTCCTTGCAACTAACCACCTGGACTCTTCCAATAGGGTTAAATAGTGAGGTCGCAAACCAGGCCAGACTGATGAGCAGATATAATAGTTCCGTAGAGAGCCATTTTTTGTTAGATATCTGCTACGTAAGTAAAGCAGAGTGTTAGAGGTCCCTTTGATTACCCTCCATGCGAACTTTCTTAACATGGCCTCATTTTGAAGATGAATATCCTGTAAACCAAGACCTCCTTCATCAATTGAACGGCAACAGTCTTTCCAAGCCACTTGTATTTGTTTGATTGTATCAGTCTTTCCAGACCAAAAGAAATTGCGAATGCTTTTTGTTAGTTCCTGAAGGACCATTTTTGGCCATTTATATATCTGAAATGAGTGAAGAAGTGTACCCTGAATGATCGAAGAAATTAAGCAACGTCGTCCTGCCAAAGAAATGGTCAGCCCATTCCAGGCCTCGATTTTTGCACGTATTTTATCTGCTAAACTTTGAAACCAACACTTTTTTGGAGCCCCCTGGAAGAGATTGATGCCCAAGTAAGACAAGGATGATCTTCCAGTACGCATGTCAGATAAATTTCGAAGTGATGAAATGTTGTTCTGTGTAACACTTTTACCAAAATAGATAAAAGATTTTTCTAAATTTACCATTTGACCAGAAAGGCGACTATACAAGGAAAAAGCTTCAGTTAGCACTTGAATGTTCGTCTCACTTGCACGGCAAAAAATAAGAAGATCATCTGCATATAAAAAGTGCGTTGGTGCATGGGTTCCTTTAGGTGAAGAGATTGGAGGTAAATGCCCTTTATCCACCAATTTTTGAAGATATCTGCTGAGGAAATCTTCAGCTATGCAAAATAATAATGGGGACAAAGGATCCCCCTGTCGGACACCTCTAGAACAAGAAAAATAGCCCCTAGGTGAACCATTAACTATAATTGAGATTCTTGCTGATGCGAATATATCTCTAATCCAACCTAGAAAAATGTCGTCGAAACCAAAGCATTTCATCACTTTTAAAATAAAATCCCAACACATCGTGTCAAAAGCTTTGTGAATGTCAATTTTTAGAGCCATGTTACCTTTTCGGCTGGGAAGCTGCATAGCGTTAAAACATTCAGAAGCACCTGCTATGCAGTCGCCAATGTTACGGCCTGGAATGAATCCAAATTGATTTTGAGATAGAATACGAGCGCATATATGTCCTAATCTGCCAGCAATAATCTTTGTTATTAGCTTGTACATAAAATTGCCTAAAACAATAGGCCTATACTGATCAATAGAGCTTGCTTGTTGGTGTTTGGGTATAAGAATTAAGAAATTGGAGTTTAGTCCATGGTGTAATCGACCAGTTTTAAAATAATCTTTAACCGCTCGTACAATATCTGTACCGATAATATCCCAGCACTGCTGAAAAAATTTACCAGTAAACCCATCTGGTCCTGGTGCACTCATTGGATCCATTTCAAAAATTGTAGCTCGTATGTCTTCTGATGATGGTATACGTCGTAAACATTTATTGTCCACAGAGGTGACCAGTGATGGCACCGCTGACTCTATGGGAGCAAAATCTGTCATTCCACCTGTCTGACTTGAAAAAAGATTTTCATAGTAGTTCAAAATATGAGTCGCTATTACCTCTGGATCATTAGTTATTTCTCCATTAATATCCAGGTGTGTCAAAGGTTTTTGTGCTTTTAGACGACGAAGTATTAAGTGGAAAAAAGTGGAGTTTCGATCGCCACCTTTCAACCATTTTAGTCTGATTTTTTCTCTTAAAAAGATATCTTGTTGTCGCAACAATCTGTCTAAGTCAGCGTGAGCATCGGACTCCATTTGCAAAAGCTCTTCAGAGAAAGAATCATCATTATAACGCTGTTGAATGTCAGCAAGTGTATTTGTTGCAGTTGCAATATTTTGATTTAAATTACCAAAGACTGTTTTGTTCCAAGTTTTGAGGACCAGTATAAGAGCCTTAAGTTTGCCAATAACAATACCCATAGCGCTAGCCTGGATAGGCACTGACCAAGTGGCACGCACTAAATCCATAAATTCAGGGTGTTCGAGCCACATACCATGAAATCTGAACGGTCTTGGACCACCATTCCGTGTTGTAGAAGCCGTGAGTAAAAGTGGATGGTGATCTGAACAGTGTCTAGGAAGGGTATGGCAAGAAACCGTAGACCAAGAGTCTAGAAAGGATTCTGAACACAACCCACGATCTAATCTTGATCGTATTTGAGAAAGTCCACCTTTACAGTAAGTGTAGAAGGCCCCTTTAGTGTCAATATCAACCAAGTTACAAGAAGAGATCATAGCACTAAAATCTTCTATAGAGGTATTGCTACGAGTTAAGCCAGTAGTTTCATGGGATCCAAGAACAGCATTAAAGTCTCCTATTACTAGCCAAGGGGCTTGGGTATCTGAAATCGTCCTTAGTGAGTCCCATAGGTCTCTTCTTCTAACATATGTTCCCTTACCATAAATAAATGTTAAAAGAAAGTTTTTTGAGTTTGCTGTGTAAGTGACCGTTATATGTTGTTGGTGTTGTATAACGATTGTTGTATCACTTGCCACTGCAAGAGCTGCAAAGAGCCAAAGTTTGCTAACCCTTGTGGAGTTTGATCCGATGAAGGTATAATCCAAATGTTGCCAAAAACGATCATGAATGGTTTTAGGATCAGACATAGGTTCTGCTATGCAAAGAAAGTCTGGTTTTTCCTTTTTGCAAAAACTTCGTAGGGTATTTCGTGTGTTTTTATTGGAAATACCTCTACAGTTCCAGTAAAGTACTATCATGTTGAGTTACTATCAGAGTCCCCTATAAAGGGTGTATATCTCATAGGTTGGAAACGTGGACTAGCTGATCGAGCACGACGATTTTTGCCAGTTACAATTTGCCAACCTAAATCTTCCTTATCTTTGGTATACTGTTGTTTCATTTTCTGCATACGCTCACTGAGGTCGGCTACGGAGACTGAAGAAGAAGGTGGGAGGGAAAGAGCAGGCAAGTTGGGTCTCGATTTAACAAGAGGGGGTAGGAATCCAATGTTAGGGATGTCTATAGTACCAGATGTGTTTACAGTAGATCCTGTTGGAATAGTTAAAACTGCTGCATTTGCAGTTAAATTTGTGGAGGACGTAGTGGCTAGGTCCGTGGATTTGGCAATATTTATTAGAGTAGTAGATGTGGTTGATGTGACTGCTTCTTTAGGTGGTATGTTTACTGTAGGAAGAGATGGAGTAGTGATATTTGTGTCAATAGTATGAAGAGCAGCAAAAGCATTACTTACCATAACTGTATTGACAGTTGAAGTGACCTTAGGCCTATAAATTTGTTTCTGTCGTGAGTGTACTTGAGGCCTATTTGTTTGTGTCTCGTTGTTTTTCTCTGCAGTGACATTACATGTATATGAGTTTTATTTGAACATTGCATGAGCATGCAGAGATACTTGAATGTATACTCTACTCAGTTTCGGAAGTGATGATTTACAGGTATGCCCAAATTTTTAATAAAAATCTCTCCACTATTGACATATTGATTATGGTTTATTAATAGACATGCATTATATATTTAAAAATATAGCATGCACCATTGGCTTATATTGAAAATTGTGTATAGAGTGAACTCCTACCGAGCTAGTCGTAGATCACCTCTTTTTTCCTCCATAATTTCAGTTTAGACGTCTTATGAGTTGTTGTAAAGAATAAGTGAGCTTGAAGATTTAAAGGTTTCATTTTAAATCTTTTATTTTCATTTGTACACTGGTAATATATTTGGAGGATTGCTGAGTCACATGTAACTCTTTAAGTTTTCAGCTGTAATTTGTACTGTTTTATAAACTTATATTATAAGAGTTAAATTTTTACTATATATTACAAATGTTTTAATATATTTTAAATATTTAATTGGTTTCAAAAAACATTTATTTCCAAAATACTATTGTTCGCATATTCATTTTTCCGGGACTTGGTATCATAAATGGATAGCAATTCGTCGATTGCTAAACCCCCTTTTATATTGAAAGAGAGAACTCTTTAGAAAAAGGTTTACAAGCAAAAAGTAAAACCCTTCAATGTAATTCTCAGCCTATATGCTTTGCTATCATCATGAAACTGGGTGTGACAACGGCAGAATGCCAGAAAGTGGGTGTGGCAACGGCAGAATGCCAACTCACCACAAGCAGACAAATTCTGTTACAAAGCTTTAATTTAATTGAAAACTAAAACTGTAAATAAAAAGGAAAAACGACAAAGAAGCGCTTAAAACGACATTAGCAAGTAAAGAAGTTAATTGATCAGTGCATCAATATAGAATGGAAGTGAGGGACCTGAGTAGCAAAATCTTCAAGAATGCCATCTTTACTGATCCCATGTTCCAGGCAAAGCTGCTTCCAGAACTCCATTCCAATTTGGTTGCCGCATTGTCCGACTTGGAGAGTGATGATCTCCCTAGGCATTTTGTCTCAATTTCTAGGGAAAATCTATGGTTCGTGAATTACAATACGAAATGCAAGCGATTATTATCCTTCACTTGGCAATCTAGTCCTTGTCGCTCGGAGGTTTCTTTTTTGAGAAAAAAGAGAGAAGACGAGAGAGGGAAACAATTAGAAATATCAGAAGAGTGTTGGTGGGCGGCTTGGGAAATAAAACCCAAAAATTGTGGGTTTTGAGAACCTCAACTACGACGGAAAAAGAGAGTGCGCTCTGTGGCTTTTAACAGTGAGGTTGAGTGGTTCTGCCGCCTAATTGTAATCATTTGTATCGGGTGCAATTTATTAATTTCTTTTAAGAGGAACTAAACTCGAACTAATTTAATTAATTAATTTTTAAAAAAATTAAATTAAATTAAATGAATTAAAAGTATAAATATAAATATTTTGGATCAAAGTCCAATAATTAAAATAACATATTAGTTATGCAATTTTTTAAATTGGCAAATTTAATCTAACAATTAAAATAAATAATTAAATTAATTCAAATTTTATACTTTTGTTATAATTTTAACTTAATCAGTCTTATTCAAACACGCTTCCCATATGACTGATTTTTTTGAGGTATTTAAGGATTTTCAAATTTTAAGAATTAAAAAAAAATTGGGTACTGATTGATAGGGGACTTTAATGCTGTTCTTGGATCCCATGAAACTACTGGCCTGACTCGTAGCAATACCTCTATCGAAGATTTTAGTGCTATGATCTCTTCTTGTAACTTAGTTGAAATTGACACTAAAGGGGCCTTTTACACTTACTGTAAAGGAGGACTATCTCAAATGCGATCAAGATTAGATCGTGGGTTATGCTCAAAATCTTTTCTAGACTCTTGGTCTACGGTTTCCTGTTGTACCCTGCCTAGACACTGCTCAGATCATCATCCACTTTTACTCACAGCTTCTACGACATGGAATGGCGGTCCAAGACCGTTTAGGTTTCATGGTATGTGGCTCGAACACCCTGAATTTAAGGATTTAGTGCGTGCCACTTGGTCGGTGCCTATCCAAGCTAGCGCTATGGGTATTGTTATTGGCAAACTTAAGGCTCTCAAATTGGTTCTCAAGACATGGAACAAAACTGTCTTTGGTAATTTAAATCAAAATATTGCAACTGCAACAGATACACTGGCTGACATTCAACAGCGTTATAATGAGGATTCTTTCTCCGAAGAACTGTTGCAACTGGAGTCCGATGCTCACGCTGACTTAGATAGATTGTTGCGCCAACAAGATATCTTTCTAAGAGAAGCCTTCCAATTAACCTCTATAATATTTGGGGCCCTTCTTGGGATGCCTGATATTCGAAGCCGCCTAAGTACCTGTAAATCATCCACAGTGTTCTGCATGCAACCACTTTTTGAAAGACTCGCCTCGCGGATAAAACGCCATACTGTGGCAAAAGCCGATCTCAGAGTCGTCCTCTTATTGTTAAAACGATACTCATTTCTAGCAGTCCAAATCACCCAAATGACTGAAACAATTCCTGCTTTCCATAAGTTGGCGAGCTGTGATCCAAATTCCATTGCCATTGCGGTTTTCCATAGATTTAGGATCGAAGAGTCTGTACTTGGTCGTTTTTCAAAAAAGAAGCATATGAAGTCCCAAAGCGCACCTGCAAAATGACAACTTAAAAAGAGATGTGACAGAGTTTCTTCCTTGGAACCACATAATGAGCAACGGGAAGGAAGCGATTGTCCCCTCCTTTTTAATTGACAATCTGTTGGAAGTTTATTCTGAATAGCACGCCATAGCAAGATAGATCGTGAGGGCGGTATATAATGAGCCCATATGTTCTTACCCCAAATCTTCCGTTCTCCAACCACACGGAGTGAATCATAAGCTTCACTGGTTGTAACATCTCCCTTGATTGAGTGTGTCCAAACTCTGATATCCGAACCAAAGCCAATAACTGTTGATTGAATTTCTGAGGCAATATCTGGATAGGAGACTTTGAAAGATTGCGGCAAAATCCAACAATCTTCACGGATGTAGTCCCCCACTAGTGAATGTATTGGGGGGTCTATTGGAGGATTATCTACCCTATCTATTAGTGGAGTTCCTAACCAATTATCTGTCCAAAACTTAACTGTAGAATTCCTTGCAACTAACCACCTGGACTCTTCCAATAGGGTTAAATAGTGAGGTCGCAAACCAGGCCAGACTGATGAGCAGATATAATAGTTCCGTAGAGAGCCATTTTTTGTTAGATATCTGCTACGTAAGTAAAGCAGAGTGTTAGAGGTCCCTTTGATTACCCTCCATGCGAACTTTCTTAACATGGCCTCATTTTGAAGATGAATATCCTGTAAACCAAGACCTCCTTCATCAATTGAACGGCAACAGTCTTTCCAAGCCACTTGTATTTGTTTGATTGTATCAGTCTTTCCAGACCAAAAGAAATTGCGAATGCTTTTTGTTAGTTCCTGAAGGACCATTTTTGGCCATTTATATATCTGAAATGAGTGAAGAAGTGTACCCTGAATGATCGAAGAAATTAAGCAACGTCGTCCTGCCAAAGAAATGGTCAGCCCATTCCAGGCCTCGATTTTTGCACGTATTTTATCTGCTAAACTTTGAAACCAACACTTTTTTGGAGCCCCCTGGAAGAGATTGATGCCCAAGTAAGACAAGGATGATCTTCCAGTACGCATGTCAGATAAATTTCGAAGTGATGAAATGTTGTTCTGTGTAACACTTTTACCAAAATAGATAAAAGATTTTTCTAAATTTACCATTTGACCAGAAAGGCGACTATACAAGGAAAAAGCTTCAGTTAGCACTTGAATGTTCGTCTCACTTGCACGGCAAAAAATAAGAAGATCATCTGCATATAAAAAGTGCGTTGGTGCATGGGTTCCTTTAGGTGAAGAGATTGGAGGTAAATGCCCTTTATCCACCAATTTTTGAAGATATCTGCTGAGGAAATCTTCAGCTATGCAAAATAATAATGGGGACAAAGGATCCCCCTGTCGGACACCTCTAGAACAAGAAAAATAGCCCCTAGGTGAACCATTAACTATAATTGAGATTCTTGCTGATGCGAATATATCTCTAATCCAACCTAGAAAAATGTCGTCGAAACCAAAGCATTTCATCACTTTTAAAATAAAATCCCAACACATCGTGTCAAAAGCTTTGTGAATGTCAATTTTTAGAGCCATGTTACCTTTTCGGCTGGGAAGCTGCATAGCGTTAAAACATTCAGAAGCACCTGCTATGCAGTCGCCAATGTTACGGCCTGGAATGAATCCAAATTGATTTTGAGATAGAATACGAGCGCATATATGTCCTAATCTGCCAGCAATAATCTTTGTTATTAGCTTGTACATAAAATTGCCTAAAACAATAGGCCTATACTGATCAATAGAGCTTGCTTGTTGGTGTTTGGGTATAAGAATTAAGAAATTGGAGTTTAGTCCATGGTGTAATCGACCAGTTTTAAAATAATCTTTAACCGCTCGTACAATATCTGTACCGATAATATCCCAGCACTGCTGAAAAAATTTACCAGTAAACCCATCTGGTCCTGGTGCACTCATTGGATCCATTTCAAAAATTGTAGCTCGTATGTCTTCTGATGATGGTATACGTCGTAAACATTTATTGTCCACAGAGGTGACCAGTGATGGCACCGCTGACTCTATGGGAGCAAAATCTGTCATTCCACCTGTCTGACTTGAAAAAAGATTTTCATAGTAGTTCAAAATATGAGTCGCTATTACCTCTGGATCATTAGTTATTTCTCCATTAATATCCAGGTGTGTCAAAGGTTTTTGTGCTTTTAGACGACGAAGTATTAAGTGGAAAAAAGTGGAGTTTCGATCGCCACCTTTCAACCATTTTAGTCTGATTTTTTCTCTTAAAAAGATATCTTGTTGTCGCAACAATCTGTCTAAGTCAGCGTGAGCATCGGACTCCATTTGCAAAAGCTCTTCAGAGAAAGAATCATCATTATAACGCTGTTGAATGTCAGCAAGTGTATTTGTTGCAGTTGCAATATTTTGATTTAAATTACCAAAGACTGTTTTGTTCCAAGTTTTGAGGACCAGTATAAGAGCCTTAAGTTTGCCAATAACAATACCCATAGCGCTAGCCTGGATAGGCACTGACCAAGTGGCACGCACTAAATCCATAAATTCAGGGTGTTCGAGCCACATACCATGAAATCTGAACGGTCTTGGACCACCATTCCGTGTTGTAGAAGCCGTGAGTAAAAGTGGATGGTGATCTGAACAGTGTCTAGGAAGGGTATGGCAAGAAACCGTAGACCAAGAGTCTAGAAAGGATTCTGAACACAACCCACGATCTAATCTTGATCGTATTTGAGAAAGTCCACCTTTACAGTAAGTGTAGAAGGCCCCTTTAGTGTCAATATCAACCAAGTTACAAGAAGAGATCATAGCACTAAAATCTTCTATAGAGGTATTGCTACGAGTTAAGCCAGTAGTTTCATGGGATCCAAGAACAGCATTAAAGTCTCCTATTACTAGCCAAGGGGCTTGGGTATCTGAAATCGTCCTTAGTGAGTCCCATAGGTCTCTTCTTCTAACATATGTTCCCTTACCATAAATAAATGTTAAAAGAAAGTTTTTTGAGTTTGCTGTGTAAGTGACCGTTATATGTTGTTGGTGTTGTATAACGATTGTTGTATCACTTGCCACTGCAAGAGCTGCAAAGAGCCAAAGTTTGCTAACCCTTGTGGAGTTTGATCCGATGAAGGTATAATCCAAATGTTGCCAAAAACGATCATGAATGGTTTTAGGATCAGACATAGGTTCTGCTATGCAAAGAAAGTCTGGTTTTTCCTTTTTGCAAAAACTTCGTAGGGTATTTCGTGTGTTTTTATTGGAAATACCTCTACAGTTCCAGTAAAGTACTATCATGTTGAGTTACTATCAGAGTCCCCTATAAAGGGTGTATATCTCATAGGTTGGAAACGTGGACTAGCTGATCGAGCACGACGATTTTTGCCAGTTACAATTTGCCAACCTAAATCTTCCTTATCTTTGGTATACTGTTGTTTCATTTTCTGCATACGCTCACTGAGGTCGGCTACGGAGACTGAAGAAGAAGGTGGGAGGGAAAGAGCAGGCAAGTTGGGTCTCGATTTAACAAGAGGGGGTAGGAATCCAATGTTAGGGATGTCTATAGTACCAGATGTGTTTACAGTAGATCCTGTTGGAATAGTTAAAACTGCTGCATTTGCAGTTAAATTTGTGGAGGACGTAGTGGCTAGGTCCGTGGATTTGGCAATATTTATTAGAGTAGTAGATGTGGTTGATGTGACTGCTTCTTTAGGTGGTATGTTTACTGTAGGAAGAGATGGAGTAGTGATATTTGTGTCAATAGTATGAAGAGCAGCAAAAGCATTACTTACCATAACTGTATTGACAGTTGAAGTGACCTTAGGCCTATAAATTTGTTTCTGTCGTGAGTGTACTTGAGGCCTATTTGTTTGTGTCTCGTTGTTTTTCTCTGCAGTGACATTAACATTTTTTCTACATTTAAAAGCTGCATGTCCCACTGATGAACAAAGGTTACAAAAGTCTGGCACATTTTCATAAAACAGATCCACAAAAATCTTAAGTGACTCAACTTCCACCATTACCTGTTCCTCAAGCTTGCGTGCCAGATCGATATCAATTAAAATTCTAGCAAATTGACCTAACTCGCCATTGAGTGTAGCGTTGTCAATTTTTAGTGGGACCCCAATGGCTCTTGCAATTTGTGCAAGAATTTGTTTGTCCCAGAATTCCCATGGTAAATTATAAAAACGAACCCAAACTTGAGCATTTGTAGATTTTTGAGTGTGTGGGTTAAAGTTGGGTGTCCATGGTTGAACACGAAAGATGCCTGGCTTAACATTGATCGGGGCATTAGCCTTAACTTTGTTCTGATCCTCCGGGGAGTGCAACAATATATAATAGAAACCACGGCCCAGGGCGATAAGTTTCCAGTTTGACGATAAGTTCCAGATTGTGTTGAGTCGGGTTTTTAGATCACCCTGACTCCAGGGTTTGTCTCCTTTAGAGAGGATTAATCTGCCAATTAATGAGAACTTGCAGAGATTCAAACGATTTTGATAAATTTTTGGATCTAAAGTAACACATGCAATGTCTCCATTTTTTGTTGGGTTCGGTGTCACACCTGACTCAATAAAAATGTTCGTGGAGTTTTTGTCGGAGGATTGAACATTGCTATTGGTCTTTGAAAGGGGTATTTCATGCGGTTCAATAACTAGATTTGAGATGTTATCACAAATAACCTGTGCATAACTTTTTTGTGATTTGTTATGTGTGGGCGGAATGAGAGCGTTTTTTCGAACGTTTGAAACAGAACACCATCGTTCTTGGATTATTCACCACTGTTTTGATCGTTTGAACTGAGCACCACCGCACCACCGTTTGAAACAGAACACCATCGTTCTTGGATTATTCACCACTGTGAGGAACTGAGCACCATCGCCCAAGCTCCATCATCGCGAACTGAGCACCATCGCCCAAGCTCCATCATCGCGAACTGAGCGCCATCGCGAACTGTCCACAGCCAGCGCCATCTGAACTCCATCTGCTGCACAGCTATCGCTATCTGAGCTCCATCTCACCATCGCCATACCACCCATCGTCATCTGATCTCCATCCATCGCCATACCACCCATCGCCATCTGAGCCACAAGCCACCATCGAAATTTGATCTACATCTGACCAGCCACAAGCCTCCATCGCCAGCTGAGCTCCATCGCGATCACAGATCTGCCCACCCACAAGCCAACACAGACCACTCTGCTTTTTGCTGTGCAGATCATTTCAACACTCTGTTGTGCAGTCCACTCGGGTTTTTTGTTGTGCTGTGTCCTTGGCCAACGCGTATTGGCTATCACCCAGGTTTTTGTTGTGCTGTGTCCTTTGTGATTTGGATATGATTTTAACTATAGGTTGCATTTATTGGATTTAATATTTATAACCTGTTGTCTGTTGTGTTTAAGAATTTGCTATTATGACAAACCCTATAAATCAACAAAATGTGGGTATTACTCCCTCTGACAATTATCCTAGTCATTCAACAATGTTTAAGAAATCATCCCTTCCGCCCACACATAACAAATCACAAAAAAGTTATGCACAGGTTATTTGTGATAACATCTCAAATCTAGTTATTGAACCGCATGAAATACCCCTTTCAAAGACCAATAGCAATGTTCAATCCTCCGACAAAAACTCCACGAACATTTTTATTGAGTCAGGTGTGACACCGAACCCAACAAAAAATGGAGACATTGCATGTGTTACTTTAGATCCAAAAATTTATCAAAATCGTTTGAATCTCTGCAAGTTCTCATTAATTGGCAGATTAATCCTCTCTAAAGGAGACAAACCCTGGAGTCAGGGTGATCTAAAAACCCGACTCAACACAATCTGGAACTTATCGTCAAACTGGAAACTTATCGCCCTGGGCCGTGGTTTCTATCATATATTGTTGCACTCCCCGGAGGATCAGAACAAAGTTAAGGCTAATGCCCCGATCAATGTTAAGCCAGGCATCTTTCGTGTTCAACCATGGACACCCAACTTTAACCCACACACTCAAAAATCTACAAATGCTCAAGTTTGGGTTCGTTTTTATAATTTACCATGGGAATTCTGGGACAAACAAATTCTTGCACAAATTGCAAGAGCCATTGGGGTCCCACTAAAAATTGACAACGCTACACTCAATGGCGAGTTAGGTCAATTTGCTAGAATTTTAATTGATATCGATCTGGCACGCAAGCTTGAGGAACAGGTAATGGTGGAAGTTGAGTCACTTAAGATTTTTGTGGATCTGTTTTATGAAAATGTGCCAGACTTTTGTAACCTTTGTTCATCAGTGGGACATGCAGCTTTTAAATGTAGAAAAAATGTTAATGTCACTGCAGAGAAAAACAACGAGACACAAACAAATAGGCCTCAAGTACACTCACGACAGAAACAAATTTATAGGCCTAAGGTCACTTCAACTGTCAATACAGTTATGGTAAGCAATGCTTTTGCTGCTCTTCATACTATTGACACAAATATCACTACTCCATCTCTTCCTACAGTAAACATACCACCTAAAGAAGCAGTCACATCAACCACATCTACTACTCCTTTAATAAATATTGCCAAATCCACGGACCTAGCCACTACGTCCTCCACAAATTTAACTGCAAATGCAGCAGTTTTAACTATTCCAACAGGATCTACTGTAAACACATCTGGTACTATAGACATCCCTAACATTGGATTCCTACCCCCTCTTGCTAAATCGAGACCCAACTTGCCTGCTCTTTCCCTCCCACCTTCTTCTTCAGTCTCCGTAGCCGACCTCAGTGAGCGTATGCAGAAAATGAAACAACAGTATACCAAAGATAAGGAAGATTTAGGTTGGCAAATTGTAACTGGCAAAAATCGTCGTGCTCGATCAGCTAGTCCACGTTTCCAACCTATGAGATATACACCCTTTATAGGGGACTCTGATAGTAACTCAACATGATAGTACTTTACTGGAACTGTAGAGGTATTTCCAATAAAAACACACGAAATACCCTACGAAGTTTTTGCAAAAAGGAAAAACCAGACTTTCTTTGCATAGTAGAACCTATGTCTGATCCTAAAACCATTCATGATCGTTTTTGGCAACATTTGGATTATACCTTCATCGGATCAAACTCCACAAGGGTTAGCAAACTATAATTTACAAACATAACTTTTTTGTAATTCTCAGCCTATATGCTTTGCTATCATCATGAAAGTGGGTGTGACAACGGCAGAATGCCAGAAAGTGGGTGTGGCAACGGCAGAATGCCAACTCACCACAAGCAGACAAATTCTGTTACAAAGCTTTAATTTAATTGAAAACTAAAACTGTAAATAAAAAGGAAAAACGACAAAGAAGCGCTTAAAACGACATTAGCAAGTAAAGAAGTTAATTGATCAGTGCATCAATATAGAATGGAAGTGAGGGACCTGAGTAGCAAAATCTTCAAGAATGCCATCTTTACTGATCCCATGTTCCAGGCAAAGCTGCTTCCAGAACTCCATTCCAATTTGGTTGCCGCATTGTCCGACTTGGAGAGTGATGATCTCCCTAGGCATTTTCTCTCAATTTCTAGGGAAAATCTATGGTTCGTGAATTACAATACGAAATGCAAGCGATTATTATCCTTCACTTGGCAATCTAGTCCTTGTCGCCCGGAGGTTTCTTTTTTGAGAAAAAAGAGAGAAGACGAGAGAGGGAAACAATTAGAAATATCAGAAGAGTGTTGGTGGGCGGCTTGGGAAATAAAACCCAAAAATTGTGGGTTTTGAGAACCTCAACTACGACGGAAAAAGAGAGTGCGCTCTGTGGCTTTTAACAGTGAGGTTGAGTGGTTCTGCCGCCTAATTGTAATCATTTGTATCGGGTGCAATTTATTAATTTCTTTTAAGAGGAACTAAACTCGAACTAATTTAATTAATTAATTTTTAAAAAAATTAAATTAAATCAATTAAAAGTATAAATATAAATATTTTGGATCAAAGTCCAATAATTAAAATAACATATTAATTATGCAATTTTTTAAATAAGTAAATTTAATCTAACAATTAAAATAATTAATTAAATTAATTCAAATTTTACACTTTTGTTATAATTTTAACTTAATCAGTCATATGCAAACAAGCTTCACATATGACTGATTTTTTGAGGTATTTAAGAATTTTCAAATTTTGAGAATTAAAAAAAAATTGGATACTGATTGATTTATTAAGTAGGAAAAAAAAAAAGTCAATCCAAAAGTTAACAAATAAAACAAAATCAAATTAAACCTAACATAATATAAAACCTAAAGGCCTAAAGGCAATAGATTTGGGTTTAGAGAAATTTTCATTTAAGTTTTACTATAGAGTTTGAGGAGATAAAATTGATAATGGATTACATCAAATTATAAGGGATGAAACTTATAAAATTTTATGCAATTACATACCTCTAAATTTGACTAGGATGATTAGCAACCCAATGGAATCAATTTATGCAAAAATGAAGTCGTTAAAATCATTTTCAGAATGCTAGGGAACAATATATAAGGTTCTAGCTGTTTCTTAGGGGTGCTTAACCACGCTAAATGTACAAATTAGTGTATAAGTAATAATTATTTGTTAAGAATAAAAGTTGTTGTATTCATGAGGATTTGATTAATAAGTATTTAAATACTAAATTATAATTACACTAAATTATTTAGGCTAAGATAAATATAGGTAAAATAATAATAAAATCATAATACTTACACTAATAAATCTAACACAACCATACTAATACGTTAAATACAAAGAGTCGTAGAAATTCATCATCCCAAATAATTGTCAAACAAATTATATGATCAATTGACTCTACCTTATGCATGCATTTCTCTTTCAAGTAAATTGCACGTGTTATTCAAGATTGAATATGATTATTTCACTTGCCATTGAAAGATAATACACATATATATACACAAAGCTAAGATTCTAACTTAGGAAAGTTATTAAATAGGATCCCTATAATTAAGCTAATTAGTTATATATACCTAATATATAGCTAATCGCAATTAATATATATCTAACACTCCCTCTCAAGTTGGAGCATAGATATTAATCATGCCCAACTTGTTATAAAGATAATCAACCCGAACTCCATTTAAAGCTTTCGTGAAGATATCTCCTAGTTGTTCTCCAGTCTTCACATATCCTGTAGAAATCAAACCTTGCTGAATTTTTTCGCGGACGAAATGACAATCAATTTCAATGTGTTTAGTTCGCTCATGAAACACAGGATTATAAGCAACATAAAGAGCAGCTTGGTTATCACACCACAATTTTGTTGGTATTGAAGTTTTAAGACCTACTTCATTCAAGAGCTAGTATATCCACATTATCTCACACGCAGATTATGCCATAGTCTTATATTCTGACTCTACACTCGATTGTGACACAACATTCTGCTTCTTACTCTTCCATGAGACCAAATTTCTTCCAACAAAAATACAATAGTCTGATGTGGATCTTCTATCCACTTTGGAACCTGACCAATCTGCATCTGAAAAACATTCACTATGAGTGTGCCCATGATTTGCATACAAGATACCACGTCCAGGTTTCCTTTCAAGTAACACAAAATTTGCTCTAACGCTGCCCAATGGTGAACTGTTGGGGATGACATAAATTGACTAACAACACTGACCGAATATGCAATGTCTGGATGAGTCACGATAAGATAATTCAGCTTTCCAACCAACCTTCGATATCTCTCAGCATCTTTAAATAGTTCCCCATCTCCTGTAAAGTGGATGTTCGGATTCATTGGAGCACTACAAGGCTTTGCTCCTAATTTTCCTATCTCAGTTAATAAGTCAAGAACGTATTTTCTCTGAGATAGAAAGATACATTTTTTACTCCTTGTGACTTCAACACCCAAGAAATACTTTAGCATTCCCAAATCCTTCGTGTGAAATTGAGTATGCAAGAAAGACTTAAGAGATGAAATTCCCGTAGTATCACTTCCAGTAATAACAATGTCATCCACATACACAAATAAAAGTATGATACCAGCTTCTGATTGTTTGTAGAACACAAAATGATCAGACTTGCTTTTCATCATACAAAACGTTTCTATAGCTTGACTAAATTTTTCAAACCAAGCACGAGGACTCTGTTTCAAACCATACAGAGATTTGCAGAGACGACAAACTCGCCCAAACTCCCCCTGAGCAACAAAACCAGGAGGTTTCTCCATATACACCTCATCTTGAAGATCGCCATGAAGAAAAGCATTCTTGATATCTAGTTGATGCAAAGGCCAATTATGAGTAGTTGCCATAGAAATAAACAACCGAACAGAGGTCAATTTAGCAACAGGAGAGAAAGTGTCAGAATAGTCCACTCCATAGGTTTGAGCATATCCCTCAGCAACAAAACGGGCCTTTAATCGAGCAACTGACCCATCCTAATTAACCTTAACTGTGAACACCCATTTGCATCCTATAACTCGTTTCCCCGAAGGTAAATCAACCAAGTCCCAAGTACCATTGTCATCTAAAGCATTCATTTCCTCTATCATTGCATGATGCCAACCAGGATGAGATATGGCTTCGTGAACAGTTTTAGAGATAGAAATAGAATCAAGAGAGGTAATAAAAGAGCAAGAGGAAGATGACAAGCAGTTATAAGAAAAAAAAAAGAAATAGGATAAGTACATTGACGTTTACCTTTGCGTAACGCAATAAGAAGATCATCGCTCATAACTGTATTTGAAGACGAAGGAGCAGGTGCAGGACATGAATCAGAATGTCTATGTCTGGAGTAGACGTGAATAATAGGAGGCTTGACAGGAGCTGGATCCAAGACAGGTTCAAATGAAGTGATAGAATAGACTAACAAATCATCATCCTCCCCCTAACGTGCGGGAGGCGAAGAAGACGAAAAATAGGGTGTGTCTTCCATAAAGGTAACATCAATTGAGACAAGATATTTGTTAAGACTAGGACAATAACATCTATAACCTTTCTGAAGACGAGAATAACCAAGGAAGATACACTTTAAAGACTTGGGATCTAATTTAGTAACATGCGGACGAACATCCCGAACAAAACAAGTGCTACCAAATATCTTAGGGTCAACCGAAAATAGTGATTTATTAGGAAACAGGATGTTGTAAGGAATCTCACCATGAAGAACAAATGAGGGCATGCAATTAATAAGAAAACATGTTGTTGAAACTGCATCGACCCAAAAAGGTTTAGAAACATTCATTTGAAATAACAAGGCACGTGCAGTTTCAAGAAGATGTTTGTTCTTACGTTCTGCCACTCCATTTTGAGATGGAGTATCAACACAAGAAGTTTCATGAAGCATGCCATTTTGAACCATATAAGATTGAAACAAAGCAGATGTATATTCTTTAGCATTATCACTTCGCAAAGTATGAATTGAAACATTAAATTGAGTTTTAATCTCAGCATAAAATGCACAAAAAATAGAAAACAACTCAGAGCGACTCTTCATTAAATATAACCAAGTTACACGAGAATAATCATCCATAAAAGTAACAAAATACTTAAATCCAAGTTTAGACAAAATAAGGCAAGGACCCCAAACATCAAAATGAACTAATTCAAAAGGAACACTAGCACGTTTATTAACTCTTGGACTCAAACTAAGATGATGATGTTTTACAAACTGACAAGACTCACAATCTAATGAAGACACCTTACTAAATTGAGGACAAAGCTTCTTGAGTAAAGGAAGAGATGGATGACCCAGTCTACAATGTGCCTCGAAGGGAGAGGTTACACCAGAGCAAGCAACAGATTTCGGTATTGGTGTGTCAAGAATGTAGAGGCCTACAGATTCATGTCCTTTACCAATAGTCTTCTTCGTCATAAGATCCTGAAATAAGCAATGATCAGGAAAGAATGAGATGCAATAGTTAAGATTGCGAGTAAGCTGACTTACAGAAATCAAATTAAAGGATAAGTTAGGTAAATGTAAGACATACGACAAAGGAAGCAAAGGAGTAGGAGTGATTGTGCCAGATCCAAGAACACGAGATGGTGACCCATCAGCTAAGGTAACAATAGAGGTGGAAGTGTGTGACTGAAGAGTAGAAAAGAGACTAGAATTACCTATCATATGATCTGTGGCACCATAATCAATAACCCATTTGGAAGATGAAGAAAGAAGACACGCATTTGGTTTACCTGAATCAGCAATAGTAGTGATAGAAGGTGATGAAGACTTTAGTGATTCTTGATATGTGAGAATTTGATAAATTCATCTGCAGAGATAAGAGCCAATTTTTTAGAGGTATCATAAGTGGATACAATATGGGCCGAGTGACCTTTCTGATTCTTGTACTGAAGCTTTCTACAGTCACGTTTTGTATGTCCTGGTTTGCGACAATAGTAACACACAATTCCTCCCGGATCCTGTGGTCGAGTTTCAAACCCTTGCGAGCCGCCTCCTTTGTTTTCACTCATATAGGTTGACCTTCCAGGCTCATAATTATTATTTCGGTTGACCAAAGCACCATTTAATTGAGCAGGTGGAGTGCCTTCTGTACGAAGTACTCGACTAAATACTTCTTGTAAAGAGGAGATCTCAGAACTAGAAAGAACCTGTGACTTAGCAGTCTCAAAGTCAGAGGAAAGACCAGCAAGAAAACTCATGACAGCCATTTGCTCCCGTTGGCATTCCTGAACCTTCACATTAGGACTAAAATGCATCAAACTATTGAGCTCCTCATAAGTCTTCTTAAATTCCATAAAATAACTCGTGAGAGACTGATCTTGCTTGTCTGCACGGTAAAATGCCTTGTATACCTCATACATGCGAGAAAGGTTTCCTTTACCAGAATATAAGAAATCCAAATAATCCATCAATTCCTTAACAAACTCACAATGATTGATCAAGCCAATTACCTCGCTCTCAATAGAGTTTCGAATCTGCAGAAATAAACGAGCGTCTTCTCGAAGCCATGTCTGCTTTGAATCATCGTTAGGAGGATCGTTAGTCAAATGAGTATCTTTATCGATACTTCTCAAATAAAGTCGAATGGTCTTGCTCCAATCCAAATAATTCGAGCCATTGAGCTTATGGTCCGTGATTTTAGACATTACAGGCACCAATTCGTCACAACACTAGATTTCTTTTCAGTCATAACTCTTACAAACAACAAGACAGCGAACAAGCGAGCAAACAAAATCCAACAAAGCAGCGAACAAAAAAGGCAGCGAACAAGAACACAAAATTGGCCAAAACCCGAATTGGAAGAACCCAAACTTGAACCAATGAGTGCCGAACCACCACAGACGACACAGGGGAACGCCGGCGAGCAGCACGAGGTCGATCGGAGAAGATTTCAGGCAGAGACGCGCCGTCACTCACAGATGCGTGGGAAGACTACAGAAACTCGAGGTGGCGCGTGGGGACCACTCGAGGCTCGTCTGGTCACCGGACTTTGGGATTTTGCTGATCGGCGGCTGGGATTCCTCCCTGTGCCAGCGGTGAGAGTAAATGTTGACTAAAAAAGGATGTTCCAAGTTGGGACCAAAAAATGCACTAACACCTAATTTGTGTTTACCCAAAACCAAACCCTAATTTGGATGAAAAAATTCCAACTTTGTAACCCTAATACTCTGATACCATGTTATTCAAGATTGAATAGGATTATTTCACTTGATTCCATTAAAAGATAATACACATATATATACACAAAGCTAAAATTCTAACTTAGGAAAGTTATTAAATAGGATCCCTATAATTAAGCTAATTAGTTATATATACCTAATATACAGCTAATCACAATTAATATATATCTAACAGCACGCAATATAATAATTCAAGCTAATCACACTTTCATGTCAATTAGATTAAATTACTACTCATTAAGAACGTCAATTATAGATCACATACACGAGAAGCATACATTTCAGCCTAAAAACTATGTATGTTATTCAATCAAGACAAACAAATAGATACTTTTCTCAAAGCTCCCTAATTGCCTCTATGGTATAATTGTTAATTTAGACAATTAATTGCAAGTATATCAGATTGAATAATATAATTAAATTTGGAATCACAATAGAATAGAAGAACAAATTAAATCATTATATGAAAAGATTGAGTTCAAGAGGATCCTAACAATAAGCTTAACTTCACAAAATATTCAATAAAATCTCAAACAATAAGTTATTATAAGAGAACAGATTAACACAAAAGGGTAGAACAAGATAAAAATAATCTCCATTTTCACTCTAAAAATCAATTTTCGCCAACTGTCGCTTTGGTAGAACTAAATCCCAACATCTTCAATGTTGAATCATCCTCTTGCTATGCCTCATTCTCTAAACTGTACTCTTTTCTCTAAATTATGTAGGTTAGTGGTGGAATGTGTGAACCTATTTGCTTGGCTACTAAAGAGTTGTATTTATAGGCTTAGAGTTGTAGGTCATTTGCAATTGTAGTCCAAGTAGAAGTCATGGTCCAAATAAGAGACTTGTCAAAGTGGGAAATTAGCATTCTGAGTTATTGCATGTATACGCCAACGAGCGTTGTGGCCTAAGATAGTGTGTGCTGTTGCTCAAATGCTTGGAGGTTCTGGATAGTTACGTGCGTCACGGCACAAATAACTAAGCGACTTGACTGAAGGCTCTCGAGTTGAATTCTCCACACTATGCACCGTAGCCCTAATATTCCACCGCAGCAGCCCCAGGCTCTTGGGTGATTTTTGATATCCAATGGCACCATAGCTCAAATTGGCTAGCATTGCGGCCTTAATCTCTCTGTTTTTTTACCAAACTTTCAATGCTATGTGCCCAACATGTTTTGTCTTCATTTTGGCTTGTTTTAACTATATTTTCTATCATTTACCAATATTAACATAATTGAACAAGTATTAAGCTATTTTCACTATTTTAAGTAAAAAATGCAAATAATTAGCCTAAAAGTGGACAAATAATTCTATTTTTGAAGACTTATTACATCCAAAAACTTTACTCTTTGCTTGTCTTCAAGCAAAGTCAAAGCTAAACAATGAAGAATAAAAGCTAACCAATATAGGTAGAATATTCATAAACACATATCCTCTAATACATGCATATTTAATAAAAATTATTCCCCTCAAACGTTAACGTTGTGCAATCATATTGTAGCGTGGTTCATATATCATTAATCAACTTTTCATCAATACAAGAGTATGCAAGATCTTTGATGAAATGATTTGTGTGTGTGTAATGTAGATGATGTCATCTAATACACCTATGAAATTAATTTATATAAGCATGCTAATAGATTATGTCTTAGAATAATTTTCATAAGTATACTTTTTACACCCCACTTTACTAATATAAAAATGCATTTAGCTAAAGATTAAAAAGGCTATGCATGTTTGTAATGTTAGGCTTAGGTGGGGGTAGCTAAATGGTGACATTTAGGCTCATTCCACAACTTAACTTGCTTTTTTAGTCATCATGCAACATGTAAGACATAATTGAGCTTTCATTTAATGTTTTAGTGCATCCTATCTTATTATTTTTTATTATTTTATTCCACATTTTTTTGCAACATTACAGTACCCTCAAAATTATTTTTTTGAATTAATTCTTTTTATTTTCTATTATAGGAATATTGGTGTTATACATTTTTTTTTTGGTGCACCATACTTCACCTTACTTTATAGCATAATATATGATTATATTTTCACACATACTAAGAATACAAGGTTAAAGGTAATATACATTTTTAGTTAGGCTCACATGAGGTTTAAAGACATGAAAGATATTTGTTTAGGCTAAAATATGTGACTAAGGACATAAATCATGAATAACTTGAAATGGTCAATCAAATCAAATAAAAGCCTAAATTACTTCTAAAGTTAAATACTATTTAGAATTTTGCCTCAAGGGGTGATTAAATAAATTCTAAAGCATGAAAGACATAATCACATAGCATAAATCACACTAAATTTTCTCCCAATAAAAACACCAAAATCAATAATGGCTTATGCATAAAGTTGAATCAATTCAATCAAAAACTAGCAAGCATACAAAAGATTCATATAAGCATCTCAATAAACATACTAAATTCCTTATCCTAGTCATGATAACCAATTCTATTAGTGGGTTCATAGATTTCATATAAAGCATACATGTATTTAGATTCCATATATTCATCAATTTCTACCCAATTATTATTAAACTATCCTAAAAAAATAAAAAATATTGGTGACTAATACCAAAAGAAAAGAACGGAGTTCCTTCCCCACACTTAAATTGCATATTATCCTTAATGTGCAAAATACAAAGAGAAACAATATAAAAATAAATAAAGTAAAGAAAAACTCCCTCAATGATGTCATAGTATTCACACTTGATATGTCTATGTAAGCACCATTGTCATTTCTTTTGATTTATTCACCTAAAATAAAAACAAATAAAACTTAAAAAGACTAAGTGTAAAATATAAACAAATTTTTTTAATTACTTGAATTGCCTTCCAAGAACACATTTTAGGTCATTGAGTGTACCATCCTTATCCATCAAGGTGGATAATGTAGTATTTCATAAACAACCATTTGGAAATTTTTATGGTTTTTGAGCCAAGATCATCATGATTTTCAATTGGGTTCCAAACCCTCTTCTTCTTTGTAAGAGACTAACTATGTACTTCACCCAAACTAGTTATATCCTCAAAGTTGAGCTATTTGCCTTCTATATGTAGGTTTATGTTGTTCTCATTAGACAAAGAGCCTTTGTGATTGTATAAGGTTGTAAGATAAAGATTGTGGTTGATAGGCGTAATCCATTGCATATATTGGCCATGTAGAAGGTATTCTTTCTTGATTGTAGCTTCAAGAGTTGTATGATGAACTCCTCCAATCTAAATTTTTATAATATGAGTGTGATGGGTTCAGATTGGTGCAAAAATTTCTATAATGTGGTTCCTTCCTTTTCATGTATATGAATGCAGTGGATGTTGTACAGGTTGTGTGTAGGACCTCAACTTAAAAAGATTAGAATGTTCTCATATGGAGAGCTTCCTTATAGTACTAGCCCATTCAATGTATGCTATAAGTTTAGTTGCTTCCTCAATTATCATCATTGTATCCATAAGCTTTTGAAGCTCAATAGAGTCCATCACCTAGCTATCAATACAAAATTAAAAGAAAAAATATTATACAGAAAAAAATAAATAAAATAAAAATTATGTTAGTAAAAAAAAGGTTAATAAAATATTACAAAAGAAAAAATTATGGTAAATATACCTAAATTAGTTTCGATAACTCTAGTAATGATATCAAATTACAAATTCATGTCAATCTTCGACAACAAAGCCAAAAACTTGACCACGTTAAACTGCAAGTGAGTGTACAAGTAATAAGTATTTTTAAAAATAAGGGTTGTCGTACCCATAAAAATTGAATTAATAGGTATTTAAGCACTAAATTACAATTATATTAAACTATTTTGGCTAAGATAAATATAAGTAAAATAACAATAAAAGTCTAATATTTATACTAATTGATCCAACACAACCACACTAACATGTTAAGCACAAAGAGTCATAGGAATCTATCATCCCAAATAATTGCCAAATAAATTATATGATCAATTGACTCTATCATATGCATGCATTCCTCTCTCAAGTAAATTGCACACAATATAATAATTTAACCTAATTATACTCTCATGTCAATTAGATTAAACTACTACTCATTATGAACGTTAATTATAAATCACATACATAAGAATCATATATTTTAACCTAGAACCATATATGCTATTAAATCAAGATAAATAAATAAATACTTATCTCAAAACTACCTAATTGTTTCTATAGTATAATTGTTAATTAGACAACTAATTATAATTAGATCAAATTAAATAATATAATTAAATTTTGGAATCATATTGGATTAGAAAAATAAGCTAAATTACTATACAAAAAGATTGAGTTCAAGAGGATCATAATAACAAGTTTAGCTTCACAAAATATTCAATAAAATCTCAAATAATGAGTTAATACAAGAGAACAGATTAACACAAAAGGGTAAAGAAAGATAAAACTAATATTCGCTGTCTTTCTGAAAATCAATCTTCGCCAACTATCACTTTGGTAGAACTAAACCCCAACATCTTCAATGTTGAATCCTTCTTTTGCTATGCCTCATGCTCTAACCTGTTGCCTATTTTCTCTAAATTATGTAGGTTTGTGGTGGAATGTGTGAATTCATTTTCTTGGTTGCTAAAGAGTTGTATTTATAGGTAGAGTTTTAGGTTATATGCAATTATAGTCCAAGTAGGAGTCATGGTTCAAATAGGAGACTTATCAAAGTGGAAAATTGACATTTTGGGTTATTGCACGCACACACCAATGCACGCCACGGCTTAAATGCTTGAAGGTTCTGGATAGTTTCACGCATCACGACACAAGTAACTACACACTGTGAATGATGGCTCTTTAGTTGAATTCTCCACATTTGGTGTCGCGGCCCTAATATTCCACCTCTATGGCCCCAAGCTCTCGGGTGGTTTTTGGTATCCAATCACACCACTGCTCAAAATTGTCAGTGTTGTTGCCCTGATCTCTCTATTTATTACCAAACTTTCAATGCTATGTGCCCAATAAGGTTTTCCTCCGTTTGGGCTCATTTTAACTCTGTTTGCTACCATTTACTTACATTGATATAATTGAACAAATATTAACCCATTTTGACTATTTTAAGCACAAAATAATGCAAATAATTAGCTTAAAAGTAGATAAATAACTCTACTTTGAAGAGTTATTAGTGCTAAAATGGGAACCCAATATAGCTACATTTTGTTGCTAAATTTATTATGGTACATCGAACTTGAAAATTTATTCTCAGTAAACGGCATTGTTGTATTGTTTGAAATATCAGCTAGAGGACCTCTCTTTATGGGGTTATGAATCCATTTGCATTAAGAATCCTAAGATTGTTAATTTAGCTTTATCAAAGAAACCCTAAGAGGTATGTAATTGCATAAAGTTAAGTTTCATCCCTTATAATTTGATGTAAGCCATTATTAGTTTTAGCTCCTAAAACTCTATAGTAAAACTTACATGAAAACTTATCTAAACCCAAATCTATTGGCTTTTTTTCCCCTCTCCCTAATGAATCAATCGGCAACCAATTTTTTTTTTTTAATTCCCAAATTTTGGATTTTCTATTATGTTAGGTTTTCTATTGAATTGATTAGTTTTAAATTTTTATTTTTCTTTAAATTGTATCATCTAAATGTGCATTTTTAAAATAAATTTTTTTTCTAAAAAATTAAATCTATACAATGTATATTGCATATGATATTATAATTGCTATTATTTAAACCGTAAATATTTAAACTTAAAGAAACTTATTAGAATTTAAATGCATATGTACTAATTTGAATGTCTATATCTATATGCCTTTATTCTAAAAAATCTATATTTATATCTATACCATACTTACAAATATAATAAAAAAAAAGACTTATAATTGTAGATGACAAAGATAATATGTTAGGACTTTAAATTTTTTAATATATAGCAGATGAATAATGAAAAAGAAATAAAATAAAATAATTATTAAAAATTAATATAATATACTTATTAGTTGGTTCAATTTCATTGATTTTTGGTACTTGAAAACCGACAAACCCATATTGGTTTCTCAAAAGTTAAGTACTTGTGATAGCCTAAAGGTTGTGGAGGTTGTGGGGATGGAAGACTTGGATGATGAAGAAGTGGTGGATGGGAGGTTGCTTCCTAGTTGAAAGTTGCCTCTATCAAGCTTTGAGAAAGTTGTGAAGAGTCCTTGGGCAAGGGTTTTTCCATAAAAAATTATGCGTTTTTCCAAGAATGTATTTTTGTTCTATTTTGATGAATGACATAAGGCAGATTGGGTTCTTGACAAGCATCCATAGACACTCAACAACCATTTGCTGGCGCTGAAGAATGTGCCACCTAGGATGAATGTAAAGGAGGTGGCATTTGACATTATTTCAATGTGGATACAATTGTATGATATTCAATCTAATTGAATGATTGGAAAACATATAATGCCTATTAATGCTGGGATAACTGGGGAGGTCTGTATGTCTCTTTCAGTGAAAGGAACACATCTTTTGTGAGGTTCGGGTAATTATTTCTCATGATAATTCACTTTTGTATGGTGGTGGTCTCAATTGGAAAAAATTAACACCAGTTTAGATTGAGTTTTGATATCAGAAATTACGATTCTTCTGTTTTCATTATGGTCTCCATGACAGTAGGCAGTGTTCAATTAGGAGAAAAGTCTTGAGTCATTGACGAAGGTTCGCCGTCATTTTTTACTATGGCTGAGTGCTGATCTTTTCCTTTATAAAACAAATGAAATTAAGGCGTTGTTTATGTGGAATCTCAATGGTAAGGAGGGATCAAGTGGTAGTGATGACGGTTATGTACGTGGTGTAAGATGAGTCTAGTTGCAGATAAAGGGGATGAAGTAGTGGTGGTGACTATTCTTCTTTATGATATGAATTTAAAAATTCCTATCAACATGGTGTAGGTCAGTGAGGTAAAGACTGTAGAAACTAGGGTGGATTTGGTGAGGGCTATTACTTCACTTGCACAATTGAATGCTAATGTGGGAAAACAAATTTGCCCAGTTCATGATTGTGACTTGGGGGGATTGATAAGTGAGCAACAGGGGGCTACAAATATAGCATTTGATGTGGACAACTCTAGTGAGGTGGATGACACAGGTGGTTCATGTGTTAGGGGTGGCTTTTCAAAGGCTAGGCGAGTGGAGTTGAACAGGCAAGTTGGTGGCATGGAGGCCTCCAAGAAAATGTGGTCAGTTAATGCATCTTAAGAGTGTTCCTTTATAAGTTATGATGCTACTATGGCTGATGCTGATGAATTTGTTCCTTACTATATTCAACACATGGTGGGGTTTGATGAGCAACCCTATTAAATGTAATGAGTCCATTATTACCTTGGAAAGCTTGATAGCTCAATAATAAGCGAGAGTTTCAAAATTTGGAGAGCCTTGTACTTCAACATTATCCTAGCATAATCTTTATTTTAGAAAGTCGAATGAATAAACGGCAAGCTGAATCATTACGAGTCCGATTGAATTACTCGAGTTATTATATCTATAGAGATTACTTTGCATAATGGTGGATGTGGTTTGTTATATCTAGTATTAAAGGACATATGGATGCTTGGTGACTAAATTAGATGGAGTATAGTGGAAATTAGCGATCCGGAGGCTAGTAAAAGGATATTTTCCTAGGATCTATTGAGTCAATCACAACCACAACTTGCTACTCCATGGCTTGTTTGTAAAATTTTAACGAGATTCTAAATAATGGTGAGAAGATGGGGCTAGTTAAGAACTTTATATCTCATGCGTAATTTTCAGCAAACACTTACAGATTGTGGTATGACTGATCTGGTTTTTGTTGGCTACTGATTTACATGGGAGAAAAGGGGTGAGTCAAATTGGACCGTGGAGTGGCAAATGGCATGTGGTGGGTAGTTTCCTAATGAATGGGTCGAGCATTTAGTTTCTTTACACTTAGACCATTCTCTATTATTGGTACTAGTAGACAAGACTCATGATACTAATAGTAGACATAGGGTCTAATTAAGAAGAATGTTCCAGTTTGAATGCATGTAGGCTGATTAAGAGGATTGTAGGGAAGTTATTGATCAGACAAGGCATATTTGTAGTGATGGGCGTCTTATGGAGTTGTTGGTGTCGATATTGGGTACAACAATGAACAGGCTTGGGCAGTGGAGTTATGAAACATTATGGTCTTTATGGAGGCAAATTGTTGAGTAGCAATAAACGCTAAAAGAAATAAGTAATTTGGCGTTTTCGAACTTCATTGCGAAGTTGGCATCTCGTAACAATTAGGAAAAAAAAGTTATGGGCAAAACAGGCAAAAATTAATTGATTACAGTTTGGCGATTGGAACACGACCTACTTTCATCAATGTGCTAACCAATGACGTCGAAAAAAAATTGAAGAAATTATTTTGGGTTGTATACAGACTTCTTCTCAACAAGGTATCTAGTCTGCATTTTGTAATTATTACCAAGATCTTTTTACTACATCTAGCTAGCTTATAATTGATCCTAATCTTAATTGTGTGAGATCCAAACTCTTTGACCAATAATAGGGGATTCTATTGTTTCCGTACGTCTGGCGCTTTTTAGCATGCACCCAAATAAAGCCCCTAGTTGTGATCATATGTCTACATTCTTTTATCAACATTATTGGGATATTGTGGGGTCTGAGGTTACTGTGACTTGCTTGGCTTTTCTAAATGGTGACTCTAATATTTGGGATACTAATAAGACTATTATATCATGTATTCCAAAAGTGATGGTACCAAAGCAGGTTAAGGAGTTTTAGCCAGTAAGTCGCTGCATGGTAATTTACTATATTATTTCCAAGGTATTGGAAAATAGGCTGAAGACTGTGTTGTAGGAGTTAATTGATGAAGCTCAAAGTTGACAAGAATTCTGTAAGTAAATGGGTCAATGTATAAGTATAAATATTTTTAAGAATAAAGGTTCATAAGAGAATTAGATTATTGAGTAAATGAGTACAAAAATTGGATTACGCTATCATTATTTGAACCATGGAAATTGAATTATAAATTTAATTAAAGAAACTAAACTAATTAAAGAAAGAAAAAAACAAATTAAAGAGAGACCTAGGGATTTTAATCCCTTAATTTTCTAAGTATATGATCACTAAAATTTTCCCAAATAATTGTCAAATTAATTAAATGATGAATTGAATATAACCTAATATGTATTCCTCTCTCAAGTAAATTACACACCATATAACAACAAACTTAATAACACTCTTATATCAATTAAGTTGCATACTACTCATTATGTTTCAATTATAGATCACACACATAAAAATCATACATTTTTATCTACAAATTATGTATGTTATTTAATTAAGACAAATAATTAAATAATTCTTTCAAATCTATTTAATTGCCTCTAAATTCAATTGAGAGTTAATCAATCAATATGATGAAATTTGGATTAAATAATATAATTAAATTACAACCTCAATGAAAAAATAATAGATCAACAAGTACAAGAAAATTGGGTTCATAAAATTCCCATATTAAAATATTACTCCATAATATACAATTTAGAAATACAATTAGAAGAGAAATTGCTCCTTTGTGCTCCAAATTGCCTAAACCCTTGCTTCCTAGCTTCCCCAATAAAGAGAGCTCCAAAATCTGATAAAAACTGGTGAAAAATGGCTATGTCGTTTTTGATGTAATTTTGAGGTATAATTAGCTCCGACGAAATCTGGATCATCAGATTAGCTTTAGATCAAAGCTTGAGATAAAAAGGGATTAAAATTAGCATTGGCCAATAGGATTGCGACAGGTGGCAGGGCTAGAAACAAGGAACAAATGTGTGCACAACACGTGACAGAGCGAAAGGAAGGCCAGTCAAAGAAGGGCTGAGTTAGTGCCAGTTGGTGTGCATTTATTCGTTGATTCATGTTGCATGGCAGTCAGATGATGTGCCCTAGCAAATCAGGTGAATAAACGTGGCACTCGTTGATTGTTAAGCGAGACTCTAGATGAATGAACTTGTGCCATGTGTCCGTTGGTTGGGTCGTTGATGACATGTGGCACGATAAGATTGGCTGACTACAATTTCATGGTTTTCATATGTCTCATTCTGGTTGTTCCTCTGGAATCTTCTAAGTGCATCCTTGCATCCCTAACACTTCTATGTGCATTCACCTGTATTAAAAAACTCATAAAAAATCCCTAATAATTCTAGAAAATTTCAAAAAAATATATTTTCATCCCTTTTTATTACAAAGTTCATATTTTCATATTTTAACCCAAAAATATCATTTATTAAATAAAACAAACAAATATTAAGCAAAAAAGTGTAATGATAACTCTATTTTTATAGAGTTATCACACATTCAAACTTAATATTTTACTTGACCTCAAGCAAAACAAAACATAAAAAATACTTAAGAAATCATGAATTAAAAATAATAGATATAAATATTAATGTGCATGCAAGTTAATTAACAAGGTTCCTCAAATGTTGTACAATGTACACGACTTGAGGATAGACATAAATATTGACTAAGCATGAAAATTTCCCCAAGTGCATGCTCCATTATCCTATGATCATTCAGTGTGTGTGTGATATGCTTTTCAATATTTTCATATCATGAAAATTAGATAAAATTCATGCAAATATGCAATGCAAGTTAGATCTCAATTATAAAGTATGCACAAGTTTCATAGGTTCGTTTTTCATGCATCTCTCTACTAATATAGATATACATAAAGCATAAGATCATTAGGACTTCATTAAGCTTGTAATGTGTGGCTAGGATAAGGGTAGGATATAGGATACCCTGTTGCTCGCCCAAAAACAATAGTGATAACAAAATTCTCATATTGTATTGCATTAACCTACACCCTAAATAGATACATTTGTATTTTTAAGACCACATAAGCCATCATACGTCAAGTACACCCCCAAACTTATTTTTTATTTATTCATTAAATTTTTTATTTTTTGGCGCCTCAACACAATAAAGTGAGTGCCATTGCCTAGGTGTCTAGGGTCTTCTATGGTGGCAAGGTGCACCATGGCTCAAATTTATTCCCGCTGTAGTCTAATGCTCTCTATTTCTTTCTTTTGTGTATAGTCACTTGCGTGCCGTGGTACAGAAAAGTGCTGGCCATGGCATTTACTAATTATTCCTATTTGTGACTCATTTTCCTCAATTTTTGCGCCAATACTTACTCCCAACATCATATTATACTTGACAAAAATATATACAAGTAAAATCAAGTGCTAAGAGTGTGAGGACAAGTTGGGATGATATTTTTAAGTTAGAAAAATGTGGCTATTAAAGAAAATGTCAATATTAAGCTCAAAGTGGATGACTAAAGATGCATATGTACATGGTAAGTAAAAAAGGCTTAATCGGTCCAAAAAATGGCCTAAATCATCTCTTAGCAAAATGACATATGGGATTTCTCCTCAAGAGACAATCAAACAAATTCTGGGACTTATGAGACCTAAATCATGCATTATTCACACAAACCTCTCTACACATGCATATTAATAAAAAATTAAGGCATTGCGCTCAATCATGGAACATAGCAATAAAAAAATAGAACCTACATAAAATAAATCCATACTAGTCAACATTCATGCTTTTCTAATAATGATGCTCAAAACAACCATAATTACTATCACTAGAACAAAAGCAAGCACATAAAATCATATATTCCATCATTTTTAGACATGCTCTCACAATAATATAAAATCTAGACTACCAAAGAAATTAGGAGATTTTCATCCCCACACTTAACATGCACATTGTCCCTAATATGCAAAACATTAAAAACATGACAAATAAAGGATGAGACAACTTCTTTAATTAATGCTTTAGTTCTTGTTGACTAGATAGGCTTAATGTAGCACCAACATCCATCTTTATTAGTACCTACAAAACTAGAAACACACTACTAATATAATATTAGTAAAGAAACTAAAATTTAAATGACTTGTGTTGCCTCCCAAGAAGGGTTATATTTAAAGTCCTTGACTAGACTCTCCAATAAGCTCATTATGGTGGATATAACTTGCAGTAGTTCAAGCACGTATCCCAACTAGCTTTTATATATTGTTCAAGATATTTTGGGCCGCTGTGGGGTAAACTCTTCATCTACTCATCTAACCAACCTTGACTCGAGTCATTAGAGACTCGATACTTTACAAAATTTTCTTCTTCTACCACACCACTAAACTTCTTCCTCGTAGCTTCTACCAAAGCTAATACTTCTCTAACCCAATTTTACTTTTCCTCCTTTGTTTTGCTTAAATAATTTAAAAATCACTTCATCTAAATTCTCATAATGAGTTCCATTTTTTTTCACATAAACTAAAGTATGACTCATGGCTAGGAATGGCCTACCAAGGATGATTGACATTTTTTGGTCATTTTCCAAATCCAAAACCAAAAAGTCCACTGAAAGTATTAGAGTATTCACCTTTTTGAGCACATCTTCCACAATCTCGAAAGGCTTTCTTAATGATTCATTCGCCATTTGAAGAGTGATATTGGGGGGGTTTTGCCTTCTTTTTTTCAAACCAAGTTTCATGAAAATTGACTAAGGCATAATATTAACACTAGCCCCAAAATCATACATAGCTTTGTCAAAATCTCTTACACCAATACTACATAGGATAGTGAAACTACCTAGATCTTTCAGCTTAGACGGTGATCTTCTTTCAATTATAGCACAACACTCATTCGTAAGTATTATTGTTTCATTACCATCCACTTTCTTCTTTTTAGTCAATATTTTTGTCATGAATTTTACATATGATGGTGATTATTCCAATAAACTCACAAAAGAAATATTAATATGAAGTCTCTTAAAATTTTTCAAAAATTTAGCAAATTCACCATCAAACTTCTTTTTCTTTTAAAAACGTTGAGGAAATGGTAAAAAAAGAATATGAGGAATGTTACCAATTGAGGTGTGAAGGTGGTTGGGTGAGATCTTCCTCCATTTGCCTATTCTTCTTTGCCACTTCTTTCTTTTCAACCTTTTTTTTCATGGACATGTCTTCCACAAGCTTTTCATTGTGTTTGTTAACTTGAAACCTCAATGTTCTTTCACTTCGAAGAGTGATAATTTTCTTCTTCTTTTGGATTAGCTCTAGTTTTACTTGGAGGCATTTCTTGAGGGCTTCTGCTCATAGTTTTTGCAAGTTACTCAATTTTCACCTCAAAGTTCCTTTGACTTGCTCTAATCTCATTCATGATTGATTGCAAGCATTGAACCATTGATTTTAACCTAAGCGTTGATGATGTCAAAGTTTCTACCTCACTACCTAACTTTTCAACCTTTGCATTGTTCTTTTTAAACTTATTGCTATAAGGTTGTATAACTTGATTCATCATGTCTTCAAGTGAAGGTTTTACTTCTTGTGCTTGTTGGAAGTTTTGGTGAAGTGGTTGTCCATTAAGTGATGAAACAACACTTTGATTGGTGTTTCAGTTGTTATTTCCCATATAATTCGTCTCTTTGTGTTTGCTAGAACTAACATTCTTTGAGTAGTTTTCTTTACACATATCACGAACAATGAAGGGATTTGTATCATATTTTCTTTCATCAGTACAATGCTCTTGAATAACCTTTACAAGAAAGCATTTTGACTAGATACAATAGAAGACATTTGATAGAATAAAGCCAAATTAGCATTTACCCCATTAGTCTCAATGGCCCTTCTTGGTGGTTAATAACCAATTGACCAATCATAATGATTTTGTACCATTTTCTCAAAGATCTTGAATGCCTCATCTTCTATTTTGTTCA
The DNA here is from genome assembly GCA_029378325.1 of Elaeagnus macrophylla. NCBI lineage: Eukaryota > Viridiplantae > Streptophyta > Magnoliopsida > Rosales > Elaeagnaceae > Elaeagnus > Elaeagnus macrophylla. Next base: position 41,852,115 of record CM055642.1, read on the forward strand.
TCAATGCTACAACGGCGATGGCATTAATAATTGTGCGATTGGAACCCAACAAACTATTATTAAAAATTTGGAGTTGATGCCATGTTGGAATCCTATGATGTGGGCATCGTTTCATTAATTCCTTAAATCTTTTCCATGCCTCGTACCCTGATTCACTATCAAGTTGTGTAAATGACAAGATATCATTCCACAACTTTGCCATCTTAGAAGATGGAAAATATTAGGATAAAAACCTTTGGGCAAGATCCTCCCAATTTGTAATTGACTTGGCCTGTAGAGAGTATAACCAAATTTTTGCCTTGTCCCGTAAAGAGAATAAGAATAACCTTAACGTTTTTGCATCCTTGGATAATCCATCTTACTTGAAGGTGTCACAAATTTCAACAATATTAGCTAAATGAATATAGGGATCTTTATCATAAATGCCATCAAATTGTATGAATACTTTAATAAATTGTATGATGGTGGGATTTATCTTAAATGATTCAACTTGAAAACTTGGCCTCTTAATAGGAACATTAACTTTGTTGACCATAGGAACTCCAAAATCTCTCAATCTCTTCGGTTGCTCAAGCCCATGATTTGGTTGGTAAGGAGATGGTTGATCATTATTAACAATAATCGATTGAGTATCATGAACTCTTTCTCTCTTTTTCCCTTGTATTGATTTTTCAAAATTCGTCTTAGAGGGAGCAAGTTGTGCAAATCTTAACCTAGTCAATTTATCTATAAAATCACAAACAATTAAAAAGCAATTAAAAATAAAAATGTCCAAACTAGTGCTAGCTGTGCTTAGTATTTATATCATTTAACACAATAACTACTAATCCCTGGCAATGGCGCCAAAAACTTGACACGGATTCCGCAAGTACATGGGTCAATGTAAAAGTGATAAGTATTTTAAAAATAAGGATTGTCTTACCCACGAGGATAACATTATTGAGTAAATGAATACCAAAATTGGGTCACACTATCACTATTTAAACTATGAAAATTGAATTGTAAACTAAAATAAAGAAACTAAACTAATTAAAGAAATAAAAAATCATAAATTAAAGAGAGACCTAAGGACCTTAATCTCATAATTTTCTAAGCATATGGATCACTAAAACTTTTTCCAAATAATTGTCAAATTAATTAAAGGATCAATTGAATTTAACCTATCATGTATTCATCTTTAAAGTAAATTATACACCATATAACAACAAACTTAATCATACTCTCATTCCAATTAAGTTACATACTACTCATTAAGTTCTCAATTATGGATCACACACATAAGAATCTACATCTCTGTGTAAAAACTATGCATGTCATTTAATCAAGATAAATAATTAAATAATTATTTCGAATCTATTTAATTGCCTCTAAATTTAATTGATAGGCAATCAATCAATATCATGAAATTTGGATTAAATAATATAATTAAATTACAACCTCAATGAAAAAAATATTAGATCAACACATACTAGAAAATAGGGTTCATAAACTCGTAGATTAAAATACTGCTCAATATCTAATTTAAAAACTAGGAATTTAAGAGCGAAAGCTAAGAAAGACATAAAAAATACACTTAAAAGAGAATATTTATGAAACCCCTGAGAAGAATTGATCTAATATACTACAAAAATTGCTCCTTTGTGCTCCAAGTTGTCTAAACCCTTGCTTCCTAGCTTCCCCATTGAAGAGAGCTCCAAAATCTTATAAAATTGGTGAAAAATGGCTATGTGTCATTTCTGATGTAATTTTGGGGTTATAATTGGCTCAAACAAAATTTGGACAGTCAAATTAGCTTTAGATCAAAGGATGAGATGAAAAGGGATTAAAATTAGTGTTGGCCAGTAGGATTGCGAAACGTGGCTAGGCTGGAAATAAGGAATGAACGCGGGGGTGTTTATTTTGTTTAGTGTTTATGTCTACCTCTTTGTACGGTACTTTTCTTGTGATAAGTATCACATATACTCATGTAGATCTTAATACTATTGTATGATACACACACCACAGGGTGGTTGGGAGCAAATAGATTGTATGTTAAAATGTATTTTTACTTGCATTTGTTTCCTTGAGTTAGTTTGTATTTATGGCTTTTTATTTAGTAAAGTTTTTCCTTAAAAAAATTATTTTTAATGGTTCATTGGGACCTCACGGAGGTCTCGTTAGTGCATGCCGAAATGGTCGGCGAAGAGTTAACGAATGTGCACAAGGTAGATCTGTGGCTTGTTAGACCTCACTGACAGTTCTCGAGAGGTTCATAGAGGTGTGTGGCGCTGTGTCAATGAGAGGATGATGAGGGTTCGAGAAGCTAAAATATCAACTAGTCATAGAGTTATTATATCGTTTTTATGCTTAATATTAATTTGTTTAATTGAATAAATAATTTTTTGGGGGTTAAAATATTAAATAAGATAAGTTTTGGGTTAAATGGTAAAAATGGATGAAAATATAATTTTTGAGAATTTTTTGGAATTTTTAGAAATTTTTTTTAATTTTTTTATGCAGGTGGATGAACATAAAAGTATTTGGGATACCCTTAGAAATATCCAAACACACGTGGAAGCTAACTGGAAGCCACGCAAGCCACTATGAGTGCAAAGTTTTTGATTGCTTTTTATGAATATGAAGTCGCCTTTTTTGTGCATCATGACATAGCTCTCTATAGTTCTATTCTTACAGGCTTAGTGGGGAACCTCTCGCTGATTTTTGGAATTCAACATCAGGAAGTATTTTCACCATAGTATTAATATACAACACTTTTCATGTCATGTTAACCCGCTGCTTTGTAAGAGCTTTTGTAAACTTAAAGATAAAGATTGTTAGGAAAACATAGGTTTAGTTAATGCATTAAAGGCATTACTTCCCAATCAACGCACCACGTGTCAGTACAACGTTCATTTCAAAAATTGGCAAACGATCCACATGTCATGCCATGCCAAAAATGCCAATGAATCCTGGAGCATTGTGTGGCGCCAGCTCAACAGAACGGTCCGTGTTAGACTCCTGTAGAGCGCCACATGTCGCGCACGCACAGCTATCGTGTTTTCTTCGTGCTATGTGTCGAGATTTGGTTATCCATTTGAAAATCCACAAATACCCACCAAAAGTGAAAATCAAATTTATGTAAAAATAACTTAAAAATGCATACTACATGCTCTTAACCATTCCATGGTGTGATTAATATGCAAACATATGAAGTGTTAGAAATCTAAGTGAATGTTTGCAATGTTAATCACAAGCAAAGCACTGTACAAAGAGGTAGACAAAAACACTAAGTAAAATAAATAGCCTTTATGTTTTGCACACGAAAACTCCAACAAAGACTCAAATAAACTTACAGGCACTACAACAATAATGAGTTTCTGGGACTGTTACAAATTGGAAAAAATTGATCAACTGCCCTAAAAAGGTGTTTTTGGGATGGTTTGACATTATTTTTTTGAAATCAGTTTTTGGGACAGTTATTAACCATCCTTAAAAGTCTAATCTTTTAACCATCCTTAAATTTCTTTCCAAAACATAAAACTAGTACATGCGAGACTAAAAACCTAAATACATCAAACACTCACACAGTCCTCAATTCTCTTCTTCGACGGAAGTGCCCCTCCCAGCTGCTGTTGCCACTCCCAATCGGCCTCCTTCTAACTCCTGCACTGTTCCTAAAGTCCTCGCCTGGTTCCTGTTAGTTCTAGCAGCCCATCCTCAATGCAACCCCTCCAATAGTGGCAACTTCAACCTCCACGGACTCAACTATTCAGACTAGGTTTTGCATTTTTTTATGCAATTTTTTATAATTGTTTTTTATAATTATTATTAATATTCTATTTTTTTTTGTATTATTTTTTGTTTTACTGTTCCATTATAGTTTATTTATATCCTTTATTTGTTTTTTTTTATTAGTTTATATATCATAATGTTATTTGGATTAATATGTGTATATGCAAATGTATGAATATGTAGTAATGTGTGATAGGTTTTTCATTGTGTTAGCATAATTATTAAAATTAAATTTGAGGTTATATTACTTATGGACTAGTTTTAATTAATGTTGCTACTTATTTTTGTTTGTTTTTCATTCTAAAATATTCATGTTATTGAACCAATGAAATAGGAATTCAATAAATGTTTTATTATCACACACACACACACACACACACACATATACATTATTATGTATATATGAAATTATGTATTGTGATGGATAAGTCTTTGATATATATATGGATATGAGGTCTACTCAATTTAACAAAGGACTTGAATTTTTTAAAATTTGCTACTGAGAAGGCTAAAAATTTAGAAAAAATTAGGTGCACTTGTCTAAAGCGTGGGAAAATAAATAGATTTAATGTGAACAAAAGCTGTAAGAATTGGATTTGGCATGGAGAGGAGATTACAAATCGTAATAAATGCCATGTGCATCTGCTACCCCAAAAAGAAAGTGTAGTAATGATGCTTTTGTTAACACCATAAAAAGATGTTGTGCATGAAAGTATTGATGTGAACAATTGGGTGAAGAATTTTATAGGATTTTCGAAGGTGTTGAGAAACCATTATGGGAAGGTTGTATTAAGTTTACTAAGCTATTAGAATTAGTAACACTTTACAATATGGAAGCAAGGTTTGGAATGTTTGATAAAAACTTCAAGGAATTTTTAAGTGTAGTTTGTGAAATGTTGCCTAATAACCATCGACTTCCTAATTCTATGTATGAGGTAAAAAAGATACTAAATGAGATTGGAATGGGATGTGAAAAAATACATGCTTGCCCAAATGATTGTATACTTGTCATTGTTTTTAAAAGTTATGTTTGTAATCGTAATTATCCAAAAGGATGCATAACAGAGTGTTTTGTTGTCGAAGAAGCAATAGAATTTTGTTCTAAATTTTTAATTGTTGTGAAATCGATTGGTCTTTCAATTAATCACCATCAATAAAATACTGAAGATGTATCAGAGAAACTTGATAAAGGTGAATGCGTTGATACTATTGATCTTATCATGTGGCATCAAGCACATATGTATGTATCAAATGTTGGGTCATTGATGCACAAAAACTTGATAGTCAAATTTTGTATTTTATATAAGCTCGCAAGTGCACGAGTCACTTATAGTAAGCGACAAGTATACTCCCAAGATCGTCTCTCAAAGGAATTGCTGTGGTTTTAAAACGTTATCTATTTTCTTATTTAGTCGAACAAACAATCCTAAACATTCTAACAGTTGTCAATTGAAGAACAGATCGTAAATTCAGAATTAAATTGAAAACTAAAATAAAATGAAAATAAAAGTGATCACAACCAAGGGGAGGATGATGGATGTAAATGGGAATATTAGTTCGCTATCCATTCATGGCAAAAACAAATTAAGCATTCAATTAAAAGTTGGATTTAATGATTTTTCCGCTAAACCTAGAAAATCCCAAATCAATGGCAATTTTCACTACGATCAACTAATTAACGTCTTTGGCCCGAATCATTAACTAATCAATCGGAATTAGCTCAAGAAAATAATTCTAACCACCTAAACTAACACAAATCAATGCAATCAATTTAGGCTCTTGTTCATAATGCACAATTAAGCAAAGATGGCGTTTCTAATGCCTAATTCTAAAATATTCTTTCTAATCACAAACTAAGGTTTGGTCTACCATTAATTCACAATCAGAAAATAATAAGAACATGAACAAGAAATAAATCCAATCATATATAATTAAATTACAAAATTATTCTTCCAATCATTGGAAGCAAGACTAAAATTCCAAATACATTAATTAACCAATCATAACTACATTGGTGTCAATCAATTTAGTCATGAAGGCAAACCACAAAATTTAGCCAAACATAATTAAATTTATGATATTTACTATCGTAAATTTAATTACTAAAAGCATAACAAATACAGTAATAATATTTCAATTATAGAGAAGAAAATATTATACAGGAAAATAATATTTCTTCCTCTAAAATATCATAAAATTGTACTGCAAAAATAAAATATAATAGATACAGAAATAAAATAAAAGAAGAGAAAACTAAAAATTAAACTAATAAAATAAATTAAAATAAAAATTAGAAATGAAAATGTGGAGAGAAACTAACAAAAACCTATCGAACTACTTCCCAAAAATGGGATCTGAATGCCTCTTATTTATAGCAGAGTGAATTCACTGTGCGTGCCACGTGGCAGCCTCTGATTAGCCAGTCAACATAGTGCGATGCCACGTGTCGCGGACGCAGTGAGTGCGATGATGCAAGCGATGACGCAAGCGATGACACAGATTCATAGTGGGGGACAGCTTTCCACGTGGCGCTATCTTATTGGTCCGAGTGGCGCCCAGTGTCGGTCCGAGTGGGTGCTAGCTGTCTTCCACGTGTCACGTGATGATTGGTAGTCAACGCTGAGTGTGCGCTGACGTGTATGATGACGTGGCATTTGACTTTGACTGGGCTTTGCTAAGTACATCCACTGTTCTTCTGTATAAATCCACACTTCTAAATACATCCACATTTATTTCTATATACATCCACAAATTCAATTAAATTCATAAAAAATACAGAAAAATTCTAAAAAATTGTAAATAACTTCTAATTAATTATAAACCTAAAAATGACCAAAATATATTTATTTTGGATAAAATAATAAAATAAAACATAATATAAATGCTTAAAAACGTAACAAAATATAGGTTAAAATTGTGTTTATCAGTCATATGACAAAAGTAGCGACAAGTTGAGTCTTCTAATCTAGATGCATTGGGACCTATACATGTCATGGCACAATGCATACACTTAAATATGAACAAATCAAGTTGAGCTCTCTAATTGATGTTTTTGATGCATTGGGTGTTGAGGCTCCTTTAGTTGTAAAATACGAAGATGTTGTTTCTATTTGCACAATTACTTGGATTTAATCAATTGCTATTGCTTTTTATAAGAGGTAATAACTATTTATTTTTAATTTTTTTTACTTAAATAGTTTTACACTACAATGTGACTGAACATTTACTAATTATTTCTTGCATTGATGTAGACTATTGTATGATCACATGATAAGTTCTAGTGCTAGAACTTTGTACCATTTTGTCCATCCTACTTTGATTTCTAATGCATAGAGTCCCAATTTTCATGAGCAAATTAATGCTCTTACTTAACAAATGATTAATATTTGTGAGGATGTACAAGTTCTAATGCCTTTGTAGATAGAATGGGTAATTTACAATGCGTTGAAATTAATTTTGTATATTAAGTGTTAAATCTTGTGGTATTATTTAATGATTTAAGATTCTTTGTAGGAATCATTGGATGCTTGGAGTTGTATATCCATATAGTGGTGTAATTGAGTGGTTGAACTCACTTGATAATAATTTACCACAAAGATTTATACAATTAGTATCTAGGTAAGAAAACATTTTCAAACTACATTGATTATATGTTTATCTAAAATATATGATATACTAAAACATGGATGTATGATTCCTATAGTGCTATTTCTCAATCGTATATGACCATTACGTGCTTATTTAAACCATCTCCTAATATTCGACTTATCAAAGTAAGTATTATTAGAAGTATGTTAATTAACTTCAATATTTTCCACTATTAAATAAATTTTAAGAAAGTTAATTAATAATTGTTCATAGGTCCCAATCTAACCTATTGATATTGAATGTGAATTTTATGTTGCTATACATAAAGGGACATTATATTCAATTCAAGGAGAAATCGTCAAGAGTTGATATGTATTTGAATTTTTTTAATTCCTTATAGCATGTCATTGTTACCATTATGTCAAAGTGATCAAATATAATAGTTATTTTTTGTCGGATGAATAAGAAAGTTGATTAGGATGCATGTATATTAGTTAATATATGTATTTCGATATATATAACGACTTTGATATTTATGATGAATGTATATTGTTTAGATGTGTATTTGGATCCTTTGAAGACATTATGTATTATTTTCTAACTTGAACATTATATATTTATTTATATAGTTTGTAGGAAAAAAATAAACAAGAGAGGATATTTATTTTTATCGATGTAAATGATGTACCTTTATCATTAACAGAATAAATAGAAGGTGGGATTGTGACTTAATATTTAAGATAAGAATTAGACCAAATTTTATAACTAATTACTAATTGTTAGTAATTAACTAGGTCTAGAAAATATTTTTATATTTAGTTTGATGTAGATATTGAAGACATATATTAAAAATGATTATAATACTGATAATGTTACTTAAATGATGATATTATTATTGTTCATTTTGAATATATATATATATATATATATATATATATTGAGAATTTCAAATTTTTTCAGGTATATCTATGTTTTAAATAAATAATAATATGTTAAAATTTAAAAAAAAAAAATTTAGAGACGGTTATTAATTGTCCCAAAAGATTTTTCAAAAACATTTGGGACAGTTGCTAAAATTTAACCGTTCTAAAATGATTTCAAGGACGATTGTTTATGTTTTAAGGATGATTATATTTTATTTTTTGGGACGGTTAGTACTTTTTGGGACGCATATGGGACAATTACGCCTAAAAAAATTAGTCCTAAAAAATCTTTTGAGACGGTTATTATAGCCCTTTTTTTTGTAATTTGAGGACTTATTGGAGATAATTTGAGTTTAGAGAGAGAAAGTATAAAAATATGAAAGTATGCAATAAATAAAGTAATAAATAATGATAACTCAAGGCCTTTTATTGGCTATATGGAGGGGTTACATACACGTCTCATTCTTATGTGGTACATTTGTAATTTAAACATCAAAACAGACCACTATGAATAGAAAATTAAAAGCTAAATCGACGACCATTAGGTCAACACATAAACTAGTCTTGACTTCTAACATCTGAGTTGTCGATGTCCAAACATTACTCATTTTATTTTCACGTGAGATATAATTGTACGAGTATATTTACTATTTGTAAAGCAATGATTTTCTTTAATTTGTTTATTTGCAAAATAAGTAATCAAGGTCTCACAGAAATATATTTCAGTAACTTGATTACGATGTAAGAGTACTAAATAAAATTACTTAAAAAAAAAATTTAAATCTTATATTTTTAAATTAACTTCTTTAAAAAAAATATTTACTCAAAAGGTATTTTAATAAAACAAGAATTTTTATTCAAATTTTACAGTAAAATTAGTAAACACAATAAAAATAATTTTGTTCTAATTAATCTTTTTATAATTTATTATGTTTTCAATTCTCTTATGAGAGAAGTCCCAACATGATGAACAATCCAATCTAGGTGATACAAACATCTAAGGATTCGCCCCCCTTTATAAGAAATGGAAAGTAATTAACAAATAACAAGTAATTGCATATAAATAAATAAATAAGGTAAATATCAAATAAAGAAGTAAAAGTAGTAAATGCATTCTAATCTTAGTATATACTATATATATTGTCACGTTTATCGTGGATATTCAAATTGTAATAATTCATGCTAAAGATCAATTAAACACAACGATATAATGTGCTAAACTCACTTAAGCTCCAATCCTAAGTGGTAATATCTGCGAGTTGCTTAATGTAGCTACTCAGCAACCAAATTCACTAAATGAAATAAAATAGTTATTACAAACACGATCAAGATAAAATGCCAAATATCTCTATCAATCAGGTCTAATTGCCTAGGTTGCTATCACCAGTTGTCACCACATCTACTTTGAGCCTTATTGGATTTGGCTCACCTCCAAAGCCACACCACTATGAAGTATGATTCAAATATATGTAATCAGTATGCATGTATAAATAAATAAAGTTTACCCAACATATGATTTTAAGATAAAACATCTCGTATCAACAATACGCAAACACACTTAACATATTTTGATACGAAAACTGTACATCGTAATAATAATAGATAAATACACTCGATGCATTGTTATTATTGAAACTTCATTTTATAAATGAGTTAAAATCCACCATCATCTCATAGTTCAACACAAAAAAATAGTCGATGTGATAAAAATATGGAATCACCTTTTGAAAATATTTATACTCCAAGTGAACGAATTACCTCCAAATTACTTATGCATAAACACACTCAATGTATTAGTAATACGAAAAATAAAATATTTCTCAAATACACCAAAAGATTTTTTTACATGTTTTAAAAATACACAACGCCAAATATGCAGTTTGAGAAATATAAGTGAAGGAGGTAAGAGAGAAGATAAAAGATGTGTAGAAAGGTGTATTTAAGAAGACAAAGGAGGGGTATTTATAGTTAATTTTTTTGCTTTCAGGACCCTCTTTGCCATCTCAAGTGCACCCTTATGAGGCTTCACTGACCACACCAGCAAACCCCCTACGAGATGTCAGCGAGATCTAAAGAGTCACAAATCCCCCCTATGCACACTTAAAGACCCTTTTACATCCACCATGGCGAGCCATTGATGTGCGTATGAAATATGCAATTATTCCATGAATATTTGACATTAAAATAAGAATTTATGACCTAATTATGTTCATTTTATTGAGTTATCGCACAATTATTATTTTTTGGAGTTATCGTGTATGTTTTGACGTGTTTTGGGTATTTCAAACTTAAACAAAAAATACTCATGTCAAGTGACACAATACGTGTGGTGTAAGGCAAGCAAATTAGCACATAAATACTTGTGCCCCGGCCCAATTCTATTGGCAACGCAACCTGACCCTCTCGAATCAAATTGTGCAATTTTGAAGATCAAATCGCATCGTGGCTGGGAGTATGTTGAGCCGCGGTGGTGACCTCTCAAGTTATAATTCAATTCCTATGTTTTAACCTATGCTGTAGTGGCCAAAATATGTGAGTTGCGGTCCACATAGAGTTTGTACAAATTCTGGACCTGATTTCTAGCATCCCAATTATAACCAAATCCTATTATGCCTAGGTTTTTTGTGTGAGTATAAATACATTATTAGAGTCCTAAATGAATGTATAGAAATTTACAGAAAAATATAAATAGAAATATACAAAATTATATAGAATTATAGAGAGAAAAATATACAGATTTTGAGAGTTAAACCAACCTTCATAGACCATTAGTCCAGCAGAGATTGAAGTGAAGAATTTCGAATAACATTTGAAGAACAAGATCAAGAGTTGAAGATTGAGTAATACTCATCAAGAGAATGAGTGTGTTATTTCTTTTCTTCTTTCTTCTAGTAATTTCAATATTTTCTTCAATTGTAAATATAGATTTGATAAACATCATGTCTAGCTAATTTTCTATTAATTTAGAAATTTTATGAACCCAATTTTCTAACATGTGTTGAACTAAATTATCTCCCATCTTTTAATTGAAATCTTCAATTATATTATTTGCTATGAGTTGAATTGTTAATTAATTGCTTGATCATCAATTAATCCATAGAGACATATAGATTATTTTGAGATAAGTATTTATATGTTTGTCTTGATCAAATAGCATACTTAGTTTCTAAGAGGTATAAATCGTATATATGTGATTCATGATTGATGTTCTTCATGAGTAATGATTTAATTTGCTTAGCATGAGAGTGAGATTAGGTTCACTTATTATATTGTATGTAGTTTACTTGAGAGAGAAATGCATGCATAGTTTAGAGTCAATTAATCATATAATTTATTGTTAATTATTTTGGGAGGAATTTAAGGATTCATATAAATAAGAGATTGGGGGATTAATAAGTACATAGGTTATCTGTCTCATATATAATTCTTTGCCACATTTAATTTCATAATTTTAGCTTTTATCTCTTATCGTCCAAATAGTATTAATAATATTCAAATTGGTACTTTGCTATCAGTTATACTTTTTTCTCTGTGGGTTCGACACTCGATCTTTAAATATTTATAACTTGTACACTTGTAGTTTTGAGTGGTCAGCCACCAACGAGACATCTGCAAGACCCCGGCGAGCTAGTTAAAATAAGTTTTTAAAGGCTAGGCTTCAATAAATAAAGAGTCATAAATACCCACCAACTAAGAGAAACAAATACAAGTAAAAACACATTTTAACATAGAATTTATATGCTCCCAACAACCTCGTGGTATGTGTAACATACGAACATAAGAAAATCACCATACATAGAGATAGATAAAATACTAAGTAAAATAAACAGACTTCATATTTTATACACGGGAATGTCAATAAAGACACGAAGGGACTTATAGAACTTACAATCTCCCTCTTTGGCTTTCAGTGGAAAAATACTGCACAACCTATACAAGATTAGCATCAAACACAATATATTCATGCAAGATGATCTAACGTAGTTCATTCCCATGAACAAACTCCATCATAGACAAGACACCCCTAACACATAGACTTTAATTGCATCGCCAATGATAGATTGTCCCCAGTGAGTAATTAAAGAAGGATAATGAAGAGCAGAAGAAGAAATAGAGAAGGACTGAAGAATAATGGTCCTATAGATCATATTGGCAAGTTTTATAAACTTACCATCAAGAATGGCATTAAGAAAATGTCCCTTAGCATTAAGCACATAAGAGACATTAGTGCAAGAAAAGAAGCAAACTAAAATCACTTGTAAAAGCATATGTCTAGGAGAGGAACTGTTAACAAAAATAGTGACCAATAAAAGAAGTGTCAAGTCTAGTAAGTCTGGTAGCCATGATAGACTGATTTCAAGTTTTGAGAAGCTCAAATTCATCAGAAAAGTTAGGACAAGTAAGGTTTTTATATTCGAAAGGAAGAATAGGAAAAGATGAATTTTTCAAATTTGGAAGAGATAAGAGGTCTAAGACATTATCTCTAGAAAATGTGACCTCACATGCCCTTAAAGCAAAAGAAATAGAGAAGCGACAAGTGCGATGAGCACGTATGACATAATAAAGCTCCACGAAAGTTGTAGGGTTGAAGGAGTAAGCAAGAAAACAAAAAGAGAGACAAGAAAAATATACAAACCTTTATTGGATGGAAGGAAACTCCTCAATTTGCATAGCATGCTCACAAAGGCAAAGGGAGACTTTTTAGGTTCGGACGTTGATCCATTGGGTGGAGAAGAGAGACCAGCTTCATCTTGAGTAACACAAAATCTTTTGGTTGTCTAGGCATATTATGGAGAGAAATAGGGGTAAAAGCATTTAAAAGAACTTTAGAAGATAGTAGGCAAAAGTAATTGATGATAGAAAGTATTTAGAAAATTATGTGGTTTGAAAAAAATGAGGAAAGTGGGTTTATATAAGAAATTCGTACATCTCGCGTACTCTTTGCAGAGGGGGTCAGTGAGGTACTCGTGAGTGTGTAAAACACAATCTCGACGAGACCTTAGCAAACCCCCAGCGAACGATAGGTGAGACCTCAGCGAAGGTGCTCGGCGAGCAACCCTAAAGGGTGAGGAGAGAGAATTTTTTTTAAAAAATTTAGGAAAAATCACAGGAAAATTCTTTTAAGCATATTAAAGCAAAGAAAGAAGAGTACAAGAAAAATAAATACATTTAAAGAAAAACACAAAACACATAAATAAACACAAACAGAAAATGCTACACGAAGAGAGAGAAAAGAAGAAATGACTCAAAAACAAACGAACTCACCCCCTTAAAATTGTGATCACACTGCATGCTTTAGTCTGAAAAAGAAATGATGAGGGGAAACAAGAGCATAATGTAATATGTGGTTCGTATGAGCATGTGGAGTATGAACCACTCAGAGTTCTTTACATTAGAAATTCTCGAATGACCTATTGAGTGGTCATACAAGCGACTAGGAAGGTTTTTAGAAAGTTTTGCCCTCTCTTCACTATGTTGTTGGTGTATAATACACCCAAAAATAGAATGCGCTAATGAACCACAGTAAGTACATCTTGAGAAGTCAGAATGAGAAGAGCAAGAGTAAGATCTCGTAGTACTAATTCGAGCATAACTTAGACACATGTTGGCAAGATGACCAACAGTATCACAAGAATGACAAGTACAAACCACAGAGAGAGAAGAACTGGGTCTTTGTCTTTGAGGAGTAACATGAGGAGGAGTGGGAGTGGTAGAAGTGCCTACATTGAGTCTCATACATGAGTGAGAACTCAAGTTCTCACATTGAGGTCTGATATGCCCACGCACACCACAGTGGTGACAAGAGGGGGTAAAGTGCATAGGTAGTAGTAATAGACTATCATCGGCACGACATGAAGAAGGAACAAGAGGTGAGATGTTCACCTTGCTACTAAGAAACTGGTTGAAATGACACTTGTGACTTACCTTTCATAGCAACTTTACCTTTTCTTTTGGCAGCAACAATCTTGTGATAAGGATATTCTATAACTAGTCTGTTGAAGAGAGGAGCAGTAGTAGAGGCATTAGTAGTAGAAGTAGAAGTTGCAGATTTAACAAAGAGAGAAGCAGTAGAAGGAGAAGAAGTTGCACAACCATCATTAGTAAAACTCAGTCCACATCTATCACTAGGAGTCTTGATCCGAACAAGGATTTCATCAAGCTTTTGATTACCCATCAGAAGTTTATTAATAGTGGTTCTAGAGTGTTCTAACTCCTTATCAAGGTTAGATTGCTTTGCACTCAAATATTAAGTAGATCATCATTTTTCTTAATGGATGTCTCAAGAAATTTAGCAAAATTTCCCAAACTTTGAACTCTATCTTGTAAAGTTAACAACTCCTCATATTTTTTAGATATGGCATGAGCAATGTATGTCTTTTCACTTTCCAGGATCTCAATCTTTTTTCCTAGAAGTGAGATTCTTTCAACTTCCTCTTTTGACAAATCCATACTAACTATCCAATTATCTATAACACTTGAGATTCTTCAGAGATTGTTTAAGGAATCTCATCCTTGACTTCTTTGACTCAGTTTCAATAATCATGTCATTAAATCTTTTTTGCATAATCTCACATTTCCTGGTGAGATCATCTCTATCAAGTAAGTGAGTGGACTACTTCTTGTCAAACTCATCTTTAAAAGTACTAAACTCCTTTTCTTTAGTCTCAAGGCTATCCAAAGCTTTCTTCCAAGCTTTCTCAATCTTAATGTGCTCCCTGAACAATTCGTTATAGGTATCCAAGAGCTCATTATGCTCATCTTCATCGAGGAATTTGGAAGATTGAGAGGTCGTACTGAAAGGATCATCGTTAGTCTCCATATAGGCTATAATGTTACTTTCATCCTCTTCCGAACTATGGCTACTATTTGAAATAGTAACCTATACCATTATGGCCTTCTTGCTAGATTCTCATCCCTTTAATCGACATCAAGCAGCATTGTGTACGCGTTTTTCAGACTTGTAACACTTGACATGTCTAGTGTAACTCCTAGACTGAGGTCTATCTTCATATTCTTCAGAGTCTTCAACTCTGGCTCTTGAATTTCTTTCCTAGAGCTTTCCCTTTTTGATATACCCGGAGCATTCCTTTTTCTCCTAAAGAATTTCTTAAACTATTTTGCTAACAAAGAAATTTCTTCTTCATCCATGCAAGATGAGTTATTACTGTCAACAGTGGTTTTAACTTTCCCTTTTAGAGTCTTGGTGGTCTTTAAGACAAGATTCTTTCCTTTATCAAGAGAAGTAGTTCTTTTGGGAATAAGGTGATGAATCTCAAAATCTTAAAGATCTCTAACAATCTCATTTACCTTCAAAGGTTCTCTTTTAAATATGGTCTCTATAGCAATGACTTTTTCTCTGAATTGAGGAGGAAGCCTATAAATAATATTCTCAGTTTGAAGTTCTTCATCAATTGGACAACCAAAGTTTTAGGAAGTATTGATGATGTCAGAGAAGCGGCCGTAAAAAAAAGTTAAAAGTTTCATCTTCCTCCATCTAAAGAAGTTCATAGTCCCTTTTAAGTCTCATCAACTTGGATTTCTTTACTGTAGAGGTACTCTCATGCATAATTTCCAAAATATTCCAAGCTTCCTTCAAAATAGTGCAAGCAGAAATCTGTTTGAATTCTTCTGAAATGACAACTCGAGTAAGTGCGTACAGTCCTTTACTGTTTCATTTGCACTCACGACTTTCCTCTTTCATCCATTCAATCATAGGTTTGGGAACAACTATTCCATCTTCAACAGTTTTCGTAGGAGGCATCTAGCCATTTTCTACTTGATACCAGACACGGTCTCCCATAGACCAAAAGAAACCCGCATTTGAGACTTCTAATAGGCATAGTTATACTCAATGAGAAGTGGAGGTCTACTTACATTCCCTCCTTTACTAGAGTCCATTCTATTGAAAAGTGAGTGTGTGTGAAAAGTACAAGAAACAGATCAACACCAGAGCGGTTAAGCCCAACAAGGGTGTATCGGCTTTGATAGAAACTAAGAGAAGTCCCAGCTTGGTGAACAACTTAGTCTAGGGGATACAGACACCCAAAGGACTTGCCCCTTTCATACAAGCAATAGAAAGTAATTAACATGTAACAAGTAATTGAAGATAAATAAATAAATAAGGTAGATATCAGATAAAGAAGTAAAAGTAGTTAATATTTTCCAATCTTAGTATATACTATATACGTTGTCACATAAATTATGGATACTCAGATTGTACTGACTTATGTAGAAGATCAATCAAATGCAATGTGGTAAACCCATTTAGGCTCCAATTTTAAGTGGTAACATTCACGAGTTATTTAAGGTAACCACTCAACAGCCAAATTTACTAAATGGAATAAAATAGTTATTATAGACGCGATAAAGATAAAACGTCAACTACCTCTATCAGTCAGAGACCACTTTTCCTAATTGCCTAGGCTGCTATCACCAACTCTCACTATAGCTACTTTGATCCTTATTAGATCCAGCTCACGTCTTGAGCCACACCACCACGTATTGTGATGCAAATACTTACAATCAGTATGCGTATACAAATAATATGCAGTTTACCCAAAATATGATTTTAGGATAAAACATCTAACATCAACAATACAGAAACACACTCGATGTATGTTCATACAAAAATCCCACTTCGTAATAACAATACAAAAATACACTCCATGTATTGTTATTACAAAATTTCGTTTTATAAATGAGTTTAATAAACTACACCACGACCTTGTAGTTCAATATAGAAAATCACTCGATGTGTTAAAATAACGTAATCATCTTTTAAAAATATTTAAATTTTAAGTTAACGAATCACCTTCGAATTACTAAAATGGAAACACACTTAACGTATTAATAATACGAGAAATAAAATATTTCTCAAATACACCAAAAGATATTTTTCACATGTTTTAAAAATACGCAATGCCAAATAGACAAGGGGAGAAATATATGTGAAAGGGATAAGAGAGAGGATAAGAAATGTATAGAAAGGTATACTTAAGAAGAGAGAGGAGGGTGTATTTATAGGACCCTAGTCGCCACCTTGCAACGTACCCCTATAATGTTTCATTGAAGACCCCAACGAAACCTCCCACAAGATGTTAGTGAGATCCAATGAGTCACAAATCTATTCTATGCACACTGGAGGACACTTCTTTGATCATTTCGAGAGAGTTACCAACGAGACCTCCGTGAGACCCTGGCAAGCCAATCAAAATAAGTTTTTTAAAGCAAAGCTTCACCAAATAAAAAGCCATAAATACTCACCAACTCAGAAAAACAAATACAAGTAAGAGCACATTTAATCATGCAAATTATATGTTTCGAACCACCTCATGGTGTGTGTATCATACAAAAGTGTTAAGATCTACTTGAGCATGTGTGATATTTATAAGAAGTAAAGCACCGTACCGTACATAGAAGTAGATAAAATACTAAGTAAAATAAACAGACTCTATGTTTTGCACATAACAATGCCAAAAAAGACACAAAGGGACTTAAACATTTCGTACATTCTCAATATGAGATACACTTAAGTCACCTTACAATCAAAACAAATTGAATAAAGTGTAAGCCAAAAAAGAAAATTTGAATAAAGTGTATGGCAAAAGTGATTCAAGTGTACCTCCTTGAAAAAAAAAACTTGGCTTAAGCATGTCTTAAGTGAAAGTTGGGAAATTTTTTTTTCATACAATGATAGTATAGAAAGAGTGAATACATTTTATGAGAGAGATGACTTAAATTCCTCTTGCCCCCTATTATTTAAGTTTTCGCACATTTCTCTTTCCCACATTAATCTATTATATATCTCTATCTCTATCCTACTATATTCACTATATTCGTACTAACGTAGTATAAAAAAATCTTAATTCTAGGTGTCTAATTTGTTCTGAATATAAGGTAGCAACAGATAGATATTAATGTTTTGATATCATTATTTCTAACTTAATGGTATTCCAGTGTAGCCAAGTTGTTATTCTAGTTTACTAAAATGAGAGTTTAAGATTGTAAAATCAAGCCTCACCAAATGTGTGTGTATAACTTAATTTTGATGAGAAAAAAACATTAAGTCCCCAAATTATTAAAATGGTACTTTTTGTACCAAAATGAATAATAATTAAAAGTAAAGCATTTATGTGCAATTAGTGAAACTTAAATGATGATTATTATTGTCATTTTAAGGCTCACAAGGTTAAAAAGGGAGGTGGCTGTAAACATATATTAATGGGATTTTTTTTTGTCAAGTTAATGGGATATGTTTGACAATCTTGAAATTTGCAAATCCCAAAAATGTTAATTACATATTTTTTTAAAGCAAATAATACTTAGTGTAATCAAATTTATGATTTGAAATGAAAGAAATATGAGCCTTACAACTAGAATACTATATGAAACTGTTAATGTCATATTTTTTTTTTAATAATTAAATTACTCATATATCCATAATATTAATGACATTATTAATACAAGTTGTTTAAGCTTCATTTTCAATTTATACAAGTATTTTTTTATTAAATTCCATTTTTTTTAAAAGGGGCACTAAAGTCCCCTTCTTTTTTATTAATAAGAGAAAACACACTCACACACACGGGTGGGATTCGAACTTGGGTTCCTTGGTGGGGGAATTGGGAGGCTTACTACCTGAACCATAAAAGATTCCCAAAATTAACTCCTTGTACTACAAATCTATTGTTTAGGATAACTTTAATAATTTGATATATTTTTTATAATTTGATTTAGTAGTTATCGATGTACTTTTATATTGAATAAATTAAACTTACCTTTTACAAAACTTGACAAAAAAAATTCCATTAATGTCCCTCCCATTTAAACAAGTAGGTCCTTGCAAATAATTAAAAGTTGTCAAACATACTTCAATCTATCAAGCGTCGTTTTGAGAGTATAGGGTGCCGTTTTGAGAGTCTTCTACATATTTCTATTAAGCTTTTTTGCCTTTTGCCTATTTTCCTCATTAATGCCGATTATCGACATGCTTTTTAGATCCATTTTGCTTCATCATTAGGTTAACTTTACCTTTGAATTTTCTTTTCTCATTTGTTTTCACCTTCATTAAATAAGGATTTCAGTCTCAAATTTCTCAAGTATATTTCTATCTCCCCTTTAATAAATACCACAAAATTTTTTATGGTTTATTTCATTCCACATAGATTTAGATTTAGTATGATATTTTCTTCGCTTAAATCTGATTTATGTTGACTTTTGATATATTTTGCAATATTTTGGTAAGTTTTTTCCCAAGATCTAAATATAGAATAATATATATTATATTATTATTATTACGAGTTTCGTTATGGTTTACAAATCAAAGACCTCAAGCCTTCAAAGATCAAATTTTATTGAAGATTTATCATATTGTCAGTTGGAAAAACTAAGCTTAGATGGAGACCAGAAAGAGCTAAAGAAAAATTCTCAAAAAAATTTACTCCTTGTACTACAAATCTATTGTTACGGTTCTCAAGATAACTTTAATAATTTGATATATTTTTGATAATTTAATTTAGTAGTTATCAATGTACTTTTATATTGAATGAATGAAACTTACCTTTTACATAACTTGACAAAAAAAAATTCCATTAATGACAATAATTTTCTTCATTTAAACCTCACTAATTCCACATGAATGCTTTACTTTTAATTAATGTTCATTTGGTACTAAAAGGTACCATTTTAACAATTTACATACTAGTGTACTATTAATAACTTAAGAGATAATGGATACCAAAACATTAATATCAATACTAATAGGATACCGGACCCCTATTTCTTTGTCCAAAAGGGTCCTAATTCTATTGTGAGAGGTTCTGAGTAGTTAACAATTTCATACACAAAATATTTCGATGTGATTAATTTAATTAGCTTTATGACCCAATTGATTTTCATGTTCATTCGTGAATCGATTTGCAACAATTAGAAGAAATCTAAAAGCTCGCCGAAAGCATGCCAATTCCACATTAAATTACACATAATATGTATTTTTTGGTACTTATTTTGATATTTAAAAATGCATAAGAAAGGATAAATAGGTTCACAAGTGTTACAAAAAAATATTGCAAAATTATCTAAAATAACACTCCTAAAATTTATAACAACAAAAATAACACCTATACTTTGAATTTTTGAGAAGGATATAAATTAGCATTAAGGAGTACTATTTTTATTATTATAAATTTTAGGTATGTTAGTTTTGTGATTTTTTAAATGAACATTTATATGCAATGTAATAGTTTTTAAGATATGTTACTATATCATTCCTGTACTACCTTATCAGTTATCACTATCATCTATATATATTTTTAAGTTCTAACGAGTGGCTGCAGCCGAAAAACAAATAACTTTATACACTGCGGTGTCGGCAATTGAGGTGATCAATTTAGGTCACAGAGATTAATGAGAGTAAGGCTATTGGGCAAACAATAATATACAAGAGCATATGGGATGAATAATGAAGAGTGGGGGAATTAGCAGTGGGAAATTAATTGGTAATATGCCTTTCTTGTTTATCCAAATAGAAATCTTATTCTGGTGAAAAAGTTCTGGGTTTTTCTTCGAGTCAGAGAAGAAGCGGTAGGAGCAGATTGAATACAACAATTCTAATGCTTTGGGGCAAGCGGAAGTGGTAATATTAATTTATAGGATTTTTTCTTGCTTGCATCAATTAAACAAACGTGTGATTAGTTGTGATTTATTAATTTAATATTCAAATTTTTAAGAAACTATTTTCACTGAACTTGACCTAAATCTTTTATTCTAGAATTGTTAGATATTTTATTTAATTGATTTATTTATTAAATTTACGAGCTTAAAATTTTTTGCTGTTTAATTTATTCTAAGATATACTTTGCACTTATTTTATTTATGCTAACTTTTTATTTGCTAAGGTTGATGTGTTCAGTATTATGTGTGACATGACTCTACCAAAATGTTGTTCAAATTAGACACGATATCTTGAAAGACTATGAAAAAGAGCGATGACTCACTAGTATAATACATTGAAGCGTTATTTGTGTAAGTATAGTCTAAGATCTGTATTATATTTAATATTATCTTTTACAGTAGATAGGTTAGGTGGTCTGAGTACCGATAATTTTTCTCTTAAGTCATGTTTGGCTTAAGTCTATCTTGCTCGGACACGAATAAAAGTATTGGATACAGATACATATTCTAAGATCAGGTACGTGAATTTTAAAATTTTAAGATACAAAAATATGTGTTCAATATTTGAATACTGACACTTAAACACAAAAAATTATTATATTAAGTTATATATATATATATATGGATACATACATCTACATATATGTATACATACATATGTATGTATACATATATGTATATACATAAAAAATTTATATATATATATATATATATATATATAGTTATTGGATTATTTTAATTAGATTTACTTTTTACATATATATACGTACATACACAAAGATTTAAGTAGTTATTAGATTATATTAATTAGATTTACTTTTTACTTTTTAATTTATATTATTTTTATTAATAAATTTATAATTACCGTATTAATGTTAGGTGAAAGTCTTTTTTTAAAGGTGAGTTCTTGATGCCCAGCCCATAAATAACTAAATAAAAGGCCCAAATAAATAAATTAAAAAAACCAATCTTAAGTTTTGCTAATGTCCTAAATGATCAAAGTTAACTTTTTCAGAGCTGGCATCTTGTTTTTCTTCTTCATGCCATCGTCATTTTCTTGTTCTTATTCTTCTTTTCATGTTTCTCTTTGCCATTCCTCATCATGGCTTCAACTTCTATAGCCATGTCAGAAATTTTTTGCCAAATTGGATACATATTTTGTACTAGTGTTGGTGTCATGTCGACACTAGTACGGTGAGGTAAACCACCGAGTCCAAGTAACATAGGCCTAGGTTGTGTAGGTTATGTGGTTTAATTTTTAATTCATAAAAATTTGAGTTTTAACTTATTCACCTATCTAAAATGTTGGTATTTGTTTGGGGTTGTTAGTTTGGAAGAGAAATATATACCTAATAGAGGCAAAAATTGGTTTTATGCTGCTGTCACTTGTTAAGTGGCTTCAATTTTATATGCTTATAAAATTGATTTGTAATGACAATTCACAATGTAATTTGAATTAAGCTAACGAGTTGTAGTTTAAAGGCATGTAATTTATTTAGACATGTAAAATGTTTGGGTTCAAGTTATAGTTATTTGAAGAAAAATTAATTAGAATTAAATAAAACAACAATTTGGCTTTTTTTTTTTTTTTTTCCTTTTCCTTTGTAATCAATTTTATCCCTTGTTTGAGTGATTATTAGTTTATCACTAACTTTCTCTAATGTAAACCCTGCCTTTAACTAATTGAAGTTAAAATCAAAGCCCTATCAACTCACTAAAAGTCGATAGGTGTTTCACCTGTGATTAAACTATAAGGCTGTGTCCAATACTGGTAAACCTAAAAACCCTCTATTTCCCTTTATTCTCAAACTACATATATTTTCATTTTTTTATTCCACTCTAAAATAATAACTAAGCATGTAACACAATTTGCTATGTCCTAACATGCTACAATAAAAGGGTATCTGACTTCTTAGCATTATCCTGTCAAATTTGTGAAAGAGTCCAAAGGCATAAGTTAATGAGCTTTCCCTCTATCCCAAAAACTTGACATTCCAATCTCTTATAAAACTCATTATTATCTTGTATCTTTTCATTATAGGGCACATCATAATATTCCCTAAGTTGTTCATGTAATTATTAGTGATACAAATTGTTATATGACGTCTTTGAAAACATAATTAGTGAAGTTTTCAATGCGATTGATTTTCATTAGTGCGAGTGACATCATTATATATATGTTTTAGGGAAAATGATACTATTCAGGCAAAGATGGGTTAATGGAGAATTTGATTATATTTCTTTAATTACTTTGAGGGCAGATATACTTAGGCAATTAAGGTCATGTTTGATAATGATTACGATTTATGATTAACTAAATTAATTTATAATTTGTGATTATTTTTTGTAAAAATAATCATCAATGTGTTTTGTTGAATGCAACAGTTGAAGGTATTGTGTTGGTAGGATGGTACCTTGGTTGACAAGGTTTACAATTTTCTCGTTAGCTTTCAACACGAGTCTTTATGGTTTCAATTTCCCTCTTATATAGTAAATTTGAAAGCAAGGGTCCCTCATTGCCTATATGAGGGCCACGTGGCTGGTACTAGATCATATAGACATTCAAGATTATTGAGATCTATGCTTTCTGACAGTTGGTATAAGAAGTCATTGTCTTATTTTTTGGTATTCGAAACTTTTGGGGTCGAAGACTTGAGGTTGAAGCATAAAGGTAGAAGGGTTGATAGTTTGATGTTCGAGGGGCTAGGTCATTGCGATGGTTGAGGACTCCATTTAGGATTCCTCGTCCTAGGTACATATTTAGGATCTTCCAATAGTGAGTCCTCCTACTTTGTGAGTTTTCTTGGTTATTCATAATCAAAGATTCTCAAAGTACTTTCCAAAGTCTTTGTCGGGTTCTTTTCATCTCATCCTTTCAACGGCCCAATGATGAGACATGAAAGTTTAGCACCTAACCTACACAACCTCCTTGGTACACTTGTTTTCAGGAGCTTCCTCTCAAGGATGGGGTATGATTCCAATCCCAAGGCTTTTTAGGGAAGTGATGTTTTCTAGTAGTTTAGCACCTTTTAGCTTCTTCCAAATGTTTGGAGGGCATTATATGGTTTGGGGAACATTGTCCATAAGTTCAAGATTCCCTTAACATCTACTGATATTCGTCGCTAATACCACTTTCAGTTCATAGCGAGACAGATTCAGGAAGATACTATTTAAGTCCCAACATGAATCAAAGAGCAATCCCTGAAAGATTGGTCTAGGGGTTTAATGGACCACGACAAGGAACAAAAAGATAATTTTTTCTATATCAATGGCCTTTAGGGAAGTTTAGTAGAAGATCGGTAAGATGATGATTTACTTCCCATATTATGTGGGGATATAGGTAGAATGTTATTTAATGTGTTTTTTTTTTTTTTTTTTTTTTGGGCATTGTTTTGATACCTAATTGTTGCTTTATTTTTCAGATCTTATTTTAGGTTGAGGTGGATTCTTACTGATTCGGCTCTTAGTCAATCATTCATGTTGAATTGCACAAATTGGTATAACATTTCCAACCATTTGTTTCATTCAGTTCTCGATCCTTCTAGGTTGGAGAAAGTTGTTTCTTCAACATCTTCCAGTCCCATCAGGTATTCTTACAATTGATTTAAGGGAATTTAAAATTTTGAGGCTTAAGAAAGATGCAAAACTTGTTTGTGGCTCTAGAGCTGTCGGTATTTTTGAAGACAAGATGGTTGATTTCTTGCTTTTGTGGTTGTATACAGAGCCCAAGGTTCCATAAATGGCCAGTGGAACATTTGCTGAAAATATGGCTAAGAGATATGCTGAGAAACAGGCAAAGAAGCTTGCTGCACAGAAAAGTGTTGATAAGGGAAAACAAACTATTGAAGGAGAATTTTCCCTAAAGAAAAAGGCTGATGTGATGGAAAAATGTGCTTGCGATGCCTCCATTCTTGTTGAGACTCAAGCCTTACCTCGAAGAACAGAAGTCTCAAAAAGGGCCCGCACTGAGGTCACAACCTTTGGAGATGAGGGTAGTGGACTACCCTTAGAGGTCATGGTGAGTCTAAAGCCTTTGGGTAGTCAATATGCCAATTTTGAGCAAAGAGGCTCTATTTTGAATGATCCCAAGGTTGCTGCAGGCATAGCCTCGAAGCTTCTACTACCGAATGATAGAAAGAAACTCCAAGCTCAAAGCTCTTCAGCCTTTAGGAACTTTGCCTATCATACTCATCTCCAAGTAAGATTTTAACTTCACTTTTGTTATTTTTCACTGCGTGTATTATTCACATTTACTCATCTTATGTCTTTTGCAGAATCTTCAATGTCAAGTTTTTATGCTTGAGACTTGGGAGGATTATCGGGATAAAGCTTTGAAGTATGATACTGATACAAAGGCTTTGTCCCAAGAGCTAGATAGAGTTAAAGGGGAGTTGATCAAATCTCAAAAAAGGGTTGAAGACTCCATATCATATTTAGGTATTATGAAGCTATGTAGGGATCAATTAAAAAAAGAGCTTGAAGAGAAAAATAGGGAGTTTTTAATCCTTGAGTCTAGTAAGAAGTCTTATGAGGAACTTCTCGAGGATTTTAGGAGGCAATTGAAAGAGAAAGATAAGATTATTTCTAATCAATTTTCCAGGATTGAGGAGCTGGATGATCAAATTATTGACGCTGAGATGCGAGTTGGATGGGGTTTAAAATGCGATGCTATTGCAAAAGGATACCCTAACATCTGGCCTGAGATAGTTGATCCTATAGCTAACGGATCCTCGATCGAGGTTGCTCCCTCTTTGAGTGTAGACCCTGTGGTTCATCCAGGCTTGGTGGACTCTTCTGGTGTTTCTGGTGGTGAGACTAACGTTTGTGCAACTCCTCCATCTCATGAGGCTTCCCTTAAAGTCAAAGTAGAGGTTCCGACACCTATAGTTCAAAATTTTAATCCTTCTATCCCAAGGGAACACTTATTTATGCATTAGAAGTTTAATGTTTTATGGTCATGTGTGTAGGCTTGTTATGCACATTTCATTTTGTGGTTCACAAGACTTACTTTATTTTTGTTATCTTTTTTATTTCACAATTATCTTTATTTGGAATGCATGTTAAATTGGGATTTTCTATATTTGATAAAGGTTCTTTTTCTTTAACTTCAACTTGTTTAAGGTTGATTAAATGTCAAAGTTTGTGATGCTTATGGCATTTTTGTAATGAACTGCTTTAAATTGTCAAAGTTAGGTTGCTGTTTACTGTTATTCAAAGTAGATTATGACAAATGTTTTGAAATTATTAAATGGCTCAACCACTTTTCTTTGCTTATTTATATGTTAGTGTTTGCAAGAATTTCCACGACTAGATTTCTTTCTCAAGGGTCATAAAAGTTTCATAAACTTTATGTTAGGATCCTCTTGAATTCAATTTCTTTGTACAATGAATTAGTTTATTTTTTCATTCCATCGGGATTATATTTCAACTATATTATTTGATTTGATTTGAATGCTATTAGTTTTCTAGCAAACAATTATACCATAGAGGTAATTAGGTATCTTTGAGAGAAGTATTTAATTATTTGTTTTGATTGAATAGCATGCATGGATTCTAACATGAGAGGTATGATTCATGTGTATGTGGTCCTAATTGATGTTCTTAATGAGTAGTAGTGCAATCTAGTGGGCATGAGACTGTGATTAGGTTAAATTCATATATTGTGTGTAGTTTACTTGAGAGAGAATGCATGCATATGTTAAAGTCAATTGATCATATAATTTGTTTGGCAATTTCTTGGGATGGTTGATTAATTCTTCTATAGGAAATTAAGGGAGAATGGAATCCTGTGACTCTTTTGTGCTTAATTTGTTAGTATGGGTGTATTAGATCAAATATTATAAATATTATATTTTTGTTATTTTTATTATTTTTACCTATCAGTTTCTTTAGCCTAAATAGATTAGTGTAATTATAGTTTGGTACTCAAATATATATTAATCCAATCCTTTTGGGTACGAAAATTCGATCTTTAAATACTTATTATTTGTACACTGACCCATATATTTGCGGTTTAGCGTGAACAAGTCACCATGAATGTTGACCTGACTAGCTCCTAACCCTTTCAACTCTTTTAGAGCTATGAGAACAGCCTCATACTCTACCACGTTATTTGTGGCCAGGAATTGGACTCTTATACATTATTCTATCAACCCTCCTTCCGGTGTGAATATTACTAACCCCATTTTGACTCCTTTTGCGTTACACATGTCATCAACAAATACTTCCCAAGGTTTTTCTTCAGCTATTACTCTTTGAACACACAAGATTCCCTTCACAACCTCTTCCTCATTTAACCATTCAACTATAAAGTCTGCCACTACTGACCATTTGATTCCTGGCAGGGTGGTATTTATTATCGAACTTACTAAGTTGAATGGCTATATGTGCTAGCCTCTATGATAGGTCAGGATTTTGAACACATTCTTTAGAGGATAAAATGTTAAGACAACCACTACATTCCCTCCAAAATAATGTCTCAACTTTTTAGCTATCATTCTCAAAGCGAATACTAGTTGTTCTAATGTAGGGTACCATTAATAAGGTATAATTAATGCTTGGCTAACATAATATACGAGTTGCTTCCCTTTCTCTCTTTCAACAACATTGCATTCATTGCTTATTTCTTGACTAACAAGTATAAGAAGAACATCACTTTACAATGGCACTTTCCCTAAATATTCCTTGATGGATTGAAAGGCCTTTTCACACTTTTCACTCCATTAATAATCTTTGTTCTTCTTTAACGTTTGGAAAAAAGGGAGGCACTTGTCTATACTTTTGGATATAAACCTACTTAGTATTGCTACATGTGCATTCAACTGTTGCACCGCTTTAATGTTACTTGGGGATCTCATATTTGACAACGCATTGATTTTATCAAGATTGGCTTTTATCCCTCGAATAGTTATCAAATATCCCAAGAATTTTTTTGGGTTTAGTTTCAAATTATATTTTCTTAACACTCCAAACTTTTCTTCCAAGTCCTATACATGATCTTTTGGATTTTTCAACTTTATTATCATGTCATCGACATAAACTTCCATGTTTCTTCCAATTGGAATCTTAAACATCGTATTGACAAGAAGATGGTACGTTTCCACAACATTCTTAAGGCCAAATGACATTCTTGTGTAGAAAAATGTTTCCCCGTTAGTTACAAAAGATGTTTTCTCTTCATCTTCAGGGTGCATACAAATCTGGTGGTATCCAAAAAATGCATCCATGAATCTCATTAGGCCGAATCCTACCATTGCTCAACCAATTAGGTGTAACTTTATTAACATCAGTAAGATCAACACAAATTCATGCCTCACCTCCTGCCTTAGGGACCAAGACCACATTAGATCGGCAAGTTGAATAATCAATCTCTCTAACCCATTTAACATCTCTTACGAAGCTCACTTGTTTCTTTATAATTTCATTCTTTTCTCATGAGTACTTTCTTTTGCATTGCTTTATCGACCTCATTTCGGTTGACATTGATCTTATGAGTGATAACATCTAAGTGTTTCCTCGGCATGTTAGCAGCACTCCATGCGAAGATATCGTAATTCGTCCTTAAACAATCACTAAGCTCTATCTTAATTTTCTCTTCCAACTTGCCACTGATCTTAACAAACTCCCCTTGTTTTCTTCTAATTGTAGAAGTTCAATTTTCAAAGTCACTATATTAACTAAATCCAATTTGGTTGGGACCTCATTGCTCCTATCCTTTTATTGTTATTTGAGTTGGACTCTTTTGAATATAGAATTGTAACAACTTCTTGCCCCTTCTTGATCTCCTTTCAGGGTAGCTACCTCTAATGTAGTCAGATACTTAATCATTTGATGTAAGGTATATGATATTGCTTATAATTGATGTAACCAAGGCTTTCCCAAGATAATGTTATATGAAGATTGTATGTCCAACACCTCAAAATTCATCAATACTATTTCACTTGGCAGTGAAACTTGCAAACATATAGTCCCTACTGAAATTGTTATGCTTCCATTGAATCCAACCAAAGGTAATTCTTTCCTTGTTATCTCTTTAGACCAAACTCCCATTTCTCTTAACATGGTCAAATACACAAGGTCGGTTGTGCTACCATTATCTACCAATACTCTTCGTATTTCACAATTTGTCACATGCACTGTGATGACTAAAGGATCATCATATGGGGGAAGCAGGTTCTCTTGGATGAAAATGATTGGACAAGTGGGCTCTTGTTTCAAGCTAAATGTTGGTTGAGAGCCTCTTGCGCCTTTCCAAGCATGGCGCTTGGGTGAGTTAGATGTGAGACCATACATGCTTTGTCTCCTAGGTATAGTGTGCACTATCATTACATTTCCATCATTTTGATTAGCTCATTCTTCCCTCATAGGTGGCAAGGTTGGTTTTCACCACCTCTAGTTGGGTTCGTCCTTCTTTCCCTAACTTTCTCACCATTTACCAATTTTAGTAAATGCCCTTAGGATAGTAACAACTCTATTTCCCTCTTCAAATGCTTGCAAACACTTATCCATTGTCTAGTTGTCTAACTTATATATGTAGGCCGGTGGACTTGTTAATTGCCATCAATGTGACTAACAGCTTTAGCCAGCATCATTCTAAGTGGAAGCTCACAGAATAGGGATAGCAACTTTCCCATAGACCTATATTACTTGTCTCTTGTAACCTTTATAAGAAAGGCAAGGGAACTGACCTTTCCTTGCCTTGCCTATCCTAGGGGCCCTTATTCTTGGATTAACACCGTGACCTTCACTTTCACCAATGTTCCTTCGTTCCTTATACAATCTAGTTCCCATTTCCTTTTTCTAGATTTGCAAACTTAAGGTCTTCCTTGTAAACGGCTTCCAAAGATCTAAGTGTTGTCTTTTTTAATTCTTCGAACGAGCCAGAAGGCTGCAAGACTCACTTCCTAAATGCTTCTATTACAATCGAGCCTTGGCAATCAAATATCTCTAAGTTCTCAGCTTTGAACCATTTCATAAAACTTTCAATTGTTTGTCTAGAGCATTGAATGATGGAAAACAAGTGATGCGACTCCTTTTTTATGGGCTTCTTGCTAGCATAATTAGTCATGAAGGCCTTGACAAACTGACTAAAGCTAGAAATGCTTCGTGCAGGCAAGTCATTAAACCACTTATGGGCATTATCTTGCAAGGAGGAAGCGAAGGTCGTGCACATCATGGCCTTTCATGTGTTGGGAGATAAGCAAACTAGGGTCATTGAGGTTTTGAAGTGTAACATAGGAGCTATTGGGTCCATCATTCCACGATAAATCGAGCATTGAGGGGCTATGAATTTATTAGGTGGGATTGTGGCCTCTATTTCATCATTGAATGCCGACACTACCAACTAGTACAAACCTTTTCTATGTCATGTTGCGTTATTTCTCCTTATTGGTTCTTGAGCTATTCCTTGATGAGTGCTTGAAAAGTGCTAATATATCGCGATTTATTGCTCTTAATTATAATAAATATATTTAAATACAATGCTTTTATTTAATCATTTGCTTAAATCTATCAATTCGAAATCATAACTATATTTTTGTGTATTTTAAGTATTTTTACCTTCAAAAGTGATAAAGAATGTAAACATGAAAAAACGAGAAACTTGAAGTACGCAAATAGCAACCTAGGAGAAAAAAAGAACTAAGGCATGTAAGCCTTACATCATAAGCCAACCAGTTTGTAAGGGTTACATATGAAGCCACACAAAACACGTGCTACGGTGGATAAAAATGTGTGATATTGCACCCAAACCTTGGGTTACTATACTAACGTGTAAATTAGATTGTACTGTGGCAGGAGAAAATGTGTGCCACAGTTCACGACTCTCAAGTTTTACTATTGGGTGTGTTTTTAGCCTTATGGCCCGGCGGATAAAATTGTGTGCCACAATGCACGTACAATTTTGAAGAGTTTGAGTTTTATGTAACCCTGTACACCTATAAATATCCCATTAAATTTCCAACTCAAACACACAATTTCTACAAAACATAACCATGTTTTTTGAGCTTTTTCACATCCTAGCAAGAAAGATAGGCACATATAAGGAGACAAGAAGTTGTTGAAGATCAAAGATCAAGCTTTTAGGGAAGGAAATGCCATCTAAACCGTTTGTGGTATCTAGATCTAGGTTACTTGTTGTTTTAGATATTTGTTCTTCTTATTTCCTCTCTAGTATGTATGTTAGATTATATCTTTCTATGAATAAGAATCTAAACATGTCTCGCTAAATTTATTATGAGTGTTTAGTCGTGTTTCCATAGTTACTTAGATTTATTATGTTAAATGTTTTAATTTTATAAAATAAATAAAGTTTGTCTTTTTGATTAAGAGTGGGTTTATATATTTATTTGTAAATTTTCATGAGCCAATTTGATGTTCATAAATAAGTTAAAAAATCTCTAAGAATTAAGTTTTAAGAATGCCACCTTGACTTTATTTTAAAAAACTTAAGCAAAAATTCAATTTAATGACCTAGTAATGGCACTAGGTTGATTGATATAATTTTCCTTGTACATAATTTGATTGCTAGTTGATATACTCGATCTGTAGGACATTGGTTAGTTAATAACCAAAGAAAGCTATTTGATTTGTAGGAATCTTAGTAAATAAAAGAAAAGCCAGTAATCTTTATTTATAAGTTTGTTCATGCTAATTCATCATAATATTTTGATGCAAGTATGGTTAAGTAAGCTAAATGTCCATATACTCTCCATTGATTATTATCAACCTTTTTAAGCTAGTTTTAAATTGAATTACTGTTTTCTTTGTTTGTTTTCCATCTCTCTTTGCGATATGATTTATTACTTTTCTATTAGTTTTTAGAATTTTAAATAAGCTAGAAGGATTATTTAAGACTACTGCAATTTCTTGAGAGATCGACCTCGGAGACTTAACTATCGCTTGCTACAAATGATTTGTACGCCTGCAAGTATTAAAATTTACATATCATTCCTCCATTTGTTTAATTCAATTTTCCCACTCATTGTTATCCCCTTTGTCTCTTTAGGGGCTGTTGGCACAACCTCTAAAGCATGCTTAGCAAGAGCCATGACCTCATTAGGAACCCCAATATCCTAGCGAGGTAGTTTCCTGGCTTGTCAAAATTGCTTGCTTCGTCTGCATGGACATGGTCATCCCCACCCATCTCTTCCTTAGGCTAATTTATTTTGGGCTCACTATAAAATTGTAGGGCCAATAGTTCACCTAGTTCTTGATTTTCTTGTTGCATTTGGTTCATGGTCCGTTGCAAGAAATTAGGCTATCTCTAAATGATCTCTAGTACAATAGGTTCCTCATACTCGGACTAGTTATTAAGGTTGGGTTACTAGTGCTGAAAATTGGGGACATGCTTGAACGACCTTAAGGGGTTGATCGTTCTAAACAGCCAGAGAGGAAGAATATAGGATTGGGGTGACAGAGGAGCATTATCTTCATCAAAAGATTTTCTTTGTTGGCTAGAATACCTATGTTCAAGTTAGAAATTGTTCTCTTCGTTTGGATGTCCTAAACCAAGACAAAAACTATCTGATTAGTCACATAACTGCCAACTATTAGGCGGACGACCTACCATGCTTGTTTGATAAGGACCATTAGTTATTCCTTCCATATTGAGAGAGTTCGAGACATGGTGCATAACAGTGGAAAGGTGATACATACAACTTAGGAATCACACTTCTCATACAAGCAGCGAAAAAGTAAACAAATTAATAATTTAACAGGCAAAAAAGATAGGAAAGAAACAACCATATTACAATTATCACAATAGAGTATACAATAAAATAATAAATGTTTTCCAGTCATAGAAAAACTTTCATATGTTGGTACATTCTTGAATAACTCAATCATTGTACTAACTCAAACAACAAAGCATATAAACACAACAATATAACGTATGAACTCCACTTAGGTACCGTCCCAAAGTGGTAACATCCATGAGTTGCTTAAAGCAACCACTCTTTAGCAAGTTCACTATGTAAGTAAATCACTAGTAATAAAACCTAGAAATATATGCTAATACCTCTATCAGTTGGAGCCATGCTCAACTTCCGCTAAGTTGCCCTCGTCTGTTATCTCTATAGCAACTGTGATCCACAGGCTGAATTTGTTTCTTCTCTAGAATCTCACCATCACGTGATATGGTACAATCACCAACAGTCAGTTTACTGAAACCTAGGGTAATGGAAACTCTCATGCACATGTACCTAGCATACATTGATACAGAACTCTTAAATCACGAATCAATAACACAAAAACACACTAAATGTATCAATAATCCAAAAGTTAGAAAAATAAATTTTCTCATTGAAAATTCGAGTTTTTAATTTGACAGCATCTTTCCTATGTTTTTTAATTGTTAAGAAATTTTGAATTTAGGGGGTATTTATAAAAATCCTTCGAGCTTCTAGTGAGCTTGTTAGAGTCCTTGTAGACCCTTCACTGGATATGCAGCAAGCCATTAGGGAACCCTACAATGAGTATAAAGGCTTTCACAACGAGGGTAATAGCTATCAACAACCCCTTTGCCACTGCCTCATAAATACCTTGCTAATGCAACAGTGAGCATTTGGCGAGCATAGAAAAAAATTATTTTAATTTCAAAATTTGCTTAAGTTAATTTTTCACAAATACTCGATCAGTGAAAAAGCAATGCAAGTAAAAACATAACTTAGCATGCAAGCTATATGCTCCCAATGAACCTGTGGTGTATGCATCATGCAAACATACAAAGTGTCAAGTCTTAAGTGAGTGTGTGCAATACTGAATCGTTTATACATGTCCCTACATAAAGGAGCACAAAAACTTGAGTAAAATAATAGACTATGTATTTTGTACACGAGAATGCCAACGCAAGACACAAAGGACTTATAGGACTTAAAATCTCCACCTTTGACTTTTCATATCAAAATACTGCACAACCTATATAGACATGCATCAAACATAATTTATTCATACAAGATGACCTAAAAAAGTTTATTCCCATGAATAAACTTTGACATAACTAGTTATCCTTAACACACCTACTTCAAGTGCAACCATCTTGTTGTGCTTCATCCATCTTTATGAATCAACACATCCATCTTGACGTGAACTCAAAACTACATGTATAAACTCTAACTCCACCTAAGTTGCAAGGTTTCTAGCTATACCTGTATCCTGTACACACGAAACAACATATACTCATGAACGTATCATGCAAACTTATGTGTAGTATAACTAAATATTATCATGTCATCCTAACATAGGTATACACCGATAGGCTAAGCACACACAAACATGAAAATTTCCCCTAACTTCATACGATACAATACTCCCATTAAATGTATGAGAGTTAGATAAAACAAATGAAATGTAATCTACACTCATATCCTCATGTAGTACAATAAGTATGTTGTGCAACCCAAACATCTCCCTCTTTTTTGACATACGTGCGAATAAAAACACGTAATATAGACAACTCCTTTTTATTAATTAAGATTTTTGAAGTACAAAAGCATAAAAGGAAGTACAAGAAAACCATTAAAAAAAATTATCATCAATTGCTCCATCCTCTACATCATCCTGAGTAGCTCCATTGGGTCCAACTCCATTAACTACAAGGTTAGGTTAAAGAGAGAAATTGAAGACGTTAGACTCAAAAGGAATATCATCAAATAGGCTCATAAGAAAGGCAGTGGCTACCCTGGCAGGAACATCAGCATTAGCTTTGGAACCTCCTCCATTGTGCTAGGGTCTAACAGACTTAGAAATGTAGGATCTTTAAGTATCATGTCTAGAGGGAGGACGCTCTAGTCTGAAGACCTTATCACTCAATTGTAGAATGATCTGTTTGAGGAACCCAACCTCCTGTCCAAACTCATTAAGACAAGTCTAAACACCTTTCAACTCCTTACCCAACAAGCTAACCTCTTTTCTAATCAAAGCAACATTTTCAAACTAATAATTGAAAGAAGAAGAGGAAACAACAAGAGTATGAGTGTTTGTAGAAGTAGAAGCACTCTGAGAGGATGGAACAAAAGGTCCAATAGAAGAAGAACCAAGAGTAGATGGTAGAGAAGTATGTAAAGTTTATGAGTGTTGGCAATTTTGGTGGACAAAATATTTGATTGTGATCTAGTATCTCGACTCGTTGTTAAGTCAATCAATCAAAGCCAAAGAAACTAATGAGCTCTCAGTACATATGAATTAGGTAAAAATATATGTTTCATGCATCTACTAACACACAATAATGCGCGTATACTTAGAAGAATTTTGTTCACACAGTTAGATAGATAAAGGTTAGATCAATCGAGGCTCGATTGACTTCAATCTAGTTGTCTTGGGTTTGAAAAATGCATGGTTAGATCAATCGATGATTGGGTCAATCGATCGAGGGTCTTTCATCATTGGTAAGTCGATCGAGCCAGTTTTTTAGTTTCACTGGAACTCTTTTTTAATTCAGCCCATATGTTATTTTTACCAATTTGACCCTATTTAATTGTGAAAGCTGAATGCTTGTATGAGCACAATTGTCCTTTATTATTAATTCTCATTTAGGTCAAATTGGACTCTATATAAACAACTTTTGTTGGAGAAAAATACACCACATTGAACATAATATTTTCTACATCTAATTGAGTTTTTAAAAGAAAAACCCTCTTCTCTTCATCTATTAATCTTAGGCATTTTATTGATTTAATTATTTAAATATATTGTGTGGTTATGTTTGAATAATTCATATGCCTAATTAGTTTTAATGATATTGAGCTTTACATGATCGTCCTAGAATTTACTAGTTGATTTAGTTTTTACATTATATGCTCTTGAATCTGCTAGTTAAGGTTTTTCGTTATTGAATCTGTTCTAAGATACACTTTGCATTTGTGTTATTTTGTGCTAACTGATGAGTGCTCAAAAAGCACTAATATTTCGTGATTAATTGTGCTTAATTGTTTGATATATAGATTTATTATGATTGTTTATTCGATTATTTTCATAAATCTATCCATTCGAAGTCACGGGTATATTTTAGTGCATTTCAGGTGTTTTTAGCGTCAAATGAGTTAAATAATGCAAACACGCAAAGACGGAACACTTACGGCGCTCGGATCACGAGTTACGGGCTAAATGAGACATATATGTAAGCCGTACATGTTGAGCCAGCACATAT
Organism: Elaeagnus macrophylla; assembly: GCA_029378325.1. Lineage (NCBI taxonomy): Eukaryota > Viridiplantae > Streptophyta > Magnoliopsida > Rosales > Elaeagnaceae > Elaeagnus > Elaeagnus macrophylla. The sequence continues at coordinate 41,888,214 of CM055642.1, forward strand.
GTAAGGGGGTACATGTGAAGAAAAGGAAAGCAACACGCGCCGCGGCGGGGAAAATGCATGCCGCGGCGGGGAGCTCTCGGGTTTTTACATTATTTTCAGAATTTGTGTAGCGCCGCGGCGGGGAAAATGCATGCCGCGGCGCGCCTATTCCTATTGCAATCAGGAATCCCTTACATCTATAAATACCCCCTTAGACCCCCCTTACATACAACTCGACCAATTCGTACACAACTCTCATTCTTCTCAATTTTGCGACCCAAACACGACATTCAATCAGTTTTGAGAGCATTGTCACACTCTAACGAAGCGAGGGACAATATTCTAAGGATTCAAGGAAGCCAACGACGATCGAAGATAAAGCTTACGGAAAAGAACGTCATCCAATCCATAAGCGGTATTTAGATCTAGGATTTTCTTGTTGTTATAGAATTAATTTCTCTTCTCTATTTGTTAAAGTGTATGATCATATTTTATTTGTCTATGAATAATAATATGAACATGAGAGGCTAGTCTAATTATGGATGTTTAGTTTGTGTTGCCATGTTTGCTAGAATTGTGTATGGTGTATTTTATTGATTTATGAATAAATTACTTTTTGATTAAGAGCATGTTTAGATATTTGATTATGAATAATCATGGGCCCATTTGATGTTCGTAGTTAGGTTGAAAAATCTGAGAATTTAGTTATAGGAACGTCACCTTAACTTTATTCCGAAACACTTAATCAAAGCTTCAAGTTAGTGACTTAGTCATAGCATTAATTTGATTGGCATGTTTTCCTTGCGCATAATTTGATTGCTATTTAATTTACCCCCGCCAAAGGCAGTTAATTAGTTAATCAACAAAGAGACCTACCCCCGCCAAAAGGAGTTTCGTAATTAAAAGGAAAGCCGGTAGTTTTGTTTATATAGGACATTCATGTATCTCACCATACCTTTTCGATGCAAACATGGTCAACCAAGCTAAACGTCCATACATCCTCTATTGATATTTGATTTAATTGAATTGATTGTTTGATTGCGATCTTGTTTTCGTTTAAGTGTCGTATGATTGTTCTCGTTACCAAAAACAAACAACCTTTTTACAGTTTTATTAGCGTTAGGATTCTAGTTACTTAGAGTTTTAGTTTCACTAGAACTCTATTTAATTAGTGTTTTGTTTTCATTAGAACTCTGTTTAAGTTAAAAGTTAGTTATTTAAAACCACTGCAATTCCTTGAGAGACCGACCTTGGAAGTTGCTTATCACTTAACTACGAGTGATTCGTACACTTGCGAGTACACATTTTAACACATCAAGTTTTTGGCGCCGTTGCCGGGGAATTGGCGTTTTAAATAATTTTCTTTTTAACTTTTTAGTGTTTCTGATTTATTTCTATTTGTTTATTTTATTTATTTATTTTTATTCAAAAAAAAAAATTCAAAAAAATCAGAAAATAAAAAAATCAAAAAATAGTGCTTAATTTTCAATTTCACTGCTGCCTTGATCTTTGTTTGCTTTTTATTTGTGCATGCAGGGTAGGAGATCACTTAACAAGGAACTCTCTCCTTTCATTGACAACATACATAGAGTCAAACACCGATCAAAGAAACTGGATATTCAATTTCAAGAGGAAGAAGTCCAACAACAATTGCAAGCAACAATGGGTGACAACGTCGCTAGGCAAATGATGAACAAAGAGTTTGCAAGACCTATCATTGGGACCGCCACATCGTGCATTCGACTTACAGAGGCGGCTAGGAATTATGAATTGAAAAATATTCATTATTCCATGCTTCCCTCCTTTTACGGTATCCCTAATGAAGATCCTTTAAATTTTATGCGTGAACTGTATGCTACTGTGCAAACCTTTCCATTGCAGGGACTTAGTGAAGATCAACTACGCATGAGGTGTTTTCCATACACTCTCAAGGATAGAGCTAAGTCTTGGCTAATGACGTTGGCACCCGGTTCTTTGGTCACATGGGACGATGTTTACAATAAATTCATGGGTAAGTTCTATTCCCATCAAAAGACATCTGATCTAAGAACAAAAATTGCTACTTTTTCGCAGATGGACGGAGAACCCTTCCACGAGGCTTGGGACAGATTCAAATTGCTGTTGATACAATGTCCACATCACCACTTCCCGTTGCAATTACATAATCAGTTTTTCTACGATGGATTGACGCTACAATGTCAATTCACAGTTGACAACGCTGCAGGAGGAGCTATGGGTGAGAAAACAGCGGATGAAACTTATGAGTTATTCGAGATGTTGGGAGCCAACTCCCAACAAAAGAGCGCTAGAGGAAGACGAGCTGGAGTCCACGAATTAGGCTCTAACAATGAAATGGCCATGCAACTTGCTGAATTGACGAAACAAGTGCAACTTCTCACAACCTCCAATGTTAATCAAATGCCAAAACACGAGGTATGTGGAGTTTGTGGTTCATATGGACACGGAGCTAATGTTTGTTCTTTTGCAGGTGATCCTTACACAGGTACTACTGAAGAGGCGAATTTAATGCAAGGGTACCAACTTAGACCTAGGAACGACCCTTATTCAAATACCTACAACCCTGGATGGAGGAATCACCCTAATTTTGGATGGAAACAAAACAATAGTCAACCATTTGTCCAAAACCAAACACAAGGCCAAAACATAAACCGACAATTTCCACAAAATAAGCCGACGGTAGAGGAAACCCTAAACAATTTCATACACTCTTGTAATGGAAGGATGGACTCTATAGAAGCTTCAGTGAAGAGAGTGGAAATACAGGTTGGGCAGCTAGCGGAACAAATGTACAAACAAGAAACAGGAAAGCTACCTAGTCAACCTGAGCAAGCAAAGGCGATCACAGTCCTTCAAAGTGATGAGGAGGTACCTAAAAATTTACCTGATAATTCTAATGTTTTGTTGTCTAGTACAGGTAACTTGGAAGGTGAGAATTCAACTCTCAAGGGAGATGATGAGTCTAATACCACTCCTAATGAACTTCCCAAGAAAGAAATTGGAGAAACATCCAACATTTTTCGATTGCACAAGTCAATGGACCCATACCGACCACCAATACCACCAATAAACCAGTTTGAGGAGAAAAATCAGGATGAGCAATACTCTGACACTCTTGCTTTATTTTCTGGAATTAATTGTAATTTACCTCTTTTGGATATTATAAAGAACAGTTCAACTTATGATCCAAATTGCAGGAACTTTATCATCAAGAAGAATAGAAGCAAAGAGAATGAAATGTCAAAAATTGGTAGTCCAATAATCCAACCGCACTTACCTCTCAAAATGAAAGATCCAGGTAGTTTCCACATTAACATCACTATGGGAGATAAGAGGGTATTCAAAGCTATGCTAGATTTAGGAGGAGGTATAAACCTAATGCCATATTCAGTGTACTTGCAACTAGGATTAGGAAAGTTTAAAGAAACAAGGATGACCCTTCAACTTGCAAACGGTTCTATTCAATACCCAAAAGGAATAGTGGAAAATTTGTTAGTACAGGTGGACAAGTTTATTGTACCAGTGGACTTTGTGGTGCTTGAGATGGACAGAAATTTTCTTCAAGACAAGGAACATACAATTATTCTTGGTAGACCATTCATGGCCACTACCAAGACAACTGTTGAGGTCCATAATAGGAAGTTATCAATGACGGTTTGTGGAGAAACTGTACAGTTTGGAATTTTTCAACCCTCCCCTATTTCTTCTAACACTGAATTGCAGGATAGCTTAAGTAACAAAATTGAGGTTCGAAACGTTGAATGGAGAGGGAAGGACAAACTGATAAATTTAAGTCGGGATGATGCCTACAAAGAACGCATTAAGCATTCTAATTACAAAAACTCGACTTGGAGGACGAAAGCTCATTTCAAGAAAGATAAGGGAGGAGATAAACAGTACAATTACATATTTAACCCCCCTTGACACGAGATCAGTCACGTCTTGCTAAGACGTTAAACTAAGCCCTTAATGGGAGGCACCCATTCGGTATCATATCTCTTTCGTTGTTTTTATTTCTTTTATTTTCCTTTATTGTTATTTTTATTTTATTTATTTTGGATTGTTTAACTTAGTTTAATATTTTTCTGTTTTCATCTGACTTAGTTATAATTTAAAATTGGGTTTGAGTTTGAATTGTGTTGCATACACTTTGAGGTTCAATATATGTTCATACACATAAATTCTTCATGAGAAAAGCGAGGAACAGTGAACCGGAGCATAACGAGTAATGACACAATCTCATACGAAAGGGGGGTAACTTCTCACACTTTTTTTCTTATTTCTTTTGTTCTTCTTTTTCAACATTGAGGACAATGCAGAAATTAGGTTGGGGGTGGGAAGAATATTCCATGAGCATGAAATATGACCAATTTTAAATTTTTAGCTTTTGTCACTTGAATTGTTTTAGGTTAGTGTCGTGTCTACTTGAGTCAATCCGGAAATCCATGATATTAACATGATTGTAATGACGGTGACATATGAGAGATGTTAGATTTTTACCTAAGCAACGAAGCACACAAATGTTGGATTCATCTAATTTGAGAATTTTGTGGTACTTGTGGTAGTTTGCATGGTTAGTATAACTATTCTGATTTGTGGAATGTATGCATGTTCATGATATGTTTTAAGTCTCAACAATCTCTAGAACTCATTTGAAAACACGTTGAAGCGAAATAATAGAAACAAATGCCACTTAGAAAGTGATTTAGGCCATTTTTGGACCGTTTGGACCTTTCATGCCTCCCCGCAATATTTTATCAATAGCACACCCTTGAACTCAACATTGACATACATTGTACTACCCTTAGTGATAAGAGTACTCGATGTAATATTTGATTTTCATGAGCAATTATGTTATATTTGTCTTGCTTCATCAAAAAAAAAAAAAATGATGATGATTGAAATAACGAGCAAGAAAAGTAGAGAAAGAAAATCAAGCAAAAAGATTCAAAGAATATATGAATTTAAGGGAGAATGAAAAGGCGCAATTAGTGGAAAAAGTTGAAAATATGTTTGTGAAATAAAAAGTACTCTTATCATATGAAAACATCATTTTCGTACTTTCATAATCACACACCTAGCCATAACTTTACAAGCTTGATGAAGTCCTATTGATTCTAGGTTGTTTAGTTTCTATATTAGTGGAGATGAGTTTGAAAAATGAGCATATGGAGTTTATAAGTGCAAAAATTCACATTCATATTTTACTTGCACATTTATGAGACATTGAAATGTAATCTATGAATATCATGCATGACACGGTCAGATAGTATAACTAACGAGTTTGTGGTGTGATTGGTTGTTCAAAATTCGATTACCATGATGAGTTTGATGTTTGGACTGTTTTTGAGCTTAGGTGATGTTTAACTATTTCATGTATCATTCGTTGTTAACAATTTTTGAGATGTATGCATGGATTGATTCAAGTATGTTTTGAGTCTTTTATTTATTTGTGTCAGTTACGATGTTTGCGGGTATCATCACTGGAAACCCTCACGAGACTATAACTCGTCCACTAGGGCCACCTAGGGGTTTAAAGGCTTGTTGCATACGCTAAATGCAACCGTGACAATCTACGGAAGTGATTTAGGTTAGGTTAGTTTATTTTGTTTGTTTTTATTTTAGTTTTTAGGTCGCTTCACTTGCTAGAGACTAGCAAGAAGCTGGTTGGGGGTTGTGATGAGTGCTCAAAAAGCACTAATATTTCGTGATTAATTGTGCTTAATTGTTTGATATATAGATTTATTATGATTGTTTATTCGATTATTTTCATAAATCTATCCATTCGAAGTCACGGGTATATTTTAGTGCATTTCAGGTGTTTTTAGCGTCAAATGAGTTAAATAATGCAAACACGCAAAGACGGAACACTTACGGCGCTCGGATCACGAGTTACGGGCTAAATGAGACATATATGTAAGCCGTACATGTTGAGCCAGCACATATGTAAGGGGGTACATGTGAAGAAAAGGAAAGCAACACGCGCCGCGGCGGGGAAAATGCATGCCGCGGCGGGGAGCTCTCGGGTTTTTACATTATTTTCAGAATTTGTGTTGCGCCGCGGCGGGGAAAATGCATGCCGCGGCGCGCCTATTCCTATTGCAATCAGGAATCCCTTACATCTATAAATACCCCCTTAGACCCCCCTTACATACAACTCGACCAATTCGTACACAACTCTCATTCTTCTCAATTTTGCGACCCAAACACGACATTCAATCAGTTTTGAGAGCATTGCCACACTCTAACGAAGCGAGGGACAATATTCTAAGGATTCAAGGAAGCCAACGACGATCGAAGATAAAGCTTACGGAAAAGAACGTCATCCAATCCATAAGCGGTATTTAGATCTAGGATTTTCTTGTTGTTATAGAATTAATTTCTCTTCTCTATTTGTTAAAGTGTATGATCATATTTTATTTGTCTATGAATAATAATATGAACATGAGCGGCTAGTCTAATTATGGATGTTTAGTTTGTGTTGCCATGTTTGCTAGAATTGTGTATGGTGTATTTTATTGATTTATGAATAAATTACTTTTTGATTAAGAGCATGTTTAGATATTTGATTATGAATAATCATGGGCCCATTTGATGTTCGTAGTTAGGTTGAAAAATCTGAGAATTTAGTTATAGGAACGTCACCTTAACTTTATTCCGAAACACTTAATCAAAGCTTCAAGTTAGTGACTTAGTCATAGCATTAATTTGATTGGCATGTTTTCCTTGCGCATAATTTGATTGCTATTTAATTTACCCCCGCCAAAGGCAGTTAATTAGTTAATCAACAAAGAGACCTACCCCCGCCAAAAGGAGTTTCGTAATTAAAAGGAAAGCCGGTAGTTTTGTTTATATAGGACATTCATGTATCTCACCATACCTTTTCGATGCAAACATGGTCAACCAAGCTAAACGTCCATACATCCTCTATTGATATTTGATTTAATTGAATTGATTGTTTGATTGCGATCTTGTTTTCGTTTAAGTGTCGTATGATTGTTCTCGTTACCAAAAACAAACAACCTTTTTACAGTTTTATTAGCGTTAGGATTCTAGTTACTTAGAGTTTTAGTTTCACTAGAACTCTATTTAATTAGTGTTTTGTTTTCATTAGAACTCTGTTTAAGTTAAAAGTTAGTTATTTAAAACCACTGCAATTCCTTGAGAGACCGACCTTGGAAGTTGCTTATCACTTAACTACGAGTGATTCGTACACTTGCGAGTACACATTTTAACACATCACTAACGTTTCAGGTACGAAAGGTGAAGTGTTAGGTATTTTGTGTGACTCAAAATTATTGTAGTTAACGGGTTCGATTAATCTTGTAGGACTCAAGTAGATCGAAACATTGGTCTGGATCCAGACACCCAGCTTGTGGAGGGTGTGAAAGGAGCGATGGCTCGTAAGTAAATTACATAAGGAGGATTTATTTGTGAAGGATAGTATAAGACCTGAGCTTGTAATTAAACATTGATTTTTATAGTGGATAGTTGGTTGGTTCGGTGGACCGGTGATTTTCCTCTTAAGTCATTGTTGTGGTCTAGGTTGTTTCCACCTAAAAATCTCGTGTGTTATTCTTTAATTTTGCATTTTTATTTTTACACGAAATTACATGTCTGGCCGTTGTGTTTATGTTACATAATTAAAATCTGTTAAAATTAAAAATAACTTATTCACCCTTCTAGGTATTTTTGGTCTGTAACTAAAAACATTCAAAGTAGAAGTGCGTGTAATGCACTAAAAGTGAGAAACAAGGAGAGGATGTATACCCTTCTAAGAAAAGGAGACACTATCAAGAAAAATAGCAACACTCTACTAAGAAATAAAGTTAGGATAGTGGAGAGTGGAGAAGCTTGCAGTGAGGGATCTAAAAACAATGGTCCAAAAGATCATGCGAGGAAGATCTATAGTCTCATTGTTGAGAATTGCTAACAAGAAGTGACTGCGAAGTGGAAGAACAAAAGAAGATGAATAAGAACAAGGGTGAACACAACAGTCCATGATAACAATGAGATGACGCCTAGTAGTAATCTTGATTATCACAAGAACATTCCCCTTAAACAAAGGTTCGGACCAGCCAATTGAGAACTCATTGCATTGATGTCTAGTAAACTCAAGTTGAGTTCTTCAACAGGAAATTTGTCAAGCAGAATATTTTAATATTCAAAAGGAAGTGGAACAAAAGAGGGTTGATCAATAATATGAATGTTTAAGAGTCGAGAAACATCTTCCTGTGAAAAGAAAAAAGTGCAACCTCTCATAAGAAAAGTTGAGAAAAATAAGAGGTGCAATGAAGGGAGAAATGTTATTATAAAATTCCTCGACAAAGGATCATAGTTATAATTAAAAGAACAAATATGGTAGGAAAGTCATCAATCTGTACAGGTAAATCTATGACTAAGGTAGCACTAGAATATAACCTTCACTTCTTCTACCATGTCTTTAATAAGGAGAGATCTCTTTGAAGCCATTAGTAAAAAGGGTAAAGGGGTTTAGGTAAGGTAAGAAGTAAGTAAAGAGTAGATTTAGTGAGAGAAAGTAAAGCAACAAAGGATTGTGGTTTAAAGGAGTGAAGAGCAATGAGGAAGGTGTTGTTTTATATAAAGCTTTAAGGAGCTTGCTAACTCTCTCTGACACTCTTGTTGTCTCCTTGCTCACACTCTCATTGACTCCTCACTAATGCCATGTTTAGGGGTTACTGAGACCACGAAGAGTGTTTAAACACACACTCAACAAGTATTTAACGAGGTTACAATGAGGGGCTCAAGAAGGAATTCGTTAAGGGACCCATCGAGTATTCAGAGAGAAAAGAGAATTATATTTTATCAAAGATATTATGTCCTCCTAATCACCAATATTGAACCACACTCAACATATTAGTGATAAGGGAATTATAAAATGATTTTCAAATACACCAAAAGTATTTTTCACTCTTTTGAAAAATATGCAACACCAAATGTGTAGTATAAAAAAATATGTAAAAGTGGTGAGAGAAAGGATAATAAAGTTTGTACAAAGGTGTAATGAATAAGAGAGAGAAGGGGGTATTTATAGCTAATATTTTAGCTTTTCAGACACTCTTTAACCCCTTGCCGACACCTCGTCACGTACCTCCGCGAGGCCTCGCTGACCACTTCAATGAACCCCTCGTGAATTGTCAATGAGGTCCAATAAGCCACAAATCCAACCTATGTACACTCATAGACCTATAGCCAACCACTTCGGCGAGCCATCTTGGAGATCTCGGCGAGGTCCCGACGAACTACTAAAAATAAATTTTTTCAAAGAAAATCTTCACCCAATAAAAATCCATAAACACCCACCAATTCAAGGAAACAAATGCATAGAAACACATTTTAACATGGAATCTATATGCTCCGAATCACCTCGTGGTGTGTGTATCATACAAACATACAATAGTGTTAAGATCTATATGAATGTGTATAATACTGATCACAAGCAAAGAACCGTACAACGAGGTAGACAAAAACACTAAGCAGAATAAATTGACTCCATGTTTTGCTTAGAGAATGCCAACAAAGATGCAAAGGGCCTTATAGGACTCACAATCTCCCCCTTTAGCTGTCCATGGAGAAACACTGCACAACCATTGGTGTGGCATGCTCCTAAATAGCTAGCTAGTGGTGGTTGATTTGGTTGTTGATCCATAATAAGATTATTTAGTTGAAGTCCTTCTCAAATTAACCTATGAAATGTCTTTTCAATTTCTGGGTTGAAAGGGATGGTCTCCAAACTTTGAGCCCTACACATGCAAACTTTACAAAAATAACACAAACTACAAGAAAATATTAGTAACAAAAGAAATGTTCAAAGTAAAGAAGTATAACTGCAACTCCATATTAATCCTAATATACACTCAAGTCCCCGACAATGGCACCAAAAACTTGTTTCAATTTCCTGCAAGTATACTATAAGTGCAAAAGTAGTAAAGTGTGCATAAGCACGAGTCGAACCTCAAAGACTTGAGATAATTTTGTATATTAAGACTAGCTATCGAGTTTTTATGCTTTCTTACTCTATTTGAATGATGGAGTTTTTGAATGTAGAATTTAAATGCCAAATTGAACTAAATAAAATTAAACAAAAGAAGTTTCTAACACAATTAAATGAAATTTAGGGATTCAACTTCTCCCATTCTACTCTCATGAATTTTCATGTCTCATTAATAGTAACTAAAATGTATGGATTATTAATCAACTCTACTCAAATAATTATCACCCATATGTCTATGAACATCTAAGCATACATGGGTCATTAAGCACCTAGAGTTTAAAAGTGATTACATACAAAATAATGGAAATTTCTTCCTCATTACACATATGCCAATTTATTGCATGTTCACAATTTCATATCAAGTTTTTAATTACACACAACATTAACAAATCACCTAATTACATGGCCAATTTAATTAAGAGCATTAGGAACATTAAATTACATAATCCAAACACTTTAATAATATTAAATAAATATTAAACAATCATGTTCATAGAATGAGTTCCATTAAAATTCCTAGAACAAAATCTCTACTCCATAATACTCATTTTTAAAACAATAAAAACAATAGAAAAAGTTATAAGAAAGATAAAGATTACACTTGGAGGAGTTGAATGGTGAAATTGTTGTGTAAAATCACCCAAAAAATGCATCCAAGTTTTCTTTTTTTTTTTTTTTGCTCCAAAAGACTCAAAAACCTTGCTTATTGCTCAAAAATGGTGAAAAATTGCTCTCAAACTCTTATTTTTTATTTTACCCGAATTTTCTGTTGTGTTGAGGTTAAAACCCGTGAAAAATGTCTTAGATGAAATCGGGATCGTTCGATCAGCTTTTAAATCAATGGCTGGATGAAAATCATTTTAAAAAATGCACTGTCCAATAGAAAGATGACATTTGGCACTTAAAACAAGCGGATAAAAAAAACTAGTATTTGGTGGTTCGCTAGGGACATTGCTGAGGTTGTTGGCGAGGGTGCGGAAGGTGGATTTGTGACTAATTGGACCTAGCTGATACTTCACAAGGGGCAAACTAGGGTGTCAGGGAACCCTTACAGATGTGCATGGCAAGGTACCCACGATGGGTCCCCGAGGGTACCAAAAATTGAAAAATTAGTTATAAATAACCCCTCTCTCTATTACTTACACTTCTTACACAACTCCTCTCATACTTCTTTCTACACATTTTATGAGTTGATTTCTGCATTGCATAAAATTTGATTTTGCAAAAAATATTTTCTTGTGGTCCCAAAAATTATTTGGTATCTATCGTATCACTAATACATTAAGTGTGATTTTATATTAATAATTCAAATGTAATAATTTCACTTGGAGATTTTTGTGAATTATTTGAAATATGATATTTTGTATTCTCAATACATCAAGTGTTGTTTCTGTATTAAGATATGAGATGGTGTTGGAGTTTTCCAAATTATTTTATTAAATAGAGTTGGCGTAATAATAATACATAAAGTGTATTTCTGTATTGTTATTACAAGGTGGAGTTTTTTCCTAAACAAAGTTTTCTAGGTAAATCATGTATTGTTCACACATACTAATTGCAGGTATTAGCATCCCACTGCATAGTAGTGTGACTCTAGAGGTGAGCCAGATTCAATGAGGATCAAAGCAACTATGGTGACAGTTGGCGATAGGAGCCTATGCAAGTAGGACAGGTGGTCCTTGACTGTAAAGGTATTTGGCATCTTACCTTATTGAGTCTGTATTACCTATTTAATTTTATTTGGTGAATTTGGCAATTGAGTGGTTGCCTTAAGCAACACGAGGATGTTACCAATTATAATTAGAGCCCGAGTGAGTTTACCACATTATATTACTGTGTTGGATTGCTCTGTTGCAAGAGTTGGTACAATCAATGTATCCTCAATATATATGCCAACATATTAATCCCAAAATCAATCTGATATGGCTACAAAATTTACTATACCTGATATTCGGTATGCTGGAGGTACTATTCCTCTTAATAGTTTGGTTGCTTTCTTTTGCAAGTTGTTTATGTTTGCGTCTTTCCTTATACTTATGTCTCTTTTGTGCCTAATGTCAGGGGTCTTTCTTTGTGCCATTATTAATGGTGAGCCTATAGATCTCATTGGTCTGATTTTTAGGACCATCATTTTTTGTTCTCTCTCCTTCTAATCTTTATTACCCTTCTTTGAATTCTTACTAGGGATAGTCTGTCTTTGTTGATGTTATTTAAGTTTCTATTTTTGGTCATACTCCCTTTCTATCAAACACTTTCAAGCATCACGCCAACCTTTTGGGAACTATGAGCCTTCTTCTTCCCCATCTCGGAGTGCTTCCCATTCTACCCTTTCTACTTCTCTTCTTATTCCTCCTCCTTAATCTATTGAGTCTCCCTAACTAGGTATAAAGGTGGATGCTTTGAATGCACACTTCGAGAAGCTCCTTGAAGACCTTGTTGATGATCCTTAGAAGCACAGGTTACATTGTCAGCTTTTGATGAACCTAAATGACACAATGAGTATAGTTGAGCAATAGCAACAACCTCGACATTCAACCTTCTATTTAGCCTACTAGTCGAGTGGATTGTTCCCAAATTCACTCAGTTGGTGTGAGTATTAGTGCACTACTTCAGGATTAAGACATTCATCTTCCTTGGCTTACAAATTCCTCCAATAGGTTGTTTGATTAGTTTGCCACTCTTAGAGCTAAGTTTTCCAAACTTTTGTAGCCTTCCTAGCCGTTTGACAGTAGGGAGACAGACATCAATTCTTAGCATGATCCTTAAAGAGATGAAGGGAAAGGAGAATCTTATTTTCTTTGTATTTTTCTTTTTCTGTCTTTCTTTAAATTTTGTAACAAACTTTGAAATTAATAAAATTGTAATTTTTTGTTGTGTGCTTACTTCTATTTCTTTTACTTATACTTTATTTCCTCTCTACATGTGTTGCATAAGTGTATAGGATTATTCCATATTGTATGCCTTCTCTCCCTCATGTAAGGGTGTTCCTTTGAATTTTTGTGTCTAAAAGGAGGAGAAGTTTGTTTGTTGGACAATGTGTTTACGTCTATTTTTCTGCACTATGTAAGATTTAAGTGTAGGTTTGCATTAGCTTGTTGGCTGACTTGCATTCATTTAAAGGGGAGTGTTGCATGAAGTCAAGGGGAGTTTGTGTGTCTACCAATGTTTAGCTTATCAGTTTGTACCTATCTAGAAATAATACGATAGTAGTTTGTTAAACTACACATAGATCTACATGATACGATCATATGTATGTGTTTGTTTTGTGTGTGCATATTATATATGAACATTTATTTCTTGTAGCTCACTTGGAGTTGGAGATAACATTAATATAGATGTGTTTATTCATAAATATGGATGGAGCACTAAAAGACAGACGCATTGGGAGTGTACGTATGTTGGAGGTGTCTTTTCTGTGTCAAAGTTTATTCAGATGAATGAACTTCTTTAGATCATCTTGCATGAATATATTGTGTTTGATGCTTGCGTTGTATAGGTTGTGCAATGTTTTACCACAAAAAATTAAAGGGGGAGATTGTAAGTCTTGTAAGTTCCTTTAAATCTTTGTTAGCTTTCCCATGTTTAAAATATGGAGTTTGTTTATTTACTTAATATTTTTGTCTACCACTTTGTACGGTGCTTTACTTGTGATTTATCGTACACACTCATATAGATTTCTAATACTTTGTATGTTTACATGTTACATACACCGTAGGGTGATTTGGAGTATGTATTATGTATGTTTAAGTTGTTTTTACTTACATTTGATTTTTACTTTTTGCGAGTGTTTGTGGATTTTTAAATGGATAAGTTTTTAATTGAAAAAACTAGTTTTTTGTGGTTCTTCAAGGATCTTGTGGGGGTCCTGCAAGTAGCTCGCTGAGGTGGTCGGCAAGGGGTCTGTGATGGTGCACAGGATGGATCTGTGACTTGTTGGACCTTGATGATACTTTGTGGGGTGGCTTGCCAGGGTGGTCAACTCTTAAAGATGTGTGGCGAGGTACCCACGAAGGTCCACTAGGGTACCAAAAGTTAAAAAATCAGCTATAAATACCCCTTTCTCTATTAATTACACCTTCTTACACCCCTCTTCTCACACTTCTTCTACACATTTTATGAGCTAATTTTTGTGTTTAATAAAATTTTATTTTGCAAAATATATTTTCTTGTGCTCTTAAAAATTATTTTGTATTTTTCGTATCACTAATACATTGAGTGTGATTCCATATTAGTGATTTGGAGCTGATAATTTCACCTGAAGATTTTTGTGAATAATTTGAAAAAGAAGATTTCATATGCTCAATTCATCGAGTGTTATTTTTGTATTGAGATACAGGGTGGTGTTGGATTTTGCTAAATTATTTTATCAAACAAAGTTGCTGCAATAACAATACATCGATTGTATTTCTGTATTGTTATTACAAGGTAGAGTTTTTCTCTAAAACTCATTTTTTGGGTAAATCATATATTGTTCACACATACTAATTGTAGGTACTAGCATCACACTGCATAGTAGTTTGGCTCTAAAGGTCAACCAAATTCAATGAGGATCAAAGTAGCTGTGATGACACCTGGTAATAGCAGCCTAGTAGTTAGAGTATATGGTCCCTGTCTAATAGATGTATTTAGTGTCTTAGCTTATTGAGTCTATATTCACTATTTTATTTCATTTAGTTAATTATTTTGCTAACTGATTGCCTTAAGCAACCCGTGAATGTTACCACTTAGGATTGGAGCTTATTTTTATTTGTGATTTTTGCTATATGTTTATTATTTTTGCGGCCTGTACGAGAAGGGCGAGTCCTTAGGTGTCTGTATCACCTAGACTTGGTTGTTCACCGAGTTGAAACTCTTTTATCCCTAACATTTTGGCACCCACCTTGGGGCACAAGTTTTAAGAAATGACTATCTACCTTAGCCCCTCACTTCCTAGGACCTAATTTAAGTCTAAGAGTAGTGATTGGAGAAGGGAAGAGCTAGACACAAAAATGACGTCTTTCCAATACATTGTTGAAGAAACATGGTTAAGACAAGAGCAATAAAGAGAAATCAGCTTGTAGGCCAAGGAGAAGGAACTATCGATGAGATGTCTATCACTAATGTGGGGGTGGAAAGTGAAGGGAGCTTGAGCACTCGCAAGTATACGTGGTCATTTCACAAGTCATAAGTATTTAAGAACAAGGGTTATCATACCCACGGCGATTGGATTATTAAGTGTTTGAGTACCAAACTATGGTTACACTAAACAATTTAGGCTAAAGAAAACTAATAGGCAAAATAAATGTCCACGCTAAACCTGATAACTCTACAAATATAGAGTTATTTGTCCACTTTTAGGCTAACTATTTTTATTGTTTTGCACTTAAAATGGTTAGAATGACTTAATTGTTCAATTGTGTCAATGTAGGTGAAATGGTAGCAAATGGAGTTTAAAAAGGCATAAAGGGAAAAATCAGCGAAGCAAGCGTTGTGTTGCGACGACCACTATTTTGGGCCATAATGCACCTAGAAATGCAAGAATTGCTAAGCATGCCTTGTGCCACTGCGTACCATAATTCAGGGCTTGGCGTGTATTTACCTAAAAACCACCAGAGAGCTCAATGTCACAGTGCTCAATATTTGCACGTACTTCACCAAGAATCACGAGCCATCTGTGCCACAGCTAATCAGAGAACCTGAACGACAATGCACACAATGTTAGACCGTGATGCCCATCGACACATATGTTATAAAATGCCAATTTCCAACATTCCTAGTTGGATCAAGTTTCTTATTTGCACTATATTTCTATATAAACTATAATTCCTATTTGCACCATGTCTCCTAATTGAATTACAATTTTTTGTAATATATAACTCTCAGCCTGTAAATAGACCTCATAGCAACCAAAAAATTTATTCACACGTTCCAACACTAACCTAAATATTTAGACAAAGAGGCAGTAGTTTAGAGTATGAGACAAAGCAAGAGAAGGATTTAAGTTCAAGGTGCTAGAGATTCGTTTCTTAAGTGACAATGAAGATTGGTTTTATCTTCTCTACCCTTTTGTGTTTTATCTATTCTCTTGTATTAACTCATTATTTTGAGATTCTATTAAATATTTTATGAAGCTAAACTTCTTGTTAGGATCCTCTTGAACTCAATCTATTTATACAATAAATTAGTTTGTTTTTTCATTCTATTAAGATTTCAAATTGAATTATATTATTCAATCAGATTTATTGGAATTAATTGTCCATATAACAATTATGTTATAGAGGCAATTAGGTAGCTTTGAGATAAGTATCTAGTTGCTTGTCTTGGTTGAATTGCATTCATAGTTTCTAGGCCGAGAGGTACGATTCTTGTGTATGTGATCAATAATTGATGTTCTTAATGAATAGAAGTGTGATCTAATTGGCATAAAAGTGTAATTAGGTTAAATTGCTATATTGTGTGAATTTTACTTGAGAAATGAAGGCATATATGTTAGGGTCAATTGATCATATAATTTGTTTGGTAATTACTTGGGATGATGATTCCTATGACTCTTTTGTTCTTAATTTGTTAGTGTAGTTGTGTTGGATAAATTAGTGTAAATACTAGGTTTTTATTATTATTTTACGTATATTTATCTTAGCCTAAATACTTTAGTACTTAAATACCTATGAATCCAATCTTCGTGGTACGACAACCCTTGTTCTTAAAAAAACTTGTGCACTGATCCATGCACTTGAGGATTTAGTGTGTCAAGCTTTTGGCACCATTGTCGGGAATTGGCATTAATTTGTGATTTGATATTGTTACTAGGAATACCAAAACTAATTTAGGCATTTATTTTCTTTCTTTTGTTTTAATTAACTTTTTTTCTTTTTGACATAACTTTTAGTTATTTTATTTATTTATAATTTATCTTTTGTTATATAATTTTGTTTTTTTGAGTTTTGTATTTATAGATAGGTGATAGACTCTTTTAAGCAACAAAGGCTTATGTTGAGGCAACTAACCTCCTAACCTACATTGAACAAGCTAGTATTATAAGGATGCTCTTTCTACAAGAATATTATGATATTATCAAGTTGAGATCCTACATATCTACTCAATCTGTACAACATTCAATGCCTACATTTATATGGCATGGAGGAGACGTCACTTACAATAATGTCTACACCAATCCAAACCTACCACACTCATACTATCAAAATTCAGATTAGGGGAGTCAATCTTGCAACTTTTGGAGCTACAATCAAGAGTGAATACCTTCTACATGGAAATCATATGCAACAGACTATTATCATCATCCATAACCACCCCCACAAAAGGAAGAGTTCCCATTTAAAGTGATTTCAAATCAGATATAGAATTGATGCAAAGCCTCATAGATAAACTCAAACATAAAGAACAACAATTTGAGAGGCTTAACCATAACATGGGAGAGCAAATAAATGATTTTTCTTTCAATCTCATCCTAAACCAAGGCTCTTTGTTTTGTAACAACAACATCAATATACCTATAGAAGACAAAGAACCCAACCATGAGGATAATTTTTATAATTTGGGTGAAGTACATGAGGTAGAGGAGAGCATTAAGGATCTTAAGCATGTGGTAGAAGATAAGTGTATGGATATATTTGAGGAACATATAGTAGCTCATAAGGAGGAAAGAGAAGCTCCCATCATTTTAAACACACCACTAGCAATTACTGGAGGGCTTCACTTTGATACACAAAATAGGTAGATCATCTTGAAATTAAGAATGAAAGGATTGCCTTTAAGATTTATATTGACAGAGACTTCCCAAGAGAAGCTAGTGAAGACTATTGGTTAGATTTAGACAGTGAGCTTAAGGCTGCAAGCTTATCAATGAGGAAGCTCCAACTGTTTTATTTGACCTAGCTTTTGGGCAAGCATCTGGTGTTGGAAGCTTTCAAATTCTAAAATTGGTTCATGATGCCTTAACTAAGAGGAAGAGGGTTTGGAACCCAATAATTAAGCAAGATGATCATAGACCACAACCATCAAAATCGTTAAGCGCTTGGTGATGGAATATTATGTTTATTATCCATCTTGATGGACAAGAATGGTCTAGTCAATGACCTTAAATGTGACCTTTCTTGGGAGGCTACCCAAGGAATTAAAATTTTATGTTTATGTTTTACATATTATTAGTTTTGTTTGTTTGATTTTGTTTTAGGTGAATAAAGTAAGAGAGGGAGACAATAATGCTCACATGGATACAACAAATTGTGAAGGCTATGACACCATTGATGGGGTTTTTTTTTACCCTATTTATTTATCTTTGTTTCTCTTTGTGTTTTGCACATTGAAGATAATGTGTAATTTAAGTATGGGGGAGGGAACTCCGTTCTCTTCTTTTGTGATTATCACCATTTTAAAATTTTTTAGGTTGTTTTTATAATAAATTGGGTAGAAATTGATGAACATATTGAATCTAAATGTATGTATGCTTGATATGAAACATATGAACTCAATAATAGAATTAATTTGTCATGACTAAGATAAGGAATTAGCATGCTTATTGAGATACTTACATGAATCTTGTGTATGCTTGCTAGTTTTTTTTTTATTCACTTTATACACATGTCATGATTGATTTTTATGTTCTTATAAGAGAAAATTATGTGTGAGTTATGCAATTTCATTAGATCCTCCATGCTTTAAAATCTATATAATCATCCCTTGAGGTGAAATTCTAAATGATATTTAGCTTTAGAAACGATTTAGGCATTTATTGGATCGATTAAGCCATTCAAGCTTACCATGATTTATTAGTCACCCATTTATGATTTATTCTTTATTATTGTTTAGCTTTGGCTTTGTTTGAAGACAAGCAAAGAGTTAAGTTTGGGGAGGATAACTCTACAAAAGTAGAGTTATTTGTCCACTTTTAGGCTAACTATTTGCATTTTTGTGTGCTTAAAATGGTTAAAATGACTTAATATTTGTTCAGTTGTGTCAATGTAGGTGAAACTGTAGCAAATAGAGTTAAAACGGGCAAAAAGGGGAAAAAAAAAAATAGTACAGCAAGTGTTGCGCCGCAACGGGCACTGTTTTAGGCTGCGGTGTGCTTGGAAATGCAAGAATTGTCGAGCATGCCTTGTGTTGCAGCGCACAATAATTCAAGCCATAGCATGCATTTACCCAAAAATCACCCTAGAGCTCAATGTCGTAGCGCACAACATTTCATGCCGTGGTGCACACGTATTTATGCCACGACTTGCGTACAATGCAAGTTGATCTGAAAGCCTTGAAAGGCAGGGCATATCGACATGTGCGTGACAACATGCTAATTTCCAACATTCCTAGTTGGACCAAGTTTCATATTTGCACCATGTTTTTCTATTTGCACTATAATTCATCTTTTCACCATGTCTCCTAATTGAATTACAATTGCTTGTAACATATGACTCTTATCTTATAAATAGACCTCTTAGTAACCAAACAATTCATTCACACATTCCACCACTAACCTAAATATTGAGAGAAAGAGGTAGCAGTTTAGAGTATGAGGCAAGCAAGAGAAGGATTCAAGATTGAAGGTGTTGAATATTTGCCTCTTGAGTGACAGTAGAAATTGGTTTTATCTTCTCTACCCTTTTGTGTTTTATCTAGTCTCTTGTATTCACTCATTTTTTTAAGATTCTATTGAATATTTTATGAAGTTAAACTTGTTGTTAGGATCATCTTGATCTCAATCTATTTATACAATAAATTAATTTCTTTTTTCATTCTATTGGGATTGCAAATTGAATTATATTATTCAATATGATTTATTTGCATTAATTGTCCATATAACAATTATATCATAGTGAAAATTATGTAGCTTTAAGAGAAGTATCTAATTGCTTGTCTTAGGTGAATTGCATTCATAGTTTCTAGGTCGAGAGGTATGATTCTTGTGTATGTGATCAATAATTAACGTTCTTAATGAATAGTAGTGTGAATTAATTAGCATGAAAGTGTGATTAGGTTAAATTATTATAATGGTGTAGTTTTCTTGAGGGAGGAATGTATGCATAGATTAGAGTTAATTGATCATTATTCACATTAAACTGCAAGTGTACGGGTCAATGTACAAGTTATAGTATTTAAAGATCGAGTTGTCGTGCCCACGAGAATTGGATTAATAAGAAGTTGAGTACTAAACAACAGTTAACCTAAACTACTTAGGCTAAAGAAAATAGATAGGTCAAAATAATAAAAATAACAAAAACTTAATATTTACACTACTGGGTTCAAAACAACCACACTAACAAATTAAGCACAAAAGAGTAATAGAAATCCAACATCCCAAGTAATTGCCAAATAAATTATATGATCAATTGACTCTAACCTATGCATGCATTCCTCTCTCTAGTAAACTGCACACAATATAATAACTTAACCTAATCACACCTTCATACCAATTAGATTAAACTACTATTTATTAAGAACGTCAATTATGGATCACATACACAAAAATCGTACCTCTCATCCTAGAACTATGTATGCTATTTGATTAATACAAACAATTAAATACTTCTCTCAAAACTACCTAATTGTCTCTATGATATAATGTTAATTAGACAATTAATAACATAAAAATCAAATTAAATACTATAATTAAAAAAGTAATCACAATAGAATAGAAGAACAAACTAAATTATTGTATAAAAAAATCGAGTTCAAGAAGATTCTAGTAACAAGTTTAGCTTTGTAAAATATTCAATAAAGTCTAAAAAATATTTAGTTAATACAAGAGAATATATTAAACACAAAAGGGTAGGTAAAGATCAAACAAATTTTTGCTTGTCACTACATAAATCGATCTTCGGCAACTGTTACTTTGGTGGAACTAAACTCTAGCACCTTCAATCTTGAATCCTGCTCTTGGTTTGCCTCATACTCTAAATTGTTGTCTTTTTCTCAAAATATTTGGCTTAGTGTTGTAGGTCATAAATGCTTGTAGCTCAAGTAGGAATCATGGTTCAATAAGGAATAATATTCCAATTAGGAAACTAGCATTCTGGTAGTTTCTCATGCACATGTCAACGAGTGTCGCAGCCTCAGATAGTGTATACTGCGGCCCAATTGATCAGAAAATTCTAGACAACTATGAGTACCACAGCTTGGGTAGATCACCACCATGGCCAAAGGCTGTCGGATTGCATTCTCACTCAGGCGCGCTGCAGCACTAATATTACACCACCGTGTCCCTGACTTACTTGTGTTTTTACCAAAATTTTAATGCTATGTGCCCAACCCGTTTTCCTCCATTTGGGCTCGTTTTAACTCCGTTTGCCACCATTCTACCTACATTGATACATTTGAACAAATAATAAGCCACTTTAACCATTTGTGCAAAACAAGGCAAATATTGAGCTTAGATGTGGCTAAGTGACTCTACTTATGTAGAGTTATCAAAACCCTAAACTTAACTTTTTGCATGTCCTCAAGCAAAGCCAAAGCTAAATCGTAAAGAACAATTCACTGATCAACCTGAGTAGAATATTCAAAAACACATATCCTAATACATGCATATTTAATAAAAATTATCCCCCTCAAATATTGTGCAATTATATTATAAAGAGGTTCACATGGCATGAATTAACTTTTCATCAATACAAGTATATGCAAGATTTTTTTTAAAGTGGCTCGTGTGTGTGTATTCATATGATGTCATCCAATACACTCATGAAATCAATTTATATGAGAATGTCAATAGATTAGGTCTTAGAACACATTTTATAGGTCTATTTTTCACAACCTTCTCCTCTAATGTAAATAATGCATTTAGCTAAAGATCAAAAGGACTTTGCATGCTTGTAATGTTAGGCTTAGGTGAAGGTAGGTAAATGGTGACATTTAGGTTAATTTCACACATTAACTTGCTTTTTATTTATCATACAACATGTAAGAAACAATTGAGCTTTTAATTTGATGTTCTAGTGCACCCAACCTTTTTATTTTTATTTTTCATTATTTCATTTCACACTTTTTTAGCGACATCATAACACCCCCAAACTTTTTTTTTAATTCATTTCTTTTATTTTCTTTTTGTTCATCGGGATATTGGTGTTGTGAATTTTTTTTTATATAAAGTGCATTGCATTTCTGTAGCACAACAGATGATTATATTTTCACTCAAGCTAAGAATGCAGGGGTAAAGGTAATACACATTTTCAGTTAGGCTAAACATGTGGTTTAAAGATACGAAGGGTATTTCATTAGGCTCAAATGGGTGACTAAGGATAAAAATAATGGTTAGCTTGAAAGGCTCAATCAATTCAAATAAAGGCCTAAATCATTTCTCTAGCTAAATATTATTTAGGATTTCGCCTCAAGGGGTGATCAAATAAATTCTAAGACATGGAAGATCTAATCACATGGCGTAACTCACACCAAATTGTCTCCCAATAAGAACACCAAAATTAATCATGAGCATGTGCATAAAGTTGAATTAAAACAATCAAAAAATAGCAAGCATATATAAGATTCATGTGGGTATCTTAATAAACATGCTAAATTCTATATCCCAGTCATGACAACCAATTCTATCATTGGGGGGTCATATATTTTATATCAAGTATACATGCATTTGAATTTCATATGTTTATCAATTTATACCCAATTTATTGTTAAATTATCCTAAAAAAATTTAAAAATTATGACTAATAACAAAAGAAGAGAACGAAGTTTCCTCCCCTACTCTTAAATTTTCCTCAATATGCAAGACAGAAAGAGAAAACAATATAAAAATAAATAGGATAAAGAAAAACTCCTTCAATGGTGTCATAGTCTTCACACTTGATATGTCCATGTAAGCACCATTGTCTCTTTTCTTACTTTATTCATCTAAAAAAATCAAACAAACAAAGCATAAAGCATAAAAAATAAACTTTTAATCACTTGGGTTGCCTTCCAAGAAGAGTCACATTTTATGTCATTGACTAGACCATTCTTATCTATCAAGGTGAATAATATACATAATATTCCATAAACAACCAATTGAAGGTTTTTATGGTTGTTGGGCCATGATCATCATGATTTTCAATTGGGTTCCAAACTCTCTTCCTCTTTGTAGGAGTATCTTGACCCTTATTTAATAGATATAATTCTCCAACATCAAAATCTTGCTTGAAAGCCAATTCAAATGGGTCGGTTGGAGTTTCTATCATGAACTTGCACTCTTCATGCTCATTGCCAAAATCTAACTCATAACTCATACCGGCATTAAAGAGAATGTCCATGGTTCTTATGATCTTGAAAGTTACTAACACACTTAAATTCCTCATGGTGAGCTCCCTTTTCTCTACATTGAATTTAAGTACCCCGGATTCTTTGGCTTGTATCTCCTCTTCCTTAGGAGTCTCTTTTTTTTCTTCTTGAGTTACTACATGCTCCTTAAAAATTTCCTTCGTTTCAACTTCTACCACATGCTTAGGATCCTCCATTTTTTCCATTACCTCATGTACGTCACCCAAATTAAATGTTTTCTCATAGTCGGGCTCTTTATCTTCTATAGGTATGTTGATATTGTAGTAACCAAATAGAAAGCCTTGGGTTTGGGTGATGTTGTGAGATAAAGATTGTGGTTGCTTCCTCATATCATGACTAAGCTTTTTCATATGTTGTGTATCTTGATTGAGTTTGTCTAATAAGCTTTGCATCAATTCCATGTAAGATTTGAGATTATTCTCATTGGATGATTCTTCCATGTGGTTGATGAGAGTAGTCCATTGCATATGTTGGCCATATAGAAAGTGTCCCTCTTGATTGTAGCTCCAATGGTTGTAAGATTGATTCTCTCAATCCAAATTTTAATAGTATGAGTGTGATGAGTTCAGATTGTTATATAAATTTTTGTAGGTGTGGTCTCCTTCATTCCATGTGTATGTATGCATTGGATGTTGTATGGGTTGAGTAGATATGTAAGACCACAACTTGATAAGATCATAATGTTCTTGTATAGAGAGCTTTCTCATAGTACTATCCCGTTTAATGTGAGCTATAAGATTGGTTGCTTCCTCAATTGTCATCCTTGCATCCATAAGTTTTTGAAGCTCAAAAGAGTCTATCATCAATCTATAAATACAAAACTAAAAGAAAAAATTTATACGACAAAAGATAAATAAAATAATTATTAAAATAAAAAGTTATATTAATCAAAAGAAAAGGTTAATAAAATAGTATGAAAGTAAATAAATAAAATAAAAGCAAATAAAAATTATTTTTGTATTTTTTATGCTTAAATTAATTTTTGTAACACTAATAATGATATCAACTATCAAATTAATGCCAATCCCAACAACCGCATTAAAAACTTGATCATGTTAAACTGTAAATGCATGGGTTAATGTACAAATAATAAATAGTTAAAGATTAAGTTATCGTACCCACAAGTATTGGATGAATAAGGAGTTGGGTACTGAACTACAATTACCCTTAACTACTTAGGCTAAAAAAATAGATAGGTAAAAATAACAAAAATAATAAAAATAACAAAAACTTAATATTTACACTACTGGACTCAAAACAACCACACTAACAAATTAAGCACAAAAGAGTAATAGAAATCCACCATCCCAAGCAATTGCCAAACAAATTATATAATCAATTGACTTAACCAATGCATACACTATTCTCTCAAGTAAACTACACACAATACAATAACTTAATCTAATTACACTCTCATGTCAATTAGAATAAACTACTATTTATTAAGAACGTTAATTATGTATCGCATCCACAAGAATCGTACCTCTCAGCCTAGAAATTATGTATGATATTCGATCAAGACAATTAATTAAATAATTTTCTCAAATGTACCTGATTGCTTCAATGATATAATTGTTAATTAAAAAATTAATGGAATAAAAATTAGATTAAATAATATAATTGAAAAGGCAATCACAATGAAATAGAAGAACAAACTAAATTATTGTATAAAAGACTGAGTCCAAGAGGATCCTAGCAACAAGTTTAACTTCATAAAATATTTGATAAAGTCTCAAAAACATTGAGTTAATACAAGAGTATAGATTAAACACAAAAGGATAGAGAAGATAAAACTAATATCCGCTAGTCACTCCAATAATTGATCTCTGCTAACTATTACTTCAGTGAAACTGAACTGCAACACTTTCAGTCTTGAATCCTGCTCTTAATTTGCCTCATACTCTAAATTGTTGTCCCTTTTTCTAAAAATTTAGGTTGGTTGTGAAATGTGATGAATCACTTTGCTTGGTTGCTAGAAGTTGTATATATAGGCTTAGTGCAGTAAATCATAAACACTTGTAGCGCAAGTAGGAATCATGGCACAACAAGGAATTATAGTCCAAATAGGAAACTGGCATTCTAACACTTTCTCACGCATATGTAAACGCACACTGGAGCCTAAGATAGCGCCCTTTGCAACCTAATTGCTTGAAAATTTTTGGACAACTACGAGCGCCACGGCTTGGGTAAATCACCATTGATGCCAAAGGCTAGTGGGTTGAATTCTCACTTAAGCGCGCTGTAGCCCTAATATTACACCGCCGCGGCCTTCATTTGCCTATTTCTAACCAAACTTTCAATGTTATTTGCCCAACACATTTTTCCACCATTATGGCTCATTTTAACTCTGTTTGTCATTGTTCTACCTACATTGATATAATTGAACAAATATTAAGTCATTTAAACCATTTAAAGTGCAAAAGAAGACAAATAGTGAGCTTATAAATGGCTAAATAACTCTACTTTTGTGGAGTTATCAATATATAATTTGTTTGGTAATTACTTTAGATGATAGATTCCTATGATTCTTTTGTTCTTAATTGTTAGTGTGGTTGAGTTGGATCAGTTAGGGTAAATATTAGTTTTTTATTATTATTTTACTTATATTTATCTTAGTCTAAATAGTTTAGTGTAATTGTAGTTTGGTACTCAAATACTTATTAATTCAATCCTTATGAATACGACAACCCTTATTCTTAAAAATACTTATTACTTGTACACTGACCCATGCACTTAAGGATTTATCATGTCAAAACCGCAAGTGCATAGGATGAGTACAAGTATTTAAAGTACGGATGTTGAACCCACAGCGACTATATTGACTAAAGAAAGGTAATAAGGAAAATAAAACTAAAATACTAAACACCTAAATTCACAAAATTCCAATGACTAAACATATCAGAAAGTAAACTTAGGAAACATTAATCTCCTAATTTCCTAACATGTGAATCACTAACATCTCTCAAAGCAACTACTAAACAATTATATGATCAATTAACACTACACTACACATGCATTCTTCTCTCAAGTAAACTATATAAAATGCAATAATTCAACCTAATTATACCCTCATGCCAATTAAATTAAACTACTACTCATTAAGACCATCAATTATAGATGACATGCATACAAATCATACTTCTTAACCTAGAAACTATGCATGCTAGTTGACAAGAAAAATAAATAAATACTTCTCTCAAATCTACCTAAATGCCTCTATGGTATAATTGTTGGCCAAACAACTAATAATATTTAGATTAGATCAAATAATATAATTGAATGAGAAATTACAAAAGAGAAATTAAAAGATCATCACATGTAGAAAATTGGGTTCATAAGACCCCTAAATTAATAAGATTTAGCTACTCTTGTCAATAATAATAAAATCCAGAATATTCATGATAGAAAATATTAGATTGAAAAAAAAAAGAGAAGGAAACAAGTTACAAACAATCTCTTGTATTATGACACTAGTCCCCTCTTGAATATTCACAAGCTCCAACCCTTTATACTTGAATTCTTAATTCTTGCTCTAATCTCTTCAACAAATGGCATAGGAGTTTTTTTTTGTATGCAAAGAATGTTAATTGATTGAATGAATAGTAATAATCATTTAAGATTCTTTTTAATTATATATAAGCCAATGTAGTTTAGGAAACAAAGGATTTGGTTCCTAATAGGATTCTGAAAAAATTCGTCACATTCTCGCACATAAAAAGAACATGCGTCGTGGCCTAAATAACCCAGTGTCACTACCCAGTGCTCTCTGGTCTAATTCTCACATTTATGCACCATAGCTCATACAAACAAGCATCGTGGCTTAGGCCTCTCGGATCATTTTTGTCGTCCAGTAATTCCGTAGCTCAAATGACCCCCCGCCGTGCCCTAAGGGCCTCAGGTAATTTTTGTCCTTAGTCATGCTGCGGCCCAAATTGTCTCAAGCTGCAACCTAGCTCTCCTTATTTCTGACCATATTTTAATCCTTGTGTGCACCACTGCCCTAATAATTAACCTCTACGGCTTGACCTATTTTTTTCGTTTTGACTCATTTTAACTCTGTTTACCTTCCTTCCACTTACATTGACATATTTAGACATAAATTGAACATTCTTATGATATTAAGTACAAAACAAGACAAATAGTTGGCTTAAAAGTGAGCCAATAACTCTACTTTCATAGAGTTATCAACAAACTAAAAATAATAAAAATATAATATTTAAAATATGTGATTCAATACACCCACACTTACTAATTTGGTATAAAAGAGTCCTAGGAATTCAATCTCTCAATTTTTCACACATGATTTAATCTACCATCCTAAGTAATTGATGATATGATACTTGATTAAAAGCCCTAAACGAGCATGCATTCCTCTCTCAAGTAAACTACATACCATATAATGATTAAATTAATCACACTCTCATGCCAAACAATTTGCACACTACTCATTAAGTTTGCATTTATGGACCACATACACAAGAATAATACATCTCCACCTAGAAACGATGCATGTCAATTAATCATAACTAAAAATTAAATGGCTCTCTCAAGTATCACCTAGTTATCTCACTAGTAAAAATTGATTAATTAAAATATCAAATATCAAGAATCACAAAGGAATGGATAAATAAATTAATTCATTGTATAAAAAAATTGAGTTCAAGAGGATCCTAACAACAAGTTTAACTAGTCATAATCATATTAAATTAAATTCCCAAAAACATTGAGATATTACAAGAGAGAGAATAAAATACAAGGTAAAACGAGAGATACAACCAATCTCTTAACAAATCTCAACTCCAAAACCTTTAGTCTTCCATCCTCATGCTGTCTCGTTTTCTAATGATTTTAGTTAGATGTAGAAAGTATTGAATTATTTGCTTTGGCCTCCAAAAGGTCTTACATATAGGTTAACAATGAACCTAACCTAGCCCATTAAATATCCAATGTGATCCACCAGTTGAAATTGATACAAAGGAATGAAAACGGATCTAATGTGACAATTTTCATTTAGGAAAATAACGCGAGCTGTGGCATAGAAAAGTTCATGCTGCGGCATGGAGTCCTTCGATTTCCTAGTGAATAATGTGCACCATGGCACATAATTTTTCTTGTCGCCTCATAAAGTGTTCAGGACTCCTTACTAGTTATGCACGTCGCGACACAAATGTTGATTTTTCCCTTTTTACTCGATTTGACTCTGTTTGCTATAATTTCACCTACATTAACACAATTAAGTAAAAATTAAGCGTTTTTAACCATATTAAGTCTAAAATAAGATAAATATCTAACTTGAAAGTGGTTAATTAACTCTACATTCGTAGAGTTAAAAATTAATTTTTTGCTTGCTCTCAAGCAAAGTCAAAGCTAAACGTTAACGAGCAAAACACTAACCAATTATGGTTAGGATATTCACAAACAAATATCCTCCAATACATGCATATTTAATAAAAATAATTCCCTTGAAAGATCGTACAATCCTATGTCAAAGAGGTTCACATGGCCATTAATCAACATTCCATTAATACACTCATGAGATCAACTTACGTATGCATGCTAATGGACCAAGTCTTAGAACACATTTCATAAGTCTACTTTTCACACACCTCTCCACTAATGTAAATTATACATTTAGCTAAAGATTAAAAAGACTTTTCATGCTTGTAATGTAAGGCTTAGGTAGGGAAGATAAATTGTGGCATTTAGGTTATTTCCATACCTTAGCTTTCTTTTTGTTCATCATGCAATGTGTAAGATGCAATTGAATTTTCATTAAATGTTCTAGTGCAACCTATCTTATCATTTTTCATTTTTATTCCACATTCTTTTAGCAACTTTACAATACCCCTAAACTTATTTTTAAATCTATCTCTTTTGTTTCATTTTCGTTTATAGGAATAGTGGTGTTGTGAGTTTTATTTTTTTATATATAGGTGCATCACATTACATGATCACACTAAACTTCAAGTATACGGGATACATACAAGTGATAAATATTTTTATAAATGAGTGTAGAACCCACGAGTAAAAGTATAACCATTAACCGAGTACCAATGTGAATATTAAGACTACTATTCGGACAACAAAGGATCATGACTAAAATTAAATAACTAAAAGCTAAGCTTCAATAATGCAAATCGAAGCGAATAAATATGAATGAGAGAAATAACCTAGAAAATCATCAATCCCCCAATCTCCTAAGCATGTGTAATACTAAATTCCTCTCCAAGGGCCTAGCAATAAATTATATGATCAATTGACTCTAAACTATGCATGCATTCCTTTCTAAAGTAAACTACATATAATATAATAACCTAACCTAATCACACTCTCATGCTAATTAGATTAAATAATTACTCATGAAGAATGTCAATTATAGATCACACACAAACAAATCGTACCTCTCGACCTAAAAATTATACATGCTATTTGATCAAGACAAACATATAGATACTTTTCTCAAAGCTACATATATGCTTCTATAAATTAATTGGTGATCAATCAATTAAATAACAAATAAAATCAGATCAAATAATAAAACATAAATTGCACTCACAAGAGAAGAATAATTTAGATCAACATATGTTAGAAGATTGGATTCATAAGATCCCTAAATTAATGGAAAAGTTAGCTATACATTATGTTCATAAAATCCAGATTTACAATTGAAGTACACATTAAAATATCTAGAAGATATAAAAAGAATTACAAACTCAATCTCTTGAAGAATCTTACCCTATTCTTTTATCCTTCAACCCTTGATTTGTTATTCTAATTACTCTTTAGATTTTTCTCTCACAACCTCTACTGAAAATTGCCTCTTGAATGTTGATTAACATTTTAAGAACTAATTCTATGATGTGTAAATTATGCACTAAATTGCTCCTAATTTTTTTCTTTTTAGTTTAGAACTTTAACTATGTATTTATAGGCACTCACAAAGGCTAGGCATAATAGGATTTGGTTACAAGTGAGATGCTGAAAAATAAGCTCCAGGAATTGTATGGACTTTGTGTGGGCTGCATCTTAACATTTCCACTGCCACAGCACACAATGAAGTCTGAGAACACAAAAGTGACCAAAGAAGGTTCGCCGTGGCTCAAACAATCCATGGTTGTGGCACTCGTTGATCTTCAAAATTGCATAATTTGATCCAAGAGGATTAGGCTGCGACGCCTATAGGCTTGAGGCCGAGGCACACATATTTGTGTGCTACTTTACTTGTTGTTCACCATTTTTATGTTGTTTTCACTCAAAATACCTTAATTGCATCAAAGTATATGCCGTGATTTTGAAAACGACAACTTTGCAAAATTTCACTAAAATGAACATAATTAGATCCTTAAACCTCATTTAAGTCTTAAATAATCATCGAATATTGCATATTTGAAGCATGAAGCATTTAAAAATACTAGATTATTCCATGATTATTTAAGATTAAAATCAAAATTTAGGACTTAATTATGTTCATTTTATTGAACTATCGAACAAATACTATTTTTGGAATTACCGAGTATGTTTTGATATATTTAAGGTATTTTAGTCTTAAATGAAAAACACGCACATCACGCGACACAGCATATGTGGTACAAGATAGGCAAATTGGTGCACAGGTACTCGCACCCCAGCCCAAGCCAATTGGCACCGTATCTTGGATCAAATTGGACATTTTTTGAAGATCAACGTGTGTCGCGGTGATGACCTCTCGAGTTGCAATTGTTTTTCCAAATTTTAGCTTACATCACTACAATGATTGTTTTAAGCCACAACCCATGTAGGGTTTGTGCAAATTCTGAACCTAATTTTCAACATCTTAATTGTGACCAAATCCTATTATGCTTAAGTTTTGTGTGTGCTTATAAATGCCTTATTAGAGTCCAAAATGAATAAAGAGAGATTTGTGTAGAAAAATATAGAGAATTGTAGAGAAAAAAAAAACATATTTTGAAAATTAGATTAACCTTCATAGACCATGAGTCTAGTAGAGATTGTAGTGAAAAATTCTGAATAATAAGATAAAGAATGGAAGCATAGAAGATTGGGTAATATTCATCAAGAGATTGAATGTGTTATTTCTATTCTTCTTTCTTCTAAGAATTTCAATGTTTTCTTCAATTGTAAATTTGAATTTAATAAACATCATGTCTAGCTAATTTGCTATTAATCTAAGGGTCTTATGAACTCCATTTTCTATAACATATTTTGATCTAAATTATCTCCATTCTTTTAATTGCAATATTTTATTATATTATTTGATTTGATTTGAATTGTTAATTGCTTGATCTTTAATTAATATATAGAAGCATATAGAAAGTTTTTAGAGAGTATTTATATGTTTGTATTGATTAAATAGCATATATAGTTTTTAAGCTACGTATGTGAGCACGTGAATATTCTTAAAGCAATTAACTTATGTTTAACTACTACTAATGTGTACAAGTTGATTGTTCATTTATTATGTATGCTAACAAGATAACTAAGGATCCTCGTTTTGATAGATTACCCTGTCTTTGGGCCATACATACTGATAATTTCTCCATTCTATCTGGTTAAACTCATGGTAGTGTCTTTCAAGAGTCAGCACATCATTCGGATATTGTGCTCAATCAATTGTCATATGATTTTTTACTGACCTTTTCTTTGGTTTGAAACACCACAAGTGCTTCATTGTTGCTACATGTGATAGGGATTTGAAGCGTTGAATTCGCAAGGTGCTATAATCAAAATTATGCTCAATTATATTTTGCATTTTTTTATGCAACAACATGAATTTACGAACTTTTTCGTCTAGTAGATCCCTAGCGTGCCAATCATGTACATAACTAAACACAAGTATTCAATTGAGAGATTGCCTGAAGCAACAATTGGAAGAGGTAGTGACACCTGAATCTTTTGATTTTAAAAAATGATACCATACTGCCTTCATAATTTATATACTTGTCTTTAACATCTTTTCTATATATGTTTTTGTTTTGTGCAGCTCCAAGATTTTGATAATACGGGCATAATGCAGCCAATGTCCAGAAGAGTTTCTAGCCTGGTGCTTGATGAATTTTGACTCTTAAGGATGACCACTGATTTTACTTTTTTTTTCTTGTTGATAAAATTTGACAGGAAGTGTCCAACGCACATATCATCACTTGGGGGACTTAAACCGATACATATGAAGTGATATGTATCCTTGGTAATCATCTGCGCATTTTTTATGGAGTTAGAGAAGTCCAATTTGATGTTGTTATTGATTTTGTTTACTGTCCTTTATTTTGCTGAGAATTCTCTTTCAACTGTTTACTGGCTATGCAATTGACTTTAGGTGAGGTCGAACTAAAATATGTACCTAATAAGTCGATGTAAAATCCAGATCTATGGAGACTACTTGCATGAGACTAAGGGTGAGTAGTTGATTGAAATTGTCTGTTGTTCACCAATTTGAAATTCGATTCGATACAAATTAGATTTGGATATTTTCAATTTGAATCATCTCTAATGATTTAATCAATTTGAGCCAATATGAATAAGAGCAAATCAATTTTTTTAGGTTGGATAAGTTCATATTAAATTTGTGCATTTTTAACAAAATTTAATATTTATAGTAACGGCCAACTGAATCAAATAAATAAGAAATATAATGGACCAATTATTAAATTATTATAAAGAATTAACATTTATTTTTATTTTTTAGACTAAATTAGTAACTTAATGTACTTGTAATGTTATAATATTTAAATATAACATATTATAAAATAAAATATGTATATTATATTTATAACTTAATGTAATAGTAATTTTAATAGTAATTTGGTCAAGATTGGATTATAGCAGATTATAAAATTTGTCAATAAAAATTCGATACAAATTGAATGGATTATATAATTTTTAATTTAAATTCGATCTAACTACAAAATTTGTCAACTTAATCCGATTGATGGAATCAAATTTTTTTCTCTAATTGTTTTTTTGCTTGATTTTAAATCTTAACAGTTATTTTTACATCAAATGCATGTAATCAATTTGAAGTATCAATAAAAATAAATATTTTAACTCTTAGATTAACAACGTATAATTAAGAACAAGTAGATGACCCTACTGTACTTAGGATGCCATTATTTTAAGATATTTCATTGTTCAATCCACTACCAATTAGAACATAGAAACGGAAACGGAAACGGAATAACCAACTTTTAGATTTGAGAAGAAATAGATTAAGCCTATTTAAGCATGTAGAATGTCTAGTTACGAGAATCATATTTATTTAAGAAAAATTAACAAATTTGTAGATTCATGTGGCTTTTACGATTTGATGATTGTGACCATTGGAAAAAAGAACCAATATCTATCAATATACAATTGTTGGAAGGCTGCTCTTTTCTACATACACATTACAATTCTACGCACCCTCCTCCCTAGCAAGAATTAAAAAAAATAAAAGAAAAAAAATCTAATAAAAGAATTGAATCATTAATGGTCAAATCATATGAAACTAATTTTCTGCTGTTACTAATGTGGTGTTTGAATTTTCTGTCTCCTCCGGTGGGGGCTTTACATATTTTCCTATTGGCTTTTGTTGATGCCGACGCTTCATTCTACTTATCTTCTCCTTGCTCTTCTGCTTTCTCCTCTCTTTCTCCTGATACCGCAACTTCTTTTCTCGTTCATATATCCCTTGCCAGAAAACTTCACCTGTGTCCGGCCATAACCACCGTCTAGTTGGTCGGTCATCGTCTGATTCCTCAGCCAAGTCTGCATCCATGGTCTTAAGGTGGAGAACTCAAACCATTTTACCCACATTTTACCTCTCCGACTCTTCAATTTGTGTTGTTCCTGCACTATACCAGTCTGAGGGTGCACATATACAATCCTTCTTGCACTGTGGTATGCCCATACGTTTACGAGCAGTTCAAGAAGACGAGAATAACAGTTTTTGTCCTGCAACAAAAAACGTACCAAGGTCCAGTGCCATTATACTACAAAAGCATATTAACTACAAAAGATTGTGTTCTCACCTTCGACATGCTGAGATAACAGTGCCCGCTTGCATGGTGCTCCTCGTAAATTTGTGCATCCAACGCATCGACAAACATTCTGTAAATGTCACAGCTCTAGCAATCTTGATCTTATCGGGTTATAAAAATCAAATGTTTAATGACACCTAAAATTGCAATCTCTTATACCTGGAAAACATTACAAACTCAAGGAAGGATCTAGTAGGCAAAGCCCAGCTATGCCCGACAGACCATGTATCCCCATCAACTGGCATAGGCGGTAATGCTTCCAAATTATGCTTCTTTAAGCCATACATCTTCTTTAAGGTCTCAGAAAAAGCAAACCTTCAATCAAGCCAAAGGAAATAAGTTTTAGGTAGACGTAAAAGATTGAAATGGGAAACATAGATCTCAAATGTAGAAAAAATACAAAACTGATCATAACTCGTACTTGCAATTTCCGGCATTTATGGCATCACAGAATGACCAAAAATCCTGTCGCAAAGGGTTTCGTGGATCCATGTCCATGCGAACCCAAAAATAGAATGCACCTCCATGTCTTCGTGCTTGAATAGCATCCAACAACGCACCTTCTGCAATTCTTGATAACGATTCCTGTTTGAATACACCAGTATCAGACAACACAGAACCTGTTTTGTACAAGTAAATTGATAAAATAACTCATATATTGTTTTTCCCTTCACTATTGGGTATTTAGTGCTGCTCGAGATACCGAGAATTTGACAAGATGCTAGCAAGCCATGATAAGGAAAAGAAATCACAATCAATGCAGAAAGACAAGAATATCATTCCTAATTTTCTAGCCAGAGAGAAAATTTACTACAAAAAGAGTAAACTTAAGAGAAGGAAATTCAGTCACACACCTTCCTTGCTGTGGCTCTCCAAGATCCGAATCCTATCCAAGAGTTCTTGTGTATACGGTCAGTCCGGTTTGCAATTGCGAAAAATGCCCCAAATTCACCAAATACATCCCGGTAGTAGGCATAACTGAGTAATGGAAGACGAGAAGGTGCATAAACATCATCTGCCTCTGGTCTTCGACCTTTTGTGGACTGAAAGGATGCAAATTCATGCATCAGCAAAAGAATGAATGTGATGCCAAATTTTTGCAAATGATAAGAAACTACTAATGCTTTGTCTGGTACCATTTTCAAAGCATTCAACAATAAAACATTGTGTGGATTAAAGCATATATTTGTAAGAGGAACAACTTAGTCAAAGGCAAAAGTGGGTACCATAGCTAACTCACCAAACCAATACCTCGATAGAGAGAAGTATTATGAAGAAATGGCCAGGTTCCTTTTCCAAAGTAAGGTTCATAAATGCACAGAGGTTGACCTGTTCTTTCAAGCTCCCCTTCATCTCTTTCATGCAAATCACTCTTCAATCGATCGGCCTTTTTGCCATTTCGATATACTGCCTCCCATGTTCCATGAGATTGATCAGTTCTGTCCTTTAACTGCAGTAAATTTTCAAAGATTGTATATTCATACAAAGGGTATTTTTTTTTTATATAAATATAAATGCAGTCATTTTTAAATAGCAAAATATGCTAAGAACTCAATCAATCCATACCTCTTCTTCCTCTCTCCGTTTTTTGGAATCAGCCATCTCAGTTGATTTCTCTTCATCCCATACGCTGTATAAAAATGGATCATCTTTAATTCTATCATTAAATTTCTCCTGCTCAGTTTGATTCCACTGTTCCTCATAATAGTCTAAAAATGTGTAGCTTCTTCCATTTGTATCCGAGTATGTCAAATTTGATAATGCTTCAAAAAAATGCCAGTTCCATTTCTCTTTTAATTTGAGAGGGATCTCTGAAACAGCCTTAGGTGGGGCAACTTCCGATGGGAGTTTGACAACATATTCAAGAAGTGAAGCATAACCTTCAACACTCTCCAACACCATTAGGTTCCTAGCAGTGCCACTTCCTACTGCAGCCACTTCGAAAGCCATAGGTGATACTTTTCCACCTGATGTTAATTTCAATATGATCTTAGAGAGGACCCCCATATTTTGCTTTGGGAAAAGGTAGCCGTTGACCCTGTCCTTAATCTAATAAAATAAATAATATAGTTAGTACTAAGAAAAGTAAATGCTACAACTTAAAATCCGTACTTAACAAACAATGCTTACAGGTTAAAGAATAATCAGTATAAAAGTCTGAACATGATGAAACTTTTCTTTCTTTCGTAACTAGTTATTCTGGACAGTGGACACTATATAACCAAAAATGACAAGGACAGACACGAGACATTAACAATGATGCACTACATCCATAGATGGCAACTTTAATATACAAAATTTAAAAATAAAAAATGTAAAATAGTACTTCTACGTAAAATATATTTAATCTATGTTCTCTCTCCTCATTTTCACTTATGTGCAGGTCATTTTGCGTTTTCAAGAAAGCATTACAAGGAAGCATACATGTTTCTTGATCATGGAAAGATTGGGGGCGATGACTGGTCTCCTAAGCCGCATAGCTTTGATCAAAATGCTGGGAAAAGATGGTTCTTCAAGGAACGATCCATAGATGACAAGATCAGATGTAACTAGAGCCTTGTCTGTGTCTGTATCAAGAGGCGCATTCTTCACAATGCCAGGTGGATACTTCAAGTTATGAGCTATTGCCTGAGAACAATCATATTATAAGATGCAAAGCATTTAAATAACTTATATACAGCAAAATGTATAATGATGATTCTGAAGTACCTCAACAGCAGAACTATAGTTACCGTTAGAATTCCCACTAAGAATATTGATTTTGAGGCACAAGTCTTTATCATTTAAAGAGGAATCCTTTAGAACTGGTAGTAGAGCATGTAGAGTGATAGAATGTTCCAGCCACAAACCTCGGTATGAAAATTCGCTTCCAACAACTAAAATAATGACATCTTCGCGACCATACCCCATAGTGGAACGCAGATAGTCCCTGTCTAAGGTCATTAGAGCATCTGCATTCCATGCTTCGGTAAGTGAGCTAGGAATAACTAAAAAGTTTCCCGCATCAAATGTGGAATAAATCATCTGTACAGGCAGAATTAAAGGACTACAATCAGGTGAAAACTTCAATACCAACTTTTTAAAATATAAGTAAACAACAATCACACTTTTGTAACCTACTTCGGCAAGCGAACTATTATATTTTCTCATCATAAGATTATTATTGTTTATTCTTGTCAGCAGTTTTTGTATGTATTGAATCATGATATTGAATGTAGTTGTTTAATTGTCTATGAGAAAGAATTCCGTGAGCATTTCTTACCGGAAGGACATAGTTTGGGAAGACAACAACAGTAGAACGGTTAAAGACTCTTCTCCAATCATTCAACAGTTCAACTTGTCCATTTGAAGCATATTTTTCAGAACGAATAGCAAGAGCTCTTTCATGGATGGTCCATATAAGAGGTAAAAATTTGAATGGTTCCTGCAGAAAGCTGTAACTTAATTGATGAGAGACTTTCTAATGGCTCTACTAAACCACGCCAAATATGAGTAATAAGCAAACTGGAGGCCTTATTAAATCAATGTAAGAGCAAGAAAGAGAAATTGTTCCTGAAAAAAAAAATGTTCAAAATAATTAAAATTACAAATGTTACCAGGAAAAGATGCCCTTTGCTTCAAGAGAATTCACAAGTATAGCATCATAGCTGCAAAAATTATATACATTTAAACAATAACTCACCAGATTAAAAAGATCAATGTGTTAGTATTTCTGTAAGGTAAAGATCAATGAAATCCTAATTGAACTAATTAAAATCAAAGGTGAATAAAATCATGTTAAAATAAGACTAAATCATGGTACTACATGTTATTTCCAACACTTCCAAAATAGATTAACATGGAAACAAAACGTGCTCATACTCTCTGACTACAAATAATGCAAGAGGGGAGAAGCGAGAAGCTACACTTTTAAGTATTCCATAAAAGAAAATGTTCCGACTAAAGTGACATGTTACTAATATTGTTTTAATCTCACACAAGAAATTGCAGTAACTAGTACGGAATTGAAACATGAATGGATTAAAGAGACGCATACTTTAGCCAATCAACAATGACCTCTTCCCGATCACATGTTTGAACAATTTTAACTGGTAATCCCAAAAAATCCCAAACCTTGTATGCAGGTCCATTTTCAAGTGCATAAACCTGCATCAACAAACCAGTATATGGACAATGAGGCCATGACACTAAAGCACAAAGAAGATATCAACTAGCCTAGCCAAAACCAACCAATTGCATTGAAACTTAATCCATAAGCTTCATGAATTACGGCTCATCTATCAACTCCTTACGTCCCAACTGAATCTTTTCAGTAGAATCTGAGGTTGCTACAAACTGAACTACTGAAGAAGACTTTTTCTAACAATTTTGGATACTTACTAAAACATCTCCGTAGTGGTAGAACTTCTTTCCATTTCCTTACAACAGAAAATAAAACTAATAACAACCAAGAAAAAGTTACAAGTAAAGGAACCTCGATTGTATATCCTATCTCTTGCAAAGAAGCTGCGACTGTCGCCATTAATACTTGTTCAGGATTGACCAACAAATCCGCGAAAACCTCATAGACAAAAAAAAATTAAATCAAATAATTAGCAAACATCAACCAAATCCAGTTTTAAGAAAACAATTATTTCAACAAACCCAAAAAAAGAAAAGAAGTATAATTTAGTCATGCAACACAAACAATTCACTACAGAAGCCTCACACATAGTCCTGTTAAAAGCATTGTACAGATTAAGGGACAATGGAGAGAAAAGGAGCAATTGGGGGATGCTTACCAGTGCAAGCTGGGGATTTTTGTGCCCAAAACGCTGTCTAGTCCTGTTAAAAGCATTGTACAGATTCGCCTCTTTGGCTTCTTTCTTGAATTTTTCTAAAACATTTGAAGGCTCAAATATAATGTCTTCCCCAAAATCCAACAAACCCAACTCCTTTAAAAACATAAAATCCCCATAATTGATTTCCGCATCTTTCAATGAGTTTCTTGACTTTTCCACAATCGAACCAGGTAAAAATGTCTGCAAAAGAACGGCAAAGCAGAGAAATACTCCTATAGCACAAAAACAGAGTATGTAAACTAGCTTCTTGGAGTGCAAGAATCTTGAAAAGCTCGATCTTGTCCTCTGTAAAAATGGGTTCCTCTCATTTCTACTGCTTGATGCCGGAGACCTATAGGAAGAGTATTTCTTGAACGAATACGCATTTTCCATAGAACCCATTCAGCTTCCCATCAATCTAAGACCATAAAGGTTCAGTCTTGGTTCAATTCCATCAATATCAGATCAAACAACCACAACCCAGAAAATTACATAACATGCAAATTGATTACTCAATGGGTTTTTCTAGTATAGAGAGCGTTTTATATATTCTCAACGGTGATTAGGAGCAGAATAAAGCCGTATGATGACAGTTTGCGGGAGCTAAGAGAGAAAAATGAAAAATGGTGGTGACGTGGATTTTCGAAGAGAATTTAAAAGATTTTATTAGCGATTCTTTTGCGATTTAGGAAAAGAAAGGGAAAAAAAAAAACTTTGTTTTGTAAAATAAATATTAGTGCTCTGAATCAGTGAGACACTACATCATTGCTTCTGACTTGTGAGTTGGGAGTTGTGAGCTGCAGACTCGGGTTTCTCCATGTTTTTAGGAATTGTCCTGTAGATACAGTACAATGAGGAAACTTTTCTCAAAAATTACTAAAAATAATATTCATCAAACTTATAATAATAAAATCAATAACTAAATAATATTAAATATTTAATTCAAATATATAATATTAACCGTCCTAATATTAAATATATTTAAATTATTATTGTATAATTTTAATTAAATGATTGTTAAAAAAAATAATATATTAATTATTTTTTTAATTATAAAATTATAAATTTAAATACAATAAATATTATTTTTATTATTATAAATTTTAAATAATATTATTTTTTCAAAACTTATTGTTTTTTTAATCAAATGTACAATCAGAAACTTACTAGTCTTGTTAGACTTTCTTCTTATGGCTACTAGTTTTGATTGTAAGTGCACATTTGTATATATTTTTATGAAAATTATATTTACATATTTATTATTGGAATTTAAATAACAAATTTTTTATATTTTTAAATAAAATTTATATCATATATATTTTTTTAAAATATAAAAGATTATGCAAAATAAATTAAAGATATTAAAATATGTCTTTTATTTAAATTATTTAACTTCTGATGTTAAGCAAGTTCTAATATTTTAACAAATTATTTTTAAAATATATATTGTTATCATAAAAATAACTGACTAAACTGTTATATATTATTTAAAATTGAACAAAAAAAAATCTTGGACTAATACTTAAATATATACCCATTTTTAATGTGACAAAAAATAATTTGATAAAAGAAAAGTACTTTTTTTGGGTCAGTGGTAAAAGTGTAATGCTAATATATATAAATTTATACTCATATTAATTATGGTGTGATAAATAGTCAAGTAATTTTAAAAATGAAAAAAGTTATTCACTTTTTAAATTTTTTTTAAAAAAGTTTTATTATAATTAATATGGGCATAAATGTAAATACAAATTTATATTTTTTATGTTACAAAATGAACCAACGCAATCATATTTATAGGACAAATAAAATTCATAAGGTATGACATTATTTCCTTATGTAATTAGAAGTATATTCTTTAACATCAACCCCAAAACAACATTATCAAATAAAATAACAACAATATAAAAAAATTATCAAATAAAATAAAAAATATTAAAAAAAATCAAATATAATTTTTTTACTTCTATGAGAATTTTTTGACATCAACTCCTAAATAATTTTATCAAATAAAAAAACTCAAATAAAATAAATTCAAATAAATATTATTAGTATGGAGAATAATTCACACACATATATATATATATATATATATATATATAAAAACTAGCTCTAGAGAAAAATGATTTGATTTGAAGTGAATGGAATGCATATTTCTCACTTTTTACCATGCATGTTAGGAAGTTTATTTTTTATTTTTATAATTATGTCTGTTAAGAAGTTAGTACATAGTAATTGAAAATTTATCATCTAAATTCGTATCATGCATTTAATATTTTTTAACTTATTTATTATCTCTTTACTTTATCTACTTCTGTCATTATTTATTTACAAATTCAATTTTTTTAATAAAAAAATTCACAATTTCTTCTTAAATTTTTTTTTTTATTATTCAAAGAATTGTAAAAATATATATTTGTTAAAAAAATTGCAATAAAAATTATTTCAAAATTCAATTGTCCCGTAAAAGCCTCATTTTTTATAAAGGAAGCTTAATGTACTCTT
The DNA here is from genome assembly GCA_029378325.1 of Elaeagnus macrophylla. Classification (NCBI taxonomy): domain Eukaryota; kingdom Viridiplantae; phylum Streptophyta; class Magnoliopsida; order Rosales; family Elaeagnaceae; genus Elaeagnus; species Elaeagnus macrophylla. Next base: position 41,929,820 of record CM055642.1, read on the forward strand.
GTCAAGAGTATTTTCTTGAAGGTAACATAATACTTGATTTCTTTTATTTCTACAAATTAAATATTATAATTATTTTTTAAATTTGTATAATTTAGTTACCTTTTTATTATATATTACTTAATATATATAATAATTTAATAAATATAATACTACTAAAAAAATAATACCTGTCCACCAATATTCTGTCAGATTATATAGGTTACCAACTATATTTTTTAGCCCTCTATTTTTTATTTTAAACAAAATAACAAGAAATATAAATAAAATAAAAACATGTCAAACACAAATAAATAAGAAAAAATAAACTCTCATTTATATATAGATAATATGATTATAACATTTTTAATTCATTTTTCGGTAACAATATTTTCACATCTTAAATTATTAATATTATAAAGATAATAATGTTATCAATCATTTTTATTACTATTACAAAATTATATAAATTATATATTTTATTCTTATAATTATTTATAATTTAATGTTGATATCATTAATAAATAATTATCATCATAATAACAATTTGAATTGTTTCAGTATCGCCAACCTGTTACAATTATAATTAATGGATTAGGACTTAGAACTTAGAATCCGTAGTGATTGCAACCTACTTTGTTTTGCATGGATCAAGAAGGCCACTCATTCCCCAAAGCCATGCAAACTATGGAAGCTTTGCTACCTAGAGTTCTAGTTCGGACTTGTGATAAACTTGTGGTGTGAATGGAGACTCGCCTCCTTCACACCAAAGAACATCAGGGGCTTAAGGCCTAAAACTAGTAGTGATTGCAAAAATCTCCATCCTACATGAATCAGGAAAGCCACTCCTTTCCTAGAGCCATGCAGTAGAACCTCACACACACCGAGGTAGGAGGGAACCATAACCTTCCTTCGAACCAATGTGCGTCACTCCCCTGGAATTGACTTAAGGATCCAAAAGCCCTTTGTCACACTTGGAATAGTAGTACCACCTACCTAGGACTAAGTGATGGTTAAGTTTTACCAATGAACTGGTCATCATTACCTCATATCACCATTGTCTTAATGGAACTAGTGTTGTGCATTATACATCCACAACACCCATAATCCAGAATCTAGACAATGGCCAACTATTGTTTGAACAGATCGAACCTTGCGAGGAAACGATGTAGGGCATTCACCCATTGGCACCTGCAAAGACTTCATCTAGAATCGAAACATCAGTTGGATCTGAGTAGTTATCCACAGGAAAGCTACTTGGAATAATAAAGTCCTATGATGGATTATAAAGGAGTCACCTTCCCCAAAGCCAATTTACGATGACTTATCTTATTTGGCATGCATTAGGAAAATAGCACATTTAGCAAAACTATGCATTAGCCACCTCTCCAAGAGGGTGGCGCGTAGCACCAAACCACACACCAGGGTAGGAGGCTATCACAACATTCCACAAGACCAATGCGTGACGTTCCCTAAGAAAAAGACTTAAGGCCCCAAAAGCCCCTTGTAAAACTTGGGACAGTAGGATAACCTACCTAGGACCAAGTGTTGCTTAATTCTTACTCAAGAACTGGGCACCATATTCCTATATTGAAAGAGTAGATCATCAGACAGGAATTTCAAAAAATTTCCTAAGATACTTAGGAAGAACATCAAACCCCGAGAACTTGTGAATATTATAAAATTCAAGGTATTGGGAACCACATAAGGAATCAAAACTTTCCACTCAGGAAAATTTAACCAAAAAATGGAATTGGGATTCAAGACTTCAACAACACAACAAGGAATTCTAAAAAAGAACAACATTAGTAAAAAACTTGGAATCGACAAAAAAATAAAAAAAGTCAAAATTTGGGTAAGTGAAGGTGGGTAACATCGCAGGGCCGATAAGATGGGACCGCAGGTCATACGACTACCAAGATAACATTCCCACTGCTATAGTAGATGCAATCAAACCTGACCACCTAAACGTTGATACACAAGGGAGTTAGGGCATCACCACCTTCGCTCGGCTGCCTGCCGATGGGCTAACCACCCTGTAAACATTCTTCCAGCCTTGCCTCATTCGTTTGCTTCCTTATGTGCCCAAGCACCTGCATCTCCCATATGCCAAACGATCAACCACCTGGATGGCTCCTTGTCAGTCACACCATGGCTTGCCTTTCTCCATGTGTCTGTCACGTCTGGTCCTACTTCCGCCACCGTATGTGCAGTCGATGCCTTCTATAACTTTTTTGGATCCTCACTGGGGGTTGGCGCCATGCTCATCATGGATGACTAGAGCTAACTCACTTTGGTCTTGTCATCTTAACTTTCAAAGAATTTCGCAGAAGTTTAAGGTATTTCCCAAAAAAATCTCCCAATTACTGAGTGGAGGTGTGCTCTTTCAAGGTAGCTATATTGTCGATGTATTCTTGTGATCCAATTTCCAAAAGTATCGCAAAGTGCATCCCTATAGTCCAACTTCCAAAAATATTGCTAACCTCATTCCCAGTCCAGGTTCTGACAGTTGAGTTAAGCATGCTTCCTAAGGTCCAAGTTCATTACAATGCAAATGATGATCTCCTTAGGACACAAAGTCCTAAGTATGATTTCTTGAGAACACTTAAGTCATGAATGTGATCTCCTAAGGCTCTTAAGCGTCGAGCGTGTCTTACAAAGACTATAAAGCCCCATGTGTACACTCTCATTCCAAGTTCCAAGGGAAACAAAAGAAGTGTGAGGTCAATCACAAATGGCGAATAGTTTTCCACACCAACAAATTGCAAAGTCAAATGTAGAGCACAAAGAATGTCAGAAAAGTAATGGTCTCATTTTATTATAATCATGCTTATGTAGCAATTTCCCACAAATAGTGCCAAGTGCATCATCATGGTCCAACTGCCAATGGATAGTGCTACACACATTTTGTTGGTCCAAGTTCTAACAATGGTCTCACCGTCCAATTCTCAACCAATATAATAGGTGTATTCATTCAATCCAAGTCTCAATAATGCAACTAAATGTGCAATCTCAATCCAAGTATTAGTAAAAGTTCTCCAAGTTCATGTCATGTTCATCTCAAGTAGTTGGAAATGACTCACTCTAGTCCCCTTATCCAACTCCTGTATAAGTTCACAAAGCTTTAAGTTTTTCCTGGGTGTCTCGAGATCACCAAGGTCCTAAGTGTGCTCACCCAAAGTTGCAATGATGCTAAGGGTGATCTCCCAAGGTCTCAAACAAATGCTAAATGTGATCTCCTAAGGTTGCAAAGGTGCTAAGGGTACACTTCTACTCCAAGATCCAAAAGTAAGTGCAAGGTCAAATTCTCACCAGCATCCTCCGATAGCATTTGCGTACACTGCCTTCTGAGTCCCTACTACATCCTAAGCCTATGTCACACCCTTAGGTCCAACATGATTATTGGCTCTGTTCCAACAAGAGTCTCACTCCCTTAAAATTTGAGTTGTCATCATAATTGTTGCAATTAACAATAGTCTGACTATTGTCCAGGAATTTCTAACAAGGAAGAGTAAGATCCAAGCATGTCTTCCTAAATCTTCTTTTGGCTTACTTAGAGCCATGCACCCAAGCAAATTCTATGTCAGCCTAAAATTCTTCTAAGTTTAAATACTCCTCTACAGCCTACTCAACTACAACTTCCAGGTCTAAAGACAAGTTAAGTTCTCTCAAGCTCTTTCAGCAATTACTCGAAGCCTCCTAGACTTGTCTTTTAAGTTACAAGGCAATCACTAATTGGTCCAATCTCTTGCCACTACCTAAGACCTATGACACAAACTAGAATTCATTAGAAATTGAGATATTCTGGGAAGTCACATGATGGGATGATAAAACTCCAAGTCACTGTTCAAGCGTCACAAAAACTTTGCTAGTGTGAAGCATGTTGTGACGCCAAAGAAGATTGCAAGTCTTCTCTAATTCACCAAGTCTTAAGAAGCAACAAAGAAATTCTGGGAGGAAAGTGCTACAAAAGTTAGAAGTGCATAAGTACCTTCTAGTGTACCAAAGTAATAAGTTAAGGATGGGCTACTAAAGTGGATCTTAAGTCCTACCTTGGACACCATCCTACTGTAGAGTCGGCAAGTCTTTTTTAAGTATTGATGTTTCTCCTCTTGGTATTCTTGGATCTTTTCAAAGCCTCCTTAACAGCCTCCTAGGCTAAGTAATCTCCATTACTTTATGCAACTCTCAAGAAAAAAACAAGGTAAGCATAAGAGTCACACTAGAAAAGTTCACACAAAAGATACAAAAATCAAGTCATTCTTGAACCTTCGATTCCATCAGAGCTACCCCAACAATTTCACTTGGTTCTCTAGTTCCACCGGGACAGCATAAGCAATTCAACTTGGTCTTCTAATCCCACTAAAGTTCTACCAATAGAAGTTTGGTTACCCAGAAATTTCACATCAAAAGACCGTAGTCACCCAACTAGATTTTGGTAATATAGAAATCCTGGTCATCCAATCAGATCATGGTAATCTAGATCACTCCCTAGTTGAAGCAGAACTTTAATGCTAGATTTCTCCACCACAAAGCTTTAACCTTTGATTAGAAGAATAAGATGGGAAAAGTTGAGAGTGACCAAGTCTACACATAGACTGACAAACTCAATCTCAACCTTCCATCTAACCAGCAGTCGAAGGGTGCATATAGGGAGGAGATTTGTCAAAGTTAGGCCATGAGAATATCAATTTTGTGATGTTAAATATGTGAGCTCCCAATTAACTTTTTTACCAAACTTTAACTTGTCATAACTTTCCAACTAGGACTCAAATTGAGATACAAAAATAGAAGTTGGAAAGATTATGATCATGAGATCATTATAGAATGATGATACTTGGGATACTAACTGCCCATCTCAATCAAGATGTCCCAGAGCTAACTATTGCTAAGCCATCGTACCTCAGGAGAAAAATTAGACCACTTACCCAACCAAAGCGACCTAGATGGCCTAGGGGGAATTGTGTTGGGTAGTAAAATAGCCAAGTATGCATGGCACCATTTGATTAGTCCAAATCAATAGTTGAAAAGTTAAATGGTACAATTAGCGTACACTCAGGTAAATCTTCATTAAATGATTTTTATTAATTTTGCAGATATTTAGATTATTATACAATAATCTAAATAGCAATTAATATAAGTCATTTTCTAAAATGTCATCCATCATAAACCTATAAATAAACTCTCATAATCAGAAAATATACACATAAGAAAGCTAAAGCTCACCGTTCACTATCTCTTAAACCCCTCAAACTTCACTTTAATCTTAACATTCTATCAAGAAATAGACTTAAGCATTGAATTTTATACGAGACCACACAATTCCATCCCTTTTGACGTGGCTTTCTAGTAACTTACAAGGTCGATGAGTCCAAGGAACGTGATGAAGAAAAATCAACTTCAACACCTACTATACATGAAATTACCCTATCTAAGGAATAGATTCTAAAGATATCTTAAGAGATAGAGGATATGAGACGAGTGCCATATGCATCAATGGTTGGAAGTTTAATGTAGACCATGTTGTGTACTAGGCCTGACATCTGTTATGTCGTTGGCATAGTTAGTTGCTACCAATCCAACCCATGATTGGATCATTTGGTTGTATTAGATACATCCTCAAGTATCTTAGGACAATGAGAAATTATATGCTACTGTACTCTAGTGGAGATTTGATCCTCATAGGGTACACAGACTCTAACTTTCAAGCAAACAAAAACTTAAAGCAATCTACATTTGGGTCAGTGTTTACCCTCGGTGGACAAGCATGAAATAGCCCATTCCACAATGGAAGCCTAATATGTTGTTGCTTGTGAAGCAACAAAAAAAGGCATGTGGCTCCACAAGTTCTTGGCAGACTTGGAACTTGTTCCAAATGTGGACCATCCACTAACATTGCATTATGATAAAGTTGAGCAATGGCTAACTCAAAAGAACTAAGAAGCCATAAGCAAGAAAAGTATATAGAGTGTAAGTATCATTTAATTTGAGAGCTTTTACATCAGGGATATGTGAAAATCAAGAAGATAGCTTATGAGAACAAACTTGTTGACCCATTCATCAAGACACTACCTACCAAGAGTTTTGTGGGTCACCTAGATGAGAAAGGGTTAAAAAATATGTCTCATTTGCTTAAGGGCTAGTGGTAGATTGTTAGGATAGAGCCCTAAATGTAAAATAAATTGCATTTAAATTTATGTTGAAATTAGAATAAATAAGCAAAACATTTTATTTCTTTACATGTACTATTTTATTCTTTAAATAAATCATAAATTCCTAATTATTAGTGTTTGATTAAAACTTGGTTTATCAGCGTATATATATGAGGATTGGTTTGAAGTAAAATAATCAAATTTAATCAAATTGTTTGTGATGATTAATTAAAATTTACATAGTGGGATCTTTAATTAACTAGTATGACCCATATCCATTTGGAATGGAGTGAGCCTTATTTGGGGTGACTGATGTGGAGACATCTATTTGGTGGCACTTAATATGATAGTTGATTATACAAGACTGGTCAAGACATATTAGAAATACTGTTAATATCTTTTTACTCACAATTATTTCTATGTATCACTCGACGACCATGTGTAGTACAATCTTAATCTTGAGTGATTTGGCTAGCCCCTTTCTGTAGCACCTTGGTATTTGCTTACCGGTAATGCTTGAAGTGTTAGGCTAGTATACCTTATATCTTGGCATCTTGGTGTTTATGGTGGGCTAGAAGGTTATGTAACAAGATGTGAAATCCACTCCATTTGTTAGCAGATTTTAAATAATGATTTTCTTGTTTAGTGGTATAAAGCTTGAATGACTGAGCACAATCTATTGATGAGGTAAAATAGTTAAAGGTTATGTAACAAGATGTGAAATCCACTCCATTTGTTAGCAGATTTTAAATAAAAATTCTTACGCATCATGTGTATTCAAGGAGAAGATGTAATAGATGAGGTAAAATAGACTCAATGACTTCAATCGTACTGCAAACTGGCTGTGGAGAATTGAGCTGTACCTAATGGTTATGACAATGGATTATTCATATACTTTGTATTGGGTAAATACCAGCTATAATATTCGAGAGTATTCAATCTCAAATTTATAGTAGAGTAACTTTGAGATTAATAATGATTGAGAATTAGTTAAAGGATTAATTAATGTATTGATACTTTATTTAAGCTTGAATTCGTAGTTCCATTGATCTACAAGGCTGCTCCATGCCTCTATAACAACTACTAAATGTTATTGCTTCTAAGATAAATGAATGATTAATTTAAAATTAATTATCAATTAAAATTAATATTTGTTTATTATGACATTTTATGATAGTCATACATGTCAAATAAATATGTAAGGGTAAAATGGTAATTTGGCATAGTTGAATTAATCAAGTTAATTAATTAAATAATATTTAGTGTGACTAAATATTTATGTGGATTAATTACACTATTAAAAATGCTAATTAAAATATCAAAAATGCAGTTAAATACTTGTGGGACAAGAAGGGCATTTTGGTAATTGTCAAATTAGATAAGATAATTTTGGATTAATTAATAAAGTAATTAAATTGGAATTAAATTGTGGCATATCACTTGGAGTGGGAATCCAAGGTGATATGGGCATAGGAGTGTAAGAATGAGACTCTCACAAGCACACAATTTGATTGTGTGAAGTACTGTTAATAAGAGTGAAATTAGGAGTTGTATTTTACACCAACTCTTAGCCAACTTGAAGACTATTTAATCACTCTCTTCCCCTCACTTATGACTGGACAACAATGGAGAAATTAAAGAATTTTTCTACACTCAATTATGAGATTTTTTTTAGAATAAAAATCAACCCAAAGCCATAGAGTTTTCAAAATGTTCTTGAAAAACAACTTTTTATTCAACAATTAACTAATCATACATAGGGGTTCTAGTTTGGGAACAAGAATTAAATTTTTTGATCAACTTAGAGATTGTAATGATTACTACCAATCTCGTTATTATTCGTTGGGAGACAAGGCTTGGAAGCTAGATAATTCCAACTGATTGTTCACATACTACAAATCTATTCTAATTCTACTTATATTAATTAAGTTATAAATATCATAAGATCTACAACAGGAAAAATTAGAGTTTTAGCTAAAAATATTTTCCAAAATCTAACATATGCCACTACCCAAAAGGCTTTGCTTTGCTATTATTACAAGCTCTCTGAAATTGGGTCAAAATTATTTTATTGTTTAATGTTATGTTCCAACTAATAATGTGCACTCAATACATGACATGACAAAATAAATGACCATAATGTGCACATAATATATACGGTCAAAATAAAAAATCATCAATTTCTAACTTAATACAACAATACGTTACTCTATTCATCTTTAGAATGTGTGCCCTCAAACCAAAATGAGTCATAACCTTAGTAAGTTGACAACACTAAACCGCAAGTGCACGGGATGGTATACAAGTGATAAGTATCTAAAGTACGAATGTTGAACCCACAAGAAAAAGTGTAATTAATTGCGAAATACCAATACGAAAATCACTTTCACTATTTTGACAATGGAAAATAATTACTAAAACTAAAGACAATATATAAGAGAGAGATATAATCTAGATAGTCATTAATCCCCCAATCTCCTAAGCATGTGAATCACTAAATTTCATCCCAATTATTTAGCACAAACTATATGATCAACTTATTCTAAACTATGCATGTATTCCTCTCGCAAGTAAACTACACACAATATAGAAACTTAACCTAATTACACTCTCATGCCAATTAGATTAAATCACTACTCATAAAGAACATCAATTATGGACCACATACATATGAATTATACATCTCTGCCTAGAAACTATGTATGCTATTTGATGAAGACAAACATACAAGCACTTCTCAAAGCAACCTATATGCCTCTATAGAATAATTGATGATCAGACAATTATTAAGCAATCAAATTCAGATAAAATAATATAGTCTCAATTGCAAACATAAAAGGGAAGATAATTTAGATCAACACATGTTAGAAAATTAGGTTCATAAGACCCCTAGATTAATAAAAGACTTAGCCATACATTATTTTCATCAAATCTAGATTTACAAATAAATTGCTAGAGGAAAGAAGAAAAGACAACAAACTCAATCTCTTGGAGAATATCACTCTAACTTTTATGCCTCCACTCTCGATCTTCAAATTGTAAATCTACTGGATTTTTCTCTTGAAAGTTGATTACAAGCTAAACCCAATTCTATGCTTTTCTCTCTCTTTTTGATTATTTTCTACTCTATATTTATTGTCTATTTAATTTAGGACTATAACATCATATTTACAGGCACACACAATTCCTAAGTTCACGTTGCGTTTTGCACTTGTTTATATTTTTAGTATGTAACCCGAGAGACCTCAACCGTGGCTCAAATATTTCACAGTCACGCTTGCGTAAGTTTGCAAATCCCAAATTTTAACTAGAGAGCTCTTCGCCGCGGCGCGTGATAGTTGACATGTTTCCCAATTTTCTGTTCGAGAGCTTGGTGCCACGGCTCAAATATTTCACCGCCGTGGCACAATCTGCAAACTTCATAAAACTTAGAACAAACGCAATTTTCAGTATGTTAGTAAAAAAAAAAGAATAATAAATAACTAAGAATATAAAAAACTAAAAGATTAAAGTAATAAAAATTCGTTGGATTGCCTCCCAACAAGCACCACGTTTTACGTCCTTAACTAGACAAACCTGTAAACAAGTTATTTTGGGGTGATGTTGTGATCCATGATCTTTCTCCAAAAGTAGACCCCCTTTTTGTCTTTGTTGCTCATGGTTCCATTTGCGTGTTTATTGACCAAGTTGATATTTTTTTTGATTACTATGGTCATTCCCTTGGTGCCTAATTGAAGTTGTTTGGGCACCCACACTTGCTTTGGTTTGGATCCTTTTGTGGTTCTGTTTTCTTTTCCATTTGAATGGGTATGTTTTGGTACCTACACTTGCTTGACCTCTTTTTTGTTCAACTTCTTGTGCTTACCACCAATGCCACAAACTCATTTTGCTTTTACAACCTTAGGTGGCCTATTCTCTTGAGTTATTATTACGTTCACTTCTTCTTTAGAACTTTTGGCTAGTTGCAAAGCTTTGAACATAATCTCCTTATCATGGACTCTCATAATTAGCTCACCCTTCTGATGAGTGCTTGGAAAGCACTAATATTATGTGATTTATTGTGCTTAATTGTAAAAAAAAATAGATTTAAGTATAACGCGTTTATTTAATTATTTACATAAATCTATCAATTCGAAATCACAGGTATATTTTAAGTATTTTTAGCTTCAAAAGAGTAAAACAATGCAAACATGCGAAGACGGAACACTTGCAACACTCAAATTAAAACTTAGGAGCAACAAGGATCAAATTATGTAAGTCTTACATAACAAGCCAACCAATAAGTAAGGGGTACATGTGAAGGCAAAACAAACAAAGCATGTCGCGGCAGAAGAAAAGTGGTGCCGCAGCATAAGTGTCTCGAGTTTTATGGTAGACTCAGATTTATTGTTGTACCATGGCGAGTAAAATGTTGTGCTGGGACACGCGTATATTTTTAAGTATCCAAATTTTTATGTAACCCTTACACTTATAAATACCCCATTATGTCTCCAATTTACACATAACTCAATTTACGAATTATTACAAGACTTATTAGGATTTTTGGATTTTTTTTTTTTCACATTCCAAGAGGCAAGAGAACCAATTCTAAAGATATAAGAAGCCATTGAAGATCAAAGATCAAGCTTTTAGGGAAGGAAACATCATCCAATCCATTTGTGGTATTTAGATCTAGGTTTCTTGTTGTTATAAAATCATTTCCTTTTCTTCTTATTTCTTTGGAATGTATGTTGAATTAAATTTATCTATGAATATTAATTCAAACATGATTGGCTAAATTTATCATAAATGTTTAGTTTGTGTTGTCATACTTGCTAGATTTGTTATGGGGAATATTTTTATTACTTAAAAATAAATAAAAATTGTCTTTTGATTAAGAGTATGTTTAGATATTTAATTGTGAATTTTCATGGGCTAATTTGAGATTCATGATTAGATTGAAAAATTTTAGAGTTTGGTTTTATGAACGTCACCCAAACTATATTTTGAAAAACTTAATCAAAGCTTCAAATTGATGACCTAGCCATGGCATTGATATGATGGGCATAATTTTCCTTATGCATAATTTGTTTGCTATTTAATATACCCGATCATAGGATATTGATTAGTTAATCAACAAAGAAAATTACCCAATCGTAGAAATTTTCATAAGCAAAAAGAAAGTCGGTAATCTTTATTTATTAGAGCATTCATGTTAATTCACCATAATATTTCGATGCAAGCATGGTCAACCAAGCTAAACGTCCATATATCCTCCATTGATATTTATCACCTTTTTGAGTTAGTTTAGATTTGAAATATAGTTTTCTTTTGTTCATTTGCTACCATTGATCTTGTTCTTGTGTACAATTTCATTTATAGTTTTTAGTTATTTAGAGTTTTATTAGTTTTGGAGTCTAGTTATTTAGAGTTTTATTAGTTTTAGAATTCTAATTAGTTAGTATTTTACTTGTTTTAGAACTCTAGAGAAGTCAAGAAAAAGTTATTTAGAACCACTGCAATTCTTTGAGAGATCGACTTCGGAGGTTTACTTATCGCTTATTATAAGTGATTCGTACACTTGCGAGTATTATAATTTGCACATCACCTTCTCCACATCCACCAAGGTCCTTCCCGTTGCCAAGAAAGGTCTCCCAAACAAGAGAGGAATTTCATTGTTGTCCATATCAAGGATGGAAAAATCAGCAGGGAATACAAATTTATTGACCTTTACTATGATGTTTTCCATTATCCCAATTGGTTTCTTGATAATGCCATCAACCATTTGCAAAAATGTTGACGTGGCCTTTGGTTCTCCCATCCCTAGTTTCTTGAATGTAGATAAGGGCATGAGGTTTACACTAGCACCTAAGTTGTATAATGCATTTTTGAAGTGTAGACCACCTATTGTGCATGGGATGATGAAGATCCCTGGATCTTTTTGTTTGATGGGTAGTTGGCTTTCCTTAATTGCACACACTTCACTAGATTTGGCTAACTCCTTCTTCCTTTCAATCACTTCCTCCAAGAATTTCATAAAGGAGGGTGTCTTCTTCACTTCTTGTACCATTGGATATAGATGTTCAACTCTTTGTATACATCCAAATTTTTTATTATTTGGTCACTCAAGTTATTTTTATTGAGTTGTTGAGGGAAGGGTATGCTTGGAGTATATTCTTTGATCCTTTTAATTGGTACCTCAACTACTTCTTTCTTCTTAGGCTCATTTACCACTAAAGGTGCACTTATTGTTGTGAGTGCATTACATTGTTTCTTGTTGGGTACTTTAGGGTTCACTTGAGTATCATTAGAAAGTGCTCCTTGAGTTCTTTAACTTAAAGCTTGGGCAAGTTATCCCATATGTACCTCCAAATTTTGAATAGAAGATTCATGAGTTGCTTCTAAATGATCTACCTAGTATTCATGATTTGCATAAAGTCTTTCACTATCACCATCAAACCATTTATGTTGTCCTCATTGGTGGGCTTCTTATCTTGCAATGATAGCTATTGATGTGGTTGTTGGAGGGTAGTTGTTGAAATTCGGGTGGAAAGTTAGGACGATTGTTTTGATTTCCCCCTTGGTTGTTGCTCCATAAGAAATCGGGGTTGTAAGTTTTGAGTATGAGTTTCCTTGGCAATTTGGGTTGTTCACATAGTTGACTGCTTCCAAAGAGTTCCCACATGCCTCGGTAGAGTGAGGTCCATTACAAATTTTGCACACCACAAATGGAGTTTGCATCATATTAACTCCCACCTTATCTCCATCTAGTTTCTTAGTTAAAGTGAGTAACAAGGCATTTGTTTGAGCTTGCATGGCTGCTAGAGTTTGCACATCTGTTACTTCGACTACCTTCTTATGATTTAATCTATCCACTGGCCATTGACAATTATTTGATGCCATCTTATCCAACAAAATAAAGGCTTCATCCTCAAGTTTACTCCTTAAAGCTCCACTTGCTGCTGCATCTATGATTGTTCTTTGTTGGCTCATTAACCCATCATAGAAAGTTTGTACTTGGAGCATGATGTAGGCATATTCTAAGTAGTTCCTTGAAACGTTCCCAAGTTTTATAGAATGATTCTCCATCAAACTGTTGAAAGGATGTGATGTCATTTCTAAGCTTAACAGTCTTTAATGGTGGGAAGTACTTAGACAAAAACTTCTAAGCAAGTTGATCCCATATGGTGATGAACCAACTAGTAGAGAATGTAACCACGCCTTAGCTTTGTCCCTTAGAGAGAATGGAAATAACCGAAGGTAGATTGCATCATCTAAAATGCCATTCATCTTAAACGTGTCATAGATCTCCAAGAAGGAGGCCAAATGTGAGTTCAGATCATCATAAGCTAACCCTCCAAATTGAATGGCACCATTTGAATAATTCTCAGTTTAAGCTCAAAATTGTTAGCATGGATGCCTGGTCTAATGATAGATGATTGGCTTCATTAACTTAGGGGACTGCAAAATCCCTTAAAGATTTGAGAGCAACTAAAGCTAGTTGATCCTCGTGTTCTGCCATATCCCTATATTGTTGTGCTAATTGTTCCCTTCTCAATCGACATAAAGTTCTTTCAATTTCAGGATCTAGATGGAGTAAGCTTTCACCTGTCAACCTAGGCATATGGCGTAAACATTAAAACAAAAATTAAAAGTCCAAATTAGTGATACTAATATCCTAATTTGATATCCGTTACTAATTATAAATTTTCTCGACAATGGCGCCAAAAACTCAACAACGCTGTGCACGAGACAATGTACAACTAATAAGTATTTAACGTACGAATGCCAAACCTATGGGAAAAAGTATTATTAATTACAGAATACCAATACGGATATCACTATCACTATTTGGACAATGGAAGATAATAACTAAAACTAAAGACAATATATAAGAGAGATATAATCTATATAGTCATTAATCCCCCAATATCCTAAGCATGTGAATCCCTAAATTCCTCCCCAATTACTTAGCACAAACTACATGATCAACTTATTTTAAACTATGCATGCTTTCCTCTCTTAAGTAAACTACACACAATATAGCAACCTAACCTAATTACACTTTGATGCCAAATTAGATTAAATCACTACTAATGAAGCACATCAATTATGGACCACATACATATGAATCATATATCTCTGCCTAGAAACTATGTATACTATTTGATCAAGACCAACATACAAGCACTTCTCTCAAAGCAACCTATATGCCTTTATAGAATAATTATGATCAAACAATTATTAAATAATCAAATTCATATAAAATAATATGGTCTCAATTGCAAACATAAAAAGAAAGATAATTTACATCAACACATGTTAAAATAGGTTCATAAGACCCCTAGATTAATAAAAGACTTAGCCACACATTGTTTTCATCAAATCTAAATTTACAAATAAATTGCTAGAGAAAAGAAGAAAAGATAAGAAACTCAATCTCTTGGAGAATATCACTCTAACTTTTATGCTTAAACTCTTGATCTTCAAATTGTAAATCTGTTGAATTTTCCTCATGAAAGTTGATTACAAGCGAAACCCAATTTTATGCTTTTCTTTCTCTTTTTGATTCTATGCTACACTATATTTATTGTATATTTAATTTAGGACTCTAACATTATATTTATAGACACACACAATTCCTAAAACAAATATAATTTGATTACAATGAGGATGCTGGAAAATAGGCCCAAAATTCACACAAATTGTACGCGAGCCGCAGTTTAAGTAATCCACCGTTGTGGTGCAAACTTGTATGCTAGCAATATGAAAGTAGTTCGAGAGTTCACCATTGCGACTCAATGTATCCACTGCCAAGGCGTGAGCTATTTTTCAAAAATTGCACATTTGATCCGAGAGGGCTAGGCCACGGCGCCAAGTAGCTTAGTCCAGGGCGCGAGTGTCTGTGTACCAATTGCTTGCCATGCACCACACGTGCTATGTTGCGTGATGTACATGCTTGCCGTTTAAGTTCCAAATACCTGAAATGTATTAAAATATACCAGGTAACTCTGAAAACGATATTTGTATAATAAATCAATAAAATGCATATGATTAGGTCCTAAACTTTCATTTTAATTCTAAATAAGCATAGAATAATTGCGTATTTCATACACGCATCATAAGTAAACCAAATTTGAGATCCTGAGCTCTCATTTAATACAATAGGTTTCACCATTCATCTTTTGAATGAATGGAAAGAGAGTCTTTCCATATAAAGAATGAATGGAAAGAGAGTCATTCTCATTCCCATGTTTATTTTCCAAAAACATGGAGGAAAGGGAATAAGGGCCTATAAATTTTGGAATGATTTGATTGATTCAGCACAACCCTCATGGTATTGTCTCCCTTTCCAAAATTTATAATGTGCAATTCCAAAATTATTTATACTTTTAATGTTCATTTTATTTTTATTTTTAGGATAATTTTAAAAAGGATATTTAAGTAAATTAATATTTTTTTTATTCATTTTAATTTTTAGTAAGCATGTGGAAAGAGAATGATTTTTCTTTTCCTTTCCTCTTCATTCCGATTCAAAATTAATTTCCCTTACGGATTAGTAAGTTGATTGAAATGAGCTAAAAAAAATTATGCTTCTCTACACAAGAATGACATTAACTAAATGAGTATAATCAACTCGTTATTATTTATACTCATTATGTCATATAAGAAGCATATAAGTACATAATTATTAACTATAATATTTTTCAGTGACCACATAATAAAAAAAATAATATCCTAGCCCTAGAAAGTAGAATTCTATGCTTATTTGGCTATTATAGCCCTAGACAACTTCTAGATTGCTTCACAAATTTTGCATTACAATAACAAATAGTGGTATTATCCAAATTCACGTAACCCAAATTACTCAATATTGATTCGAGATAATAGGATGCAATTAGTATTAACTCAGGCATGTTTGCAAACTATGTGTACTAACACTTGAGTAGTAAGTTAGTCCTACATTATCCAATCATGTAGACTAAGAGACGTAGACTAAATTTTGGATATCTTGATAGAAATTAATCCCTCAAATTTATGGTTCGATTAGGATCCAAAATTATTTACACAAGATGCCTTATCTCAAAATAAGGATTCACATTTATGAGTCTAAAAAATTGTAAATAATCATTAATTGCGTATAAACTAAAAGAATGCATATTGCAAAATTTCTTCATTTAAGGATAGTATTAATCACAAAATAGTCTTATATATTATAAAGTAAAATAATCAAGTTTCACAACTAAATGTGTTAATCTAACATCGATAGGGCAAATAGATTAAATGATTTGTGACAGTAAACTCATTCTACCAAATAATTAATTATCGACAAGATAATATATATAATTGTCTATATGAATCTTAGTAATAAATGATAATATATACATTCAATAATATAATAGTAAATAATTCAAATAAATTTGACATGTTCAAACTTAGGACAGGCAAGCACTGAACACTCAAATATTTAAACCCTTATGCTTATCTTAAATTGTTATTAAAAATAAGTTAGACAACATCCAAGAAAAAATAATTCTTGTACATTCCCAAAATAACACATATTTGAGCATTTAAACATCACCCACGAAATAATGATTGGTGAACACATAATATGTCAAATTATGCTCTTTTTTTTTTTTTTTTTTTGTAAAAAAATTATAATAGCGAGCATCGAAAAAAAAATGAATATCCTCAAGTCAAACAAAATAATTATCAAAACATTAGAAAATATATTTTGCAAAAAAAAAATAATAATAATAATAAATAATTATGGAGAAGACTTTCATTAATTATTATTTTATCTAATGGTGAGTGAAAGTGTTTTAAAAAAAATTAATGCAGTGCAATATTTGAAAAAATTAATGCAATCTTTTAATTATTGCATTGCCATTGGAAAATCGACAGTTCATTTTATAAACTTATTTTTAGTGCTCGATAATGCACAACCCTTGAACTGAAAAATTAACAGGTGCTGTACGAAATGAGCCATCATTTTTTTAATTGTTCGACTTTTCTAACAGACACGTGTTATACATGAGTTGTAATAAAAAAAAGTTCCTCGTTCATAACGTACAAACGAAAGTCACGCTCCTTTAAACTTGACCTTCAGCAAGGCACAAAAATAACTAAACGAGTCTTAAAAATGGTTAAGAAAAACCCCAATTAAAAACCACTTTATGGTCACCATTTTGGAACAACTTTATATCATTTTCAACAGAATAAAAAAAGCTCAGTCATTGTATCAATTTTATAAAAGAGAGACTCCATAAAAATTAAATGATCATGAACACATACCATTCAACTTCTTAAATATGATTATTCAAAATTATTCATAAAACATGTTGGTACTGATTTTTGTCAATATTGATGATTATTACACATTCTCTTCCTATGAACTTGAGAATAGATAACAAACAGTTAGAACCTCGGACCATCACAAGTGTGGTGGCCTTTGGCCCTCCAATATTTAAATAAGTTCAAGTAGGTCACGATAAAGGAGAAGATTAGTGTTTTTTCTTGTAATTAGAGAGAGATTTAAGGAATATCGTGTATCTATAGTGTGCAAAGAGAATCTACTTGTTGATGACCTTTACTTTTTGTAAATACTTATCTCATTTGTTAGAGTTATCTCCCCGTAATTATCTCTTTGTTGGATAGTATGAGATAATTGTCTATTAGTTATTCTATTGGATACCTATCTTATTGGTTACACCAATTTGTTGACTCAATGCCTACTAGGATGGTCTATAGGTCATACATGCTGACTAGGACATCTCATATTGTGCCATCTGGCATGGGTTAATTCACATGCAACATCAACCTTTTAGGCCTCTTGGACTTGGTTACATAGGTTAGGAGGTCTTGCATGTGATATTATTACTATCGTAGTTTGCAATCCTCCAAGCTACACTAGCAATGTTAAGCCCACCTTCGTGAATTTTTCACATGTCCAATCAATGGATTTTTTTCCCCGACCTAGATGTTCAAGACATATGTTATGGCTTCCTATCATTGGAAATTTTTTTGATTTCTCAATTAGACTTCTGGTTAGGGAGTTATATTGAAGTCAAAATTTTTCCTTAAGCGGTCTACTCTTCCCTTTTTGGAGGGAAAATAGAAGTTAACTATAAAGTTATAAGATCTCTTGCACAATTTGTACTATAGAGTGACACCTATTGTCGAAAATAGGTGTAAGACTCTTCAAGTATGTGTAGAATAATTTTGAGTAATAAGACTTCTCACAAGTCCCTAAACACTCTTTCTCATTTGCTCTCCACTTTTCCAAAAGTGGGATGTTGCACTTGTATAATTTTTCTGCTAATGAAACCTTAGTCACACTCATACCTGCACTATTGTAAGTGGTGGTATATACTGATCTCAATTATGAAGGGTTGAAGGATGGATAGGCAAGGTTGGATCCAACTATCTTGGGTACATGTCGGGATGGAGATGAATGATAACTCTACGAAATAGAGTTATTTAGCCACTTTTAAGCTAACTATTTATCTTATTTAAAACTTATTAAGGTTAAAATCGCTTGAGTTATGTTCAATTGTGTCAATGTAAGTGAAAGGACGAAAAAATGAGTGAAAACGAGCCAAAATGGGAAAAAAAAAATTATGTCATGCAGTAGCGGGAATTTATGTGTTGGACACATGCTAGAAATAGTGAGCTTTGAGCTATAGTGGGCATTAGTTGGTGTCACAGCATGCTTAGAGGACACAGAACAACCGAGAGCACTGGGCCACAACGCGCATTTATCCAGGCCGTGGAGTATAGACTTTTCCAGAAATTTTGAGAAGCCTAGGTCGTGGCATGCCTTGTTTTTCATGGGCACAAAATAGTTCATATTTTTAGTTTCCTATTTTGACTACAACTATTTATGCCCTAAAACACTCAATCTATAAATGCGACTCTTAGTTAACCAAGCAAATTCATTCAACACTTTTCCTCCACTAACCTAAATCCTTAGAGAAAGAGGCAGCAGATGTAGAGTAAGGCAAAACAAGAGAAGGATGAAAGATTCATTGCTTTGGGGTTGATATTCGCCAAGAGATTGGGTGTATCGTTTCTCTACATTTATATTTTATTTTTTCTCTTGTATGTTTTCTCAATTTTGGGACTTAATTGAATATGCTTATGTATAGCTACACTTGTTGTTAGGGTCCTCTTAAACTCAATTTCTTTATACAATGAAGTAGGTTGTTTTTTCATCTATTTTAATTACAATTAAATTATATTATTTAATCTTATTTGTATGCCATTAATTTTCTAGCTAACAATTATACCATAAAGGCAATTAGGTAGCTTTAAGAGAAGTATTTAATTGTTTATTTTAATTAAATAAAATAGATAGTTTCTAGGCAGATATGTATGATTCTTATATATGTGGTCCATATCTGACATTCGTAATGAGTAGTAGTGTAATTTAATTGTCATGAAAGTGTGATTGGATTAAATTACTATATTGTATGTAGTTTACTTGAGAGATGAATGCATGGATAGGTTAGAGTGAATTAATCATAGAATTTTTTTGGAAATTGCTTGGGAGATTAATTCATATGTAGGAAATTGAGGGAGAATGAATTCCTATGACTCTTTTGTACCCAATTAGTTAGTGTAGATGTGTTAGATTAAATATTGTAATTACTGTATTTTTATTGCTTTTTCCTATCAATTTTTCTTAGCCTAAATACATTAAAGAAACCGTAGTTCAGTATTCAAACTCTTAATAATCTAATCCTTGTGGAAACGATAACTTTATCTTTAAATACTTATCACTTGAACACGTCCCGTGTACTTGTAAAATCCATGTCCATGAGCTGAGAGGATTCTTGCGGCATGGCAACCAAATGGAGGGTTTGCAAGTACGTGGCTAGTGAGATTCTATTTAGCCATAGTCTATTGGTTACTCTAAGCTGTAAGTGCATGAGATGTGTACAAGTGATAAATATTTAAAGATAGAGTGTCGAACCCACAAGGATTGGATTGAAATGGAGTTGAATATCGAACTACAGTTATACTAAACTATTTAAGTTAAAGAGTATTGATAGTTAAAAATAAAAAAACCTAATATTTACACTACTAGATCCAACACAACTAAAATAATTAATTTAGTACAAAAGAGTCACAAGAATCCACCATCCCAAGCAATTGCCAACAAATTATATGATCAATGGACTTTAACTTATGCATGATATCCTCTCTCAAGTAAATTACACATAATATAATAATTTAACCTAATCGCACTCTCATGCCAATCAAATACACTACTACTCATTAAGAACATCAATTATGGATCACATACACAAGAATTATATCTCTCAGCCTAAAACCACGTATGCAATTCAATCAAGATGAACCATTAAATATTTCTCTTAAAGCTATGTAATTGCCTCTATGGTATAATTGTTAATTAGACAATTCATGACATGAAATCCATATTGAATAATATAATTTAATTTGCAATCACATTGAAATGGAGAAACAACCTAATTCATTATATAAAAATATTGAGTTCAAAAGGACCCTAATAACAAGTTTAGCTAATTATAAATATATTCAATAAAATCTCAAAACAATAAGCATATACAAGAGAATAGATAAAACAAAAAAGGTAGAGAAAGATAAAACCAATCTCTCCTGACTATCACCACGGTGGAAATAAACTCCAATTCCTTCAAATTTTGAATCCTTTTCTTGATTTGCCTTTTTCTCTAAATATTTAGGTCAGTGTAAAAAAGGGTTGAATCACTTTCCATGACTGCTTAAGAGTTGTATTTATAACTAAAATTTTTAGGTCACAAGCAATTGTAATCAAAGTAGGAAACATAATCAAACTAAGAATTATAGTCCAAATAGGAAAATGGAATTTTGGCACTTATCATGCACAAAATCAACTTGCCCCACTATCCAAATAAATGTTCACAGTGGCTTAAACTACTCGAATTTCCTAAAAAGTACATCGCTGTGGCCTAAAAACATGTGCACCGTGGCCTGGAGCTCTCGGATTGCCAGTCTAGGACGAACACTGTGGACCAAGTTTGGGAATTGTTCCTGTAGTGGTAGGGATTCCTCTTCTTGTGTGATTTGGCTCAAGTGGTCAGTTTCTAAATTTTTACTCCCTTTTTTATCCTTAATCTCTAAGTCAAATTCATGAAGCAGGAGAATCCACCTAAAAAGCCTTAGTTTTGCATCCTTCTTTGTCAACAAATACTTAAGAGTTGCATGGTTAGAAAACACAGTTACTTTAGTGCCTATTAAATATGATCTAAATTTTTCTAAAGCAAAAATAACTGCAAGTAATTATTTTTTAGTGGTGGTATAATTGAATTAGGAGTCATTAAGGGTTCTGGAAGCGTAATATATGACAAGTGGTTGTTTGCCAATCCATTGCCCTAACACTGCCCCAATTGCATAGTCACTAGCATCACACATTAGCTCAAATGGGTGACTCCAGTCAAGTGCCTATATGATAGGAGTTGTGGTGAGTAACTTCTTTAGCTTCTCGAAAAATCTTCTTTGCACTTCTCATCAAACACAAATGGGATGTCTTTTTGTAGCTGTGTGCATAATGGTCTTGCAATCTTTGAAAAATCTTGGATGAATTTTCTATTAAAACCTGCATGACCTAGAAAAGAACGAACCTTCCTCACAGTGGCGGGAGGTGTTTTAAATAATCGTTGATTCTTTGTTTAAATTAGGGTTTATATAATTTATTTAATATGCCTTCTAATCCTTCATTTCGTCTTCAATCAAAGAACATATTCCTCACCTATCCCAAATGTTCATTGTCTAAGGAAGAATGCCTAGATCAATTGAACAAATGCCTGAAAGATAAAAAACCCAATTACATTAGGGTCGCATTTGAGTTACACGAAAATGGGGAACCTCATCTTCACGTTCTAATTCAGTTTCCAACCAAATTTCAAACAAAGAATCAACGATTCTTTGATCTAGTATCCCCTCACCGATCAGCTCATTTTCATCCTAATATTCAAGCAGCTCGCAATGCATCTGCTGTTAATGATTATATTTCCAAGCATGGTGATTTCATTGAATGGGGCAATCTGCGTTCATCTGACCGACAGAATACAACATCTAAAGTAGACGCTGTGTATGACGCTGCGCTTATCTGATAACATGAACAACCACCCTTCTTAAAACGAGGGTAATATCGACTAAAAGAATTATAATTCAGCTTATTATAAGCACGATAAAAACGTCGATCGCGACGAGTATAATACATTTCAAAATTTAAATGTCTTCAAATTTTAAAGAATTAAAAATTAAAAATATGTCAAATTGCCTCAACACCTCTTCTTATAGCACACAGTTGAATGCCAGTCACAATATAGAAAAGTTAACCCACTTGCTTTAGAATTACTTGACAATGCCAAAAGTGCCCTTGTATATTCAAAAGCTCTTTCATGCTGCGCTTACCCCAAGGGTAATTTCCCTCCATAGTGGCAGACAATAGCACTCGGTGGGTCCCACCACCTTATTCCATCTGAAACAATATCTAAGAAATTTAAAGCTTCTCGAATAAGCTTTAAACCCCAGCCACATATTTTGAATCTGCACTATTCGCTTATCCATCCACTTGAGATTTCCCCCCAATCGCAGAACGACACGTGGCAGATAAAAGGGGCGCGGGGTGGCCCTGTAATATTATAAGGGCCACCCCCCCAACCCCTATATATGTCACTCCAATACTCCACCAAATGACCATAGTTTTTTTTGAGCTCCTCTTGGAGTACCCTCTCATTTTTTCTCTCAACTAGCGTTCTTATCTTTAAATTAGGGTTTATAAATTTATTTAATATGCTTTCTAATCCTTCATTTCGTCTTCAATCAAAGAACATATTCCTCACCTATCCCAAATGTTCATTGTCTAAGGAAGAATGCCTAGATCAATTGAACAAATGCCTGAAAGATAAAAAACCCAATTACATTAGGGTCGCATTTGAGTTACACGAAAATGGGGAACCTCATCTTCACGTTCTAATTCAGTTTCCAACCAAATTTCAAACAAAGAATCAACGATTCTTTGATCTAGTATCCCCTCACCGATCAGCTCATTTTCATCCTAATATTCAAGCAGCTCGCAATGCATTTGCTGTTAATGATTATATTTCCAAGCATGGTGATTTCATTGAATGGGGCAATCTGCGTTCATCTGACCGACAGAATACAACATCTAAAGTAGACGCTGTGTATGACGCTGCGCTTACCACCAATGATAAAGAAATCAGCATGGGAATTATTAGGAAAGGCGATCCCAAGAATTTCCTAATCCATTACGATAAGATTAGTCACAATCTGGATCGAATTTTTCACAAACCACCAGAAGCTTATCAAAATATTTTTCCCAATTTCCAATACGTCCCAACACAACTACAGGATTGGGCACGTGAAAACCTCAAACCAATAAATGAACGTCCGCATAGGCCCATTAGCCTTATTATTGAAGGCCCATCTAGAATTGGGAAAACTTGTTGGGCTAGAAGTCTTGGGCCTCATAATTATTACTGTGGACATATGGACCTGGCCCATCACAATGACGAGGCCCATTATAACGTTATAGACGACGTGCAACCGAAGTTTCTTAAACATTGGCGGGAATTTATTGGGGCCCAAAGAGATTGGAATTCAAATTGTAAATATGCAAAGCCCAAGAAAATAAAAGGTGGTATTCCAACGGTTATTCTCTGCAATCCTGGGCCCGATGCCTCTTACAAAGAGTACCTAGAAATATCAGATAATAGTTCCTTATATGAGTGGACTAAAAAAAATGCAATCTTCGTCAACATCGACAGCCCACTCTACCACACTGAGCATCAATCTACAACAAGCAATAGCCAAGAGGAGCAAGCGCAGGAAAACATTTAAGCTTTCTTGTGGGTGCACATTATTGCATGTCAATGGATGCCTCGGACATCACAGAATACAACAGAAGGATGCGATCAGGGGTATTCTACGACACATTGAAGAACCCCCTGCACTTTCGATCAACGAAGACATTCAGCGACCTGTCATTCAAAACGACGATACGCTTCAACTACAATCTGCGCAAAGCATTGAAGATCAGGACTTCAATAATTATTGCCAGAACCTGGATGACCTCCAATTTTCCCAGAAACGCATTGGAGACTGCCTTTACACGGCGTATTGCTGCGAGAATACTTTCTGTTTTAAATAATTTCGGTGTAATTTCCCCAGATTTAGTTATGAAATCTGTAGTTACTGCATTGGAGCAGTGGCAATTATGTTCCCATTTCGAAGTAGATTACGAATGTATATCATTTTATGAATAATAAAATTATCATTTTATTTATTTACATTCTACATTTGGTACAAAAATCTGTAAAATAAATACATTTTATTACAATTATTGCAAATATCTAACACATGCCACGTATTGCTTCTGTAATTTTTTAATCAGCAATATCAGCAACAGCTTGGTCTGTAATGCAATCATCCACATTCGTGCCAGCTTCATTAGTGCCAGGTCCGTTATCAGAAGAACTAGAACACGCACTGAGAGCCATAAACAACCTCTCCTCCTCGTACTGTAGGGCATTAATCCATGCCAAAAATGCACTAGCATCTTTAGCACATGCCTTCGATACAAGACGCAAGAGTGACCCCACTTCAATGCGTCCAACGAGGCGAACACTAACAAACGCAGGCATTTTTTATTTCCGAATATAAACGAAATAAAAACGACCGTTTAAATAATTTTGGATGCCCAAAATACTTGCGATAATTGCGCTGCAAGTTTCTCTATAAGAGACAACATAGTACAGTCGAAGTCCAATCAATCATTTACACTTTGAATAAAGAAAAGGTTCTCTTTTCTTTTCAGAAACATATTTATCACATGCTCTTACAAGAGTGACCCACTACTTTAAACCCCACCCACATATTTTGAGTCAAAATATTCTCTGTCATATTCTCTTACGAGTGGGTCTCACCACTTTAAACCCCAGCCACATATTTTGAATCTGCACTATTCGCTTATCCATCCACTTGAGATTTCCCCCCAATCGCAGAACGACACGTGGCAGATAAAAGGGGCGCGGGGTGGCCCTGTAATATTATAAGGGCCACCCCCCCAACCCCTATATATGTCACTCCAATACTCCACCAAATGACCATAGTTTTTTTTGAGCTCCTCTTGGAGTACCCTCTCATTTTTTCTCTCAACTAGCGTTCTTATCTTTAAATTAGGGTTTATATAATTTATTTAATATGCCTTCTAATCCTTCATTTCGTCTTCAATCAAAGAACATATTCCTCACCTATCCCAAATGTTCATTGTCTAAGGAAGAATGCCTAGATCAATTGAACAAATGCCTGAAAGATAAAAAACCCAATTACATTAGGGTCGCATTTGAGTTACACGAAAATGGGGAACCTCATCTTCACGTTCTAATTCAGTTTCCAACCAAATTTCAAACAAAGAATCAACGATTCTTTGATCTAGTATCCCCTCACCGATCAGCTCATTTTCATCCTAATATTCAAGCAGCTCGCAATGCATCTGCTGTTAATGATTATATTTCCAAGCATGGTGATTTCATTGAATGGGGCAATCTGCGTTCATCTGACCGACAGAATACAACATCTAAAGTAGACGCTGTGTATGACGCTGCGCTTACCACCAATGATAAAGAAATCAGCATGGGAATTATTAGGAAAGGCGATCCCAAGAATTTCCTAATCCATTACGATAAGATTAGTCACAATCTGGATCGAATTTTTCACAAACCACCATAAGCTTATCAAAATATTTTTCCCAATTTCCAATACGTCCCAACACAACTACAGGATTGGGCACGTGAAAACCTCAAATCAATAAATGAACGTCCGCATAGGCCCATTAGCCTTATTATTGAAGGCCCATCTAGAATTGGGAAAACTTGTTGGGCTAGAAGTCTTGGGCCTCATAATTATTACTGTGGACATATGGACCTGGCCCATCACAATGACGAAGCCCATTATAACGTTATAGACGACGTGCAACCGAAGTTTCTTAAACATTGGCGGGAATTTATTGGGGCCCAAAGAGATTGGAATTCAAATTGTAAATATGCAAAGCCCAAGAAAATAAAAGGTGGTATTCCAACGGTTATTCTCTGCAATCCTGGGCCCGATGCCTCTTACAAAGAGTACCTAGAAATATCAGATAATAGTTCCTTATATGAGTGGACTAAAAAAAATGCAATCTTCGTCAACATCGACAGCCCACTCTACCACACTGAGCATCAATCTACAACAAGCAATAGCCAAGAGGAGCAAGCGCAGGAAAACATTTAAGCTTTCTTGTGGGTGCACATTATTGCATGTCAATGGATGCCTCGGACATCACAGAATACAACAGAAGGATGCGATCAGGGGTATTCTACGACACATTGAAGAACCCCCTGCACTTTCGATCAACGAAGACATTCAGCGACCTGTCATTCAAAACGACGATACGCTTCAACTACAATCTGCGCAAAGCATTGAAGATCAGGACTTCAATAATTATTGCCAGAACCTGGATGACCTCCAATTTTCCCAGAAACGCATTGGAGACTGCCTTTACACGGCGTATTGCTGCGAGAATACTTTCTGTTTTAAATAATTTCGGTGTAATTTCCCCAGATTTAGTTATGAAATCTGTAGTTACTGCATTGGAGCAGTGGCAATTATGTTCCCATTTCGAAGTAGATTACGAATGTATATCATTTTATGAATAATAAAATTATCATTTTATTTATTTACATTCTACATTTGGTACAAAAATCTCTAAAATAAATACATTTTATTGCAATTATTGCAAATATCTAACACATGCCACGTATTGCTTCTGTAATTTTTTAATCAGCAATACCAGCAACAGCTTGGTCTGTAATGCAATCATCCACATTCGTGCCAGCTTCATTAGTGCCAGGTCCGTTATCAGAAGAACTAGAACACGCACTGAGAGCCATAATCTCTTTCCATGACTGCTTAAGAGTTGATCGGTGAGATTACATATCCTAAGACAATCCCATGATCTAGTATAAAATGATACTTTTTCCAGTTTGATACTAAATTAGTCTCTACACATCTTTTGAGAATAAGTGTAAGATTATGTAAACATAAATAAAAAGAATCACCGTATACTGTAAAGATGTCCATAAAAAGCTCTATTATGCCCTCTATGTAATAAGAGAATATATTTATCATATACCTTTGAAAGGTAGTAGAAGCATTACAAAGGCCAAATGGCATTCTACGGAAGTCGAAGGTTCCAAAGGGATAGGTAAAAGTAGTTTTCTCCTAGTCCTCAGGTGCTATAGAAATATGATTGTAACTTGAATAACCATTAAGAAAATAATAGTAAGAATGATTTGCTAACTTTTCTACCATCTGATCAATGAAGGGAAAACAAAAATGATCCTTCCTAGTATTGGTATTGACTTTTATGTAATCCATGCAAACTCTCCACACAATTTGAATTCTCATGGGTACTAAAGCATTTTCATCATTTCTAACTACTGTGATACCAAATTTCTTTGGTACCACCTAAACTGGACTTACCCATTTGCTGTGACAGATGGGGTAGATAATGCCAACATCTAGCCATTTTAATACATCTTTCTTCACCACTTCTATCATTGGTGGATTTAGCTGACGTTATGTCTCTCTTGTAGGTTTAGCACTGTCCTCATGTAATATGGTATGCATGCATATAAAAGGAATTATACCTTTTATGTCAGAGATGGTCCAACTAATAGTTGTGATCTCTTAAAACTCTCAAGAGATTATCCTCTTGTTAATGAGACAAGTTACTAGCTATGATAATTGATAGTAAGTTATTGTCCCCTAAATAAGTATGTTTCAAGTGTGATGGTAGAAGTTGTATCTCCAATGTGGGTGTCTGTATAACAAAAGGTAACAACTTCTCAATATTAATAGGGTAAGGAAATAAGAAAAGTTTATGGAACTGTGTGAAATTTTAAAATTTTAAAAACTAAAATATATAATTTAAAAATTCGAAGACTTAGATATGAATTTAGTTAAAAATTAAGAACCAATATATTTTAGTCTAATATATATATATACAATTAGTTTTGGTAAACTACCAAATATATTGCTAAATTTAGGGCATTTGTATAAATTTATGATTTAATTATGGGCCATGATAAATCTACCACCAAATTTTTTATAAGTGTTACCAATCTACCACTAACATTTTATTTTTTGTAGTATATTTATACAACTAATAAGGAGTTTGGTGATATATTTGGGCCACTAATAAAGAGTTTTTGTCACAAAAATGATAGATTTGTAATATTAATAAAGAATTTGATGATAAATTTTTCACCACTCAAAATTAAGAAATAAATTTATACAAAACACTTAAATTTGGTAGTACATTTGCAGTGTGCTAAATTAGTTTTGGTTAACTGTCTCAAAACTGGTTTTTTTTTTTTTTTTTTGGCTAATAAGAGAACAATGTTTATATTTAAAATTTTAAATGTTAAATTATTAGGCAAAAAATTTTAATTTTTTTTAAGCTTAGTACATAGCACGATGGACCAGGTCAGTAGCTAGAAATTTTGTTTACTAGCTAGGGGCACTATATTAAATGTAAGGGAAGGTAAGAGAGTAAAATAAGAGAATATGAAAGTTAATATTGTAAGGTAAGTTGGTTTACAAAAGAAAAGAAATATATTTAAGCTTTAAAATATTCAATTATAGCCATCGCATCTTGTTTGCCTTTTGTTCTCCCACCTTTTTATTGTAGTTAAAGAGAGAAATATGCCCTAAAAAATTTAAAAATTACAGTTATTTTTGAAAAATTACCAAAAATAGCACCCCTAAACCTTATAGTAACAAAACTAATACCCCCTTGTGTTCAATTAGAATTAAACGTTTAATATTGAACGTTCAATATTCAATTTGGACATAAAATATTGAACGTTCAATATTAAACGGGTTTAATTGTCATCATTCAATTCTAATTGAACAGATAATATTGAACATTCAATATTGAACGGGTCTAAATTATCGTCGTTCAATTTTAATTAAACACAGGAGTGCTAGTTTTGTTATTACAAATTTAGGGGGTGTTATTTTTGTTATTTTTCCGTTATTTTTTTCCTTCCAACATATCTACTACTACATAGAGGATACGGAGGATTATGCCACCATTTAAATTTTCTTTTATGTCATTAAATTATACACTAAATATATATAATTCTATAAGCAACAATTATAAATTAACCCATAAGAATATGTGTGAAGAAAAAAGTTAAATATATAATGGTAGTAACTAAATTCATAATTGTGAAATGTTTAAATATTATTGAGCGAACATCATATGTAAAAAGTTGCTCCATTCATAGCCACAATTTTTTTATAATGTTTTTTCGCTTTCATCTTTATTTATTTTTTTCCCTTTATTTTGTCTTTTTTTATTAATGTTTTGCCTTTAACCACATTTAGTTTTTTTTTTTTTTTTTTGTGAAATATACAAACATATAATTAAAAAACAACATAAATTATTTTTTCCATTTATGAAAAAGAATGTATTTTAAATTATAGTGACTAATTAATGAATTTTTTTGAGGGCATATTTGTCTCTTTGACAACAATAAAAAGGTGGAAAAACAAAAAGCAAAACAAGATGCGATATGGTTATAATTGCATATTCTAAAGCTCTTTTTATATATGCTATAGATTATAGTGGATTAAAAATATATTTCTTTTCTTTTGTAAACCAACTTACTTTAGAATATTAACTTTCATATTCTCTTGTTTTTTTTTTTTTTTTGATGAATCATATTCTCTTGTTAACATCATATTATGTAAAAAGTTGCTCCATTCATAGCCACAATTTTTTTATAATGTTTTTTCGCTTTTATCTCTCTTTTTTTTTTTTTTTTTTTAAAAATACAAACATATAATTAAAAAATAATATAAATTATTTTTTTCATTTAAGAAAAAGAATGTAGTTTAAATTCTAGTGAATAACTAATGACATCATGTAGCTAGTAGGCTTCAGTGGACGCATTATAACATCTCAACTAAGTTGTCACTTTTTCAACATTTTTTTTATGTAGCCTCTTAACTATTTGTATTATTAAATATTAAGAAAAAGAATACAAATTAATCATCAGCAAAACCTATAATTGAGTTTCCTGTTAGTATCCGAGAAAATGAAAGAAACTAGCAAAAGATGAGATATCCCACCTACCAAGTTGTTGTACATAAACTAGGAGCCCTAAGACTATACTATCAGTTGCAGCATTACCCTCTCTGTAAATACGTGAATAGTAGAACTCCTTGTGAGTAACTTTCTTTAAACAATTAGCTAAAGTTGAATCCCATCTCCAAGGCACACAAAAACATCGAGTGTTAAAAAAAGAGTAACATACGTTGAGTCTATCTCCAACCAAATCTGCCTCCACCC
Organism: Elaeagnus macrophylla; assembly: GCA_029378325.1. Classification (NCBI taxonomy): domain Eukaryota; kingdom Viridiplantae; phylum Streptophyta; class Magnoliopsida; order Rosales; family Elaeagnaceae; genus Elaeagnus; species Elaeagnus macrophylla. The sequence goes on from CM055642.1 coordinate 41,960,378, forward strand.
AAATATATGTGAATACATCACTGCATGAATGGATGTTGCCAGCTTTGCTTCAAAAGCATATATGACTTCAAGTGGGATATAGAAACAACTCTTAACAAATGCTCTTGAAGTTCAAAAAATACATGCGCAATTAGATAAGCTTGACACCTCAAAAGCTGCACCATTCGTATTTACCTTCATCCATCCCGAGGGTGGCACCTTCCAAATAAGCTTTATAATCCTTGTAGCCTATTGTGGGATGCCTGGTGTTGAAAGACTCTTGAGCACCTGGAGATCGTTAATTGTATTCTGTATTGATCCACTCTATTATAGACCCACCTCATGAATAAATCTCTAAACTGTGGCAAAAGATGTACTGAGTGTTGTCTGCCTACTGTTAAATCGATAATCATTTCTAGCATTCCATATTACTTAGATGATTGTAGAAATACATGCTTTCCATAAATTACCGAGTTGTGACCTAAAATCAATTGCTATTTTGGTTGTCCATAATTTAAGGATAGATGAGTCCGTACGTGGTCATCTGCCAAAAAAGAAGCATAAGAGGTCCTAAAGAGCACCTGCAAAATAACAACTCAAAAATATATGAGATATAATTTCCTATGTGGATCCATATAACGAGTAGCAAGAAGGGAAAAATTGTCCCTACTTCTTTAACTGACAGTCCATGTGGAGTTTATTTGCAATAGAACGTTAGAGCCAAATAGATAGTGAGGGTGGTATAAAAGGGGCCCAGATAGCCCTACCCTAACTCTTACGTTCTCCAATCATACGTAGTGAATCATAAGCGCCACTGGTTGTGACACATCCCTTAATTAAACGTGTCCAAACTCTAGTGTTCGTACCAATCCCAACAACTATTGACCAAATCTTTGAGGCAATATTTGGATAGGAGTCTGCAAAAGTTTGCAAAAGATACCATCCATCCACTACGCCAAAAAATGGCTTTAAAGACGATCATTAACCGTCATTGTAAAGCTACGATGATGCTTCAAAAAAAATACAACGACCGTCATCTATTCAGGCATCATCGTAAATAAGCATTTTTAATGACGGTCGTGACCGTCATAAAAAATAAAAAACGACCGTCATTAAAAATCGTAAAAAAACAAACGACCGTCATAAAAAATTTATTCTATGATGGTTGTTATTTCGTGACCATCATTGTAAACTAACATTGACCATCATTAAAAATATCAAATAAAATTTGAAAATAATATCTAGTACATTATTCAATGACGGTTATTCAAATGACTGTCCTAAATATATGTGTATATATATATTAAATATTATTCTTTCAATATATCATGTTCTATATATATATATATAAATTGACCATACGAATAATAAAATATCAATAACTTTATTAATAAATCTGTAATCTCCAGTTACTAATTAACTTTTAATTATTCAAAATATAAGTAGGTCTATACCCAAAATGAAAAATATATATTTATCTAAAATAATCTCACTATACATTAGCTAAAATAAAAGTAAAACTTTATATGTTCTACTATCCACGAATATGCATTGTCACATATATGCACCACTCTTGCTCCAATTGAAATAGTTATTCCTTTGTATAGCGCAATTTGTGCTTTCACTACAAACATTAGATACAAAACAAAGTTTAGTAAAATATTTAAAACTATATTAAAATGTAAACATAGATTACATAAATTATCAATAATGGTCAAATATTAAAAATCAATATCAATTCAGTTATATTTGTACGAGGATTGTTATCAATGTCTTTCATAAATACCATGACATAGTAGACACCGGCAAGCAATAATTCATGTATTGCTATTTTTTCCACAGGTCATTTTGGATTTTTGGACAGATATGCTAAGTATGATGTGAAAATATAACCTGATGGAAGATATTAAACGTCTTTGTAACATGTGCAGGAGCAAATTCTAACAGATGCAATACAAGATCTAAAACAAAAGGTCATTAGCCAATGCAGTCTATATTAATGCTTTATGAAAATATTCTAATCAAAAAATTTTCATTTACAATATTTGATTTCTGTTGGTTATATGATAGGGGTACCTTATTCATCAGGAAAATGTGGAGCTATATCAGAAGGTAAACCTCATTCGTCATGAAAACATGATATTACACAAGGTATTTAAGTTATACTACATCCAAAAACTACAAATACCCCTAAATAATGTAGGAACTATCAGTAAGCAATTGAACATGTACTTTAACCGAGTAGTAATTTCTGCTAAGCTTAGTCATAAGGTTTCATATCCTAGGAGTATGACACAAGGAGCACAACTAATGCAAGTGGAAGTGCTTTTGTTCCATATAACAACTATAATGCAGTCTCAAATGTCCCAGTCCATCTTCAACTAAGCCAGTTCAACCAATATATTTAAGGGAAAGCCATAAGGGTCACAAGGTAAAGATAAAGTATTCCTGACAAAAATGTATGTGCAGGGACGGAGCCAAGAATTTATTATAGGGGGCTGAAGCAGTAGAGCTGGAGCAGCACGCAGGATACAAAACGGCAGCCAGCAGGAGCACTTGGATTAATGATTATGATAATGATTCTCACAGCGGAATTTTCATGCATGATTATGATAATGATGACTATATAAATGCCACCATATATCACCAATACCAAATAAAAAGCTGATAAAGCAAGGCTTTTCAGGACTTTTAGGTGATTATGTTTTGTAGTAGAAAAACTTCTGGAGCAGTAAAATAAATACCTTTACAAACACATTTCCAACTCCACTCCTCCTAGCATCAGGGTCACGAAGCGACCACATAACCCTTATCAGTTTTCCATTTAGGGAAGTGTTATTCTTAGCTCCAATAGCTAGAATTGCTGACAAAAGAAAAATATCATTAACAATTATTAGATCAAACTTGTTAAATAAATATCTTTATATTGGAAACCACGCAAAAAAAATTCTGAAAACTTATCTTGATCCACCATCGTACAGGTTAAAAATCTTTGCAGTAATACCACGGAAACAAAAACTAAACATAATATTTCGTTTTCTACTACTAGACAAATAATAAGTTACAACTAAATCCCAAATCAACCGAGCAAGCAACACTTCAATACCTTAATTCCTTTTCAAGATATGAATAATACCATGAATATCAACCCACCTAAGCTTAATAATTGAATGAGACATCATTAAGTCAACAAAAAACTAATAGTACTGAATTCTCATGTTCCTAGGCAATTAAAAAACAAAATCATGCACCATAGAAGTATTAATCTCCTCACTTCAATATTGGGCGATTGAAAGAAAACAAAAGGAAAGTATTTATGCTCTGCAGATAAAATATGTCTCTCTAAAAAGCATAAATCCAACTAAAAATAACATAATATTTATTTGAAACAGAAGGCCATGTGACAGTATGACACTACATATGAGTATGACTCTCAAAATCTTCAAAGCATTTTCTCTCTCCATTCACCATCTACCAAAACAGAACTTTAAGTCTCTAAACAAGATAGCTCGAAATCAATTGCTCAATTCCAACCATAGGTACCCAATTAAGCTCCCAAAAAAAAATCAAAATATTTCATTCTCATTGATTTCTCTTTACCCAAACAACAAAAGCAAAAATTGAACTCCAACAAATGATCAAGATTCAATTTCCAATCTACCTCCCTCATTTTCTTGGGAATAAGATAATATAAAAAATTTCGATCAAAGAGTCATATATGACACATCAAAACGAAAAACTCATTAAATCCAATCAATTAGGCACAATGACAACAATACCATCTTGTGGGTTGAGGAAGTTGACGTAGCCATAGCAGAGAGACCGACTAGTATAGGAGTCTCTATAGACACGTACGGACGTGAGGCTTTTGAACTCTGAGATTATGTGTCGTGCAGCGAGCGGCGAGCACGAACTACGAGGACGAGGTGAGGACGAACGGCAGCGAGCGAAATATCGATGAAGAACCGCGAGTGAGGAAAGGAAGGGAAGACAGCAACGAGGACGAGCAGCTATTGGCGAGAACAAGCGGCGACCGGCGAGGACGAAAATAAGGAAGACGGGTGAGCGGCGATGAGAGTAGGAGTGAAAACCGAATGAATCTGGAGGAGAACTGGAGAAGGATACCCTAATTAGTTTACGTGTGTTATAATAATGCGAGGTAAAATTTTAAAAGGTTTTTACGACGGTCGTTTTTTAATAACCATCATCAAATATATTTATTTTTAATTTTAAAATTTTTGATGACTATCATAACTTAAATGACCGTCATAAAAAAAATTTATTCTTTATTTTGAAGTTTTAATGACGGTCATGTTTAAAACGACCGTCATCGTAAGTTTAAAATTTATGACCGTCATCGTTACTTCATGTACATATTTTTAATGATGGTCTTTCTTAAAAAAAAAGGGTCGACCGTCCTTAAAAGCCTTTTTTGGCGTAGTGATCCACTCATAGATAATCCCCTACTAGTGAGTATATCAGTGAGTCTATTGGAGGGCTATCCAAAAGAAGTGCCCAACTAATTGTCAGTCCAAACCTTACGGCATAATTCCTTCCAAATAGCCACATAGACTCATCTCAAAGGGTCAAATAATGAGGTCACAAACAAGACTAGACTGATGAGTAGATATAGTTCCATGGAGAAGCATATCTTGTCAAGTACCGGCTACGTAAGTAAAGCAGAGTGTTAGAGTTCCCTATGATTACCCGTTAGGCAAATTTTCCTAACATAGCCTCATTTAAGAGACTGAGGTCCCGCAAGCGGAGACCTCATCCCACCAATGAACGGCACAGTTTCTCTACACAACTTGAACCTGTTTAATGTATCCATCTTTCTTGACCAAAAAAAATTGTAAATCTGTTTTGTCAGTTCTTCTAAGACTATTTTTGGTCATTTATATATCTGAAAGGAGTAGAGGACCATACTCTAAATGATCGAAGATACTAAGCATCAACGTCCAGCCAAAGAAAGTGTTTGCCCATTTAATACCCTTATCCTCGCCCGAATTTTATCAGCTAAACTTTGAAACCACCGCTTTCTCGGGACCCCTTGAAAAAGATTAATGTTCAAGTAAGACAAAGATAAGCCCCCTGTGGGCATGCCAGCTATATTCTGGAGTGATGGTATGTTGCCCAAAAGAATACCTTTTCCAAAGTAATTGTTATAACAAAAATGTTATATTTTTATCAAATTGTATTATTATTATTTTGTTTGGACTAAAGTGAAACAATATATGAAACAAATGACTAAATAAAATGATATTATATATTTATAAATATAACATTAAAAAAAAATAGATAAATTGTGAATTTATGGTCTTAATTACTCTATTAGTTTTAAAACTTTAATTAAATTCATACTTAAGTCTCAAACCTTTAAATTCTACAATTTAGTTCCCAAACTTTTAAATTTTACATATAGGTCCTTAAGTTTTTGGATTCTACAATTTAGTTCTTAAACTTTTAAAAATTTATATATCTTGGGTATTAAAATACATATTTTTTAAACAAAATTTTAGAATTTATGTGTGAATTTTTAAAAATTTAGGGACTAAATTGTAGTATTTAAAAGTTTAGTGACCAATGTATAAAATTTTAAAAATTTAAAAACTAAATTGTAGAATTCAAAAGTTTGAGAGTTTAAGAGTAAATTTAGTTAAAGTTTAAAAGCTAATAATATAATTTAGCCGTATTTGTGTGAAAAATAAAAATTAATAGATGAATTTATTTTATAGAATGATGCCCCTTATTTGGTAACAATAACAATTTTGCACTTATTAATTGTGATTTATTAGTATGACAAAGTAAGAAGGTATAAGGTTGATAAAACTCAATGAGAAGGATACAAAGTTACGAAGAAGAAAAGGAAGAAGAAAAACTTAATTATAACTATGAATTTATATGATAATATTAATAGAATCAGTAGTAATTAATCTTTTCCATGTGCTTGATTCAATTAACATTTAAGATATTAACATAAAATCCAAATCTATAACATTGTAAAGCTCTAAAAGAACATGAATAACAAAACTCTGAAAAATAGGATCATTATGGAGGTGAATAAAGAAAAAAGAAAAAAAGAAAAAACTGACGTTGAATTTTTTTAATTTTAACTTCTAAATATCATCAAATATTTTCGATAATAAGTTTTTTTCCTATTTTTTCCACTAAATTTTTGTAAAATATTTTGATGTGGATGTGTTAGTAATTTCACATATTATAAAAATTGTAAAATTTAATATTATAAACTAAAACATTTATAGGATATAGACATATAGTTAAGTACGTACTTGCAAGTGTAGTCAAACTTAGTTTTTTTTATACAATTTCAGCCACTCCATTTTTCAGTTAATGGTTTTCTTCTGCGACTGATTCCTTGTTAAGAAGTTGCATTCCTATTGGTTAGGTGTGACTTTGATATCAATCTTAATTGGAATAAATATCAGGCAAGACGGTTGCTCATGATTTGTCAATACAACTTTATTATAAATTGATTTTTTTCATTTTAAATTATATTCCATAATATTGCATTTTGAATATTTCTTGGTCCGTACATCTGTTTTCTTGTTTTTTATTTTGTTAATGTCATCTCATTTGTCTCTTTTCGCATCCTTCGAGAAGGTAATCGGCCACTTGACCCTATCTCTTTTTATAGCTATACATTTGTACATTTCAGAAAGCTCTATTTTTGGTAACTTTGATTTGCAAGATATTTTTTTTTTTCCAAGATTTGTTAAATACTACTTAGTGGCTAAGGTTCTTTGATGGAGATGTCAGGCTTGCAACTCAAACGTGTCATGTCATTTTAATACATTTTATAATTGTTTGTATATTATGTTATTAAATAAATACTAGGAAATATCATAATCAAGACTATTTGTGCAATATATATATATATATATATATATAGTCCGGTAAAATAATATGCTAGATAATTATTTTAAATTTTTACTTTTGAAATTAGAATTTTAATTTCAAAAATTTTTTTAAATAAATATAAAATTATTTAGTAACTAATTTTTTATTTTAATTTTAAAAAATAAAAATAAAAAATTAATATGTTTGTTTGATAACCAATTCTTAATTTTTAATTTTTAATTTTGTAAACTTTAAAATTCAATTTTGAACTTACTTTTGATAAATTTTTATTATATTTTTACTCTTTAATTATTTTCAATAAGGTTAAATATAATTAGATTATTAATTTTTAGTATCAAAAAATTAAAAAAATTAAAAATTCAATTCAAAAATTTACTTTTTTTTTAATTTTAAAATTTAGTTAAATTTTAATATTTAATTTAAAATTTTAAAAATTTAAAATTTAAAATTTAAAATGAGTTATCAAACGTATTTAATTTCAAAATTTATAAATTTATAAATTAAAATAGTTATCAACTTTAAATAAATAAAAAAAAATTACCTCCCTTATAATTTGTTAGCATTAATATAGGATTCAAACTCTTATATTTTTATTATAAAAAAAAAGTTAAGCCCATTATTTTAAATTAAATGTCATTTAAATTATATTATGATCATTAAAATTTATTGAATGTTAAATTTTATTTTAGTCGATTTCGTTCAATATTACTAGGTTGTTATTTTATATTTATAAATTTAAAAAAAATGTTATTTTATATAACTTTTCAAATTTTTTTTAGATCCAACTATTTGAATATGAAAAAAAAAAACTGTGAATCTTACCGGCAAGATGAAACACAAGAAATACTAAAATAAAGGCAGATCAACATATTACAAAAACTATTGCTCTCTCTCTCATTTCATTATTTTTCAGGAAAAAAAAAATATTACAAAAGAAATTCTTTTTTTTTTTATAAATACAATTATTGAATTGAAGTAGTTATTAATATTATTATTTTGCATAATAAACGCGTATATAAGGGGTGATAATTTAAAAAAAAAATGTCAAGTAACACAAATATTACTACTATATCTTAACATTTCATTTCATTATTTAATTTTTTTTTTTATTTTCTTTCTCCTAATTTTAACGGTCTAAATTACTCAGTATGGTCACTGTCATTACTCGATAATTTATTGAGGCTAATGATGGTTATGACGTTCTTGTTTGTATAATTTTTATTGTATGAACCGTGAACCTATTTTCAAAATAAAAAGGCTTTATCCAGACCTATTTGCTTATTTATTCGGTTACAATCAAATTACCGATTACTTTACATTAAGGTTATAGATGTTTGAATTTTTTTTTTAAATAGGAAAAATAAAAAAATAACAATCTTAAATTATGTAATAATAAAAATAAAAATATTTGTATTTAAATAATATATTTTTATATTTAAAAAATGACTGATACGATATTTTTTTAACATCATTTAATTGAACGCATTCATTATTAAACATCATTCAATTGAATAAAATTTAATATTATTGACTATTATTTTTATTATTATTTATTTTAAAAATATTAATTTTGATAATTTTGCAAAAAATATCATGATCCTTATAGTTTGAATCCCCTAATATTATTTGATATAAAAATTAGATGTCAAAAACCTTTACTTTTATAGGACAAAAATAGAAAAAATGTAGCTTAAATTCCTTATTTTAAACTCATATTTATTAAACGAGGTAATATAAATCTATATTCGATGCAAAAAAAAAAGTGTCGTAAAAATTTATTTTTAAAAATAATTGACTTATATTATTTTTATAAAATAAACTTACGTTATTTTTCATCTGTAATTTTTTTTTTTTTTTTGTTAAGATTGCGGAATTGAACTGCCTCGCTTTGATAATTAAAGATCTAAAATAAACTTTCGAATATTTCGTCTTGTCAAGAATCTTGATTTGATGGGAATGAAAATTTCTTAAATTTAATGCTAATATTTAGTAATCTTCTTGACGAAAAAAAAAAATTGAAAACAGCCACAATAATTGGATTACTGGCACTACTATTGCAAGTGCGTGTATATATATATATATATATAACCTAACAAATTAATCGTGAAAATGGATTTGTTATGTAACACGAGATTTTAAACTAATTAGAGATGCATTATTTTAAATTAATTTGTCATGTCTTGTATATATTTCATAAATTTCCATACTATGATTATTAAAATAAGTTTATTTAGTTTTATTTTTTTAACAATTATTTAATTTTATTTAAAAATATAGTTAATCAAGCCTAAATTTTTACAAATTAAAATTTTTTATAAGTAAAATAAGGTTTATGTATTTTATTAATAAAGAAAGAGAAAAAAACAATGGAAAATTATCAAAAATAACACCTCTAAAATTTATAATAACAAAACTAACATTCCAATAATATTGAACGCTCAATATTCAATTTGAATGTAAAATATTGAACGTTCAATATTGAACGAGTCTAAATTATCGTCGTTCAATTCTAATTGGATGGGTGTTCAAAGAAAAATGACATATTAGTCATTTTTTTAATTGTAAAAATATAAGTCTGAACGCAAGGGGTGCTAGTTTTGTTATTAGAAGTTTTGAATGGTATTAGTTTTGTTATTTTTTCAAAAAAAAATTCAAGCCACTTGCTGCCGGTCTCTACCTTGCACCCTCCCATATATCTCCCAAAGTAAAAAGAAAAAGAAAAAAAAAGAGGACAAGACAGTTGCCTCGCCCTTTGTACCCCTGCCACTCCTACACTCTCGTCCATATCTCTCTCTCTCTCTCGCTCCCTCCTTTCTATATTAAAAAGTGAATATATCTCAAGAAAAAGATAGACTCAAATTCTCTGACCTTTAATTTTTAATGGTTCAACATCCTTCTCTCTCCTAAATTCAATTATCATCTTGTGTTTATCTCTCTTATGCTGTATTCACAATTTTTATACGTCTGTTGTATATAAAAAATTCTCCTTTATCTTGCCCTTTCTTTCTCAGACCTCTCTCCTCTTTTTCTACACTTGAAAAAAAAAAAAAAAAAAGGGAGAGATAGAGGAGAGAGAAAGAGAGAATGGAATTGGAACTTTTTTTTTTTTTTTTTGTAATAATTAAACATATATATATATATATATTTTTTCTAAAAAAATTTGAATTTTTGAAAATTTGGACTTAATTAGCTATACTTTTTGACCAAATGTGCTCATCTTAATAATCACATGATGAAAATATATGAAAGTTATATACATGCATGCATATAGAAAAATGCATCTGATAAATATTGTTAATTAAAAACTTTTGAAAAATTCTATAAAAAATATTATTAAGGAAATAGGCAACTTAATATTATATAGAAGTCAGTTAATAAAATTGGGATTACTTAGCATGCTTCAAGGGAAAAATATATAAAATCTCCTAACACCTGCCAAAATATTATGATTAAAACATAATCCATAAACTCCACTGTTTGGTAATATGAATGAAAAAAAATATGATAATTTAAGGTACAAAATAAAAGATACAAGAATAGTTTTCTCACATCATGTTAGAATAATTTACCTTCTACTAGTTCGAGATTTAATTTTGAAAAAATTGTTGTATGGCACTTATTTATGATATTAGAGAGAGGATATAGTTAGTTTGCGCTCTAAATAGTTTAAATTTTTAAAACAAATAATTATTAATTATATTTAAACATATATTTTATCATTATGACACACTTGTTAATAACTTTAACTAAAGATCTCTTTTCAGAATAATTTCTAACTCCATCTCGATAAAGAAACTATTGTTATTTTGTTTAATTTATTTTTAAACGTTGATCAATCTATAAAGTCTTTAATTATGATATTATAAAATTATATCAAACAATATAGTTTTAGTATTAGTTTCAAGACACGACTTTAAGTCGCTTCAAAGCACAACTTTAAATTCCTTCTTTAAATATTCCTCCAACTTGATGATGCAATTGATTATGCAATTATATTTTCTGGATATAATGAAGCCTTTTGTTGTATTTTATGTATATTTACAAAGACAATCTAAACATATATTTAACTTCGAAGAGCACTTAATATAATATCTTCTAAATTTGGAGTATTTAAAAAACTAATTTTATTTATATACACTAAGTAGTGGTGGAAAATATTAGAGATAATTCATTATCCTTCTTGAATTTCTCTTACCGATGGCCTAAACGAATGATCCGTTTATAAAATGTTATGCACCTATTCAAATTGGGTAACAAATCTTTGGGACCATTTGGAACCACTTATTTTATTGTTTTTTTTGCTTAAAGTGATTTCAAATGGCTTAAAGTAATTTCAAGGGTGTTTGATAATTTATATGAAAAGTGGTATCAACATTTTGAGAAGAATTATCTTGCTTTCAAGAAAAGTAAGTAATCATTATTTTTGAGAGAAGTAGCTAAAGATGCATGCTCTTCTTCTAAATTAATTACAAAATACCTTAATGCTTCTCTTTAAACCACTTTTAACTATAACAATTCATTTGAAATTATTCCTTTAAAACAATTTCTAAAAGAAGCACATCCGAGCTAAACCTATGATAAATTGTAACTTTTCTAATATTGCAAAAGTTGTGTCTTTTAAAACGCATGTAATTGTTCATAAATAATTATAACTTATTAAGAGTAATGTATTTTACTAAAGATATTTCAACATATCATTTCATTTTCAAAAGTTATAACTCTTTAATAATTCTTTTGCCAAAAAACACATACAAAACTATTGCATATGAATTGATTGTGTCGCATAAAAAATTACCTAAAAATTAATCCATTTACTGTAATAGTTAATTAAATTATGTCATATAAATAATGTATGTATTAAGTTGTGATAAAAAAATATTTTAGTTCATCTTTTTAATACAATGAGTCTCTCAACTTTAGAATGTGATTTTCCAAGGTACCCTATACACATCTAAACCTAAATACCTATATCTAATTATCCATAATAGGCATCTTATTATACTACCCATATACTTCAAAACAAGCAAGGTTGCAAAATAATTTATTTCATTTAATTTTCATGATCTAACTCAAATTCATTAGAGGTATCAAATGAGTTGAACTAATAGGCTCAGATAGGTAAGTTATAACTTAACTCAACTCATTTAAATTTTATGTGAGTTAAATTTAGCTTAGCTCACTTTTAAAGGAACTTGGCTGAACAACTTATGAGTTGACTTATTTATATTTCTAAAAAATAAAATAAAATAAAAAAATATTATAATTTTGTTTAAAAACAAATATGTTAGTATAAGCACTATATTTTGACTATATTTTTGTAAAACAAAAAAAATAGTATCTTTTAAGTGCATAATGACATTATTGTAATTATCTTTGGACAAAAACATTTTTCATATAAGCTCGCAGGTTGCTCATAAGCCATCTGAGTTAACTCATTTGAGCTTATGAGTTAAGTCAATTGGAATTTTTCAGCTTACCAACTCATTGGATCAACCTTAAATTTAACTGAGTTGAGTTGTTTATTTGACACCACTAGAATTTACTCAATTTGGTCAAGCAAAACCTTTAGTTAACAAACTAAAAAAGAATGATCATGTACTTGAAGAAAAATCACACCCATGCCAATCTTTAAAGCTCACTCAAAGTTTCCAAATCAACCACTCTCTTCAACAAGCTTCCATTCTTGTAGCCAAATCCACATTTGGCATCATATCATCATGTCTAGTCGCATTCCTTAGCACGTCATCCCTACACATCACTAGAAAATTACGTCAAAAGGAATGATACCGTAGGGTGTCATATTCACTCTAATGTTTCAGTCAGTTTTTTGAGAAAATGTTAAGATTAGAGGAAGTTTGAGAGGTTTTAGGTGTGAGCTTATATGTATCTTTTCAGATTGTGAGGACCTATTTATAGATTTTTTATGGATGACATTTTAGTAAATAACTTATATTAATTAATAATTAGATTATTAAATAATAATCTAAATATTTGCACAATTGATATAAATCATTTAATAAAGATTTACCTTACTGTGCGTTAACTATACTATTTGACTTTTCAATTGATGACATTGACCAATTAAATGGTGTCATGTATACTTGGTTATTTTGCTATCCAACACAAGCCTCCTAGGTTGTATGGGCCACTTTGGCGGTGTAGGTGGTCTAGTTTTTCTCTTAGGATACGATAGCTTAGTGATAGTTGGCTCTAGGATGTCTTAATTGAGATAGGAAGGTTATCCTAAGTATCTTTATGTCATAATGATCTCATGGTCATAAGCTTTCTAACGCCTATTTTTGTGTCTCAATCCTAGTCTCGTTTAGAAAGTTATGACAGGTCAAAATTTGAGAAAAAAGTTAATTACAAGCTCGCAAGTTTGACTTCCTAAAGCTAATATACTCTAATCATGATTCTCTAAAATATTTTCTTTATTTATTTCTTTTGATCCCTTTCTTATGGGAGGTGGAGATTGAACCTACCAATCTATATAAAGACTTAATCATTATCAACTTCTTTACTTAGAATCCAAGGTTAGAACTCTAGGGAAAAGAGTCTAAGAACATCTTTTTGATTCCACTCACACTTGGTAAGTGAATCAAAACTATATTTTCTACCTTTTTCCTTCAATTTTATTTGATTTTTGCATGAACTAAGGAACTTGGTAGAACACATGTACCCTTAAACTTTTTCTCTCTCTCTTTTCTTTTGTGTGGAGCCAAACTAGTAGGCGAAGAAGTAGTCTGATTAATGAACAAAAGTTGTCTTAAAATTCAGAATACAAAGCTATTTATAGGTTACAACAAAAACCTAAAAGAAAAATTAAATCCTAGCCATTGATTTTGATCAAATGGTCACAAAACATGATTTTTTAATACTGTGCCGCAGCGCACAAAAATTACATACCGCAGAGCGCCCCTTTTTCCATTACTCGGACAAAAACAGAACATCCTGCGCCTAGGCGTACAAAATCCATGCCTAGGCGCGCCTCCAGTTTCAGCACTTCATGAAAAAAAATAGCAAGTCTTGTGCTGTGGTGCATATATTTCATGCCGCGGCGCGCACCTCTGACAAAATGTCCCAACTAAAACAGAAAGTTGTTAGCCACGGTGGGGGAATCACATGCCGCGGCGCAGCTCAAAATGTTGAAAATTCCACAATTAGCTTGGCACTCCCATGACTCACATGTTTGTACCCTTGCTCGTGTTGTAGTGTGCCTTTCTGCGCTAATATTTCACCCCTTTCTCGGCCTGGTCCATGATACGTGTTGAGCCTTGCTTGTGGCGCTATCTGGATCGTATCAATTGCTCTAAAACTTCTTTTGCCAGCATACATTAATCGAATCTCCTCAAACCAATGAAAATATGATTTCTAGTTCACTTTTTATATGGTAAGCAGTTATGTCACATTCATGTGACGAAAAATATGAGAATTCAAATTAGAAATAGTTACAGCAATCATTCAAAGAAAAAAGATTCATCCAAAGGAGATATTCATCAGTCCCCACCTGCCTTTCATTCTTTATATTCTAGCTACCTTTCTCCTGCTAACGCATATCCATTTTAGCTATCTTAGGAAAGCACACCTCTATTCAGTAATTTTGGGATTTTTTAAGAAATACCTTACACTTCTTCAAAATTCTTCCAAATAAGAGATTACAAGACCAAAGTGGGTCAAACTCAATCACCCAGGATAAGCATGGAGCCAATCCCTGACTTGGATCCAAAAAAGTTCATGAGGGCATTTGATATAGCAGCAAAAGCAAGGTCGAATGTGACCGATGCAGGACCAAATGTGATGGATACAGGACGGAGGATGAAACACGATGTGGCTGATGCCTCGTCGACTAAATGGTCAACTAGTTAGCTGGTCGATGACTTAAAAATGTGGCACGGCTGGTGAACTATCGATCAATTGGTCAACCAAGCAGCTTGACAAAGGTAGTGGTGCCTTGCCTCCCTCAGCTTGTTGGTATCTAGGTGGTCCAATTATATCACATCTTCTACAATCGTAGCGATAGTTTCCTACTAGTTGTGGTCCCCAGGGTGGAGAACTGTGATCGGCGATCTTGTCTTGTTTGGGTTGCAACGTTACCCAACATAACTTACCCAAATTTCAAGTTTTGTCATTTTTTCTGATGCCAATTTTTTTTCTGAATGCCTTACTCTGTTGTTGAATTCTTGAATTCCCAATTCCATTTTTTGGTTGAATTTTCCTGAGTCCAAAGTCTTGATTTCTTAAGTGGTTCCCAAGTCATTGAATTTTCATATCTTCCAAAGTTCCTGAAGCTTGATGTTCTCCCTAAGTGCCTTAAGAAATTTTTTGAAAATTCTTGTCTGATGATCTCGCCCTCCACTCCTCCTAGCCCCTTACTTGGTGGGTTTCTTAAGTGCTACAAGTAATGATCGTGCTCTGGAGTCCAATTTATTCTAGGAATGGCCTCCATCTTTTCTTGGGGGAGTAGTGTGCAAGCCCCCATTCTTGGTGGTTCTAAGTGCCAGACTTGGTTTCAAGGAGTTCTCAAGTAACTATCCTGTGGGTAACTACCCAGACACAATTAATGTCTAGATCCTGAATGAAGTCCTTACAGGTGCTAATGGGTGCCCTGCATCATTTTCTTGCATGGTTTGATCCATTAAGACATTAGTCAACCATTGTTTGGATCCTATATCAAAGGTGTTGTTGATGCTTAAGGGGTTGTAAGTTTGCTTTGGCCTTGTACAACACTAGTTCTATTGAGAAAATGGCCAGGTGGGGTTGTGGTACCCAATTCCTAAGCAAGACTTAACCAACATTTGGTTTTGGGCAAGTGGTCCTACTGTCCTAAGTGTGACGAGGAGATTTTTGGGCCTTAAGTGTTTTTCTTTAGGAATGCCTCGCATTGGTTTGATGGAAGGTTGTGGTACCTTTCTACCTTGACGCTTGGTTTGGCATTACAAGCCACCCCAATGGGGCATTGGCCAGTACATGGTTTTGTGGAACGTGCTACTTTTTTGATCCATACTTAATAAGATAGGTCGTCGCTATATGGCTCTAGGGAAGGTGATTCTTTCCTAACCCAACATAGGACTTGGTGGTTCCAAGTAGCTATCCTATGGATAACTACCTAGATCCAACTAATGTCTGGATCCTTGATGAAGTCCTTACAGGTGCCAATGGGTAAGTGCCTTACATCTTATTTTCGTAAGGTTCAATACATTGAGACACTAGTTGGCCATTGTCTAGATCCTGGATCATAGGTGTTGTAGATGCATAATGCACAACACTAGTTTCATTGAGACAATGGTGACATGAGGCATTAATGCCTAGTTCCTAGGTAAGACTTAACTATCACTTGGTCCTGGGTAGGTGGTCCTACTATTCCAAGTGTGACAAGGGACTTTTGGAGCCTTAATTCATTTTTAGGGAAACATGACACATTGGTTCGATGGAAGGTTGTGGTTCCTGCATTGGTGCATTTGAGAATCTGATGTTTGGGTTTGGAGAAGGAGTGGCCTTCCTAATCTATGCAGGATGGAGATGATTGCAGTCACTACTAGTTTTAAGTCTTGAGCCCCAGGTGTTCCTGGGTGTGAAGGAGGTGTGACTCCATTCACATTGCAAGTTTTTCCCAAATTCAAACTTGAGCTCTAGGTAGGAAAGCTTCTTGAGTCCTGACTCTAGCTAATTTTAACTACTAGGTTTTGAGAGGGCCAAGGCTCCCTCCCAAGGTATAGTAGCACACGATAGAGCAAAGCTAAAGTTTGTTGAATGAGTTATTGAAGCTCATTCTAAGGTTATAGCACCTGGATCCTAACTTAGGCCAAGTGTGGCTACTAGGTTTGAGGGAAGGCCAAGCCATAGTAGCTTGTGATGATGCAAAGCTAGGACTGGTTATGTCTATTGATGATTGTAGTGTTGAGCTTGGCCATCATCTTGATCCTAATCACAGTTGTTGTGGGCGGTGAAAGGGTTTTGGGCTTACTTTGCTTCCCTAATAAAAAGTTATCTATTGAGAAAATGGTGGCCACTATCTTAATCCTAAATAACCATCTCGGTGGGTGTTCAATGGGTGTGCACCCACTTCCTTTCTCGAACAGGATGTGATTCATTAAGACAATTGAGAGAGAAGATAGGTGGACGTTGAAAATCTTGGCCTGTTGATAGTATTTCTAGGTTTGGATGTTAAACTGGTAGGCCAATATGGATTTTCTAAGTTTTGTAAGTGTGGACCTTGGGTTGACTTTATGACTATGCTTCTAGTGTACCTTTTAGGTAGTCAAGCTGAACCTTGGTGGCTGACTTCCTGAATATACATAAGTTGGAGTGAAAGTTCCCGTAGATCTAGGTCACATGGAGTTGAGGTGGCTCCTAGCCCCTAAGGTGGGATGCAGTAGTCTAAAAGGTAACAATCTAAAGCTAATGTGACTTCCAACTTTCCTAAGATTGTTCTTTGCAAGAAATTTTGTGAGTAGTCAGATGTTGGATCACCTCATACTAAGTATGTTTGTAATCAATTGTGCAATGAACCCTTATTTCTAAATTCCATTTTTGATTGAAGACTTCCTAGGAAACACTTAGGCATTTTTGTAGGATTTTGTGAGAGTTGTTGGCTGGTCAATTGGATCCCAACGTTGGCATTCATGGCAAAGTGGTGTCCTAAATGTTGCAAATCCCAAGGTGGGATCTAGCGATTGGTGGTCCTGTCTTATGAGCGTGACAATGTTTTCCTGACATGTCTCTATATAGATTTCAATTTTTTCTGTAGAGGTCTTTTCTAAGTGCTTCTATGTGGGAGGCTCTATCCTTATTGAGGTGCATAATTGGATGACTATAAGGGTGTCTAGTTCTCTAGAGGTAATGTTAGATTACATGTCTTCAAGATGAGCATTCTTGGAACTAGGATGTCTCGCTGTTTTTTGTGAGATGAAGTTAAATTCCTCTTTTCTTATATTCTAATCAACAAGCTAGGGTTTTTAGAAGGATTGGATCATCATTCCTTGGGAACTCTGTATTTAAGCATGCTTAACTTATAGGAATTCAAAGATGGGTAACCCCTTAGGAAGTGCTCTTAGGTCCTTCAATTTTTGTGTCATCTTTGTTCTTGATGCTACTTCCAAGTTTTTTGTTCCAAGATTGGTGTAGCCTGAATGATGGTGACTTGGATTTCTCATCGTGGGGTCTAGATGTCACTGCTTGGAAGGTAGTATATCTACCTCACCAAGTGTGGCCTGGATCTCTATCACTTGATATGGTTTAGATCCACAATTAGTCGTGTAATTTGGATCTAGAGTCTGTTTCCATAGTTTGAAAAATGATGAACTAGGAGGTGTAACCTAGAGGGTAGCTTTTTTGAATAGCATGACCTAAAAGGTAGCAATCCATCAAGTCTGGAGCGACCTAGTGGCATTTTTGAAAGCGTAACTTTCTGGGTGGTGTTTTAGACCGAGTAGCCCTCTAGGGTACGATTTGCCTTGCTAAGGCCTCGTCTTCATTCAAGTGTGTATCCTTGTTCTCCTATAGCAATGTCTATCTAGAAACTATAGCCAGGTCATCCACCTCGAGATCAGCAAAATCGTCGACGTGGTTGTCCTAACTTGATTGTGCTAGTTAAATAACCTTGGGGTGGTTTCCCAAGGCGATCTAGTTGAATTTGGTCCATACTACAAGTGTCAGCATAGATGGTAATCACTAGAATGGATTATAGGAGTTGAAGGAGCCCAATGCAATTGGATGCTTGGTAAATTAGGTTGGCCTATCCTTCTAGTGGTGCACAACAAATCCAAGTGTGGTTGTTGTTCTCCCAAGATGAGAAGTCTTGTTTCGTTAATTAGATTAGTGACCAGGATGTAACTCTGCCTAGGGATCAGTTCTTGCTATGATGATTCTGAGAGTTTTCCATCAGAAGCTTATAGCCTGATTTGAGTTTGGATTGCTAGTGGTAACAATCCAAAATCATAGAAACTAGGTTCCTTCTGAGTGTACATATTTTTTGGAAGCATGTTGAGGCTAGTTTGGTGGTTTTGAAGGCTAGCTTGGTCATGATCCTAACGAGAAAGTGAAATATCATTAGGAACTTGTTGGGAGCTCATCATAGTGGTTTAACAAATCTAGTGTGCTTCGAAAGGAAAAGTGAATGAAGTACGTGATGCACAAACACGAAGAACATGATGAATGTTCTTGAGTTTTTGTTACCTCAATTGATTGAATATTAAATTTCTTTCCCATAGACGATGCCAAATATTGAATCTAATTTTTGTTCAATCGCATTCCTTGGCACGTCACTAGAAAACTATGTCAAAAGAAACAACACTATGGGATGTCATATCCACTCTGATACTTAAGTCAATTTATTGAAAGAATGTTAACATTAGAGGGAGTTTGAGGGATTTTAGGTGTGAACTTACACATACATTTTCATTTTGTGAGGACTATTTATCGGTTTCTGATGGATGGCATTTTAGTGAATAACTTATGTTAATTAATATTTATATTATTAAATAATAATATAAATATTTGCGCAATTAATATAAATTATTTAATGAAAATTTATCTGATTGTGCGTTGATCGTACCATTTGACTTTTTAACTGCAAATATGTACTAGTCAAATGGTGCCACGCATACCTGATTATTTTATTGCTTAACACATCACATAATGCAATGGATTAAATGCATTATTGATTTAGATAAGCAAGCTTGGAGAACCCAACATCACTTGCTACTAAGGTGTTTAAGGAAAAATATTTTAGAAATGGTGATCTTCTTTAAGCTAAAAGGGAGGAAAACTCTTCTTACTTGTGGAAGAGTATTCTTTAGGGTAGAAGCTTGCTAATTTCTCGTACGAGATGGAGATAGGGCAATAGGGAGAAAATTCTTATGCATTATAGTCATTGGATTCCTTCTCCATGATCCTTAATAGTTAAATCACCTCCAACATTACATCTAGATAGTACGGTGTCCTCTTTAATTAGCCCTACAGGAGCATGAAATGAGTATCTAATCAAAGCTTCTTCTTTTTCCTCATGAAGCAAATATTATATGTTCCATCCCTCTTGTTTCTCATTCAATAGAGGATAAATTGATTTGGAATTATGAAGCGAATGGAAGATTTGTTAAAAGTGAATATTAGTTAGCCCAAACAAAAATCATAAGGTAGACTGTTAAATGGTGGAAAAAGAGTCTGGCAAATCAAGGTTCCAAACAATATCAAGATTTTCATTTGGCATAGTATTCATAATATATATACTCCCATGCAAAAAGAATCTCTGGCACAAAAGGATTTCGAAAGAACCTAGTTGCCCATGTGTTGTGGACATGGCAGTAAAAGTGTTTTGCATGCTATATGGGAATGTATGGAAGCCAATAGAATGTGGAAGGTAAACACCTAATGAAGCTGCTCCCAAGATCCATCTGCTATATCTTCTAAAGCATCTATAATGAAACTCCTAAGAAAAATCAAGAGCTTCAACACATTGGATCAAGAGGGTTCAAAAACATTTGTGACCTAATGCAAAACATAAAAATTAGGTCTCAAATATTTTTAATAAATCAAATTTTCACCGAACGATGAGAATTGATTAATAAATATTAAAATATTTTTTGTGTCGTGAATATAAACAATCAATGATAAAAATTAAATTAGTAAATATATATGTAAAAGTTATTTTTTTTGTGAATTTATTTAACGAAAAATTAAATTTATTTTGATTATGATATAATAGAATTGAGAGTTTTGAAACTTTGGAATAAAATAAAAAAAATTTAAAATTGTCTATAAAACTAAATATTTATGTCTAAAATCTAAATAAAACAAACATATAAAGAATATAAATTTTTATTTTTAATAATAAGAAAAGACACGTAAGAAAAAGAATAAGATAACATTTTTACAATGCTTATTTGTTCTTGTTCCTTTTATGCATAATCTCAATTAATTGAGAAAAATTAAAGATTATTAAGAAACTTGAATACATTTATATAGTGATTTAAGAAATGTTAGATTTTTTTTTTGTTCTTTATATAATAAAATTAAGAGTGAATAATTGTTAATCTTTCTTATTATTAATTAATAACATATATATTATTCATTAATAATAAATTTATCTAATAATAATATTACTAAAGAGTAACTATTTATAAGTACAAAATAAATAATTAATGAATTATTTTGTACGTAACCATAAAAATTGTATGTCAATATATCCATCTTAATAATATTGAATTAAATATAATATTTTTTTTAAATTAATATCTTCTTAAATTTTATTTTAATAATTATTTTTAGAATTTATAGTAGTTATTAAAAAAAAAAAAGGACTCTTGTTTAATTGAAAGTCTTAAATAGTTGTCTTATTAGTTTAAAAAACAAGCTATCTCTTCTTTGGATGGTCACCCCCTTCTGGTACCTTTCTTAAATTGAATGTTGTTAGTACAAATAATTCCCAAAATAGGGTAGGACTTGGAGCAATTATTAGAAACAATGTGGAAGAGGACCTCAGTGAGATTTGGTGATGGATAGTGCAAAATGTGAATAAACATAGAAGAAGAAGATATTCACTTGTCTATTATTAATGAAGTGGTTACACAGTATTTATACAAAAGTAGTTATATCACTTACGTGCTAAGCACGAAACTTATTATATAGTAAAATAGAAGTATAAAAGGGACCACAAGTACTTATACATTTATTCTAACATCCCCCGCAAATTGGAGGTGGTGGTACTACCATCAATTTGACACGAAGAGAGCAGAATTGATGCTCAGAAAGAGCTTTGGTAAGTGCATCAGTAATTGGTCATCAGTGGGAGTATATTGAACATCCAATGTGCCAGCATTCACTTGATCACGAAGAAAATGCCAATCGAGCTCAACATGTTTCATACGAGCATGCTGGACAGGATTAACAGAGAGATGTTTGGCACTGATATTGTCACATAATAAGACAAGAGTATAAGGAAGAGAGACATGAAGCTCCTGAAGAATGGATTGAAGCTAAATCATCTCGAAAGAGGCAAGAGCTAATGCACGATACTCAGCTTTAGCACTAGAATGTGCGACAACTTTTTATTTGCTAGAAGCCTAAGAGACCAAGCTATCATCAAAGAAAATACAATAAGCTCCTGTACTGTGATAATCATCGGCACAGTTGGCCCAATTTGAATTAGAGAAACTAATCAAACCAAGAATAGCAGATCACTGCAAGAGCAACCCATGATGAATAGTGGCTTTAAGATAACGTAGAACGTGCTTAAGGGCTGCCCAATGAACATCAGTGGGTGCTTGAAGAAACTGGCACAATTTGTTGACATGATAAGCAATATCAGGACGTGTAAAAACACAATACTGTAGAGCTCCCCCCACAAGACTTCGAAAAGTCGTGGCATTATCTAACAAATGACCATCAAATTTGGACAATGGTGTACCAGTACACATAGGATTTTTTGTCGGTTTAGAATCAGTGAGACCACTGCAATCAAGTGACTTAGTAATGTATTTATATTGACTAAGGTGAATTGTATCAGCAGCTCTTTGAATTTGTATGCCAAGAAAATAACTCACGTCTCTCAAATCCTTCAAAGTGAAGCAAGAGTTGAGAGAGAGTGTGAGTTCTTGAATATAACTGGAGTCATTGCTAGTAAGTATGATATCATCCATATAGAGAAGAAGAATAGTGACTCTAATATCCACAAACTGAAAAAACATAGATGTATCAGCCTTGGAACACTGAAAATCCAACTTTAACAAAGAGGAAGAGAGGGTATGAAACCAAGCTCGTGGAGCTTGTTTTAACCCATAGATGGCTTTATTCAACTTACAAATTAAATTGGGAGCACTAGTATCTTCAAAACCCTGAGGTTGATACATATAGACTTCTTCATTCAACTCCCCATTCAAAAAAACATTATTGACATCAAGTTGTTTAAGTACCCAGTCTGATGAAAGTGCCAAATTGGGAACAATCCTTACAGTTTGAGGTTTCACCACTGGTGAAAACGTTTCTAAATAATCAATGCAAATTTTTGTTTATAACCCTTAGCCACCACACGACATTTGTATTTATCCAGAGAACAATCACTCTTCAACTTCACCTTATACAACCATTTAGAAGAGATTGGGTTGCAATTCTCTGGTTTGGTAAGTAAAGTCCAAGTATTATTACGAACCAAGACATCAAATTCCAAACTCATTGCGGTTTCCTACTCAGGAATACCTTTTGCCTCAGTATAACATGTGGGTTCTAGCAAAATGGCAGAAGCAAAAAATACAAATTTCTTAGGTTTGACAATACCATCCTTGAGCCGTGTGACCATGGGATGGATATTAGGAGGACTAGATGGTAATTGAGTTGCATTGGGAAGTGAAGTCAACGGTGGAGAAGAAATAGGCTAAGCATGGACAGTAGGTAGAGGGGTATATAAGTCAGTGAGTGGAGTGGGAGAAAGAGGAACAACGGGCAACGTGGAACCCAAGGAAGGAGACAAGGCTGACACGTGTATGGGAGAGGAAAAGGAAGATAAATGCTGACCTGAGGAAGCAAGTGGGAAACCAGTCAAAGTGGGACCAGAAGCTAACGCAGAGGCGGACTGACTTGAGGAGACAGACACGAACTGACCCAAAGAAGTTGATGCAGGCACTGACACAGACAGAGATAGCTCACGGGAATGGATAGAAGACTCAGTAGTGGTTAAAAAATTTTCAAAATGCAACGGTAAAAAGGAAGTTGATTGAGACATTTCAGCTGACACAAGCAATAAAAGCTGGAAAGGAAACACATCTTCATGAAAAGTCACATGCCTAAAAATATGCATTTTATTTAAAATAGGATCAAAACAGAGATACCCATGTTTTTGAGGTGCATATCCCAAAAATAGACAATGAATGGAGCGAGGCTCAAGTTTTTGAGTATTAAAACTTCTAGTGTAAGGAAAATAAGAGGAGCCAAATACTCTAAGAAATTTGTAATCAAGAACACGAGCATACAACAATTCATAAGGTGAGACATATTTCAACACCTTAGAAGGTAGCCTGTTAATGGTGAAGACAACAGTTCTAAATGAATGAAGCCAGAAACTAGAAGGTAAACCTGCTTGTAACAAGAGGGCTAGACATTTCTCTACCACCCTTCTGTGACGACTCTCAACCATACCATTTTGTTTTGAGGTGTGAGGACAAGTGACTCTATGAATAAGTCCTTATGATTGCCTTTTTTTAGTTAGAAACATAAATTATCCTCCTCCATCAGTTTGAACCTCTTTCAATTTAATTGAAAACTGTCTTTCAACCATGGCTATGAACATAGCAAAGATTGATTCAACTTGACTCTTAACAGTCAGAAAGTAGCTCTATATGAACCTATTATAGTCATCTACTATGAGTAAGCAATATTTGGCACCATTTGTTGTAAGGACTAGTGATGTCCATAAGTCCATATAAATTAAGTCAAAAGCTTTAGAAGCTTTAACATGAGGAGTTTCAAAAGGGAGTTTATATGACATAGCCAAAGGACAAACAATGCAGTGACTGTTATTAGATGAATTTGTACATTGATCCAACATATGCTGTTGATGTAACTTATTAACAACAGTAGGAGAAGGATGAGCAAGGCGTCTATGCCATACATTACTCATCTTAGTTGCATGAAAACTAAGTGGATTTACAGGGGATAAGGAAGAACAAGAAACAACATTACCATAAGTAGATATACGAGTAGAGGGAGATGTACGAGAACCTTTATGGAGACAATATAAGCCATCACGAGCTGGTCCCTTGTGAAGTGCTCATTGTGTGGACTCCTTCTTAACACAAAAGGAATCAGCAGTAAACCAATAGCCACATCATTATCAGTACATAAACGTTGAACTGAAATGAGATTACTAGGAACAGCTAGAGTGTGTAACACATTAGTAAGTGTAAGAGGTTCATATCCATCTACACACATAATGCCATGTCCATGATGTTTGATAGGTAAAGAGGTTCCATTACTTACTGTAATAGCATCCGATCCATTATAAGGTGCAACATATTGCAAGGTATCTGTTCTACTAGTCAAGTGATATGTAGCTCCAGAGTCCAATAACCACTAATGAGGACTTGGAGGAGGTGTAGATGAAAATTTGTTAGCATCAGCCAAGAACGAGGCAGGCTGTCCAGTTCTTCCTTGAAGTAGATAACGTAATTTGAAGCATTTATTAGCTACATGGCCAGGTTTGTTGCAAATTTGAAAGTACACTTTAGAACCTTTTGTATTGGATGCTTTCTTAGTTTTGTTGGAATTATTGCGATTATTAGCATTATTATGAACATTTTGTTGCAGAAAATCATGAACATTCCAACTAGGTCATGAGAATGATTTATGTGAAAGCAAAGGAGAAGAAGTATTAGGTCCTTGAAGTGTAAGAGCTGTCATGTTGGCCAAGTTAGCTTGAAACAAGTTGTTATGCTCATAGTACTGTGATTGATGATCTAACATTCTCTCATGTCTGATCAACAGATTTTGAAATTCATCAAAGTTGAGCGAACCAGATCTCATTGAGAGAGATGAAATAAAGGTAAGATACTTTGGATCCAAGCCTTTTATTGTACATAGGATCAAATCTTGATCTGGCACAATTTCTCCCACAGTTGCTAAATGATCAGCGATGGACTTGATATATACAAGATAGTCTTCAATTGACAAATTATTCTTGCAGACTCTTTGAAGCAGGAGTCGAAGGTCCATGACTCGAGCCAAAGAAAAACTTGAGTAAGCAGATTGCAATACTTGCCAATATTGAGCAGCGGTACCAGGTTTGACAAGACGAATTGAAGCACTTGTTGAGACAGATGCAAATATCCAACTCTTGACAATTCCATTCAATCTATTCCAGGTGTCAAACTCAGGATTAGAGAGTGGAGTACCTAGCACAAATACCGAAGGAACAAGAATGGAAGTATCTATGATCTTTTCCATGCCATAAGCTGAGATTAAAGACAGAAGCTGCTCACGCTAGAGTAGAAAGTAGAACGATTCAATTTTATTGAAAAACTCATGTTCGTAGGAGGAACAATGATTGAAGATGCGGAAGGAAATTGTACAGCAGGTGAAGAAATAGGATGAGTCTTATTAGTTGCTGAGGAGTTTCCAAAACCATGACCAATTCTTGGTGTAGCCATTAGAGTATTCTTGTACGAGCTCTGTGGTTCTGATACCATAGTGCAAAATGTGAATAAACAGAGAAGAAGATATTCACTTGTCTATTATTAATGAAGTGGTTATATAGTATTTATATAAAAGTAGTTATATCACTTACATGCTAAGTACGGAACTTATTATATAGTAAAACAGAAATATAAAAGGGACCACAAATACTTATACATTTATTCTAACAATTGCAATCCTATTATAATTGGTATTCAATGGGCATTGATTGATGGGATTTGTAGTTTGATAGTAGAAAACTAGAAATTGACTCACTTTTGGCTATTAGCTAGCGATAACTGTTTTTCATGCAGCCTAGTATGTACTATGTATAGTAGTAGGTGTAAGAAAATATAAAAATTAAAATTATGTACAAGTATAATGATATTTTTTTATTAAATTATAATTAGAGTTAAGTTTTTCTGTGTTATAAATTTTAAATAAAGTAATACATTTTTTTACTAAATAGCGAGTAAAACATTAACATTAAAAATTTATCAAGCAATAAAAGAAGGGAAGGTATACCTGACGCTGACACCATAAGGAAACTTAGTTGCAGATATTGTTGATTTGGCTAAAAAGTTTGCGTGGATTGATTGGCAATTTTACGTAAAAGGTAAACGATTGAAGTTGCTTATAATCTGGTCATATTTGCTATTAATTGTCTTAATTGTAACGAGAAACTCCTCTGGCTAGAATAATTAATATCCACCTTGTATGCATCCTTATGTGTCAACTGACATTTCTATGTGAATGATATAAAACAAATGTTTCATAAAATAAAATAAAAACTCTACCAAATTTGTTTCTTAAATTATTGATCTCATATCTAATTTAGCCAAAAAAAAAAAATTCAAAATAAATATAATTCAACTTAAATTAAAGATTTAAAAAAAAAAATTAAAAAATTACCAAAAATAACACTCCTTAAAACTTACAATAACAAAACTAGCATCCCAATAATATTGAACGTTCAATATTAAACGTGTAATATTGAATGTTTAACATTGAGCATTTAATATTAAACGAGTCTAAATTGCCTCAATTTAATTTAAATAACATTTAATTGATGTTCAAAGAAAAATGTTGTAAAATTATTTTTTAATTGTAAAAATATATGATTTAAATATAAGGTGTTATTTTTATTATTATAAATTTTAAAGAGTATTATTTTTATTGTTTGCTTAAAAAAAGAAGCTAATAATGAAAAGATTACCGCACAACTTTTTGTAAAATATTTTATACGGCGTGTGTATAAATTGAGGAAATAATTTATACAGGAAATATGATCCGAAGTTATTAACTAATAAATCAGACCAATTATATTTGGTCATTACGATACTTATATTTAATAGTAAATATTTTACTTAATTTTTAAAATTATTAATTAATTTTAAATTTTAAATTGTGATATTATTTACAGAATTAATTTAAATTATTTTAGGACTAATATTATTAGTTAAATTTGTTGATTAATAATATTAATCTCCAAACCTATCCCATGGTACCAAAATAAATTTAGATAGTTTTTTTTTTTTTGATAGAAAAATTTAGATAGTTTTAAATAGTAACAGTAGCACTAACTATTCTTCCTACTACGTTTGACATTAGTGTATCAATGTGTATGTATTAGCCTCCTGGGTGTCATTATCTAACTTAATAATCGCATAGAAGTTTACAACGTTGAGAATGTCATTGCTATATGTTAAGAAAAGTCCAAAGTATCTTTCGTATTTGATGTTTTTGTTGTTGTCATGAATGTGTCAAATTTGTATAAAATGAATCTTTACGAGGGATAATACAAAACTGTACATTGTTAACGGAATTAGAATAATTATGAAAGAAAACAAACATTAGTAAATCCTACAAATTACCATAGAAGTCTATAACGTTTGTATCAAAATGTTCGTGTTGTTGTTGCGCAATGCACTAGACTTTTTATGAACTCAACAGTAACATTCAATAATTTTGTAGACCCAAATGTTATTTATTTTTTTTTTTGGGACTTTTCTATTAATAATTACATAGTTTGAGGATAAATATAACTCCTTATCCTACATTTTATTAAATAATGTAAGCATTAATTTACATAATGAACAATAAAAATACATCTTTTAATTTATTATATGTGGGGCAGGTTCGGTGGGCCTTTTGTTTTAATAAGATTTTACATTCTTGTTTTACCATTAGATTTGTTCTACTTTGATGGATGAGTTTTAAGTTTTTAACAGATTTATGATGATTATCATTATTCTCTTCCCACGTTAGATGCACAAGCAAATTTTATCTCTCTTTTTTTTTTTTTTCTTCTATTTATTAAATAAAATATTATCTTTTCTTCTCTCATTTAAAATTTCTTGTATTTCTCCGTTCTCTTCTTTTCTCTTCTATTTCTCTCGTATTAAACGAAGAAACTTTTTTATATCATTTTCTATTTTATTTTAAATAAATAGAAAATATTTTTCTAAAAAAAATTTCAAACATAGGCTTCGTCTCTGATATAAAAGAAAATAGTCAATTATAAAGCTTTTTAGTTACAGATCTAATTAATCTAGAGGGGGATGAATATGTTATTTTTAATTTTAACAATTTTAATTATGTAACCTACTACAATGGTTAGACATGTAATCGCGTATAAAGTAAAATGAAAAAAATAAGAATAATACACGACATTTTTAAGTGGAAACAACCTAGGCTATAACAATGACCTAAGAAAAAAATCACTAATCCACCTGACCACTTAACTATCCACTATGAAAATCAATGTTTAATTACAATGTCAGGTTTTAGACTCAGATAAAGCCCTCTATGTAATTTATTTAGAAGCTGTCACTCCTTTCATTAGTCTTTAAAAGCTAGGTGTGCTAATCCGGACCAATGTTTTAATTTACTTGAGTCCTACGAGTTCAATCGAACCCATCAACTTCTATAATTTTGAGTTACATGAAATACGAAACACACAACTTTGATACCTGAAATGTTAGTACAAATAACATAAGTACAACATGTTCTCTTAGAGTTCTCTTATTTGTTCTTTTAATGGTTTGGTTGGGGGTTATACTTTGTTTCGGTAACAGAAAGTATTAGTCACTGTAATCCATGAAACTGAAAATGTAGTGGCTATAGAAATTGTATTTCAAGGTTAGAATATGAACAAATGGGTGTATTGTTTTGTGTATGCCCCCATATTATAATGAAAAGGACATTTTCTAGTTTTCTTTATTTGCTATTTTATCTACTTAAGTGGAGAAATGGATGTGTATTGGTGACTAAAATGATATAATAAATAAAGAAGATAAAAAGGGAGAAAATCTTTTAAAAACAAAAGTAAAATGAGGAATTTTGTGAATGAATTGGGAGTTGTGGATGTAGGTTTCTTTGATCTAACTATACTTGGTTTAAAGGGGAAGGATCAAGTAGAATTCTCCAAAGATTAAATAGAGTAGTTTCAAGTGCATGGTGGTATACAACCTGTTGGACATAAAATAACATATGTCACATGGCACGTTTTCATTAGTCCTACTCAGCAGTATAGCCCGTGGTCCAGCCTAGTGAGTGTTGAGTAAATGAATAAGACCAATTGCTACATAAAAGATCATTAGATAACTAAACACCAAGTATCTCCTAATTATTCGATAAGAGATAATTAGAGAGAGATAACTTCTTATATTAGGATAAGTCTATATCTTCGGGTAAGTAACCGCCAATAGGTTTATCTCTATCTCCTATACATTGTACACATTTTCACATAAATCATAGCGAGAGGACATAATATAACGAATAATACACACACCTCCTATATTTTCTCTGTCTTCACTTCTTCTCTCTATTATTATGGAGTCAAGGCTTAGGTCTCCTTCTTCATCGACATTACTCGAATTGACTTAAGCATTGGATGGCCAAAGGCCACCATACCTTATGGTGATCCAATATCCTAACGTGTTTTTTCTGTTTTCAGGTGCACAGCAAGGAGAAGTGCACCTTTATTATGATGTTAACAAAAAACCGTATCAACATTTGGCACCATCTATAGAAAAGAAGTATGTTGTACTAGTTGACAAACTAAAAAATAGAATTTTAGAAGAGTTTTCCAATTAAGAAATCTAAGATAAAAAATTATTTGCGTGCCCCAACACAAATTAAGCAAGCACCTAAAGGAAATCTCCCATATAGATCCACCATCTGTCCTCCAAACGAGGATGGATCCTCCCAATTTTGGAACTCTAGCTTTATCAAGTGACCAAGGAATACTAGCAAATCCCTCACAGCCTGGTCAAGAAGAAGCTCCCATTGTGCCCACCAATACAGAATTCGACCAGCTTGCTAGAAGGGAACTCAAACTCAGGCATGTCCAAGCTAAACTGCAAGGATACGGAATGTGTACAAGTGATAAGTATTTAGAAATGAGTTTCGAACCCATTAGAAAAAATATAAACAACAACTGAGTACCAATATGAATAATATGACTATAATTTGGACAATAAAACAAATACTAATTAACAACTAAATAAAACCAAAACTTCAATAAACACAAAATGCGGCAAAGACATATATATGAGAGGAAGTTATTAATCCCCCATCTCCTAAGCATATGAATCACTAAATTTCTCTCTAACCAATTACTAATAAATTATATAATCAACTGAACCTAAAATATGCATGCATTCATCTTTTAAGTAAACTACACATAATATAATAATTCAACCTAATCACACTCTCATGATAATTAAATTAAATTATTATTCATGAAGAACGTTATTATGGATCATACACATACAAATTGTACCTCTCTGCCTAAAAACTATGCATGTTATTTGATCAAGACAAACACATAGATACTTCTTTCAAAGCTACCTATATGCCTCTAGGGATTAATTGGTGATCAAGAAATTAATTAACAATCAAACTTAAATCAAATAATATAATCAAAAATTGTAATTACAAGATGGGAATGTTTTAGATTAACACATGTTAGAAAATTAGGTTCATAAGACCGCTAGATTAATAGAAAATTAGCTAGACATAATGTTCATTAAATTCAGATTTACAATTGAATAATCATTGAAATTCTAAGAAGAATGAAGAAAGAAATAACAACTCAATCTCTTTATAGATATTATCCTACCTTCTATACTACCAATTTTTAATTATTCTTCAAATTGCTCTTAAGATTTTTCTCTCAAAATCACTCGCTGGAGATTAACCTATTTAAGATTGAGTAAAGATCTAAACTAATTCTATGATATGTAAAATCATGCACTATATTATCTCTTTGAATATATATATATAGGTTTAGGACTCTAACAATATATTTAAGGGCACAATAATGTTTTAGGAAAGTAAGTACTCTAGAACAAATGGGACTCTTGAAAATATGCTCCAACATTCGCACAAAACAAGCATTGGTTGCGGCTCAATGTTTCAACCACCACAGCACACAAAGGAATGTTGGGAACAAATTGCAACTTGAGAGGGTACTGCTGCAGCTCACTGATGAGTGCTCAAAAAGCACTAATATTTCGTGATTAATTGTGCTTAATTGTTTTAAATATAGATTTGTTATGATTGTTTATTTGATTATTTTCATAAATCTATCAATTCGGAATCACGGGTGTGTTTTAGTGTATTTCAGGTGTTTTTAGCGTCAAATGAGTCAAATAATGAAAACACGCAAAGACAGAACACTTACGGCGCTCGAATCACGAGTTACGGGCTAAACGAGACAAATATGTAAGCCTTACATAACGAGCCATCACATATGTAAGGGGGTAAACGTGAAGAAACTGAAGACAACGCGCGCCGTGGCAAGGAAAAGTCATGCCGCGGCGGGGAGCTCTCGGGTTTTTAGATTATTTTCAAAATTTGTGTTGCGCTGCGGCGGGGAAAATGCATGCCGCGGCGCGCCTATTCCTATGGCAATCAGGATTTGTGTAAACCCTTACATCTATAAATACCCCCTTAGAGCCCCCCTTACAACAGAACTTGAACTTGTACATAACTTTACGCATTACAATTTTTGCAACAAAACACTACATTCAATCAACTTTGGGAGTTTCGCTACACAAAAATGAAGCAAGAGAAACCATTCTAAGGATCCAAAGAAGCCGTCGACAATCGAAGATAAAGCTTTTGGAGAAGAACGCTATCCCATCCATAAGCGGTATTTAGATCTAGGTTTTCTTTGGTGTTGTAGAATTCTATTTTTCTTCTTTTTTCGTTGGAGTGTATGTTCATATTTTATTTGTCTATGAATATTAATATGAACATGTCTGGCTAGTTTTATTATGGATGTTTAGTTTGTGTTGCCATGTTTGCTAGAACTGTGTATGGTGTATGTTTTATTGATTTAATATAAACAAATTACTTTTTGATTAAGAGCATGTTTAGATATTTAATTATGAATTATCATGGGCCCATTTGATGTTCGTAGTTAGGTTGAAATATCTTAGAATTTAGTTATAGGAACGTCACCTTAACTTTATTCCGAAACACTTAATCAAAGCTTCAATTTAGTGACTTAGTCATAGCATTAATTTTGAGAACAGTTAGTGTACATAAATTATACTGGTCGAAGAAGTATTGCAAATACCGAAGAGTCATTGGTATTACAACTTGTATAAAGTGCCTGATTTCCTGTGATTATATATAACATTTATCTATCTAACTTGATAATTGCTATTATTATAGAAAACCAATTTTCAGGATGGAATTATCCCAGGTAGACACATTACTTGGAGGCACACGCATTCTAGAGATGGAGTTCCAATTAATGAAGCTGCCCAAAAAGCAATAGAATTGATGGTAAATGAATTAAGTTTAACATAAAATATGTTGATTATAACTTACATTCATATTATCATGTGTTAAGCTTATATAGTGATTACTTAATTTGCAGGAAGAATATGAAAGAAAGAGCCATTCGGGAGAATTTATACCCATTGGTCACAAGGATATATTGGGTCAATCGTTACAAACAAAAGAACATCCTGGACGTGTTAGAGGTGCTAGTTATGGGGTTACCATACTTAAGAGATATCACACACCCACACGTGAGAAGAACCCAATAAAGCCAAATAAAGGTAAAGGGAAGGTTGACAAGGAAAAACAACTTTTAGAAGAGAATATCAGGTTAAGGGCTGAGAATGAAGCACTTAAGTCAAAAAGTCCAGGTATCACTCAAGAGAGCAACACTTTTATGCCTCCAACAATTTCAACATTTCCTATCAATGACTTAGAGGTATGCATCACATATAATTACAAGTATAACGTATTTCATTGTAAGCAATGCTAATATGAGTTTCATCTCAATTGTAGGGAAGTCCATGTTATTTAGCATTGGATGAATTGAATAACATTGTGGCTAAGGGTAAAGTTTACCAAACTAGTGACCCATATGCTAAAGTGCATCATATGCTTCTTGGTAAGTATAATGCACGAGTTAGTATTGAGAAGTCACTTAAAGATGAAGAATTTTTGCCAATTCCAATTGGGGATGAGTTGATGTGTGTTGGACAAGCTGAAGGATGTATGGTAGCTTGGCCTAAAAATTGGATAATCACCAAAAATGATTCGGTTAGCATACATTAACATTAATTGATGTGCTGATAATGCAATTTTAATTATATTATTTAACATAATTTGTTGTTAAGCGTAGGCCTCCAAAAAGCAAATGAAGCCAAAGAAAAAAGTTACTTCTTATGAAAAAAGAATTGAAGATATTCCATGTATAGGTGATGGAGGTGCCATTGAACATATGACAATGTATGCATGCAATAATATGATAGCTAATGGTGAATCATTTCAAATTAATTTCATAGACGCATTGGGCATTGAGGAGCCCTTAGAGGTTAGGAGTGAAGACATAATGCCATTATGTATTGTTGGGTGGCTACAAGCAACAATTATTGCAGTATATGAGAGGTAACATTTATTTAAACTTTTTATATTATTTATAAGTTTTTTTCAATAATACGAAATATAATAATTATATTTTTTTCTAAGTATAGGATTTTATTTGATCACTTAACAAGAAATGTAAAAAATCACAAATTATATCGCTTTCTGCATCCTGCACTTATATCAAATCAATGGAGCCCTACTCTTGATGATCAAATCGATGCTCTCATTGAACGAATGCTTGGAGTAGAAGAGAATGAAAGACTTATTGTTCCTTATTGGCTATCGTGAGTATTTTATATACATATACTTTTCTTATGTTCTAATTTTGTTAACTCCTTATTATAACAATCATTTGCAATTAATTGTAGAAATCATTGGATGCTTGGGGTGATCCATCCATATAGTGGTGTTGTTGAGTGGTTTGATTCACTTGGAAACAGTCCACCACAAAGATTTGAAGATATGATCATTGGGTATTATTAACTTAATATATTTAATTAACATGATTTTAAATTATTTCTAATTAAGTAATCATGGATGATTGAATATGA
This sequence comes from Elaeagnus macrophylla, assembly GCA_029378325.1. Lineage (NCBI taxonomy): Eukaryota > Viridiplantae > Streptophyta > Magnoliopsida > Rosales > Elaeagnaceae > Elaeagnus > Elaeagnus macrophylla. Next base: position 41,994,844 of record CM055642.1, read on the forward strand.
ATAATGTTTATTTATTATGTCGATATTATAGTGCTTTTTCTAGATGGTACCAAACTATAACACGTTCGTTTAAGCCACCACCTACTTTCCGGCCTATTAAGGTTAGTATATATTAATTTATCGTTTATTATATGCCTGTACATCTTTAATTACAAGTAATTATTTAGATAAGCTATTCAAATTAATTAACTATGCAATTTATGTTTTATATATGTGTGTAGGCACCTATTCAAAATAATAGCATTGAATGTGGTTTTTTTGTGATGAGATATATGAGAGATATTATATATCAACCAAAAAAGTCTCGATCACTACTAGTAAGTTAACAAAATATTTATGATTGTACATACAATTATTTAGCTAGTAATTTTTTTAAATCATTGTATTCATAAATTTTTAAGTATCGTGTATTTCCTAATTATTTATAACTATATATAGATCTAATTACCTTTTTTTTTAGTTTGCAGAAAAGAAAACATACACACGAGAAGAACTTGATGTTTGTCGAAGAGAAGTATGTCAATTCCTTATTGATAGTATTGGAAGCACAAGTTAGACAATTAAATATTTTACATTTTGATATATATTAGTTAGATTTAACTTGTATGTATATATAGTTAATTTAATTAGGTTAGTGATATTAGCTATGTATTTTAATTTACTGAAATGACGACGCAATATGCATAATTGTAATAGAATATTTGTATGCTTGTTGAGATATGTATATAAATGGCTGATTAAAGTCTGATAATATAGTCTGAGCAGGGATAAAAACAGGTAAAAATATAATTACAGAAAATAATTATTAAAAAAAAAAATTTAACCTATAGGTACGGTTGTTAACCGTACCTAAAACCATGTAATATATAAGACAACCGTACCCGTAGGGTTTTAGGTACAGTTGTTAACTGTACCTAAAACTCTACAGGTACGGTTACACAAACGTACCTAAAATTCTGTGGGTACCGTTGTTAACTGTACCTAAAAATCTACAGGTACAGTTGACAACCGTACCCGTAGGGATTTAGGTACGGTTACAAATACCTACAGCTACGGTTAACAACTATACCTAAAATCCTACAGGTACAGTTGACAACCGTACCCGTAGGGATTTAGGTACGGTTACAAATACCTACGGGTACGGTTAACAACTGTACCTAAAACTCTATAGGTATAGTTGACAACCGTACCTATAGAGTTTTAGGTACGGTTACAAATAAATACGGGTACAGTTGTTAACTGTACCTAAAACTCTACGGGTACGGTTAACAACCGTACTAGTAGGTCAACCTATAGCCACACGCGCAACGGGTACAGTTACGCGCTAAAAGACAACCGTACCTAAAAGCCTATAGATACGGTTAACAACTGTACCTAAAAGCCTTTTTCCTTGTAGTGTAAACTTACCATTCTAAGAGAAATCTCTAGAAGTAGTAGGAACTCCAGGCATGTTTACATCAAAGTCCCCCACTATGGTGAAAAAAGCATCTCTCTTACTTTTGTTTGTGTTTGGAAGGTCCTTGATAAAGCTCTTGTTCCCACAGGTAGAACTAACCACTAGCATTCCCCAACAGCAGTACATGAATTTCTCTATAGTCAACTCTCTCTCAATAGGACATCAATATCAAATAGCCATTAAGCAGAAACTTATATGGAGTGACACCAACATAAGACAAGAACTCTCGAACAATAAGTGAGAGAGGAAGCTGCAGTCCAGCAAAAAGTAGTTCACAGATAATGTAACTCTTCCAAGAAAGGGATTGTTCCAAATGATACTAAGAACAAGAGGCATCAAAGTGATAGATATCGAGATGCCAACCATCTCCCTCAAAATTTCCAAGAAACAATCCAACATCTTGGATCGGTATTGATTGATAGTGAAGAAGGGAAAGTTCTCTTCCCCCAATTAACTCGATGAAATTACAACTGGAACGTCACTTGAACTTTCTCCTTTGAAAGAGTCATCCTCCAAAACCACACGATATTGACCTCTGTGAGCAGAACGGCCAAAATAGCAATGTCGAGATGTCCCGAGTGAATCAGACTGCATAACATGGGCTTGACCACTATCAGATGGCATCACCCTACGTGCCATGTTGGACAAAGAGCATCACAGGACAGAATTTGGCCAAATAGACCATTGTCGAAAGGTAGCCTGTCAAGCAGCGCCACCATTGACGGAACCTCCCTAGACGGCAAGTCATCAAACAACTCCCATCGAACAGTGCCTCTTTAGATGGCACATGATTGGACAAACCCCATCTAGGTGGCACATGGTTGGACAAACCTCTTTTGGGTAACACATTGCAGATAGACCCGTTCCAGTCGACATCCTACCTACCTCGCCACCTTCAACTAGCACCACACTCACCATGGCCTCTCTAGTCGACACCTTGCCGACCATGCCACCTCAAGACAGCACCTTGACGACCATACCACTCTTGGTTGATGCTCAACCAATTACATCACCTCTAGATTGGTCCCCACTCCTCCACCCATCCACTACCATCTTTCGTCCACCATAGTCTACCTTTATGCATGCCTAGGATGGTCAGATCCATCCATCTCTATCCATCACACTAGTGCACGTCAAATCACCCCTTGTAGACGAAGGCATGGGTGTGAGAGTGGAGAGCAGTGTTCGGGTGGCAAAGAAGCTATAATGGGCACTAAATTCTGGTGAAAACAAAAGAAAATGGTGAGAAGTGAGCTTTAAATGGAAGAAAATTGTTTAAATGACTATTCATACCTTGAATTAAAACATCATGTATATATCACATATTTTTTAATAGGGTTAATTACTTTGTTAGTCCCTAACCCCTCAATAGTAGACTTTGATCTTCAACATTTTTCTTCATACAAAATGATCCTTAATTTTTAAAAATTTTACATTTTTGGTCCAATTTTATACAAAATGATCATTGATCTTTTAAAATTTCACACTTAAAGTTTAATTTTATACAAAATGGTAGATTTCATGCAAATTGGACAAAAAATGTGAAATTATAAAATATTAGTGACCATTTTGTATGAAAAAAAGGTTGAGCACTAAAATTTATTATTGAATAAATGTTAGATGTCAACAAAATAATTAACCATTTTTAACATTAAAATAATAAGTTAAGTTAAAATGTAAAATTGGATCAATATATTCATAGTTTTTAAAAATTTAAGAATTTAAATATTTTAAGTGAAATTGGAGGAACTTACCTCACCCCACCCAAAATTAAAACTCGCCATTGTATTTCCTCAGTCTTTGTAGACAAAAATATAATAATAATAATAATAATAATAATAATAAGTCTTAGTCTTTACATCACTAAATGCGCCTAATGTCCACAAAGCGCGTGACCGGTGACTCCTGTTACTCTTTTTGAAAATATCTCATCTCACTAATTTAATTAATTAATAATCAATTATATCAAAATCAAACCAAAAATAGGAAATTAAACTCATGGCTAAGAATTCCTCTTCGGGCTAGCGTATGGCCCATTTACAAGTCACGCTCTTCATGCTTTTTACCAACGTGTCCTTGTCCTTTCAGAATCAGAACCAAAAATAAATACCCGAAAATTACAATTAAAAATTCATGTCAAATAATATGGCCACGTGGCCAATAAGTTGCGGTTTCAGTTTCATTTATTGCTGAATAAGTTTAGGTTGCATAAAAAGTTAAAAAAAAAAAAAAAAAAGATTCTAAGAAAAATAATTATCTTTACCCCCCTTTTATTATTATTATTATTATTAATTAATTAAAAAATGCTGTAAATTATTTTATTTATTTTAATTTTTTATTAATTTTTAGAATATATTTAAAATAGATACAAAATTTCTTTTATTATGCATTCAAATTAATTATAAAAATAAAATAATATTTAAAGTTTTTATTAGATGTAATTATTATATAATTATAGTAATTATAGAATGTGATTTTTATTTCATTATCATGTTTAAAATTTTTATTAAATATGGTAATTAACGTATTACTAGAGCCCCTATTAAATGTGATACTTATTTCATTATCATGTTTAGAATCATATACTTAAAAGGGTAATTAATGCCAATATTTTAAAATATAGGGATAATTTTATTTAAAATAATATTAACTGTATTTCAAACTTTTATATATAATATAAATATAAATAAAGTAACTCATATGTAAAAATAAAATAAAAAAGAATATATATATATATATGTTTGTGTGTATATGTATGTATATGTTATTATACTATAATAAAATTAGTGAGAGGTGTTATTTTAAGTTTTTTTTTTTAATTATAAAAAACATGTTATATTATACAAATTTTGCATTTACTTTTATATTCGTACTTTTTACATATTATCATGAATTAGAATTTAAAAAAAAAATTATAGAATTAGTCATTTTTATAGATAACATTAACATGTTAAACAATATAAGTAATGAAAAATGAATGTAAATTTGTATTCATTTAAAATATTTATATTTGTTCATTCTAGGCTCCATTCTCAATAATGTGTTTCATTATTATTATTTTTTATACATTCATACTAATAATTTGAGTGGATCTCATACAAATTTATAGATCATTTAATTTAAATTTAAAAATAAAAATAAAATTTTTATATATTTTCATTAAAATTGCATTCTATTATACCTTACTAAAAAATATATTATATGTATCATAAATATTTAAAAGAAATTATTTAGATAAAATATATTATATGTATCATACATAGTTAAAAAAAATTATTTAAATAAAATATAAAATTGACGACAAAATTTATGTCTAATAACAAATACAGTTACTTTTTGAATAGAATGTAACGGGGATAAAAAAAAAAAAAAAAAGTTACCAGAATATAAAAATTGACTTTAATATTTCACTCTTATTATAAGTTATAACTATTTATTAAACGTTAAAATTATAAAAAATAAAAAACGAGACCCTACTTGAATGGCTTAACCGCGTGCATCGCTGTTTAGATAAAAACCAGCCCCTTCTTTATATAAACTTTATCAACACTCATTTGCAATCACCAATTCATACTACAAGAGTTTCAGTTTCAGAAACAATCCCAAAATGTATCCGAGAATATTCCGGTCTAATGGGTTTCTTTAAGTAATTCAAACTTTTCCAGGAGCAAAAAAGGCAGATCCAAAGTGACTTTGGATTTTGATTTCGATTTTCTTTCCTATAATTTCTCTGCGAAAGATTTAATTTTTTGTTGTTATTATCGTCATTCAATCAAAGTCCATTACTGGGTTTGTTTCAGAATGGAGGTTCAGAAAAGGTATATCTCTGTTGAGGAGCTTAAGAGGCATAACAAGCCAGAGGATATCTGGATCTCAATTCAGGGAAAGGTGTACGATGTTTCGAATTGGCTTAAGGATCATCCTGGTGGTGATACGCCTCTACTGAATTTGGCTGGCCAAGATGTCACTGATGCATTCATAGCCTACCATCCAGGCACTGCTTGGCAATATCTTGATAAGTTCTTTACTGGGTACTATGTCAATGATTTTAAGATATCTGATGTTTCTAAGGATTATAGGAGACTTTATTCTGAGTTTTTGAAACTTGGGTTATTTGAGAAGAAAGGACATGGGGTTTTATATTCTGCACTAAGTATCGCATTAATGTTGATGATTACTGTTTATGGTGTTTTGAAATCTGATAGCATCTGGGTACATTCTGGGTGTGCTTTGCTATTGGGGATGGTTTGGATTCAAAGCGCTTATATTGGTCATGATTCTGGGCATTATCAGATCATGACAAGTCGACGTTACAACAAAATTGCTCAACTTTTGGCTGGGAATTGCCTTACTGGGATCAGCATTGCTTGGTGGAAATGGACTCATAATGCCCACCATATTGCTTGTAATAGTCTTGATTATGATCCAGATCTTCAACACATTCCTGTTTTTGCAGTTTCCACCAAATTCTTCAATTCTCTTACATCAGTTTTCTACGGAAGGGAGTTGAGCTTTGATTCCATTGCCAGATTACTTATTAGTTATCAGCATTTTACTTACTACCCTGTTATGATCTTTGGAAGGTTTAACTTGTATGTTCAGACATTCTTGTTGTTGTTTTCAAAGAGAAATATTCCAGATAGAACCTTGAACATAGTGGGTATTCTTGTGTTCTGGACTTGGTTTCCTCTTCTTGTTTCATTTCTCCCCAGTTGGACTGAGAGAGGGTTGTTTGTGTTTTTGAGTTTTGCTGTGACATCATTACAACATGTCCAATTCACTTTGAATCATTTCTCTGCTGATGTTTATGTTGGGCCTCCTACTGGGAATGATTGGTTTGAGAAGCAAGCAGGTGGGACTTTGGACATTTCATGCCCAGTTTGGATGGATTGGTTCTTTGGTGGGCTGCAGTTTCAGCTCGAACACCATTTGTTTCCTCGTCTGCCTCGTTCCCAATTGAGAAAGGTTTCTCCTTTAATTCAAGAGCTATGCAAGAAGCACAATTTGCCTTACAGAAGCTTGTCTTTCTGGGATGCAAATGTGTCCACCATTAGAACTCTGAGGACTGCTGCGCTGCAGGCTCGAGACTTGACCAACCCTGTCCCTAAGAATTTGGTGTGGGAAGCCCTTAATACTCATGGCTGATTTTCAATGAGGTTTTGTCAAGATCTTGTCGACACAGTAACTTTCTTTTTATGTCATAAGGTGGAAGACTTAAGGTTTTGCTTATTTCTGAGAAGAGCATTATTATTATTATTATTTCTTTTTACTCGGTTGAATTCTGATACTGTATCTCTTATACTCCGTTATGATTTGTGTATGGACCCATATTTCCAAATTTTAGCTTCTTTCAAGCATAAGATTCTGATTTATTGGTTGACATTTACTGCCTAGAGTTTTTTTAAGCAGGTTTCTTCACCAATAGAGATGCAATCTCTGTGTACGTGTGTTCTATTTTTTCCCTTCTCTATTTGGTGTTATTCATGTAAATGTCAGACTGTTAAAAACCTATTCAACGGCATTGTTATTCATCATTTATTAGGCGTATCTTTCTTTATTCTGTGTTTAAATTGTTAGTATTTTCTGTTAGCATGAATATTTTAATTTATCTGGCCCTACAATTTTGAGATGCTTATACAGGCAGGAGCAATTTCTTGTGAAGATAGTTGCAATGCAACTCATCAGTCTTCTGAATTCTTTTTTAAGTACTGTTTGGTCTATATTAATGTATATTTTGCAGGGTAGGCTGTTAATTTACCATATGCATGGCTGTGAAACAGTTGTTCTGAGTTTTACACATAGTTCTTGATAGAAGCACTATATTTAGTTCGATCATCATAATACTTAGACCACAACATAACTCCTTCATACTTAGGAGAACCTTTGGTTGCAGGAAGCACTTTAGAAACAAGGTTGGCCACGGGGATGAAGCCACTTCCAGCATCTGTTGGTGCTGCAGGAAGTCCTAAGAAAATCTTTGTTGCAGGGCATCTGAAGTCCACCGTATCCATGCATTTTTAAGGTGGTTGATGTTTCCTGAGGAGTATTGGCAAGGAGGGTTACTGTATTGGACACAAACATTGTCAAAAAGACCTGTTTTAAGAGCATTGCTAACCGAGCATCAGGAAATGGACATTGAGGAGCTTCTGTTAAGAAAACTTTTTTCCCTCTCTTACTATATCCAGAGAGATACCTGGCAAGATTATACCAATGTTGGTTTGTTCCTCCTTCGATATCAAAATCAATTCCATCCGAAACAGCGTCCCCTAGTGGGCGAGACGAGGAAGTTCTACCTAGAAAATTGTTCCAAAGATAAGTTGCAACTTGTCTAGCATCATCAGGAGGAGGTAATAGCTCCCTACCCCCTCCAATAGATAGAAAAATCTTAGTACCTTTTGCTTGACATGATTTTACATCAGAGCTTAAACCAACACAACCATTACTATATGGATCACAATGGCCTACTAGATTGATAATTGGCGTTTGACCATTCTCAATTGTTGGAAGAAAAGCTATGTTAACATAGTCATAGTCACCATTGGCACAAGTTTCTGCCAAAGTGCCCTCATTTCCATTATGACCCCAATAAACTGCTGATTTTGACATCATTTTTAATATTATACCTCAAAATACGGATTCGCTATCTTTACCCTAATTTCATTTTTGGTGCTTTTTTTTACCCTTATTATTAATTGATATTTTAGAGATACCACCACATTTAAAAAAAAGTATCAATTTGGTGCAATTTTTACTTGTGATGATCATATGCAATTTTAATGAAAGGTATATTTGACATTTTTGTCTCTTCTTTCCTCTATTATAGAAATTATATTTTTTTAGCTATTTTTTGCATTTTCAACCAATTTTTCCATCTCTCGCCTCCCCCAATAATAGGAACAATATTTTTTTCAGCTAGTTTTTTTCATCTCTTGTCTCCCCTACAATAGAAACAATGTTTTTATCTAGCCATTTTTGGCATTTTTAGCCAGTTTTTTTTTGTCTATTCCCTCCCTACAATAGAAACAATATTTTTTAGCTTTTTGTTTTTACCTTTTTAGCCTTTTTTTCTCTTTTTTCTAGACTTTTAATTGATTCATATTTTATAAAAAATGCATTATCATAATTGGTCAATATTTACTTGATGCATTATTGCCTGATAAGTTCATATTATAAAAAAAAGTTAATTGATTTTAGTTAACTTTGAAAATGCAAATCAAAACAAGATATTTGCATTGAGAAATAAAACAAGAAAAAGGAGAGACAAAATGCCTAAAATACATTTCATTAAAATTGCATGTGTTGGTTATATGTGAAAATTACTCTAAATTGGTACATTTTTTAAATGTAGGTATCATTAAAGTACCAATTAATAATAAGAATAAAAAAGAGTACCAATATTGAAATTAGAGTACTACTAAGACATCAAACCTATGTTTTCATTCACTGACATTGGTTTACAAATAAGCATTAAGCGTCTATTTGTTTGTGTTTTTGGATCCTATAAAAGTGTTTTTGACTGTAAAAAAATGCCTCATAACCAAATGGGAAAAAAATTGTGTGAATTCCTTTTAGGGCTTAGAAAGTGCATTTTGTGCTTTTGCTGAAACCACTTATGACTTAAATCACTTTTAATAAAAGCATAAACAACACACCGTGAGAAAAAAGTAACCCTCTCCTGATGACCGTTTGTGCTTTTTTGTGAAATTGTGAAAAAGAGTGCGTAGTTGAGAAGTCACTCACCTTAAATTGTGAATAACAGTACGTTAGCTATCTGTTTTGGGTTGATAAAATTTCCCTTGGAAACAAAACACTTTTCCACATTCTCAAAATCTTCTAGGTGTCAATTATAATTATGATGTCACAAATTACCTTCTTAATTTTCCCATTAACTTTCATTAATTTTAAACACGTTTGAGAGCTAAAGTACACATCTTGTAAGAATATAAAGTTGATGTTTAACATCTTCAAATTGTATGCATATGTTAAGATATGATATGTATTGCTTGTTTAGTTTTTTTCATGTTATTGTCTCTAGAATTGTTAGTGGAATGTGAATAAGTTAGTGGGAAAGTAACAAACACTACTAGCCATGAATGAGAACTCAAAGAGGACTTTTGGTATCTGATTCGTTGTCCTTGACTAGCTCTTTGTGCCCTAGTTGATGGGAAACTTCCTTCTTTCCAAGTCGCCTTGTGTGAGAGAACTGAATGGTCTTCATTGGTTTTTACCTTGTTTTTCCTCGGTTTAGGCTACTTAGTAATATTAATATGAATGAACGATAATAAACAATGACACTACAAACAAACAATTGGTGATTTTGTGGTTGGAGATCATCGAGGACTTTGACCAGGTTATTTTAGCAAACAACCTACATATTTATCAATTTATTAAACGAAAATGGACTTTCTAAAATTTGGGTGTAAATATGCCTACCGTACAACTCGTGCCTATCTTTATAAAATATAAAATTTTATGCGTTTTAGTATATAACAATATTATAGAGTTTTTTTTCTTCTTCTGAGATTTATATGTAAAAGGTAAGTATTATTAATTACAAATGTGGTAAATATCTCGTTAATTAGAATATAATATAATTATATATTTTTTTATGCATCTACTTACGTAGCTTAATTGACTTTTTTAATTATTATTATTTTATCCTTATGTAGCTTACATGACTTTAGTCTAGCTCATACTTTATCTATATATATATATTCACTCGTTTAAGACAAGTATACTGAAAGAATAAATAGTCACTCGTTTAATTTTAGATAATTAAATTCAATTTTAAATTTTATTTTTAGTTTTGAAAACTTAATTTTAACATCATACGATATATATATTTTTATGAAGATTGACAACTAAAAACTAAAAGTTAAACCAAAATTGAAATTAATTATTTAAAATTAAATGAATGATTATTTTAACCCTTTAGTGCTTATTTATGTTGCTCAATTGATCATATATATATATAGAGAGAGAGAGAGAGAGAGAGAGAGAGAGAGAGATTGATCATATATATAGAGATTGATCATATATATATATACACGGGGAGAGAGAGAGGTGAGGGGTGGAATAGTCGATCAAGTTGACAAATCATGTTGAATGGGCCGTATTTGGATTAACATGATAAGCATTAACCTAAACACAATTTGATAATATATTAGGTCATATTTTATTGTCTTTAACACTATTTAATAAATTAATATGATAATTCGATAACTTATTAAGACAATATTACACATGTTGAAATAAGGTTCGTTTAGTTGCTAAAAATTGATAAATTAAATAAAAGAAAATAAATACAATATCTCAAAGATGAAGAAATATAAATACATAAGATGACGAACGAGGCAGGCCAAGAGTGAGAGGGAGACTAACAAATGACGGGTGATAAAAATGAAAAAATATATGCCCAATGTGAGATAAAGAATATAGAGATGTATGAGAAATAAGGTGAAAAGCAATTGAGTGATTAGGGCTTAAATGTAAGAATTAGTTCTAAATTTTTAATATTTTATTATTATTATTTTTGTTTTTCCTTATTTTTCTTCCAATTTTCAAGCTTTAAAATTTTTATAAAATGAATCTAACATGTGGACTTGCTAATAACTCAAATTCAACTTATTTTTTATCTAGCTTAAATTAGTTGATTTGTTAATGACCTAAAACTATATTGAATCATATTCATGTCATATTTGTGTGTGTATATATAGGGGTGACATTTTTTTATAGGAATAGATAATACGGTATGAATATGACACACAGATAATTTTTTTAGTAAGAATTAATTGATAGTTTTTTTAAGTTTTAAGATTTTATTATTTTTTAATATTATAATAGACAATATAAATAATTTTTTTATGTATCAATTAATACAAAATTTTGATATAAAAAATATCAAAATATAATATAAATAAATGTGAGAGAAATTCGATTAACACCCCTATGTATGTCAAGCCAGGCCTTATGAGTCATGAGACATACTTTTGGTCAAATGCGAGGGACATGCCTATGATATACTCTTTTGGTCAAACATGGTAGACAAGTATTGAGATATTTATTTATTTATTTCGCTAAAGTATTGAGATATTTATTTATTTTTATTTTTATTTTGCTGAAAGTATTGAGATATTTATTTGATCAAACAGAGACAGGCCTATAATTATCAGATATTTTGTTTTGTAGAACTGTGCTAGTCTCGACTTTCAAATAAAAGTGAGCCACTAGTCTCAAGTCTCAACAAGTAAATGTTCTACTTCGTTGAAAAAAAAATTAAATGTTTCAAATAAAGTTTATTTTTTATATAACAGATATATTAAAAAATAAATATATTTTAAAAAAATAAATTTAAATTCTTTAATTTATTATTATTTTTAATATTCAACGCTTTTCTTCCCCTCCCTCTCATATACATCCATTTATTTATTTTTATCTCTTTTTTACTATACCATTCTCAACAATATTGGTTTCCTCAAATATTTTTTTCTAAAAAATAAATCAACTCTTATAATTTTTATAAATATAAATATTAAAAATAATGATTAAAAATCTAAAACATATAATTAAATAATAACCAAAACATTTATCAAATTTTTAGGTTTTTGAAATAATTGTGTTTTAATCAATCTATTGAACCTTAATATATATGTTTTACATTGCTTAATAGTGCATGTGCCGTGTGTTACTTAGGTTATAATAGCCTCAATATATTTAACTTAATTAATTTTTGTATGAACTCAAGGAGCCTTGACCAATAACAATAGAAGAGCAACATGGTAATTTATTTAATGTATGCATATTATTTTCCTCTCAAAACAATAGGTTTAATTTATTTATTACTTACTTGCTAAAAAAGAAGAAGATGAAGCTGATTTAATTATTTTCTATTCTTATTTTTGAATATATAGTCCTAAGAAATTCTGGCATCATAAACAAAATATCAAAACACACATACATCTATTCAACATAAAAGATAACATTAGAAATAAGAATGACATGTTTGGTTTTATGGATAATTGTATTTTCATACTACTATAAAAAATAAAAATGAAACATCACTGTGGTTCAAATCTTTTCATCATAAGGATTTTTTGATTTAAAAAGTATTTTGTAAATAAGGTAGATGATTATATTTGATTATGCTATAGTATAGAACAAATAACATATTTTATTTTACTAGAAGGTTAGCTTTATTAAATTATGCAAAGTTATTATAGCTAGCTTGCGAAGTAAATAATTCAATAAAATCATATGCAGAGCACACTGGCTAACATATTTATTGGTTATTTTTTCTTATTTATTTATGTTTAATATTTTTATTTATTTTATTTTATTTTATTTTCTATTTATTTGTATTTAATATTTATATTTTTTTTTATTTTATTTGAAATAAAATGTAGAGGGCTAAAAAAAAAGTAGTTACATAGGTATTATTTTTTTAGTAATATTGTATATATTAAGTAACATATAATATAAAGGTAATTAAATTATACTAATTTAAAAAATAATTATTTTATCTAACTTGTAGAAATAAAAATAAAAAAAATCAAGTGTCATGTTACTTTGAAGAAAATACTCTTTACAAGAATACAATAAATTTTTCTTATCAAAATGAGGCTTTTATGAGATAATTGGATTTTGAAAAAATTTTATTGCCATTTTTTTTTTTAACAATTATATATTTTTACAATTCTTTGAATAGAAAAAAAAAATTAAGAAGAAATTGAGAATTTCTTTATTAAAAAAATAAATTTGCAACAGAAGTAGGTGAAGTGAAGAGATTATAAATAAGTTAAAAAATATCGTATATGACATGAACTTAGAGGAAAAATCTTCAATTACTATGTACTAACTTCTTGATAGATATTGTTATAAAATAAAAAAAATAAAAATAAACTGTCTGACAGACATTATAGAAAGTGAAAAATATACATTCTATTTATAAATTAAAATATTATGTGCTCTTATTTTATATCTTTTATTTATTTATTGCATCTAGTTGTTAAAACTTGTTTTTGTAGCGATTATAAGTTTGAATCAAGCAGTACATAGAATTAACAAGAAAACATAGGCTAAGTTATCGTTTCAAGTATTTCATATTAGTCAGCAAAATTTAATATACCCATTAAATAAAAAATTTAGATTGCAGTTAGATATTTTGTCAACAAACTTTCTATTTCAAACTTGAATATTGAATAGTATACAAATACGAGTCTACATTGTTAAATATTAATTGAGTATACATTGATTCCTAAAATTTCAATGTGGTACCTGTCTTGCAATCTCCATGCAATAGCCTCTTCCACCATACCTTCTTTGCCTTCTCCACAATACAAAAAAATACTCCTTGCTCCATAACGAATTTTGCTTTCCTCAAGGAAGTAAAGATAGAGAAAAAAAATAAAATGAACAACACAACAAACTAATCACCTTATGGCCGACATACTTAAAATATTATAGTTTCATATTCAATCTGCTAGCAAACCACATATTAACTGCACATTAGTGTAAGAAAAAAAAAAAAAACAATTGAAAAAAAGGAAACTAGTTAAACATGAAGTAATATAATGTTCTAGAAGCTTTTTTTATTTTTATTTTTAAAAAGTGAACATTAAAGTCTTCTTTTTTTTATTAATAAGAGAAAATACACTCACACACTCAGGAAAAATTTAAACTTGAATTTCTGGTGGAGGAATTAAAAGTCTTACTATCTGAACCACAAGAGAATTCCAAAACACCAATTTAAAAAACTGATGGAGCAAAGGTTCTTTTGGGAGTCGAATTCAGGTCGGTAGATTCAAAACAAGTTATTTATTTTATCGATATTTTAATTTGAGTTATAGCAATTATATAGGCTTTTTTTGGTTTGTCCTTAATTGAATATTTATGCTTGTAATGCCAGCTTTCTGTGAATGTTGTATTTATTCAATTCAAAACAAACAAGCAAAATAAAATTAATACATTATTTTTTCATAAAATTTCTAACGAACTAGAACCCTTTCTAACTTTTAACTGCGATCCGTCCTTGTTAACGTGTAACAAGTGGGCACGACTAGTAATATCGAAAAGGAAAAAAAACACATCATGTTCCCTTGATTTTATAAAACCGGAAGTAAATTCATTAAAAAGGTTCAAAACAATGTAAAGCTCCAACACAAAGTCGTCAGATAAGATTTCCATATTAGAGTCAAGTTTCTCTTATTTCTGACTTAATTTTCATAATTTTTATTAGAAGGTGCAGTTTAATCTTACCTTTTCAATGGTGCAATTGAACACTAATGTTACAACAAAAATTTTATATATAGTTTTAGTCATTTTATGTTACAAAAATAAGGATCTTTGATAAAAAAAAATTAGTTAAAAAATAAATAAAAGTTTATATTAAAGGATCTATAATTGATAATATAAGTAATACAATAATTGTATTTATTGAAATTCTAAAATTTTCTCTCTATTTTTCCATTTTTCCCCTTCTTTCTTTCTAAATATCTCTCTTTCTAAGTTTCTTTTTTAAATGCATTTAACTAGCTAACATTGCATATTTATATATGCAAATTAGCTAAAAAAAAGCTAAGGGCTAAAATTTCCTTTTTGTTTAAGTCATTCATTGCATGAATGGTTTATATTCATTTCCTAATTTTAGTAAATGACTAATTCAAGTCATTCATTACAAATCTCCACCTTGATTTGAATTCTCAAATCATTTAGCATTCATGGTCGCTCAGTCTGTTTCTAGATCCAATCAACATTTGCAATGCCCACTAAGTCTAAACAATATTTAAACTTCACCAAAGGAAGTGGTTTTGTCATCTTGTTTGCTAGACTATTAGAAGTGGCAATCTTATCTAGCAATACATCACCTTGTGTTGTAACATTGCGAATGAAATGCATTCTGACATCAATATGCTTTGTTCTTTCATGGTATATCTAATTCTTGACTAAGTGAATTGTGCTTTGACTATAGCAAAACACAGTAAAATCCTCTTAACTTATACCGAGGTCACCAACTACACCTTAAGCCACAAAGCTTCCTTTACTACTTCTGTAACTTCCATGTACTATGCTCCTGTAGTTGACAGAGCAACAATGGACTAGAACATCGCACACCAACTTACAACACTATCTCCAAGAGTGAAAATATAACTTGTTAAGGATCTCATATGATCAAGAGTCACAAAATTCAATAACACGACTAGTAACTTCATTTGTTTATTTGCCAAAGACCAGACTTATATTTATTGAAGCCCTCAAATATCTAAGAATCAATTTCACAGCTTTACCAGCGAGACTTTCAAGGGTTAGTCATATATCGACTAATAACACTTAATACATGTGCAATATCTAGTATAGTACAAATCATAACACTATTAGACTCCTAACTACACCTGAGTAAGGTATTCAGGACATGAACTCTTCTTCCTCCTCTGTCTATGGTGACATTTTTTCAAATAAATTGAAATGAGTTGCAAAAGAAATTGAAATGAGCTGCAAAAGATGTACTAACTACCTTTGCATTATGCATTCCAAATATCGCCAAAAGTTTTTCAATGTAGTTTCTTTATGATGCACACAACCTTCCAGCTTTTTGTTCTACTATATTCTCCATACCAAGAATCATTTTTACAGAACCAAAATCTTTCATGTCAAATTCATCACTCAACTGTGTCTTCACTTTGTTGATTGCTTACATGCAATTAGCATGTCATCATTACAAAGAAGCAAGTAAATATAGGAGCCATCAAGGAGTATTCTATAGTAGAGACAATGTCATACTCACTCTGTTTGTAACCAATACTAATAATAAATGATAGTCAACTCATTTATACCATTATTTTGGTGACTGCTTCAAATCATACAGTAACTTCTTGAGCAATACAAATTTGGAGAAATGTTTTCACATTTTGAAAGGCTATCTTCACATTTAGTTACTCCAACTGTAGATCATGCATATACATCAAAGCAAATATCACACAAATAGAACTATGCTTTACCATAGGAGAAAAAACTTCATTAAAGTCAATACCTTCTTGTTTGGTAAAGTCCATTGCTACAAGCCTTGCTTTCAACCTTTTTCCAATTTTCTTCTTGGATATCCATTTGCAACTCACAATCTTCTAATTAATGTTCCCAAGTCTGATTCTTGGGGAAGGATTCAATCTCTTCTTTCATAAGACCTATCTGCTATGACACTTCATCACAAGTAATTGCCTTATGCAATGAAATTGGTTCTTGTTCTTCAATGCTCTCTGTCAAGTTGATTGTAAAAGCAACGAATTCACGTTACCACTGTAGTGGTCTGATTTGTATTCTTGGCCTATCTTTAGCCAAGATATATTCAAGATTTGTTGATATAACATCTTCATGTGTTTCCTCTGGTTCTTACTTAGAAACTTCAATTTCAAGCTTCACCTTCTTCCTAGCACCATGAAGTTCAACTTGGTTATCATAGTCCCCATGTGGTCTTGGGTTAAGTATGGTTGTTTCATTGAAATCCATGTCTCTATAAGTCATGAGTTTTGACTCGTTAAGGTTCCACAACTTATACCCTTTGACACTATCTTGATGACCCAAAAGTATGCATTTTTTGGCTCTTGGCTCTAGGTTTCCCTCACAAACATGAGCATAATCTAGCTGGACACCCAAATATGTGCAAAATTGAATAATTTTCCATAGAACTTGACCATATCTCCTCTAGTGTCTTGGAATTAATAGTCGTAAAAGAAGACCTATTTATCAAATAGAATGCAATGTTAATTGTCTGTACTCAAAATTGCTTTGGTAAGCCTACATTAGAGAGCACGCTGATGCACAATGACTTAATAGTCAAATTTTGTATTTGTAATAAGCTCGCAAGTGCACGAATCACTTGTAATAAGTGATTAGTATACTCCCAATATCGTCTCTCAAGACATTGCGGTGGTTTTAAAACGTTATTTATTTTCTTACTTAGTCGAACAAACAATCCTTATTCTAACAATTGTCGTTTGCAGAAAAGATTGTAAATTTCTAAATTAATTCTATAACTAAAATAAAATGTAAATAAAAGTAATCATAACCAAAGTGAGGATGATGGATGTAAATGAGAATCTTAATTCGCTATCCATTCATGGAAAGAACAAATTAAGCAATTCAATTAAAAGTTAGATTTAATGATTTTTTCACTAAATAAAAATTTCAAATCAATGGCAATTTTCACAACAATCAATTAATTAACGTCTTTGATCTGGACTGTTAACTAATCAATTGGAATTAGCTCAAGGAAATATTTTAATCACATAATCTAACAAAAATCAATATAATCAAATTAGGACTTGTTTATAATGCATAATCAAGCAAAGATAGCGTTTTTAATGTTAAATTCTAACATATTCTCTCTAACTACAAATCAAGATTTGGCCCATCATTAATTCATAATCAGAAATATTAAGAACATAAACAAGAAGTAAATCCAAAACTCAAATATCATTAAATTACAAAATTATTTTTCCAATTATTGGAAGTAATACTAATTTCTCCAAATACATAAATTAGCCAACCATAACTAAATTAGTGTCAATTAATTTAGTCATGGGAGGCAAACTATAAAATCAAAGAAAAGAAAAAGATATACAATAAAAATACCCCAATGAATCCTCTAGCTCCAAAACCTTGAAGTTGGTTGATCCCCTTTCTCAATTCCTTGGAGTAGCTTCAACAATGGAGGGTCTTCTCTTGATTTTGGGTGGAAAACCCTTGCTGCAACAGCAGCTAAGGTGGGGAAGAAAATGGTTGTGACAACGTGTGTTTGGGAGAGGTATAATGTGGTATTTATAGGGGGAGTGAAGTGGCACACGCGTGTTAGGATTTTTGGGCAATTTTTGCACCCTGGCCGAGGCAAACATTTCTTTCTGCCACGACGCACCTTGATTTTCTGGCCAAACAGAGACCTCCTCGTCACAGAGCGCATTTTATCCTACCGCAGCGCACATTACTTTTGGTTTTGTAGGATAAAACTCGAGAGCTCCTTGCCGCGAAGCACATGTTTCTCTGCCGCGGCCCGCGTTGTTGTGCAGGCCTTGTAAGGATCCCTTACAGAATTTCTAATTCCTAATGTAAGGGTTACATTCTTCTATCTTGTTTGTTACCCTTTACGTAATAAATGACGTACAATGTAACGCTTACATTCTTCGGCTCTCGTTACTCCATTTTCACTCTTTTTGAGTCATTTCAATCCTATATTCTTCTAAGAGTGCAAAAACCTACAAAACACATAAATACCTTCCAAAATACAAAAATAATAAAATAAAACATGAAATGAATGCTTAAAAACATAACAAAACATAGGTCAAAATAGTGTTCACCAAATACCCATAAATCTACATTTTGCTAGTCTTCTAGCAAAACTAAAATTAAACTATACTAACCTAAATCACTTCTATGGATTGTCACGGTTGCATTTAGCATATGCAACAAGCCTTTAAATTCCTAGGTTGCCCTAGTGGACGAGTTAAAGTCTCGTAAAGGTTTTCAGTTTTCAGTGATGATACCCACAAACATCCAACTTAAAGAAAAACTCAAATAACAAATAACAATAGTACAAATAAAAACTATAAACTTAAATCATCTTAACACATTAAGGATTCATCACGCAAATCAGTTTCGCTTCACAAGTGCAAACTCCAATACTAAAAAATATATATATCAATATTGATTCCCACAAACCTAGTGTTAAGAATCTGAATTTGTTTCAACTCTATTCCTCACAAGATTCACTCTTAATATCACATTGATCTTATGGGTTCAAACACTCAACAAAGTATATGCGAATAGAGTTATGTAAAGAAATAAGCTAATAGGTTCGCATATGATTAAACAAGAAAGGCTTAAAAAGTACATAACATTAATCTCATGAAAGGAATCAAATGATAGGATTTATGAAGAAATCACATTACTATTCTTATGCATCAATTAAAATTCTCTAACAAAAACTTCAAGTGTATGCCCTAGAATAAATGAAAATGCATTGACTTCAAGGGAAATTATTTCCTATTTTTCTTTTTGTATTAACTATTTCACCATTTGAAGAACTTTAGGGTCACAATATATATATATATATATATATATATATATATATATATATATATTATTTAATTTGTTTTGTAACCAAGTACATGTGTATTTTATGAATGACAACTTTTGGCTTTTTTGTTTTGGCTATAGGAATTCCCTTATATCTTTTAAAGTCAAGCATGAATGAAATAGGCAAACACTTAAAATTTAACTCAAATCATTTAATCTAAGCAATACAATTAAATATATGATTCTTCATTAGATGTTGAAAATCCTAACATTCAATGCAAAAACCTATAGAGATCTTCTAACAATTTGAAATAATAAGAAAAGTGTTTAAAGAGTAGAATAACGATTATCTCTCAGAATGAAAAGTTATTGTCTCAATAATCGTCTCACAAGGTAGTCTCCACTATTTAATTCTTAAACACACAATTTGGGTTCATCTCAATTTCAATATTAAAAAGCATGAAGTATGAACTATGAACAAAAACCAACTTTTACAACTAACCTTGAATATGTACAAGAAATCAAACAAAACATGCATAAAGATTCAATTACTCACTTTAAAATAATAAGAAGGCATGATAGTTTTTATATCAAAAAGTTTTTCTTGGACCTATTTGTACCCCCAACCCTAAACTAAACATTGTTCTCAATATTTTCAACTATGCACATGTTCAGAAAAGCATTTAAAAGGAACAAATAGAAAATTAACAAAACTAATAGAAAAAGAAAAATATTACCTAAAATAGTAGGTTTTCTCTCACCAAGCGCCTAGTTTAACGTCTTAGCAAGATGCAAAGATCCATTTCTATCCACTATCATCAAAGATTTTGAAGTGCGTGATATCAATTTTTTGAGCTAGTATGTCATTAAGCTTGTCCTTCCATCTGGTGGTTGTTTCCTATGAAGCACAATATACACTTGTTCGTGGAAGTGTATGGAAAAGGATTTGGGGATGTGCAAATCTTAGGTGCCTTGTATGGCATGGGAGGTGAAGATGATTCCTCCTTGTTCTCCTTGGAAGGTTGAATATGATTTTCCTTAGCTTAACTTTCTTTGAGAATTGCTTGCTCCCCATCTGTATTTTCTACATAAAGTGGTAAATTATCAAAAATTTCAAGGAAATAAATATTTTTAAAAATTTTACCACTTTGAAGGATTGTGTCATTCTTCACTTTCTTAGTTTGGTTGAACAACGCTTTTTGTTCTAGAAGTTGTTCTGCTAGTTGCCCGACTTGCGTTTCTATCTTTATTAAAGAATCCTCTAAGGAATCCAACTTTTGATTGTTTCTCTCTTGGTTTTCAATACTAACTTGAATAAAAGTATTCAAGGTCTCCTCCCAGGTTAGTTTCTTAGGTTAAATGGGTAGGTCATAATAATTGAAATCTAAGCCTTGTATTGATTATGGGGCATAAGGTGAGTTAGTGTTTGTTTCCCAAGAAAATTTTTGATGATTTTCCAACTCGGGAATATAAGTATAGGGATTATTCCAAGGTGGGTGATATCCCTCATTAAGATCGAAATCTTGGTTGATAGATGTATAGAAATCACCTGCAAAAGTGCAAACATTAGCATAATGTCTATGTAAACCACAAATACCACATACCTTCATATTTGCTAGCTCTTGGATATTAGTATCTAGCCTGATTAAGTACTCTTTTGAATATGTTGATGTAGTCTATGAATGTCACCTTTCATATACTAACAAAAATAATAAAGAAATCAAAGCACTAAATATATTCTAGAAAAAGTAAATAAATAACAAAAGAAATTAAAAAAATAAAACAAACAACTAAAACAAATTACTCAAACAAATAAAAACATTTAAGAAACTAAAAATAACAAAGCAAAAAACAAATACTAACAAAAATCACAAAACTAAAAAGAAATCAAAAAAATAAAGAAATAAGAAAAATACACTAAAAAGAAAACAAATAAACATTTTAAAACACCAATTCTTCGGCAACGGTGCCAAAAACTTGATCCACAATGACTTGATAGTCAAATTTTGTATTTGTAATAAGCTCGTAAGTGCACAACTTACTTGTAATAAGTGATTAGTATACTCCCAAGATCGTCTCTCAAGGAATTGCAGTGGTTTTAAAATGTTCATTATTTTCTTATTTAGTCAAACAGATAATTCTAAACATTCTAACAATTGTCGGTTGCAAAAAAGATTATAAATTCTTAAATTAATTCTATAACTAAAATAAAATGTAAATAAAAGTAATCACAACCAAAGTGGGGATGCAGGATGTAAATAGGAATCTTAGTTCGCTATCCATTTATGGAAAGAACAAATTAAACAATTCAATTAAAAGTCGGATTTAATAATTTTTCTGCTAAACCTAAAAAATTCCAAATCAATGGAAATTTTCACTACAATCAATTAATTAACATCTTTGATCCAGACCATTAACTAATCAATTGGAATTAGCTCAAGGAAATATTTTAATCACCTAATCTAACACAAATCAATGTAATCAAATTAGGTACTTGTTTATAATGCACAATCAAGTAAAGATAGCGTTTCTAATGCTTAAATTCTAACATATTCTCTTTAACTACAAATCAAGATTTAGCCCAACATTAATTCATAATGAGAAATATTAAGAACATAAACAAGAATTAAATCCAAAACTTAAATATCATTAAATTACAAAATTGTTATTCCAATTATTGGAAGTAATATTAATATCCTCAAATACATAAATTAGTCAACCATAACTAAATTAGTATCAATCAATTTAGTCATGGGAGGCAAACCATAAAATCAAAGAGAAGAAAAAGATATACAATAAAAATACCCCAATAAATCCTCTAGCTTCAAAACCTTGAAGTTGGTTGATCCCCTTTCTCAATTCCTTGGAGTAGATTCAACAATGGAAGGTCGTCTCTTGATTTTGGTGAAAAACCCTTGTTGCAACAGCAGCTAAGGTGGGGAATAAAATGGTTGTGAAAACGTGTGTTTGGGAGAAGTATAATATGGTATTTATAAGGGGAGTGAAGTGGCACACACGTGTTAGGGTTTATGGGCAATTTTTGCACCTAGGCCGCAGCACACATTTCTTCCTGCCGCGGCGCGCCTTGATTTTCTAGGCAAATAGAGACCTCCTATCCACGGCACGCATTTTCTCCTGCCGCGGCACGTGTTGCTTTTGGTTTTGTAGGATGAAACCAGAGAACTCCTCATCGAGGTGCGAATATTTCTTTGCCTTGGCGCACGTTGTTGTGCAGGCCTTGTAAGGATCCCTTACAGGACTTCTAATTCCTAATGTAAGGGTTACATTCTTCTGTGTTGTTTGTTACCCCTTATGTAATAAATGACGTACAACGTAACACTTACATTCCTTAGCTCTCGTTACTCCATTTTCACTCTTTTTGAATCATTTTAATCTCATATTCTTCTAACAGTCCAAAAACCTATAGAACACATAAATACCTTCCAAAACACAAAAATAATAAAATAAAACATAAAATGAATGCTTAATAACATAACAAAACATAGGTCAAAATAGTGTCCATCACACGCACTGGGCTCTCTCAAGCAATATCATGTTATTCATTTTTCCATACCATTCTATTGTGGTGTATGTTGCACTGTTATGTGGTGAGTTATACCTTCATTTGAATAGAAATTTTTGAACTCATTACTAAAATATTCTAACCCGTTATCAGTTATGAGTCACTTGACCTTTTTTTTCTCCTGCTTTTCCACGAGAGCTTTCCATTACTTGAACTTAAGGAATACATCACTCTCTTGTGTCAAGCATATATTCAGACTTTACTTGAATAATCATCAAGGAAAGTTAACATATATCTCGCTCTACCATGACAAGGAATACTTGATAGGCCTTACAAGTTTGAATGGATATAATCAAGAGTCCCTCTTGTCCTATGGACTTTGGTGTTGAACTTCACTTTGCTTTGCTTAATCTGACTTTTAAGTGTCCACCAATCAAGCCTCTCGTGCTAAGATCATCCAATCCTCGCTCACTCTTATGCCATAAACAATTTTGGTTAGAGTCAAAAATAGAATAAATTAAGGTTACACCTACTACCTTGCAGGATATACAATCCATTTTTTAATTTTCCTTTCATAGCTGTCAAGACACTTCTAGAGACTCTTAAGATACTACCTTTAGCTCGATATAAACAACCAATAATATCTAGAGTGTTCAATGAAATTAAGTTTTTTCAAAGTTTTGGCACATACCTTACAACAGTTAATGTTCTCACAACACCATTGTTCATCTTAATATGCACCACATCTTTACCAATTGTGCTACAAGCTCCATCATTCCCTTTCAGAACTTTGCCACCATCAACCTCTTGGAATGTAGCAAACTAATCTCTGTTGGGCGTCATATAGAAAGTACATGTCAAATCAAGAATCCAGTCATTAACATTATCGTTAGATGAGACAAATAAAACATTTCTACCATCTAACTTTTCTAAGGCAACAACTGCTTTACCAAACTTTGAAGTGCTCGCTTTGTCTTTCTTGAACTCCAGATAGTTTCTCTTTCAATATCTTTCCTTTTGACAAGTATGACATTTGTTGTTATTCTTTTTGTATTTTTTGCGTTATTTAGATCGACTTCTTTAGTAGTTCTTCTTTCTTTCTTCTTTTTTAGCTCGAACCAACACCCCTAACTAGAGCTACTCCCATCATATGAATCTTTGGGTCACCTTTTCAATTTCCAAGAGTATAAGGAAATATTTACTTCCTCAATGGATAGTGAACTCCTTCTAAAATTTATAATTTTTGCTAAACTATCATAAGACTTCAACAGGAGACTAAGAAGAAGAATAACTTGATCCTCACCATCTATTATAACATCAATATTTCTTAGACTAAAAATAACTTGATTAAGTTTATCTATATGTGTAATAGACTCATATTCTTGCATCTAGAAACTATATAATTGTTTCTTCAAACAAAAATGCTTATGTAGAGATTTTTTCATATACCGACTCTCTAACTTTTCCACAGCTTATTAGTAATCTTATCTTTGAGATTTCTCTTAAAACTTCTTCATTTAACGATAATAAAATGTACTATAAGCCTTTTTCATTATGGCTTGTTTTTGTGCAAATAATAAATAATTTGGCAAATTTATTTCTCCTTCTAACATCATATCACATTCTTGATATGTAAGAAGTGCAACCATCTTCATCCGCCATAAATTAAAATTATTTTTGTCAATTAATTTCTCAATATTAAATTTCGTTGAAGTCATAGTTATGATATTAATTGTTACAAAAATAAGGGTCTTTGATAAAGAAAATTAGTTGAAGAATAAATAAAAAGTTTATTGAAGTCTCAATAATTGATAATACAAGTAATATACAATAATTGTATATTTTGAATTTCTTAAATCTATCTTCTTTTCCTTTTTTTCTTCATTCTTTTTCGATCTCTTTCAAAGTTCTCTTTTGAATGCATTGAACTAGCTAATATTTTATATATATATATATATATGCAAATTAGCTATAAAAACATTAAGGGCTAAAATTTCCTTTTTGTTTAAGCAATCCATAGATGAATAGTTTTATATTCATTTCCTAATTTCAGTAAATGACTTATGTATCCATGGCATTCATTACCTTTTGTCAGTAAAATAATATGGTTAAAAAGAAGCAATTTATCTTATTTTTCTTTCTAATCCAAAAGTAGCCAAGAAGCAATTTCATCCTTTAATATTGAGAAATAATACCGACGAGCAAAAAAAAAAAAAATTTGAATTGTTTGTCCTAGCACAGTAAAACTAAAACTAAAATGTGCTATAATGACCTATTATAACAAAAGAGAATAAATTGCACACTTAAAAAAAGAAAAAAAAAGAAAAAAAAAAACAAAGCGACCATCTTTATTCATCAGCCTCGGAGCAAAAATATTATGACTTTGCCACTACTAACAAGGCACTGACTAGTATTAATAATTCAAAAATATTTTTTTATCATAATTTAATGTATATATATTATTAAATTTTAGATTTAGATTTAAATGAATCGTTTATATGTGTACTCGATACAATTTATTTATGATTATTTAAATATTTTATTTAAAAGAAAATAAAAAAAATTAGTTATATAATTGTGAAAAAAAAAAGAAGAAAAAAATTACTTAGCAATTAATTATTTTGGGGTCTTTTAAAAAAAAGCTCTTGTCAGGCGTGAAAAAAAACAGAGAAAAAAATGAGGAAAGACAAAAAAAAAAACCCAAAAGTCATATTTTCTTCCCTCTACTAAAAACTTGTAAAAGCTTTTGGATTATAGATTAATAAATTCTAATATTTTAAATATTAAAATTTTTTTTGTTAACTTTATTAGAATTTTAAGTAAAATATTTAAAAAACGATCATATAATTATTTATTGATGAAAAGTATTCTACAAATAATAAGCTATATATCATAATGAATTATTATTAATAAATTACATTAGTATCAGAGCCATTATGAATGTTTTCGTGCTTGCATATGTTTTGAATGCATGAAATATGAAGAATTTGTTTTTCTTTTAAAAAAACAAAACTTTAAATTAAATGAGTTATCCTGTTTTAAAGAATTTTCTAACGAAAATTATACTATTAGAATTCTTATTTTATAAGCTTTCTAACGGTATATTATTTGTAAATTTTCGTTGAATTATTGAAAACTTATGATTCTCTAAAGTTTTCATTTTGATACTGTTTTACAAAGGAAAAGAACAGTATTCATTCTTATGAAAACGACAATAAAGATGATAAGAAAATAAATAAAAAAAATACTAAGTTAGCATAAAAAAAAAAAACATAAAGAAATATATGGGAATAAATTCTGACTTTGATTTGACAAGTCAGTTTAAATAAAATAAAAAAAATGAAAAAGAGAATCTATGGCCCATTAGGCATTGTCATTATTCATTTTTCTTTATGATATTTTTTTTTTTAAAATATAAAAATAAAATTACAAAAAATTTAAACATGTCACATCACATCACATCCATTATAAAACGTATTGTGCTTATCAGATATTCCAACATTAACATATGAATAGTTTTAACTTTATCTTTAATTACTTTTATATATATATATATATATATATATTAATTAATTTATTATTAATTATAAATATTGATTAATTTATTGTTAATGTTTCTTAGTAAAATGTTTGCAAAACATGTTTGTTTGTGCAATTATTTGATAAACATGTAGTTATTTATTATGAATTAAATGTATGATATGTCTAAGTACGTTGTTTTCGATGAGAGTTATTTTTGGTTGAAATTTATTTTTCATAATACTAAAATGTTTGCTTATAAATTGAATAACTAATAAAAATGATTATTTTGGAGCAAGAGATGATTAAGAGCATAGCAAATTTTCGATCTTGTGACTTATGATTTATTTTTAGTAATTATTTAGATTTGCGATGCAAAATTTATATATATGTGTGTAGTGCTAATATAAATATTTAATGTGCATTTTTTTTAATAGATATGACTTCTAAAAATATTGTGGCTGATTTGGTTAAGGGTGAGAAATTGGATGGCAACAATTGTGATATTTGGCACTGTAAAATCCAATATCTCCTCAATGAACATAGTGTTTTGGAAACACTTGACCACGTCATGATAAGGTTTGAAGAAGGCAACATTGCTCAACATTGCTGTGATACTGATGCCTGTAAGGCATGGTTTGATAAAGATCGTAGTGCACTCTACATTATATTGAGTAGCATGCAAAACGATCTTCTTGGTGAATTTAAGCATTGTGAACTGCTCATGGGATGTGGTTGGCCATCAAACAGAGATTTAGTGTCACTTCATTGGCTCGATTACGAGGCTTGACTATGAAATTTGATTCTTATAAGAAGAAACCTAATTATATGATTAGAAAATACTTAAGAATCATGTCAGGCATGATTCGTGATCTTGCTGCTACTGGCCATCACCTTACAGATGAATAACAAGTTCAAGCTGTGATTTTCTCTCTTCCACCTACTTGGGAGAGAATGAAACAAAACATGACACACAATGAAAGTGTAAAAACTTTCAATGACATGTTACGCCATTTAGAGCTTACGGAAGACCGCTTAGAGGCTGGTCATATAGATAGCTCTGCTTTGGTTGCTGATTCTAGCTCTCGCAAGACATATGGGTCTAAATGCAAGAGGGCTTAAGATGCGTCATGGAAAAGAAGAGTTGGTGATGGATATGTTCCAAATGGAAATAAGTCCAAGCACAAGGAAGGCAAGCGAAGTGGCAAAAAGAAAGAAAAAATCAAAACTGACGTGTTATAACTGTGGCAAGTTTGGATACTTTCCTCGTAAAGTGCACTGAGCCAAAAAAGGTATATCCTAACTTATTTTTTCCCTTTGAATGCTTTGTATCTAGTCAAGCATTAGTTGCTCATTCTCCTCATTTTTGGGTTGTAGACTCAGGAGCAACCGACCATATAGCGAGGACTAGAGATGGATGCGTGGAGTATCGTCGAGTTCTTAGTGGCAGCAGAAGAATTTACATGAGGAATGAATCTAGTGTAGAGGTGCTTGGGATTGGTACTTATAAACTGGACATGAGTGGTGGACGCACTCTATATCTCCATGATGTCTTATAACTCTTGGAGTTTGGCTCAATATACTTTTCGTTACTAACATGTTAAGTTTGTGATTTGCTTTTAAGTTTGATGAACATGGTGTTAATATGTATTTAGAAAGTGCTGATTATGGTTGTGGCTATATTTTAGATGGTTTGATTGTATTAAATATTGATTATTCTAGCTATAATAATGTCAATGACTCTATTTATTTTACTTCAAATTGTGATGTTGATTCTATGATATGGCATGCTAGATTAGGTCACACTGGACAAGAAAGAATGACTAGATTAGCTAAGGAGGGCCTTTTAGGTTAACTTGCTAAAGTCACCTTGTCCACATGCGAATCATGCCTTATGGGAAAGGCAATAAGAAAACCATTTAGGAAAGCCAAAAGGGCATCCTAACCATTACAATTTATTCATTCTGATATATGTGGCCTAATGAATGTGAAGGTAAGGCACGATGCTTCCTATTTCATCACATTTATAGATGATTTTTTACGTTTTGGTCATAACTACTTGATCTCTCATAAATCTGAGGCATTAGATTGCTTTAAACGTTATCTTACAGAAGTTGAAAATTAATTAGAAAAGAGCATTAAAGCTTAACAACTAACAGCGGCCTTGAGTATCTATCTGAGCTATTCAAAAAGCTTTATGAAGAAAAAAGAATCATGAGAAAATTGACAATGTCTTATACTCAACACCAAAATGGTGTAGTAGCAAAAAGGCAAAATCGTACACTTTTGGACATGGTTAGGTCAATGATGGCTCAAGCAAATCTTCCAGTCTCATATTGGGGAGATGCTTTATTAACAGCTACCTACATTCTTAATCGAGTGCCTTCTAAATCAGTTCCTTCTACCCCATATGAATTCTAGACCGGTAGAAAACCCAATCTAAGTGTTCTACTACCATGAGGCTCGTCAGCTTACATCCTCAATATTTCTCATAAGTATGGGAAATTGGGTCCTAAAGGAAAGAAGAGTATATTCATTCAGTACTTTGAACACTCGAAGGGCTATGCATTTATTGGTGAGCCTGTAGATGGGAGTATAACTAAAATTGAGTCACGTGATGCAATCTTTTTATAAGAAGATTTTCCTAACAGGGGTGAAGTGAACAATGGCTCAGAGTTGTATGAACTTAAGGATCCATAAAATGTTGCTTTAGTACTCCAGTAGATGTTGAAGAAGAAATTCTTCATACTCCTGAGAATAGTGGGAGCGAGATGCCAAATGATGGGCAAAATGATCTGAATCGTCATGAACTTGAGTTGCGTAGAAGCAAATGTGGATACATTCCCTGTTGTCGCTTTGAGATTGAAGGGGAAGCTTTCATGGTAGCTCCGCATGACGAAACTGAGCCTAAGATAGTATATGGAGCATTTTCTTCCTCTTACAGTAAAAATGGATTGGTGCTATGAATGATGAGATGGAGTCTATGAGAAAAAACCATGTCTGGGATTTGGTTAACCTTTCGCCTAGACGTGATGCTATTGGAAATAAATGGATTTTCATAATTAAATGCAAGGCGGATCGTTCCATTGATAGGCGTAAAGCTTGTTTGGTGGCAAAAGGTTACACTAAAGAGGAAGGAGTAGATTATGAGGAAGACCATTGTGTGTATGTTAAATGCTCTAAGGGCAGTTTCATCATTTTGTCATTATATGTTGAGGACATACTACTAGTTAGTAATAATAAGGAGATGATTGTCACCACAAAACAGTGGTTATCTTTAAATTTTGAGATAAAAGACATAGGTGAGGCAAATTATGTTCTTGGAGTTAAAATTGTTAGGGATTGAGTTCAAACTATTGGGTTTTTGTCAAGAGCCATATATACAAAAAATCCTTAAAATATTCCAAATGCAAAATTACAAACCAATTCATACTCCAGTTGCTAAAGGTGAGAGCTTGAGCCGTGAGATGGGAACTAAGACTTCTGAAGAAAGAGATCAGATAGCTCGTGTACCATATTCTAGTGCTGTTAGGAGTTTGATGTATAGTATGATGTGTACTCATCCTGACATACGTTATGTAGTTGGACTGGTTAGTAGATACCAATCTAACCCTGGACCTGTTAATTAGAAAACAATAAAAAAAAATATTTAGATACCGCTAATTACATGCTTTCTTATCAAAGCTCAAATTTGCACATTGTTGGCTATATTGATGCTGATTGGAGTGGTGATATAGATTGGCTTAAATCTACATTTGGATATGCTTTCCTCCTTAATGGAGTAGCTATCTCTTGGAGTAGTAAAAAAAAATCATGTGTTGCCTTATCTACCATGGAGGCAGAGTTTGTGGCTTGCACTACTGCAGTGCAAGAAGCTGTTTGGTTAAGGAGGTTTTTCCAGCACATTGGAGTTGCTTCCAATGCCTCGAATCCTATAATGATTTGTTGTGGTAGTATGGCTGCATTGACATATATTAAGGATCCTAAATATCATGGAAAAACAAAACACATTGATACAAAATATCACTTCATTAGAGACATTGTTGCAAGTGGAGAAGTGATTTTGGAATATATACCCACTAATCGCATGGTTGCAGATCCTATGACTAAACCTATAGCTAGAGATTCTTTTGTGACTCATGCTAAGACACTAGGACTACGCAGATTATGATTTATGTATTGTATGTTATTTGATTTGTTTGAAACTATTTACATTATAATATTTGATGCATGTTTATATACAATTTTTTTTATTTTTTGAAAATATTGTATAGCATGCACACACACACACACACACACATATATATATATGCTAAAGAAGCATGTCAACAAGTAAGATTGGTTCTCTCACATGAGCAATCACTTATGCACTTTGGTAGAAGCGAGCAAAGATGAGACACATTAAGATATTTCTGCGATAATAGCTTATTAAGTAAATAAGTGTTGCCTTGGTTTACTCATTGAGACTGAGATGAGATCTTTCTAGAAATGATCGACAATGGGCATACTGATGCACAAAAAACTTGATAACCAAATTTTGTAATTTATAAAAGCTCGCAAGTGCACGAGTCACTTGTAGTAAGCGACAAGTATACTCCCAAGATCGTCTCTCAAAGGAATTGATGTGGTTTTTAAAATAGCTAAATGAAATCTAAAACGTAACAATAAAATAAATGCTAAACACTCTAATCAAAGTTTAGGTTGTAAATTGTTTCTAAAATCATAAAAATACTAAAACAATAAAAGTAAGTACGTGAAAGTTTTGTTGAAACGATGAGATGAATGAGTGTGGGAAATTGGTTAGTAGACTAATCATGGATGATTTGATTTATGTGGTTTTGACAATTAAGCACGAAAAAGTAGAATTTAACGATTATTTTCTCTAACTCTAGAAAATCCCAAATCAATGGTGATTCTCCCTTAGTTAACTAATTAGCTTCTTTGATCCAATCCGTTAATTAGTTAATTAGCCTTAAATCCAGGAAAATAGTTTAATCACCTAATTCAAAACAAATCAATGTATTTAAATTAGGTTCATGCTCAAGAGTGCATAATTGAATTCAGATGGCGTTTCTAAAACTCAACCCTAAAATGTTTCATACATTCACGAATCAGATTGATCAGAAATAATTGATGAACATATTTATTAAGAACAATGAACATGAATCAAAATACTTAATCATAAAATTATCCACACAATCAATCATACAATCATAGTTACATTACCAAAATCTCACACATAAAGAGTTTAGCTACTCATAATGAAATCCAAATCAATATTTTTCATTACAAATAACATTCTATGAATTCTTAAAGAGAAAACAGATTACAAATAATAAATTACCCCACTTCCACTCTTCAAACAAGCCCTTGATGTTGGATGATCACCTTCTTCAAGATTGTTAATGGAGCTTCAATGGAGGAGCATTAATTGAATGATTTTCTCTCTAAAGGGTGTGGAGAAGAAGAAGAAAAATAATGTTTAAGAGTTGGTGGAGGCTCAAAGTTGTATATATGTTTAGAGGCTGAATGATGTTTATATAGAGGATGGGAAGATTATTTGTCTCCTTTTAGGTTTTCCTTTTTTGTAAGGGTTTCCATAAAGAATTTGTGCAATCTGCGCGCGCGCGCCGCGGCGCGCCTTTTTCCATGCCGCGGCGCAGATGTGAAATTGATTTACGAATAAAAACAGAAACCTTCTCGCTGCGGCGCGCAATGTTCTTCAGAATTGTGAACCAAAACAGAAAGTCCCTCGCCGCGGCGCACCTTATTCATGCCGCGGCGCACCTTGTTTTCTTGATTTCCTAGGATGCAACCCGAGAGCCTCTCGCACGGCATATGTTTTCTTCGCCGCGGCGCGCAATGTTGTTGGTGCCATGTAAATGTCCTTACATAATTTGCTGATTCTCGATGTAAGAGCTTACGTTCTTACATTCTTGTTGGTCCCCCTTACATAGTAAATTGCACCCTTTGTAAGGCTTACAGTTTTTAACACATTTTACTTCATTTTTGCTCTCTTTGACCACATTTCTTCCCAAACCCACTTTGACCTACAAAACAATAAAATACCCTCCATGGCAAGATTATATTGAGATTAAATGTAAAATAGATGCTTAAAAATATAACAAATAGTAGGTAAAAATAGTGTTCATTACATACCTACTGCCTATTAAACCTGTATCTATTGCCGGATGTGAGTTCCAAAGGTTTTTTTTTCCATATGGTATAGTTAGGAACTCATATTAGGCACTGTGATAGCGACGAGATCAAGATTTGTACAATGTTTTGTTGAGTATTGACATGGTCCTATACTAATAGGATTACTCCACTGTAAAATGTATTTTATACTACATGTGCTAGTGACCACAAATGGAGGTGAGCGAATGAATTCCTGCTTTGTCACCATGTGAGTCATGTCAATCATCATAAGTGATCAATTGTGCCCTTTATTACCATTGACTATGTCATGGAGTAAGGAATTAGCGATAAGCTACTTTAGCATGTTACCTACGATCATGCTTGATTCGACTTTATGGTACTTTGCTAGGAAAGCTACTAATTTTAAACAAAGTGACATGAGGGCAATGGAAAGATTATCTGGGATCACATATTTTTTTTTTATATTCATTGTCGACAACTTATATTACATTAACTGAGATGTAATATATGTATGAATATGAAATCATACTCCAAAGAGGTTAAGTATGACTCTTTTGTGAGGGATCAAAGTTGCTTGCACCTTATGTGCTTAGATGAATTTGGGCATTTAGAGATACCATATATACACTAATATTTTTGTTTTTATTGATAAAGGTTAATTTCTCTATGCTGACTCATAACTGAGTTGTTAGTATAGAGCTCCCACGTGCAAGTATTCTCAACGGTTGCACGATCCATTAGCTAGTATGAATTGTTTTTATGAGTGTGGTAGATATGAGAAGAAATGACAGAGTATCATACATTCCATGTGCAAGTGGGAGATGTTGGATTTTGCACTTGGTTCCAAACGAGTTGTCCATAGGTGTACTTGATGCATAAAAACTTGATAACCAAATTTTGTAATTTATAAAAGCTCGCAAGTGCACGAGTCACTTGTAGTAAGTGACAAGTATACTCCCAAGATCGTCTCTCAAAGGAATTGATGTGGTTTTTAAAATAGCTAAATGAAATCTAAAACGTAACAATAAAATAAATGCTAAACACTCTAATCATAGTTTAGGTTGTAAATTGTTTCTAAAATCATAAAAATACTAAAACCATAAAAGTAAGTACGTGAAAGTTTTGTTGAAACGATGAGATGAATGAGTGTGGGAAATTGGTTAGTAGACTAATCATGGATGATTTGATTTATGTGATTTTGACAATTAAGCACGAAAAAGTAGAATTTAACGATTATTTTCTCTAACTCTAGAAAATCCCAAATCAATGGTGATTCTCCCTTAGTTAACTAATTAGCTTCTTTGATCCAATCTGTTAATTAGTTAATTAGCCTTAAATCCAGGAAAATAGTTTAATCACCTAATTCAAAACAAATCAATGTATTTAAATTAGGTTCATGCTCAAGAGTGCATAATTGAATTCAGATGGCGTTTCTAAAACTCAACCCTAAAATGTTTCATACATTCACGAATCAGATTGATCAGAAATAATTGATGAACATATTTATTAAGAACAATGAACATGAATCAAAATACTTAATCATAAAATTATCCACACAATCAATCATACAATCATAGTTACATTACCAAAATCCCACACATAAAGAGTTTAGCTACTCATAATGAAATCCAAATCAATATTTTTCATTACAAATAACATTCTATGAATTCTTAAAGAGAAAAGAGATTACAAATAATAAATTACCCCACTTCCACTCTTCAAACAAGCCCTTGATGTTGGATGATCACCTTCTTCAAGATTGTCAATGGAGCTTCAATGGAGGAGCATTAATTGAATGATTTTCTCTCTAAAGGGTGTGGAGAAGAAGAAGAAAAATAATGTTTAAGAGTTGGTGGAGGCTCAAAGTTGTATATTTGTTTGGAGGCTGAATGATGTTTATATAGAGGATGGGAAGATTATTTGTCTCCTTTTAGGTTTTCCTTTTTTGTAAGGGTTTCCATAAAGAATTTGTGCAATCTGCGCGCGCGCGCCGCGGCGCGCCTTTTTCCATGCCGCGGCGCAGATGTGAAATTGATTTACGAATAAAAACAGAAACCTTCTCGCCGCGGCGCACAATACTCATGCCGTGGCGCACAATGTTCTTCAGATTTGTGAACAAAAACAGAAAGTCCCTCGCCGCGGCGCACCTTATTCATGCCGCGGCGCACCTTGTTTTCTTGATTTCCTAGGATGCAACCCGAGAGCCTCTCGCCGCGGCATATGTTTTCTTCGCCGCGGCGCGCAATGTTGTTGGTGCCATGTAAATGTCCTTACATAATTTGCTGATTCTTGATGTAAGGGCTTACGTTCTTACATTCTTGTTGGTCCCCCTTACATAGTAAATTGCACCCTCTGTAAGGCTTACAGTTTTTAACACATTTTACTTCATTTTTGCTCTCTTTGACCACATTTCTTCCCAAACCCACTTTGACCTACAAAACAATAAAATACCCTCCATGGCAAGATTATATTGAGATTAAATGTAAAATAGATGCTTAAAAATATAACAAATAGTAGGTGAAAATAGTGTTCATCAGTACTTAGGGGTGACAATTCGTGTCAAAACTCGAATAAACGAACCGAAACGAATCAAAAAAACATGAAACGAACACAAACGAATTAAATTCGGGTCAAAATGGGCTGACCCAAATAACACGAAAATTTTCAGGTCGGGTTCGGTTCGAGTTCGGGCTAGCCCGTTGAACCCAAATAAAAAAAAAGGGAGGGAAAGGAGAGAAAGAAAGCGTACTCAACACGCTTACTTTTCGGCTGACGAGACATTTACAATGACTGAAGTGAGTGAATTGATTACTCACTTATTAAATATTAATATATTGAATTAATGAATTTACTTATTATTTACTCAATATTCATTTTCCTTTACTCTTCAGACTTCACTACTTCAGTCAGTCTTCTACTCTTCTCTTCACTCGAAACTTGAAAGTTGAATCACTCTTCAGACTTTAGCTCCTGCTCTTCGTCTTCCTCTTCGCCTCTTCTTGGATCAAGCCGCTGCCAGCCTGCCACCCACCCAGCTGCAATGCAACGCAACGCCCCAACCCCAGTCGGCCAGCCCGAGTTTCCACCCAGTAGGATTACCGATTACGCCAGAATATTATAGTTTTAATTTCTTTCATATTACTGTTGATTTTGGTTCTTTTATGGATGGATCTGTTGGGATTATGCCTTAGTTGATAGTATCTATTCCTAAATGTGCATTTTTCGTGGAGTTTTATTCCTAGATTTGCTTTGTCCTTGATTTGGTACTATCTATCCCATTCTATTGCCAGCATCAGTTCATAGACAACTCACTTTTAGAATTAATTTTTTACCAACAGGCAACAATGGACTTGCTGAGTTAATTCTGTTATTATATTAATCAGTGTTTAGTTTTTAAACTCCTAGTTTATGCACTTGTGCTTCACTTTCTTAATTGATCTGATTTTGTAAATGATTATGTCACTGTTGTTTGATTGCGGTGGCCCATTAGTTTTTGGTTCCTTGTTTGAGCATCCAATGTGACATGTTCTTTGGACTTCATGGGAACTACTTTATATGATTGCTTTCTGATGTAAAATAGCTTGGATGAATCTGAAGGTGCAAAAGTCTACTTGTCATGCCTTGTGCTTGTGCATGCTCACCACTTTTTCTGATGAGTTTGCTTCAGAAGCCTTAATTTGCTTTTTTAATTTTTTTTTTTGGCTAAGACTTATAGTAATTGTTTTTCTTTGAAATATATATATATATATATATATAAATATTTCAATGAATCAATTTCCCAAAGATGAAATGAGTTTAGATACGTACTTGTTAGAACGTGAATAAGTATGTATGAAGAGCTAAACTGTCTTAGAGTGTCCACTTTAATACGCTTTAAAAAATAGCAATATAATTGAAACCTTTAATATGATTTTTAAAATAAAAGAATAGAATTGCATTTTTTTACCTTAATAATACATTATGCTGCAATTTTAATCGTAAATCTAGTTGCCTAGTTGGTATCAATTTTTGAGTATAATTCATCGAATAGCAATATAACTAAAACTTGAATATGATTTTTAAAATAAAAAATAACTGAATTTTAACTTGTATGTATTATGCTGATTTTTATTTATGAATATTGTTGGGATCAACTGTATCACTTAGTACTATTGACATTTTGCCTTCTAATAGGTTCTCTTATTAAATTTTACTGAATTTGTTGACTCTCTTAGCCATCAAGCTAATATGGAAGCTTCTTCAGAGGTAAAATTATTTTTTCAGTATTATTAAAATTTTAATTTAAAAAGTATGTGAAATTGTAAATAGGTAATGAAGTTAGTTTTTTTATAGAACTTTAATAATAGTGATTTTTTCAATAAGGTTAATATGAACATGGAGGACATAGATGAAACACCTACTACAATAGAGACACCTATTACAATAGAGGACGCAACCGATAATGATAGTATAATTTCAAAAGCAAAGAAGCAAAAGACGATGGGAAAAAGGTCATGGGTATGGAATTACTTCGATGAGTTGCCTTTGGGTCCAGATAAAATTAAAAAAGCGAAGTGCAATTATTGTGGTCATATCTACCAATCCAAGTCTGAAAATGGAACAGGTACTTTAGGTCGCCACTATAATAGGTGTGTTATGAGAAAGACCTGCGATGTTGGTCAAATGATTATTGAGAAAAATAGTAATGCTGTTTCATGTCGTAGTGAATTTGACCCTGAAAGGTTTAGAGAATTATTAGTATAGGCTATTATTTTGCATGACTTGCCATTTAAATTTGTGGAATATGATGGGATTAGAACACTTATTGACTATTTGCATCCAGGAATTCACATAGTGTCAAGAAATACAGTAAAAATGGATGCTATTAAGATGTATAATAGGGAGAAGTTAAGAACGAAACATATGGTATCCCAAAGTTCTAGTAAGATCAATCTCACATTTGACTGTTGGACTTCTATTACAACTGATGGTTATATATCTCTGACTTGTCATTTTATTGATAAGGATTGGATCTTGCAGAAGAGAATTTTGAATTTCTCTTTCATGCCTCCTCCACACAACAGCGAAACACTTAGTAAGAAGATCTATGATATGTGTTGTGAGTGGGGCATTGAGAAGAAGTTGTTTGGCTTGACATTGGATAATGCTTCATCCAATGATAGTTGAGTTGATAAGTTGATTAAACACTTGAATGATAATGATGCACTCATGGGTAAGGGAGAGTTTTTTCATCTCCGTTGTTGTGCGCATATCATTAATCTAGTGGTTCAAGATGGATTAAAAGATATTGATGTTGTAGTTGGAAAAATTCGTGATAGTATTAAGTTTGTTAAAGGGTCAAGTGCACGAAAGCAAAAGTGGTTAAATTTTGTTCAAATGGATATGAACTCTACCTTAAAGACTAATAAAGGTTTAAGACAAGATGTTCCTACAGGGTGGAATTCTACTTACCACATGCTTGAGAGTGCTTTATTTTACCGCAAAGCATTTGAGCACATGGCTTTCGTTGATGAATGTTATAAGCATTGTCCTACAAGGGATGAATGGGAAAAGGTTGAAAATATTTGTGGATTTCTCTCTTTGTTTTACAGTGTCACCAATGTTTTTTCAGGAACAAATTACCCAACTGTAAATTTGTATTTTCCTCAAGTGACTAATTGTTATGTGATTTTAAAGTCGAAGACAAGTGACAGTAATGAGTACATAAGAAAAATGGCTGCACAGATGCTTCCAAAATTTGATAAATATTGGTCGGAATTCAGCATTATTTTGTCCATGGCAGTGCTTTTTGATCTACGCTATAAGCTTCAATTTGTGAATTTTATCTATAAACAAATATATAGGCATTCTAATTCTAATGTATACCAAAATCTCAAGACAAAGTTGTTTCAATTGTTTAGTGAATATTCCGACAGTAATAGTTCTACTCTTTCTCAAGTTCCTACAAACACAAACATAAATGTGGGCTCATCAAATGTTGGTGTAATTCCTACTAGGTGGATGGGTATTGTAGTTGAGATAAAATTATTAATTCTTTTCATTTTGGCTAATTGTTACCTGCAATATTTGTAATAATTAATTTACTTTTATTATTTTGTAGGAATTTAGTACATTTGATGAGAGTTCAATTCCATCTAAAAATAAACTGGAATTATACTTGGAGAAACCGAAACTAAATTTGAAACAAAATTTAAATTTTGATGTTCTTGCCCATTGGAAGTCATACCAATATCGATATCCTGCTGTTGCTAGAATGGCACGTGATATCTTAAGTATTCATGTTACTACGGTTGCTTCCGAAGTTGCTTTTAGTGTTGGGGGAAGAGTTCTTGATCAATGTCGTACCCAACTCTTGCCTAGGGGCGACTCAAGAACTTTTGTGGCCTAAGGCGAAGTATAAAAATAGGCCCTTAATTATATTTTTTAAAATAATTTTAAATATAAATATATTTTTTTATTTTTAATAATCTATTTAAATACGTACAAATAACAAATATATATTTAATTTTATCATCACTAATTAAACTTTCAAACACTATTATGAAAAAAATAGGAAAATAATAAAGCACTTACTTTGATCATCTTGAAGTCAACACATTACAATTTTCTTTTCACACTTCAATCTTCTGACTTTAGCTCCAATAAGTATGTGCTTTAAAATTTTATTTTTCTAGCCTTTTGAGAAGAAAAATCATCAATTAAACTTTTATAATCTAGTTTTGAAAGCAAATTTTTTTCAATTGATAAAATAGCTAATCCATTTAATCTTTCTTGTGACATTGTAGAACGCAAATAAGACTTAATTAATTTTAATTTTGAAAAACTTCTTTCAGCAGAAGCAACTGCAATAGGAATAGTCAATAATATTCTATATGCAATCCATGTATTAGGAAAAGAATTTAACTTTTTGAGAAAACTTAACACCTCAATTGGTGCACTTATTTCTTTTGGCATAACTTCTTTCAAAACTTTTAATTCTAAAAATAAATCTAAACCATCAATATCAAAAATTTGATCGTGTTTCAAAAACAATTCAAGATTGTAACAACTTTTTTTCAAATCATCATCACCTAATAAACTTAATTTTTCTAAATCATACAAAAAATCAAAAATGTCTTCATAAATTTGAAATTGCTTGAATCTATTGTGAAAAGAAGAAATAGCTTTATCTACTATATATAAAAAATAGTTAACTCTAAAAGATTCTTCAGCAGATATTCTTACCTCGTTGTTGACGTTCTCATCAAATTTTTTATTTCTACGAATCTCACGTCTTTCACGAAATATTGCTTCTATATTCATTTCAGCTGCAACATCTTTAGTAAAATTTATAGCAGATTCAAATCCATTATTTCTATATTTTTCAAAGAAAGAAATAAGACCTTTGATACAAACTATAGCAGAAGCAATATGCATATTTTCAGATTGTAAATATTTGCTAACTGAGTTAACTGCATGTAATATGTCATACCAAATAGTCATGCCTAGCAAAAATTCAAAATTAAATTTCATATGTTGCTAAAGAAAAAGCTTCACTTTTTGTTTTCGGGTCGTCACAATTTTCTGCTAAATAAAATAAAGCATCTCTTACCTGTGGAGCTTGAAATTTTATCGCTCTAACACTTTCGACACGACTTTCCCAACGTGTTTGTGATAATGGCTTTAGAGTCAAACCTGAAATATGATCTTGCAAAACTTTCCATCTCTTTGTAGAAGAAGAGAATAATGAATATTTAGACTATACTTATAAGCTAGCCTTTTTGATCTATAAAACATGTATAAAGTCAAAAAAATAATATAATTCATCAATTTTAAATCAAAAGGTATTTACTACTTATAAATTAATTAAATAATACTTTGAAGAAGTAACAAATAACAAAACAATTCAATATATTTTTGTTTAAGTTTTGAGTGATTCGGTCAAAAATTTACATATATAATTGATATCTAATAATCTAAAATTACAAATCAATCTTATTTTATAAAATAGATAAAATATTTTATTCAAACATCTTAAAAAACATTTCAATTAATCATCAGTGTTATCTTGAATTATTCATTATTTTATGAAAAATATTTGAGAAAAATAAAAGTCAATAATAAATATTAGATAAGAAATACATACCAGAATAATTAGACTTAGACTTGTTTTTTGCTTTGGCAATCAAAATAAGCTACTAAGCACTTGCTGAAGAGAATTATGAATTTATGGTAGATATTTGGTATATAAAAAGATGAATGAAGTAATGATTTATTATTTAATTGTATTATTGAGAGTAAAAAATATGAAGTTGAATATGTTATCACTGAAAGAAAGAATTGATAAAAGAAGAGAGTGAAAGAACTGATTTTTTTTCCTTCGAAGCCGATGACAATCCTCTGGTGCTTATAATAAAGTCTCTTTTTTGTTTAATTAACTAACGGTACAAAAATTAACGGTACAAAAACCTTTCATTTTCTTTTCCTTTTTTTTTTTTTTTTACAAGGACATAAAAGAAGAAAGTGGCCTTTTAGTTTCCTTTTTGTTTTTTACAAGGTTTTCTTCTTTACCTTCTTTTTTTAATTCTTTATTTATTTTGGTTTTTTTTTTCTACAAGGACATAAAGAAGACAGTGGCCTTTTAGTTTCCTTTTTTTTTTTACAAGGTTTTCTTCTTTACCTTCTTTTTTTTAATTCTTTATTTATTTATTTATTTTTGGGTATTATCTAACTAATTTTTTTTATTCTGTATTAATAATATGTAAAATAATATTAAAGTATTTACATAATATTTATTAAAATTAATTTTTTAAATATAAAATACGTATTACAAAAAAATGGGGCCTTATTTAATTAGGGGGCCTAAGGCGATCACCTCATTGGCCTAAAGGACGAACCACCCCTGTCTTGCCTAGTACAGTTGAGGCAATTGTTTGCACCAGAGATTGGTTATTTGGTGACAAAGGTAACTTTATTAATTTTATTATATGTTGTAGATTTTCATATCATTAACATCAACTCTTTTTGTATTTATGTGTAGAAAAAGAGTTATGTGAGGAACTTTGTGAAGATATCACAAGTGAAGTGACCACCGAAGTTGCCACTCAAAATTCTGATAATAATGATACAAGAATTAAGGTGATAACTTGAGGTATTGATATTTGATTTTTGAAGTATAACTTATAATAAATTGTTCTAATACAAAGTGTTGATATAAATATAAATGTGAAGATGGGTAGAAATGGGAGTGGTGACAAAGGACTTGCGAGAGTGCAAGTTATAAATTCAAAGGACCATGTAGCAGGGACAGACGGACAGTAACTGCATGGATTTTTTCCGTAGATGCTTCTACTCATTGTTAATTTATAATCACTTATAATTATGTGTATGTCTGGAATAATTATTATCTAAGTTAATTTCTCTTTCAACATAATATATGTTTGGATTTGGACTATTTTGAGCTAATTTTTATGACATGTGAAAATGAGGAGAAATGAGTTGCTTTTTCTATAAGTGTAAATTATTTAAGAATTTTTTCATAGGAGAAGTAGTAGTTCTAATTATAGAGTTATATTGCAATGAATGACAAAGAACGCACTCAAAGATTTATAGGAGCTATACTTCAGTGCAACAAGTGTAGGTTGTTCTTTGTACATTGTGATTATTTCATTCAATTATCTCATCTGATTTATGAATAATATTTGTCTGTAATAATTGTATTATTAGTGACTTTTCTTGCAAATGCTGCTGGGGAATGATATTCTGGAACCAAACTAGGCTACCAACTTCGTATATTTGAATTTACCTACAGTTTCATCAATCAACTAATCTATTTTTTTCCTATGAATCTTGATTATGTTTGTTGTCTTTTCTTATAGCATAGCTCCTTGAGTCACTTTTTCTGGTAAAGTTGGAGCGAGTAATTTTTTGGCTCATAAAATGTGATGCTTCAGGGTTTCAAACTCTTATGTCACTCCATTCAACATCTAAATACTCTGCAGCAATGATAATAAGGTTTCGCATTTTTTTAAAAGAATGTTACTTTAAGTTTTAAACAATAATTATTAATTATAATATTCAGATAATTCCTCCTGGAATGAAATTTCATCATATTGTACCACATGATGGTGATATGGATGACGATGAAAGAAATGAAGACAATCCTACTTCTGTAGATCCGCCTGTTTAGTCTGAGGTTGCAACCTTGTTTCTTTGTTTTTTTTTTTTTCCTGTCTTGTTTCTTCCTTTTAGCTATAAGAAGTTTTTATTTTATTAAATGATTTCCTTCAGCTATCAAGAATTGTGAGATTGTTATGCCCTTTTGCAAGTGCAATGTTGTCATTTTAGCATTAACTCTACAGAATTTCTATTGACAAATCATGCGTTTCTTTTCCAATCCACGAAAGCCAATGATACTCGCACTTGCAAGACCAGACCCAAAAAAGAACATTACAACTTTAGTTAAAGCATTTGGAGAGTGTCGACCTTTGAGAGAACTTGCAAACCTTGTATGTGTTTATTTAACTGTCCCTGTTTGGTGCATTGTTTCAAGGATTTTGGTGCATTATTTTATGAAATTTTCTACTGAATGAATATTCTTACTTTTATTGTTATTTCTCACAAACATGTTAAACTATTATTATATTGTAATAATTTGACTTCTTTTTGCTGTTGCAGACACTAGTAATGGGTAATCGTGAGAATATAAATGAAATGTCTAATACAA
Organism: Elaeagnus macrophylla; assembly: GCA_029378325.1. Lineage (NCBI taxonomy): Eukaryota > Viridiplantae > Streptophyta > Magnoliopsida > Rosales > Elaeagnaceae > Elaeagnus > Elaeagnus macrophylla. The sequence continues at coordinate 42,038,266 of CM055642.1, forward strand.
ATGCCTTTGTACTCCTTGTTGTTCTTAAGCTGATTGACAATTATGATCTATATGGTCATGTAGCATATCCTAAACATCACAAGCAATCTAATGTTCCTGATATCTATCGTCTAGCAGCAAAAACAAAGGTATCATTCTCTTTAGTCATTGCAGCTTTTGTAAATAGAAATGGAAGATATTATATATGAGCATATTTAATTTTTTAAATCTGTTCAGATGCTTAAATGTCAGATTTGCTCAAGCTTAATGCTCTTCATTTTGCTCTTCGATGCCTAATTATTTTGCTCACTCCATGGTTCTATGATGGGCGTACTTTCGTCTCTGTGAGCATGTGTTGACTAGTAAACAAATTGAAGATTGTATTTGATTCAGTTTGAGGCATTTCTTTCACAGGGGGTTTTATCGTCCAATTATTAATCTGGTGACAGAGTGCTATTTGTTGGTAGCTGCCCCGATCTTCAACTTCTAACTTTATCCTATCATAGGAAGTGAACGTATAATTTAAAGTATGGTCTCCCTCTCCAAGTCAAAATCTAAAATATTTAAAAGTAAAAAGGTGAAAGATTGAAGTAGTACAGATCAAAGGTTGGTCTTGGCAACTCAATCCCTTGTTTTGATGTTTTACAGATAGGGGCACAATTCTATATATTGTTATGGTGAAGTTTTCCATTATATTAGATGTTGTAGTCTCAAGAGCGAGTAGTTTTTTGGCTCATAAAATGTGATGCTTCACAAATGAGGATAGTGTACAAGAAACAGGTTCTGTGAAGATAAATACATCAGAGCTTCCTCCTCATATTGTTCTTGAAATGCAAGCTTTATCCCAACAACGTAAATTTATAATTACATAATATCACATTTCACTGGAGGTCTTTTGGCTCATATTAAAGTACTATAATTAATTGATAATAGGGACGTTTCATCATTTTAATCAAAATTCAAAACCAAATAGCACATCTAAAATTATATTGGGCCAGCCCGAAATTTATTAATTCATGTTCGGACTCAATATATCAACCCAAATAGAATTTGGGTCGTGTTCGGGCCACGTGTTTTCTGGCTGGGTTTGTTTAGGCCAGCCCAAACTGGCCCAGCCCGCATGAATTGCCACCCCTAAGTGTACCCGATTCAATTCATTTATGATTATCTAAATATTTTATTTAAAAGAAAATAAAAAAAATAGTTGGATAATTATGAAAAAATAAATAAACTGCTTAGCAGTTAATTGTTTTGGGGAAAAGACATTTTGATATTTTCTTCTCTCTACTAAAAACATTTAAAAGCTTTTGGATCGTGGATTAATAAGTTTTAATCTTTTCAGTATTAAAATTTTTCTGTTGATTTCGTTAGAATTTCAAGCAAGTAAAACATTCAAGAAACGATCATATAATCATTCATTCTAGTAAGGTACATATATCATAATGAATTGTTATTAATAAATTACATGTATTAATCTATATAGCATAATTTAATTGGCCTAAGAGATTTTACAATCATTTTTTCATTCCACATCCCCAACTTTACATCTAAGTAATAATGGACGTATCACTTGATGCATACTACAACTTAATATATATTGCACTACTCTTGGTAATTTTTCATCATACTTGTGCAAAACTTTTACAGCAAAACTCACAAAAGAAACAGCGTCGAATAGGCATTGTTTGAAAAACTCATTTTTACCCATCTAAATCCAGCACCGGTAACAAAACAAACCATCAGTTTTCTCCGTGCCCATTCTTCCATGCAAACTCCTCAGAAAGCTCATAGTAACCACCAAATATAATTTCAGCTACCAAACCACAAACTACAGAATAAATAAATATTCATGCCCATGAAAATCAAAGGATTCATTTGGAGCAAAAAATTCCCATACCTATTGTATCCTTTCACAATGTAAAAGCAGGTGAGATAATTTTAGGTACCACATCTCAAAGATCACAGATTTCTTCCATCAATTTTATTTTTTCTTTTATGTGTATCGAAATAATTATTAGCACTTTCACATGGGTAATGTTTCTGGTTTCAATTTGAATTTCCATTTTCCTAATACCCTTTGGGGATTACACAATGCGGGTAGTTTTTTATTTTCTATTTATTTATAAACGGGATAAGCCACACTATAAATTAGAATATGGTTTGAGACTTGGGTCTCCCGAAACCCGGGCAGAAGCATGAACGATATTTACGCTATAAAATATTAAAGAACCAGAGAAGCTTTTCTCCTCTAAAGTCTAAACCAATATGGTTTTCTTTCAAATCTATAGAGAGTAGAAAGTAGAGCAGATAGAAAGAGAGAAATTAGAAGAGAATTATAGCTACTCGACCTTTAGAAAAGCTTTGTCCTTTGGTTCACAAGCTCAAGCACAGCTCCACAGATTATGCCAACATCAACTTGAGAAATATTTTTTATGGAATTTTGACGTGGGTGTGTAGTTTGGGTATTTCGTTAAAAATGTTATTTGATATTGGAGGTGGGAACCTTTTTATTAGAAGCAAAGGATTTTGTATTCAACAAATGATATTTTCTTCACACCCATGCAAGGACTTCATATATATATATATATATATTGGTACCATTTTTTAGTTAATATTGCATCACATTTTGATATAAAGGTTTATGTACCCGTATTTACTAAATTGATATCATTGAGTACATAAAAATACATATAATTATTGGTATTTCTTACTCTACTACACAAAAATGGTTATATATATATATATAGTAATGAGAGGTCTATTGCATTTCCACCTCATCTCACCTAGCATTAATTACATGTCTAGATTTTTTTTATAACTAGATCTTTCTACACATGCAATTAGATCTTTTTTAGCCTAGTATTTTCTTATAATTTCTAGCAGAGTTCTAGAAATATGTCTAGATTTTTCTTAAATATAATTCCCTAGAATATTCTATAAATAAACATCACAATTTAACACTATTCCTTGATGTTCATTTTAGTAACTCTTATCATCTCTTGTTATAGCTCAAATCTTGCTTGTGATTGTTATTTTGCATAAAAGTCAACTTCTTCTGGTCTCGACCTTGCTTAGATATTTTCTTGAATATTTTTGGCACTATGATAGCCACGAAGCATGTTTCATATTTTTCTGGTAGAGCTCTTGTCCTTCTTAGTGAAAACTTTGGAGACAATCCTTTTTGTTTCCTTTTTTGTGTATCTTTTGAACGAGCTTAGAATCATTGAGTGAGCATTGGGTCATGGAAATTTGTATGTACTAGCTTCAGTGGCTTCTTTATTCTCCATGCTTTGAAGGAAATGGTCGTTGATGTTTCTTACTTGAGCACCCTTTGCACATGTCACTGTTTTTCTTTATTGGTGGTTGAGTTCTCACCATTTTACTTTGGTGTAGGGTCTTCAATTGATGGTAGTTTTGTCCAAACTTTTTGGCTTTAGCCAAAAATCGCTTACATGTATCTTTATGACTACTTCATCTTTGTACTTCCATTGAATTGGAAAACATCTACTACTTTTCATTTTTATTTTTGCAATTTCAAGAGTTTTATTATTCTTGTCATAAACCCTGTATGAGTCTCTTTCAAAGTAGAGCTAATATCATTTTTACAATATTTGACCCATGCCATATAGATTTTGATTTATGGAAGGAACAAAGAGTACATCATTTATGTATCTTGTTCCCTTTCTTGTCTGGACGTCAATTGTGCCTATTCTAGTAGCCTTTAGATGTTCTTCATTTCTAATTTGGACTTTTGCCTTTATTTTTTCAATATTGTTCAAGATACTTTCATCTCCATCATGTGGTTGCTACAACCACAATCTATACCATGTATCTTCTTTTTCATCATTAGAAGCTTAGCAGACGTAGAAAATAATTGAGAGTTTCAAATGTCAAAACAAATACACGAAGGTGAATTAAATTTCCGACCCAAATAAGCAATTGTGACCTAGAAGATGAGTGAATACGCCACCTCATAAAATCTTTTACGAGCTCTATACCAACTCGACTAAGCAGGCCTCAAGATGTAAAATAAGCAAATAACACAGCATAATAAATAATATGTTTAAATCAACACACCAAGTTAAACAACAAGTAGATAAGAACGAGTAATCTACAATAAACACACGAGTGACGGTGTGCCTCAAAAGCTCATGTATCTAGGCTAGCAACACGCAATATAAAAGCAATAAGCATACAACATATGGATCAGGTAAACATATAATGAAATCAATAATAGATTTCCAATCGCTTTAAGAGCTCATATATGAAAACATATTCAATAAATGATGATTGTACTCTCATAACAAGTGTCATACAAAACACAGCATGTAACATGGTAAACCCACTTAGTCTCCAATTCTAAGTGGTAACATCCACAGGTTGCTTAAAGCAATCACTCAACAGTAAATTCACTAAATAAATAAACAATTAATGCAACTCGATAAGGTAAAATACTTATACCTCTATCAGTTAGGACTGCCTATCTTAACTACCTATGCTACTCTCGCAAGCTATCTACACAACTACTATATTCAAGCTCTTCTCCAAAGCTCCATCACCAGGTGATGTGATCAACTACTGATGGCTCATCCAAATACTATCATGCAAAATAAGTACCAACCTTGCAACACCCAGCCAACACACGACACACCAACACATAGGCTCTTTAACTATGCAAAACATTGCAACAACCTTGCAACACCCAGCTCATACACAGCAAACTACCATCACAAGCAACTAAAGATATTACTTAAGATTTATGGCACTTCCTAGCCATATCTATACCTCATACTAACAATACATAAATAGACTCAATGTATTGTTATTATGGCAACGTAGCTCTCATCAAATCCTCACTCAATCTCACATTTTTAAACTTAGTCCAGTGTTTAAAATATGAGAGAGACACATTTATGATGTCATACATTCTAAGATGATACTGATTCCCAAACTTGACACTCAGATGAAAAATCGAACCAAAATAAAGAAAAAATGAACCGAGGAAGCCAAAAACACTTAGGCAAAATTCCCCACCTTTTTTAGCCACCAAAAACAAGAGAAAAGGGTATTGTTTAAAGAGGAAACAACACCCTCATAGCCCCCTTGTGGACCCCTCATGGACCCTTTAGCAATGTACTTTCCAGCCACACGGTGAGAGAAAATGGGCGAAATAAACCTCGCTGACACCTTGTCGACCACCTCCGCAAATCCTTGACGAGAGCAACTCAATAAGCCACCGAACTAGACAAGAATCGGACGAGTCAAAGAAGAACCGGATAGTTCAATGCTGAACATACCCAAAAACTAAAAATCACAAAAATTGACCAATCCAGTTCTCTCGATTTCAGACTGGTTTCAAAACCCCTACATAATAAGGCAACTTTCTATCTAAACATATCCTGAAGATATACAAGTATGTGCATTTTGTGATTGAACCAAAACGTGTCCTAAGTTAGTGTGTGAAACTGAGTCAACAATAATCAAACTTATAAAGGACTGATAAATGCACCAAGTAAAATACAGACATCGTGTTTTGTACACAAGAATGCCAACACCAAAATCACAAGACTTACAATCTCCCCCTTTGGCTTTTTGTGGTAAAACATTCACAACTCTAATTCAGCCTCATGAATGAAGCCCAACACATAATGAAGATACCCCCAACACACCAGACTACAGTGCATAGTCTTGTTGTGCTCCATCCATGTTGATTGTCCACTCCATGCTCCAAGTCTGCATCTTCCACTAAGCTCCAAGCTCCAACTAAGCTTGAACCTTGCTGTGTTGTCTGTAATTACACCTGTATCTGCACATACGAACCAACACATACCAATGAAAAGCAAATAAGCAAACATACAGTGAGTTTATGAGCCCTACAACACAATACTCCCCCTGATATCATGCATTTGATGCACACCTCTCTCCTTAAATGTATGCATGTCAGGCAATAACAATGTTATGCATCCTACACTCTAACGACTCTCCCTAAAAAAATGGGCGAAATAAACCTCGCTGACACCTTGTCGACCACCTCCGCAAATCCTTGACGAGAGCAACTCAATAAGCCACCGAACTAGACAAGAATCGGACGAGTCAAAGAAGAACCGGATAGTTCAATGCTGAACATACCCAAAAACTAAAAATCACAAAAATTGACCAATCCAGTTCTCTCGATTTCAGACTGGTTTCAAAACCCCTACATAATAAGGCAACTTTCTATCTAAACATATCCTGAAGATATACAAGTATGTGCATTTTGTGATTGAACCAAAACGTGTCCTAAGTTAGTGTGTGAAACTGAGTCAACAATAATCAAACTTATAAAGGACTGATAAATGCACCAAGTAAAATACAGACATCGTGTTTTGTACACAAGAATGCCAACACCAAAATCACAAGACTTACAATCTCCCTCTTTGGCTTTTTGTGGTAAAACATTCACAACTCTAATTCAGCCTCATGAATGAAGCCCAACACATAATGAACATACCCCCAACACACCAGACTCCAGTGCATAGTCTTGTTGTGCTCCATCCATGTTGATTGTCCACTCCATGCTCCAAGTCTGCATCTTCCACTAAGCTCCAAGCTCCAACTAAGCTTGAACCTTGCTGTGTTGTCTGTAACTACACCTGTATCTGCACATACGAACCAACACATACCAATGAAAAGCAAATAAGCAAACATACAGTGTAGTTTAACACCTACTATTAGGTTACCACTACACAGGTAAACACATATAGGCTAAACATACTTAACAAGAAAAATAATAACAATAAACACAATTTATATGCAAAACAAAGAAGCAAACTCCCATGAACATATGCAACACTCCCTCTAAGTGTATGCACATTAAGCAATAAAGATGTAGTGCAAACTATGCTCACTTCCTATGCAGCAAACACAACCAGTTGTGCACAAAAACTTCTCCCCATTTTTTACACAAAAAGTCAAAGAAACACCCCTATATGAGGAAGAGAAGGCATACAAATATGCAAGAATCCTATACACTCATGTAGCAAAGTAGAGAAGAATTAAAGCATAGACCAATCAAAATGCAACACATGCAAACAATAATACAACTAATAGGGTAAACACATGCCACAACAACAAACATAATGCATAGACAAATAAAGAAATGTACAGACATAAAATATATTCTTAATACGATACATAGCATAGAGCCTCATGTCTATACATGCCATAGGAGGGCATAAGGGACTTCACAATGCGCATAAGACACATTGATAGGATGGGAGGTCTAGCACCAAAGGCAAATAGATGTGTTAGTAAATCTGTAAGAAGAAGTTGACCAAGAGTCCAAATATCTTCCAAGTTGACACACTCTTAGTGGCTCAACTATCTTCCCCCAACGACACTTGGGTAGATTTGATCCAACAACCTCACTCCATACTATGCACACAGACATCTTAGTTTACTAAAGGAAACATATGTTGTGAAACCTAACAACAAATGCTAGATAAACAACTACATGCAAAATACATGCAACAAAGTACTTCATAGAAAGAAATGTGGCAAACAAAAAATATGACATGTGAAATAAAAGAATGCATACTATGCACAAAACATGTCATACTAATCGTCCTATTTACACATGGTTCATACAATGATGATGTCAAGATGAGCAAACAAAGGAAGATCACAATGAGCAGCTAAGTAAAATAAGGCAACCTTCTGAAAGCGGAATAAACCGCTTATTGAAAGCTTATTTTAAGAAAGCTTATACTCTTTAAGCTTATAATCTATCTTAAGCTTAAAGCTTAAAGCTTATTGTGTTAAGTAAAGTGGTACTAATGTACACTTTCTTACTTAACAATTTGTTATTATAGTAGGCCCTACATTAGTAGGGCTAAGTAGCTTTCCTTTTAACCCATTTTTTATAAGCCAAGAACCTCCTACTAAGTAGCTTTCCTTTTAACCCATTTTTTATAAGCCAAGAACCTATAGGTCCTTAGCAAATTGAATCTTTTTCTTAAAGGTTCCTCCCAGATTTCTTGATATGAGGTGCAAAATCTCTTTTTTATGACTTCCATTGCTTGGAAAATGACCAGAGCCCTCCCTAACTGAATGAGTTTATGAGCCCTACAACACAATACTCCCCCTGATATCATGCATTTGATGCACACCTCTCTCCTTAAATGTATGCATGTCAGGCAATAACAATGTTATGCATCCTACACTCTAACGACTCTCCCTAAAAAAAATGCATCTACACACAACATATAACATACAAAATAGAAAGCAGGGAATCTTACTAAGTTACAAGGGACACAATTCACAATCTCACGAAGAACATGTTAGAAGAGAGTAAAACATACAATCACATCAAAACATACAAGTAAGTGAAAAGACAAAGGTGGCATCAAAAGAGATCATTAACACAATTTGCACACTATTGTCTCAAAGAGATCATTGGCAACACTCACATTTTGCTAGTCAAAAAAGGGAAGAAACTTGACTAACTAATGAAAAACACAAGTATAAAAACACATCAAATCAACAATACAGAAAAAAACTCGACGTATTGCTTTTATCACGAAATATGTTTTTCATAAAAATACCTTGTATATAGAATAACACACAATGTATTGCCGTTACGCAAACACATAAATATATTTTTCTCAAATCACCTCTAATCCTAATATAGAACTACACTCAATATATTGGCGATACAAAAACACTGTTTAGAAAATAATTTCTCAAACTCCACCTCTACCTCATAACCCAATACAGAACAACACTCAATGTATTGGTGATTGATGAGTGCTCAAAAAGCACTAATATTTCATGATTAATTGTGCTTAATTGTTTTAAATATAGATTTGTTATGATTGTTTATTTGATTATTTTCATAAATCTATCAATTCGGAATCACGGGTGTGTTTTAGTGTATTTCAGGTGTTTTTAGCGTCAAATGAGTCAAATAATGAAAACACGCAAAGACGGAACACTTACGGCACTCGGATCACGAGTTACGGGCTAAACGAGACAAATATGTAAGCCTTACATAACGAGCCATCACATATGTAAGGGGGTACATATGAAGAAACTGAAGTCATGCCGCGGCGGGGAGCTCTCGGGTTTTTACATTATTTTCAGAATTTGTGTTGCGCCACGGCGGAGAAAATGCATGCCGCGGCGCGCCTATTCCTATGGCAATCAGGATTTGTGTAAACCCTTACATCTATAAATACCCCCTTAGAGCCCCTCTTACAGAAGAACTCGAACTTGTACATAACTTTACACATTACAATTTTTGCGACCAAACACTACATTCAATCAACTTTGGGAGTTTCGCTACACAAAAACGAAGCAAGAGAAACCATTCTAAGGATCCAAAGAAGCCGTCGACAATCAAAGATAAAGCTTTTGGAAAAGAACGCTATCTCATCCATAAGCGGTATTTAGATCTAGGTTTTCTTTGGTGTTGTACAATTCTATTTTTCTTCTTCTTTCGTTGGAGTGTATGTTCATATTTTATTTGTCTATGAATATTAATATGAACATGTCTGGCTAGTTTTATTATGGATGTTTAGTTTGTGTTGCCATGTTTGCTAGAACTGTGTATGGTGTATGTTTTATTGATTTAATATAAATAAATTACTTTTTGATTAAGAGCATGTTTAGATATTTAATTATGAATTATCATGGGCCCATTTGATGTTCGTAGTTAGGTTGAAATATCTTAGAATTTAGTTATAGTAACGTCACCTTAACTTTATTCCGAAACACTTAATCAAAGCTTCAATTTAGTGACTTAGTCATAGCATTAATTTGATTGGCATGTTTTTCCTTGCGCGTAATTTGATTACTATTTGATTTATCCCGACCGAAGGCAGTTAATTAGTTAATCAACAAAGAGATTTACCTCGACCGCAGGCAGTCTCATAATTAAAAGGAAAGCCGATAATTTTGTTTATATAGAACGTTCATGTTATTTCACCATACCTTTTCGATGCAAGCATGGTCAACCAAGCTAAACGTCCATACATCCTCCATTGATCTTCAAATATATCTGAATTGATTGTTAAATTGCAATTTTGTTTTCGTTTAATTGCTCGTACTTAGTTCCCGTTACAAATCAAACACCTTTTTACAGTTTTACTAGCTTTAAGATTCTAGTTACTTAGAGTTTTAGTTTTACTAGAACTCTAGTTAATTAGTGTTTTATTTTTATTGGAACTCTATTTAGATTAAGAAGATAGTTATTTAAGACCACTGCAATTCCTTGAGAGATCGACCTTGGAAGTTGCTTATCACTTTACTACGAGTGATTCGTACACTTGCGAGTACACTTGCGAGTACACAATTTAACACATCAAGTGATACAAAAACATAATTTATAAAAATTATAATTTTACAAAAACTCCTCACATTACAATACGAAAAAACACTCAACGAATTGCTGATATGAAAAAACACATTCTCAAAAATCGAATTCAAAACTCAGATCTAGGAATTATTAATATGAAAAAATACTAAACATATTAATGATTCGAAGTTACAAAAATAGTTTTACAAAGCACGACTTTTTCAAAACATAGCTCAGTTTACTCAAAAAGATATTTAAAACAAAAGTCAAGGAAAGACATGCTAACTATGAATTGCAAAGACCAAAAATAGGAAACCAACACATAACATACTAGGTAACAGAAGAGCAACATAATAAAGTAGAGGACATGTAGTCTATATGACATGGCATATGAATGACAAAAATGAAGAAAGAAGAGCCTAATACTTTGATACTACATGATGTAGTCATATGGCTTGTTGCTTATGCAAAAAGAAAGACAAACAACAAACACACAATTAACACATGTGATCAGAAAGTGTGAATCCTAAGCAAAATAACACATAAGCCTAATAAAGATTATAGAGAAAATCTACATCTTATTAACAATATAGAAAAATACTCGATGTATTGTTAATACGAAGCTCCATTTTGAAAATACTTAACCCAACTCTAACTCTGCCTCGTATTTCAATACAAAAACACACTTGATGTATTGGAATAAAAAAACATTGTTAAAAATATTTATACCAAATATCCAACTAAGAGTTAACTCAACTTTGAACTGCTAATATGGAACAACACTCAATGTATTAATGACCCAAAATTTTGTAAAATATTTAGAATGCTCAAAAATATTTTTCTCCAAAAATTCAGAATTTTTTTATCACAAGTCATAACAATTAGTAGAGGATTAAACAACCAAGTATAGTAATAGATAAAACAATTAACACATTATACAAGGCAAAAAGCAGAGAATACAATATATCAACAAACATACATCACATGCTTCATAGAGTAGACATCAAGAAAGGAGTATCATACAATCAACATTTTATCCTAGAATGTTGATAAGACAAGAAAAGTGTAATCTTTTAGATGGAGGTGCACAAAATTTACAAGAAGGAACAAGAAGACAGGGATGATACAATCAACACAAGTGCAATAAACAATTTCACATAACAAACAACAATTCACTCTACTAGAGACATAGGGCACAAACATACAAAGGTGTGTGTAAGTGTATATATAGCTCTAGAATCGAAGACCTAGGCAGTTAAGCCTAAAAAAGGGTGACCCATTCTAATACCAATTGAGAGCTCCATATGTCAGAACAAATACACAAAGGTGAATTGAACTTTTGATCCATATAGGCAATCGAAACCTTGAAGGGGGTGGATACGCCAACCCACATAATCTTTTTGCAAGCTCTATATCAACTCTACCAAGTAGGCCTCAAGACGTGAAATAAGAAAATAGCAAGCGTGATAAGTAATAACAAAATGCATAAATCAACACAACAAGTTAAACAACAAGCAGATAAGAAAGAGTAATTTGTAGTAAACACACTAGTGACGGTGTGCCACAAAGGTTCCTATCTAGACTAGCAACATGCAATATAAAAGTAATAAGAATACAACATATGAATTAGGTAAACATACAATGAAATCAATAAAATATTTCCAACCACTTTAAGACCTCATATGTGGGAACATATTCGGTAAATGATGATTGTACTGTCACAACAAGTGATCATACATAACACAATATATAATGTGGTAAACCTACTTAGGCTTCAATCCTAAGTAGTAACATCCACAGGTTGTTTAAAGCAATCACTCAGCAACAAATTCACTAAATAAAATAAAATTTTAAAACAACTTGATAAGGTAAAATGCTTATACCTCTATTAGTTTGTAAAATGCTTATACCTCTATTAGTTGGGATTGCCTATGCTGCTCTCGCCAGTTGTCTACACAACTACTGTGATCCAAGTAGATCCAAGCACATTTACGAAGCTCCATCACTACGTGATGTGATCGACTACGGATGGCTCATCCAAACACTATCATGCAAAATAAATTACAACCTTGAAACATTGATGTGATAAATTTAGTACCTGCAAGTGTACGAATCACTCGTAGAAAAGTGATAAGAAACTTCTAAGGTCGGTCTCTCAAGGAATTGCAGTGGTTCTAAATAACCGTCTTCTTAATCTAAATAGAGTTCGAACAAAAATAAAACACTAATTAAATAGAGTTCTAGTGAAACTAAAACTCTAAGTAACTAGAATCCTAAACCTAGTAAAATTGTAAAAAGGTGTTTGATTTGTGACAAGAACAATTATACGAACAATTAAACGAAAACAAAATCGCAAGTTAACAATCAATTCAACTGGATTAAAAATCAATGGAGGATGTATGGACATTTAGTTTGGTTGACCATGCTTGCATCGAAAATGTATGGTGAAATAACATGAACGTTCTATATAAACAAAATTACTGGCTTTCCTTTTAATTACGAGACTGCCTTTTGGTCAGGGTAAATCTCTTTGTTGATTAACTAATTAACTGCCTTCGGTCGGGGTAAATCAAATAGCAATCAAATTATGCGTAAGGAAATACATGCCAATCAAACTAATGCTATGACTAAGTCACTAATTTGAAGCTTTGATTAAGTATTTCAGAATAAAGTTAAGGTGACGTTCCTATAACTAGATTCTCAGATTTTTCAACCTAACTACGATCTCAAATTGGTCCATGATAATTCATAATTAAATATCTAAACATGCTCTTAATCAAAAGGTAATTTATTTATGTTAAATCAATAAAATATTCACCATACACAATTCTAGCAAACATGGCAACACAAAATAAACATCCATAATAAAACTAGCCGCTCATGTTCATATTAATATTCATAGACAAATAAAATATGATCATACACTTCAACGAAAGAAGAAGAAAATATAAATCTATAACAACAAGGAAAACCTAGATCTAAATACCGCTAAATGGATGGGATGACGTTCTTCTCCAAAAGTTTTATCTTCGATTGTCGACGGCTTCCTTGGATCCTTAGAATAGTTTCTCTCGCTTCGTTTAAGTGTAGCAAAACTCCCAAAACTGATTGAATGTAGTGTTTGGTCGCAAAATTGTAATGCGTAAGAGTTGTATTCGAGTTGTTCGAGTTGTATGTAAGGGGGTATTTATAGATGTAAGGATTTACACAAATCCTGATTGCCAAAGGAATAGGCGCGCCGCGGCATACATTTTTCCCACCGCGGCGCAACACAAATTCTAAAAATAATGTCAAAACCCGAGAGCTCTCCGTCGCGGCATGACTTTTCCTCGCTGCGGCGCATGTTGCCTTCCTTTTCTTCATGTTTACCCTCTTACATATGTGATGGTTTGTTATGTAAGGCTTACATATTTGTCTCTTTTAGCCCGTAACTAGTGATCCGAGCGCTGTAAGTGTTCCGTCTTTGCGTGTTTTCTTTATTTGACTCATTTGACGCTAAAAACACCTGAAATGCACTGAAACATACCCGTGATTCCGAATGGATAGATTTATGAAATTAATTGAATAAACATCAAATAATAAATCTATTTCTAAACAATTAAGTGCAATAAACCACGAAATATTAGTGCTTTTCGAGCACTCATCACAACCCCCAGCCAGCTTCTTGCTAGTCTCTAGCAAGAGGAGCGATCTAAAGATTAAAATAAAACGAATAAACTAAACTAACTAGAATCACTTCCGTAGATTGTCACGGTTGCATTTAGCGTATGCAGCAAGCCTTTAAACCCCTAGGTGGCCCTAGTGGACGAGTTATAATCTCGTGAGGGTTTCCAGTGATGATACCTACAAACATCATAACTAACAAAACTAAATAAAGACTCTAAAATACTTGAATCAATCCATGAATATGTCTAAAAAATTGTTAACAATGAATGACATACGAAATAGTTAAAAATCACTTAAGCTCAAAAACAGTCCAAACATCAAACCCATCTTAGTAATCGAATTTTGAACAACCAATCAAACCACAAGCCCGTTAGTTACACTATCTGATCGTGTCATGCATAATATTCATAGAATACATTTTAATATCTTGTAAATGTGTAAGTAAAATATGAGTGAAAATTGCACTTACAAACTCCATAGGCTCACTTTTCAAATCCATCTCCACTAATATAGAAATCAAACTACCTAGAATCAATAGGACTTCATTAAGCTTGTAAAGTTGTGGTTAGGTGTGTGATTATGAAAGTACGGGCATGATATTTTCAATAGGATAAGAGTACTTTTTATTTCACAAACTTATTTTCAAATTTTTCCACCAAGTGTTCTTTTTCATCCTCCTATAAATTCCATATATCCCTTGAATCTTTTTGCTTAATTTTCTTGCTTTACTTTTCTTGCTTATTATTCCAAATCTTTTTTTTATAATCAAGCAAGATAAATACAACATAATTGCTCATGAAAATCAAATATTACATTGAGTACTCTCATCACTAAGGGTAGTACAACATATATATCAATGTTGAGTTCACGGGTGTCACTATGGATAAAATAATATGGGGAGGCTTGAAAAGTTCAAACGGTCCAAAGATGGCCTAAATCACTTTCTAAGTGGCATTCGATTCTATTATTTCGCCTTAATGGATTTTCAAGGAAGTTCTAGAGTTCGTTGAGACTTAAAATATATCATGAACATACACACATTACACAAACTAAAATAGTCATACTAACCATGCAAACTACCACATATACCACAAAATCCTCAAACTAGATGAATCTAACATTTATGTGTCTCCTTGCTTAGGTAGAAATTTAATTTCTTCCATATATCACCGTTATTACAATTATGTTAATATCATAGACTTCCGGATTGACTCAAGTAAACATGACACTAACCTAACAAAATTCAAGTGACAAAAGTTAAACATTTAAATTTGGTCCAATTTCATGCTCATGGAATATTTTTCCCACCCCCAACCTAATTTCTACATTGTCCTCAATGTCAAAAAGAAAAACAAAAGAAATTAAGAAAAGAAGTGAGAGAAGTTACCCCCCTTTCGTATGAGATTGTGTGCACTACACGTACGCTTTGGTTCATTATTCCTCGCTTTTCTCATGATGAAGCATTTAATGTGCAAGAAACATGTATGAAACCTCAAAGCATATGCATCACAATTCAAATCCAAATTTAAAGATTAACTAAATACAAACGAAATAAAAAAAATGTTAATTATAGTTAATAACTAATCCAAAAATAATAATAAAATAAAATAAAGGAAAAACTGAAAAAGAAAATTAAACTAAATAAAATAAAAAAAATAATAAATAATAAATAAATAAACCTCTGAAAGTTTTGAAATTGTGCGTGAAACAGAAAGTTCCTCGCTGCGGCACAAATATGCCCCGCCGCGGCGCGCACATGTTTTTGAAAATTTTTGGTTCGAGACAGAAAGTCCCTCACTGCGGCACAAATTATCCTAGCCGTGGCATGGAATTGTTTTTGAAAATTTGTATTGAAACATGAAGTACCACCCTGCGGCACAAATTTACCCCGCCGCGGCGCACACATGTTTTTTTTTTGAAAAATTTTGATATTTTGAAAATTTTTTTTTTTTTTGAAAACAAAAAAAAATATATGATAAAAATAATAAAAGAAATAGAAACAACGAAAGAAATACAATACCGAATGGGTGCCTCCCATTAAGGGCTTAGTTTAACGTCTTAGCAAGACGTGGCTTCTCTCGTTTCTATCCACCGTCATCAAAGATTTTGAAGTGTATGATATTTATTTTCCGAGCTAGTATGTCATTAAGCTTGTCCTTCCATCTCGATAATTGTTTCCTATGAAGCACAGCACACACTTTTTCGTGAAAGTGGTATGGAAAAGAATTTGGGGATGTGCAAGTCTTAGGTGCCTTGTGTGGCATGGGAGGTGAAGATAATTCCTCCTTGTTCTCCATAGAAGTTTGTAGAATTTGATATTCCTCAGCTTGACATTCTTTGAGAATTGCTTGCTCCCCATCTGTATTTTTTACACAAAGTGGTAAATCATCAAAAGTTTCAGGAAAATAAATATTTTTAAAATTTTTACCACTTTGAAGGATTATGTCATCCTTCACTTGCTCAATCTGAGTGGGCAACTCTTCTTGTTTTTGAATTTGTTCTGCTAGTTCCTCAACTTGCATTTCTATTCTTTTCATTGATGCCTCCATAGACTCCATCCTTTCACTAGTAGATTGTATGAAAGCATTCAAGGTTTCCTCTAAGGTTAGCTTCCTAGGTTGATTAGAAACTCTACTTCCTTGTATGAAACAATTCAAGCTCTCTTCCAAGGTGGCCCTAGATGGATATGGATGAAAACTTGAGCTTTGCATTTGGTATTGTGCATAAGGTGGGTTATATGGATGAAAATTTGAGCTTTGCATGTTGTATTAGGCATAAGGTGGGGTAGAGTTTGCTTCCCATGAAAAATTATGGTGATTTCCCCACTCAGGATTATAGGTACTAAAATAAGGATCATTCCAAGGTGGGTGACATCCCCCATTAAGATCAAAGTTTGAATTAGTGGATGTATAGTAATCACCTAAAAAAGTGCAAACATTATCATAATGCCCATATAAACCACAAATGCTACATACCTCCATGTCTGTCATATCATGCAGCTCTTCAAAAGGCTTTGTATTGGCTCATAGATTTCAGTATCCAGCCTAATTAGGTGCATTTTAAAATTTGTTGATGTTGTCTATGAATGGTACCTTTTAAAAACTAACAAAAACAACATAGAAATCAAAACACCACAGATTAAGCACTATATTTTTCATTTTTTTATTTTCTGATTTTTTTTTTGTATTTCTTTCGAATAAAATAAAATATATAATAAAATAAAATAAATAAACAAATAAAAATAAATCAGAAACTCTAAAAAGTTAAAAAGAAATTATTTAAAATGCCAATTTCCCGGCAACGGCGCCAAAAACTTGATGTGATAAATTTAGTACTCGCAAGTGTACGAATCACTCGTAGAAAAGTGATAAGAAACTTCCAAGGTCGGTCTCTCAAGGAATTGTAGTGGTTCTAAATAACCGTCTTCTCAATCTAAATAGAGTTCTAACAAAAATAAAACACTAATTAAATAGAATTCTAGTGAAACTAAAACTCTAAGTAACTAGAGTCCTAAACCTAGTAAAACTGTAAAAAGGTGTTTGATTTGTGACAAGAACAATTATACGAACAATTAAACGAAAACAAAATCGCAAGTTAACAATCAATTCAACTGGATTAAAAATTAATGGAGGATGTATGGACGTTTAGTTTGGTTGACCATGCTTGCATCGAAAATGTATGGTGAAATAACATGAACGTTCTATATAAACAAAATTACCGGCTTTCCTTTTAATTACGAGACTGCCTTCGATCGGGGTAAATCTCTTTGTTGATTAACTAATTAACTGCCTTCGGTTGGGGTAAATCAAATAGCAATCAAATTATGCGCAAGGAAATACATGCCAATCAAACTAATGCTATGACTAAGTCACTAATTTGAAGCTTTGATTAAGTGTTTCGAAATAAAGTTAAGGTGACGTTCCTATAACTAGATTCTCAGATTTTTCAACCTAACTACGAATCTCAAATTGGCCCATGATAATTCATAATTAAATATCTAAACATGCTCTTAATCAAAAGGTAATTTATTTATGTTAAATCAATAAAATATTCACCATACACAATTCTAGCAAACATGACAACACAAACTAAACATCCATAATGAAACTAGCCGCTCATGTTCATATTAATATTCATAGACAAATAAAATATGATCATACACTTCAACGAAAGAAGAAGAAAATATAATTCTATAACAACAAGGAAAACCTAGATCTAAATACCGCTAAATGGATGAGATGATGTTCTTCTCCAAAAGCTTTATCTTCGATTGTCGACGGCTTCCTTGGATCCTTAGAATAGTTTCTCTCGCTTCATTTAAGTGTAGCAAAACTCCCAAAACTAATTGAATATAGTGTTTGGTCGCAAAATTGTAATGCTTAAGAGTTGTTTTCGAGTTGTTCAAGTTGTATGTAAGGGGGTATTTATAGATGTAAGGGTTTACACAAATCCTGATTGCCATAGGAATAGGCGCGCCGCGGCATACATTTTCCCCGCCACGGTACAACACAAATTCTGAAAATAATGTCAAAACCTGAGAATTCCTCGCCGCGGCATGACTTTTCCTCTCCGCGACGCGTGTTGCCTTCCTTTTCTTCATGTTTACCCCCTTACATATGTGATGCCTCGTTATGTAAGGCTTACATATTTGTCTCGTTTAGACCGTAACTCATGATCCGAGCGCCGTAAGTGTTTCGTCTTTGCGTGTTTTCTTTATTTGACTCATTTGATGCTAAAAACACCTGAAATGCACTAAAACATACCTTTGATTCCGAATGGATAGATTTATGAAATTAATCAAATAAACAACAAATAATAAATCTATTTCTAAACAATTAAGTGCAATAAACCACGAAATATTAGTGCTTTTCGAGCACTCATCAAGCACCCAGTCAACACACGGCATACCAACACATAGGCTCCTTACATATGCAAAATGTTGCAACCTTGCAACACATGGTCCACACATAAAAAACTACCGTTACAAGCAACTCAAGAATTACTTAAGATATGTGACTCTTCCTAACTAGATCTACACCTCGTATAACAATACATAAATATACTAGATATATTGTTATTACGATGACTCAACTTTCATCAAATCCTTACTTAATCTCACTTTTTTACACTCATCCCAGTGCTTGAAATATTAGAAGGACTCCTTTATGATGTCATTCATCCTTAGATGATACTATTTCCCAACCCAACATTCAAATGAAAAAGTTGGACCAAAAACCAATCAGGAAAGCCCGAAAACACTTGGGAAAAGTTCTCCACCATTTTTAGCCCAAAAAAATGAGAGAGAAGGATGCTATTTAAATTGAAAATATCATCCTCGCAGACACCTCCCCAACGAGGTACCCACTAGCCACACAGCGAGAGAAAACGAGCAAACCCTCAACGAGAACAACTTAGAGAGTGATAAGTGCTCGAAAAGCACTAATATTTCGTGGTTTATTGTGCTTAATTGTTTAGAAATAGATTTATTATTTGTTGTTTATTCGATTAATTTCATAAATCCATCAATTCGGAATCACGGGTATATTTTTAGTGCATTTCGGGTGTTTTTAGCATCAAATGAGTTGAATAATGCAAACACGCAAAGATGGAACACTTACGGCGCTCGGATCACGAGTTACGGGCAAAACAAGTCAAATATGTAAGCCTTACATAACGAGTCATCACATATGTAAGGGGGTAAATATGAAGAAAGGAAAGGCAACACGCGCCGCGGCGAGGAAAATGTATGCCGCGGCGGGGAGCTCTCAGGTTTTTGACCATTATTTCCAGAATTTGTGTTGCGCCGTGGCAGGAAAAATGCATGTCGTGGCGCGCCTATTCCTAATACAATCAGGAATTGTGTAAACCCTTACATCTATAAATACCCCTTCTAGACAACAACTTATATACAACTTTTACACTCTACAATTTGGCGAACAAACAAGACATTTAATCAGGTTTAGGAGCTTTGTCACATTCAACGAAGCAAGAGAAACCATTCTAAGGATCCAAGGAAGCCGTCAATGATCGAAGATCAAGCTTTTGGAGAAGAACGTCATCCCATCCATTAGCGGTATTAAGATCTAGGTTTTCCTTGTTGTTATAGAATTCTATTTTCTTCTTCTTTCGTTGAAGTATATGATCATATTATATTTGTCTATGAATTTTAATATGAACATGAGTGGCTAATTTCATTATGGATGTTTAGTTTGTGTTGCCATGTTTGCTAGAATTGTGTATGGTGAATGTTTTATTGATTTAATATAAACAAATTACCTTTTGATTAAGAGCATGTTTAGATATTTAATTATGAATTATCATGGGCCAATTTGAGATTCATAGTTAGGTTGAAAAATCTGAGAATCTAGTTTTAGGAACGTCAGCTTAAATTTATTCCGAAACTCTTAATCGAAGCTTCAAATTAGTGACTTAGTCATAGCATTAGTTTGATTGGCATTTATTTCCCTGTGCATAATTTGATTGGTATTTGATATACCCGATTGTAGGATATTAATTAGTTAATCAACAAAGAGATTTACCCCGACCGTAGGCAGTCTCGTAATTAAAAGGAAAGTCGGTAAAATTGTTTATTAGAACGTTAATGTTATTTCACCATTACTTTTCGATGCAAGCATGGTTAACTAAACTAAACGTCCATACATCCTCCATTGATTATCAAATCTATTTGAATTGATTGCTAATTTGTGATATTGTTTTCGTTAATTGTTCGTACCATTGATCTCATTACAAAACAAAACACTTTTTACAGTTTTACTAAATTTAAGACTCTAGTTACTTAGAGTTTTAGTTTCACTAGAACTCTATTTAATTAGTGTTTTACTTTTGTTAGAACTCTATTTAGATTAAGAAAAAGGTTATTTAGAACCACTGCAATTCCTTGAGAGACCGACCTTGGAGGTTTGCTTGTCACTTTTCTACGAGTGATTCGTACACTTGCAAGTACTAAATTTATCACATCAAGTTTTTTGCGCCGTTGTTGGGGAATTGGCGTTTTAAATAATTTTCTTTTTAACTTTTTAGAGTTCTGAATTATTTTTATTTGTTATCTTTTATTTAAAAAAAAAAAAAATTAGAAAATTAAAAAAATCAAAAAATAGTGCTTTATTTTCAATTTCACTGCTACCTTGATCTTTGTTTGCTTCCTTTTATTTGTGCATGCAGGTGTAGGAGATCACTTAACAAGGAACTCTCTCCCTTCATTGACAACATTCATAGGGTCAAAGAAACTGGATAATCAAATTCAAGAGGAAGAAGTCCAACAACAATTGCAAGCAGCAATGGGTGACAACATGGCTAGGCAAATGATGAACAAAGTGTTTGCAAGACCTATCATTGGGACCACCACATCGTGCATTTGACTTACAGAGGCAGCTAGGAATTATGAGTTGAAAAATAGTCATTATTCCATGCTTCCTCCTTTTACGGTATCCCTAATGAAGATCCTTTAAATTTTATGGATGAATTATATGCAACTGTGCAAACTTTTCCACTGCAAGGACTTAGTGAAGATCAACTACGCATGAGGTGTTTTCCTTACACTCTCAAAGATAGAGCTAAGTCTTGGCTCATGACATTGGCACCCGGTTCTTTGGCCACTTGGGACGATATTTACAACAAATTTATGGGTAAGTTCTATTCCCATCAAAAAACGTCTGACCTAAGAACAAAAATTGCTATTTTTTCGCAGATAGACGGAGAACCCTTCCACGAGGCTTGGGACAGATTCAAATTACTTTTGATATAATGTCCACATCACCATTTCTCATTGCAGCTATAGAATCAGTTTTTCTATGACGAATTGACACTACAATGTCAATTCATAGTTGACGATGTTGCAGGAGGAGCTATAGGTGAGAAAATAGTGGATGAAACTTATGAATTATTCGAGATGTTGGGAGCCAATTCCCAACAAAAGAGCACTAGATGAAGAAGAGTTGGAGTCCACGAATTAGGCTCCAACAATGAAATAGCCATGCAACTTGCTAAATTGATGAAACAAGTGCAACTTCTCACTACCTCCAATATTAATCAAATGCCAAAACAGGAAGTATGTGGAGTTTGTGGTTCATATGAACATGGGGCTAACGTTTGTTCTTTTGCAGGTGATCCTTATACAGGTACTACTGAAGAGACAAATTTAATGCAAGGGTACCAACCTAGACCTAGGAATGACCCTTATTCAAATACCTACAACCCTGGATGGAGGAATCACCCTAACTTTGCTTGGAAATAAAACAATAGCCAACCATTTGTCCAAAACCAAACACAAGGCCAAAAAGTAAACCGACAATTTCCACAAAATAAACCAACCGTAGAGGAAACCCTAAATAATTTCATACACTCCTATAGTGGAAGGATGGACTCTATGAAAGCTGCAATGAAAAGAGTGGAAATGCAAGTAGGGCAGCTAGTGGAACAAATGTACAAACAAGAGACGGGAAAGTTGCCCAATCAACCCGAACAAGCCAAAGCTGTCACAGTTCTTTGGAGTGGTAAGGTCGTTACTAAAAATTTACCTGAACTTTCTAATGATTTACCTTATAGTGCAGGTAACATGGAAGATGACAACAATGCTTCTAAGGAATTGGAGGAAAGAGGTGACAAGCATGAAGAGCCTTCAAAGGCAAAAATTGGAGAGTCATCTAATCCACCTACGCTACACAAGTCATCAGAGCCATACCGACCACCGGTGCCATTTCCACACAGTTTAAAGGACAGTAAGCAAGATAAACAGTTTTATGATTTATTTAACATGCTTTCGAAAGTTAATATAAATTTGCCATTGTTAGATGTAATTAGAAACATGCCTTCTTATGCTAAATTTTTCAAAGAACTAAACACTAAGAAAAGAAGGTATGAGCTTAATGAAAGAGTAATCGTGTCTGAAATTGCTAGTGCAGTGCTTCAACGCAACTTATCCCCTAAGTTAAAAGATCCAGGTAGCTTTATCAATAATATTACTATGGGGGATAGGAAAGTAGCTAAGGCTATGCTTGATTTAGGTACTAGTATCAATTTGATGCCTTACTCTATCTTCTTGCAGCTAGGTTTGGGAGAGCTAAAACCAACAACCATGTCCCTTCAACTTGAGGACAGATCTGTTAAATATCCGAAGGGCATGGTTGAGGACTTACTTGTACAGGTAGATAATCTAATCATACCTGTTGATTTTGTGGTTTTAGACATGCAGAATAATCCATCTTTGGACAAGGAGCACACAATTCTTTTGGTTAGACCATTTATGGCTACTACCCAAACCATCATTGATGTCCAAAGTGGAAAGTTCACAATGACAGTCTTGGGAGAGACTGTGGATTTTAAGGTTTTTGATTCATCTCATTACCCTTCTATATCTGCTATTGATGAATGCTCATTTGTAGAATGTTTAGATCCTATTATTCATGATACTTTTTTGCATGCTGGATTAGATGATAAATTAGAGGTAGCACTTACAGTTTGAGAGGTAGATGACATCTTAGAGTATGAGGCTAGGGAGTACAGTTATTTATTAGACAATGCCATATCATTAGATGACACTAGTACACCCTTAGATTTATTGGATGTCCCACATGATGATGAGATTGCTCCACCTGAATTGGAACTTAAGGAACTACCTAAGCATCTTAAATATGTCTTTTTGGGAGAGATTGAGACCTACCCTATTATTATTTCATCTACACTCACCCAAAACCAAGAAGAAAAATTGATTGGAGAGCTTAGGAAGTATAAAAAGGCAATAGGATGGAGTATTGGGGACATTAGAGGCATTAGTCCAGCAATGTGTATGCATAAGATAAATTTGGAGGACAATGTCAAAACAGTTAAAGAAGCGCAAAGGAGACTAAACCCAATCATGCAAGAGGTAGTCAAGAAAGAAGTTTTGAAACTCCTAGCAGTAGGGGTAATTTATCTAATTGCTGATAGTAAATGGGTTAGTCCCGTTCATGTGGTACCTAAGAAATCTAGAATAACCATGGTTAAAAATGAGAAAGATGAATTAGTGCCCACTAAGATAATTAGGGGTTGGAGGATGTGTATTGATTTTCGGAAGCTGAATTTGTACACCAAAAAGGATCACTTCCCCCTCCCCTTCATTGATCAAATGTTAGAAAGACTAACTGGACATGATTTCTATTACTTTTTAGATGGTCTTTCAGGTTATTATCAGGTACCCATCGCTCCGAAGGATCAAGAGAAAACTACATTCACACGCCCATTCGGAACTTTTGCTTTTAGGAGAATGCCATTTGGACTATGCAATGCACCCGCCACCTTTCATAGATGTATGATGTCGATCTTTCCAAACATGGTGGAGAAATTCATCGAGGTATTTATGCATGACTTTTCAGTTTTCGGTAATTCCTTTGATGATTGCTTGCATAAATGGACTTTAGTATTAGAACAATGCATTGAATGCAATTTGACGCTTAGATGGGAGAAAAGTCATTTTATGGTCCAATAGGGGATAATGTTAGGACATGTCATATCTAGCAAAGGAATTGAAGTAGATAAGGCTAAGGTAGATTTAATTGCAAAATTGTAGCTCCTAATTGGTCTTTACCGTTCGAAATCATGTGTGATGCATCTGATCATGCTATAGGAGCTGTTTTGGGGCAAAGAGTGGATAAATGATTACATGTTATATATTATGCTAGCAAAACACTCAATGATGCCCAAATTAACTGCACCACCACTGAAAAAGAGCTATTGGCTGTTGTGTTTTCACTTGATAAATTTAGGTCTTACTTAGTAGGAATTAAAGTTACTATTCATTCGGATCATGCTGCTTTGAGATATTTATTGACTAACCGAATGCTAAGTCTAAACTCATTAGGTGGATCCTAATTTTACAAGAATTTGACCTAGAGATCAAAGACAAAAAAAGGAACTGAAAATGTAGTAGCTTATCATCTATCTAGGTTAATTACTGAATATGAACATGTTGAAAGTGAAAGTAAGGATACAATCATTGAAACCTTCCCTGATGAACAATTGTTTACAATAGGTCCAAATCCATGGTATGCTGACATTGTTAATTATCTAGCTAGTGGTATTTTGAGACCTAACATTGCTTTTCAGAAAAAGAAAAGGTTTTTTAGTGTTTGCAGGCAATACTTTTGGGATGACCCGTATTTGTTCAAGTTATGTCAAGATCAAGTCATCAGGAGGTGTGTGCCCGAAGAGGAACATGAGAGCATCTTAACCTTTTGCCATGAGCTACATTGCGGGGGCATTTTGGTGGTAAGAAAACGGCCATAAAGGTATTACAATCTGGTTTTTATTGGCCTACTTTATTCAAAGATGCTAACATGTTTTGTATGAGATGTGATAGGTGTCAAAGGATCAGCAACATAGGTAAGCGAAACGAAATACCTTTAACATTTAACCTTGTAGTAGAATTATTTGACGTGTGGAGAATTGACTTCATGGGTCCATTTCTCCCATCTTTTGGCTACACTTAGATATTAGTTGCAGTTGACTATGTTTCAAAGTGGATAGAAGCGATACCCACTGGGACTAATGACGCTAACGTTGTTGTTAAATTTTTGAAGGAAAACATTTTTAGCAGGTTTGGAACACCGAGAGCGATTATTAGTGATGAAGGCAGCCACTTTTGCAATAGACTCTTCGATGGGCTTTTGAAAAAGTACAACATTTCTCATAGACTAGCTACCCCATACCATGCCCAAACTTCGGGACAAGTGGAAGTGAGCAACTGACAGATCAAAGGGATATTATAACGCACAGTGCGCCCCTCAAGGAGGGATTGGTCAGTTAAGTTGAATGATACCTTGTGGGCATATCGTACAGCGTACAAAACTCCAATTGGTATGAGTCCCTACAGGTTAATTTTTGGTAAAGCATGTCACTTACCCTTTGAGCTAGAGCATAGGGCTTATTGGGCTATTAAGAAGCTTAACATGGACATGGAAAAAGCTAGGAAAAAATGACTACTCCAACTAAGCAAACTTGAGGAAATTCGGGACGAAGCTTACGAAAATGCCAAAATCTACAAGGAGCGTACTAAGCGCTATCACGACAAAGGGCTCCTCGGTAAGTATTTCATTCCCAGAATGAAAGTTCTATTATATAATTCATGTTTGTGTTTGTTTCCAGGAAAACTTCATTCTAGGTGGAGCGAACCGTACACAATTGCAAACATACTTCCACACGGAGTAATCGAGTTGCTAAATCCGAAAATGCAAGAACCATTTAAGGTAAACGGGCATCGTGTCAAGCCATACTTGGAAGGAGATAATTTGAAAAGCATCGAAATAATACCTCTCCTCGATGAATAAACACGAGAGCAGTCACGTCTTGCTAAGACATTAAACTAAGCCCTTAATGGGAGGCACCCATTCGGTATTGTATTTCTTTCGTTGTTTTTATTTCTTTTATTATTTTTATCGTATTTTTATTTTTAAAAGTTTTTCAAGGCAATGAGGACATTTTCAAGTTTTGGTTGGGGGTGGATGCGTTGCACGTTTTCAAATTTTCAAAAAAATCAAAATTTTTCAAAAGACATGTGTGCGCCGCGGCGGGGTAAATTTGTGCCGCAGCGTGGTACTTCCTGTTTCAAAACAAATTTTCAAAAAAAATCCATGCCGCGGCCGAGAATATTTGTGCCGTAGCGAGGGACTTTTTGTCTCGAACGAAAATTTTCAAAAACATGTGCGCGTCGCGGCGGGAAAAAGTTGTGCCGCAGCGAAAAACATTCTGTTTCACACACAATTTCAAAAATTTTAACTACGCCGAGGCGGGAAAAAATGCATGCCACAGCGCGCCTATTAAAAATTGCTAGAAAAGGCACTCGGGCAGTTTCAAACATATTTCAAAACTTTTTCCCTCACTTTCTCACATTTTCTCTCCACTCTCCTCTCAATTTCTTCCAAAATACTTGCCAAAATTTAAAATTTACTCCACCAATTCTTCAATCCAACATTGTTAACACCTTTTCATCATTCAATTTCATCAGATTTGCTCCAAAGATTAAGATTCTCTCAAATTCAAGAATTAGGGTTTCAAGCAAAAATTTGGGGGTTTTCCTTCAAGACTTCAATTGCATCCCAAAGAGGTAAAATTTGTCACATTTCTGCTTCAATTCAGTAATAATTTTCTAAAAATTGTGAAATTTTGTCTGAAATTTGGAATTAAGTGAGAATTTTGGATAAGAAGAGAGCAAATTTTTTGGGTTTTTCTAAAAATTCTGAAATTAAAGTTGTTGGTTGAATATATTTAGTTTAAGAATTGAAATGGCCACAAAAAGAAAGGCTAATGAAAGTAGTCGTTCTAAGGGAAAAGAAAAAGTGGTTGAGGATAGGAATTTTGACACCTCTCAGTTTGTTAGCCGAAAAGCGCAAGAGCGGTACGAAGGTACTGCCAAAAGAAATAAAGGATTCGTAAATGAGAGAGGAATGGAATTTGGCCAAGTGGGTGTAATGGGAATTTCTGATATAATTGAGAGATTAGGATGGAAGAAATTCGCATACGCCCTGGAGGCGGGTGTGAGTTCGCTGGTTCGGGAATTCTACGCGAATGTCCCGAAAGCGAGAGATGGAATGGTTTGGGTGAGGGGTGTTGAGGTTCCCTTTAATAGGATTGTGATCAACTCATACTATGGATTAAGGGACATTCAAAATAGTGCGTATGAAACCTACTTAACACAGGTTGATTACGACGAAGTTATTAATACCCTAACCGATAGTTACGGTGAGTGGGAATAAAAGGGGGATATGGTAAATATTTTTCAAGCCAAGCACTTAAGGACCCATTCCCGAATTTGGCAATACTTTGTCTGCTCTAGGTTAATGCCGACCCAGCATTACAGTATAGTCGATCGGGAACGGGCTATATTGCAATTTGCCATAGAGACTGAGTGCTCCATAGACATGGGAATGGTCATACAGCAGAGAGTTGTGTACTCAGCTGAGCATCACAACATTAGTTATTTCTTTCCCCAACTTATAACCGCCCTATGAGTCAAGCATGGAGTGCAATACGACACGGGCGAGGTCTTATTGCAGCAGGGTGAAACATTAATCTTCGCCTACATGCAACACCTTACAAGTGGAACTAAGGTTGGGCAAGGAAGTAGGAAAGGTGATTCTTCCAAGAACGCTTCTACAAGAGACAGATTGGTAAACCTAGAAACGAAGGTTAATAAGATGCATCAATACCAAACCCAACAACAAGCATAGCTCAGTGATCACATGAAATATCAACATAAATACCAAGGTCTTCTCCACCAAATGATTAGCTGCCAATTGACACACAGTGGAATAGACCTCACCCAATTCGAGCCACCTCCGCAATATCCAGGCCATGACTTCACTTTTAGACAACCGACGGATCAACCCGAGGAGGACAACGAGCAACCCGAAGACTTGGAGGACTGAGCCTCCTATTTGTAATTTTTCTTTGGTTTATTTTTATTTTTATTTTTATTTTCATTTTATTTTGGACTAATTTTCTTTTTATTTTATTTTATTTTATTTTATTTTCATTTATTTGGTTTGTTTAAGACTTATTAACTTTTTTTAATGTTTTCTGTTTTTCATTTGATTTAGTTATAATTTAAATTTGGATTTGAATTGTGATGCATATACTTTGAGGTTTCATACATGTTTCTTGAACACTAAATGCTTCATCATGAGAAAAGCGAGAAATAATGAACCGGAACGCATGTATAGTGCACATAATCTCATACGAAAGGGGGGTAACTTCTCTCACTTCTGTTCTTAATTTCTTTTGTTTTTCTTTTTAACATTGAGGATAATGTAGGAATTAGGTTGGGGGTGAGAAAAATATTCCATGAGCATGAAATTGACCAAATTTAATTTTTTAACTTTTGTCACTTGAATTTTGTTAGGATAGTGTCGTGTCTACTTGAGTCAATCCGGAAGTCTATGATATTAACATGATTGTAATGACGGTGATATATGAAAGAAATTAAAATTTTACCTAAGTAAAGAGGCACATAAATGTTAGATTCATCTAGTTTGAGGATTTTGTGGTTTATGTGGTAGTTTGCATGGTTAGTATGACTATTTTGGTTTGTGTAATGTATGCATGTTTATGATATATTTTAAGTCTCAACAAGCTCTATAACTCATTTGAAAACCCATTGAAGCGAAATAATAGAATCAAATGCCACTTAGAAAGTGATTTAGGCCATCTTTGGACCGTTTGGACTTTTCAAGCCTCCCCGTATTATTTTATCCATAGTACACCCTTGAACTCAACATTGACATACGTTGTACTACCCTTAGTGATAAGAGTACTCAATGTAATATTTGATTTTCATGAGCAATTATGCTGTATTTATCTTGCTTCATCACAATAAAAAAAATGATGATGATTGAAATAATAAGCAAGAAAAGTAAAGAAAGAAAACAAGAAAAAAGATCCAAGGGACATATGGAATTTATAAGAGGATGAAAAAGAACACTTGGTGGAGAAAGTTGAAAATAAGTTTGTGAAATAAAAAGTACTCTTATCCTAGTGAAGATATCATTTCCGTACTTTCATAATCACACACCTAACCACAACTTTTCAAGCTTAATGAAGTCCTATTGATTCTAGGTAGTTTGATTTCTATATTAGTGGAGATGGATTTGAAAAGTGAGCATATGGAGGTTGTAAATGCAATTTTCATTCAAATTTTATTTGCACATTTATGAGATATTCAAATGTAATCTATGAATATCATGCATGACACGATCAGATAGTGTAACTAACGGGCTTGTGGTTTGATTGGTTGTTCAACATTCGATTACTAAGATGGGTTTGATATTTGGACTATTTTTGAGCTTAAGTATTTTTAACTATTTTGTATGCCATTCATTGTTAACAATTTTTGAGACATATGCATGGATTGATTCAAGTATGTTTAGAGTCTTCACTTAGTTTTGTTAGTTACGATGTTTGCGGGTATCATCACTGGAAACCCTCACGAGACTAAAACTCGTCCACTAGGGCCACCTAGGGGTTTAAAGGCTTGTTGCATACGCTAAATACAACCGTGACAATCTACGGAAGTGATTTAGGTTAGTTTAGTTTATTCGTTTATTTTAATTTTTAGATCGCTCCTCTTGCTAGAGATTAGCAAGAAGCTGGTTGGAGGTTGTGATAAGTTCTTGAAAAGCACTAATATTTCATGATTTATTGCGCTTAATTGTTTAGAAATAGATTTATTATTTATTGTTTATTCAATTAATTTCATAAATCTATCAATTCGGAATCACAGGTATGTTTTTAGTGCATTTCAGGTGTTTTTAGCATCAAATGAGTTGAATAAAGCAAACACGCAAAGACGGAACACTTACAGTGCTCGGATCATGAGTTACGGGCAAAACAAGTCAAATATGTAAGCCTTACATAACGAGTCATCACATATGTAAGGGGGTAAATATGAAGAAAGGAAAGGCAACACGCGCCACGGCGAGGAAAATGCATGCCGTGGCGGGGAGCTCTCAGGTTTTGACTA
This sequence comes from Elaeagnus macrophylla, assembly GCA_029378325.1. NCBI lineage: Eukaryota > Viridiplantae > Streptophyta > Magnoliopsida > Rosales > Elaeagnaceae > Elaeagnus > Elaeagnus macrophylla. The sequence goes on from CM055642.1 coordinate 42,068,751, forward strand.
TTATTTCCAGAATTTGTGTTGCGCCACGACGGAAAAAATGCATGCTGTAACGCGCCTATTCCTAATGCAATCAGGAATTGTGTAAACCCTTACATCTATAAATACCCCTTCTAGACAACAACTTATATACAACTTTTACACTCTACAATTTGGCGAACAAACAAGACATTTAATCAGTTTTAGGAGCTTTGCCACATTCAACGAAGCAAGAAAAAACATTCTAAGGATCCAAGGAAGCCGTCGACTATCGAAGATTAAGCTTTTGGAGAAGAACGCCATCCCATCCATTAGCGATATTAAGATCTAGGTTTTCCTTGTTATAGAATTCTATTTTCTTCTTCTTTCGTTGAAGTGTATGATCATATTATATTTGTCTATGAATTTTAATATGAACACGAGCGGCTAATTTCATTATGGATGTTTAGTTTGTGTTGCCATGTTTGCTAAAATTGTGTATGGTGAATGTTTTATTGATTTAATATAAACAAATTACCTTTTGATTAAGAGCATGTTTATATATTTAATTATGAATTATCATGAGCCAATTGGAGATTCATAGTTAGGTTGAAAAATCTGAGAATCTAGTTTTAGGAATGTCACCTTAACTTTATTCCAAAACACTTAATCGAAGCTTCAAATTAGTGACTTAGTCATAGCATTAGTTTGATTGGCATTTATTTCCTTGTGCATAATTTGATTGCTATTTGATATACCCGATCGTAGGATGTTAATTAGTTAATCAACAAAGAGATTTACCCCGACCGTAGGCAGTCTCGTAATTAAAAGAAAAGCTGGTAAAATTGTTTATTAGAACGTTAATGTTATTTCACAGTTACTTTTCGATGCAAGCATGGTCAACCAAACTAAACGTCCATACACCCTCCATTGATTATCAAATCTATTTGAATTGATTGTTAATTTGCGATATTGTTTTTGTTAATTGTTCGTACCATTGATCTCGTTACAAAACAAAACACTTTTTATAGTTTTACTAGATTTAGGACTCTAGTTACTTAGAGTTTTAGTTTCACTAGAACTCTATTTAATTAGTGTTTTACTTTCGTTAGAACTCTATTTAGATTAAGAAAAAGGTTATTTAGAACCACTGCAATCCCTTGAGAGACTAACCTTAGAGGTTTGCTTGTCACTTTTCTACGAGTGATTCGTATACTTGCGAGTACTAAATTTATCACATCAGAAAGCCACCGAACTAAACAAGAACTAGATGGTTCAATGCCGGACCAGCCTAAAACCTTAAAACCACAAAAATTGACCGATTCACCAAAGAAACGGTCTGGTTCTTTCAGCTGCATACCAGTTCCAAAACCCCCACACAATAAGGCACCTTTTAGTCCAAACATATCCTCAAGATGTGCGAGTAAGTGCATCTTGTGATTGAACTAAAACGTGACCTAAGTGAGTGTGTGAAACTAAGCCAACAGTAATCAACCTTACAAAAGGACAAACAAATGCACCAAGTAAAATACAGATATTGTATTTTGCACACAGGAATGCTAACACCAAAACCACAAGACTTACATTAATATTTTCTTCATCTCTTTCAATAAAATTGGCTTGATGACACTTTTTAAGCTAACAAGCTTTATCTACATGCCCAAACTTTTTGCATTGTTGGCATTTGGATTTTCCCTTTAACCAACAATTAATCTTCCTTTAAGTGACTTTTTTTTTTATTGCAATTACAACATAGAGGATGACCTTCATTATTTTCTTGAATATATTTATTTTTAAAATTTTCTTTGAATTTTCTTCCACCTATTTAAAATTTTGAGATCGCATATTAACATTGGATTGGAAGGCACACTTTTTGGAGACCTCATCATGTCTACTTCAACATTTTTCATATGCTTCTAGAGAGCCCATTAGTTCATTAGCTCTCAAGGTTGCTAGATCTCTTGTTTCTTCAATAGCTCTAATTATTGGATTGTATTTTTCATTACAACTTATGAGAATTTTTTCTACAACCTTCTTTTCGAATATATTTTCTCTATAGGCTTTCAATTGATTTACTATTTCTATAATTCTTGAATAATAGTCTTTTGTGATCTCATTTTCTTCATTTTGATATTTTTAAAATCTCCTCTTAGAGATTGTAGTTTGATGCGCTGCACATACCTTTTAATTTCTTTGAAACTCCTCCAGCAATGTCCCATGCTTCTTTAAATGTAACGGCTCTCATAATTCTTGAAAATATTCCATTCGCCAAAGTTTGTAGTAGAGCGAATTGAGCTAGAGAATCTTTTTGCTCTTTCTTTTGGGTTGATGTTAACGTGGTAGTATTATTGAAGATAGTATATCCCTCATTGACTATATAGACGAAAAATCTTGAGAATGAAAATAGGTCTTCATTTTAATAGCCCAAAAGTCATAATTTTTCCCACAAAAAATTGGCATAGGGATAGTAGAGCGGGTGGTATTCTCGTTCATTAGGTTTTATGAAAAGAGTAAATGTACGCCCAATAATGAAGAAACAAAATTCTAATACCACTAATGGAATTTTGAAGACGTAAGTGTTTATTTTTATTTATAGCAGTTTGGGTATTTGGTTAAAAGGTTATTTGGTATTACTAGGTAGGAGTTTTCTTATAGATAGAAATTAGGTGGGAATTTTCTATTAGAAGTGAAGGATTTTGTATTGAACATTAGATATTTTCTTCACACCCATACAAGGACTTCATATGCCATATATATATATATATATGTAGTAATGAGAGGTCTCTTGCATTTCCACTTCTCTCCCTTAGTATTAATTACATATCTATATTTTTCTATAACTAGATCCTTCTACGCATGCAACTAGATATTGAGAGTCTTTCATGTTCCAAAAATGAAGAACCTACTATATGTGACACAATTAAATTCTGCAAGGAACTATGTTCTAGTTGGACTTGATGATGTTAAGGTCTATCAAATATCAAGGTACCCCAACTATGGAAGGACAAAGAGTATAATCCATTTATGTGATGTTAGTAGAGTCCACACGACACACGTATAAAATATTTGAAATAATGAGACTTTCGATTTATGGATTGAACAATTAGCAAATGTTGGCTATGACAAGTTAAATGTAATGATGAAGAAAGGAATGATCAAGGGTCTCCCTCAAGTTGATGTTAGAAAAGATGCAATATTTGCAGGGTGTCAGTATGGAAAGTGACAAAGTTAATAGAAGTAAGGAAGAGAGGAAACAAAAATGTAAAGAAAGAAGAAGAAGTTTAGCAAGAGTGTTTTCATTATTTCATGTATATCTGTTTGCATGCTAGCACTGCATATATATACAACACGATCACGTGAGTCTAACTAACTCAATGACTTGAGTGACATGGCATAACAGCTTTGTAACAAACTAAACAATAGCACACACACACACTAACAGCATGTAACTAACTTTTATTAGTCTAACATCCTCCCACAAGCTACAGGCCTTGGAAGAACTGTTAGCTTGGTTCTTAATTCATCAAATCTTGACCTAGCTAAGGCCTTTGTCATCACATCTGCTATCTGCTCTTGAGAGGGTGTGAATTCAACTTGAAGTGTTCCAGCCAACAATTTCTCACGAACAAAGTGGAAATCAATCTCAATATGTTTTGTTCTAGCATGAAAAACAGGATGTTTAGCAATGTATCCAGCTCCTACATTATCACAGTAGAGAACTGGAACTGCATGCAGCACCACCTTCAGTTCTGTCAAAACTTTCTGTATCCATATGAGTTCACAGACTGCATTGGATAGTGCTCGAAACTCAGCTTTAGTTGAAGAGCGAGACACAACTTTTTGCTTCCCAGAATGCCAAGAGATCAAGGAGTGACCTAGGTAAATGCAGTAACCACCAGTGGAACGACGATCATCACTGCTTGATGCCCAGTCTGCATCAGTGTATGCTGTTAAGCTCAAGCTGAGTGACTTGTGTAACATTAGACCATGATCAGTAGAACCCTTGAGATATCGAAGAAGTCTCTTTGCAGCAATCCAATGGGTTAATGTTGGCTGTTGAAGAAATTGGCATAGTTTATTTACAGAGAAGCTTATCTCAGGTCTGGTAAGGGTGCAATACTGTAATGCTCCTACCACAGTCCGAAAAATAGATGGATTGGGCAGTGGATCACCTGAAGCTTGAGAAAGTTGTTGGCTTGCAACCATAGGTGTAGAGACAGCCTTTGTTTCATTCAGCTAAACTTTATCCAAAAGATCTTTAATATACTTGGACTGACTCAAGTGCAGGCCATCAGCCGTATGAGTAACTTCAACTCCCAAGAAAAAACTCAAAACACCAAGATCCTTAAGAGAGAATACTGAATTAAGTTTAGCAACCAAATCAGCAATGAAGGATTCATTGTTTCCTGTCACAAGAATATCATCAACATATATTAATAGAACTATAAAGATGCCATTTTGATTATATATCATCATGGAAGCATCAGCATTGGAGCTAGAAAGACCCCACTGAAGTAAGCAGCCACTTAGCTTAAGATACCAAGCTCTAGGGGCTTGCTTAAGTCCATAGATAGATTTTTTTAGCTTGCAAACAAAATTGGGATGTTGAGGACTGATAAAACCCTCAGGTTGAGACATGTAGACTTCTTCCTGAATATCACCATTCAAGAAGGCTGTATTGACATCCAATTGACGAACACACCATCCCTGAGAAAGAGACAAACTGAGCACAATCCGTATTGTAGTGGGTTTGACAACTGGACTGAAAGTGTCTGTATAATCTACACCTTCTGTTTGCTGAAATCCCTTTGCCACAACTCGAGCCTTGTACTTATCGAGTGAACGATCAGCCTTTAGCTTGGTTCTAAACACCCACTTGTGACCAATTATCTTACAACCTGCAAGAGGTGTGACCAAATCCCAGGTACCATTGCTAAGGAGGGAATGATATTCACTCTGCATTGCACGATACCACTCATCTGTCTGAAGAGCCTCCTTGACTGAAGATGGTTTAGGTAAAATTGTGACAGCCATGTTAACTTTGGGTTTGTACACACCAAGCTTTGCCCTTGTGAGCATATGATGAGTGTTAGTGGGTGAAGGAGGACGATGAATTGTAGAGCTAAGAGAAGGTAAATCAACTGTGAGTTGAATACCATTGGGATTAAAAAAGACATTAGCAGAAGTATCAGGCAAAGAGGTAGATACAGTCTGATCAGCCAAGAAAGGCATCATAGTAGTAGGAGGCAATAAAGACATATCACTGCCCAAGGCAGCATCAGGAGCAGACAAAAAAGAAGATAGTGACTGAGTACTGAGTATGGGAGATGGAGTTTGATCAATACATAAATGAGCCGTTTGACCAACAGGTATATGAGATGACTGAGGAACTGGCACAGTAGGTGACTGAGCAGGTGATGGTGTAGCAGATACCCGTTGGTTTGAAATGGTAGGCACAGAAGACAAAGACTTTGAACTTACAACGGGCATATGAGGAGAGAGACTAGGCATTTGACTGGGCATTTGAGAGGAGGACTGATTAGAAGGACTAGTGTTAGAAGTGGCAGACAATGGAACAGGTGACCGTTGGCTTGAGAGGTCAACATCTAATGCAGGAAAAGCATTAAATATTTGCTTGGTAGTATTGCCTGTAGGAATAGTCACAAACATAGGTGATGGAATAGATGGAGGAGGCTGTGAAGGAGGAACAACTGGCGAAGCTTGTTGCAAAAATGGAAACACAGTCTCATTGAACCTAACATGAGGAGAAATATAAATTCGTTTGGACACTGGTTCTAAGCACCATAAACCTTTGTGTTGAGTTGCATAGCCCAGAAAAACACACGGTAATGAGCGAGGTTCCAGTTTTGTGTGAGTATAAGGTCTGAGAAAAGGAAAACACAAACAACCAAATGTTTTAAGAGGTGAGTAGTCAGGCTTAGTGTGAAACAGCAACTCATAGGGACTACATGAATTAAGTGTTACTGTGGGTAGTCGGTTAAGGAGGTATAAGGCAGTTTTGAAACTATATTCCCAGTATGTCATTGGAACTCCAGCTCTCATTAATAAAGAGAGTCCAGTCTCAACAACATGGCGATTCTTCCTCTCAACAACACCATTTTGAGAAGGAGTATAAGGACAAGACAGGCGTCTAAGATATCCATTCTGAAATAAATGACTTTCAATTGCTTGCAACTCGGTTCCATGATCACTATGTAACTGTTTTATTTTGGTTTTAAATTGTCTCTCCACCATTGCTTCAAAATGGAAAAACACTTGAGAAGCTTGTGTTTTATTCGAAAGAACATAAATCCATTAGTATCTTGAACAATCATCAACAAACAAAAGGAAGTATTTCATATTATTCACAGAGACAACAGGTGATGGTCCCCACAAGTCTACATGTACAATATCAAAAGGTTTCTCAGCCCTAACATGGACATGAGATAAAGGCAATCGGTGAGATTTTCCTAATTGACATGCAGTGCACAATTCAGGCAAATTATTTGACTTAACAGTCTTATTCATACTGGAAAGAACATTGTTTACAATGGAAGCATGAGGATGACCAAGCCGATCATGCCACAGCTCTCCACTTACCTCAACCTTGTTACACAACACCTTTGCTTTAGAATCTGCAGAATGAATTCTATATAGACCATCTTTAGTGTCCCCCTTCAAAATAGTAATCCTAGTAGGTAGATCCTTCACAAGAAAACCAGTGGGAAAGAACTCAACACAAACATTATTATCATGGCATAATTGTTTCACAGAGATCAGATTCTTTTCCAGTTGAGGAACACACAACAAATTCTTTAATTTAAGTTGCTGAGAAATACTAGGTAAAAGAACACTACCAGAATGAGTGATGGGAATAGTAGAACCATTACCTAGCATCATTGAAGCATCACCTTTGTAAGGAATTGCATCTTGAAGGACTGAAACATCAGAAGTTAATGATGTGTGGCTCCAGTGTCCATAAACCAAGTTTGAAGATCTGTTAATGCAGGTTGAGTGATTGCAGAGGTAACTAAAGCTTGAGGTGAGTTTTGAAGATCTGGCAATACACATGGAAGACTTGCGCCAATATTCTGTGGTTCCTGAGTCTGAGATAAATGAGCTTGAGGAGATGAATCCTTAGGCTTGTAAGGCATACTGTTCTTAGACTGAGAGTATCTGAAAAAGCATCTAGCAGCAGTATGTCCCAATTTTTTACAAATCTGACATTGTATGCTTTCATAACTTGAGTTCTTATTTCTGTCTTGATTAGAATACTGATTAGATGATCGTTGATTGGAGGAGAAAGGAACCTCATACTTGTTTGCATGCTTTGACTTGTTTGCAGCAGTATGAACATAATTGGCTTGAACAAGTACTGGATCAGGCATATTCATCCTTTCTCTTTGAGACTCATTCATACCCATCTTTGTGTAAAGTTCATCCAGAGACAAAATTTGTTTCTTATTAGTGATATTAGTCACCAAGGAGGTGTAATTACTATCCAAACCTCCAAGAACATAGAGCATTTGCTCTCTATTGCTCAAAGTATCACCAGTTGCCAAGAGATGATCAATGAGATCTTTGGATTTATTAATGTATTGTTCCATCGACAAAGTGCCTTTTCGAAGAGTTTGTAAACGCCATCGAAGATCCATCAATCTTGACTGTGAATCATCATTAAAGGATTTTGCAAGAGCCTTCCAGTATTCAAGAGCAGTAGACTTGCTAATCAGAAATTTCAAGAAACCAGTAGACACAGAAGAATAGATCCAATTCTTTACTGCATTATCCTGTCTATACCATAGTGAGTATGCTGTACTTTCTTCGAACACTTCTTGAATTGTAACAGCACCATCTTGATTTGTTGTTGCAATGCTTTTCTTGAGAAATCTTGAAGGTATCACAAATGAATCATCAATCAGCGAGTGTAATCCATAGACAGCAATAACTTGTCTTAGTTGTTCTTGCCATATTAAGTAATTTGTTGCATCCAGCTTAACTGAAAAATTTGGATTGATCGGGTATGTAGGTAGAACTGATGTGGTTAAAGCACTTGTATGTTGTTGCGATTGTTAAGTAGCTGATAAAGGAGCTTCAACATTTGCATCTGCAGTTTGTGTAGCGTGAACAGCGGAAGAAGATTTGGAAGCCATTGATGGCTCTGATACCATGACAAAGTTAATAGAAGTAAGGAAGAGAGGAAACAGAAATGTAAAGAAAGAAGAAGAAGTTTAGCAAGAGTGTTTTCATTATTTCATGTATATCTGTTTGCATGCTAGCACTGCATATATATACAACACGATCACGTGAGTCTAACTAACTCAATGACTTGAGTGACATGGCATAACAGCTTTGTAACAAACTAAACAATAGCACACACACACACTAACAGCATGTAACTAACTTTTATTAGTCTAACAGAAAGGCTCATAAGTTTCCATTTAAATAGTCTAAATTCAAAGCAAAATAACCGTTGGAGTTGGTGGATTTTGAAATGTTTGGACCTATCAAACAACCATCTATAGGAGAAACGCGATAAATGGTGATGGTCATTGATGACTTCTCCAGGTAAGTTTGGGTCTACTTTATGAAAGAAAAATATGAGACACTTACCAAATTTAAAAATTTCATGAGAAATTAGAAGGAGAACTTGGAAGAAAAATTATGTGCTTACTCACAGATAATGGGGGAGAATACTTTTCAAAATAATTCTTTCTCTATTTACAAGAGCATAAGATACGATGCCAGTTCACGTGTCTAAACACTCCATAACAAATTAATTAAAGAATCACCATCTAGTTGAGACGTGTAGAAGCATGATTCACGCCAAGAATGTGTCAGGAAGATTTTGGGTAAGTTCATGAGTACGACATGACATATAATTAATATACTTTTCACAACCAAAGTCAAGATTTATATCAACTTATGAAAAATTGTGGGATGTCAAACCAATAGTTAGCCACTTCAAGGTTTCAGATGTGCTTGCTATGTATTCGTGTTAGATTACTTGCTTCGTAAGTTTGATAAATAGGCAATACAATGCATATTCTTACAATATGATAGTTAAAGAAAAGGCTTGAGATGTTGTGATCCTATAACTAACATGTGTTACACTATAAGGCATGTGGTGTTTAACGAAGCTTCTTCATGGGAGACTAAATGAAAGGAAGTTTCTAAAGTCATAAGAAGCTAGAGACAAAGTTCCATAAAAAATGCAAGAGCAAATTGCAATACACCACATAAAACAATATTTGATGTTTATAGCAAAAACGAAGATGGACAAAGAGAATCGATACAAGAAACAAACAGTTCATAGCAAGACGAAACACCTCTACCATTCAATGAAGAATTAAAACCGAGTCAACTAGAGATTTGATTAGAACAACCACACCTACTTCGAAGATCACCAAGACCAAAGAAGCCAAGTCCAAAGTATACTGATACCATACAATTGAAGAACATATGAGAGAAAGTCAATGTTGAGAAGGAGTGTTAAATATCACCACTTCTTTCTCTCCATAAATCTAAACTGTTCTATTTTTAACTATTTTCCTAGAATGTTCAAAATGGTTGGGTATTAACTGGCAAGTAGTAATAAATATTGGAGTAAATAGTATATTTGTAGAAGATTGATAAAGTCAGCTAAACAACCAATTTATCTACCTACATATAGTAGAAGATAGGAATGTAATGAGTGTGTGAGGAAAGTGTGAGAAAGTTATAAAGTGAGGAGTTTGTGTGCACGCTGACTGAAGTAAGTGAGAAGAAGTTGTGAGTTGTGAAGTGTGTGACATGAGCTAACAAGGAAAAGAGTATTTTGTGTGTTGGTATTTATACATAGTGGGCAAAAGGATTTTGTGAAAATCAGTTGTGAAGCAGTGTACTAATATATTAATTCTAATACAATTAAATAAGAGTTATATAAAAGTTAGTTCTTCTTTGTCTCTCTAATTTCAACAAAACTACCATTCCCTGCCAACTTTGACTGGTTCTTCGGTTTTGTATTGTTGGGGTTTCAAAATTTTGTTACAAGTATGACTCTTTATTTTAAAAAGTTTCATTCCAATATATACCATTTATATTCACCATGAGAAAGTATGAGATTCGGCGTACAATCGTGGTATGATGATATTGACACCTTAGGATTCAAGCCTCTGTTACAAGCAGGAAAAAAAAACGAGATAATTTAATAGGCATCAAATAGACAGGAAAGAAACAACCATAATAAATTATCACAGCAGTATATAAAAGCATACAATAACAAGAAAGCAATAAACAAAGAAAATCTTTCTAATCACAATCAGATACTAATATGTTGTACATACTTGGATAGAATTTGATTGTACTAACAACACAGTGGATCATACATGCATAACAATATAACGTAGTAAACCCACATAGGTATTGTTCCTATGTTGTAATTTCCACAATAATCAATTCAATAATAAGTAAATCAACAGTTTACAACCTAAAATATATATTAATACCTCTACAAGTTGGAGCCTCACTCAACTGAGCCTAAGCTGTCCTATTCTGCTATCTCTACAACAAGTACGATCCACCAATGAATCTAGCTCTTCTCCAGAGCCCTACCACTATGTATTGTGGTACAATCACCGACGGTCAATATATTGAAAAACTTAAACTTATGACAAATCTCATGAACATGTACCTAGCATATAAATCTAAGTCTTGCTGTTTAATTCATTTAAATTAACCCACCCAAAAACTTGTTTTTCACAAAAATATTTTTCTCATATCACTGATACTAAATCTCATCAACAAATCACTACTAAGGAAACACAACGTATTAATGATCCGAAAGTTATAAAATAATTTCCTCACTGATATATCGAGTTTTCAAATTGTCAGAGTTTCTCTATGTTTTCTACTTAATCAAAAAATTATAATTACAGAGATATTTAAAGAAAATCCTTAAGCTTTAGGTTGAGTTTGACAAACACCTTATTGAATAGGCAGCGAGCCATCAGAGATACCTCGCTGAACACCCCTAGCCACCACCTCAATGAGGTAATGATGAGCTCAACAAAATAGTCATTTTTCATTTAAAAATGTCTCAAGTAATTTTTCACAAATACGCTTTAATAGTGAAAAACAAATGCAAAGAAAAACATTACTTAGCATACAAACTACATGCTTCCAAACACCTCGTGGTATGTGTATCAAGTAAACATACAAAATGTTAAGTGTTATGTGAGTGTGTGTAATACAGTATTGTCAGTAATTGACCTTACATAGATGAAGATAAAATACTAAGTAAAATAAATAGACTTCATATTCTGCACATAAAATGTCAATAAAGACGCAAAGGAAGACATACGTGTTGGAAAAATGGGTTTTTAATCCATGGTTAAATGCCATTTTGAGGCGTCATTTTGAGTGAAACTCACTTAATATAAGTGTGTAGTCATGATTGATTTGGGTTCTACTCCTTGAAGGCTTCAAAATCGTATATTTATATGCTCAAAATGATATTGGGGTGAATCAGAAATTGAGTCTCAAAGTTCACTAATTGAGCAAAAAAAATGAAGTGTTTTGTGTTTGTCCCACATGGGAAAACCAACAACACTTGCAACACCTTTTATAGAATTTTTTTTTTCTATAAGAGGTAAGCTTGTGTAGCAAAAAGGATTTCTAAGTGTGGACATGAATGTCTTCCAATTTTAATAGGCCTTACACGGTCCAGTTTTGGTATCCTTCCAACAGCCATATTTGAATGAATATAAATTGGCTCCCAGCTAAGTGAAGAAGAAGAAAAAAACATCATTCCCTTAATGTTTTCCCTACAACGAACTCTTTTCTCTTCCAGAAACATTTATAATCTATAACTAGGTTTAGTGTGATAGAGAGCGGGCATAAATCAATTCGCCAAAATAGTTTATGTTGGTGTTCATAAATTATTATTGATTATTTTATCCTGAAAGAAATTTTTTGTTTAATCTCAAACACCTGTATCATATGTAAGGGAAAAACTTTTATCTTAAGAACACCGTGTTATACGAGCTTTGATTCTCTTTTAATTTCTTATTTCTTAAGTTTTCATTGTTGCAATTTACATGTTTTATACTTTATGTAAATTTGATTCACTTTTGTAATTTATAAATTACAAGTTTTTATTTGTCCAATGATTTTTTCTAACAAATCTTAAGATAAATTTATCATTAATTTTATCCGAACAAACTGGAACTGTTTGTTATTCTTCGTTTCTTGTTTTATCCTTCGTGAGGGTACTGGTGTCATCATTCCTTTTTATTTTGCTTGCTGATTGAATTTCTTTTCATATTTTTGTTTGCATTTAACGGTGGAACACCACCTTTACTTCTCTTCCAATTCAACTAGGGAGTACTGCTTTTGTTTGATATTTGGCGGTTACTGTTTTTCAACTAAGGCTTACTCTTCTCCTAGTTTGCTTTAGGAGAAATTACTACTTAATTCTTCTAACTTCTTATTTTACTACATAAAAAAAAAAAATCTTATTTTACATAACAGATTGTTATTTTCCTCTGTTTGCTACCGGTGGGTTTATTATCAGTTTCTTTTATTATTATTATTATTATTATTATTTCTTACGTGAAGTAATTTTTTAATTAACAGCTTTGCAGCTACTTTAGTCACTTGTATTATATTCTTTTCTCTAACTTAAACTGTTGTGTATTATTTTCTAGTTTTAAAGTGTCTTAAAACATCCTTTACTCTAGACGTTTCAAACTTAATTTGTGTTGTCAGTTTTAAAATATCACCTTTTTTATTGTAATAGTCAATTTTTTAGTGTTGTTACCTTGTTTCTATAATACTGCTTATTGACACTGCTTTTATTTTTTCGGGTTTTTACTGTTGAATAATTGCTTTTAGTTACCCCTCTCCAAACAGTTTTGTAATAGTTTTGCTACAAAGAGTTTTAACTCCTACACATTTGGCTTTAGTAAAACACCCATAATACTTGTGCTTTTCTTATTCTCTAAGACTTGTAGAATTAGAGAACTGATCCTTTGCTGACTTCCACCTTTTTTTTCATGAAGACTACTTTTCTAATTGTTTTTATCTCTCAAACTAATGGTGATTTATTGCGTTAGATTACTTGTACCAATGATTTTTGGTAACTTTGGCTTTACAGTATATGATTTCACCATTTACAATTGAGGACATCTAGTTGACAACTTCATATTGACTCTTTCAGTTATAATCTTTATTATGATTATAATTGTATGCTAAATGAAATTATTATTAGTGTTCAAGAGGTGAATTTGTAATAAATTGATAACAGCTATTTATCATGTTTTTTGGGTTTGAACAATTATGTTCATATATTTTTTAGTATGCTTAGATGTTTGTTTTTACTTTCGGCTTGAGTAAAGAATATTTATATTTTGCTTAATTATCTTATTTTAATGGGTTTTGAGTTTATGTACTCAATTTTGGTCGGTATAGACAGTACTATATGGTTAATTTTTCTTACCTTTACTCTTTAATATATAATAGTTATAATATTATTTTTTCAGTGCATGTTTGATAATCTCTTTAATTACAATGAAATATATGCTATAGAGTGCCATATGTGATTAGTAAAATATATGGTTGCATCATATATTTCTAAACTAATTTTAAGTTAGACATCTCTTCAACTTTTGTGATTTATTTTATGAGCTTATATATGGTTATGCAAGGTAATATGATGGCAATTATAGCTAGTAAATTCGTACAATAATGTAATTGTTAACATGTGGATTATTAGATTGATTATGTGCTTACTAGTGTTTGCCTTTACAAACTATGTATGTATTATTGGGCAATTTAATTGATACACATAGCTTAGTAGAAAATGTTTAACTACCTTACATGTTATATATGTTTTATATGGTTTATTTGAATTAACACTAACAATTTGTTTATTTGCATTCTTGACAATGATATTTGGATTAATTTTTATTTACATGTGAAGGTTTGTACGTGCATTGTTTACCTTTATGTAGATAACTCATATGGTTTTATTGAGTTTATGTTACAGTGAAACGATCGATTTAAGATTATGTGTTTCATAATTTGGTCATTTGTGAATGTGAAATAATCTTTGTCCAAATTAAATTTATGAATTGAATTTTAGTATCAAGATAATGAAAATTTGCTCTTAAAATAATTTGTATTTTACAAATTATAAAATTTCGTAATCGCAAATAGCCTAATTAATGTCTCCCTACATAATTGATTTCAGATATTCATGTGAGTACATATATGATCTTATTATATAGTTTCACGTGTTAAAATCACTGTTGTTATGCTGTTGATTAGATAAATTATTATTTTTTAATTGCAACTTATATTAATAAATATTTGTTACTAATTGCATATTGCTATTATTTCTAATGAGGTCATTATATAATGGAGGCATTAGATTATGACATGTTTGTCTTTGAGCTATTGATTTTCTTTGGTTGTGCTAGAGTAATGATATTAGTTGTGTACCATTGAAATCGATTTTTACAGTTCTTGTTGTAGTTATTGAAATTTCATATTAAAAATGGTGGATACTCATTAACCAAGTTTGGCATTAAGATGTCAAAAGTTTCAGAAACTCATTTTCTGAAAGAATTCGCAATTGATGAATTGTATAAATTCATAATTAATGAATTTTGGTATTTCATAATTGAAGTATTACTTAATTTCATTTCATGGAATAGGTGTATTTGTATTTGTGAAATATGAAATTCTACATCTGGCAAAATTGCTAGTTTTGTAGTTTACGAAATAAGTAGATTTTGCTAATTTTTCGAAAGAATTGATTTTCGAAATTACAAAATAGTGAATTTCGTTTTCAAAAATTGGTGAATTTTGTTTTCACATAAATGTAAATTTTGTAATTGTGAAATAAAGAATTATAAATTCATAAATTTTGAATTACTTAATTTCGTAATCTATGAATTACTGAAATTTTGTATATGTTAAATACGAATTAAAACTTGGTTTCAGGAAAGTTAATTTTTTCATTATTGGAAAAAATTAATTTGAAATATTGCATTATTAATTGTAGAAGTTTTGAATTATTTTCAAATTCTAAAATTAATTTTGCTTTTTTTCTAAAACTTTTGCATCTAAAAAATTTATGATTTGTTTATGAGATGGCATCGAATTTAGTAACTAGAACAATTAAGAATAGAGATCTAATTATGAGGCAAATAATTGTCTTTATAAGGTCAATTTGAGGTATGTGAACAAACTATGTGGTTTCAACATAATCTGTTGTGAATCATAATATGAAACCTGGAAAAGTTTAGTAGGTTTCAATAGGTGACATCAAAAGATATGTTCTATCTAATCACCTTGAATCTTGCGAGATTCTAATCAATGATGGTTGTATTATCTTGTGTTTATACATTGATAACAATCTCACTGTGGGTAGTGTTGACCAAATCTACCAAGAAAATGTTGATTCTAAAGTATAAGAGATATGAGACTAGCTGATGTAATATTGGGATAGAGATATCAAGGATATCTAATGGTCTCATTCTAGTATGTGTTATTATGGTGACAAAATACTTGAGAAATTCAACAATAGTGATTCTAAAATTGTCATAATACATGTAGATGTTAATCTACACCTATTAAAGAATAAAGGTGAGAATGTTTCTCAACTAGATTATTCTAGAATGATAGAAAGTCTTATGTACTTAATAAGTTGTACAAGACTAAATATAGCTTACATTGTAAGTAAACTAAATAAATATACCATAAGTCAATGATTTGATCAATGGAAATGTATTATAAGACTACTTAAATACTTAAGAGAAATATGTAGCTATGGAATACACTACACAAGATAACCAATTGTATTAGAAGGATACAATGATGCAAATCGAATATTTGAAATCAAAGACTCTAAGTCTAAACGGTGGATACATGTTCACAATAGGTAGTGCAACTGTATCATAGAAGTCCTCTAAAATAACATGCATAACTAGATCCAAGATGAAATTTGAATTCATCGTTTTGGATAAATGTGGCAAAGAGGCTGAATGGCTACAAATTTCTTAGAGGATGTTCCTAAATGAGCGAAGCTTGTGCTTGCAATTTGTATACATTATGATTTGCTATTGGCAAGAGCAAAATGTATATGGTTAGTCTTGATATATAGGTCATAGACATAATACCATTAGATAATTACTCTCAAACTGGAGTTTGAGGATAACATAGTGGATCGATTTGTTAACCAAAAGATTAAAAAGAAAGTTGAGACATCATCGAAGGAAATGAGACTGAAAGCTAATGAATGAATAAGGCTTTGCAAAGGAAACTCAACCTAGTTTACTAGAGATCCTAAGATCTAGGTTCAAAGGGATAACCTTGTTATAAAGACTTAGTGAGATCAATATGGGAGTTTTACTTTGAGTCCATTCCTGTGATGAAAACAGTGATACCCATAAGTAAATGTTAAGCTAATGCTTTTAATGATTCTTACGAAGAGAATACCAAAAGGAGTACAACAGGTTATTCTTTGCAGATTACTCTTATAGATAAGAAATCACTTATGTGAGAGAGAAGTGGGGTCACTTTGAAAGCGAATTGTTGGCTGGGCTCAATTCTTGAGAAACTCTCACAGAACCAAGTGTATGTTCATGGCCAAAATAAACATAATAGTGAGAACTGGATTCTATCAGAAATGGTTCTTGTGTGAAGTATGTCATCGTTTACATAAATGGCAAAATAATTCAAGGACAATGCGTCTATTGTCAACCAGTAAAATAAACATATTTTCACAAGGGAAGGTTCACAGGGTAACACCTACATATCCTATGTAGGTCTCAGAACGTTGAACTCTATCATCGCATGTCAAATTGATTTGAGTCAGTTTTTTTTTTTGAAAAAATCCTTCAATTTTCATTCAAGTGGGAGATTGTTGAAAATTTTGGTTTTTAACCCATGGTTAGATTCCATTTTGAGGAGTGATTTTGAGTGGAACCCACTTGATAGAAGTGTGTGGTCATGATTGATTTGGATTCTCCTTCATGAAAGCTTTAAAATCATATATTTATATGCTCAAAATGATATTAGGGTGAATGAGAAATTGAGTCTCAAAATTCACTCTTTGAGAAGGAAAAATGTAGTATTTTGTGTTTGTCCTACATGGAAAAACCAATAGCAATTGGAATGCTCTATATAGCATTTGTTTTCCTATTAGATGTAAGCTTGTGTAGCAAAAAGGATCTCTAAGTGTGGAAATGAATGTCGTCCAATTTCATTGGGCCTTGCACGGTCCAGTTTTAGTACACGTAATTTTTATTTTCCTTCTTAGAATAAAAAAATTAACAACTTAAATAACTTGTGATAGTTGTAGAGTTATGACAGCTGTTACAAATGAATTAATTTTAGCAGTTTCATGAAAATTAATTGCAACAGTTTTATTTTAGTTTTCAACAGCCATATTTGAATGAATATAAATTGACTCTAAGATGAGGGAAAGAAGAAGAAAAAAAACCATTCCCTCAATATTTTCCCTGTAACGAACTCCTTTCTCTTTTAGAAACATTTGTAATCTAGAGCTAGGTTCAATGTGATAGAGAGTGGGCACAAATCATTTCGTCAGAATAGTTTATGTTGGTGTTCATAAACTATTATTAATAGTTGTATCCTGAGAGATACTTTTTCCTTAATCTCAAACACCCATATGCGAGGGAAAAAATTTATTTTAAGGACACCGTATTACTCAAGTCTCGATCCTCTTTTAATTTCTTATTTCTTAAGTTTTCATTGTAATTTACATGTTTTATACTTAATGCAAATTTAATTCATTTTTTGTAATTAATAAATTACAAGTTCTTATTTGTTCAATAATTTTTTCTAACAGTACATACCATTTGAAAGGTAAGAAAAAAGAAAAGTATTATACTGCCACCGTTTATAATAGTTATATTACAAAAAATATACAAATACAAGAAGAGGAATTTAATTTTAATAGTACAAAAGGTAAATACTTTATATAGATATAATTTTAAAGGGTTATGGACATAAGTGCCACATTTTTCAGGGTTTTTGTCTTAAATGGCCATATTCCTTAACATAGTTTAAAAAAGGCCCAAGTTGTGTTAAAGTTTAAAAAGAGGCTTTTTTTTAACTGCCCACCTGATAGGGGTGTTTTAGCCGGTATTTTTATATAAAAAATAGTGCTTTTAAACAATTGGAAGAACTCGAACAGTTCCCACGTTAGCACGAAACACTCTACACTCTCCCACTAAGTAACTTGAGGAAGATGACACACTCCCATTATCTACACGAAACTTCTCCATTTTTTAGCTATGCATTTATCAGTAAGTTCTTTCAATAAATGTCTTCTCCGTCACTTAGTTTCATTTAGTATATGGTTTTTGTGATGGTTGGAGCTTAGGGTATGGTCCATGTTGAAACTCAACGAAAATCCCTTCTTCTTCTTTTATGGGTTTTTGTGAAATGTTGTTTGAAGGTATTCGACTTTTGTAAAATGTTGTTTTTTTTATATTGGGGTTTTAATTATGTTTGACATACACAATACACATTGATATAGATAATCTGATTTCTAGTATATCGTTTGTTATTCATGAATAATAATATGAGCATTGAACATACTTTTCATTGTGTCACCATGCTAGGTATATTTTGGTCTATTTTGGTATATCTCGATATATTTCTGTTAGTTTTTCTCAGATTTCACTAATTTCTATCAAATTTCAGTTTATGCAAGTTCAATTTAATAAATTTTAGTCTTGTTTTGTAAATATATTGTATTGTATATATTCTTGTTTTTTTGTGTGTTAAAATCTGTGCATAGGTATATCTGAGTATATCTTGGTATATCTCGGTATATCTTGGTATATATATCTCGGTATATCTCAGTATATCTTGGTATATCTCGGTATATCTTGATATATATATCTCGATATATCTTGATATATCTCGATATATATATCTCGTTATATCTCGGTATATATATCTCGGTATATATCGGTATATCTTGGTATATCTCGATATATTTTGGTCTATTTCTGTCAGTTTTCCTCATATTTCACTAAAATTGAAGTATATTTATGTTGCTTTAATTTGATATTTTTTGCAATATTGACTTGTATTTATGTTATTTTGAACAAATTGTTCACAAGTATTAATTATTTTGATTTTTTTTACATGTTATATATGCAGGATATGGCAGACAAAGCAACCTTTAGTCCTTCTGTCTCCCCCTCTGAATATTATGTTGGTAAAATAACCAACATTTCACGACTTCAAAATTTTAGGACATTGAAGACGACCCTAGAAGGATTTGGGTTACTTGAGAGGTTTGAGGAGTTATGTTTTGGTTTCATTACAAGAATGAACCATATAGAATTCACAGCTGGGTTGTTGCATCACATCTTACTGATGCAAGATAAAGATCAATCAGGGAAAGAGTTGTGAATAATTGTGAATGGCACACCCCACAAATTTGGATATGAAGAATTTAGTCTAATTACTAGTTTGATGTTTAGCAGTGAGGAAGAATGTACACCGTGAACTGGTCAGTTACGAAAAACATACTTCAAGACCGACAAGCCAATAAAGAAGGTCGAGCTGGAGAAGGTATTAGTAAGCCTTCCTATGTCCACCGAGCCTGACGATGTTTTGAGGTTAGCCCTCATTTATACTTTGGAAATAATTCTTTTGGCCGATAATAATCTAAGGGTCATTAATGATGATTACTTAAAGGTGGTTGAAGACTTCCACAAATTTAATACCTTCCCATGGGGTAAGATAGCTTATGACTTTACTGTAAGAAGATTGAAAAGTGCTATTATGCATAAGGTTGATAGAAAACCTAGAGTTGACCTCGACAGTGATGTTTCCCATGTTGGGGGGTTCGCGTGTGAAGAAGGACAAAAACACGCAACCACTTACAGTGTCTACGGTTTTTGTTGGGCACTGCAAGTTTGGGCCTATGAGGCAATACAGGTGGGTGTAACTGATTTAGCCATCAATACATCCCCTAATGCAATGCCTAGGATACTACATTAGGAGAACCTAACAAAGGGACAACATTTGAAGTTCTGGGACTTGAACCATAAAATCTTCCAACGTTCTGATATAAGTTTGTTGTATTTATATGTTGCTATTAATGACTGTTTGATTTTTGAATGTACTTAACTAATTTTAAATGTTTTGTGAGATATTGCACAGTTTTATATGCTAAAGAAACTCACTCCTAATGAAAAGAAGAGACAGAGTCCTTACTACATTTCGGCACAAACATATGCGAGCAAAGTACGTATGGGTGTGCCTGAATGTGCCCAACGTCGGTGAAATGGATGATGAATTGCCTTTGGAAGATGATGAACATCATCATCCATCTGGTCACATGAATGATAAGAGTGACCATAACCCGGAAGTCCAAAAGGATGAAGATTCAGCTCATTCATCAACTTCCATTATAGAGGTAATATACTATGGCACGTATAATTCTTAATTAAAATGTACTTAATTGTTGCAACCTAACGTACTTTTTTTTATCGTATTTTAGGTGTTGCAAGAGCTGAGAGATTTGATAAAGGAGGTAATAACAATAAAAGAGAACCAAATGTGGATTAAGGATGCTTTGAAGAAGTTGTTAAGATCTCAAAAAACAACTTCAACAGGGGACCAATCAAGGAAACCTTCAGTGAAACCGTCCAGGGTCAAAAGTGCCACATATTTTGACCGACGTAAGGTTCAACATGAACAATTATCTATGGACGAAGAAGTAGTGATGCCCATGGATGAAGAGCCAGTAGTGGCAAGTTATATAAGCAAAGAAATGATTGTGTTTACAGGAAAAATTGGTGAGGAAACTACCATGCCTCACCAAAAAAGGACGAAACATTCTTGGGTGTCAGTGAAGAATGTCCCAATGAGGTTAACCTTAAAAATAGCCAGCTGATGTCTCCCAAGTAGAGGAAAACTTGACAAATGTGGAGTTGTCTACTCTGGAAGAGATTTTGGAGGTTGCCCCAATTATCAGTGTTCCATCGTCAATGCGATTAGGATCGCTAGCATCCAAGGGCGTTAGATCCACTGAAACGTCCGATCCATTTGGTACAACATATAGTCGTAGGAAACGAAAGCTTGGTCCCTCCCTGAAATCTCCATACGTGTATCCCAAGAAGAAATCTGGTATATCAATTCGGCCTGAACAATCAGATGAAGAACATCTACTAAGCCTTTATGACCCGATGAGAAGCTTCGATGAAGCTAGATATAGATTCTTCTTGGAGTGGCTATACAAGAATTTCTCCAACAACCAATATGTATATCCTATTATATATACTTACATTTTATTCATTTTTTGTTTATTTGTTTTTATATTAATAGCGTTACTTATTCATTTAATTGTTATTGCCAAAATTTAGGGAAAATATTAATGTTGGTTGCCCAAGTAAGGGTATGGCTAATTTTTCCTGGTTTCATCGTATATTGAAACCCCAATCATCCTTACTCAACGAAGTAAGTGTTTTTAGTATATACCATTTCTTGTATACGAATGAACTTATTTTGGTGTATACTTTGTTATTAATCATTTAATATTGTTATAAACTAACAACTAAATGATATATGTTGGTAATGACTTGATGTAAACTAAAATTATGCAGCACATAGATTGTGGACTATGGTTGTTGAGGAAGAAAGAGGAAATTCACCCGTAATTGTTCCCTATGAATAATTGGACAACATTAGACTCAACGTTCTTGGTAAGAACCAACCTTCGTACAAACGTTTTATCGTAATTTATGACAATATGTTGTATGTCATATTTCTTATGTATATTTAACTATTTGCATTATTTGTTATCAAAATGTAGGCATACGTTGAGTCAAGTGCAGGTGAATGGAAGAAAGTTAAAAAGAACGAGCAATTCCAATTTTAGAATGCAAAAAAAAAAAGTGGTTGGATGTCACAGGTGAAATATATTAACAATACTTTAGGTATATCTCACATATATTAATAATTGTATTATTAATCATAGAACATTTTAATGTTTTGAAACAGTTGTACGGCCAGATTTTGGTAAGCTATGGACTCGTGTGGATAACATATATGGAGTCTTATTAGAGAATGGTCATTGGATCGCATTTGGATTTGATATTAGACAACAACATATTGATGTCTATGATTCACTTCCAAAACACATAAGGGATGGAACTCTTAATAAAAGGTTGCAAAACTTATGTGTAATGATCCCAAGCTTAATTAAAAGCTTGGAGTTATTTGAATATGAAATCAAAGACCGGTGGCCCATTTATCGTAATGCGATACCTGTTCCACAATAGGTTGAAGTTTAAGTATATTTAATTATTTTAGTAACATCTAATCATCATTGATATAGTTAATTATGATTCTTAGTATATGAACAACATATTTTTTTTCTTATATGTATTACAAGGGAGATTATGGCATTTACGCTCTGAAGTTCATCGAGTACATGGTAAATGACAAGGCCCTGATTGACATCAAAGATGAGGCAGTTGGATTCTTTAGGAAGAAACTTTGTTGTGAACTATTCTTTGCTAACGATGATTACATTATTGTATAAGTGTAGTGGCATGTTTATTTGTAATTTTAAATACATTTCCCAAACTTTGATTTGTTTTGTTGTGTGTATTGTATATCGGTATATTTGGTATATCTCAAATTTAGCTTGGTTTGTTAAAGAGAGAACTATTAATTTAAAGGTATAATTTGATTCTTCCTGAGTTGTATCGGTGTGAACTATATTTCAGCACATAAAGAATGGAATTTCTGTCAGTTGTTGTGTAAGGGGTATGCAGGGTGATGGTTATTTTTATATTTTTTGTATATTTCAGCATAATATGTGAAATGTACCAAAATATACGCTTATAGATTGAAAAGAACATTTGTGTATATCTTGGTATATCTGAGTATATCTTTTGTATATCGCGGTATATCTGGGTATATCTCGGTGTATCTTGATATATTTAGGTATATTTTGGTATATCTGGATATATCTGAGTATATTTGGGTATATCTTGGTATATCTCAGTATATCGCGGTATATCTCTGTATATCTAGGTCTATCTCAGTAGGTAGTTAGTATATCACAATATATCTTGGTATATCTCAGTATATCTTGATATATCTTGGTATATCTCGGTATATATATCTCGGTATATCTTGGTATATTTCGATATATTTAGGTATATTTGGCTATATCTGGATATATCTTGGTCTATTTCAGCATATCTCGGTTTATTTCGATATATTTGGGTATTATTTTAAAATAAGAATTCTTCTAGCAATAAGTATATTTTACAAAACATACATGATTGATACATATAACTGGTTAAATAAAGTTGATTATCGTGGTTTTCATTGAATTAATACAAAAGTCTGATACAGAAAATATAACACTTCAAATGATAATAAATTATGCAGCACATAAAAATGTTTATGAATGAGAAGATAGGGAAGGTTCTACAATCATCTGACGGAACACATTACAAGTCCTCATGTTATGACCACTATTTCCACACCCACTGCATAACATGACCTTCTTTATTACTTCCCCACGTGAATGTATGCGTCGCTTTTGTGGTCTGCCACATTTTTTCTTCGTGTTGGGAGGAAGTTCAACTAGATCTATGATCTCTGGTGGAATGTCCCACTCACCATTGTCAGTTGCTGAAAAGATGGACTCAGCATATGCAATAATATAACAATTTATTGTGTATAATTGGTCAACAAAGGAATGGACATCAACATTTTGAAAATGGGCGGTTGCAATGGCATGACAACAGGGGATTTTGTGAACATCAAACTCCCTACAACTACAACTTCTGTTCAATAGATCAACATCGTCACTAGTGTCACCATGTAAAACCTAATTTCATATAAATGAACTTGTTATATTATGTATAATGGATGATAACCTATATTACACATTTATTTAAAATGAAAATAGATAAACATTTATTAACAATAAAGTGTTGTGCAAATCCCATACCTGGAAAACATGTGCATTAATTCTGAATACCTTGTACCTTAAGGACTTATTGTGATTTGCACACATAATTGATTCAACCTCATCGGTAAGCAATCGAGTTCCCCATCTCATCCCAACCTCCCTACGTTCCACAAACCAATGCCGTATTTTGCTACGGTAATACTCAGCAAGCATGGTTATGGGCAACTCATGAGCAAATTTTATGACATTATTAAATGATTCTGAACCATTTAGGGTCATTATCCCGTATCTATTTCCTGGGAAATGATATCTTGACTACTTCTCTTTACCTACTTCCAAGAAGTACTTCTCTATCAAAGGATCGATCTGTCTCAAATCCCCCATGTACTTGTCAAATTCACGCTTTGTATGCCCTTGAGCAACATCTGAACAAAGGTGTAATATCAGGATTCTTAAATTTTTGGTTTAAATTCATCTCCATGTGAAATGCACAATAACCATGCAAAGCATTGGGGAATACTTTCGGAATAGATTGAATAATACTTTGGTGTCTATCTAAAACAATAACAAGGTCCTCAATGTGCCCAACTATGTGTGATAGTTTTAACAAAAACCATTCTTAGGCTTCATTATTCTCAGAATCTCCAACCCTAATGACCATTGAATAAATGTTGTTATTTCCATCATAAGCATTTTCTAAGAAGCTACGAATAATGTCCCAACATACCTACCTAATAGCAATGCACCATGAACTGTAATTACATGTCTTATACAAGATAAAATCCTCTAATACATGGACCTAGTGCCATAAAAAAATATTTAAATCATCTGGACTGGTCAACTTCAATATGTGTGACGCTCCCAGGATTTCTTTCCTTCAAAACATGACAGTAGGAAGGAAGCTTCAGGAAAGAATCATCTTCACTGCCCCGTAGCAACCTAAGAGCCTTCTCTTTAGACCTATATGTTGTGGTGTAACTAATCTCAATCCCAAACTCATTCTAATAATCATCAATAATATCTTTGGGTTTATAAATTCTTCCGGGTCACACCAACTTCATTTTTATGGCATTTCCTATCACTTTTAAGGTCGCAGTCCTATTCTTCCTCATGTAATTATTAGGATTACAAGTATGTCTTGATTCAAACTCTTTTACCTTGAACCTATCTGAGCCAATGATCTTATTACATCTAATCACCCAAGTACAACTAGATTGAATGCAACATATCATGACACGGTCTTTCTTACTTGTCAGTGTCCTCGTCTCAAATCTGTTTCTTATGGCATGAATTCTGACATGTGTGGTGAAATCTATCTTACTGTCAAACACTTGATCAACTTTCAAATCAAGCTCTACATGTGCCACAGACGAGGAAACATCACCATTTGAAATAATCTCGGTGGGTGTACTTGGTGGACCAAAACGTAATTCATTATTGCCCCCAAATACAATTCTTCCTTCAAATTGGGATAAACCATTTACAGATTGATCGCCTACAATCAGCCTTTCTGGATCAACTAGTGTCCTTTCATTATCAATTGCATATATTGTTGGCATTGAGGTCATGTCATGACCAACATTTTCGTTAACAAGACCACCTTGTAATTCATACTCTCTAATCATATGAAGATGTTGATCATCACCCATCTGCCTAATCATATGAAGATGTCGATCATCACCCATCTGCCTAAGATCTGAATAGTGATCTACATCATCACCAATACTATCAAGTACATTATTGCAATTTCTATTGGGATTTTGAGATCCTTCATGTGTATGAGTATCACTCAAGTAATTTACTGGATGACCTCCAGCATTAAGAAGTTGTTCATGGAAAATAGAATAACTTGTACCTACAGATCTTATCTCATTTTTTGTGACATATACAACAGCCTTGCTTTGATTATCTTCAATATGAAGGTTAAAAAACTCATCCAAATCTTCATCATCACCAATTAAAATAGTAGGTAATGTCAAATCATTCTTATAGAAGTATCTCACTGAAAGTTTATACTTGAACTTATCAAGCTTTAACTTCATAAACAACTTTTCTTTAAGTTTATTATACTTAAATCCCTTTCTTGTCCTTATCACCGAACCTTCACTTCCTCGATATACTTCTTTATCATCTTTCTTCAACCACTTACCATTATGAATGATTATAATACTAAGGTCATCCATTCATTAAAATGTTTCAAAATAATTAAGCAGTATTAATTAAAAAATACCTAAAATTTAATTGATATAAGAAGTAATATACAAAATATTGAATAACTATATCAGTATATAACATATATACGAAATTAAATGCTGAATAGACGAAAATATACCAAGATATACTGAGATATACCAAGATATATGATGTATAAATTATAGTACTCGCAAGTGTACAAACCACTTGTAGAAAGCGATAAGCAAACCTTCGAGGTCGATCTCTCAAGGAATTGCAATGGTTTTAAACAATCTTTTTCTTAATCTAGTTAGAGTCCTAAAGCAACTAAAACACTAACTAAATAGAATTCTAGTAGCACTAAAACTCTAGATAATTAGAATCCTAAATCTAATAAAACTGTAAATGAAGTTTGATTTGTGAGCAAGATCAATGGTGTTGAACAAACAATTATGCAAATTCTGAATTAACTCAAAAAGGTTTTCAAATATCAATAGAGGATGTATGGACGTTTAGTTTGGTTGGCCATGCTTGCATCGAAAAGTTATAGTGAATTAACAAGAACGTTCTAATAAATAAATATTCCCGGCTTTCCTTTTAATTACAAAAATTCCTATGATCGAGTAATTCTCTTTGTTGATTAACTAAACAATATTCTATGATCGGGTATATTAAATAGCAACCAAATTATGCACAAGAAAAATATACCAATCAAACCAATACCATGGCTGGGTTCATTAATTTGAAGCTTTGATTAAGTTTTTCAAAGTAAAGTTAAGATAACGTTCCTAAAACCAAACTCTAACATTTTTCAACCTAACTATAAATCTCAAATTGGCCCATGAAAATTCACAATTAAATATCTAAACATGCTCTTAATCAAAAGGTAATTTCATTTATTTCAAAGCAATAAAAATATTCACCACAACAATTCTAGCAAACATGGCAACACAAGCTAAACATCCATAATGAAATTAGCCACTCATGTTCATATTAATATTGATAGACAAATTTAATTTGAACATACACTCAAAGAAGTAAGAAGAAGAAAAGGAAATTCTATAATAAAAAGAAACCCTAGATCTAAATACCGCAATTGGATTGGATGACGTTCTTCTCCAAAGGCTTGATCTTCGATCTTCAATGGCTTCTTGGATCCTTAGAATTAATTCTCTTGCTTCTTTGAGTGTGAAAAAACTCCTAAAATCTAGTTGAGTCTTTTGTTGGTTCGTAAAAATTGAAGTGTTGTAAAAGGGACTCTTAAAGGGGTATTTATAAGTGTAAGGGTTACATAGAATCCTAATTGTTTCAGAAATAGGTGCGTCGTGGCACAACAATGTCCCCATCGTAGCACAACAACAAATCTAAAACAATGGTTAAAACTTGAGAGCTGCTCGTCGCGGCACACATATTCCTCACTGCGGCGTGCATTATTTTCTGATTCTTCACATATACCCCTTACATATGTGCTGGCTCATTATGTACGACTTACAATAATTTGACTCGTGTTGCCCCAAAATTGTGATCCGAGTGCTGTAAGTGTTCCGTCTTTGCGTGTTTACATTATTTAACTCATTTGACGCTAAAAATACCTGAAACACACTAAAACACCTGTGATTTCGAATTAATAGACTTATGAAAATAATCAAATAAACAAGATATAACAAATCTATTTTTAACAATTAAGCACAATAAATCCCGAAATGTTAGTACTTTTCTAGCACTTATCACAACTCTCAACCAGCTTCATGCTAGTCTCTAGCAAGTGGAGCGATCTAAAAACTAAAATAAAAACAAATGAAATAAACTATACTAACCTAAATCACTTCCATAGCTTGTCATGGTTACATTTAGCATATGCAACAAGCCTTTAAACCACTAGGTGGCCACAGTGGACGAGTTATAGTCTCATGAGGGTTTCCAGTAATGATACCCACAAACATCGTACGACTCTTAAAACTATTAAAGACTCTAAACATACTCGAATCAATTCATGCATATGTCTCAAAAATTGTTAATGACGAATGGTATACGAAATAATTAAAAATCACTTAAGCTCAAAAACAGTCCAAATATCAAACCCATTTTCGTAATCAGCTTTTGAACAAACAATCAAACCACAAGCCCGTTAGTTACACTATCGGATTGTGCCATGCATGATATTTATAAATTACATTTTAGATCTCGAATTTGTGCAAGTAAAATATGAGTGAGAATTACACTTACAAACTCCATAGGCTTACTTTTCAAATCCATCTCCACAAATTAATAGGACTTTATTAAGCTCGTAAAGTTGTGTTAAGGTATGTGGTTATGAAAATATGGAAAAATTCTTCTCAATAGGATAAGAGTACTTTTTATTTTATTTCACAAACTTACTCAACTTTTCTACCTAAATGTTCTTTTCTATCTCCTATTTTATAAATTTCATATGTCTCTTGAATTTTTTTTACTTGATTTTCTCTCTTTACTTTTCTTGCTCTTTATTCAAATATATTTTTTTTAATAGCAAGACCTATACAATTTTAATTCAACTGATCATGAAAATCAAGTATTACATTGAGTGCTCTTATCATTAAAGGTAGTACAATGTATATATGTATATTGAGTTCATGGGAGTCACTATGGATAAAACGGTACGGGGAGTATCGAAAAGTTCAAACGGTCCAAAGATGGCCTAAATCACTTTCTAAGTGGTATGTGATTCTATTATTTTGCCTTAATGAGTTTTTAAGAAAGTTCTAGAGTTCGTTGAGACTTAAAATATATCACGAACATGCATACATTGCACAAACCAAAAATAGTGATACTAACCAAACAAACTACCCATATACCACAAAATCCTCAAACTAAATGAATCTAACATTTATAGGTGAAAATTTAATTTCTTTCACATGTCACCGTCATTACAATCACGTTAATTTCATAGACTTCCGGATTGACTCAAGTGGATTTCATACTATCCTAACAAAATTCAAATGAAAATCTACTAAAAGTTAAAATTTAAAATTTGGTCTAAATTCATGCTCATGGAATATTTTTCCCACCCCCAACCTAATTTCTACATAGTCCTCAATGTCTCAAAGAAAAAACAAAATAAATTAAGTAAAAAGGTGAGAGAAGTTACCCCCGGTTCACTATTCCTCACCCTTCTCATCATGTAGCATTTAGTTCATAAAAATATGCATGAAACCTCTAAATGTGTGCATCACAACTCAAAGCCAAATTTAAAGATTAACTAAATTCAAATGAAAGCAAAAACCATTAAACAATGTTAATTAAAATCCTTAAACAATCCAACATAAAAAAAAATAAAGAAAAAGAAACTTAAACTAGAAAATGAAAATTAAAGAAAGAAAATACAATTGGGAGGCTTAGTCCTCCATATCATCAAGTTGCTCATTGTTGTCCTCGGGTTGGTTCACCGGTGGTCTGAAGATAAAGTCGTGGCCCGAATACTGTGGAACTAGGCTGAATTGGGTGAGGTCTACTCCTCTTTGTATCAACTGGAAACTCATCATTTTGTGGAGGAGTGCTTGGTATTCATGTGAATATCTCATTTGGTCGCTAAACCAAGCTTGTTGTTGAGTTTGGTATTCTTGTATTTTATTCACCCTTGCTTCAAAGTTCACCAACCTATCTTTTGTAGTAAAGTTCTTGGAAGAGGCCCCATCACCCTTCCTACTACCTTGTCCCGCTTTGGTACCACTAGTTAGGTGTTGCATATAAGCGAATGTCAATGTTTCACCAAGTTGCAATAGTACCTCACCTGTGTCATATTGGACTTTGTGTTTGACACACAGGACTGTGATTAGTTGGGGAAAGAAGTAACTTAGGTTGTGATGCTCAGCTGGGTATACAACTGTTGTTGGATAACCATCCCTATATCAATTGAACGCTCCGTCTCTATTGCATATTGCAAGATTGCCCGCTCCCTATCAACAGTACTATAATCCCGGGTTAGCATTAATCTAGAACACATAAAGTACTACCAGATACGGGATTGGGTCCTAAGGTGCTTTGCCTGAAAAGTATTGACCATGTCCCCCTTATATTCCCACTCTGCATAACCATCGGTGAGGGTGTTTATAATCTCATCGTAATCCACCTATTTTAGATAGGTTTCATACCCGCTATCCTGAATATCCCTCAACCCATAGTATGAATTTATAACCGTCCTATTAAAGGGGACCTCAACACCACTTACCCATACCATTCAGTCCCGAGCTTCCGGGACATTATCGTAGAATTCCAGGACCAATGAACTCACACCTGCTTTCAGGGCGTCTACAAATTTTCTCCACCCTAGAGCCTCAACCTTATCAAAAATTCTCATTAGTCCCACTTGTCCAAAGTCTAACCCCCTCTCATTAACAAACCCTTAATTCCTTTTAACGGCACCTTTGTACCGCTCTTGTGCGTCCCAACTAACAAAACGAGAGGCATCAAAGTTTTGTTCCTCAACCACTTTACCTTTCCCTTTGGAATGACTACTCTTTCCGACTTTTTGTTTTGGGGCCATAGATTTTTCTACTCAAATATTTTTATACTAAGATATACCGAGATATATATACCAAAATATACCGAAATATATCAAGATATACCGAGATATACACAGATATACTGAGATATATCCAAATATAACAAACATATACCGATCATATACCAAATTAAAGAGTGAATATAGCAGAGTTCATTACACGCGACCACTGGTACACTTCGATTAAAGATGATTCCTTGGGGTAACAGTTTAATACAGTTTGTCAACCAAAAATCTCTTTAAATAACATCCAAATCAATTTCTCACCAAAAAATCACCCAAATAGTTGGCAATTTTTCAAAAATTAATCACTCCCAAAACCAACAATAGCTTCGCATATTTCGGTATTATATTATTTACAAATTTTGGTACAAAATTTTACCATGTACATGCTAATAACAAGTGCGAATATTCTACTCAACCAAAATAATTAATATCACTAATCTCAAATTTGAAAGTTTTGTGTGATAAGATGCAAAAAAAGAGAGAAAATTAGAGAAGAGAAAACAGGGGTGCGTAGAGATGGAGAGAGAAGAAGAAAAAAAATGAGTTTGATGGGAAATTGAATCTAGCCAATGAACTGGCAACTGGGACAGTAAATTAAAATTTGTCCATTTTTAAACTAAAACACAAATGAGCCTTTTTTTAAACTATTCTATGAGATTTGCCCATTTTAGACAAAATCTCCCATTTTTCATCATACCCTACATTTTTTAAGGTTTTTCTTTCTTTTCCGAAAATTTTATGTCAAATTTTTCAATTTTCCAAAGACTTTCGCCAATTTTCCAAAACTTTTGCCCTTCTATTGTATATTGTACAACAACTTAGTTATACCATGTAGGCATGTACAACAATGGTCAAAATTTTTACTCAACTTTGGAGATTAAATTACATATTGATTTACATGGAGTTATGGGCAATATTATATACTATTGAGAAGCTGTAGAAGTCTAAGGTTTAGATAATTTTACTGTTTTTTATTTGAAGCTACCTAGAAAAAGTTGTGTTATTTTTAATGAAGATTTTTCAGAATATTCTGAAATCTAAACTGGTTTGGTTTCTTGAAGGATCTCTTGCTATGCTCAAAATTTAATTATTGTTCTTTATTATTTTGTTTGATTATATTTCTATTCACTTTTCATTGTACTTTCATTTTCCAAAATATGGAAGGTTGTTCCAAGAAACATATTTATTTTTTAGTACTTTTGTGACAATGTACCTTATATTTTGACGAGTGTGAGTTTCTTGCTAGTCCTTCTATTCGATATTATATATTGTATCCGTTTAGAATCAATTGACCGGTGAATTCCTGTATGTGCTATTAATCATTGTGTATTTGTATTTTGCATGTATCAAAAATAGCAATTCAAAATATATGAAATTGAATGTCT
Source organism: Elaeagnus macrophylla (assembly GCA_029378325.1). Taxonomy (NCBI): domain Eukaryota; kingdom Viridiplantae; phylum Streptophyta; class Magnoliopsida; order Rosales; family Elaeagnaceae; genus Elaeagnus; species Elaeagnus macrophylla. The sequence goes on from CM055642.1 coordinate 42,100,777, forward strand.
TGTTTCTATTAAATATTTATATATTTATTTGAAAATATATGTATATATGAAAAATATATGAAAATAATAAGTGAAAAATGGGAAAAAAAAATGTTTGCAAAAAAAAAAGTAAAAAAAAGAAAAACTAGAAAATAAAATAAATTTGAAAAAAATAAAACAAAAATAGTAATAAATAAGGTGGGGGAAAGAGTTAGAATTGAAAGGATTGGATTGGATTGGGTTGGGGGAGGGGGGGGGGAAGAGATCTCTCGACTTTAACAACTAAAGTACTTTAGTCTCGTAGCTTTCTATTGAATTGATTTAGTCCCTTTACTTTGAACTTTAGCACTTTAGTTCGTAGCTTTCAATTAGAGTGTTTTAGTATCACAACTATGAAGAAAAAAAAAGTACGCTTTATTCTTAAAACTCCATAAAAATTGAACGAAAGTGCACTTTTTCACCAAAAGTATACTACTAAAGTGCATTTTATAAGAGTTTGTACACCTCTTTTTCAAATTTATGATACTAAAATGCTCCAATTAAAAGCTATAAGATTAAAACGTTTATTTGCCTAAACCTACGGGATTGCTAGCAGCCTTCTCCCTTTTATTATCATTTGGATATCTCATAGCTTGAAAGAATATCATAACTATAAAATCACACACAAAAAGTCTATTTTATTTTATACGTAAGTCTATTATAGGTTTAAAAAAAAAGCTTTACTCAGTTTCAAAAGAATGTATTTATGTTTAAAAAGAGTTCATTAAGTTCAAAATAGATTGCAATTCACAAGGTTCATGATCTTGGGAGATATCTATCACATATGAAGGGTTGACTATAAAAGACTTGAAGCTCTATTTAGGCCTACTATATTTGCCTGAAGTGTAAATTTATGTTCGTAGTACTAACTAGGGCTTAATACTTTTGTAATATCCATGTTTTGATAAAAGTACAAAAAAATACTATGTTTTAAAATGGTTCAGGTTTAATACTCATAATACTTAAAAAGTTTCAATTTGATCATTTTTTAACAATATTAGTCAAAAACAATGAATTGTGGTATTTGAGCAGGGAAAAAATATTAACATGAAAAAAAGAGAAATAAATTTTTTCATATATCAATTAACACGAAAATCTTTCACAATTAATGCCAAAATATGACACAAATAATAAGAAATTAACACGAATGAACGTAACTAACATTACACGATTGTCACCCCTAAGTCCTACATTTAGTAATAAAAGTAATACCTCTTTGTTGCTAAAATCATATTAACTGCTTGGGTATACATGCGCAAAATTAATTTTTTTCGTATTTTTGATGGTTTGTAGGTTATACAAAGATAAGTTGGTTTTTTGGTTTAAATCTCAAGGCTCTTCAGATAATGTTTAACTAGCTCAATGATTGTATGTTTTTCATCAATTTTTGGTTGATCGCATCTGTATCTATAATATTTTGATGGATGTATTAATTTTTATCAAAGATTAAGGTCCAAAACTGGTGGACCAATAGTTGTTGTAAATTGGAAACGTTAAAATGAGGAGGGATTAAAAGAGAAAATGATAACCGATCATTTTGTCCTTGCCCAAATACTAACAGTTTATTGTTTTTGATTCGTACTATTAAAAAATGATCAAATTATAACTTTTTAAGTATTATGAATATTAAACTTGAACCATTTCAAAATATGGTCAATTTTTTATACTTTTGTCAAAACATAGATATTGCAAAAGTACCAAGCCTGTGCTAACTATCTTGCTCATAAACTTGCTATTTGGGTTAAGTTTGGCTCTTGTATCTTAAAATCTATACTTTATTGAGTATTTGAATGAAATTTCATTGTCATTTAAAAAAACCTTTTTGTAAGAAAACATACGTATAAAATATTATTTATAAAGATAAATTTATAATTAAAATTAGAGAGAATATTTGTTGGTTTTCAAACTATGTATTTATTGATAAAAAGGTCCCCAAATAAAAATAATAATAATAATATTTTGGTCCCCAATATAATATTTTAACAATAAATCCTAAGTTAAAATTTGGAACGGAAATACGACTAATATTTCACCCTTGGGCTCCAAAACTTATTAATTTTTTAGACCTAAGTATAATAAATAATTACAAGTCTTTGGAGTTAAATGCAATAAACGGGAAAATTTCAATCATACATGTGAGGTTTTATGTTTCTTCGTTAATACTCTCAAGGTTTTAAAAATAGACTAGAATATCCTCAACATTTAATGTATTTTCACACATATTCCTAACAGTTGTTATTTAAATTGTTAACTGAACAACAATTTAAAAATTAATGACACATCATCCCTTGTTTACAAACTATAGAATTACATGGAGTACTTACATCCCAGTCTCCCCAAATATCAATTTTTGGTCTTTTGAGAAGTATGAGAGCGAGAGAAACGGAAGAACACCAATAGTTGCCTTTGAAGCTTTAAACTCAAATGGTGAGTATTTTGTAGAGTACTACTCTCTTTCTAAGTACTATTTCGTGGTCTTATATAAACAAATGAAATATTATTAATTTAGGGTTTTCATTTTTAGAAGCAGGGGCAGATTGTTATTTAATTCTTCATAATGATAAGTGTGATAGCTAGCTGTGGTGGCTAGGTTTTATTTTTTTTTTATTTTTTAAAAAAATTAATTGGTTTTTTTTTTTTTTAAATAAATAGACTAATGAGGAAGAGAGGAAATTATGTTTCTACCCTTCATTTGGATGTATCATTTAACTTTGTTGACATGTGAGTGTGTCCGTGATATTTTACTGACATTAGAGATGTATGTGAAGAAAAGCAAAACTTCAAGGGTATTATTGATAATTTTTCGCAATAAACAGTAATAAGTTTTTAGACCTAAGTGTAAAAAATAATAACAAGTTGTGAAACTTCAGTGTGACATTCAATAACTTTGGGGACTAAAGTATTAACTTTTTTTAGTTTGCAGATTTTTGTCAATAGAGGCATAATTTGGGTACAACATAGCTCTTCACCCTTAAAATTAATAGTTTTCTTTAGGGTTTTATGTCAAAATAGTCCTATAACTACGGATAAGTGACGCATTAGTTTTGTAACTTTTTAGGTAAGCAAATTTAGTCCAACAATTAAAATAAATTGTCAAATTAGTACAAATTTTATAATTCTATCCAAATTTTAACTTAATCAGTAATTGCTTGGCACATGACTGATTTCTTAGGGGCATTTTAGGATTTACAAATTTTGAAAATTAAAAATAAAATCAAAAATCAAACTATGTTTCTATTTTATCAATTGAGAAATAGGGTGGACAAACTGATTGAAACAAATATTGGTTGATTTTTGAGGAAATCTCAATGCTGCTCAAGATCACGCTAAGAATCTAATGGTGATGAATAATATTCAAAAATTGTTTAGCACTAGGATCGATCAAATTAGATGAGATGATATTAACGATAAATTATGTAGACAAGTTTCATTTTTATTTATTTATAGTTTTTAAATATTTAAAGCTCTTTTTCTTATGTCTTTTGTGTGTAGAATTTTATGTTGTTTAGACTTGGGCCAGCCATCTAGATGTTAAAAAAATTGTCCCCATGTATTAATGTTAGCAATCAATGTTTATGCTAAATCCTTGAATTCTTTAGTTTAGCCCCATCAAATCCACCATTCCCCTCTTTCAGAATGAAGAAACATGAACAATCTAATGGGTACAAAATTGTTCTGCTTCAGATTGTGAATAGCCTCAAGATGCAACATACTAATGCATTTGACATCTTGGGCACCACGGCTAAAGATCTTGTTGGTGCATAATAATAAAATAGGAACGAAGTTACCAAATGTTATTGTTTGGGTTAAGTCGCAGATTAGGTCACTCTCTTTAAGACGTTTCGTAGTTCTATTCAACTTGTGCAAGCAATCACAATCCCGTTGTCTTCAAGATAAAACATCCCAAAAATTAGAATCTATCTCAAACCTTCACTACACTGTTGAAGACCAGAATGTTACACCTGGTAAATTAAATTTTTCAGAATACCAAAAAGTATAAGAGAATAATTTATATAAATGGAGATAGAGAGAGAGTTGGAGAGACTTTTTTCTGAGAGACTTTTTTATGTTTTAAGTTATGTTTGTAATTGAGGTCGACAGCCTGCATTTATAGTGAAAAAATGACAGGGTAACAGTCATAAACACAATAGAGATGAGGGAATTATGGGAGAGAAAATTGGGAGAGAAAGACCCAGTTGTGGATGAAGATAACGATAAGTTTTTCTAACTAGGTCTTATCTTATTTGCTAGAAATTAAAAAATAATTAAATAAATAAAATAAATTTTATTTAAAAAATAAAGTGTTATCTCACGTTGCACACGCATTCTGCTCGGCACGATAGGTCGACAAACTGTGTTGGCGCTTGTGGAAGGTAGACCCACAATCGCCTATCTCCTATCTCCTATCTCCTTTACAAAAATAGGTACCCATTGGAGCCCAATCTCAAGCCTATTTTTAATTGCTTATATACACCTCCTAAGAGATGTAAAAAAGTAATGTGAGACAAACAATTTGAGGAAAACTCACATGGATACTTTTTCTCTTCTTTTCAAAATTCACATTTTATTTTCAACAATCCCACACTTGAATTTTTAAAAATAGTTTTATTCGAGCAACCATTGAATCAAAATATAAGATTGTGCACAAGCGAAAGTTGTCTATCGACTTGAACCTTTACATAATGAAGATGCATTAGATTATACTAGAGTAACTCGTAATTTTAAACTCTATCTCAAACAACACTATACACAACTTTTCTAAGGTGTAGTTCAAACAAGCTCATGCTTTACGATCATGCACATCTATCCTAGTATAATGAATACTCTAGTGAATTTTGCCCAAAAATTTTATAGGAAGCAGCCATACTTCTATATTCACATAGGTTAGGCTATCAAGAGTACTTTTGTAGCTATGTACTCCACTCCACATAAAGTACAAAACTTATTAAGATGTAATAATTAAGTCATTCTTCTATTGCTTTAGGATTTCATGCTTATAATAATATGGCATAGGACTTATAATAGCATGATTTATCTCATATCACTTCATGACTTATTATTACCCATTGAATTTATTTCTTGGGATCTCTAGTCTATAAGTTGGGTTACCGTCATGAGTGACTCTTCATTGTAAGGGCTTTAGTCTCATTTCTTTTGAGGTTTTGAAAACTTTTTCTCTAGCTAATCCTTTCGTCAAAGGATCCTCCAAATTATCATTAGAACGTATATAATTCATTCTTACAACTTCTGTAGAGAGAAATTTTCTAATAGTACTGCGCTTACGACGTATCTTTCGTCCTCTACAAATATAATAATGGTTCAGAATCTTTGCAATAGCCGTGGTACTATCCCAGTGGATCAAGACTATTGGAATCTATCTTTCCCATAAAAGGATCTCAACTAACAGACTTGTTAACTAACCTGCTTCTTCACTAGCAATAGTTAATGCTATCATCTTAGACTTTATCGTAGACTGAGCCAAAATAGTCTATTTCTTATACTTCTAAGAAACAGCTCCACTAGCTATGCTAAATATATAGCTGTTAGTTTCTTTGGAGTCTTTTGAAAAACTATTCCAATTAACATTGCTATATCATTCTAGAACGGTGGGAAACTTTTGATAATGTAATCCAAGGTTTATAGTCCTCTTTAGATACATCATGCCCTTTTAATAGCATTCCAATGCTCTATAGTCTATACTAGGTCTACTGGTAAACCTACATAGTAATCCCACAACATAAGCTATGTCGAGCCTAGTTCAATTAGTAGCATAACCTAGGTTACCAACGATACTTGCTTACGTAGTTTGTCTAACACCGTCTTCAGTGTTCTTGAACAACTTTACACTAAGATTATAAAGAGCATATGCAAATTTGCAGTTAAAGTAATTATATTTCTTTAAGATTTTCTCAATTTAATGAGATTGCTCTAAAGTAAGTTCATTTTTAGACCTAGTAATCTCAATACTAAGGATTACATTTGCTTCTCTGAGATATTTCATGTTAAAATTAACACATAGCAAATTTTTCACATTATTCACGACATGAATATTAGAATAAAAAAAAAAAACAAATCATCCATATAAAGACATAAATAGTGCAAATTTCATAGCCATATTTATAATAAATGCATTTGTCACTTTAATTCATTTTAAAATCATTTGACATAATAAGATTATCAAATTTTTCATGTCATTGTTTAGGTGCTTGTTTCAAACTATATAAAGATTTATCTAATTTTTAAACTTTATTTTCTTAACTAGAGACAACAAAACCTTTAGGTTGGTTCATATAAATCTCTTCTTCTAAGTTACCATTTTAAAAAAAGTTTTAACATCTATTTGGTGCACAACAAGACCATGAATAGCAACAAGGAAAAAAGGCACACATATATAAGTTATTCTAGTAACAAGCGAAAAGATATTAAAGAAATCTACATTTTCTCTTTGCCTATACCCTTTGACTATAAGATGAGCCTTGTACTTTTGGCTAGAAATCTACATTTTCTCTTTGCCTATACCCTTTGGCTATAAGATGAGCCTTGTACTTTTCAACAATACTATCAAGTTTTAATTATTTCTTAAGCATCCATTTATAGCCTATTGTCTTACAATCAGAGGGTAAGTTAACTAAATGCCAAGTTTTATTATAATTAAGAGAGTCCATTTCATCATTAATGGCTTCTTCCCATAAGTTGGCATATAAAAAAGACAAGATTTTTTGAAGAATTTAAGAATCTTTCTCTAAGGTATAAGCATAAAAGTTAGATCCATAATCCTTAGAGATTCAAACTCTTTTACTTCTCCTAAGTTCATAATCTATTTCCACGTTTGGTTCATTAGTTCAAATTATAGGCATATTACTAAAAGATGAACCCCCACTATTTTTTAATTTAAAGAGAAACTTATGTTCATAAAAATCATCATCATTTGATTTTATAACTACATGATTATTCAAGTCAAAGAATCTATAGGTTTTAGTATTCACAACATATCCAATAAACACATATTTATATACTCTACTAGCAAGTTTATTTTTTTTAGGATCAATAATGCGAACATAGGCCAAACATCCCCATGTTTTAAAATTTCATATGTTAGGTTTTAAAACATAAGTTAGGTTTGTTATTTTTCAAAATTTAATATAGTGAAATTTTATTTGTAGATTTAGGCACTCTATTAAGCATATAACAATCAATTAATAAAATTTCTTATCACCAATAGAGAGCAATACCAAAGTTTAGTAAAATTGTAATAGTTGATTAAGTAAAAGTTTTATTTTTTTCTTTCAACTTTGCCATTTATTTCAAGAGAATAAAGTATAGTTTTTTTACGAATGATTCCATTGGTTTTATAAAAATTATTGTAAATACTAAAATATTATTCAGTTCCTCTATCATTAAGAAATCTTTAAATTTTTCTATAAAATTGATTTTTAACTTCAATCAAAAATATTTTAAACATGTCAAACGCTCACTTTTATTTTTTATAAAATATACATAAGTATAGTCAGAATAATCATCAATAAAAGTTATAAAATAACATTTTTCATTTCTAATTAAATTATCATCTAGTTCACAAATATTAAAGTGTATTAAATCAAATGGTTCAGATTCTCTAACTACTGATTTGTGTGAAGTTTTGGTAATTTTAGTTTGACTACAAAAATCATATTTTTTAAAATCATTTAAAGATAATTTAGGAATAAGTCCTAAGCTACTCATGTTATTTATTATGCGTTTATTTACTTGACAAAGTCTAGCATGTCAAGTATTAAAAGAACACAATTTGTAAGTAGAAAAAGAAACTTTATTAATTTCAACATTCTGTTTAAACATGCCATCAATGACATACCATTTCCTAACAAAAATATTATTTTTAGTTTTTTTTTTGTCATGAGTTCTAACGGCTGACCAAGGTGGGTGGACCTTGGTGTGAATCTCAATCGAAAAAATAGGAAAAGATGCATGATTTTGTATATCCTGTAAGTCCTTTTGAGTATTTGTTGACATTCTCGTATGCAAAATACGGAATTTATTTATTTTATTTAGTACTTTTGTCTACCTCTATATACAGTACTTTGATTGTGATTTGTATCGCACACACTCACGTAGATCTTTACACTATTGTATGTTACACACCACAGGGTTGTTAGAGTCATATAGATTGCATGTTAAAATGTGTTTTTACTTACAATTGTTTTCCTGAGTTGGTGGGTGTTTATGGCTTTTTATTTAGTGAAGTTTTGCTTTGATAAAACTAATTTTTAGTGGTTTCCCTTGGACCTCACGAAGGTATCATCGGTGGCTGGTCATGGTGGTAGGCGAAGGGTCCATGAGTGTACACATGGTAGATCTGTGGCTCATTAGATATAGCCAAGGTGGTTAGCGAGGCCTCATAGAGTTGCTTGGCCAAGGGTCGAGGATGGTACCAGAAGCTGAAAAATCAATTATAAATACCGCCTTTCTCTTTCTTAATTACACCTATAATTACACATTCTCTCTCACTTCTTCATACACATTTTCTTAAGTTGATTTTTAAATTGTGTAAAATAATCTTTTTCATAGTGTGAAAAATATTTTTGGAGTTTTGAAAAATATTTTACTTTTCTTGGAGGTGATAATTTCACTTGAAGTTTTTTGTGAATTATTTGAAGTTTCCATATCCTCAGTACATTGAATGTCATTTTTGTTGAAATAGTTGGATATCAGATAATTATTATAATATTTTTCTATTAGTTTAAGAGTCTTATTTAAAGTTCTATTAGGATTAAGATTTTAGTTTATTATCATTATAAATATTAATGTAATCTTTCAATATAAAACATGAATGAGAATAAGATGTCTCTCTTTAATTTTCTTATTCTCCTTTTCTACCTATTTTGATTATGTCTATACAATTATTTCTGCTTTATAATTTAACTATTTTTGTATTGAGATACAAGATGATGGTGAAGTTTGTTAATTTATTTTATCAAACGAAGTTGTCGAAATAATAATACATTGAGTATTTTTTCATATTTTTTTTACGAGGTGAAATTTTTGTGTTAAGAATACGTCGAGTATTTTTTCGTATTGTTAATACAAGATATTTATTCTAAAAATCATATTTTGGTTAAGACTACGTATATATTATACATGTATACTGATTATAGATATTTATATCACACTGTGTGGTGGTGTGTTTTTAGAGGTAATTGCATCCAATGAGAATCAAAGTAGTTGTGGAGATAACTAGTGATATTAGCGTAAACAGTTACGATAGGAGGTCCCTGACTGATAAAGATATTTGACATTTTATTTTTATAGAGTCTATAGTAACTATTTTATATTCATTAGTAAATTTGGCCGCTGAGTGATTTCTTTAAATAACTCGTTGATGTTACAACTCAGGATTGAAACCTAAGTAAGTTTATCAAGTTTTATTGTTATGTTTGTATGTTTTGTTGCATGAGTTAGTATAATCTAAGTATCCTCGTTATAAAATTAATGTATCAATCACTTATAATAACATATATAATCTATACTGAGATTGAACAGCACTTACTGCTTTGTCTTATTGTTTGATTTATATCTTGTTTGTTTAATTTGTAAATTACTTATTATTTATTATTTGCTTTCTGTAGTTTGTATAAGAAAGGTGAGTCTTATGTATCTATATCACATAGATTTGATTATTCATCAAATTAAGACTCTTTCAATTTTATTTTATTTTTTTAATTTCTAAAATTTTAAAATTCTAAAATGTCCTTAAAAATCAGTTATGTATCAAGCATGGACCGATTAAATTAAAATTATGACAAAATTTTAAAATTTAAATTAATTAAACTATTTATTTTAATTATTTTATTAAATTTACCTACTTATAAAATTATAAAATTAATATATCAATCATTTATAATTACACAGGATTATTTCGAGATAAAATCCTTATCTCTGATACTTCTCCATTATATTTTATTAATTATTAATTGTCCGGGTTGCAATAAGGGCCAAATTAGATCGGTCCTAACCGGAAAAATAGGAAAAAATAGTTTAGCCTTTAATTTAATTTTACTCCCGGAATTCTTATCCTACCGCCCCCATTCCATCCATCATCTCTCAGACTGAGATCTACCAAATTATTTATTTGTATTTTCAATTTCTCACTCTCACGTTCGAAATTAAGCTTAACAATATTTACAATATTATAGACTTAAAAATTATTAATTTACAATTTAGTGCTTCGAACTCTTCAGGTATTTGTAGCCTGACTTCTGAGAGTTGTTTGTGTGAGAGGTTTTTGAATCATGAGGGGTAAGATCGCGAATCTGAAGGAGAATTTGAACAAGATTGCTCAAGTTGTTCACGACGACGATGACGACGTCGTTCAAGAGTTTGGGATCTACGGCTCTTTCAATGGAGACGAAGCTTCTCCCTCTTCTGATCGTAGAAATTCCCACAGTTTTGCTCAGCGTTCTCCCCATTCAAATGGCTTCGATTCTCCTTTCAATCCCGAGGTACTGTTTCAATTTCGTGTGGACTTTGATTATTTGAATCGGATAATTACTGGGAATTTGTTTGATGGCTCTTTCAAAACTTGGGTGAATCCATGATTGGTATTATGGAGTTTGTTAAGAATTTGGATTTGAAATGCAAACTGTATTTCATTTCGGGTAGATTTGTATAGCAAGACATGACATGGTGTATTTCTGTTATTTAAGCTCATCATGTTGGCTTCCGTACCACTTTTTAGTTATTTTCATCATGTTCTTTAGTACTACGTATTTTTGTGTGTGCTTAGTTTCTAAAGCATCCGTCTATTGCCAAATGTGATTTAAATCCCAACCATGGTATAGACTATACTTCATTGACTAGTGGTTCACTTCATACAGTTGGAACATTAAATTACAACAATATAACGATAACATCTTTAGTTGAGATCATCTATTTGAGTTAAAAAGTATTTTTCAATTTTCAATTTTGATTACTTGTGTATGCAATTCTTAGAATATTACACTTGATGGAAGAGTTTGATCACCAACATCGGTTTAGTTAGTTTAGAGATCATTACAGTAAAGGATGGATTGGTAGTAAACACGAATAAAAAGAAGGGACATTCATTATCAGTATATGCAGGATTTTTTTGGGTGGAAAACACGCCATTTTGTTTGATTTTGCAGCTGCAGCTTTATGGTATTTTATCTTTATTTGCCTTTTCTTATCTGTGTACTCGTAGTACTGCTGTTAGAAAATGTACAAAGATTTAATTTCTGTTTCCATTTGTTTTGTAGATTGAACAATACAAAGCAGAAATTAAGAGGCTTCAGGAATCAGAGACAGAGATTAAGGCATTATCAAAAAATTATGCAGCGCTATTGAAAGAAAAAGAGGTAATCCAATGAGTCAGTGACTATTTAAATTAATATTTCTTGAGAAATTACCAAAAATAGCACCCCTAAAACTTATAGTAACGAAACTAACACCCTAATAATATTGAACGTTCAATATTCAATTTAAACGTAAAATATTGAATGTTTAATGTTGAATGGGTCTAAATTATCGTCGTTCAATTCTAATTAGATGGGTGTTCAAAGAAAAATGACATATTAGTAATTTTTTTAATTGTAAAAATATAAATTTAAATACAAGGGGTGCTAGTTTTGTTATTAGAAGTTTTGAGAAGTGTTAGTTTTGTTATTCTCCCATATTTCTTTTGCTTTTCCATGTTTGTCCTTTGTTGGACATTTTCTCAGTTCTCGGTTAAAGATAAACAGGACTAACAACTTTGCCTATTGTCACCCTTTATTGTTGGTAAGGAATGACATGCCTTATTTTTCTATCTTTGTTTTTCTTGTCAAGGAGAAAAACCTGTGAGTTCAATCATTTATAGTTTATGCAAAAGATTGTTCTAGAAAGGAATGATCAGAGACTTTAGAATATCTTCCTACTGAATATAGCTTTATGCTGCTCATGTGTTTTCTGAACCTAATATTTTAGGTGCTTGGTCCTCTCTGTCGCAGCTCAAAAAGACAAATTCAAACTGATTCTGCACTCTGCCAATTTTTCTCTTTGAAAATACTGTTATATAGTTTTCAGCTATGTTGCTAATTTTCATTCTGGCTATATGATATCATGTATTACCTGTAGCAGACTTTAACACATTGAGTTACCCACAATTTGATTTACAGGATCAAATTTCCAGGTTGACTAAAGAAAAAGGCTCATTGAAACAAAATCTAGAAGCAACTTATAACGAAAGTCTGAAAGCATCAGCAAATGCAAACAATGTCCTTAAGGTAGTTGCTTCAATCTGATGCGAATTTAAATAGCCAAATGGGATTTGAATATGTTTTTGGTTAAACACTTTCGTATTTTTTGTGCTTCTTTGTTCAAAGGTGGCTAAACCTTAAAACTAATACAATACATGTGGGTTATAAGAAATATTTTAGAAATTTGTGCTGTGAGAATATCATTGTTTAATAAGATTTTTCTTATTTGTTCTGTCGAGTTTCTCATCTAGGCTACAGTGCATTTTTGTTTGTTTGTTCATACAACAACCATAGCATTGAATATGTTTATAGCAAGAAGTCATAGTGATGGTTGCCTTGCGTTGGAACAACTGTTTTTTGTTCTAAAGATTGCAAGGTTCTCAAATTTGAAGAAAGCACTCTATACGACATTGATGAAAGGCCAATATAAATGTCCTTTATTATTTCAACATGTGTGATATAATGACGTGGAAAGGCAGTTAACCCTTATAATTGAATGAATTGGCTCTATAAAGAAAAATGGACTCTGACTATTTGTATCATTAGGGTTGGATTTTTTATTCCTTGATAACAGGGAAAAGATAGGCTTCAGCTTAATATTGGTGGCAACTGGCAAATGTGAAATGTTATAATCAGCATTCTGAGGGCCACCTTTCTTACAGGACAATATATGCTGGTGCTTCAAACACCACGTGGGTGCATTGCTCATCTTGATTTGGAATTTTTACAAACTATATTACTCTACAAGATTGTGTTCCCTTCAAGTCAAGCAGGATTTTGTTTTCTTTTGACTCTTTGGCAGAACAATATATTTTTTTTTTCCTTTTATTATGAGACGACCACTACCACTGAGTGGCAGTTGTCATTCTCTTTATTTTGTTTTTTTTATAGAAACATAGTGCATGTCTTATGATAGAATATAGATACTGAATGAGCTTCTATGCAGGGAAGTAGTGATCAGTCACTTAATCAACCGAATAAATTAATAAGTCAACGGAAAAATCGAAGCTCTGGAAATCAATTACATAACGGTGTTTCTAAACTGGATGGAATAAGCAATGGAACTACACACTTACAGCCCCAAGAGAGGGTAATGCACCTTGTACTCTGTTGTGCATTGAGGAGCTTCATCTTTAAGTTTTGTTTCTCATTTGACATAGAAATTTTATGTAATTTTCTTTCCCTGTAGGGACTCAGGGGCGGACCCTATTTTTCCTTTTTTTTTTTTGGGTGTCTTAACTACATAGTGACATTTTAATCAAAAAAAAAAAAAAACTACCTAGTGACATTTTAGCCATATATATACATACATGCATCCATAAAATTCAATTTTTTGGAGACTTTAATTCAGAGGATTAAGAATTTAAGTAGTTTAAATATTTGATGAGGTTGTATCATTAAAAGAACCTCTAGGTTGCACCTAACCACAGCTAGCAAGCAATGTGTTATATGTTAAGACAAGCCAATTCTTTTACTTCCTAATTTAGCTTCTTTTTTTTTTTTTTTTTGCTAATATACTTCCTAATTTAGCTAACTAAAGAACTATAGAAGAATTATATAAACAAGCAAAAATAAAAAAAATTAAGATCATAAGAAAATTTAAATTAAAATCCCCATCACTGTAGTAACTAAAGTCAATGAAGAGTTAAGAACAAAATAAAAATACAAAATAACAGAAAACACAAAGTAATCCACAAACCCTTTACCATTGGCTCAGTCTGCAATATAGAATAAGAGAGTTAAAAGAAATTGTTGCTTCATTGCTTGAGACAAATTTTTTGCCTGAGACTGAAAATGTGGACAGATCTTCTTTATTCTCTTATATTAAGTTGCTTTTGGATTTCATCTCACATTATGTGCGAGTTTTTCTTAAAGTTTTGGGGTTTAAACACAAATGACTATTAAGAAGAAATAATGGATTCATGAAGAAGTTTTTACTAATGGTCTTATTTTCTTAATTGTTGGGTTATAAAAACACTACTAGGACTAAATTTTTTATTTGAAAAAAAATAAAATTTAGACTGAGGTATAGCCTAAGTGGTTTAAAATATTGACACTTTTATTTTACAAAAATATCGAATAATTAAAACATAAAACTAAAAATATTTATTAAAATTACTGATTGAAATTTCTTAAATTTTTTTTATTTTCGTACCCTTCCAATGGTAGAAATATGATGAATAGAGAATATTATCAATGTTTTTATCCATGGCTATAGCCCAGTTTAGCCCCACCGCATAGGTCACTCATTTCTGGATTTGTATTGGAAATGTAGTATGCATTGCTAAATTGCTTCACTGTATGCATATGTAAAACGTTGCACATAACATGTTTGTGTAACATAATTTTTATAATAAATGAATAATTTGACAAAAGATGTGTGACTACCTTCTAGGAGTTTGCAGATGTGCTAGAAGAGAATAATAGGTTGCGTGCAGCTGTGCGCGCCAATCCTGAGATGAGACTATTTCAAGGAGAACTTGTAAAGGAACGTGATCATGTGGCAAATATAAAGTTGAAATTAAAAGGTAGTATTTTGCTATGCGAAGTTTCATAAGTGAGTTCACATTAGTCTATTTTGATCTTTTGTGTCTGATTTTTTTTTTTTTCAATCTCAGAGGAACAGAAATTGAATGAGTCTTTACAGGAGGCGCTGAAATCCCTAAAACTGGACAGAGACAAAGTGAGTATGAAAATTATCCTGGAATTCCTTATAATATAATTTGAATGAATCCTAAGGACTTCTATGCTGAATTATGTTCAAAGAAATAAATGTGTACTCAGTGTTAATTTTCTCTGTCCGCTTATGTTTCTGATTTTTAATATGGCACCATTCTCCCTGGCATGATACTTTTTTTCCCTCTTTTAACAGACCTTCACTGAGCTGAGAAAAACACACTGTGAATTGAATGAAAATTTATCTGCAATGAAACAATTGCAAAGTGAGTTAAATAGACGAGAGGAAGAAGGTCCTGATGACGTTTTGGAGAATTTGAAGAGATCGGTGGCAATTCTAGAAAAGGAAAATGCCACTCTGAAGGTTATTTGTAATATGATTTGTTGGAATATCATTGAAAACTCTTACTATCATTGTTTAACATTTTCTAATTTTACTACACTGTAACCAATACTTAAATTCAATAATTTTACTTCTAACTCTATAGATGGAGATGAATGAACTCAAGGATGCCCTGGAAATAAGCAGAATGTCAGCTAACAAAAAGACTTTAGATGTTCCAGAGGCTCTGATCAAGCATCAAAATAATTCCTACGAGGTAATATTTGTAAATTTAGTTCTACATACTTTCCTAGTAAATGACCTTTCTTTCCACTCTTTATATTTATACCTATCATATTAACTTCACTCTTTGCGTGCAAGACTTTATTGACTTTAAGTCAAGTAATTTGTTTGCACAATCTTCCTTTTATGCAATTACATTCCCCTTTATTTTTGCATAGAATGTAGATTCACCAGAAAGTTCCTCTGGAAGGGAAGAAATGGCTAAATCTTTGTTGAAGTTGGATAAAGAGTTAAAGGAAACTCGCTGTGAGAGGGACAAAGCATTACAAGAGTTGGCCCGTCTTAAACAACACTTGCTCGAAAAGGTTTAATGTCATGTTAATGTCTTTATTTTATTACTGTTAACTAAACAAGCAGTATGACAATTCCATTAAGGTTCATTGGTCTATGAGTTTACCATTTATCGTGCAAAGATTTGGATCTAAAGATTTCATTTTCTTGGTTTTCCTACTACTGAACAAAATTATGGTCTCATGTGTATTTGAAATGTACTTGACCTTGAAAGATCATTTTCCTTTAAGCACTCATATTTTACCCTAGTTTTTCTTTCTGTTGTTCAGGAATCTGAAGAGTCAGAAAAAATGGACGAAGACAGCAAAGTCATTGAAGAATTGCGCAAAAATAGTGAATACCAGAAAGCACAGATATTACATTTGGAAAAAGCTTTGAAGCAGGCAATTGCAAGTCAGGAAGAATTCAAGATGACTAATAGCAATGAAATTCATAAATCAAAGGAAATTGTTGATGATCTCAATAAAAAGCTTGCAAGTTGTTTGAGCACATTAGATGCAAAAAATGTTGAACTGCTAAATCTTCAAACTGCTCTTGGTCAGTATTATGCTGAAATTGAAGCCAAGGTACATGATTAAACCCTGTTTATTTTCTTTTGCATGTATAGGCATGCAGCTGTTCTTTTGTTGATTTCAATGAAAATACTCTTGCATAGGAACATCTGGAAGCAGATTTGGCTCGGTCAAGGGAAGAATCGGCTAAAATGTCTGGCTTGTTGAAGGTATGATGTCCTATTCCAATATGCCTCTTATCCCAATGGAATTGGTAATTTACAAAATCCACTCTTATTTACTTTGAATTGGCAAGAGCTCAAGAAAAGGAACGTTATCTGCTAATCAGATAGATGAAAAAAATGATACAGTAGAATAAACCATGGTTTACCTTTTGTATTTGAAAATTCCTTGATGAGTTTTTGACGCTTGTAATGATGTTGTACATTCTACCTTCAAACTGATTGTATAGATAGGATTCTTACATTAGAATTCTTTAAAAAAATTGAAAAGATAATTCTTATACCATTTGCATTAATTACTACTTTCATAAAAAAGAGTATTAATGCTGATCGTTCTCTCTCCTTGTGGCTAAGTTACTTTATTTGTTTACCTCAGAGGAATACTTTACCTTCTTTTCTTTGTTGCTAAGAGAAACATGTAAAAGCTTTTGATAATGAAAGCAAGCCTCTCTGTCTGGTACATAATGCTTAATTTTTTTTTTTTAAACTTTTTTCCTTTAATCTAATGTTGAACATCAAAGGCTCTCTTCTGTCTACAGGAAGCAAATAATATAAGAGAGAATAAACCATGGTTTAGCTTTTGTAATTGAAAATTCCTTGATGAGTTTTTGAAGCTTGTAATGATGTTGTGCATTCTACCTTCAAACTGGTTGTATAGATAGGATTCTTACATTAGAATTCTTTAAAAAATTGAAAAGATAGTTCTTATACCATTTGCATTAATTACTACTTTCATAAAAAAGAGTATTAATGCTGATCGTTCTCTCTCCTTGTGGCTAAGTTACTTTTTTTGTTTCCCTCAGAGGAATACTTTACCTTCTTTTCTTTGTTGCTAAGAGAAACATGTAAAAGCTTTTGATAATGAAAGCAAGCCTCTCTGTCTGGTACATAATGCCTTAATTTTTTTTAAAACTTGTTTCCTTTTATCCAATGTTGAACATCAAAGGCTCTATTCTGTCTCCAGGAAGCAAATAATCAATCAGAGGCTCATAAGAGAGAAAAGGAAGAAATCTTGTCCAAGCTTTCTCAAACTGAAAGGATTCTGACAGATTGGAAAGTCCGAGTAAGCAAGCTTGAAGAGGACAATGCCAAGCTGCGCCGTGCTGTTGAGCACAGTATGACGAGGCTTAATAGGATGTCAGTAGATTCAGATTATCTTGTTGACAGGTTGAATTATACTCTGGAAATTTTTTCCCTTTGATTTTTTGATATTAGGTTACCACCCATATTTATATTTTTCTTTCCTGCAACTTATGAAAGTGTCTTCTTTAAGCTGGAAACGGTGAATTTTGTTTAAGTTTTTAAATTATGGTGGATGAATTTTGAATTCAAATCAATGCTGCATCTTCCTCTGAGTGACAAAGTTGCAATAATACTTTTGGCAGACGCATTGTGATTAAATTATTGGTGACCTACTTCCAGAGAAGCCACAGTAAAGAGGTATGAGAAATTTTTCATAATAGTGGGTTCAGAGTGCAGGAACTGATATGGAAAATTATTTTTCTTTTCATTGGTTTGGTACACTTATTAAACGTGAAGAGTTAAAAGATCATAACATGATTGTCTTAGCTCTTGGTTTCTAGAGCCACTGCTAGCTTTTAATGATTAACCTCTTCGCATTGTTCTGTTATACTGACTCCTGTCACTTCTCTGCCTTATATTTCTTTCCTCAAGGTCCTGGATCTTATGGTTAGAATGCTGGGATTCTCTGATGAAGATAAACAGAGAATAGGTGTTGCTCAAAAAGGTTCTGGTAAAGGTGTTGTTCGAGGAGTTTTAGGTCTACCTGGCCGCCTGGTTGGTGGCATTTTAGGGGGAGGTTCTGCAGATGCAGCTGCAACCATGGCATCTGAAAACCAGGTTATTGAAAATAAAATTAAGAGAAGCAGACGTGTTTGTTTTATTGTTTTGCATGCCATTCTAGATTTATTGTCATATTGCAGTTTTGTTTCTGTTTGACTGTGCTGTGTCATTTTTGATTGTGGAGTCTGGTTGTATATTATGAAATTTGCCTGGCGAGTTATAATTTTGTTTGAATTTTTTGTCTTTCTTGCAGTCCTTTGCAGACCTGTGGGTTGATTTTCTTCTCAAGGAAACCGAAGAAAGAGAGAAGAGGGAAGCCATGGACAATGCAGCCAAAGCCAAGGCGGAGTCTCATAAAGGTCCCAACTTCGAAATTTCTAGTTCTGCTACTGATGACCATAGATCAATTGCAACAGGTGCTGCATCTGCTTTTGTCAGACAAAGTTGGTCTCCGAGCCAAAATCAGAGTAATCTAGGACTCTCTGAGCATAGTGATTCTGAGTTTTCAACGGTACCTCTTACCTCATCAGAGAGCAATCTTCATGGCTCAAGACTGCCCCCAAAATATTGAAAGTGTATTCAACAGTGTAATTTATTGAAAGGTATAGCATTGTTATTTGTCGATGATGTAGCCATTGCAATCGTGTTCATTTAATTCTTTTGTACTCGACGTTGCTTGGTATTGTTCTGAGTGCCTGACAAGCTTTAGCTTTTATGGTTGGAATCAGAACACAAACGTGCAACATAATTTTGTTTTAATACAAGCTGTATTCAGTGACTTTTTGTAGCTCCATTCAGTAGGGAGATATCCCTGCACTTGTTTTTATTATTATGTTGTTCTTCTTATTCTTCTTCTTCGTCTCCGCCGTCGCGTCGTTAATAATAATAATAATAATAATACATGAGTTTAGATTTATGAGATATAACTACTAACTAGTAGTAGAAGATAATTAGTGGGTCATACAGGCTTTACAGCGTTCGCTTTGTCCTACATTCTTTACGTTCATTTGGTTTTTCACATATGACACCCATTGAAATTATGTATTTTTTATTTTTCACTATATGAATTGGTAGTCTTCTAATGTTGTATTGAAGCATCTTGGAGAGATGCCTGCCTTTCAAGGATTTTGAACCAATGTCCACACAAATTTTTTTTTTATTATAACTTTATGTATACATCAATTCACATGCACAATATAATTAGCTTATTATTACTAAGTGGTTCTATAATTATTTTATTATTTCATTATTTTGTATCACTAGCTTTTTATGCATATTGCATTATTCATATCCATAAGTTTTATCTCATAGAAAATTTCATTTCAATTTCATTAAAAAAAATAAAAATCAAATATTTCAATAAAATTAAGGTGTCCATATTCTAATCTTGGTTGTAAAGTCTGCTAAAATAAATAAATAAAATTATCAATTTTATTGTGAAAAATAATTTAATTATATAGGATAATTTTCTTTATATATTAAATTTTATTTTAATTCCTTAATGTGGACACCTTTTTTTTTTTTAATAATAATGTTAAAAACATACGTTTTTCACACTATGTATATATATATTTTTTCCATGACATAAAAATGTGTTTTTTAGAAGATTAAAAGTAAACAATGTGGACACTTTTTTTATTTTTAATAATGTAAAAAAACATACGTGTTTCACATGATATTTTTTTTCCATGACATAAAAAATGTCTGTATATAAAAAGAGTGATAATTATAGCATACATTTTTTCTTTAGCTAATTTTTTTTCCCCTTTTTGTGTGGATTTTTTTTTTCCTTGCATCCTAAGCTATTAATTTAATTATTAATTTTATTTTTATCTATAAATACTTATATTCTTTAAATTGCTTATTTTTTATGCTTTTATATTTTTTACTATTATTTTTATTTTATTTTTTATTTATCCATTATTAGTATGTATATAATGGAGAGTTAATGATTATGTATTTATTTAATAATTTTTGTTTGAAAATTAATAAAAAGAGTAATAATTATGTAGCATACATTTTTTTCTTTTTTGTGTTACTTTTTTTTTTTTTTTCCTGTTATCTTCCTTTTCTCTTTCCCAAGTTTTCTTTTATTCCAAGCTATTAATTTGATTGCTCATTTTATTTTTATCTATAGACACTTATATTCTTTAATTAAATTGCTCATTTTTTTATGCTTTTTATATTTTTTACTATTATTTTATTTTTTTTATTTATCTATTTATTATATATATATAAGAGTTAGTGATTGTGTATTTATTTGATAACTTTTGTTTGATAATTTATATTTTTCTATTTTTATTTATTTGATATATTTTATTGGATAATTTATGTTTCTTTTAGTAAACAATTGGTGTATTTATATTTATTTCATACTTTTAATTTGTTTGATAATTTTATATTTATTTTAAGATAAATAATATTTTTTTTACTAATTTTTATTTATGAGTATATGATATAAAAGATTGTCATTCATATGTCAATGTTACTTCGTATAAGTGTATTTGCTTTCAAATTCTGTAAGTTTTCATATAATAAATTCAAATATAAATATAACTTTATTTTCTTAGTGTTGAATTTTAACTTGAATAGTTCTAAGTTATTATGCCATATTAATTAAAGAATTTTGATGAACAACTTCAGCTTATATTAATGTAATATTATATAAATTATTTATAATTGCTCCAATTAAAATTTTTATTTGAATTTGAAGTATTAATTTTGATAAAATACTCATTTTTCTATTTTACTATTAATTTTGTTATTTAAAAGATCAAAAGTAAACATGTAGACACATTTTATTTTATTTTAACAATGTAAAAAATATATATTTTTCACATGTATATATATGTTTTTTTTTTTTCATGACATAAAAAATATATTTTTTAAAAGATTAAAAATAAAATCAATAATTAAATCTTATAAAAATCAGATAATTTTTTTTAAATATAATTATAATCTCTTTTTTCAAATATATTATATTTAATTACATAATGAATAAGTGTATTTGAAAATTTTATAATTTATATTTATACTTACACTTTTTTATAAAAGGTTGTAGTTAGCAGTTTTCAGTGGGTGCACCGAGACATCCCAACTACGTTGGCACCTCCTTAGCACCTTCTTCATTAGACCGCTCACCACTAATATTATTAAAACTTAATAAAATTAAATATACAAATAAATATTCTCAACAAAACCTGTAATTAGGTTTGTTGTTTGCATCTGAATAAATAAAAGAGTTAGCGAAAGATGGGGTATTCCACCACCAAGTCGCTATACATAAACTAGGAGCCTTAGAGCTAAACTATCAGCTGCTTGTTACACTTGATCTTTAAGCCTTTTGATTAGTTGGGAATCTTTATTTCCCGAATGATCTTCAAACATTCAATCGAGAATAGATCGCAGAACCCTCCCCCGTTACAATTTTTTTTTTGCTAAAAAAGAACCGAGTCTCCTTGTTACATCTAGTCATAGAAAAGATTATAATTTTTAATGTCCTATTATAAATTGCTATAGTAGCGCTTTACGGTTAATTTATTTGTGTGACTGTATTTTAGCAAAATCCTGATGGGTTTAGCCAAAAAAAAAATTACTTATTCATGATGGAAAATTACAGTAAATGGCATTTAAAATTGTTACTCATCAAATCTCTTAAAAATTTGAACTGTTAAAAAAATAACCTAACTATATTTTTATACATTCATTACTTTTTCATAAGTGTTAGCTCCCTATATACTATACAAGCTAAACACTTACAACTTAATAATTAGAATTTTTAAGCCTTCAACACTAAACCTCTAACTCTAATACCATGTTAAAAGTTATTGGAATACTAACTCTTTTAAAAATTTAAGTCAGTTAAGAGAAAAATCACATTACTTTTATACGTCTATCACTCTCCCACAAATATTAATTATATATCTTATGTAAATCAAACAATTGTAATTTAACAATTAAAATTATTTCAGCTTCAATACCATACTACAAGTTATTGGTCACCAATTTTTTCATTAAAAATTTAAACTGTAAAGAGAAAAATCAACTATACTTTTAAACATTTAGATGGCAAAAAGAAAACTTAAAAAAGGCATTTTTCACATTATTGATCCATAAAACATGTGATCTAATCGGATAAAATCTCCAACTCGATCGACGGATCGAATTCATTGATCAATTGAGCACAAATTCAACAGTTTTGAATACACACCTGCATGCAACAACATTTGCAAACAGAACTACCGTAGTTCGCCAACTGGAGCTTAATTTTTAGAAGATAATAAGAACTAACCTACAAGGCGAAAATTGTTCCAATTCGATAATTTCTATCACAGTATCAAACAAAAGAATCACAAAACACACCATTGCTTTAAAATAAGGGATGCAAAGAGAATATTGAACGAAATTATGTTTTGGCTTCGGTGACAATCAATATACAAGGCACAGCTGAGATATCTAATACATAAGTTATTGCAATACAAGGGTTAAGGTGTTTTTGTCTTTAAAAGTTGCTTCCAAAAACATAAGTAAAACCCTACAACATACACAGGCTACCAACACATAGCTGTAAGGTGGGGGGCACACGGATGAAAATAAAGAACATCACAAATTACAAAACCGTTTGGATGCCATAATCAGCAATCTAAGCTTTTTTCTTGTCTTTAAAAGGACCTTTTGGGATCTTACTCAAAACTTTGGCATCAAACACAGCATATTGCTTTTTCATCTCATTGGTGGCCTTCTCTGCAAATCGGTCGACCTTGTCTTCATGCTTCTCATAGAGAACGGGCACAGTGTGCAGCAAAACAAAAGCTGTTTCCAATTGCAAAAAGATCAGAAAGTTGAAAACTTATATGGACAAAAAAATATCAAATAGCACGCATTGATAAGCTTATCGGTTATTACATATGTAGAACAAGGTGAGGAAATTGCACCAACTCCCCACAATTGACAAAACCCAGAAGCCTGCAATGACCTGAAATCCAACGATCAATTCCACAAGAAAGACTTTGGCTATAAGATAATTTCTTACCAAGCATTGAGACAAGTCAAATGTAAATAATTGATCTCAATAAAAAAAAATTCAACACAATATGCAAATTAGATAAGAATTAATGTCAATTGAGTAGCGATTATAATATTCTTGTTAAACCAACAAGCTTTACAGCTCTTTATAGCAGCCAAGAGTTCACATACATTAAAAATATCAAAGGGTGGAACTTTAACAATAAATTGGTTAATGAATAACAATACGCACAATCAGGAACTTCTTCAGATCTCTTCCAGATGCAATATCACGCAGGACAGCAAAACCCCGATTGATTTCAATTCTCAGAGCAGAAGCAAACTGCAGGACTGGATTCTCTGGGATATGAATTTCAGGGATCCGAGGTGGACTCCTACAAATCAAATGTGTTGGGCAATGAAGAGAGTCATTAATCATAACCACAATACACTCGAAGAAATGAAAGATGAATTTGAACGTTATTCCAGTAATCTTACTTGTTGATAAAAGTATGGACCTTGGACCACAAGAACAGGACTGAAAGGGCAACAATCAAAATGTAACAAACAAGAGTAAGCAAGTGGTATTCAAGCAACTCAAAGAAGACCCACGTGGCTGTGGCCCCGGCAAGAACACTGGCTGAAATCTTCTTGTTCCTCCACAATAGTACATCAGCAGCTGCATCCATGGTAACCGAAATTGAGAGAAACATACACAGAGAGAAAAACAAAAATTATGAACCCCAATCGACCAACTCATGCTAAGAAATGGTTTAAAAAAAATGCATAAGAAACCTAGATCGCATAATTTACTTCAAGAAGATCAAACCTCGAAGGCTCGGATTTACAGAAAGTAGACAATAAGTAAATTACTAAAGCCCCAAAGGTAACTGATTCGAACTGCAGTGGAAAACGAACAACACAGTTGAAGCAAAATATTCTAATAAAACATTTGGTATCATGTATAGAATCTACTAGCATCCAAAAGTACACACCAATAAATCTTCCAGATTATTACAGATATCCAAAAATATAAAAATAAAGAAAGAGAAAAAGGAAAGAAAGCAGATCGGCTAGCAAGAACTCCTAAAACCCTATATACTTATATGAAGCGATGTAAAAATGAACTCACTATATCGAACAAGCAATTGAACTCTAAACCATCAATAGACTTTTGCTGAAAATGAAATTACACGAACAGCAAAAAACAGCAAAAAAAATCACAAACACACAAAGAGAGAAAGAGAGATATGATGTCCGTACGTTTTCCACCACCGAGAACGTGGTGAACTGGTTTCTCTCTCCCAAAAAGCCTGTAAATCTTGGCCTTCACAGACGAGGGCGAGGTAGGTCTTCCGGAATCAGAATCAGA
The DNA here is from genome assembly GCA_029378325.1 of Elaeagnus macrophylla. Classification (NCBI taxonomy): domain Eukaryota; kingdom Viridiplantae; phylum Streptophyta; class Magnoliopsida; order Rosales; family Elaeagnaceae; genus Elaeagnus; species Elaeagnus macrophylla. Next base: position 42,125,547 of record CM055642.1, read on the forward strand.
ATCAGAATCAGATTCCGAGGAAGACGACGTGTCTTTGGCATGGATCTTCTCGCTTATCTTTTCCGTCACCGACTTCTCATTCTCCACCGTCGAACCAACACTTTCCGATTGATCCGCCATGCTTTTACCGATCCGACGAAGAAATAAAGTTCAAAGCAAAATTTAATTCCCAAATGCTTTTGGCAGAATTAAAGTAATTTTAGTAGGGTTTTTGAAACGAAGCTTAGTGCGGAAGATGAAATGAAGATATATAAAGGTGCAGACAACTAGAGCGGATCGAGACCGTTGATTTGTTGTTTTAAACCGAACCTGAAGGCATGTGAACGGAACCGGATTCGAAATTTGGCTTCGGTTAAGCTCACGCCGTAAAAATTAACGCCTTAATGTCTCAGAAGACAATATTGTATGTGTCACGTAACATATTGAATCAATTTTAATTATTTAATTTTATAAAAACGTTAATATTAAATAAGATAATAATTTAAAAAAAAAATGTATAATATATTATATTTTAAAAAAAATTCTCAATTTTATACTGTTGTGAAATTTTTTTTATTATTTCTATACACCTACAGACTCAAATTTATGTAATTCATCTATTTTTCATATTTTTCTCTATCATATATTACAATTAATATTACTCTTTCCTTTATCCTCAAATTATTCTGGAGGTTGCGAGCGGTGATATTTAGCTAAAAGCCGGTTAGTACTGTTCATGGATTGCAATATTGATCGAATAAAAAAAAAATACAAATCATATTAAATTTGAATTTATTTCAGTTAAGGTTGAATAATCCGAAAAAATTTGACTTAAATTAAGACCAATCTATTAGCTCGAAATAAAATAAAATTTTAAATAAAAAATTAAAAAGATTATATTAAAATTAAAATAATTTTTTATTTCTTTTAATACTTTTCTTTTATGATATATTAGTTATTTTTCTTTTTTTTTTTTTTTGAAAAATAAGCTAATAATGAATAAATATCTATAATGTATTTATTTTTTCACAATATTATGCTATATTATTTGATGTTAATGCATTTAACGTTTAAATCTACATAACTCTTTAAACAAAAAAATAATATTTATATTTAATTTAAATTAGTATTATGAAGTTTTTATTTTTAAATCGATCATATATTAGTTTTTGAAGTAAAAATTTTAATTTTTTTATCAACTTGTGTTATGTTATTCTCTTTTTCACTTGTTCATTGTCTGAAGAATTATATATTATGTAATAATCAAAGTTTTATTCTTGTGTATATAAAAAAAAACGTCATGTTATCGTGTAAAATTTTAATTTACTTTAACTGTTCATTTTTTAGTAAGTATATTTATTTAATCTACTCATCTCTATTTATTTTGTTTAATAGCTAGAAGAAATTTTATTTAGACTTAATAACTCTTTATTCTAAATGTGAGTTTTAATGAGGACGTGACGGCTTCTAACTTTTGCATGCGTGGAGTTTAATGTATTTACTCATTGCCTAATTAATTTAGTAATTAATTTTTTGCTTTAATAATTAATATATATATATATATATATATATATATATTATTGTTTTATGTAATGTTGTTTGAGCTTTAATTATTAAACATATTTTTTAATAAATAAATTTATATTAACCAAAAAATATATATAATTAACAATTCTGGCTAATTTGAGTATATTTGAGCCAGCTCGTTTATATTTGGTTTAGGTTCGCGCTCACCTTTGCTAACTCAAATTAAATTTGAATTGAATTAGGATTGAACTAATTTAAGTTAGACTAGTTTGGACCAGCTCGAACTAACCCAACTCACGCGAATTAACACCCCTAACTATTATATGTATGTATCACAATTTTTTTTATTCCAAAATAATCACATTTTTTTGTCAGGTTCTGATGCATAATTTTTTTTTTTTTGGATGATATTTTATAAATATTCATGTTAATATTTTAATACTTATTATTTTTTAAATTAATTTATAATATTTTATAGAAATTTATATTAATTATTTTGGAATTTATTTCTTAAATTATTTAATAGTATTTTATTAATCATCAAATTATTAAAAATGTATATTTTTATACTTAAATGAACAATAAAACAATCTTATTAAATTAATAAGGAAAATATTATTGTCATTTTATGCTCTCACAATAATGAATATAATTATAAATTTTTTTTAATTACAATAATGAATAGTAATATTCATTTTTTTCAAAAAAAAACAAAAATACTATTTAACAGTAAAACAATCATTTTTAATTTTTAGTTCTTATTTATGGTAACAATTTTTTTGTTTTTAAATTTTTTATTTTGGTTTGATCCTTATATATAGCCATAGTTTTTTGTTTTATAAAAAAGATAATATTTTTTAAGTAATTAGGTTTGTTAATATGTGATTTAAAATAGAAGATAATAAGTCTTACAACTAGTATAAAAAATATAAATAAGTAAACTCTAATTTATTTTATACGAATTAGTATTTTATGTTTTTAATTTAGTTTAACAAATATTTAACTAATAAAAAAACATAAATTAAGCAAGCTGATAGAAAAACAAAAAGGTAGTAAACACTAAAATAATTAAAAAAAAAAATTAGTATTGAATAATGAATAATATATATGCTTAAAATAAAATGATGCATATTATATAAATGATCGATGATCTTTGCATTTTTATTTTAGCTATATATTTTCACAACTAAAATAAGAATACAAAGGCCATCAATCATTTATATAACATGTATTGTTTTATTTTGAAATATTAAATTTTTAATTATTTTTGGCTTAAAATGACAATAATATCCCTTTATTGATTTTTTTTGCTAAAAATATTCCTTTATTGATTTAATAAGATTATTTTACTGTTTATTTTGGTAATTTTTTTTTAATAATTTAGAGAATAATAAAATAGCATTAAATAATTTAAAAAATAATGAATATAGATAGTTATAAAATACTACTAAATAATTTAAAAATAATAAATATTAGTACAACAATATGAATACTAATTTGTTACCCGTCCCCGTTTTTTTTTTTTTTTTTTTTACAGGGTGCTAAATGCATCAATAGATTTAAATTATGATATAAAATTGGGAGTTAAGTTAATATGTAGAAATTATGAGAATTTATTAGTAAATAGACAGTTAAATTAGAACATATGAAAATAAGAGTAAGATTTTTCATTTGTTTTTATTTTTATTTGTTAAAATTAAAATATATATTGTTAATCAATAGTTAAAGTATTATTTTTTATTAAATGCATCAACTTCATCACATGCATTAATATTAAAATAAAAAGTTAAAATTAAAAAATATATATAAATAAGTGAAAAAAATAAAATAAAAAATATCTTAATTCATGAAAATATGCATGTATTAAATTGAGATAAAAATATTATTTTTCAGTCATAGTAATGAGAAAATTTTACTTCATAGAAACGTTCATTTTTTATAACTTTATGATAATCATAAAAAAAAAAAACAAAAAAGTGTAAACGTCTACAACAACAACATATTTTATAGTGAAAAATGCTATATAATATAATTTTTAGAATAGTATTTTTTATTATTATTTTATTATAATATTTGATTTATTATTTTATCTAATATATAATTTAATTATTTAATTAATTTTATTTTTAATCTTTCAATAAAAATATGTATATTTATATTTTATAATATTTATGATAAAAGAAAATAAATATATATTTTTTAAGAATTAAAAATAAAATTTTGTATATATTATATTTTCTATCTCTTAGTTTTTCACCATTATTCATTTGTACAAGATTTTCGGTTCAAATTAATAATATTTTATAAAATAAAGAAAATAAATAAATAAAACCCTATTTTTAAATTTTTAACTCTTTAAAATTGTAATTTTAAACTCTTATAATTTTTCTTCTCCACAGGACTGACATGTGTGAAATTAACTAATATGGCGACACGTGGCTTAAAGAAATGCGAAGATGTGACCTGATGAGTGCTGTGCTGTGGCCTCCACTGCATGTTTATTGTTTTTTTTTTTTTTATCAATAATATAATGATTTCATTCATGCTCAAACAAAGAGACACATCGGGATTCATTTACAAAAGAGGTGCCACACAAAGCATATCCTCTAAAACTATATCAGAAATAAAAGAAGGAAACCCCTCCAACCAAATGAATTCTTCTTGAACTCGCGTGCCAAATGTAGCTAAAGCCTAAGCCACTCTATTACAACTTTTTGAACAAACTGTCCAATTATAGTGTAGTAGTCCATGACTCACATGTATAATATCTCTCACGAATCCACCATTTATTGCTTGACATTGTTGACTCTCTGTAATATATGGTAAGTTGATATAGAATCAATAACTAAGCTTCAAAAACACGCTTCTATGGTGGGTACAATACTAATATGCACAGCACGCAATACTGCCCCAATTAGGTTTGAGGAACCCTTCAAATGTAGAGTTGATCATCTGCAAAAAGTAAATGTGAAATTGTTGGCCCAGTTCTTGAAACACGGACACCTCTAATGGCTCCATCATGTTGGTCTCGTCGTAGTAGGCTTGAGAAACCCTCTGTGCAGAAAAGAAATAAGTATGGCGACAAAGGGTCACCTTGGCGCAGGCCTCCCTCTGAATAGAATTTCTTTGTCTGTTGACCCCGAATTAATAAGGAAAATGATACATTTGAAATGCATCTTATAACCAGTTTGATAAAGCCATCATGAAAGCTCATCCTGCACATAACAGCCCTTAAAAAATTCCATTTAACGCGGTCGTACGCCTTGCTCATGTCTAGTTTCAGTGCCATAGAATGTGTGGTTTATTCCGGTTCATGGTATGAATAATTTCTTGGGCAAATGCACTCTGAAATTCCGAAATCACATCAGGAAGCACCATCATTAGTCTATTAGCTATGGCTTTAGAAACAAGCTTATAGATTAACGTACACAAAGCAATTGGGCGAAATTGCGTCACTTTAGTAGGGTTGTTAACCATCGGAATTAATGAGATAAGAGTGTGATTCAAAGCCACCCACATCGCCATCTTCATTTAATATCTTCAAACAGACCCTATAACATCCTCCCCAACAATATACCAAAATTTCTTAAAAAAAAATAGAGCCTGCATTCCATCCACACTTGGGGTCTTACTAGAATGCATTTGTGAAAGCACCTACTTGAATTTCTTCACTAGTAAAAGGAGCTGACTATGGGATGCAGAAACCTTACTCGAAATACTATCCAGTACTTCCATCATATCCACTTCATTCGAAGCCTTAAATAAATGCATATAATGAGTCAGAAAAATTTCAACAATATCATTCTGAGAAGTACAAACCCGACCATAATCATAGTGAATTTCTTTAATTGCATTTTTCTGCGGCGTTGATTGGCTCGTTCATGAAAGTATCGTGTATTTCTATCACCTAAGAACAACCAATCCACTCGAGATCGTTGGTATCATAGTGTTTCTTCCATCTCTAGTAAAATTGTAGTATGTATGAATTTATGTATTATTTATTAGAAAGTACGATCATAAAAATATTTTAAATTATTTTATTTAATTATTTATATTATAAGTAATATTTAATTTTTTAATTTTCATAAAAAAATTTATTAATAATAATAAAAAATTTATTCAAAAAAAAAAGAAAGAAAGATAAAATACATAATTTTAATAATTTTTAATAAAATATTATTTTTAAATTAATATTTTAATAAAAAATATTAAAATAATATAATTATTTTTAATTAACTTTTTTTATTAATTAAAAATTATTAAAATTATATATTTTATTATATTGATGATATAAAATAATTATATAATTTTATTAAAAAAAATCGGTTAAATTTGATTACATATATATTAAATTATAATAAAATAATATTTTTGTTATGGGTTTGTGTGTTCAACGGGAGGGTGTTTTCACCTATGTAGTTTATATGTCACTCATAAGCATTAGTTTTACTTTCGCATGAAATTCACACATTTTTTTTTCAAATAAATTCACACATTTATAGAAAACTTTTGTCTACATATTACTTGATTGCATAATTCAAAAATACTTGGACTTATTAAGCTCAATGTTGCATAATGATATCCGAAAATCAATTTAATTACATTATATATAATACATATGTTCTTATTATTATTATTATTATTATTATTATGCAAAAAACAAATATTTTTTGTAAAAATATATGTTTTCTACCGTGTGTTTTTTATAATATGAAAAACATATATTTTTAAAAAAATTTAAAAATAAAATTAATTAAAAAATTGAATTAAAGGACAAATATCAACAAAGGAATTGCCCGTGTTATCAGACAAAAAAAAAATCAGACTCAATAAGCTAAGTGCTGCAGAATCAGGGGCAGATTTGTTGGGGAATGAGGGGCATGTGCTCCAGCTTACTTTTTACACCTTTTCTTTAAATTATTATGATTTTAGAATTTTTTTTTTAATATTTAAAAGAATGCTCCAGCTAACTTTTAAACTTTCTTTCTTCGTAACTTTTCAGCTTTTTTCTTTTTTATAATAGTGACTATTCTAATAATTTGGAGCTAATTTTTTGAACCTCAATAATTATTTATTTTCTCTTAAGATTGTTTAACTTGTTGGAAAAATGGGTATTTTTACTATAGTTAAATGCCATTTTGAGGTATAATTTTGAGTAGGATTCACTTAGTATAAATATAAGATCGTGGTTGATTTGGATTCTCCTCTGTGAAGGCTTCGAAATCATATATTTATATGCTCAAAATGATATTAAGGTGAATGAAAAATTGTGTCTCATTGAGAAGGAAAAATATTGTGGTTTTTGGCTTGTCCCACATAAGAAAAACATTAACACATGAAATGTTTTATATAGCATTTGCTTTCTTACCAAAAGTAAGCTTGTGTAGCATAAGGACTTTTTTGACGTGCGCACTCAAGGGTACAAATCTTAAGATTTGAGGGAAAATACACAGCAAAACAACAACATTTTTCTTCTCATTTTTTCCTACGGCAAACATTTCCCAACTTTCATAAAAGCTTAATCTAGAGCTAGGTTTGTGTGATAAAGAGCAGGTTTAATTCAGTTCGTAGAAACAATTTAAGTTTGGTGTTTTTAATTTGTTTAGATTTTTTACTTTGTAATTTTAATTTAATTTATCAATTTATAATATTTAATTTTGTGTTTGTCCATTGCATTACTTCCTACGATTTTAAGATAAATTTTATTTTTTCAAATTATTTTCTTAAACAAACAATACTATTATGAACTGCTTTCCCAGTTTTTTTTCCTGTATTTTTGTTACTTAAAATACCAGTTTCTGTTTTATATGTTTGAACTTATCAACCTGTACGTACTTCGTTATTGCTGTTGTTTTTTAATTTACTTCACTACTCTCTTTATTAATATTTAATCTTAAATCAATTTGTTTGATAGTTTTGGGTTTACTAAATATTCACTTACCGCAAATATTCATATACTACATTTTCTTAACATCTTCCTTTATATTGCTTCCTTATTAATAAACAATATCTGAAAAGAAGAACAAGCTACAAAGTCATTATTAAATAATCCTATTTCTTTTGCTACTACTTTTCAGCCGAATTTTTTTTTTTTTCGGATACTTACTGTTTTGCTCTCTTTTATTTGAGTTTGTTTACGGTAACTTGTTTCTGCATTTTCTCAACAAATAAATATCAGTTAATTTTCTTTTATTTCAGTTTGCTTTTCTGTTCTTTATATCCTTATACTCTTGATTAGATATTTGATTCTTTACTTCCTGTAACAAAATTAAAACTAATATTGTTTTTGTTTTGTATTTGTCATTGCTTTATATATCACATTCGCTTTATATTCTTTTCTTAATTTGTTTTAATCACTAACATTAATATTTAATTACTTGCGGTTTATTATTTTTTTATTTTTTTTAAACATTTTTTTATTACTAAAAATTGTATTTGTAACAGTTTTAACGGTTTTTCTAAATTGCTTACTGCCTTTGTCATTTAATCTGCATTTCAATTTTAATAATATCAATCTCTTAATTTCTTTCTTTGTTAATTGCTATATTTCATACAAATAATTATAATTTTGTAATACGAACTAAAATTTTATTTGGTGATTTTAACATTTTGGTTATTACATTACTTTTTTAGAAAAAGTCAAAATAAAAAATAACTTCTGAGATGATCACTTTTGAGATTACGATTGTAAATACTTCTAACCCTTCTGTGGGTGATTCAAATGTGAATCAAGTGGTGAGGTCTACTGTAGCTCACGGGGTTACCCCAACGTTACTGGTTTTGGTTCCTTTAAAACATGATGTGGTAGAGAAACTAGAGAAGTTCAATGGATTGAACTTTAAGAGGTGGAGGAGTAAGATGTTATTCTATCTTATCAACTTGAATTTGGCAAGATTCTTGACTGAGGAATCTCACAAACAACTTGAGGGTGAACAAGATTTTCAGTCTGCTAGTGCTATTAAAGCATGGAAGCATTCTGTTTATCTATGTCAGAATTATATTCTAAATGGCCTAAGTGACTCCTTATATAATGAGTATAATAAGGAGAAAACGGCTAAAGATTTGTGGGAGTCATTGGACCAGAAGTATGAAACTGAAAATGTCGGTGCCAATAAATTTTTAGTTGGTTGCTTTCTTGATTATAAGATGGTGGACCATAAACTCGTATGCAGTCAAGTATGCGAACTCCAAGATATCTTAATAGAGTTGCATGATAAAGAGATGGTATTGAGTGAGACCTTCCAAGTTGCAGCTATTATTGAGAAGTTGCCCTCTTTATAGAGAGAGTTCAAGGCCTACCTTAAGCATAAGCGAAAGGAAGTGTCTATGCAAGACTTGCTTGTAAGATTTAAGGTAGAAGAAGACAACAAGGCTTCTTCTAAAAGGGGTAATATCCCATCAGCACCCAAGGCTAATGTGGTGGAGCATGGTCAAAGCTCCAAGCATAACAAGTATAAAGGCAAGGGTAAGGGCAAGCTGAATAAATGTTCAAAGTTGAAACCTAAGGAAGCAACTTTTAAGAAGTCAAGCTTCAAGGGGACTTGCTTTAACTGTCAAAGGACAGGGAACAAATCTCTAGGCTGCACATTTCCAAAGAGAAATAGGAATCGTGAGGCAAACGTGGTTGATGACACTCAAGAATTTTCTGATAGTGACTTGTGTGCTGTTATCTTTGAAATGAACCTGGTTGAGTCAAACCCAAAGGAGTGGTGGATTGATACTAGTGCGACTAGACATGTTTGCTCAGACAAAGGGCTATTTACCACCTTTGAAACTGTCAAGAAAGGTGAAAAGCTATTCATAGGCAACTCTACAACCTCTACTGTTGAAGGGCAAGGAAGAGTGATATTGAAGATGACCTTTGGAAAGAATCTGACTCTAAATAATATATTGTATGTGCCTGAGATTCATAAGAACCTTGTGTTTGGTTTGTTGTTGAATAAACATGGCTTTAGAAATGTATTTGAGTCAGATAAGGTCGTGTTAACCAAAAATGATATATTTGTGGGCAAGGGGTATGCTTGTAATGAGCTGTTTAAGCTTAATATAACAATTGTAATGCCTAAGAAAATTAATAAAGTTAATTCTTTTGCTGACTTGCTTGAGTCTTCCAATTTGTGGCATGGTAGATTAGGTCATGTTAATTATGAATCTTTGTGTAGATTAATTAACAGATCATATTCTCCCTTTCCAAATTGATTCCAAACACATATGTAAGACTTGTGTTAAGGCGAAAATGACAAGGTCATCGTTCCATTCAATCAAAAGGAATACGGAACCTCTTGATTTAATTCATAGTGATTTATGTGATTTGAAGTTTGTTCAAACAAGAGGTGGTAATAAGTATTTTATTACTTTTATCGATAATAACATAAAATACTGTCATATATATCTACTTAAAAGCAAAGATGAAGCTATAGAGAAATTTATTCTCCATAAAGCAGAAGTTGAGAATTAATTCAACAAGAAAATTAAGGTACTAAGAAGTGATCGTGGTGGTGAATATGAAGCACCTTTTGGTGAGTTTTGTGCATAACATAGAATCATACATGAAATCACAGCCCTTTATTTGCCTCAACAAAATGGAGCAGTTGAGCGTAAGAATCGTACCTTAAAAGAAATTATGAATGCAATACTACTAAGTTTTGGGTTACCCCAGAACTTTTGGAGGGAAGCCATTTTATCGGCTAACTACCTTTTAAATAAAGTTTCCAAGAAAAAAGAACAAAAGACACCGTATGAGTTATTTAAAGGAAGGGTAATTTTCTATAAATATTTACTAGTATGGGGGCATCTTGCTAAAGAAGCCATACCTATACCTAAGAAAGTGAAGATAGGTCCGAAAATCATAGATTGCATTTTTATTGGATATGCACATAACAGTAGTGTTTATCGTTTTCTTGTGCATGAGTCAAAGATCCTTGACATACACAAGAATACAATAATTGAATCAAGGAATGCATCATTCTTTGAACATGTATTTCCATGTAAATGTAAAGGGGAATCGAGTTCGTCTAAACAAACTTATGAGACTATAAATGAAGATAGTCAATAATATGAACCTAAACAAGAGGTTGAGGTTGAACTCAGACGTAGCAAAAGGGGTAGGACAGAAACGTCCTACGGTCTAGATTTTCTGACTTATTTGCTAGAAAGTGAACCTCAAATCTATGAAGAAGCTGTAAACTCTTCCGAAGGTTCTCAATGGAAAGAGGCCATTAATAGTGAAATTGAGTCTATTCTGCAAAATTACACTTGGGAACTAGTTGATTTATCATCAGGTAGTAAAACACTAGGATTTAAGTGGATTTTCAAGAGAAAACTTAGACCAGATGAATCAATTGAAAAACAAGGTCAGGCTTGTAATTAAGGGTTATAAACAACGACATGACCTTGATTACTTTGATACTTATTCTCCCGTGACGAGAATAACATTCATTAGAATGATAATTGCAATTGCAGCTTTGCGAAATCTTGAGATACATCAAATGGATGTAAAGACAACATTTCTAAATTGAGATTAATAAGTCCGTGAGTTATACAATATCTTAAAATAATATGACCATAAAAAAATATTTTTTCCCTTATCAACCATCCTCATTTTCTTCTCCATATTAATCAAAGAAACCAAATGTCTACATTCATGTAAACCATAACTAGAAACTCAAAAAAATCAATTTGAATATGATGACAAAAAAAATCTCAAAATAACATCCACTAAAATATATTGTTGGAAAAGGGGGAGTTGTAACCCATGGTTAAATGAAATTTTTAGGCATCATTTTAACTTGAACCCACTTAATATAAGTGTGTGGTTGTGATTGATTTGATTTCTCCTCCAAAAAGGCTTCCAAATCGTATATTTATATGCTCAAAATGATAATAGGGTAAATGAGAAATTGAGTTTCAAAATTCACTCATTGAAAAGGAAAAATGTGGTGTTTTGTGTTTGTCACACATGAGAAAACCAACAACACATGCAATGCTTTATATAACATTTGCTTTCTTATGAAAGGTAAGCTTGTGTAGCAAAATGCACTCTCTACGTGCTTGCACATGGGGTAAAATTTCTCAAATGTTTGGCCCAAAAGTTCAAAACTTCAATTGCAAGCCCATCCTGTGGATACAAATATTATCCAATTTTGATGGGCCTTGCGTGGTTCAATTTTTGCTACACATAATTTTTTATTTTCATTCTCAAAATATAAAAAACTCTTTATATTCTTTTTAGGAGTTGTTGGAGAGTTTTATTACAATAGTTTAATTGGCATTTAAAGGGCAATTACAGTAGCTATTGAATAGCTACAGCTGTAATAATTTCATTTGGTTTTCAATGGCCACATTTGAATTGTTATAAATTGGCTCTACAATTGAGGGAAAAAAACACAATAAAATTTCCATTATCTCTCAATTTCTTCCTTGCAACAATTTTTCCTAATTTTCAGAAAATTTCTATTTTAGAGCTATGCTTAATGTGATAGATAGCAAGTACATTTTAGTTCGCAAGAACAGTTTACCTTAAACTATTTTTTATCATTGTATCTTAGATGATATTTTTTCTTTAATCTCCAACACCCGTGTAATAGAAAAAATTTATTTTAAAGACGCCGCATAATATGGGTTTCGATCCTCTAATTTTTTTTATTTCTTATTTTTCCTTGTTATAGTTTATATTTTTTTTTTACTTTTTGTAATTTTAATTCATTTTTATAATTTATAAAATATAATTTATTATTTATCCAATACTTATTTCCTACACACACATATATATAAAAACAAGAGTTTTTCAAAAAAGAGTTCGAGGATTGACTCCATCTTATTGCTGGCAAATTTAAAATTTTCGTTGATATTGTGAGGAAAATAGTGGAAAAAATAAAGCTCAAAATAATATAAAATAATTTATTAAAGTTGAAACCATGTTTCAGCATAACTATAAATATATATTTGCAAATCTGCATGGCTTGCACATACCATCTAAAACAAACTAAGACATTCCCATTAACATTCTTTCCAAATACTCAAAATGAAACAAAAATACAAGAGTCCACTACAGCCATGAAAATTAAAGTAACAAATTGCCCCATTCTTTACAATTCTTGGATGCTCAAGCCAGGAGGCACAGATGCCAACGCAATAAAAAGTTTTTTATTCCTACCACAAGCTTTCAGTTGAGTATTCTTCGATTAATTCCAATTAGATTTTTTTATCACGAAATTCAATGAAAAATGCGACAATAAATTGCTCAATACAATTTAGGAAAATTTTGAAAAAATCACAAAATATGCTATGAGATATATTAATTGTAAAAATATTACAATAAAAATGTAAAAAAATAAAATGACAAATATACCCTCTAAGAGACATTTGGCTGATACATCCCTACCAAACTGTATATCTATTAAATTTACATCCACCCACTGCCTCACCAGCCACGCCTCCAGCCGTGCCACCAGACTTGCAGCCAGACTCACCACCAACCGCGACACCAGCCAGGGGAACCAATCGCGCCAAATTGTTCGTGCCAAACCAATCGCGTCAGACTATTCGTGTCCAATTTTAGGTATTTTTTTAATGTATTTTTTATTATTTTATATGTATTATATTTGTAGATAATTAGATTATTTCATATATAATGAAATTAATTTATTTTTATTAATCAATTTTGTGTATTTTTTTAGATAAATTGGTTAGGATACGAGGTAGGAGATGATGAATAGGGCGAAGAAAATATGTAGTAGGTTCGGTAAGGGTTACCGAACCATACTATTATGTTCGGTAGGCTCTACCGAATGTACCTATATGGTTCGGTAATCCCTACCGAACCTACTGCATATTTCCTTCCCTCCCCTACCGAACCTACCAATTTTAAAATAGTTTGGTAGGAGTTACCGAACATATCATGTATGTTTTCTAGGGGTTGCCGCAGCTATATGATATGTTCGGTAATGCTTATCGAACCACTGCTGGATTTGCAGAAAAAAAATTGTATGTTTATTTTAATTGATTTTTGTCTCCATTTTCTTCAAAAAATTTCATCTCTTTTGTAACATTCATATATGTATCCTCCATTTTTAATATTTTGGGTTATGGTTTAGAGTTGCTGATGGTAAATATGGAGATGGAGGTGGAGGTGAGTGAAAGAGAAGAGATGTATGAGAATTTTTTAATGTGGGAAGTCGGGAGATGTGGGGTGTGGATGTGGGATATTTTTTTTAATTTTAAACAAAAGAGTTAAATTTGTCATTTTATTATATTTAAAATATTTAGTTATTTAACGGGATGTCTCGAAGTAAAATTCAAAATTCAAAATTTTTTGAGAATTTTCCAGCAATTTATTTACTCATCTAATGAATTTCAATAAGAAAAATCACCAACAAACCATCTAACCAGTTGCTTTTCATTTCAATAAGACCATTAAATGATATTAAATTGCTAAATAAATTTATATTTCATTAGTGTTAGGAAGTTTATGGGTTGAAGCTAATACACAATTAAAGTAAAATTGAGAGAATGAAGATAAAATAGACACAAGTATTTACGTGGTTTACCCAAAATGATTACGGACTACTCCACGGGCAAAGGTCGAAAGGAATTCACTATATCGAAAGATTTACAACTTCTCTCTAAATAAAAGGAGAAAACAATATATATCTCTCTCTTATAATAGGAGAATACAATTAACCTCTCTCTCATTATGAGGAAAGAACTCTTTCTAAGTGGGGAATATTTGAATGCTTAGAATATATGAGATTTTGGAATGTGATGAGATGATGGAAATGAGCAAATGATCTCTCTATTTATAGAGAGAAAAATGTTACTATTTGGAGAGATGACATATGTGCTTACATATGTCTCTTCTTGCTATTTGAAGAGATGACATATGCGCTTACATATGTTTTGTTCTCCCATTTTCTATGGTAAGTGAGTAAATATTAAATTGTAATAATATTTCATCAATTAAGCCATCTCTTTTGACATTGTGAAAATGGCTTCACACTTGTCTTTCAATCTCCCACTTGAAGTCATCTTTCACTTTTAGTTCTTCCAATCGCCTTTGCTCAAGTTCTGCTGTTTACGTCTCTACTAGGCCATATGAGGATCGACACCATACAAACTTGTCAGGGTTGATTGGTTTTGTCATTACATCTGCTAGGTTCTCATCGGTGTGAATCTTTTGCATTTTCACACTTCCTTCCTCTACTATTTCACTTTGTACTGAACCCTTATGTGCTTTGTCCAGGAATGAAAGGCTAGATTTCTTGCGATGTGCAAGGCACTCTAACTGTTACAAAACAAAATAATCTTCTCCTGCTTGTGCTCGAGTTCCTCCAATAACCTTTGAATCCATATTGCTTCCTTGCAAGCTTATGTAGTTGCCATGTATTCTACTTCCATTGTAGATAAAGCCACAATAGTTTGCAATTTAGAAACCCAACTTATAGCTCCTCTTGCAAGTGTAAACACATAGCCCGTGGTGGATTTACTTTTGTCGAGATCTCCTGCAAAATCTGAATCCACATAACCTCTGATAGTTAATTATGATCCTCCAAAACATAATGTAGCACTTGAGGTTCATTTGATGTATCTAAGGATCCTCTTTACAGTGTTCCAATGTTCTCCACCAAGATTTTCCATAAACCGACTGACCGTTCCCACTGCTTCTACAATGTCTGGTCTTGTACATATCATAGCGAACATCAAACTTTCCACTGCTGATGCATACGGTACTCGAGACATCTCTCTCCTCTCTACTTTATTGTTAGGAGACATACTTAAGGATAACTTGAAATTAACAGGAAGTAGGGTAGATATTGGCTTACAATCTTGCATGTTGAAGCGTCGTAAGACCTTGTTGAAGTAGTTATTCTAGGAAAGCCAAATCTTCCTATTATTTCTGTCTCGGTGAATTTGCATCCCTAGAATCTTGTTTGTTGGTCCCAAGTCCTTCATATCAAACTCCCTAGCCAATTGAGCCTTTAATTCTTGGATTCGATCTTTGTTGGGTCCTGCTACCAACATGTCGTCCACATACAACAATAAGATAATAAAGCCATTATCCCCATCAAACCTTTTGTAGTATGTACAATGGTTTGAACTAAGTTTGTTGTATCCAAGGCTAATAATGAAGGAATTAAATCTCTTGTACCAACACCTCGGTGCCTATTTGAGACCGTATAGAGATTTGTTCAACTTGCAAAACCAAGTCCTCCTTGCCTGTTTCAGCAAAACCTTCTAGTTGGAGCATATAGATTTCTTCTTCAAGTTCTCCATGAAGAAATGCAGTTTTTACATCCAACTGCTCTAGACGTAAATTGAACGTAGCACACATAGCCAAGACTATTCTGACTGTTGTAAGTCGTATTACTAGGGAAAATATTTCATTGAAATCAATACCTTCTTTTTGAGCATATCCCTTCACCACCAATCTTACACGATATCGTTCTACTTGATCATTGCTATCTCGCTTGGTCTTGTAGACCTATTTGTTACCAATAACTTTTCTTCCGCGTGGTAATAGTACTAGTTTCCAAGTCATGTTCTTATGTAGAGCTTCAATTTCTTCCTGCATTGCTATCATCCATAGAGGTGCATCTGAACTACTTGTAGCTTTATGGAAAGTTGATAGCTCTCTATCCTCCATTAAAAGACAGTACGCAACATTACTCTCAGTAACATACTCTGAGTGCCAAGTTGGTGGCCTTCTTTCACGAGTTAACTGACGTACTTCTAGAGCCTCAGATTCAACTGGTTCCTGTACCTCGTGTTGTGGCGCTGCTTCAGTAGAATCTAGAATTTCTTGTACTTGATTATTTTCTACCTGAACTATTGTAGTCTCTGAATTCTCATTCGACGTGCTACCATCTTCATCTTTTCTTTATAGTTGATCTTCTACAAAGATCACATCCCTGCTGATTATAAGCTTGCGGGTGGTGAGATCCCATAAGCGATACCCTTTGACACCATCAGCATACCCCAAGAGGAGTTTTGGCTGCTTCTGCCCAAAAAGAGTTGGATTGACCTGTAATCCTCAACATAGCTCTTATTCTGCAAGAGTTCTGTTCATCCGCTCTGTCACTTCATTTTGTTGAGGCGTGTATGTGACTGTAAACTGTCTTTTGATACCTTCTTGCTTACAAAGTGCAAGAAACTCGCCGTCTATATACTCTCTTCCATTATCTGTCCTTAAGCACTTAATCTTCTTTCCAGATTCAAGTTCCACTTGCGCTTTGAAGTCTTTGAATACTTGAAACACATCTGACTTCTTCTTAATTGAATACACCCAACACCTTCTAGAGTAATCATCAATGAATGACACTAGGTACTTTGCACCTCTTAGTGACATTTCAGGTGATTCCCGTACATCAGAATGAATCAAGTCTAAAATGCCTTTACTCCTTGCATCAGATCTACTAAACTTCAACCTATGCAGCTTACTTGCAACACAATGCTCACAGAAAGGTAGATTTACTGATTTGAGCCTTGGAAACAGCTTTCTGTCGGAGAGAATCTTCAAACCTCGTTCTGACATGTGGCCTAATTTGAGATTCCACATCATTGTTGATTCTTCTCCTTTATTGCTTGACGCAACACATGCATCAGCTTCCTGTAGTGTTGAATAGATTTGATGCGATCTTTTTTGCCTTCAAAACCACAAGTGCACCTTTGAAAATTTTCATGATCCCATTTTTGACATGAGTCTTGCATCCAAGACTGTCTATTTGCCCTAAAGACAATAGATTCTTCCTCAAGCCCTTCATGTGTTGTACCTTCTGAATAGTGCGAATTGTACCATCAAACATTTTTATTTTGATAGTACCAATACCAGTGATTTCCAAAGCATGATCATCACCCATGTGTACATAACCTCCTGAGATTGGTTCATATTTGTGAAATCACTCTTTTCGAGATGTCATGTGCCATGTTGCTCCTGAGTCTAGTAACCAGACGTCAGAAAATTGCTTTCTACCTTCAACTGTTGCTGTAGCTTCGCTGTATAAGACTTCACCATTATCAGGGATACTTGCTACATTCCCTTGAGCATTTGGTGGCTCAGGGTTTCCATTCTTTCTTTTATTCCAACAATCCTTTTTGACGTGCCCTTTCTTGCCACAATTATATCACTTGAAATTCTTCTTACTTCTTGATTTCGATCTACCATAATTTTGACTCCTACTAGAGCCACGTTCTGTTGATCTTCCTTTCATCACCATCAAAGCTTCTGCTTGCTGCGAACTTACTTGTCTGTCTTTTTTGTTTTTACGTCGTGTTTCTTCTTCCAAAATAGCAGTTGTAATTTCATCAAAGATTAGATAGTCCAAAAGGATGTCGTTCGTCAAGTTGATGATGAGTTGATCATACGAGTCAGGTAGACTTTGAAGTAGAAGTCTCGCACGTTTAGCTGTCTCTATTTTGTAACCCATTGATGTAAGTTGCAAAAATAGAGTATTCAAGGTGTTGATATGGTCAGTTACCGATGTGGATTCTACCATTCGAAGAGTGTAAAGTCTCCTCTTTAACAAGATCTTGTTAGGAAGTGACTTGGCCTCGTATAGTCTTGTTAGAGTATCCCAAATCTCCTTTGCTGTCTTCTTTTCTGCCACACTGGATAACACTCCATCAGCTAATGCTAAGTGTAGATCAGCAATTGCATTGCCATCCATTTCGTTCCTCTTGTTATCATCGATTATTCCAGCGGGCCTATCTCTAATCACTTCCAAACAATTATCCTTTCTCAAAATTGCCTTAATCTTCATTTTCCACAATGAGAAATTATTTCCGTTGAACTTCTCAACATCAAACTTTGTTGTTGTCATCATTTTGATATGCTTCTCACTTGAATCGGCTTCCACTATTACATGTGAACAATAACCGTAAATGTGAATAGTAACTATGAACAGTATCCACAACCAAAGCTCTGATACCATTGTTAGGAAGCTTATGGGTTGAAGCTAATACACAATCAAAGTAAAATTAAGAGAATGAAGATAAAATGGACACAAGTATTTACGTGGTTCACCTAAAATGATTACGGAATACTCCACGGGTAAAGGCCGAAAGGCAATTCGCTATATCGAAAGATTTACAACTTCTCTCTAAATACAAGAAGAGAATAATATGCATTTCTCTCTTATAATAGGAGAATACAATTAACCTCTCTCTCACAATGAGGAAAGAACTCTTTCTAAGTGGGGAAGCTTTGAATGCTTAGAATATATGAGATTTTGGAATGGGATGGGATGATGAAAATGAGCAAATGATCTCTCTATTTATAGAGAGGAAAATGTTACTATTTGAAGAGATGACATATGCGCTTATACGTCTCTTCTTACTATTTGAAGAGATGACATATGCTCTTACATATGTTTTCTTCTCCCATTTTCTATGGTAGGTGAGCAACCATTGAATTGTAATAATATTCCATCAATTAAGTCATCTCTTTTGACATTGTGAAAATGGCTTCACACTTGCCTTCTAATTAGGTATGAACATTATAGTGAAAATGAAAATCAATCAAACAATAAAAAAAAAAACAATCTCAATTGATCAAATAGGAAACTTACAAGAAATTATACAACAAATATGAAAAGTCTCTAACAAGTATGCACAAACAACCGTAGCAAAAGCTTAAACGCTAAATCATAGAAACAAAAAAATAATTACAAACAGATCATAAATGATAAAAATAAAAAATAAAAAAAAAGGGAAGACTTTTGAACCCAACACACCAATATGAGATTTAAGTATTAATTGAAAGCTCCTTGAAGCAGTAGAAAAAAGTAGCTGAGCTTTGGGCCATTGTAGGCATAGGCACTAAGAAAAGATAGGGCAACAAGGATGTTGTCTTGTTCCTTGAAAAATTAGATCTTACTCTAGCATGTTTACACAAACCTATGATTTAAAATCATTGCCTCTTTTTTCTTTTTCTGCAACCATTCAATTTTTATTTTTCTCAAAGAAAGAAGGGAGACTAGAGGACTAAAGAAGATGGGAAGGTTAGGAGGATGAGAGTGATATATTTAATATGACAATGTAGGTATTCAGGGAAGGCAAGATTTGGGGTTCTTTTTTTTTTTTTCATTCTCTTTCCCTTCTTCTAGCAAGAAGCTTTGTAGATAGACAGACAAAGAAAAGAGAGAGAGATGTATCACATAGGACCTAATAATAAAGTTACCTTTTTGTCCTTAAATCTTATTGTATATCTAACACCACTTAACTCCTTTCGATTAAAAGAGTATCTTTAACCTTTATAATAAGTTGGTATCTTTGAAAATGAACAAAACCTCAGGAATATTATTGAAATTTTCTTGAACTTTGATACTTAATTTTTTATTTATTTCAATATCATTTTAAGTATGTAAATATGTGATTTCGAAGCACTTACAGAAAAGAACCCAAAACAACAATGACTACATATTTATACCAAATGGATCTCACTCAAAATGATACCTCAAAATAACATTTAAAAAACCTCATTTTTTGACACAATCTTGGTTGCATACCATCTAGGTTAATGCTTACTACTTATTTCTTTTTTTCTACAAGTATAGTATTCTCATTACAAAAGTGGAGGTCAAGTTTGCCTCTTTTCATGACATACAATGGTACTTGTAGATCAGGAAGAGAATCTCTACTATTCCCTCTTGACATAATAAACTCACACATAAATCTTATTTTATCCTAAAGAGAATCCCTATTTGTCATATTGTTCAAACACATGTTTTATCTTATCTTATCTTATAATAGATTGTATACTTTAAGTACTAACCCTACATATCATTATTTTATTACCCACTATTGGGTAGTAAATTAACCAAATACGCGTGGTGCTATTTGATTGTTTCACGTCAATAGTTAAAAAGTCAAATGATATAATCAGCGTACAATTAAGTAGTCTTCATTAAATGATTTATATTAATTGTATAAATATTTAAATTATTATTAAATAATTTAAATATTAATTAATATAAGTTATTTACTAAAACGTTATTCGTTAGAAACCTATAAATAGGTTCTCACTATCTGAAAAGGTATGCATAAGCTGATACTCAAAATCTCTTAAAATTCTCTCTGATCCTTAACTTTTCTTAAGAAATTGACTTAAACATCATAATGTATACGACGCTCATTCCTTTTGATGTAGTTTTCTAGTGACGTGCAAAGGAACGCAACTGAACAAAAATTGGCTTCAATATCTGGCACCATCTGTGGGAAAGAAATTTGGTGTTCAACCAATTAAGGTAACGAAAACTCAAGAACATTCATTGTGTTCTTTGTCCTTGTTCATCCTGTTCTTCATCCACTTTTCCTTTCAAAATCATGCTCAATCCACCAAACCACTAAGATAAGCTCGCAACATGTTCTTGATGGTATTTCACTTCCATAGCATGATCATGACTAGGTTGGCCTCCTGAATCACCAACCTTCGTTCGACGCTTCTAGAGAATGGGAATACCTAGAAGGAATCTAGTTGCCTTAATTTTAGATTGGTACCACTTGTAATCAAACCCAAATCAGGCTGTAGGCTTCCTATGAGAAACTCCCAGAAGCATTTGAGTAGGAATTGGACCATAGGCTGAGTCACACCTAGGTCACTGAGCCAGTTGAGAAAACCAGATTTATCATCTTGAGAGAACAACAACAATACTTGGACTTGTTGTGCACTACTAGACAACTTGGTTTACCTAGTATCCACTAGCACTAACCTCTTGTAATTTCTATCATCCATTCCAGTGATCGCCATCTATGTCAGCACTTGTAGTCTGGACTAGATTTGTTTGGTTCACCTTGAGAAATCACCCCAAGGTTAGTTAACTAGTGCAATTAGGTTAGGACAACAACGTTGATGATGTCGCTGATCCTAAGGTAGATGACCATGGTTACTGTCATTAGACAAACATCAACTAGGAGAGTAGAGATTCAAACATGAAGGAAGGCTGAGCCTTAGTAGGGCAAGTCGCACCCTAGAGGGCTACACTATCTAGAACACTACCCATAAGATTACACTTTCCAAAATGCCGCTTCCCAATATCAGCAAATATGCCTCCAGGATACAATGAAGCTTTTTATTATTTGCGGTATACATTCACGAAGACAACCTAAGAACACATTTGATTTTGAAGAACACTCAAGTTAATTAATATTCTAAATTTGCAGTATTTAAAACACTAACTTTATTTACACATAAATTATGGTGGAAAATGTTAGAGAATATTTATTATCCATCTTGAACTTTCTTTTCTTGTTCTCTCTATGTTTTTCAAATAGCCTAAATGAATGACCTATTTATAGAATTTCATGCATTCTCTTAATTGAGTTACAATTCTTTAATGAGTTGTGATTTTTGTAAAAGTCATGTCTGATAACTTTACAAAATTAGAGTTATTTTGTCACTTTTGTGCTAACTATGTGCATTGTTTTTCAATTAAAGTAGTTAAAATGGCTTAATATTTTTTTAATTGTGTCAATATAGGTAAATGGTAGCAAACAGAGCAAAAAAGAGTGAAAATGGACAAAAAAAGGGACAAAATTAGCACAATTAGCCTTAAGCTGCTACAGTGGACATTTTGAGTCACGGCGCACATCTTTTTAGAGTCCAACCCAAGAGCTTGGGGTGCGACGGTGGAATATTAGTGCCATGGCACGCTTAAGTGTAAATGCAACCCGAGAGCCTTTGGCCATGGCAGTGATTTACCCGAGGTGTGGCTCGCTTAGTTGTCCAGAATATTTCGAGCAATTAAGGTACGGTATTCACTTATTTGGGCCACGGCATGCGTTATATGTGCTTGACAAAGTACTTAATTTTTAGAATCTTATTTGGACAAGTATCCTATTTGGTCCATGACTCTTACTTGGACTACAATTATTTTTAACCTACAATTCTAAGCTTATAAATACAACTTCTAGCAACCAAGAAATTGGATTCACACATTCTACTACTAATCTAACTATTTAAAGAAAGAGGCGGCATACTTAGAGAGATAATTCAAGAGAATGATTCAAGATTGATCCAATCTTATTAATTCAATCCTTGTGGGTACGACAATGCTTGTTCTTAAAAATACTTATTACTTATACACTGACCCGTGCACTTGTCGATTTAGTGTAGTTAATGTCTTCTAGAACATATGTAACTGTTCATAACATTTACAACCTATCAAAAAGTCACATCTTTTTTCTCTCCAAATATACATATGTCTTGTGATACTAAGATAGAATTAAGTTTGAATTTACAGCTGAATCAATCAAATGAAGTAATCAAATACTTGGGCCATCATCTATCCATTGGGAGAAATAGGAGATTGGAATTTGATAATATTCTGTCAAAGCTGCAACACAGATTAGCAAGTTGGAAAGCTAAACTTTTATCACAAGCAGAGAGAACAACCCTTGTTAAATTTGTCCTCCAAAATATAACTATTTATTCGATGAGCACATTTAAATTACCAAAAGTGATTTGTGCTAAAGAAAATGCTCTTGTTAGATAGTTTTGGTGGACTGGGAGAATTGGAAAATCTCATTTTTTACACCTATTTCTTGGGATAAAATATGTTCTCCAATTGAAGCTCGCAGTCTTGAAATCAAGAAGTTTGAAATTTTCAATCAAGCCATATTATGTTATCCAAGGCAACATGGAATTTATTATATACTAGTAATAAATCTTAGATTTCAATTTTCAAACAAAAATATTGTAAGAATTTCGATTTCATTCATTGTAATGAAAAGAACAATGATTCTTTTGTATGGAAAAGTCTCATCTGGGCAAAGGAGACAATATTAAAAGAAGCCATTTGGATAATTGGAGACAGAAACTTGATTAACATATGGTCAAACAGTTGAATATTATATTAATAATTAGTTTCCTTGTTAGTGTTGAAGACTATTATGATTAGGATATTAGATAATTATTCTAATGTTTTCCTATTAGTTTAAGAGTCTTATTTAGAGTCCTATATTAGGATTTTAGTTTATTATTACTATAAATATCAATGTAGTTCTTCAATATTATATATGAATGAGAATTAGAATGTCTTTATTTGACTTTTTGATTCTCTTCTCAACTTACTTTGATTATTTATTATTTTAGCTTCCACACTCGTTCTTTCATATATTTTATATCTATATTTCCTTCCGCTTTATATTTTAACATGGTATCAGAGCTATGTTCGATCTTGAACATGTTTTTCTATTTTCTATCATCTCTCTATCATCTGCCATACATATACCCCTACTGTCATCGTAGTCTGTTTCAGTTTTTCTACTTTATTCGGTTGTTAGTATTTCTCATTTTCAGTTCGATTTCTTCTAAAGGTTGCTGGTTGGTTCTTTGGTTTTGTCATTTATCAAACTGTCACCGCCGTTGTTCACGTCAACCTCACTGCTTTACGACTGTTAGTATCATCTATTTTCACTGCCGTCGTCGCCATCGTTTACGTCAACTTCACGGCTTCACGACTGTTGGTATCAATCTCTACCTCACGACTTCGTAGCTGTGTTTTCTAGAATGATCAACTCACCCACCGTCGTTTTCTAGAAAGATCAATCGGTCTACTATCGTGCGCTGTTATCACCAATTTCAAATCCCACCAACACTAAAGCACCTTTGAAGTTAAACATCAAGTACAAATATGTATGTTGTAATTGTCCAAACTGAACATAGATATGTTCAGCTTGAGGGGGAGAGTTGAATATTATATTAATAATTAGTTTCCTTGTTAGTGTTGAAGACTATTATGATTAGGATATTAGATAATTATTCTAATGTTTTCCTATTAGTTTAAGAGTCTTATTTAGAGTCCTATATTAAGATTTTAATTTATTATCACTATAAATATCAATGTAGTTCTTCAATATTATTTATGAATGAGAATTAGAATGTCTTTATTTGACTTTTTGATTCTCTTCTCAACTTACTTTGATTATTTATTATTTTAGCTTCCACACTCGTTCTTTCATATATGTTATATCTATATTTCCTTCCGCTTTATATTTTAACACAAACTATTGAATTCCAAAATTAATGAAATACAAGAGTTATCAAGGATATTAGATTTATTTTTTCAAAATAACTTGAACATTTGGGAATGGGACTTGCAAAAAATAAGTAGACTATTTTGGTATAATGTAGCTTATTTGACACTACTACAAAATAGTCAATAGAGGACTTTTAAAAGAATGCCTTCTAAATTGATAGAAGATACTTCTTCATGCGCCTTATATGTAGGTGCTGTTAAAGAATTATGCTTTTTAAAGGTGTTGATTCGCTCTGTTCAAATGCTCTATTTATTTTGAGTAAACACCTTCTTTGTCGGCAAGGAACTTGAAGTGGAAAATTTTAAGTTAAAAGAGAATTATCTTTCTATTGTAAAACAAAGATGCAATTTTGGTAGAGTTGGATTTTGGAAAAAACTTTGGAAAGCATAATTGCATGAAAGGCACAAAATTTTCATTTAGAAATTATTGCATAATGGGTCGAGTACAAGGAGAAAGATTGAAAAATTCAAACCATTGATGATTGTCTCTATCTTTTATGTCATCGAAAGATTGAAAATATTGAACATTTATTCATTAGATGTGATATCTTGAGATGTTGGTGGTTGTCTTAGAAATGATGTTTATTATGAAAATTTATTAAAAAACTTGATATTGCTTTGTATATCAATTTTTTTCCTGAATCTACCACGTAAAGTACTTCTTAATAATTTTTCTAAAAAACAATTCCTTCTCATTGCTGTGATTATGTTAGAGTTTATTCGGTTCTTAATGAATAAGGTGATTATGAAGACTACTCGCTTGAAGCAAATTCAATCATTAATAAGCTGCATATGAGAATTGAAGAATTCAAGATTACTTTGATGGGAAAGCAGGTAGAACCAGGTAACTATTTAGAAGATGATTCTTGATTCATGTATGTATACCTCATAATTGGCAAAGTCCTGTAACAAGCTTTTTCAAAATGAATTGTGATGCAACTTAACAGAATGAAAAGTCTACTATTGGATTTGTGATCTCATATTCTTGTGGGAAAGTAGTGAGGGCTCGGGTCAAAACCATTTGTTGCATCAATTAGCAGAATCATTAGCTCTCCAAGCAGCTTTTGATTATCCTTCAACTTATATTGAGGGAGACAACAAGGATATTATTGAAGCTATATATTGTTTCAAATTTGGCGCCAAATTGGACAAGAAAGTCTTGATATTGAAAGAGTTAAGTCAAAATGTTGAAAATTTTAAATGATTTTTCTACTATGGATACCAAGGAAAATAATATAGTAGCTAGTACATTGGGCTTCAACTTCTAGAGCTGAAGGAGTAATACAATTAAATCAATTGCTGAAGAATATTCTAAAGTGCAATGTAATCATTTTATTGTATTGTCTTTTTGTTAGTAGCTTTAAGCTGTCCTTGGATTAGCAAAAAAACCAAAGAAACAAAGAAAAAGAAAAAATACAAAGTGCAATACGATATCAATGTGCAACTTTGGTCAAAAATGTGATGGGCCTATAATGAGCCACTATTTTTGTCATTAATACCATTTTGGGCACTAAACTTAACATGGGTCTTATTAAAAATTAACGTCAATTCTATTAACATTCTACATCTAACACTGAATATATTACCAACAACAATATAAATCACTTAAATTATTAAAAATATAATAAATAAAAAATATTTCTTATTCACCAAGAACACCTCATATCTCTTACCTATCAATCAACATTCTGCCTTACCACTATTTCTACCACTACTAACACAACATCTAACATTAGTCGAAATCTTATGATCATTTAATTATTATATTTCTTACTTTAAAATAATAATAAAAATATAGATATCCAAATGTTGAAAAATGAGGAAGAATCAAGAAAGGTATTCATAAACTTGAAAATTTTCTACTTTTCTTACAAAAAGATGCATGTTTAGTAGAACAAGTGCGTACAAATAATAGATGTTCGATTAGGCATACCAAAAATTTGTCTGTTAAAACAATAAATAAATAATTATTCAATAATGTGTCAAACATATGTACAATGTTCAAAGGAATATGTTGAATATACATACAATGTTCATATAAGTATGCCTATATTGTATACCTTACCAAACATTGTACATATATTCAACACACCTTTATGAACATTGTACATATGTTTGACATACATGTACGAATATGTTCAGCATACATGTTCCAACATTATTGTACATATGTTCAGCACATATTATTATCGAATATTTATTAATTCATTCTTTTAACATGCAAATGTTCGGCATGTTTGATCAAACATCTATTATTTGTACATACTTGGTCTGCTGAACATATATATTTTAGCAAAAAAATGTTAATATTTTAGAATTTATGAATACTTCTCTCGATTTCTTCTCATTTTTCAGCATTTAGGTGTCTAAATTTTCTATTTTAAAGTAAATTAGAAATATAATGGTTAAATGGTTATATAATTCTGGCTAATGTTAGAGGTTGTGTAAGTAGTGGTGGTGGTAGTGAGGAGACATAATATTGATACGTTGGATTGTTTCTCACCTTGAAGAGAAGTGGGATGTACTTGGTGAATAACAATTTTTTTTTTCTTTTTATTATATTTTTAATAATTTATATTGTTGGTGTATGTATTTAGAGTATTATTATATGCATAAAGTAATATGCTAATTATTGATTGGATATAAAGTTGAAGGTGTTAAATGAATAAATGTTTATGAAATTGCTTATTAATATAGGCTAATTGAATTATACCGTAGATAAAAATAATTATTTATATATTTAATATTAAAAATGAGATGTGAATAGAATTGGAAAAATAAAATAAAAATAAAGCTGACCTTCCTAAAAAAAAATTCAAATAGCCCATTATCACGTTGAACACCCACCCAAACTCATTCACAATCCCACTTTGCTTACTAATTGGGTTTTTGTCTAAAATAGGCAAATTGTATAGAATAGTTTAAAAAAAGGTTCATTTAAGTTTTAGTGTAGAAATGAGCAATTTTTAACTTAGAACATGAAACTTCTAAGTTAACAGGTCTTCTTCTTTCCTCTTTCCTCTTTGTCTTCATCTTCGTCTTTTTCTTCCTCAATTCTCTCTTTGTCTTCCTCTTTCTTTTCCTCAATTCTCTCTTCGTCTTCCTCTTTCTCGTCCTCGACATTGAACAGAATTTGATAAAATTAAGATCTGAAGTAAAATGTCAGTAGACTTTGTATTTGGCATTTTGTTCAAGAGAGTTACATATGTTCAAAGTAAAACCAACAAACATTTTCATAGCTAAAAATAGTAAAGGACGTTTTAATATGATATCTAGTTTCATTTTCAAATATTAAGAAATCAAAAAATACCAAGATATAACAAATAGGGGAGAAAATAGCAAGAAGTGGTAGTCCGTGTACATACGAATATGAATGAAGAACTAGAAATGGAGTTTTCTGATCAGCAGCAGTGATAGTAGAACTTCAGCTGCAAATGGGTACATTTCAGGAACTTTTAGATACGTAAAAAAATAAAGCAGAGTTCCTTCCTCAGCAAGAAAATTTGACTAAAAAATATGTTTATCGTTTTACAAAAATCCTAAAAGTTTTAATATGATATCTAGTTTCATTTCAAAATATGAAGAAATTAGAAAAAATCAAGATATAACAAGATATACTGAAATATACCGAGATATACCTCAGATATACCTCAAATATACCAAGATATAATGAGATATACTTCAGATATAATGAGATATACTTCAGATATAACAAGATATACTGAGATATACCTAAGATATATCGAGATATACTAGATATACCAAAGATATACCACAGATATATCAGATATATTAGAGATATACCAGATATATCAGAGATATACCGCAGATATACTACAGATATACCAGATATATATCAGAGATATACCAGATATATTAGAGATATACCAGAGATATGCCACAAATATACCAGATATACCAGAGATATACCACAGATATACCAGAGATATAACAGATATACTAGAGATATACCAGATATACTAGAGATATAACAGATATACTAGAGATATACAAGATATACTAGAGATATATCGCAGATATACCACAGATATACCAGATATATCAGAGATATACTAGATATACCACAGATATACCAGATATACTAGAGATATACTACAGATATACCAGATATACCAGATATATTAGAGATATACCACAGATATACCAGATATACCACAGATATACCACAGATATACTAGATATACCACAGATATACTAGAGATATACCACAGATATTCCAGATATACTAGAGATATACCAGATATATTAGAGATATATCAAATATATCACAGATATACTAGATATACCAGAGATATATCACAGATATACTAGATATATTAGAGATATACCAGATATATCAGAGATATACCACTGATATACCAGATATACCAGAGATATATCGCAGATATACCACAGATATATCAGAGATATACTAGATATACCAGAGATATACCAGATATATTAGAGATATACCAAATATACCACAAATATAATAGATATACCAGAGATATACTACATATATACTAGATATATTAGAGATATACCACAGATATACCAGAGATATATCACAGATATACCACAGATATACTAGAGATATATCACAGATATACCACAGATATACTAAATATATTAGAGATATACCAGAGATATACTACTGATATACCAGATATACTAGAAATATACCTCAGATATACCACAGATATACCAGATATATCAGAGATATACCAGATATACCACAGATATACCAGAGATACACTACAGATATACCAGAGATATACCACAGATATACCATATATATCAGCTTGAAGATGATGATGAACAGTGCAATGCTGGTTAAATTTGATTAGCACCAACTTGTGCAATAAATGTAAGGTGTTATTTCTATTAGATTGCACACGTGTTCTCTGATTGTAATCAGGCTATAATTGGTTGAAATTAGTTTGTATTTTTCTGTTAGTTGTAACCAAGTTATTATTTCTTTGTTAACATTCAAATGTATTTTTCTATTAGTTGTAACTAAGTTATTATTTCTTTGTTAACAGGCTATAATTGGCTGAAGAAAAAGGAAGAGGAAGAGGAAGAGGAAGATGAAGAGGAAGATGAAGAAAAAGAAGATGAAGAAAGAGAAAGATGAAGAAGATGAATAAAGAGGAAGATGAAGAAGATGAAGAAAGTGGAAGATGACGAAGATGAAGAAAAAAAAAGAGAAAGAGGAATAACCGACAACTTGTTGAGGGAGGAAAAGATTGCCTCTTTTTAAAATTTAACATAAAATAATCTTTTTTTAAACTATAATATAGAATTTGGTCATTTTAGACAAATCCCCTTACTAATTTACCACCAATCGCTTTCTATTTTTTTTTTTTTAAAGGGTTATCAATCGAGTAGGGCAAGCAGGAATCCTTTTTATTTTTTATTTTTCTTATTCATCTTTAATTTAATTGTATTTTTATTTTCACTAAAATTTTTGCTGGAATATATTGAAAATCTCAGTAAAACATTGGAACTAAACGACACTCCAAATAATATTATAAATATTATTTTAATAATTTTTTTATTAATTAACAAATTATTCAATGATAAATATTTTATGATAAGAAAAAAAAATATTTGAGCCAATAAATAATAAAAACTAAAAATTATTAATATGATAAGAAGAAAAATAAAATATATATAACAATAAATGCATAATTTTTTATATTATACAATTTTGATAGATATTTGTTACAAAGTGATTTCAAAGAATAAGAATAAATTATGATAATTATATGATTTTATTTTTTTTTAATTTTAATAAATAGTTTAAATAACTCTTATAAAAAATTATTGATGTTTTAAAATTAAAAAAATATAAAATAAAAATAAAATATATAATATAAATACATTACATGGCATTAATTTGAATTATAATGTAATTAAATTTATAAAAAAATTAAAAATATAAATAATTTTATATATTTATTAAAATGATAAGATATATACCTTCCTAAAATTCATTCCCTATTCTTCATTTATTTATTTTTTTAATTGCCTCCAGTTGAAAAATTCGCAAAACATATTTAAAAATAAAATATATTAAAATATAATTTTTATAACATTAAATTTATAAAAAAAATATAAATAAATTTATATATTTATTAAAATAACGAGATACATACTTTTTAACAACATGACTTCATTGTCTTGCCTCGTAAATACGGATCCAGTTTCTTATCCTTCATTCTTATTTTATTATTTTTATCATTGCCTTCGACCAAATAATTTCTACCATATGCCCTTTAACAAAAATTTACAACCCAATTCCTTCACTAACCAAAGTTAATGCCCTCCTCTGTTTCCAAACCACGTATTAAATGCAGCAAAACAATACTCACCCACCTTCCTTAAATCTAACCAACATTCAAAAAAAAAAAAAAAATTTCTCCAAGCCAAACCCAAATCCAAATCCCTCACAATTCCACCCTCGTAAACAAATGGCTAAAACCCCTCCACCCCTCTTCCTCTCCCAATGTCCACACCCGCACCCACACCCACACCCACACCCACACCCATCTCCACCAACTCGTCAAATTACCTCACTAACCTTGGCCTTGGCTACTCCATTGCCATAGCCCTCGGCTTTCTCGTCCTTTTCTCCACTCTCCTTCTAGCTTCCTATATCTGTTGCCGCATATATCGCAACCGTTCTTCCTCTTCTCAAAACCCAACTCCTAATCCCAACTCTGACGGCGTTATTCTCCCCCGTATAATCTTTGTAGCAGAAGACGAATTCGGAAACCCACAAAACGACGATGGAAACGCCGTCGTTGGGTTAGACCAAAACGTTATAAACTCTTACCCCAAATTCCCTTACACAAAGGACTTGGTTAATAAAGAAACAACATGTTCGATCTGTTTGTGTGACTACAAAGACACGGAGATGTTGAGAATGATGCCTGAATGTAGACACTACTTTCACCTCTATTGTCTTGACGTTTGGCTTAAGCTTAATGGGTCGTGCCCTGTTTGTCGTAATTCGCCGTTACCAACACCTTTGTCTACGCCTTTACAGGAGGTTGTGCCTTTGTCTCGATACGCAGCTAATCATAGAAGAAGGTGAAGAAGGGTTTTCTGGGATTTTTATTTTAATTGGGGACTCTTTGGTACTTGTAAATTCATTTGAATAGATAACAGGTGTTTGGAGATTGTGGATTTAAGGAATTGTAAAATTACTCCAGATAAGTGGGGCATATTTAGTTAACAGTAATCATAATCGTAATAAAATTGATTTAAAATATTATTGTGTTTGGTATGACTATAATCTGTAATGAAATGCAAATAGATTACAGCAGTATCAGTAATCCTCATTACGCATGTAGTACTCTGTAATTCTCATTACGCTTTTAAAACTCTTTATTTTTCTCACAATTTGTATAATTATTTATAATTTTTTTGCTTTTATTTTTTTTAATAATAAAAAAATTTATTTTTTAATTTTACTTCATTTATATTTTATAATTTTTAATTTAATATTATTTTTTATTTTGATTACACTGCTTAAATAAACATCGTAATAATAATATTATTTTATTTACATTTAATTTTATTACGATTATTATCCTCGTATTGGATTCATGAAATTTTAAAAATATTAATTCTTTTTTAAATAAATATATTACAAGAAAAAAAAAATTTACGTTTTTAAGTAAGTTACATGCTACTGAACTAAAAATTAAGTTAAAATTGTTAAATTTTTTTTTTACATATCTATATTATCCATTATCTATAATTCAAATTCTACATAGTTTACGTGTCATATGAGACATACTTTTAAGTCACGAACACGTTAGAAAATAGCTGTTAACTTGTGAACTTTTTTGAGATTTTTTTTTCTTGGACGTGCTTTAATTCAAATTTTTTTATAACATATACAAAAATTAGCTACATTATTAATAAAAAATTTCATAATCATCATAATTTATTAATAGTAACTAATAATAATAACAATATCATAAAATTAACTAAAAAATATTGAAAATTTATTTGAAAATAATGTCATATTTGTGAATATTTTTCTTGAATTTTCTTCAACTTTTTTTAAAAAATAATAAAAAATTTTAGTTGACTTTAAATTTTTATGTTGATGCTCCATTATAACCAAACATAAATTCACAAGTATTAAATTCTTGTTCAATGTTCATGAAAAAACACTCACCAATACTTTGCATCCCTTAATACATATATTTGTTGGGTTGGGGGGGGGGGGGGGAAGAGAACCATCTATTTGTCCTCTCTTAACAGTAAACAATAATGATAGATAATCAAACCATCAAATATTCCAAACAATTTTACCATCATTTCATCGATCTTTGTAGTTTTAACATCATAAAAATCCTTCATGCTCTCTTGGACAAAAAATGAATTATATTGTCAATAGTACAAAGTATAACAAAAAAATAAATTCAGCACATCATCAATTTTAAAACATTAATCAGTACAGAGATTTTGGCAAGAATAGAAATAACTAGTACAAAGAACAAATAAGCAAGGAAAATGATTCGTTTATGTAACCATACTGTTAGGAAATTTATGGATTGAAACTAATACACAATCAAAGTAAAATTGAGAGAATGAAGATAAGATGGACACAAGTATTTACGTGGTTCACCCAAAATGATTACGGGCTACTCCACGGGCAAAGGCCGAAAAGAATTCACTATATCAAAAGATTTACAACTTCTCTCTAAATACAAGGAGAGAACAATATACATCTCTCTCTTATAATAGGAGAATACAAATAATCTATCTCTCACAATGAGGAAAGAACTCTTTCTAAGTAGGGAAGCTTTGAATGCTTAGAAGATATGAGATTTTGGAATGGGATGATGGAAATGAGCAAATGAACTCTCTATTTATAGAGATGAAAATATTACTATTTAGAGAGATGACATAAGCGCTTACATATGTCTCTTATCCCATTTTCAATGGTAGGTGAGAGATGACATAAGCGCTTACATATATCTCTTCTTACTATTTGAAGAGATGACATAAGCGCTTACCTATGTCTCTTATCCCATTTTCAATGGTAGGTGAGCAACCATTAAATTGCAATAATATTCCATCAATTAAGCCATCTCTTTTGACATTGTGAAAGTGGCTTTACACTTGTCTTTCACATACATTATGCCTCTCTCTTATTTTTAGATAAATAAATTTTAACAACTTTCTATCAAACAACTAAGTAAAAAATTTAGGATAAAACTGCAAATTGCAATAAAAATGTTCAACTTCTGCTTACACCTAAGTTAAAAACAATTAACTTCTTATGAATCTCTAGAACAAGAAAAAAGAAAAGAAACCTAAACAAGTTCATTATGTTTTCACAATACAATACATTCTGCTCGCCTCACCATCACAAGAATTTTCTTTATTTTTGTCTTCCAATCTTCGCCTGAATACCAACATCTACCATATAGCCATGGAAGTTAGTTCACCTCTCTCTCTCTCTCTGTTAAAGGATGAAAAATCCTTTATCTAATGAGCGGAGGAAAGTTATTTACAAGGGTTTCAAAAGATAAATCTAATATTTATTAAAAAAAAAAAAAATCACAGAACTCCAACCATGATTGTAACCCTCTCAGCCCTTGAGATCCCCTGCTCCTCCTGGTTAGACTTTGACCAATCCTAAGATAGCCTAGTTGATAATGGGCTGCATGCAAGGAAACAATGCCAATTTCATGGATAACAAGGTGCATGATTTGAAACTTGGAATTATGCATTTTGACGTCGAGTTTGCAAGTAACATGCCTTCTATTAGCATAGGATTGATATTCTTACCTAATTTTCAATGATTTAGACGAGACATATCATTGATAGTTAACTTAATATGATTGCAGTGGTCTTCACTCTAGTAAAAGATTTATTAATTTTTTTTTTAACATTTGATTTAAGAATGTTAGTATCATACAAATTTTTACACATTTGCAATTATGGTATATGATTGCAACAAAATTATTTAAAATAAAGAAATTGTTTTTTTTTTCAAATTCATTACATGAATTATCATAATTATTTAGATGGTAGAAATATGTATATATTTATGTGTATTTAATATTTTATCTTTCTTGGTTTTGAATTTTTTCCATTTGATTTTGGCATCCAACTAAAAGTAGTTGTAGGTGATGATGAGATACTTGCTGAACATGTGATGACATAAAGAATGCAAGCAGATGGCCCACCAAACAATCTTTGATATTCAATTTTTTTTTTTTTTTTAAGTTTTGCTTTTCTACTTTTCATTCTTTCTTTTTTTGTTTTGTTTTGTTTTGTTTTTTTTTTCTCGTTTTTGGGTCCTGAAGTGAGGCAAGATTTTCTTTTGGGTCAGTGGAATGAGGCAAGAGCGCATGATTTTTGTTGTTGTGGATTTTTTTATTTTATTTTATTTTATTTTTATATATTTATAAAAACGGGATTTGAATGATTGTGTTTTCACATTCATTTATAAAACACATTTGTAGTAGTGAGATGTATTTGGAGAAATGTAATTTTTTGTCTGTTTTATTATATTTTAATAAATTTTAATTATTGAAGGTATATACTTAGAGTTTCAAATTTTCAATGGATAAGTGTAATGGATATTTAGCAAAAATGTTAAAATTGCATTTAATTGTTGAAATTATTAAAAAGACTATGTTTGAGCCTTGGTGAACGTGTTTGGCTTAAAATTAATTTATATTTTTAATAATTATTTAATAAAGTTTTTTTTTTTTTTTTGATAATTTTATTTAATAAAATTAAAGATATACAATGGATACAAATATAAAATTTAAAGTAATATTATAAATTTTTATATAGTATGGCTTATGTTTTTATACGTCCGAATTCTATGTATAAAGTATTTACGCATATGTATAAGTGCATAATTTTTAAAAAAAATATAAAAATAAGACAATACTAATAAAATTAAATCATCAAACTATAAAACTATTAACTTAATATAAGGTTGGTAAAAAGAGGAAAAAAAATATTGAAGAAAAATTAGCCATTAAATGTTTAATTGTATAGTATAATCTCTTTTCATATATAAAGTTTCATTTTTAACCATTCTCAGAAAAAATAGCATATATTCATATTATTATAACATAAATAAACATATATTTTTTAGTGTTATAAGAAAATAAATATATATTTTTTTAGTTAAAACTGAAACTAATTGTAATTAGGTCATTTATACACTAGAGTAATAATTAAATGATAACGATAACTATTTTTCTTATTTATATACTTTAATATTAATTTAAAAAAAATTATTTGATATTAAAATAAAAATTAGTATTTTATAATGTGATTAAATTATAAATAATAAAGTATTTGAATTTAATAATTTTAATGTATCTAAAATCATTATTAACTTTTATTATGTACTAATTTCGTACTTGTGCAAAATTTTAAATTTTTTTTTTTATTTAAAAAATTTTGTACACATTAAAAATTGAATTGAATTTGTCAAACGTCGTGAAACTTAAAACCAAAAACAAAAAGTTATACCTAACAAGATAAACATATTGATTGCCTTAGTAGATCAATCCATATGTGCAATATGTAAGAAGGTGATACGAACTCCATGGAGGCTTTTACAATCGTAAGTATTATTCTTTTGGTACTTAATTTAAATAATTGAAGTAAAAGATTTTGTTTAGATATAGTTTGGTTCTGTATTGGTATTACTATTATACACAATTTCTATTACAAAGTGGTATATTTATATAATTTAATGTATTATTGAGGTGTAGTTTATTTGATTCATACATAACTTAACATAAAAAAAAAAAAAAAATACATATTCACAATCCCGTAGTCTAGCATCTAATGTTCAAATATGGGAGAAGGGACATAACTAGAATTAAAAGAGGGGCTAAGTTATTAAATGAAATTTAAAATAAACGAAATAATTATATAAAATTGTCATATTAAAATGTGCATATATAAATAATATATGATAGATACATGGTTGAATTACTAGAATTTATTTATTTATTTATTTATAATAATTAAAATATTGGACCTATGTTATTGAAGAGACATGCTTGTTGATGTAAGAAATGCAAATTAAAAGAAAAAATTATATCTTCAAAATGAATAATGATGATTATTTTTTATGATAAATATTATACAATTCGATCATCATTGACATATAGAATTGCTATTTTTTATTGAACATATAGAAGTGATATATGTTAATAGGATAGTAAATCATTATCATAAAATTAGTTATTAGATATTATTGACCTATTATGTAAAATGATAAAAAACACAAAAAGAAAGGAAAAAAAAAATAGCAATATTGTGAGATATTAAAAGTATTAGACTCTACACATATTTTATTTTACAAGTTTTATATTATGTTCTTAAGAGAAAAAAGTTTAGAGAAAAGACCAATACACAAGGTAACATTTTAAGCATGAGTTAAATTATATTTATAATTTAATTTATATCTATTAAAAAATTTAAGTAAATTAAATTTTTATAAATATTGGGGCCATGGCCACCTTAGGCCATTGATGTGGTTCGTCCCTTTGTGAAGAGTCTTGATATTGTCACTCGACTTTTTGTTTTTAAGAAAAATGTTATAAAAACCTCTTAAATTGTAAATTGTGTTATTTAGTCTTCTAACTTTATAAAAAAAATTCATTTAAAGACAAATTATATTATTTTAATAATTTTTTTAATATAATATTATTATTTTTTTATCAAGTGATTAAACACAATTAAAATACGAGTCTTTAACATGGTAAATTCACAAATAATATGAAGAAATTTAACAAAATATTCGTTTTGAACATTTGTTAATTTTTACTATTTTATTTTAATTTTTTATTGATTTTTTAATTTTTATGAAAAATTAAGATATATATTTAAATAATTTTTTGTTTGAATATTATTATTGTTGATTTTTTTATAAACAATTTCATATTAAATTCACTTTTATTTAAAAAACACATATTTTAATTATTTTTAATTACTAGATTGAAAATAATAATATTTTAACAGAAAAATTATTAAAACATTATAGTTTGTCCTTAATTGCTCCTTTTTACAAAACTAAATAACTAAATGATATTGTTTCTAATATCAGCGACTAAATGTTATAAATGTTATAAATGATCTAATCCTTCAATAGCATCTCATCCTTTTTTATTAGAAAATAGTGTTTTGAAATTCACTACCTTTAATTATTTGAGGTAGTATGATATTTTGGTAACTTTATTTTTATAAATTGAACGTATTAGTCATTTATTTTAAATTGGTGCATATTAATTACCTAATTATTAAAAATGTTGATATTTTAGTCATTTTTTCCAATTTTTATTCTTTTAGATCATTTTTTTATAAAAAACTTAAGTTTGATCAAATTAAATCTTAGTAACAAGGAGTGAAGAGAAAATTATCTCAAAAAGTTAAAAATTGAAAAATAATGTAATTAAAATGAAAATAATTGACTTAAAATAATTAAAATGTTCATATTTATAATAATTAAATAATTAATATGTATCACTTTAAAAAATATAATTAATATATTCAAGTAAACTTACTTTGTTCTAATTCTTTATATAATTTTCAAAGAAAAAAATCGAGCACGATAACTAAAATAAAAGTGAGAAAACTCATTTCTTCTATATCTTTAAAGAAAGAATAAGTCATAAATAATACACGATTATTCTATTTCTCATTTTTTTTATATCGATGAATATCAAAATATTTTTTAAATAAATACAATTTTATAAATAATTATTTTATTATTTTTATTGTATAATATTTTGATTATTTTCCTTTTTAGTAACCTATTAAATATCAAAATGCATGTACTAATAGTAAATAGACTTTCTTATTAATTGTTTTAGTACACTAATAATTAATAAAATATATTTATAATAAATACAGTTATGGCAAATAGTTATCTTCTTAGTAGCAAAAAAAAAAAAAAAAAAATAGTTATCTTCTTAATTTATTGTACACATCTTATCAATTAATTTTTCTTATAAACTAATAAATACTAAAATATAATAAATATACTTCTTAAAATGCTTGTCGTCTTAGTTTTCTATACACAAACAAATATCAAAATGCCCCTAAAATAAATATATTTATCATAAATATGTTTTTGATTAATTTTATTGTGTACCATATTTTATTTTTCACTTTTTTATAGTTTATGTTTTTTTAAGTGCAGTAATAAATATCAAAATGTACATATAGTAAATAATAATTGATCTTTTTTATACATTAATAAATATCAAAATATCTTTATAATAAATAAACTTATTATGAATAGTTTTATTCTTAGTTTCTTGTATACAAATAAATACTAAAATATTCCTAAAATAAATACACGTAGTAATAATTTTATTAGTTTTCTTGCGTATTATTTTGGTTATTTTTTACTTTTTTAATATTTTTTTTTATTTTTTTAGTATACTAATAAGTATCGAAAAATACATATTAAATACATTTTCTTATGAATTGATTTTTCTTGCATATCAATAAATATAAAAATGTCTTTATAATAAATATATTTCTTATGAATAGTTATCTTATTAGTTTATTGTAAAAAATAAATATCACAATGTCTCTAAAATAAATATACTTCTTATGAATAGTCGTTTTGTAAATTTATTTTTCACTAACGTAACGAAGTAATTAAGAGTATTTTAAGAGTATACCTCCTTAATTTTCTACAAGTTTATAACATCAATTTTTTATCTTGTTATAACAAATTCAACTTTAAAGAAAAATTATATGTAAATACCATTTTTTCAAATATTTTGTAGAGTAATATCAATTATTATTTAACTATCAACACTATTATATCAAATTTGAATTACAGACTAGTGCATTGTATGAAAAATTAGTATATAAAAATGGCTTCTTTATGGTCATTCTCCATATACCTAAAAATTATCAATATACCCCTAAGGAACTTTTTCTTTCCTTTCTAAGTTTTAAGCTCTTTATTCCTCTATTTTCTGCGTTGAGGTTTTTTGCTCTTTCTTCCTTTGTTTTCCTTTCTCTTCAAAATTTTATGTTCTTTCTTCCATCATTTCCTTTCCCTTCAAAGTTTTAGCAAATCCTCTATTGATGCCATTTTTCGTCAACATCAAAATGGAGGTGTACTTCTCCTTATTATGGACTTACAAACAGAGAAAACACGTTAGGACCTTGGACCACCATTAGATGTGGTAGCCTTTGGCTCTTCGATGCTTAAGTTAGTTCTAGTAATGGTAATGATGGAGAAGATCTGAGCCTCAACTTCATGATAATAGGGAAAAGAAGTATATACAGAGAGAATATAGGAGTTGTGTGTAGTATTATCAAATTATGACCTATGTGAGAATATGTACAAGGTGCGTATATATAGGAGATAGAGATGTACCCATTGTCGGTTACTTACTCGAGAAGATAGACTTATCCTTACATCGGAGGCATATCTCTTTCTAATTATC
Source organism: Elaeagnus macrophylla (assembly GCA_029378325.1). Lineage (NCBI taxonomy): Eukaryota > Viridiplantae > Streptophyta > Magnoliopsida > Rosales > Elaeagnaceae > Elaeagnus > Elaeagnus macrophylla. The sequence goes on from CM055642.1 coordinate 42,165,562, forward strand.
TTTTATAAAATAATTAGAGAATATTCGGTACTTAATTATCTAGCAATTGGGCTTATTTGCTTTTCTAATGCTTACTAACTGGGCTGCTAGCTATATTGCTGAGTAGGACCAATAGGAGCATACCATATGGCATGTGTTATTTTATATCCAATACTCTCACTCTCCATTAACTCATTACTCGACTGAACAAGATTCGACTATGAAAATACTGAACAAGAGTTTCATTTATCTTCAAAGTTTTATGCTCTTTCTTCCTTCTTTTCCTTTCTTTTTAAATTTTTAGCAAACCTCTCTCTCCATTAACCCACAACTCGGTCGAACATAATTCCACTATGAAAATACTAAACAAGATTATACTAGGTAAATAGAGCTGAAGCCCCTTTTACCAAAGGCCCCTTTCTTGCTCTGATTCTCTAGTTAGTTTTTCATTTTAGGTAAATTGTCTCAATTTTTCTTTTGTTCTTCTTCTTGATGCTCATTGTTATGGGTGGGATTGAGAATTAATAATTTTAGGACTTTGTATGTACTTTTTTTCATTATTTTTTATGGGTTTTCATGGATTGTTATTACACTTGATTGAGAATTGATAATTTTAAGTCTTTGCATGTACTTTTTTTCATTGTTTTTTTTTTTTTTTTTGGATTTTCATCATAATAGAGAAGAAAAATGGAGATAATATTCTACAAATTTGAAGCCCCATTTTGATGAAGTCCTCTTTCTCGCTTTGATTCTCCAGTTAGTTTTTCATTTGGCCAACATTTTATGTTGAATAAAACAATCACCAAGTACTTGTGATTTTATTTGATTGGTTCACGTCACCTTTAAAAAATCAAATAGGTACATTCAGGTAAATCTTTGAAAATTAATTAAAAATATATATTAATGACTCAAATTCACATTTACGAAAAATCATTAATATATTAAATAATTTATATTAATTATTTAATGTTTAAATAATTATATTAATTTAAATATTATTGTATATAAGTTATTTACAAAATTGCCAATGTGTCAATGTTTAAATAATTATATTAATTTAAATATTATTTATTCTATATAAGTTATATAAATCCATGTGTTGTTCGTTCCTACAGTGTTTACTAGTGACTTGAATGATTGACGTGGCAAGAAGGTGCTAAATACATAAATTGGCTTCAATAATTTATAAGGTAATTGTCTCAATTTTCCTTTTGATCTTCTCTTTGTCGCTTGCTATTATGGGATGGATTGAGAAACAATTATTTTAGATTTTGCATGTATTTTATTTATTTATTTTTTCTAGGTTTACATGGATTGTTATTATAGGTGATTAATATATGATAATCTTGCTCTGATTCTCTAGTTAGTTTTTCATTTGGCCAACATTTATTAGGTAAATTGTCTCAATTTTCCTTTTGTTCTTCTTCTTCTTCTTGCTCACTGTTATGAGTAGGATTGAGAATTGATAATTGTATCAACTGCTGTTACCAATGATTGGTTATAGCTTTCCAATTTTAACCCCATTCGATACAATGGTTCTACAAAGTTATTTATAATATCATGCTCCCATTTGTTGTTTGATTAAAAACTCTTTATTTTCGAATTCCTTTGAAGTGAGAATATGATCCACATGTTGAATGACATGATTTAAAGAATCAAAAATTAATTATAGAATAATTGGAGATTTGATTGAGTTATAATTTATTTCCTATTAGAATTAATTGATTGATTTTGTCATTATTACATTATTTAGTTTCCTTGTATTTATATTCTGTAATCATTGTACTTATAAAGTTTTCTTTTATATTTTGTAATCATTGTATCTATGTAGTTTCCTTATTATATAAGGTTGTAACTAGTATATATATTACCTCCATTGTTAGAAGAAATACATCAGAAAATTCTATCAAACGTATTCATATTCTCAACTTGGTATCAGAGCAAAGATCTAATTTTAGACTTTGTCTCTTCTTTCTCTCAATACTCTCATTCAATCTCTTCTATCTTTCACAGTAATGGGAAATTGTTTCTTGTGTTCTTGTGATTAAGAACCTTTAACCCATTAAACCTATTTTTTTGGATTTTTTAGTGTTTTCTCAAAAACTTCATCAAATTTCTCCTTACCTAATTATTCACTCAAATTCTTTTTGTTGCTTATTGTTTTCGCTGTATTCAATACCTTTCAACTATGGGAGAAGAAGGGTTTGGCAAGGAAGTCCAAAAGGTAGAGGTGTCATTGAATCATGACTCCTCACGAGGCTTTGGAGGCACCAAATTGAATGGCACCAATTACTGTACTTGGAGAAATATGATGACTGATAACTCTAATTTATTAGAGTATTTTTAGCTCTTATTCATAAATACTTCCTTGTTCATTTGAGAATGTTTGCACATTATAATCATTTATACAATATTTGTGGACTTTGTGAACTTAAGTGAACTCTTTGATAATAAATCCAAAATAATCATGAAATCTGTTAAAAAAAATTATATTTTGATGTCCACTCATTAGATTTTCATTTCCCTTTGCAAGAGATAAAGAAAACAACAAAAAAATTGCATAATCTAGCTTTGCTGCAGCAATATTACACCAGAAAACCAGTGTGAAAAATAGATCTAATCTAGACATAAAAAATTAAGAGCTGATTTGAACTCTCAGCAAAAGGATAATCTTGGGCACTTATTAACTCACCTTTTTAGGGATAATATTGGAAGTTAACACAAGAAAAATTGTCTCCAATTAAACCTAGGGTTTAATTCACAAAACAGGGGCTGATTTAATAGAAAAATTCTGGGCAGCAGTTCGGCACACTAGAGGAGAAAACATACAGCAGTTTAGCAGAGAAAACAAAGGCAAAATAAGGGCAGAAAGAGGGATCTGGAAAGAGACCAATTGAAGGCTCGATTTGCAAGGATAATCATTGAAACGTTGTTCTTAGATTATGCATAGGAATATGTTTCATTGAGTCATAGAATATATAAACATTGCAGATTCGAAAGAATCCTTTATAATTTTTGCAATTCTAGTTACTGGTACACTTTGCCACAGCATTGCTATAGCAACGCTGCAACAACACAATTTGTCTACATCACTTGTCACATTTGCAATCCTAACTGATTTATCTACTTGCGATTTTTGATATCCTTCTCGTTGAACTTTGTTTCAATATTTTCACTCTTGTCCTCTCGTGCTATTTATTTTATTTTAGTTTAATAACAAAAACACCAAATATTAATTTTAATAGTTAATTTTTACGATACTTTTTAGTATTTCAATCTTCGTGGGAACGATCTTTCTTATCATTATATTACTTGTTTGTGACACGTGCACTTGCGTAAAATCATATACACCATTTTGAGCAACAATGACAGCACATATGTGGGGCCTTAAAGATGGGCTATGTCAATGGAACTATTAAACAACTAGATGAAAATGATCTAGGGTTTGAAAAATAAGAGAACAACAATGGATCAGTAATGTCTATTCTTTATAAATCCATGACAGATGAGGTGATCTAGTTGATTATTGGGTACAAGACTGCAGTTGAGATTTGGAAGATACTAAAGGAACTATACCTGAATGACTTAGATTTTGCTCAGATCCATGAACTTTACACTAAGGAATTTAAAATGACTCAAAATGAGCAGCCTGTGTCCATCTTCTTTGCTGCCCTAAAGAATATAAGGTTGGAGATTGATTAGAGGCATCCCAACAAAATGAAGAATGCAGATGACATCAAGCTGTACAATGAGGAGAAAGATTTGATGCGGTTACATATCTTCCTGAATGGACTTGATAGCAAACATGCCAATGCTAAAGGTGAGGTACTCATGCTTGCTAATCCTCCTTCCCTTGCTAATGCTTTTACTTATATTCGCAAGGATGAGGCTCAATTGAAGAGTTCCAAAGCAAATCAATTTGAATTGTTAAGCCTCACAGTTCGATCTAAGTATGTGCAACCACAACATCCTCATCTTCAATCTATTGGAAATGGTCCTTAGTCTCAGTCTCCACCATATTTCTCAACTTCTACTAGAAATCATCCTTACTGCAAATTTTGCAAGAAACACGGACATGTGAGAGCCAAGTGTCACAAGCTAAATGGATACACGACATCTTGGGGAAGATTAGGTCCTAATCAATAAGAACTTGGTGTAGCATATTTAGCTTAGAATCCTGATTACTATGGTGTGGAGGGGCAGAGTCATACAATAGCTGCTGCTGGTAATCCTTCTGTATCCATGGTTGGACGTGATAAGATTGGTACATCTTTATATACTTCTAACTTTGTTAGTGAAGATACCTGGATCATTAATTATGAGGCATCGGAACATATGACTTATGATAAATCATTTTTTATCTCTTTATCATCACCACCTATGTCTCAAGTTACTAATGCAAATAGTGAAGCATTCCCTATTTTAGGAATAGACTCAATTAGAATCACACCCACCTTAAAACTTCAAAATGTGTTATATGTGCCTACTTTATCTCCCCACTTGATTTATGTCCCACAATTGAATATTGAAGCTAAGTGCTCTGTGACTTTTTTTCCTATGTATGTTGTGTTTGAAGATCTTCAGACAAGGGAGATAATTGGCCGAGGAGATCTGAGGGGGAGATTGTTCCATCTGGATCATATGTATGCAGAAGAGAAACTAGGTAAGAAGGTCCCAGTTGCTTTGATTTTGAGTTCTGAACCTTGTTAGTTATCCTTTAAGTATCTCTAATAAAAGTACTATTCCTTTTGAGTTCATTCAATCTGATGTTTAGGAGCCTTCCCGTCATACTACTCATGCTGGCGTGTGTTGGTTTGTTTCCTTTATTGCTAATTGTACTAGGGCTTCATGGGTTGCATTATTCAAGTCAAAATTTGCTGTGTTTTATGTCTTTAAAAATTTTCAAAACATGATTCAAACCCAATACTGTGGTTAGATTAAAATTTTTTGTTCTGATAACAAGGGGGAGTATATAAGTCATGATTTTCAGGACCATCTCAAAGGCACAAGGCATTATACACCAAACCACTTGTCGTCAGACACCTAAATAAAATGGTGTATCTAAGTGAAGAACTAACATCTACTGGATGTTGCCCTCTCCATCCTCTTTAGTGCCAACATGCCCAAGTATTTATGGGGAGAAGCTATTCTTACTACTTGTCATCTTATCAATCGTATGCCATCCAGTTTCCTTCAAGGTCAAATTTCTTTTTAGGTACTCTCTACCCATGTTTCTCTTCCTTCGTTCTATAGCCTACCTGCTAGAGTTTTTAGATGTGTAGCCTTTATTCATATTCCTAAAAATTACAGTTCTAAGTTAGAGCCCCGTGCTTTAAAATGTGTCTTTGTCGGGTATGAAAATCATCAAAAAGGGTATAAATGTTTTCATACTCCCACCAAAAAGTTTTATGTCACTATGGATGTTACATTCTTTGAGGATGCCAGCTACTTTTCTCCCATCGACACTTCTCTTCAAGGGGAAAAGTTTAACTATTTTGAAGAGATGGTCAGTGGAAGTCAAGAGAATGAAAAAGATGAAGAATGGTCAAGTGTTCATGTCGTATTTGATACCGTTCCAAAAAAGGATGTTGTTCTTGAAAAAGATATCATTCTTGATCCTGTAAAAGATATTGTCCCTGAGGAACAGTCAAAAGCTTATGTTGTTTCTGAAAGCATTCCTCTCGACCAGTCAAATTGTGGTGCAGAAGAAGCTTGTACAATAACTCCCCTTCCTTTTTCTCTCCCCTCCGGCCAAGATTTTCTAGGATCTGAAGATCAACATGAGGTAAATCCTAAACATGTCTCTAGTTTCATTGATAATGTTGTTCCTGGTGAAGAGTCTGAATCTAATCAATTTACACTACCTAGTCGAACCACCCGAGGGAAACCACCAAAGAGGTATGAGCCCAGTATTAAAGCCAAATCTAGATATCCCGTTGCCAACTATGTGTCAACCCATAGGTTATCTAAGTCATATGAATCCTTTGTGCATAAGATTTCTTTTGTATCTATTCCTAACAAAGTGTAGGAAGCTTTGAGAGACCCCAAGTGGTCTAAGACACTAGAAGAAGAGTTGGAGGCATTATAAAAGAATAATACTTGGGAGCTAGTACCATTTCCTTATGGAAAGAAACTTGTGGGGTACAAGTGGATCTATAAATCAAGCATAATGCAGATGGTTTAGTGAGTAGATATAAGGCAAGATTGGTAGCCAATGGATTTACATAAACTTATGGTATGGATTATGATGAGACATTTGCACCAATTAAAAAGATCAACACCATCAAAGTACTATTATCTTTAGCAGCAAACTTGGATTGGCCACTCAAGCAATTTAGTGTGAAGAATGCTCTTCTCCATAGTGATTTGACTGAAGAAGTTTATATGAGTCTTCCTCCTAGATATGAGACTATAGATAAGATAGACATAGTGTGCAAATTGAAGCAATCACCTCATGCATGGTTTAGGAGGTTCACTCAGTCAATGAGGCGCTTTGGTTATAAACAAAGCAAGTCAAATCACACTTTGTTCCTCAAGCATCAAAAGGGTAAGATAACAGTGTTAATAATTTATGTAAATGATATGGTGATTACAGGAGATGATAAGGATGAGATTGGAAGACTATAACAACAATTAACGTCCGAGTTTGAGATGAAAGACCTTGAAAACTTGAGGTATTTTCTTGGCATTAAGGTAGCAAGGGGGAGGAGTGAAATATTTTTATGTCAACAAAAATATATTCTAGACTTGACTGAAACAGGTATGCTAGATTGCAAACCCATTGACACACCAATTGAATAGAATCACAAATTTGTAGAGTACCCTAATCAAGTTCCAACTGATAGGGCAAAATATCAGAGATTAGTTGGAAGATTGATTTATTTGAGTCATACAAAACCATATTTGGCATATGCAGTTAGTGTAGTAAGTGAATTCATGCATAACCTAAGTGAAGATCATATGGATGCTATTGTGAGGATCTTGAGGTACTTGAAGACTACACCAAAAAAAGGTTTAATTTTTTCAAAACATAGTCATCTTGAGGTGAGTAGTTTCGCTGATGTAGATTCGGCTATTTACATTACTGGCAGGAGTTCTACTTCTGGTTACTTCACATTTGTAGGAAGAAATCTTGTTACTTGGAGGAGTAAGAAGCAGAAGGTCGTAGCAGGGTCTAGTGTTGAAGCAGAATATAAAGGAATGACACATGGAGTTTATGAGTTATATGGATGCATAATCTATTGTGTGACTTAGGATTCAAACCTAAGCAATCTATGAAGTTACACTGTGACAACAAGGCATCTATTGACATATCACAAAATCTGGTACAATATGATCGTACTAAACATATGGAAGTTGATAGACATTTCATTAAGGAGAAGCTTGATGCAAATTTAATTTCCTTTCCGTTTGTTCCAACTAAAGAACAGTTAGCAGATGTATTAACTCAAGGAGTATCCACCAAGGTGTTTCATGACTTACTTGATAAGTTGGGCATCCGTGATGTGTATGCTCTAACTTGAGGGTGAGTATTAAATGAAGTGATTTGAAGAATAAAAAATTAATTATGGAATGATTGGAGATTTGATTGAGTTGTAATTTGTTTCCTATGAGGATTAATTGACTGACTTTGTCATTATTACATTTATTAGTTTCCTTGTATTTATATTCTGTAATCATTGTATTTATATAGTTTTCTTTTATTTATATTTTGTAATCAATTGATTTATGAGTTTTCTTATTATATAAGGTTGTAACTAATATATATATTACCTCCATTGTGAGAAGAAATATATCAGAAAATTATATCAAACATATTCATATTCTCAACTCCACAAACTATGCTTATATTGACTAAACCAAATTCAATTACTGTTCAGATTCTATGTGCAAAAATTATTAGATCTGAATGCTAAGATATAAAAAATCACTATGCAGTATTAAAGTTTTTCCACTAATTATGCTTTTTAAAGTTGAGCTCTATCCCATTCAAAAAAACATGTACCTAGAATGACTTTTAAATATTAGGGAAAATAACAAAACTAACACCCCCCAAAAATTATAATAACAAAACTAGCACCCCTGTGTTCAATTAAAATTGAACGACAATAATTTGGACTCGTTCAATATTGAACGTTTAATATTATCCGTTCAATTAGAATTGAATGACGATAATTAGACCTATTTAATATTGAACGTTCAATATTTTACGTTCAAATTGAATATTGAACGTTCAATATTTTACGTTCAAATTGAATATTGAACGTTCAATATTAAACGTTCAATTCTAATTGAACACAAGGGGGTGCTAGTTTTGTTATTATAATTTTTAGGGGGTGCTATTTTTGATAATTTCCCTAAATATTAAAGCATACCTTTTGCATCACCAATGGGGTTTCTATCATTATTTTTGTCCTTTTCATTATAAAAGTATCATCTTTCCCTCTTTTCAAGCATTCAAAATTTTTGTTTGCAATGTTGCCAAGATAAATAAGTAATGCAATTTTAGCTTGTCTTATATGTTTTTTGTGTTTTATATTGTTTTTCCCATTTGATTTTAATTTCTAGATGAAAAATTGTTTTACTAATTCAATAACTCTCTAACTACACATCAAATTGGATAGATATCCAGTGAAATTTTTTCCATATCCAAACCATCCTGGATGAAGTTATATGATCTTTACTATTTCCTGTTTGTATGAAAGTAACTTATCATTCAACAATGATGTCATAGTTCTCAATCATTGCATACTATCTTTGTTCCCTAAAATTACTATATATGGTTACAACTTCTTCTTTGTCATGTATTTATTTTCAAACTTATAAATGTCGTCTTGAAGTGGCAAGCATGCTATGACATATCTATCATGCACTACCAAATGAGGTATAATCTAATCAACTAATGCCTTAATGATTTTCACATTGTAAGAATATGAAAATTGGGTTTTCGTATTGCCCAATTTGATATATCTTTTAAATGTGCTAATTTTGAATATACTATAAATTATAGAACAAGTTTTTATAGCTTGTAAACATAAATCACGTAAATATGTCACTTGTTAATTTTTGGGTGTTCACGTTAATATGTCTTCTTTTTGCACATATATTATGTTGAAGTTGATTTCTGCTTTCACTGCATCCCCCCCCCCTCCCCCCACCAAATGAGAAAAAAGAAGGAAAAAAAAATAGTCGACTTACCCCTTATTTATTTATTTTTTATTTTGATCCATAATCAAAATTTATATTGATTTTAATTTAACTAAACGATAATAAGAAAATCGTAAATTGGATACTCTCTAAAGCTTAGAACATAGAGAAAGTCATTAAAATAACATCAAATTTCAATAATATAAACTCAAAAACCTATAGTTCTACAAACTATAGAAAGCTCTCACATAATTTCAAACTCTACTCATTTACTTTGCTAAAGATTTGGGTCCTCTCTTCTTGCCAAATCCAGCCACGGTAGTAACGAATCAGCTATTGTATTGCATTAATATTTTAGGTTTATTTTATATTAATGTATGCTTCGTTTATTAATATTTTATTGTTATTATTAATAATAATTTAATAATTTATGTTGGCCTCCTTCAATTTTTAAGTTAGCTCTGTTCCTACACCGTGGGGTGTCATATACAGTCCGATGCTTAAGTTAATTTTTTTGGAAGAAATGATTAAGATTAGAGAAAATTTAAAGAGTTTGAGTATGAGCTTACGCATACCTTTTTAGGTTATAGGGATTTATTTATAGGTTTTGTTGAATGAAATGTTAGTAAATAACCCGTATTAATTAATATTTAGATATTTAAATAATAATTTAAATATTTAAGTTGTTAATACGAATCATTTAATAAAGATTTACTTGAATTTACGCTGATTGTATTATTTGACATTTTCACTGCTGATGTGGACTAATCAAATAGTTTCATGCATACTATTAGTTACATATAGTTGGTTTATTAGCTTAATTATAGGATCCTAATTATACAGTTTCCTAAAATAGAGTCTTAGCTTTGTATATATATGTGTATTATTTTTCCATGAAGAATATAAGAAAGTATTCTTCTCTAATCTTAGATAACATGGTATCAGAGCATTAGGGTTACAAAATTAGGATTTTTTTTTTTGTTAAAATTAGAATTTTTTCTTTTGGGTAAACACAAATTAAGATTTAGCACATTTTAGGATTCCAACTTAAGAAACTCTTTTGGAGTGCTAATCTGTTCTCACCGCAATCACAGGAAGGAAGCCCAGTAGCCGATCGGCCAGACCCCAAAGTTCTGTAACTAGAAAAGCCGCGAGTGATCCACACGCGCCACCACGAGGTTCTGCGATCTTCCCCACGAATCGACAAGTGACGGCACATTTCCTCCGGTGGTCTTCTCTGGTTTTCCTTGTCCTCCTTGTCGATGTTTCCTTGCTTCATCTGTGGTCATTCGACACTCGTTGTCATGTTATTGTTTAGGTTTGGGTTCTTCTATTTTGGGTTTTGGCCAATTTTGCCTTCTTTTTCACTGCCTTGTTGGGTTTGGTTGAGCCTCTTTGTTTTTACTAACCCGTTGGGTTTTGTTTGTTCGATTGTTCACTGCCTTGTTGTTTTTATAGTTATGGTTAAGAAGAAATCTGGTGTTGTGACGGATATGGTGCCTGTGATGTCTAAAATCATGGATCATAAGCTCAATGGCTCAAATTATTTAGATTGGAGCAAGTCAATTCTACTTGATCTTTGGAGTATTAACAAAGATACTCATTTGACTGACGATCCTCCTAAAAATGATTCAAAGAAGATGTGGCTTAGAGAGGATGCTTGCTTATTTCTCCAGATTCAAAATTCTATTGATAGCAAGGTAATTGGCTTTATCAATAATTTTGAATTTGTTAAGGAGTTGATGGATTATTTGGATTTCTTGTACTTTGTTAAAGGAAACCTTTCTCACATGTATAAGGTGTGCAAAGCATTTTATCGTGCAAACAAACAAGATCAGTCCCCTCACAAATTATTTTATGGAATTTAAGAAGACTCACGAGGAGCTCAATATGTTGCTGCCTTTTAGCCTTGATGTGAAGGTTCAGCAATGCCAACAGGGGAAATGGCTATCATGAGTTTTCTTGCTAGCCTTTCCTCTGACTTTGAGACTGCTAAGTCACAGGTTCTTTTTGGTTATAAAATCTCCTCTTTACAAGAAGTATTTAGTCGAGTACTCCTTATAGAAGGCACTCCACGTACTCAACTAAGTGGTGTTTGGTCAGCCAAAATAATATTTATGAGCCTAAAAAATCAACTAATCAGAGTGGAAACAGAGGAGGAGACTCTCAAGGGTTTGATACTCCACCACAGGATTCAGAAGGAATTGTGTGTTACTACTGTCACAAGCCAGGACATATGAAACGTGATTGTAGAAAGTTGCAGTACAAGAATTAGAGAGCTCACTCGACCCATATTGCATCCACTTATGATACTTCTAAAAAATTGGTTCTAATCTTTGCAGATGAATTTGCCAAGTTCTCACAGTATCAAGAATTACTAAAGTCTTCATCTCCTTCTGTCACTGCTATTGCTGATTTAGGTAAACTGAATGCGTGTCTTCTTTCCTCATCTTCCAAATGGGTCATTGATTTTGGTGCCACAGATCATATGATAGGCAATTGTAGTCTCTTTCTACTCTTCAGTCACACACTTCCACTTCTAATGTTACCTTAGTCGATGGGTCGCCATCTCGTGTTCTTTGGTCTGACACAATTACTCCTACTCTTCTGCTTCCTTTATCGTCTGTCTTATATTTACCTAACTTATCCTTTAATTTGATTTATGTAAGTCAGCTTACTCACAATCTAAACTGTTGCATCTCATTTTTTCCTAATCATTGCTTATTTTAGGATCTTATGACAAAGAAGATTATTGGTTAAGGACATGAGTCTGGAAGCCTCTACATTCTTGACACAACAATACTTAAATCTGTTACTTGCTCTAGTGTAATATCTCCCTTCAAGGCATATTGTAGGCTGGGTCATCCATCTCTTCCTTTGCTTAAGAAGGTTTGTCCACAATGTAGTAAGGTGTCTTCATTAGATTGTGAGTCTTGTCAGTTTACAAAACACCATCGTCTTAGTTCAAGTCCAAGAGTCAATAAACGTGCTAGTGTTCCTTTTGAATTAGTTCATTCAGATGTTTAGGGTCCTTGTCCTATTTTGTCTTAAGTATTTTGTTACTTAGTTATATTTAATGAAAAGTCGTTCTGAGTTGTTTCCTCTTTTTTGTGCATTTTGTACTGAGATTAAAACTCAATTTAATGTTTCCATTCATACTTTGCGAAGTGATAATGCCAAAGAATATACATCTGCTTTGTTTCAATCTTATATGGTTCAAAATGGCACACTTCATGAAACTTCTTGTGTTGATACTTCATCTCAAAATGGAGTGGCATAATGTAAGAACAGACATCTTCTTGAAATCGCACGTGCCTTATTATTTCAAATGAATGTTCCTAAACCTTTTTGGGCCAATGTAGTTTCAACAACATGTTTTCCTATTAATCGAGTGACATCATTGGTTCTTCATGGTGAGATTCTTTACAAAATATTGTTTCCCAATAAGTCATTATTTCCTGTTGACCCTAAGATATTTGGTAGCACTTGTTTTGTTCAGGATGTTTGTCCGCATGTCACTAAATTAGATCCCAAGTCTTTGAAGTACATCTTCTTTGGTTATTCTCATCTTCAGAAAGGTTATAGATGTTATTGTCCTAGTCTTAACAAATATCTTGTCTCAATTGATGTTACCTTTATGGAAGACACATCCTATTTTTCTTCTTATCCTCCTCCCACACATTAGGGGGAGGATGATGATTTGTTAGTCTATTCTATCACATCTTTCAAACTTGTCTTGGACCCAACTTTTATCAAGTGTCCTATTATTCAAATCTACTCTAGACATAGATCTCCTTATTCATGTCCTACACATGCTCCTTTGTCATCAGATCCAGTCCTGAGCAATGATCTTCCTATTACGTTACGCAAAAGTAAACGCCAATGTACTTATCCTAGTTCTTCTTTTGTTTCTTGTAACTGCTTGTTGTCTTCCTCTTGTTCTTTCATTGCATCCCTTGATTCTATCTCTATCCCAAAAACTGTTCACAAAGCCATGTCTCATCCTAGTTAGCATTATGCAATGATAGAGGAAATGAATGCTTTAGATGAAAATGGTACTTGGGACTTGGTTAATTTACCTTTCGGTAAACAGGCTATAGGATGCAAATGGGTGTTCACAGTTAAGGTAAATCCTGATGGGTCAGTTGCTCGATTGAAAGCTTGTCTTGTTGCTAAGGGATATGCTCAAACCTATGGAGTGGACTATTCTGACACTTTTTCTCCTGTTGCTAAATTGACCTCTGTTCAATTGTTTATTTATGTGGAAGCTACGCATCATTGGCCTTTGCATCAACGAGATATTAAGAATGATTTTCTTCATGGTGATCTTTAAGAGAAGGTGTATATGGAGAAATCTCCTGATTTTGTTGTTTAGAGGGAGTCTAAGCGAGTTTGTCATCTTCAAAAATCTCTGTATGGTTTGAAATAGAGACCTCGTGCTTGGTTTGGAAAATTTAGTCAGGTTGTTGAAAAGTTTGGTACGATGAAAAGCAAGTCTGACCATTCTATGTTTACAAACATTAGAAGCTGGTATCATTCTTTTAGTTGTATATGTGGATGACATTGTCATTACTAGAAGTGATACTACGGGAATTTCATCTCTTAAGTCTTGCCTTCATACTTAGTTTCACACAAAAGACTTGGGGATGCTAAAGTATTTCTTGGGTGTTGAAGTCACAAGGAGTAAAATAGGTATCTTTCTATCTTAGAGAAAATATATCCTTGACTTACTAACTGAGAGAGGAAAATTGAGAGCAAAGCCTTGTAGGGCTCCAATGACTTCAAACATGCACCTTGCAGGAGATGGGAAACTATCCTGAGTGATATTGAAGGTTGGTTGGAAAGCTTAACTATTTTATCATGACTCGTCCAAATATTTCATATTCGGTCAGTGTTTTCAGTTAGTTTATATCATCCCCAACAGTTCATCATTGGGTAGCATTAAAGCAAATTTTGTATTACTTGAAAGGAGCACCCAGACGTGGTGTCTTGTATGCAAATCATAGGCACATTCATATTGTATTTTTGTTGGAGGAAATTTGGTCTCATGAAAGAGTAAGAAGTAGAATGTTGTCTCACAATTGAGTGCAGAGCCAGAATATAGGGCTATGACACAATTTATGTGTGAGATAATTAGGATATATCAGCTCTTGAATGAAGTAGGTCCTAAAACTTCAATACCAGCAAAATTGTGGTGTGATAACCAAGCTGGTCTTCATATTGCATCTAATCTTGTGTTTCATGAGCAAACTAAGCACATTGAAATTGATTTTCATTTTGTTTGCAAGAAAATTCAGCAAGGTTTGATTTCTACAGGATATGTGAAGATTAGAAAACAACTAGAGAACATCTTCACGAAAGCTTTACATGGGGTTTGGATTGATTATTTCTATAACAAGTTGGGCATGATTAATATCTATGCACCAACTTGAGGGGCAGTGTTAGCTGTATATTAGCTTTATATAGCTGATTTATTAGCTTAATTATAGGATCTTAATTTGATTGTTTGCTAAAATAGAGTCTTAGCTTTGTATATATGTGTGTATTATTTTTCAATGAAGAATATAAAAAAGTATTCTTTTTCAATCTTAGATAACACATACCTAGTCATTTTACTACCTAATACAAGCCCCCTAGGCTGCCTAGGCCTCTTTGGCCCGGTAGGTACTCTAGTTTTTCTCCTGAGTTATGGTGGCTCAGCGATAGTTGGCTATGTGACATCTTGACTGAGATGGGGAGCTAGTATCCCAAGTATCTTCATGCCATAATTATCTTATGGTCATAAGCTTTCCAATGCCTATTTTTGTGCATTAATCGGAGTTCTGGTTGGAAAGTTACGACATGTCAAAGTTTGGAAAAAAAATCAACTGCAGACTTGGGGGTTTAACTTTCCAAAACTGATATTTTCTGAGCATAACTCTCTAAATCTTTTCCTTATCTATTTTATTGGATCCCTATCAGATGGGAGGTTAAGATTGAACCTCCCAGTCTAGATACAGACCTAGTCACTCTCAACCTCTTCTATTCAGAATCCAAGGTCATAACTCTAAGGAAAAGAACTTGAGAACAACATTCTACTTCAACCCACTCTTGGTAAGTGGATCAAAGCTTTCACTTTTTACATTTTTCCATTTTGCTTTGAATATTTGCATAGAATTTAGGAATTGGTAGAACACATGTACCCTTAGACTTCTTTTTTCTCTACCTCTGTGTGGATCCAAATGGGTAGGCCAGGAATCTGTCTGAAGAGTATGTGGTATGTTTTCTTGTTTTGTTGCTAGAAGTTGTATGTCCTCTTATAGTTCTTTTGATAAACTATAACCTAGAAACTCCATGTATGGCAAGGACGCACACACACACCATCGTAGACACCGTCATAGGAGTGGGCCTAGCATGGTTGACTAGTATACATAAAACTTTGGAAGTGAGAATGAGAACCCCGATAGAGACAAGCCACAACTAGAAGGATAGAACATAAGGGTTCTATAGGTGAGCTAAGACAAAACAAGATGGAGAGCCAACGTGGGAGTGAACAACTTGCTGACCGGAGGTGGCTAACTTAGCCCCTATCTAATTTTTCTCCTTGTTGAGACTGTGTTGGTTCCGTTAAGGCTTTTAGTTCCGTTTGAAGGTATTTTTGTGGGTGATCCAAATTATGAACCTATTCCTAATCTTGGTTATGAGATTGAATCTTTGGTGATGTTTACCACACAACCCTTGGTTTAAAAATTGAGGGTGATGCTTGAGATCCCCAACTTCATTTGTATTATCCTCCCTAGTGAGGGGATTGTTCCTAACTAACTTCCTCTTGGCGAGGTTGTAATTTTGCTGATCACTTATTTGCTGGACTTAGAATCTCATTCTTGCCTTTGGTGCGACAGTTCCTTTGTAGGATAGGAGTGCCCCTGTGTAGTTCCCCCTAATGCTTGGAAGATTTTGATGTCCTGTTATATTTTGTGAATGGAGCTGGGTCGAGACATGAGTTTGGAAGACTTATGGTCTCTTCACTACCTCCAATCTACGAGTGGGGGTCAGTTCAATTTTAAACCCTATAGGAAGTGCAAGCTTATATTGAATTTGCCCAAGTCCAACAAGGTTTGGATAAATTTATGGTTCATTGCTAGTGGGCCTTATGATTTCTTATCCTGAACTTGGTCCTACACCCAATCAGTTTACTCCTAGCAATGAGCTACTTGCATGTGTCTGAGTTGTTTCTCAAGGGAAACTTTTTTTCGTTTTTCTTTTTTTGCTAACAACTTTGCTTCCTTCTTTGCAGCTTGTTGGAATAAGGTGATATTCTCTAACAAATGGCAAGAATTCATAGGGTTACTATTTACTCTACCCCCTGCAAGGCACAATAACACGAATTTGATTGTAGATGAGAGGATCATTTATTGGGACCTCCAGCTTTCTTCAACATTTTCTAGGAAATTCATTGGTCCACCTCCATTATGTGAGTATGCTAAGAACTTGGGTTGAAATCTGTTGAAGTTGTCTTTGCTCACTCTTTTTTTTTTTTTTTTCATTCTGCAGACATATGATCTGAGCATATGGCCTCCTAAAAGGGCTCGGCCACTAATGCGTTTCTATTTGTAACTAAACACTTAGGTAATGGAAGTAAGAAACAAAGGGGGTGAGTACTTGGAAGGAAAAGAAATTTAATCTTTATTATCTAGCATCATTTCAATTAAATATATAATTAATATTTTCAATAACATGTGGTTCATGTAGTAGTTTGACAGTAGGACTCATTCCTTTCTAGTTTTAAGTCACCGATTCAAATCACAAAGTGTTGTTTGCTAAACAAAATTCAATTACATAAAAAATATCCTATTTTGTATTTTCATTTGAAAATTACAAAAAAAAAAAAAAAAAAAGTTAAATGAGTCAACAGGTCGTTTTTTACCTATGGATATTGTTGACCTAACCTGAAGTCATTTGGTTTGAATGAGTCAGTTTAAATTGATCCATGAGTCAAATCGGTGGTCAAACTCAACCCTTTACCATATCTACTATTATCATAAGAAACTTTATATTTTTAGAAATACTTTAGTCATAAATTGTTAGGTAAAACACTAAATTGCTCTGTCATTAGTGATTGTTGGTCTACAAATATCAATTCTCTTATAGATAATATCGGTATGTCAAAGTGGGTGGGTCACCTAACTCGGTTGATTAATTTGAGTGCCGTTTTGGCCCATGGCTCGTTGCTTGCATGTCATTTCGGCCCATACTTGTACATGAGCTATGCCGTGCTATATTCTTGGCTTGTAGACTTTAGCGTGACATGACATCTCTGACATGTGGTATGTTTGGCTCAATATTATTTTGTATTCATATATATATATATAATATTATTTAATGAATTTATTTATTAAATATTAAACTTTTAAAAAGAGTGGAATGATAGCAAAGTCACTAAACTTAAATCTTTGATAAATTTTAGTCTATAAATTTTTAACTATTATACTTTAATTTTTAAATTGATTAACATGAGACATTTCAATCCCTAGATTTAAAAATTTAAGAACTAAAACATTCAATTTTATATATTTTAGTTTATTTTAGTAAAGTTTAGAAGTTAAAGTGTTCTTTTTTTTACATAATATTTTAAAACATTAAAATATTAGAATTAAAGTATATTGATTAAAAATTTATAAATTAAAATATTTTAAAAGAAAATAAATTTAATTAGTACGTTTACTTTTATAAGGTAAAAATTAAGCAGCTTCTCGAGTCAAACTCCATTCCCATCACTAATGAAAGCACACCTAATCCACTCAGCTATACGCATCTTCAGATCTTCTGACATTTACTAACAATATTAATGTATTTATTATACATTTATGCCAAATCATATTTTAAAAAACACTTGGATTCTCATCGGTGACCAAGGATAGTTTGTTATAGGCTGCAGGTTATTTTGTGCTACTTTTTTAGACCAGCCATTAGCCTAAAGTATTAATTTTGATAAATTAATTAATTTTTATAATTATTAATAACTCATCTCAAAACTCAATAATATATGTTAAACTATTTAACAAATAAATCAAAATACCATTATTTTATAAATTCAATAAAATAGGATAATGATAAGACCTAACCACATTTCTAGAGACTTCATCGGAGCTTCAGTAATCTCACTAGAGCTCCGACAATTCTGTCGACAACCTTATCAAAGATCTAGTAACCTCGTCGGAGGTTAATGTAACATGTTACAATCAAAAATACAAATAGATTTAATATGTTACATACATAGAAAAGATATATAATGCATTACACTCAAAAATAGATATAAAATTAACATTTTAAATGCCATAGATAAAAAAAATGACAAAATTTAAATTTTATTAAAAAATTGATCATTGTACATGCAAGAGATGTTATAATATGTTATATACGAATGTAGAGATGAATTCAATGACATAATGTCATGTTTGGTAGACTGTAATGGAATCAGTAATGTAATGTAATGTAATTGATTCTGCACATTACAGTGTTTGGTTGGTACAAACACATGTATTGTAATTGATTACATTAGGAGAAGGAATGAGGATTACATGAGGTGGAACAATGAAAGGGGATTACATTACATGTGTGAACAGTACCAGTAATGCCAGCCATCGCGTGCATCCCGGCAATGTCCGTCCTCCGCCATCACGTCGTCGTTGCCGGCCAGCCATCGCGTCGCCTCCAGCTCGCGTCGTCATCCTGGCCAGGTCCAGTCGTCGTCCCAGCCAGCTCGCATCCAGCCAGCTCGCATCCAGCCAGCCATTGGTTTCACTATTATTTTTTCTATTGAAAGCAGATTTTTTTTATCCATTTCATTGATTAATTAATCAACTATTTTTCATTGTTGAACCAATTCTTTGTTGGGTGATAAACTGAGATACTCTATTTTTGCTATGCAAAACAGAGTATACAAACTCAAGTAAGTAAAACATTCCTACTTAGCCAACAATATTAATTCTGTGAAATTAAATTTAAGATATTTGCAACAATATTAATTCTGATGATAGAAGGTAACCTAGTATAACATGTCTACTCATAAACTACTGCATTTGCATCCACTTTTTGCTGCAATGTTTGTCTTGGGCACGAATGTCTTCTGTATATCATGGAAAAGAAAAACGAAGAGAAGAGGTAGTATGTAAACTGATTTACATAGTATGTAAATCAGTTTACATACTATGTAAACTTGTTTACATACTATGTAAACAAGTTACATACTAAGAAATTTCTTGCTGTCGAACTTGTCATTCTGCAAAATCCAAATTGAGAATCATGCAGCAAGGCATTCCTCCAAGAATATGAATGAAAACAGTGGTTTGTCATGAATTTTTTATTATTCTTGTCGATCGAACTTGTCTCTGGATCATCCACTTGAAAATATCGTGATTTTGGCTAAGAATCAATGTGGTTGCAGATTATATATTCACAAAATGTGTGGTCCATAACAATACAGAAAATTATATATTCACAAGATGTGTGGGATATATATATACATAGGTTTACATAGTATGTAAAATGTTTTACATAGTATGTAAAATGGTTTACATACTATGTAAATCGGTTTACATAGTAATGTAAATAGATTTACATACTATGTAAACATGAAGTTAACATGTTTACATACCATGAAATTAACATGTTTACATATGTAATTCAAATTCAAACTTCTTTAAGACAAATAACTCAAATTATCAGCGAACTACAGAACAATAAGAGAGATCCTTTAATGGCTAGTGTCACAAATGAGCTTAATTGAGTAGGAAAAGTTTACATACTGTGCGTTTGCTTCCAAGATGGATAATGATGCCAATTATCTTGGACACGCAGAAAGAAAATTGTATTAGGCATTGCTAGATGACTCAAATATCTTCATTCCGAACTAGTTCCCATTTAGATAAGAAAAACTTCTAAAAATTCAAAGAGTTTAACACATTTTACATAGTATGTAAACTGTGTTACATAGTATGTAAACACAGTTTACATACTGGAGCTGACAATGCCTCCTGTATCTGTTTCATGTTTTCTGTTTGCTCATTGATCTCCTCCATTGTCTTATCTACATCGTCAACATGTCCAATATACGATTATCATCCTTCAGTATTTCAGGTTTTACATATTGTTCAGTGTAACAGGTATGAATTAGAGTGAAAGGATATTTCTGTTTGCTCATGTTATGAAATTATATTTTTTTTTTCCTAAAATTGTATTTTTTTTATTAATTGTTGTTATGAAATTGTATTATTTCTGAAATTTTATTTTCTGAAATTATATTTTTAAAATAATTATATAATTTTTTTTCTATTCCATTACATTACAGTTGTCAAACCAAACACTGTAATACTGATTCCTTTTTTGATTACAGTGACTAAACCAAACATTGTAATCGTAATACTGATTCCTTTACATTCCATTCCATTACGATTACGATTACATTCAGCGAACCAAACGCCACCTTAGTGAAATGTGTAATTATTTTGTCTCTCTGAAATTTAATATTTATTTTCAACTGTGCTTTTTCAATAGAGAGAAGCTCCAAATATAAGCACTTTCAGTTTCATTTACTTGTATCTAGTTTTCTCATTCCTTTCTAAGAAGAACATGAAAAGAAAAGAAAAGAAAAATAAAACAAGTGAAAGTGTGAATAAAAAAGAAAGTACCAAAGAGAGATAACTTGTGTGAAACCAAAATAATAAACTTAGACTTCATAAATTCCGGAGGATTTGATCGGAAACTATGGAGTTGAGCAGTATAATGAACTTGGGCTTCTTCTCTATCTCATCCTTCAAAACCATTGCTCGACTTGGAGCTACATGAATCAAATGTTGTTCTCATGAAGAAAATCATCGCTATAGAAAGCAAAAACAAAGCCAAGACCATCAAAATCCATCTCTTCTTATGCATCCACTTCAAAGCATTGTGCTGCGTCTTCTAGTTTTTGTTCACAAAGCTATATAGAAATTGGTGAAATTTGGAGTGACAGAGAGGTTGGCTTTGGGCGCTTAGACAATGTTTTAGGTTTTAGAGCTGCGATGCCTAAGAGAACTTGTCACACTTTAGATTGCCCATGAGGACAAAATCGTAAATAGTTCTCCCAAAAACAATGTCTTAGAGTGAGAAAGAGAAAACATGCATTTGGATCCAAAAACGTATAATACCAGAGCATTACTCTCCCTTTAAACTCATAAGTTGTGCCAAGTCATGTCAGTCTGTCAATATGTTGAGTAGTTAACGTAGATACATTTGACATCCCTAAATAAATATTGTATTCTAAATTAAATATATACATTGTTCCAAGTTTTCACTAATTTTTCAACATTCGTTAATTTTACAACGAGAAGCAATTATTTGTTTGATGACCCCCAACACAACTTTCTTTTTTAAAACCCTCTTTGTTACGAGAATGAGGTACATATATAAAATTCCCTACAAAAATTCGAAATCTTGGTTCAAAGGCTAGGGCCCCTTGCAACAACAACCTAACTATAATTAAATACTATCTTTGTCTTTGCTTTCAAACTTGAAATCTTACAAAAGAGAAACTCTCGCCCCTTTTTTAAATGATTTGACCGGATTTCAAAATGACTTCTCTTCCGCTGAGGATGGTTACATATAACGAAACATTAACATATATAACAAAATAAATTCATTTTATTCTTTTATTTTTATATAAAAGAAAAAAAATGTAAGACTTGATGATTAAATCAAAGACTAATAATAATAGGTAGGAGTATAAAAGATTTTCTCATCTGTTACCATTCTTTTATCATCATATCAGTAATTTTCTTAATCTGAAAAATTCCAAAAGCAGGACTCTTTTTTTTCTTTTTTTTTTTTTTTTTGAGCTAATACAGGATTTGGCTCTTCTTGAAAAATAAATTTCGTGTATAAGAACAAATTAATGCTATGAAATTAATCACAAAACCATTGTTATTGCAATTTGTAAGGTTTATTTTGTATTGGCAATTTTCGTGGACAAAATGTTTGATTGTAATCTAGAATAGGAATTCAACGATTAATCAGACGATACAAGATGATGGAGTCACCAAGCCTTCTACGCCCATATGACAGGTATAATATTCCATCATGCATACATCTGCACACAATTGAGCACGACACTTAGTATGGATCGTAACGTAAAATGTTTTGTGCACATGTTGGTCGATCGATCGAGAGTATTGTTCGATCGATCGAGTGATCGATCGATCGAGCCTGAGACAACTTCGATCTAGATTCTCTCTGTTTGGATTGGATCGATCGAGAAATTGGATCGATCGATCGAACCCTGTTCGATCGATCGAATATAGATCTATCTTCGATCCAGGTTCTCTCTGTTTGAGTTAGATCGATCGAGTGTAGTGTCGACCGATCGAGAATGGTCTCGATCGATCGAGACAGTCGTTCGATCGATCGAGCCAGTATTATATTCCTACTCAAACTCCTTTTCTAATTTGACCCTTATGTTTCTTTTACCTAAATGACCACATTTAATGTTAAGGACATAATTCTTATTTGAGGATAACTATGGTAATTAATAAATCCTGATGTGAATAGAATCATTGTATGAGAAGAATTCTTTTGAGAACTAAATCCTGATATGAGTAGAGTTATAGTGAATTGCAAATCCTATTTGAAGTAAAAGTTGGACTCTATATAAGGGAGGTTAGTTTGTGCATATTTCAACAACTTGAACTACATTGATCTAATATTTTTATATCTGATTTGTGCTTTTAATTTCTTTCTCTTCATCTTTCATGATATTGAGCTTTATATGATTGTTCTAGATTTTGCTAGCTGATTTAGATTTTACATCGTATGCTGTTGAATCTGCTAGTTAGGATTGTTCATTGTTTAAATCTGCTCTAGGACACACTTTGCACTTGTGTTATTGTGCTAACGTTTCAGGTGAGGTGTTCGGTATTTCATGTGACTCGAAATTACCGAAAGTGACGGGTTCGATTGATCTTGTGTGACTCAAGTAGATCGGAACGTTGGTCTGGATCCAGACATCTAGCTATTGGAGGCTGTGAAAGGAGCGACGGCTCGTAAGTAAATTACAGAAAGGGGGATCTATCTGCGACGGGTAGTTCTGGACTCTATGGCTGTAATTGAACATTGATTTTCATAGTGGTCCGGTGGACCGGTGGTCCGGTGGACCGGTGATTTTCCTCTTAGGTCATTGTTGTGGCCTAGGTTGTTTCCACCTAAAAATATCGTGTGTTATTTTTATTCCGCATTTTATCTTTACACGCGATTGCATGTCTGGCCGTTGTGATTAGATTACATATTTAATATTTGTTAAAAATTGAAAATAACCTATTCACCCCCCTCTAGGCTTATTTGATCCGTGATTAAAAACTTTCAATTGGTATCAGAGCGGGTCACTAGATATACTTAGTGTTGCCTAGGACTTTATTATGGATCATATGAGAGAGGGTTTTTCTATAACCCGTCCACCTTACTTTGATGGGTCTAATTACCCATATTGGAAAGCTCGTATGAGAGCCTTTTTACGTTCCTTAGATGAAAGTGTTTGGAACTCTGTGCTTTATGGTTGGGAACCACCTACGGTTACCAAGGATAATGTAGTCACACTTAAACCTAGAATAGATTGGACTTCTCAAGATAAGATTGGTAGTGGATGGAACCAAAAGGGTATCAATGCTATTTTTAGTGCTGTGTCGCCGGATGAATTCCGACGTATTTCTGATATTGAAACTACTAAGGCTGCTTGGGACACTTTAGAGGTTGCCCATGAGGGCACGTCCCAAGTTAAACGAACAAAACTTCGCATGCTAGCTACTAAGTTTGAAAATCTTAGAATGGAGGAGGATGAAATATTTTCTGAGTTTTATGCTAATTTATGTGATATTGCTAACTCTTCTTCAAATCTTGGAGATAAAATTGATGAACGCAGGTTAGTTCGAAAAGTCTTATGCTCACTACCAAAACGATTTCAAGCAAAGGTTACAGCAATAGAGGAAAGCAAAGACATTGACACCATCAAGATTGAAGAACTCGTTGGTTCAATTCAAACATTTGAGATGAATCTTCGAACACCGAAAAGGAACATTGGTATTGCTCTTAAAACTACCAATGATGATGATGGTGATAGTGATGATGGTATAGAAGATGAAGATCTACTCACTCTAGCTAGAAAACTCAAGAAAATGTTCAACAGAAAGGATCTACAGATTAAAGAAAAATCAAGAGATCATAAAGGAAGAGAATTCGTGCCAATGAGTTCAGAAGGTAAGAAAACTAAACCCAATGGACCTAAATGTTTTGAATGCAATGGTTTTGGTCATTTTGCAGCTGAGTGTGCCAACAAGAAGAAGAAGACAAGAAAAGCTTTCAATGCTACCCTTAGTGACACAGAAAGTGATGAAGACCAAGCTAGTGGTTCAGAAAATGTTAACTCTAACTACGTAGCTTTTACAGCAACTGTTGGTGGATACTCCAGTGAGTCAGATCTTGACTCAGATGATGAGGGAAGTAAATCTATTCTTGCTAAATTTAATGCAAACAGTTTTGAAGAATTACTTATTGATTTAATTAAATGCAAGAAAGAAAAAGATAAACTGCTCATAACTGTAACAAAACTGAATGATCAAATCAATTCGCAAGATTTTAATTTATCAGTTTTAGAAAAAGAAAGAGTTGAACTGTCTGAGCATGTTGACAAGTTGAGTTTGAGTCTTGCAGGTATCAAACAGGAAAATTCAAAGCTTCTGCAGGAATTGGAGCAATCAAAGGAAACAGTGAAGAGATTAACAATTGGAGCTGAACAACTAGACAAGATGTTGAGCATTGGTAAGCCTTTCGGTGATACACGTGGACTTGGATTCTTAGATGAAAGCTGTACACCTTCTACTTCAAAAACTACATTTGTAAGGTCTTCTAACTCTACTTCTACTGCTACTAATTTTGCACAAACACCCACTACAGCTGTAGTAACTAAAACTGTTAATTTTGTACCTGTTTGTCATCATTGTGGTAGAAAAGGCCATATTCGACCTAAGTGTAGATTTTTGATGAATGCTCTTCGATTTAATTATAATCTTCATGCTTATAGGTATAGAACTCATAATTATCATCCTACCATGCATATGTTGAATTTGAATAGGAAAGATGAGTCTAAGAGTATGCTTTCAAAACCTAATGCCATTAAGTCTCAACCCAAAAACATAGAGAAATCAAAATTCATGAAAATTTGGGTTAGAAAAGATTGCATGTTTCCTGTCAATTGATCACTATTGCTAGACCACCTAGGTACCTTTATTTGAGTGCTTAAATGACCCTAGGTGAGTATTTTCATATGTTTACTTTGTTTTTGTTGTTATTTTTTTGTTATATTTAAAAAAAAAAAAAAAAAAAAGGGCTACAAGGTATTGGATTCAAATAATGCTTATATTTATACAACCTTATCTTTTGTGGCTTATTTTGATTCTCATTGTATATTCTATGCTACAATTCAAAATTCTGCACATATTTACATTGTTCCCATGTGATGACACTATTGAATGAACTTATTCACACACCCACTGAACACTCATGTATGTCATTGGTGAAAATTATGATTAATTTTGAAAGATTCTAAGACTTGAGCTAATCTTGACTGCGAAATTATATTGAGTTCTATTTCTTATTTTTTTTTAAATATTTCATCTTAGGGAGATAACTAGTATTGAGAGGGCTACCTACTATGATGTGTGAAGCTACCGTAGTGAGCGGAGAGGGCTACCTCATAACTAGTGTGAAAGTCATCATATTAGATTTATGGCTCGTACATGTTTATAAAAAAAATGGTAAATAAAATAAAAATTTAGTTGAGAAATTTTATTTGGCATGTACAAAAAGAAAGAGAAAAAAAAAAATTAAAAAATATAAGAAATTTCTTTTGATAGACATATTTCATTATGTAAGAATGAAGACTCAATTATGATTTAGCATGATAGATGAAATTATTTTCTTTTGAGTCTCTTAAAATTGGTCATAAATGAATTTATTGAAATACAAGTGGAGTTCACACTGTATACTACTTTAAGTGAATGTCAATATGCCATTATATGTGTTAGTGTGCTTATGTGACCTATTTATTTTGCTAATACAATGAATGATCAAAATTTAAGCAAAAATAATTTTTCAATTGGTTGTATGCTTATTAGTCTTAAATGAGTTTATTGCTTTGTTGGTCAAAAATAAAAAAAAAATAAAAATAAAAAAATAAAAAAAAAATTTTAAATTTGTTTTTCGTCTAGAGAGTCATAGAACTTAGGGGGAGTCATTGCATACATATTTCATTATTCTTCTTTTGACTTATGCAATTCCTCCTACATGCTTTGGACATATACATGTGTGATCTCATTTGCATTTTTAGCCCACTTCAATAATTGTTTTATGAGTTGTCAATTTCGTATGACAAAAAGGGGGAGAAATATTCACGTTGCTATGGATATTGGATTTAGGGGGAGATGTTGCATTTATTAGTTGTGGGGGAGAAAGATTCATGTTGCACATACACTACATTTCATTCGCATCTTTATGTACACTGAACTAATAAGCAATGAGGCTGTCAAGCCAAATTTGTGTGCTATTTATTTGTCTAATTTTAGTGGACCGAGCGTATCAAGTATCAAGCGAAGATGGTCCACCAGATCATAGACAGTCCACTATGTAATTGATGTAATGATATTTTAACTATGAGCGTTATGTAGGGAGAGAGTGGTTTTGTCACACGAAAATGCCAAACGGGGAGATTGTAAGGTTTATTTTGTATTGGCAATTTTCGTGGACAAAATGTTTGATTGTAATCTAGAATAGGAATTCAACGATTAATCAGACGATACAAGATGATGGAGTCACCAAGCCTTCTACGCCCATATGACAGGTATAATATTCCATCATGCATACATCTGCACACAATTGAGCACGACACTTAGTATGGATCGTAACGTAAAATGTTTTGTGCACATGTTGGTCGATCGATCGAGAGTATTGTTCGATCGATCGAGTGATCGATCGATCGAGCCTGAGACAACTTCGATCTAGATTCTCTCTGTTTGGATTGGATCGATCGAGAAATTGGATCGATCGATCGAACCCTGTTCGATCGATCGAGTATAGATCTATCTTCGATCCAGGTTCTCTCTGTTTGAGTTAGATCGATCGAGTGTAGTGTCGACCGATCGAGAATGGTCTCGATCGATCGAGACAGTCGTTCGATCGATCGAGCCAGTATTATATTCCTACTCAAACTCCTTTTCTAATTCGACCCTTATGTTTCTTTTACCTAAATGACCACATTTAATGTTAAGGACAGAATTCTTATTTGAGGATAACTATGGTAATTAATAAATCCTGATGTGAATAGAATCATTGTATGAGAAGAATTCTTTTGAGAACTAAATCCTGATATGAGTAGAGTTATAGTGAATTGCAAATCCTATTTGAAGTAAAAGTTGGACTCTATATAAGGGAGGTTAGTTTGTGCATATTTCAACAACTTGAACTACATTGATCTAATATTTTTATATCTGATTTGTGCTTTTAATTTCTTTCTCTTCATCTTTCATGATATTGAGCTTTATATGATTGTTCTAGATTTTGCTAGCTGATTTAGATTTTATATCGTATGCTGTTGAATCTGCTAGTTAGGATTGTTCATTGTTTAAATCCGCTCTAGGACACACTTTGCACTTGTGTTATTATGCTAACGTTTCAGGTGAGGTGTTCGGTATTTCGTGTGACTCGAAATTACCGAAGGTGACGGGTTCGATTGATCTTGTGTGACTCAAGTAGATCGGAACGTTGGTCTGGATCCAGACATCTAGCTATTGGAGGCTGTGAAAGGATCGACGGCTCATAAGTAAATTACAGAAAGGGGGATCTATCTGCGGCAGGTAGTTCTGGACTCTATGGTTGTAATTGAACATTGATTTTCATAGTGGATAGTTAGGTGGTCCGGTGGACCGGTGGTTTTCCTCTTAGGTCATTGTTGTGGCCTAGGTTGTTTCCACCTAAAAATATCGTGTGTTATTTTTATTCCGCATTTTATCTTTACACGCGATTGCATGTCTGGCCGTTGTGATTAGATTACATATTTAATATTTGTTAAAAATTGAAAATAACCTATTCACCCCCCTCTAGACTTATTTGATCCGTGATTAAAAACTTTCACAATTGATAATCAATTAGTGATGAAATACTTGGAAAATAATTAATAGTAACAAGTACACTGAAGATCTAACCTCAGGAATGAAAAAAGAAAAGAGTAAAGCAAAATTGGAACAAACCCCAATCCTTTTACATGTACATAACAACAAGAAGAATAAAATTCATAAAGGCCAAATTAATTAACTTCATATGTAATTCTTCCCAAAAAAAAAAATTAATTGAAGAAACAAGAACAAGGACTATTAATTCTCTAGAGACTAACCTTTCTTTTGCATTTAATTTTTTGAATTGCCTGACTAGTAATATTAACAGTCATAGTACAATTCATTCTAACGACAACATGCTTCTTAATAACATTCAACATCTTAGCTCTCCCCGGAATCCTTGAATAGCTACTCATAGTCATGAGTCCTGAGCCCACCTCACTTCCTAAATTGGGATTGCTTATAAGCCGATCCGTGATAATATTTACAGTGATATTCATCCTCATAGTCCGTCGGGCCTTAGCGTGACCCGACGGACCATGGGCCTCACCAACCGTCGTTCCTTGGTAATACAAGATGGTGGTGGTGTTGCTGTATTTGAATGATGCCACATTTGGATTCTTAACAGACACATCAGCAATAATTGACATGTTTCTCCCTGGCTTTGGGATTGTGTTGTTGATCAACTCTAGCTTAGCAATTGTGACTCCATTTAATTTGATGATTGGGTCTTTTACACGGAACACAGTGAATAAAAGAATTATGACAACCACAGCTTGAATTAAGAAGAAACTTGATGTGCAGACACAGCATTTAATGAACTTTTTACGCTGAAGTTTCTTCAATTGATGGTCGACTTCATAAATGTCGCTGCTTAGACGTGTCGTGGTTGGGGCTAATGGCCTCACTTGTTCTTGCTCCCCCATGGCTATATTCTTTAGTTGTGAGAATTTGGATCATGTGCTTTGATTTATATAGTGTTTTGGTAAATGGGAATGATATTAATTAACTATATATAATAATAATAATTAATAGTTACTTATTGGGTTTGCGTAGATTGTTGATTCTAAATGATCTGGCTTAATTCAAGGCAAAAAAAAAAAATTGATGTTGCTTAAGATTTTCAAGATGTTCAATTTTGACTTTGCCTCATTTATCTCCTTTTATTATTTGTCATGGTTTTCCCAAATACTCCTTAAATTTTTTACACTTGCAAACTTTACTTTTTCTTATAATTTAACTATTTTATTTTTTAAATTTTCACAATGTTTTTTACTTTATTTTTTTTCCTTACAATTTAGTCATTTTATTTTTTAATTTTTACAATTTTATTCCCTTACTTTTTTGTAGTTTTGAAGTTTAATCTCAAGTTAGTATCAAATTTTGAACTAAATAAATGAAAATTAAAAAGTAAAAATGACCAATTTATGAGAACAAAATGGATCTAAAGTGTGTCAATTAAAAACAATTCATAAACCAATTCATAAAAAATAATAAAGAAGGTATAAAATGTAAAAAATAAAATAAAATTCACATGTAATTTTTATTTTTTAATATAACATAATTTTTTTAAAAAAATAAATCCATATTATAAACTTAAATAATTAAAAGTTGTTCAGGTATACGAGCTATCAATCCAACAGGTTTTTATCAACTCATCAGTGAATTATAGCCTATCAGTATGCTATTAGCCCATCAACTCATCTTAGATTGTTCGAAGAAAGTCAAGGGGTTTATACCCTTATCTCCAACCGTTCGTATGAAAATATGACATCGAACAATATTTGCATGTTTTAGGAATCAAGGATACTTTTTAGACTTCACGTCATATTTTCTCGAATCAATGAACTTGCTACAATTGTACATTATTGTATCTATAAATACTCAACCCCTTTATTGTTGGGGACTGAACATTCATTTCTTACACTTATTGTATAGATTACTTCTAAACAATTGGCGTCATCATAGGGCCTTAAATTGTTTATCCCTTCTATAAGAATTTGAGACCTCAAAATTTTTACCCCTAGAGATTTACTTCGACTAGAGGGAAATTAAGTCCAACACATTGAAATCTTTTCCTTATAACACGGCTACACATTGTCCCAATACTTGTCAACTACAAATTAAGCCCATCCAGCCTGTTCCACCCATGAGAACAATGGACTCGTTGAGGAGGAAGAAATGATTGGCCCATTAAGTGCAACTAGCCCATATGAACGTCATCCAAAATGAATAATTGGGGAAGAAATACTTTGCTCACTACTCTTAAGTAACTCGTTCCACGCATGAGAACATTGGACTGGTTGCAGAAGAAATGCTTGACTCATTAAGACTTGTGACACCCATATGAACATTGGCCAAAATGAATGGTTGAGGAGGAAGAAATGCTTGGCTCATTAAGCCCAACTAGCCCATTCTACCCATGAGAATGTTGAACTAGTTGAGGAAGAAATATTTGACTCAATAAGCGTGACCATCCCACACTTCGTCGAAAAATCAAGACAAGAACACATGAGGTCTAAAATAGTGCCCAATATGAAAAAATAAGACCACTTTACACAAAGGGTTATCTCAAACATAAAAAAAATGTAACGAGCCAAAGGAATCGTCCTTGTCTATTTCTAACATAGATAATAAATATTGAGAGAACATACAAAATAAAAAAGAGTTGATTTGGAGTGATGATCACTTCAAGGAATATTATAATCACTCTTTAAGTACATTAAGTCCCCTTACTACATACTGTCTTGTCATATTATATTTCATGATTGTTCTATTATTCTAACAATGTACATGTTATGTGGCCATTAAGGGTCAAAAGATTTTACAAATAACACTGACGCTTATTCATTAGAAAAAAGAATATAGAAGGAAAGTGACATCATCAAAGAGCTTCATTCAGCCAAGCTAATAAGCTATCTCACGAATAAAGTAACACAATAACCCCTAAATTGAGAGACAAAATTTATTCCATCCACTTCGATGTTGTTGTAAGAGGCAAGACAATAAGCTCATCCTATGAAAAGGGCCTAGAGTTTGAAAATACGAACCTCCTCTTTGAGGTAAAGATGGCAATGACATATTGAGTTCAGCTCACCTATATCCCTCATCTTATGAACAAAATAATGCAATAATCCCCAAGTTGAGAGATGAAATTTATTCCACCCACTTAGAATGCAAGTGTAAGAGGTAAGGCAATAAGTTCATCCTAAGAAAAGGACCTAGAGTTTGAAAATACGAACCACTTATATCCTTTGTCTCGCGATTAAAATAACGTAATAACCCTCAAGTTGAGAAATGAAATTTATTCCACCCATTTAGGATGCCGGTGTAAGAGCCAAGACAATAAGCTCCTCCTAAGAAAAGGCTTAGAGTTTGCAACAGACTCAGATTAACTCACTCATATTTCTTGTTTTGATTTAAAATAACACTCTAACCCAAAGTTGAGAGATGAAATTTATTCCACTCACTTAGGATATAGGTGTAAAAGGCAAGACAATAAGTTCATCTTAAGAAAGAGGCTAGAGTTCATAAGAATCTCCTTTTTGAGGTAAAACTGGTAGTAACAAACTCAGATCGACTCACTCATGTCTATTATTTTGCAAATAAAATAATATGATAGCCCCAAAGTTTAAAAATTGAATTTATTTCACCCACTTGGGATGCTAGCATAAGAGGTAAGATAATAAACCCATCTTAAGAAAGAAGCCTAGAGTTTGTAAGAACCGCATCTTTAAGGTAAACATGGTAGCAAAAAACACAGATCAACTCACTCATGTCTCCTATCTTGCAAATAATATATCGAGATAACTGTAAAGTAGAAAGAGGGAGCCAACTCCTCCTCTTTAAGATGAAGAAGAAAGAGGCTGAAAAAACCAGCCATGAAAAAGGACTAAAAATAGGTAGATAATGCCCGCCTAAATCAACTATGAATTACATGGATAAATCACCTAAGTAAAAGAGTTGAAAAATCAACCAAGTATTACATAGCTAAATCAAACAGGTAAAAAATATGGACTAATTCAACACAAGCAAAATATGGCCTAACTTAACCCAAATAATATATAGCATGATTCAGTGAAGTAAAATGTGGCTTGATTCGGCCCCATCAATACGCTGCCTATTCAGCCCAAGCAAAAAATGTGAATTGATTTAGCCCAAACAATATATAACCTGATTCAGCCCAAGGAAAATATTGTGGCCTAATTCAACCCAAGTAAAATGTTGTCTAATTCATCCCAAGAAACATATGGATTGATTTAGCCCAAGCAAAAATTATGGCCTAATTCAGCCTAAGTAAAATACGACCTGATTCATCCCAAGCAAAAAATACGACTTGATTCAGCCCAAGCAAAATATATGGCTTGATTTAGCCTAAGCAAAATGTGGCTTGATTCAATCCAAGCAAAATATGTGGCCTGATTTAGCCTAAGCAAAATATGGTCTGATTCATCTCAAAAAATATATGGCCTGATTTAACCTAAGCAAAATATTTGGCCTGATTTAGTCCAAGCAAAATATTTGGCCTGATTCAGCCCAAGCAAAATATGGCCTGATTCAGCCCAAGCAAAAGAAGCCAGAATTTACATGGTTAACATGGCTAAACTCTCTCAAAATTTGGGCTATCACATCAAATTGGCATGTGCCCTTAAATGAGCTCGAAAAAATACAAATTAATTGGAAGTGAAAATCGACTAATGAACATGAAATTTAGTAAAAAGAAAAAATAGTTTAAACAAGGTTGGATGTGGACTCGTTTATTTAAACTATTTTGATTATGTTATTAAGGAAATTTCAAGCCATTAGCCTGGAATTTTAACCCATTAGCTAGGGAATTTTAGCCCACTACTTCAAGATTTCAGTTTATTAACATGAAATTTCAACCCATTAGTTCAAGATCTTAGCTCGTTAGGTTAAAGTTTGAATTCTTAAGCAGTTGAACATTCCTTTACCTTGCCTCAAGCTAAAGGAGTAGAGGAAATTAATGTTTGCGTATACAAGCTATTAGCCCATCATATAGTTATTAGTCCACCAATAGATTATTAGCTTATTAGCGGGCTATCAATCGATCAGAAGATTATTAGCCCATCAGCGTGCTATCAACCCATCAATAGATAATCAGCCCATCAGTGAACTATCAACACATTAATGGACTATTAATCCATCAGCAAACTAAGAAAGCAAAGAACAATCTCTTAGACTGTTCCAAGAAGGTCAAGGGGTTTGTAACCTTATCTCCAACCATCAATACGCTACAGTCTGACATCGAACAATATATGCACGTTCCAAGAATCAAGGAATCTTTTTAGATGTCATGTTAAATTTATTCGAACCAATGACCATGCTACACATGTATATTATTGTATCTATAAATATCCTAACCCCTTTATTGTTGGGGGACCAAACATTCATTTCTTACACCAAATAGTTGCTAAACTTTTACTAATACAACAAACTCAAATATAAGCCAATCTCTCAATAAATTGACATTTTCATAACCAAAAATCTTAAAATTCCATCTTTAGCAATAAAAGAAACTATTAGCATTGTGAATATAGAGTGCAGCAGCTACCAAAATACCCTTCCAGAAGTTGTTGAAGATGATTACATAAAATCAAACTAATAATATGTACTATAATTTTTATTTAAATTATAGATAGGTATTTTAAAAACAAATGATATAGAGAAATATACTAAAGAAATATTCTTTACAATTAAATTTTCATATCAAATGGTGATGTGTATTGTGTAGTTTTATTTAGACCACTAATATATACAAGTAGATATAAATTATACATATAGGAGAGGAGATAAATATTTGATGCCTTGTAGTATTGACTTGACGAGGATTAGCGACTATTTGATAGAGAATACAATACGTTTTCAAGTTAATATTAGTACAATACCAAAATGCATATAATGTATACTCACATACTCTAGAATTCCATCAGTTAATTGAAGAAGATATAGAAGAAATTAAAATGGATGGAGATAAAAATATACCATTTTCGCAAAAGACTTGTCCTCTACTAGCTTTAAAAAACCAAAACCATACGAGACTTTCTAACATTTTAAAGGGAAAAAATTGATTAAATTAAAAAATATTAAAATAAAAGAGCAAACAGTTTTTGAGATACCTAAATTTAATTAGGTCTATTCTACACAAATGTATCCGAATTATTTTTCTCACATAATGGTACTGCATACTTTTATTTTATTTTTACAGAAGCACCGTTTTGAAATTAAGCTTTATTACGTCAACTAATTTTTTTATGTGTCAAAATTTAATATATGTTATATCAGTTAGTTAATACCAGTTAGATGACTTATCAAACCTTAATTCTAAAAAAAATATTTATATATAAATAAAATAAAAATATAGGAAATTTTTGTTGAGAAAAGTTATATGAGTACTTTTATGTAAAATTAACCTAATATTTCAAAAACTGTTTAGATATATTGTGAAGCTAAACCACTATTCCACTAGTAAATCACTTTTAACAAGTAATCATCGTATGTAACAAAAATTGACTAATATTAATATTAATATGAAAATTTCATCGATACTAATTATTTACAATATTTTGGCAATATTTGTTTTTTTTTTTGTATGTATCAATAACAATATACATTATTCATAATAATGTAAATAAAATATTAATTAATAATATAAATATTATTGATAAAGTGTTAAATAATATTGATAAAATATCATAATGATTAGTTTTATTTATGTTTTAAAACAATTCATCATTAAATATATTTATTTAATTTTATTAATTATAAAATTTATTTAATTTAAATAATTATTTTAATATTTTAACCACATATTCTATAAAATTTTCATTAGTTAATCAAAATGAATATATATATACACACATAGAGACAATTAATTTAAAAAATAAATAATTAATTTTTGATATTTTTTAAGATTTATTAATTGTTTTATAATTTTATTGGTTTATAATTTTCATGAATTTTTTATAATATTTTCGTCAATAACAATAATATCTTTAACATATTTATAAGATTTAAGTTTCGACATTTTGACCGATATTGATATTTCAAACCTTGCATATTACTATATTTTTTTCATTTTCTCTTTTTTTATAGATTTTTTTTACACAAATAAATATCAAAATACTCTTAAAATAAATATATTTTTTATAAATAATTTTTTTGATTTTTAATTGTGATAATTTATACCACTCATGCTTATCTATATAATGAATGGATCGAGTCCAATTAATTAATTTATAAATAGATGGTATCTTTGTTGAACTGTTATTATGTTCTCATCACTCTCCTTATATCTCTTTTTTTTTTTTTTCAATTATTTTTATTGCAAACCAATAAATATTAATTCCCCTAACATAAACATACTTTTTATAGATAATTTGTTTCATCAAAGGTAACAATTCATATAGTTTAAGCTTACTTATTTAATAAATAGATCGAATCTAATCAATTTATTTATGAACTAATTATATTTTTGTTGAACTAATTATTTTGGTGTCGAGATTATGTTATATCTTAAATCAATTAAAAATGCTAATTAAATTCAATCAGATCATATCTATCATGTTCATGCCATATAATTTATTAAATAATAATAAAAATATTAATTAAACAAATACATCTATGTTATATTAAATAAAGTTATGCAAGTTTTGTTAATATCGTGTTAAATTACTCATGTTTGAATTGTATGTCATTGTCAAATTATCACATCTATTGCTCATAAAATAGTTGTTTTTGCTAAACTACTACATATGTAACAAATTAATTAACTATTTATTTTAAGAATATTCCTGCAAACTTTTTTACAAAATTTTAATTCAAATTTTCACATTTTTATAATAAAAACAACCTAATGAAAAATTATATTTAAATATTTATTTTTCTTTTATTTTCTAAAATAAATAATTTTAGAGAAATAACATTACTGTATACTTATCAAATTTGAATCATTAACCCGTACAAACGCAAGGGACCCAATTCTAGTTTCATTTAATAACATTAATCTTTTTTTTTCCACAAAGTATTTAATATTAATTTTAAAAAAGGTAAATTATACAAATTTGGCCCCCTATATTTCTATATATTCTACACTTTGATCCCTTATTATTTTTTCTTATATTTCATCATTTACTTTTTGATTTTACACTTTGGTCTCCTTACTCTTTATTCTTATAATTTAGTCCATTTATATTTAAATTTTTATACTTTGACCTTCTTATTTTTTAATAACTTTGAAATTTAATTTCAAATTGGTCTCAAATTTTAGACTAAATGTGTGAAATAAAAAATAAATATACCAAATTATTAAAGAGAAAAATAAGGGAAACTGAAGTGTGAAAATTAAAAAATAATTGAACCAAATTAAAAGAAAAAATAATAAAGGGATCATACTATAGAAAATAGAAAAATATAGGGTCCATTGGTAATATTCATGCTTTTAAAAATTGACAAAAACACTTTAATAGTAATTTTGATTAGTGTAGAAAAAAATTACTAAAATAAAAGTGCATCGTATCTAAAAAATTTTGTGTTTGAACATCGATAGAGGCAATTTATAACAGGAGTAGATCATCTACTTGTTAAATTTAAAGCATATATTATTAATCTAAAGGTTAAAATATTAATTTTTATCAATAGCCTCAAATTCACCACATGTATTGGTGTAAAAATATATAATTGAGATTAAAAAAAAAAACAAAGGATTCAAATCCATATATGACCTCCCTTCTCTCACTCCCAAAATGGATACTTATGAATTGATAAAAAAAATTAAAAATTTAGCATTAAATATAGTGCAGAAAAAATATTATGGCAATAACTACACATCCAAAATAAGAACATCACATCTTATTCATCACTTATATATTATAGATCTAATTGACCTCACTTTAAACCTAATTTTTTATTATTTTGTTTGAAAATATTGCGTTAGATGACCCATTTAAGCAATGCTTTCATTTTTATATATTCTCTCATTAATTTTGCACACATATTCAAAAGAATTTTCTATCAATAATGTTGTTAAAGTGTAATTACTTGAATTTGGAGCCTCATAATTGCATATTATAATGTATATATATTTAAATTAATTCCAAAATAATAAGTTAGTTGTACATAGAATGTATATATTTATTTCATATACACTATAAATTGCATACAACATGTAAATGTTATATGTGCATGTTATTTACAACCGATATGTTATTTTAGGATCAATTCAATTATATACATATTATACATATTATTTAAGACTCAAACTTAATTAATTATAATAATATATTAGATAATTTATAAATTTTTATTCTATAAATTAAAAAAAAAAAAAAAAAGTAGTTGTGTGATAATATTATTATTTTAAAAAAATGTTAATAATAGATACATTTGAACCCACTTTATGACACTTTATTTTTTTATATTGTATCATAAGTTAAAATTATTTTAAAAATTAAAAAAATAATCATTATTTTAAATAATAATAATATGTAACATAATAGATATAATATATACGTGTAAAGGTAAGTAAAGATTGGTATGTCCTTAATATTCGTTGTATTTTTGCTTTACAAAATCAAGCACCAAATAACCAAGTGTTAAAATTTGAAAACAATTTTTTTTTTATTTTGGAAAAAAAATACTAAAAAAAACATAAGTAATATGTATTTGGTAAAAATATTTTTGAACACAAATTTTATATGTATTTAGAAAATAAATAATTATTTTCCATATTTTTTATTACTTTTATTCAAATATAAATTTTTGAATTTAATAACAAACAATAACTCAAATTTAAAAGCTTTCAAATACAACTCATATATTAAATTAATTTTATCATATATTTTATTTTTGAATCATCCACAAAATTTTTATAATGATTGGAAGAAGGTTCCTTTGTCTGACACAACTGGCAGTCGTATATATTACTACATTTGTAATCTTTGACCGATTAATTTGAGTTTAAATGCACTATATTTTAGTGCCATGACTTTATATATATATATATATATATATATATATATATATATAATAAATATAAGTAGTTCTGATTTAAAGGAAATATGAATAAAGTAAGTTTACTTCATCTTTTCAGTGAATTATTTGTTCAAATCCTCACCCATATTGTATTAATGTATAATATTTACCTATAGAGTCAAGTTCTGGACAGATTATAACTAATAAATCTAATCAATTAAATGTGATCGTTGAACTAATCATATAATCTTAGAATATGTAATTTGTGTTACTTTATTTTAGAAGTTATAACTAATTTCAAATTGCTCCGACAAAAAATTAATTAATTTTAAATTATGATAATATGTATATTATTTATAAAAAAAAGGTGGAGGAAGTCCCTCACATATTTAAAAATATATTGAAATAGACTAATTAAAGATAATAATTATTATTTTTTAATGAATTAATTAATAAAATAATAATATATTTTTAAAATAAAATTATTATTTTAATAAAATAAAAATGATAATAGATAAAAGTGATATTTTAAATTTTAATAAAAAAAATTCTAAAAAAAATATTAAAACAATAGTATTTTACTTTTATTAGACCCATTTCTTTCTCTTCCTCACACATATCAGTCCCCCAATTGCTGTCACACATATAATCCCCCCTCTTACTCACGCATATCAACCCAACATCAACATTATTTTGAGGTTTAATTTCAATTTTTTCTCTACATTTTAACAATATCATTATTACTATAATAAGCGATGAACATTATAATAAATTTATGTTAAAGATGAAGGAAAATGCACATACTTATAATAAGATTTTTAAACTTCTTTTTTCCCTTTACGTCTCTTGGATTGTCCATTCCAAAATCTGAAATTATTTAATATTTGTTTAACTTGTTCGTTGTACTTTTTGTAATGTATTTATTAAAGCTAAAATTATACTGTTCATGTAGCAAAAAATTAAAAATATGTATTATGTTCTTAATTGACACATTTGCATATATATGTGAGACTTAAAAACATATTTTATAATCTAAAGAACAAAAAGATACAAACTTCTAAATCTAAGAGACTTGCATAGCCCTCACATAAAATGACTCACATTGTCCTTGAATTAATAAAAAATATTAAATTGTTCATTAAAATTTGAATTGTGTCCTCAATTGGCACATTTGTATGCAAGTTAGGGACAAAAAAGTACATTTTATAACTTGAGGAATTAAATGGCACAAATTTTAAAAAATAAGGAATTTTTATAACATTTCTCCCTTTTTATTTACGGCTAGCTGTCTTCTAGTACAATTGATAAATAATTGATATTTTACTTGATAATATCTTACTTTAAATTTTCAATTCTTAAATATAGTGTGATAAATAAAATAAAAAGGAATTATTTTATGTTTAAATTAATTATACTTGTTAGTTGGCAATATTAATCTTCATAACGTGTACTATAGAGTTAATTATACACGCACAAAAATACATGTAACGTTCCTTGGTTTAATTATGTATTTTCTCTCGACGTGCTTAGCAACTGAAGAAAAATCTTCGTTAAAAAAAAAAAAACAAATTGTATATAAATATAATTAATAACAGAGCGTGTAAGATAGGCATGAATTATTAAACCATATTTTATTCAAATGCAAAATCCTTACAGACTATCGTATCA
Source organism: Elaeagnus macrophylla (assembly GCA_029378325.1). Lineage (NCBI taxonomy): Eukaryota > Viridiplantae > Streptophyta > Magnoliopsida > Rosales > Elaeagnaceae > Elaeagnus > Elaeagnus macrophylla. Next base: position 42,205,515 of record CM055642.1, read on the forward strand.
GTATTTAGTCTTCTTTTTGAAGTGATGTGGTAAAAATATTCAAATTCATGAATCTTGGAATCTTTTTAAGTCCCTTGGTCGGTTGATCCCTTGATGGACCTGCTATAAGAATTATTTTTTGGCAGAGGTACAAGTGCTGTTTTGGGGAATAACTAAATAAAAACTTATATTTTATAAATTATCAATATATCCCAATATATATATATAAGCATAATTATGGCCTCCATTTTATTTTCTTTTGCTTTTTTTTTTTTCCCCTTTCTTCTTGGCTTATTTTACAATTTTTTTTCTTTTATTTTTCTTTGAAATATTTTATCATCTTACTTAATTTTATAACTTACTAATAGTATGTATCATTAAACCACATTAATACTTACAATCAATTTTGTATACTAGATATAACAATTTATACATCTATTAATTATTTTATAGTTGCTCTAAAAAGTGTATGACATATTACACAAGTACACGTTTCACAAACAAGTAATATAATGATCAGAAAGATCGTTTCTATGAAAATTAAAATACTAAAAAGTATTTCAAAAATTAACTCATAAAATTAATATTGGACGTTTTTGTGTATTAAATAAAATAAAATTAATAAGCACGATATGACAAAAGTAAGAATGCTAAAACAAAGTTCAACAAGAAGGATAGCAAGAATCTTAAGCGGATAAATCAGTTAATATTGTAAATATAACAAATGATGTAGTCAGACTGCATTGTTGCAGCGTTGCTTTAGCAATATTGTGGCAAAGTGCACCAATAATTAGAATTCAAAAATTACAATGGATTCTTCTGAATCTGCAATATTTATAATTTTTTAGGCTCAATGAAACGCATTCCTATGCACAACCGAGTCTAAAAATAATATTAAATGTATTAATTCTTTTGGATTATATGAGACAATTATATATTTCTATATTAATTACAACTTTAATTCTTATCCTTATATTCAAATTAAACACATATTATTCAAGTTTCATCCAACTTCAACTAATCTTTCCATAATTAATCTCAGTTTACTATCCTATCAATTGGTGATCAAGCAATAAATAAGAATTAATCAATAAAATAAGCATTGAATAACTAGCACCATTTTATCAAGCAAAGTACAGATCTTTAAAATTGAAAAACAACGACTACAATCACTTGCACATCTACAACCCTAACCGAATGAAAATTAGCCAATCATATCTATAAAATTAAATATTAATTCATGAATAATAAAAATCAGATCCATTGATTTGTAAAAATTGAAAAACAAACGGAGAATAATAGAAGAAGGAATAAATCAACAAAATTTTCTTTAATTAAATTCTCAATCAATTAGATCACAAATCTTTAACTGTCTATTGCTTTCTTAAATGGTTATTCATGTGAAACAGTCCTTGCATTGCCTCTATCCTCTGATCTGCGTTGCCTCTGTTCTACAGTCCTCTTTCTATGCCATTCTGCGTGTAAATCTGCTGCCCTGCTTCTCTGATCAATTTTCACAGTGAATTTTCTTGTCTTTTTATATGTTCCTCCTAAGTTTAATTGATAAGAGATTATATTCTTGTATTAACTTTCAAGTTTGCCCTTAAATATGTGAGTTATAAACTTTTCATTATAGTTCTTTTAATAAGAAGCCCAAATCCAGCTGCACAAATCCATCTTTAACGCTGATTTATTCTGGTGCATTTTGTTGCAGCAAAGTTGATTAATGCTTCTTTGTTGCTCTTTTTGTTCTCTGCGAAGGCGCACATAAAAACCTCATGAGTGAACTTTAAAATATAAATCTTTTTAACCGAATGCAAGATAATTTCAGATTTAATGCCAAATAATTCACTCATATTCATAAATTGCACAAATAGTATCCAAATGTGGACAAAGTGCAATTATTTTCACATGACCAAGCAAGTTTCAATAAATAAAAGATAATGTTTACTCTAATAAATTAGAGTTATCAACTCCCCCAAACTTAATATCTTGCATGTCCTCAAGTAATAAATTATAGGATGATTGGCAAGTAATAAAGTAAGGAAAAAAACAGCCTCAACCTACTCTAAAAACATAAATGTAAACTAATAAATAAACTAAACTTGTTGTTTCAAAGCAATAAAGAAATAATCTCAAATTTATGATCCAAATTAATTTTCTCAAATGTTAGCTTAAATGTTTCAAACTCATTCCAAAATATACCCCATGTGCGTGTGTAATGTTCATAATTTATCATTTAACATTTTTTCTCAAAATAAGAAAAATCATGATCCTTAAGCTTCAACTTATGCTTCCATAAGTTGGCTTTTTGAATCTCTCTCCACTAATATAGATATTCACTAACCAAAGATTAAAAGGAGTTAATAAAGCTTAAAATATAAGGCTTGGGTTAAGGTAAGGTAAATGTTATATTTAAGCTTCATATTCCACAAGCACAAATACTATTCAAGAACTCTTTTAGAATTTTTATTTTCTTGAATTGACACCCTCAAACTTTTTTTCAATTTCTTCTTCTTCTCTTTTTGTTTTTTTTTGGGAAATCAATTACAAGTTGAACATCAACAGCTTTTACAATGTAGCATGAACGTGTTTTGCAAGAAAAATTGTTGTGGCAAGGCTGCGACACAGCTGTTTCTAAAGTTTTCTTCATTTTTTTTATAGCCAAGCTTAAAACAATCAAACAATGGTGATTTTTTTAACACAATATCAACCATTTAAAAAAAAAAAAGCATAATTTCCTTTTTCTCGAGATAAGATATACTACCCCTTTTAAAATAATTTATAAAATAATAATGCACTTGTGAGGTGAAAATTGAAGGATATGTAAAAAGAAAAGAGATAGGTTAATATGTAGGTTTTGAAGAAGAGAAAGATTTCAATTAATTATGGCTCAAATTAGGTGTACTAAGGAAACATATTCTTAATCAAGGTTAGCATGAAAAGCATAATCGAATCCAAATAAGGCCTCTATCATTTCTTTGACTAGGAAATTTTCTAGGATTTCGTCTTAAGAGACACTCCAAACCAATTCTTGAAACTCCCACAAACTTTCCTCATTCAAAGTTCATAACAAAACAAGCAAACAAAATGATGGTGTACATGAATTGTGGGGTGTGTATTTTAAAATAAGTTCTCAAATTTTTTCAACTAACACTCAATTAAGTCAATTCTTTTCATCAACCAAGATATTTCTTCTAACAGATCAACAATTAAACCTAAAAACAAAGACACCACAAAGAAATTAAGATCTTTTCACAATAAATTCATTATCACTAATTAATTATAAAATCACTGCAGCACACATCACAAAATCAAATTTCAACACAAAAGCAAATAAATCAACCTCCCCCAAACTTAAGATAAGCATTGTCCTCAGTGCTTATGAACACAACAAAATAAAAATAAAGAGAAAAAGAACGGACAGCAAACAAAAAGAAATATGAGAGAGGAAAGGAATGCCCCTATTATTAGTCGCATTTGGAGGCACTTCTCAACATTCTCCTTCTAGCAGTGAGTGCTTTGGCAATACTGGATAGCTTCCCTTTTTCCTTTTGGTTGGAAGATTCAGTTTGTTCAAGAATTTGTATCACGTCCTTAAAATCTAAACTCTCCTACTATTCTGCCTGGATGGGTTGGGCTGTGGAGGAGGTGTCTCTTGCTGGGCAGCATTGTCCTCATATTCTTCCTCAAAAATGTGGGTTGGAAACTGCGGAAATAAGAAGAATTTCTTGGAATTTGACCACAGGTTCTTTTGGAGAGCGATATCTCACTCATATGTGTATTTCCAAAATAGTTTATGCTGCTCCATGAATTCATATTACTAAACCTCTAAATCAGTGAGCCGTTTTTCCATGAGGTTCTCTATATTAGAGGAAGAGGCAGGATGTTCTGTGGTAGGGTGCTTCAGGTTGAGTGTCTTGTTGTTCTTAAAATTCGAGCAATGGCACCCCTTTCCTTGAGTTTTTCTTCCTCATCAGTGATAGGTACATTAAATGCCCTACATAAGGTAGTAATGAGTGAAGGAAACATTAAACTACCCCACTTTCTGGCTACACACATTCTGATTGGTTCTGCTATTATGCCTCCAACATTTATGGGCCTTCCCAAAATTATAGCATCTACAAGTGCAATTCGCTCCCTACTAACAATTTGTCTATGTGTGGAAGGCATGAGTCATGTTTTAAGAAAGTGGTACCAAATTTTTGCATCTAGAAGAAGAGATACTCTATGGACAGTAAGAGCCCCTTGGGTGGATCTGTCCCATTGAGTTCCAGGCTCACAAACCCAGAGAAGCATTTCACTCCATCCCATTTCATCTATTGACTGAATATAATGTTGAAATCATCATTTAGAGATGGGAGCTGATAAATTTTGTTGATTTCTTCCTCAGAAAATGAAACCTCCACTTCGCAAACTACAACCCAGTCCTGATTATTAATGTGGAAGTTAGAGTAAAAGTCCCTGCCTACTGGTACAACAGCTTCCTCTAGCTGCTATGTAAACTCTTTCCATCCAAAATTGTTAATTACTTCAGCATGTAAGCGGGAACTCCATAAGTATCCCCTGTTGCAAATATAAACCCTTTTTCTCCGAATAACGTCCATTTACTAATGACCTCATCATGAATTTCCTTCTCTTTGTCACTAACAAATTTATTTGCACTTGTGGCTTTTCGAGCAATACTCTTTGTTCTACCAATTCTGATGAACTTATGATGTGGAACCAAATCAATTTATGAAACAACTTGTGAAGAGAATTTGACTAAGAAAAAAACTTATTACCCAATGAAATCTTCCACGAAGAGGAGAGGTTGGGCAAGAGGGTTATGCGTTGCTCGGTGTTAGGGGGTAAGAGGAAAAGAGGTTGTGTTGAGCGGTTGCATGAGTAATGGGTTGGCAAGGCTAGAAGGATTGTGGGTGTGGAGGCTTGCAATACTGGAAGGGCTATGGGTGTGAAGGCTTATGACACCGAATGGGTTGCTGAGATGCTCAGGTAGGAGAGGGGATGATAGTGGAGAGATGAGTGGCTAGGTTAAATTGAGAGAAGTGTTGGTGTTGAGTGGGCTTTTAAGGCTTAAGCCAATTGGGCCAAAATACAATATTTTTTTTAATCAAGAAAATTTCTTTTCATTGACCAATAACCATTTTTTTTTTTACTTCCTCTTATCTTCCCCAAATTTTAAACTTCCATTGAAGCCCAACCTAGAAAATGAGTTGTTGAAACCACCCCAAATCAGCTCTAATAAGATCTGCTCAAAGAAGAACATTGTAGAGATTTGCTATAGCATTATTGTAGCTAGTTTCCCAATTTTTAAACTGTGAAGATATTGTTTCTGCTTTGCTTCCTTCTTGCTCTCATTTTTCTATGATGACCTGAAAATGCAAAATATGACACAATAAAATAATAAAATTCAAATAAGTTAAATTAAACATAAGACATAAAAGAAAAGTAAGAAACATAAGTTGCCTCACATAAGCGCTTGTGTTAAAGTCGACAGTCCGACTCCTCTTGCATTTATGGTTCTGCGAGTGAAATGGAGAAATGCTCCCTGTTAACAGTTCCTCCCGAATAATGTTTAATTTGCTGGCCATTAACTTGGAATATTCTCTAAGATTTCTCCTCCATTAATTCCACCACACTAGAGGAAAAAATCTTTGTGATTTGGAATGGCCCTGACCAACGAGTCCTCAATTTTCCAGGAAAATTTTTTAGGTTGGAGTTGAATAATAGGACTTGTTGTCCAACTTTGAAACTTCTTGGGGAAATCTTCCTATCATGCCATTGCTTGGTTTTCTCTTTGTACAACTTGGCGTTTTCATATGCATGGTTTCGAAATTCATCCATTTCATTGATTTGCATCATTCTGTTCTCCCCAACAGCTTGCATTTCAAAATTTAGCATTTTGATGGCCCAATAAGCTTTGTGTTCAAGCTCTACCGGAAGGTGACATTCTTTTTCGAATACCAATCTATATGGAGACATCGCCAATGGTGTTTTGTATGCTATCCTACAAGCCCATAATGCATCATCCAACCTTATGGACCAATCCTTTCTAGATGGACCAACTGTTTTCTCCAAAATTCTCTTGATTTCTTAGTTAGAGATTTCAACTTAGCCATTTGTTTGAGGGTGATAAGGTGTGGCCATCTTATGTTTGACTCCATACTTAGCTAACATGCAAATTGTCTATTGTAAAAGTGTGTTCCACCATCACTTATAATAGCATGAGAATATATTTTTCTTGAGAAACTTCACCATCACCTTGGCATTATTAGTGGGGAGTGCAGCAACCTCAACCCATTTTGAGACATAGTCTAATGGCACAAGGATGTATTGATTCCCATGACTTGAAGGAAATGGCCCTATAAAGTCTATCCCCCAAACATCAAATAATTCCACTTTCATAATGTTTTTAAGTGGCATTTCTTGCTTTCTAGAAATATTTCCAACTCTTTGACATCGATCACATTGAAGCACAAAGTTATGAGCATCTTTGACCAAGGTAGGCCAATAGAAACAAGATTGAAAAACTTTGGAGGCAGTTCTAGTTCCCTCAAAGTGTCCTCCATATGGTAATGCATGACATTGTTGTAAGACATTCTCTATCTCTTCTTCGGGAATGCATCTCCTAATCATTTGATCTGCACACTACTTAAACAAGAAGGACTCACCCCAATAATAGAATTTCACATCGTGGAAGAATATTTTCTTTTGTTGGTAGTTCAAATCAGGAGGTAGCAGTCCACTCACTAAAAAGTTCACAAAATCTGTATACCAAGGCACTTGAGCTTGAGATACCGCAAAGAGTTGTTCATCGGGAAAATTCTCATTAATTTCAACTAAGTGGTCTTCCTTTCGCTCCAATCTAAAGAGATGGTCAGCTACTTGATTCTCAGTCCCCTTTTGGTCCTTAATTTCCAAATCAAATTCTTGCAATAACAACACCCATTGAATAAGTCTTGGTTTAGCACCTTTCTTTTCTATAAGGTACTTGATAGTAGAATGATCAATATAAACAACGACCTTGATTCTAATTAAATAAGACCAAAATTTGTCAAATGCAAAGACAACAACTAACAATTCTTTCTCTATTATTGTGTAGTTTAGTTGGGCTTCCTGCAATGTTTTGCTAGCATAATAAATGGAATGAAATACCTTGTTTTCTCGTTGCCCCACACTGCCCCTATTACTATGTCACTCGCATCACACATAAGCTCAAAAGGTGAAGTCCAATCTAGAGCTGCAATTATAGGAGCTGACACAAGTTTATTCTTCAACTCAAGAAAGGCTTGCAAACACGCTTCACCAAAGCAAAATGGGTTGTCTTTTTCAAGTAGAGAGCCTAAATGTTTTGAGATTTTGGAGAAGTCTCGAATAAAACGCATGTAGAACCCAACATGTCCAAGAAAACTCCAAATCCCCTTCACTGAACTTGGTGTTGGTAGTTTCTCTATTGTTTCAATTTTTGCTTTATCAACTTCAAGCCCACTCATAGATACCTTATGTCACAAAACAATTCCTTCCTTGACCATGAAATGGCATTTCTTTCAATTTAAGACTAGGTTGATTTCTTCACACTGGTGTAGAACTAAAGCCAAATTTCGTAAACAAGAGTTATATGAATATTCGAATACTGAAAAATCATCCATGAAAACTTCCACAAAGTGGTATACCATATCAGTAAAAATTGCCATCATACACCTCTGAAATGTAGCTGGTGCATTGCACAACCTAAATGGCATTCTTCGAAAAGCAAAAGTACCATAAAGACATGTAAAGGTTGTCTTGTGTTGATCCTCTGCAGTTATGGCAATCTAATTATACCCTGAATATCCATCAAGGAAGAAATAGTATTGTTTTCCTACAAGATGATCTAGCATCTAGTCTATGAAAGGAAGGGAAAAATGATCTTTTCAGGTGCCCTTGTTTAATTTTCTAAAATCCATGCAGACTCGTCACCTAGTGAAAACTCTTGTAGGAATCAATTCATTATTGGAATTCTCCACTACAGAAACCTCCCTTCTTAGGAACACATTGGCTTGGACTAACTCATGAGCTGTCTGAAATAGGGGTAAATAATTCCAGCATCAAGCCATTTAATGACCTCCTTTTTGACAACTTCTTTCATAATTGGATTGAGTCTTCTCTGAGCCTCTATTGATCATTTTGCATTGTCTTTTAGCAATATCTTGTGCATACAAAATGAGGGACTAATGCCCTTTATATCAGTAATAGTCCAACCAATAGCCTTTTTGTACAATTTCAACACATCAAGCAACTGTAGTTCTTGATCTTCTGATAGTTGAGCTGAAATGATGACAGGGAGAATAGAAGATTCACCTAGATATGCATACTTCAAATGAGTTGGAATAGGTTTCAACTCCAAAGATGGTGGGTCAATGATAGAAGGTTTAGGAACCTTGAACTCTCGATAAGATAAGTCTAAGGATTCAAATTTGTTTTTCATTTTGAAAGAATTATACCTTGCCTCTACCAATTTTAATTTCTCCTCATTTTCTTCACATTCTGATTCATCCTGTAGCAAAGCTTTGTCTGATACACCATAGTAACATTCTTCAAGGGCCTCAGATACTAAAGAGTCTACAACTTAGATGGATTAACATTCTTCCAAATCATTGGGAAATTGCTTGAAACACATTGAAAGTGACTTGCTCATCTTGAACTCTCATTGTTAATTCTCTTTTTTGAATATCAATCAAAGTACGACTTGTAGCTAAAAATGGTCTATCCAAGATAATAGGCACCTCACGGTCTGCCTCGTAATCAAGCACAATAAAATCCATAGGAAAAATAAATTTATCAACTTTAACCAAAACATCTTCAATCTTTCCTTCTAGGTGAGCAATAGAACGATCAGCTAATTGCAAAGAAACTGTAGTAGGCCTAGCTTCACCAATACCCAACTTCTTAAAAATTGACATAAGCATCAAATTAATATCACTCCCAAATCACACAAAGCCTTGCCAAAATATTGATTTTCTATAGAGCATGAAATTGTAAAGCTTCTAGGATCCTTGAGCTTAGGAAAAAGTTTGTTCTGTAACATAGCACTACTATCATTTGTTAAGGCAACTTTCTCAAATTTTCCAAACCGTCTCTTTTTGGTCAAGATGCTTTTCATGAACTTAACATAATTTGGCATTTGCTCCAATGCTTCCACCAATGGAATGTTAATATGAAGCTGCTTAAGAACATCAAGAAATCTTCTGAATTGAAGATCTTGTTGCTATTTTTGAAATCGCTAAGGAAATGGTAAAGGTGGTCTGTGCTGCTGGGAACTTTGCTGCAACAATGTTGTAGCATTCTGGGTATCAGAATTTGCATTTTTCGAAATTGCCTCAAATTTTTCAAGCTCTTTTTCCTCTTTATCTTGGACTGAAGTGCTTTCCTTTTGACTCATTTTCTGCCCACTTAGTCCTTCTAATTCTTTTCCACTCCTTAGAGTAATAGCTTTAAAAAACTTATTTCCTTCTCTCCTTGGAGTTTCGGTATCACTTAGAAGTGTACCTTGTGGTCTATTTTTTAGCAAGCTGACCCACTTGATTTTCTAGATTCCTCATTGACGCAACTTGGCTTTGTAGTATTGCATCATTCTTAGCCATTTATTCTTTAAGTAAAGATTCCAATGAACTAGATGGTTCATTTGGTTGGTTTCTTTGTGGCTACTACCGAAAACCTAGAGGATACACATGATGATTGCGTACAGAAGAACTTGCATGACCACCCCTTGATTTGTTCCAAGAAAAGTTTGGGTGCTGCCTCCATCTTGGGTTATAAGTGTTGGAGTATAGATTGTGGTTTCAGTTCACATTACCCACAAAACAAGCTGATTTTGGATTTGAAGGACAATTTCAAACACATGAGATCCTGAATAGTAAACACATGAAATCGCTGAATCTTGGATTGAATTCACATTTGCTGTCACATGTTGATTCTTCAACAGATTAACCAAAGATGAAACTTGAGCTTTAAGTGCCGTAACATCATTAACCTTATGCACACCAGCCATTCTTTTTGCGGCTGCTACTCTATCCATTGGCCATTGATAATTATTGCTAGCCATTCTCTCAAGTAAATCATAGGCTTCATTGTAAGAATTACTATGGTAAGGACACTTCCTTAGTAGTTCTTTAAATCTTTCCCAAGTGCCATGTAGAGATTCTCCATCCATTTGTTGATAAGAAGTAATATCATTCCTCAGTTTAGCATTCTTTGTTGGTGGGAAGTATTTCATCAAGAATTTCTCAGCCAAATCATTCCAAGATGCAATAGAATCAGGTGAAAAAGAATTAAGCCATGCTCTAGCACGATCTCTCAAGGAATAAGGAAATAATTTGAGCCTAAAAGCCTCTTCGGTCATACATGTCTATTTGAAAGAATCATTGACTTTAATAAACAACCTGAGATCTATATGAGGATCTTCTGTAGGTAACCCACTGAATTGCCCAACTGTTTGTAGCATTTGAAACATAACTGGATTTAACTCAAATTGAGGTGCTTGAATATTTGATCTTGTGATGCTTGGATTCAACTCCTCTAGTGATACGAACCGGATCGTACCATAATCAAGGCACGACACGGGGCAAGGACTATGCCAATAAAAGAGTCAAATATCGGCGCAAAGAAGCACGCCACAAACACGAGCTAGGGCGCAAACATGTTAGCCATGAAGTGCCAAGCTAATTTGTGGATTTTCAAGATTTTGGAGCTGCGCCGCGGCATGGCTTTTATGCGCCGCGGCACGGGTGTTTCTGCTTTGGCAGAATTTTGGACGAGGCATGCTCGCCGCGGCATGAAATATGTGCGCCGCGGCGCCGATGTTTCTGTTTTGGGCGTGAAGGCTGGGAGACGTGCGCGCAAGACGAGCAGACGCGCGCGCAAGTGTGGGCAGAGGTGCGCGCAGAGGACCAGGGACGTGCGCGCCGCGGCATGGCTTTTGGGCGCCGCGGCACAGACCTCTCGGGTTGAAGTGCAAGGTTCCTCGCCGCGGCATGTAATTTGTCCGCCGCGGCCCGCGTAGTTTTACTTTTGTGATCCGAGCCTCCCTGCCGCGGCATGAATGTTTGCCCGCCGCGGCGCCAATGTAAAATTTGTAATTTCAGCCCTTGGATCAAATCCAATGGCTCATATTTTGTCTTTTCTTTTTAGGTTTTGTGTGAGCCCTATAAATAGACATTTGGGCAGCCCATTTTGTAACTTTTGTTCAAATTAATGAAATTTGTTAGAAAACAAATTGAGAGAGCCATGGAGCTCCTTGCTTGATTGCAAGCCTTTCCCCCAAGAACTTATCAAAGGTAGTTGCACCCCTTTGTGGCGTTCGCCCTCTCCTCCGCGCGTGGTGCGTAATATCCAAGTGTGGTGGTGAGTTTCCTGCAGCCAAATCTGTGTTTTGCTTAGAAATCCATGCCAATATTGTTGTTGGGTCTTGATCCGCTTCTTCTTGGTTCCCTAGCCTCGTAGCTAGGCGGGTCGATAGGAATCGCCTCCCCCGGTTCGCATCATTTGGTATCAGAGCTCTAGGTTGAGACTCTAGATTCCTATCTTAGTTTTTGTCAATTTCTATTTCATAGCAACAAGAAAATTGCTTCACAAAAAAATTCTGTGTTCATCTTGTTTTTGTGTGTTTAATGCATTTTCTGGAATAACCTGTGTGATGTTGTTGTTTGCTTCTTATTTTGGTTGAATTTGGAGAGAATTTTGTGTTGGAAATTCCCCCAAATTTTCGTTTTTCTTGAAGAGGGGTATTTTGTTAATCTCACATGTGTTTTTGGTCTTGAAAAAGTGAGAGCCAAACCTTTTCTCTTTATTTTATAAAAAAAAAAAAATATCTTCCGAAAATATCTCCCGAAAATATCTCGGAAAATATCTCACGAAAATATCTCGTGAAAATATCTCCCGAAAATATCTCGTTAGATATTTTTATAAAAAAAAAAAAAATCTGGAAATTCAATTTCCAAGAATTTTACAAAACTTTCGTTAAAGTGTCATTCACACTTTTAACGGATCGTATTTTTGTTCGTTTGGATGTCGTTTTCGTGAATTTGACCTAAATCCCAATTCTTTCCAAAATTTCTAGAGTTAGGATTTCCAAACACATTGAGTTAGTTTCTTTTGTCCCTTACATTGGATATTACAAACTACACTTGGTGTTTACGGAATATTGCAATTGTTCGGAGAATTTTGGATAGTTTGGATTGCTTAGTAGCTAAAGTGCTTGAGTGATCATTCTAAGGGTTAAACACGAAAGGTATTTTGTTAGCATTTGGAAGTATGTTTCGCACTAGGTGCCATGTGAACGAGAAAGTGTGTCGTGTGGTCATTGATGAAATGCTTCATGCTAACTATGCTAGCACTACTTTGGTGAAGAAATTGAATTTGCCAACCTTACCACATCCAAAACCATATATGCTACCATGGATGAATGAGTTTGGTGAATTGGAGATAAGCAAACAAGTTTTGGTGCCTTTCTCAATAGGAAAGTATAAGGATGAAATACTTTGCGACATAAGTCCCATGACTTATTGTCATATCTCATTGGGGAAGTCATGGCAAGTGGAGAGAGGAGCTAAGCATGATAAGATCACAAATAGGTATGAATTTGTGAGAGACAACAAAAGAATCGCTCTTGTGCCTTTATCCGAGCAAGAAGTGTATGAAGAGGAAAAGAGGATTTTTGAGGTTGAAAAGAATGAAAAAAAGGTTGAAGAAAAGAGAAATGAATGTGAGAAGAAGAATGAAGTTTCAGTTGTTGTAGACAATCTTCGGAAAGGAGAAACTTACATTCTTACTAACGAAATTGTTTCTTTGCCTTTTGTTGCTAATTCGGTTTTACAGGATCAAACCCTTGTCTTCATTGGAGTTGAGCAACATGGTGATGTCAAAGTTGAACAACCGTTGGTACATTCCATTCTCTAACAAACAGCTTTCAGAAGGCCGATCAAGAGTGTGATTCAACGTGCCTTCGATTCAACCATTGTGAATTCAGCAATCCCCATCACAATAGCAAAGATTCGAGGACGAATCTTCTTAAAGAAAGGGGGTCTGATACGAACCGGATCGTACCATAATCAAGGCACGACACGGGGCAAGGACTATGCCAATAAAAGAGTCAAATATCGACGCAAAGAAGCACGCCACAAACACGAGCTAGGGCGCAAACATGTTAGCCATGAAGTGCCAAGCTAATTTGTGGATTTTCAAGATTTTGGAGCTGCGCCGCGGCATGGCTTTTATGCGCCGCGGCACGGGTGTTTCTGCTTTGGCAGAATTTTGGACGAGGCATGCTCGCCGCGGCATGAAATATGTGCGCCGCGGCGCCGATGTTTCTGTTTTGGGCGTGAAGGCTGGGAGACGTGCGCGCAAGATGAGCAGACGCGCGCGCAAGCGTGGGCAGAGGTGCGCGCAGAGGACCAGGGACGTGCGCGCCGCGGCACAGACCTCTCGGGTTGAAGTGCAAGGTTCCTCGCCGCGGCATGTAATTTGTCCGCCGCGGCCCGCGTAGTTTTACTTTTGTGATCCGAGCCTCCCCGCCGCGGCATGAATGTTTGCCCGCCGCGGCGCCAATGTAAAATTTGTAATTTCAGCCCTTGGATCAAATCCAATGGCTCATATTTTGTCTTTTCTTTTTAGGTTTTGTGTGAGCCCTATAAATAGACATTTGGGCAGCCCATTTTGTAACTTTTGTTCAAATTAATGAAATTTGTTAGAAAACAAATTGAGAGAGCCATGGAGCTCCTTGCTTGATTGCAAGCCTTTCCCCCAAGAACTTATCAAAGGTAGTTGCACCCCTTTGTGGCGTTCGCCCTCTCCTCCGCGCGTGGTGCGTAATATCCAAGTGTGGTGGTGAGTTTCCTGTAGCCAAATCTGTGTTTTGCTTAGAAATCCATGCCAATATTGTTGTTGGGTCTTGATCCGCTTCTTCTTGGTTCCCTAGCCTCGTAGCTAGGCGGGTCGATAGGAATCGCCTCCCCCGGTTCGCATCATCTAGCATAGACAGTACATATTCATTCAAAGCTCTGTCCCTATCATCCATTGGAGGTATCACATTGATTGTGTTGTTTACATTTAGCTCATTGTCGTTGTTTCCGCCCCCTACTTGTGTCATTCCTTCAACCAAAGTTAAACCTTGTTGTTCTCTCTTTCTTAGTCTGAAAGTACGTTCAATCTTGGGATCTAAGGACAAGATATTCTCTTTGTAAAATTTGCTCATACAAAAGACATAAAGGAGATATTAGATAAACAAAAATTTAATAAAAACAAAAGTCAAATTTTACAAATAATTTCTAAAGTTGCTAATCCTAGGTAATGGTGCCAAAAATTTGTTTCTCTAAAAAGTGTATAAGATATTACGCAAGTGTATGTGTCGTAAATAACTAATATAATGATAAGAAATATCGTTCCCATAGAGATTAGAATATTAGAAAATATAGTAAAAATTAACTCATAAAGTCAATATTGGATGTTTTTGTGTATTAAATAAAATAAAATTAATAAGCACGAGATGACAAAAGTAAGAATGCTAAAACAAAGTTCAACAAGAATGATAACAAGAATCTCAAGTGGATAAATCAGTTAGGATTGCAAATGTAACAAATAATGCACTGCAGCAATACTGTGGCAAAGTGTACCAGTAATTAGAATTTAAAAATTACAATAGATTCTTTCGAATCTACAATGTTTATTATTTTTTTGGCTCAATGAAACACATTCCTATACACAACTGAGTCTAAGAATAATATTTAATGCACCAATTCCTTTGGGTTAGTGAGACAATTATATATTCCTATATTAATTGCAACTTTAATTATTATCCTTAGATTCAAATTAAACACACACTATTCAAGCTTCATCCAACTTCAACTAACCCTTCCAGAATTAATCTTAATTTACTATTCTATCAATTTGTGATCAAATAATGAATAAAAATTAATCAATTAAATAAGCATTGAATAACTAGCACCCTTTTTTCAAGCAAAGCACGGATCTTTAAAATTGAAGAAAATGACTACAATCACTTGCACATCTACAAGCATAACTGAAGAAAAATTAGCCAATCATATCTATGAAATGAAATATTAATTCATGAATAATCAAAATTAAATCCATTAAGTTGTAGAAATTGAAAAACAAACAGAGAATAATAGAAGAAAGAATAAATCAATAAAACTCCCTTTAATTAATTTTTTAATCAATTGGGTCACAAATCTCTCACTCTCTCTTGCTTTCTTCAATGATTATTCATGTGAAATAGTCCTTGTGTTGCCTCTATCCTCTGTTCTGCAGTCCTCTTTCTATGACATTCTGCGTGTAAATCTATTGCCCTGCTTCTCTGATCAGTTTTCACGTTGAATTTCCTTATTGTTTTATATGTTCTTCCTAGGTTTAATTGATAATATATTATATTCTTGTATTAACTTCCAAGTTTGTTCTTAAATATGTGAGTTATAAACTGCCCATGATTGTCCTTTTAATAAGAAGTCCAAATCCAGCTACACAAATCCATCTTTAACGTTGATTTATTCTTGTGCATTTTGCTGCAGCTTTAATGCTTCTTTGTTGTTCTTTTTATTCTCTACAAGGTGCATATAACAACCTTATGAGTGAACTTTAAAATATAAGTCTTTTTAATTGAATGCAAGATAATTTTAGATTTAATACCAAAAAATTCACTCATCCTCACAAATTGTACAAATAGTATCCAAATGCGCATAAAGTGCAATTATTTTCATATGACCAAGTGAATTTCAAGAAATAAAAGATAACATTTACTCTAATAAATTAGAATTATCATTTATCTCGTACAATATTTATAAAAAAAAATGTATAGATTAATATGTGAAATGAAATGTGATAAAAAAAAATAGTTAAAATAATAGCAATAATGATAACAACATTAACAAGAATAATATTATCAAATGAAATCTAAATTAGTTTACATGTTTAAATATTAGTTGTATATAAAATAATATATTATCAATAAAACAGATGAATTTGATTCAAAATTTATTATTTTAAAATTAAAGATCATTGACCTTTATGTAAGATATATTATATTATTTGAGCGTACATACACACACATACATATCATTTTTTATGGCATATATATATCATTATTTAAATTTACATTTTTTATTTTAACTAACACTTTTAAAAATAATTATTGTGCTAACAAGAAATTTTATTAAAACAATCATTTTTATTTCGATTCCACAATATTATAAAAAAAAAATCAAAAGCAATTTAGTTTCAATTATTCTTATTTCCAATTCTAACCGTTCATAATTCTCCCTTTCCTTTTTTTCCTTTTTCATTTCTTTCGATTAAAGATTAGTAATCGTGCCATTAATTAATAATAGATTTTAACATTGACATTTTGAACTATGTGTTTAAACTAATTTACAAAAAAAATTTAATTTTTGCCCATGCTGTAGTAGCACAATGACACCAAAGTCTTGTTGTGAGACGCCTAAATTATATATTATGGATTTGATTCAATAATCTTTATGTAATTATCCATACTATGTATATTTTTTTTTACCTAATCAGTTATATTTTGGCAATTCTATTTTACAATTTTGTCATTTAAATGGTTTATAAGTTTGGAATTTTTATGTAAACCTTATATATAATAAAAAAAATTATAAATCTTACAAATATACTATTTTTCTTAACAATCTATATAAAGTACTAATTATAAAAATAACTATATTCTTCACATTATCTTAAAATGACATAAGTAATCGAAAATCAAGAAATAATGAATATAGAAACGCAAGACATCTTATGATGCTATTCATAAGAAATGATATTTGGTAAAAACAAAATTTGAAGAAATTCAAAAGTTAAAACTAAATCTTAAAAAATGAGATATATTTAAAGAATCATTTTTTCTCGAGAATAAAAACTTTCTTACCACGAAAATATATAATTTATTATAGAGCTTAATAAAGAAATGAGTATTAAATTATAGATGCTAAAAGAAGATATAACATACCACTAATTAACAAAAAAATCATTATAAAAAAAATTATCAAAAGTTCCTTTAGAAGGATAAAAAAAAATTAGATATATTCATTTAAGAGGGATCCAAATACTAATAAAAGTATATTTCAAATAATGAATTGATACATCAATAAGACTTGCATTATTAAATAATAGAATAATAAATCAAAAATATGTTTTATTAGGAATGATCAATAAAAATTTAGGATATCGAAAATTAAAATTCATAGCATATCCAAAATTTGTTATTAATATTAATGACAAAAATCTCAATTAAGTATTAAATTTTGTTTATGAATTTGATAGAGAAGATTTATTCAAAGAAGAAAACAACCCATTTTTTGCACTCTATATCGTAGGATATTTTCTAACAAACAGTCATAATAGTTCAATATATTGATAAAATAAATTTATAGAAATAAATAAAACATTTTAAGATATAGAACAAATAATAAAACAAAAAATATTAACATATTTTGAGGTGCTTGAAAAATGAAACCTAGACATCAAAGAAAAGTCTCTTACACTTATAAAAAAGAATAATATACCAAGAATTGCTTTACAAACTCTTAAGCATTAATTATCAAACAAGACAAAGAAATAAAAGAACTAAAACTAGAAATCAAAGAAGTTAAAAATTTAGTCCATGAAACAATAGAAGGATAAGAATGGATAAAGAACAACATAATATTACTATACACCTCTCTCAAGACAAGAAAATCAAAAATAAGTTACAAGAAATAGATTTACAAAACAATGTTAATCTTACAAGCATATTAGGTAACCAAATAGATATAATGAAAGCTTTGATCCTTTTAGTAGAAGAAATAAATACAGAACATGATTTAAACACCCAAAAATAAATCCTTAAAGAAATAAAGAGAGATATTAAAATATCTCAAGTAAAATAGTAAGACTTAATAACAATAACAATCTAGAAGATCAATCTGATCCCTTTTTAGGATTAACAAATAATCTACCAAGAAGAAGTGATGAATTAATTCCAAAAAATACTAATAAAAATGATCAATCTATTCAAACAAATTTTTTATAATGGAATATAGCAAAAGATTAAAAGAAAAATTTATGAATCATAAAACACTAGATATAAAAAGATTAGTAATTTTGTTAACTTTAAATGATGAGGAATTAATAAAAGAAACGAAACATATGCTATGTCCAAACATTGTGGAAGATGATATGACTGTAATAAATGAGTAATCTTAATCAAAACTTAAGACTCCATACAGAAGATCAAAAATGGACGTTGCTCCATTATTATAAACCAAATATAAAAGAACCTATGATCCACGTAAAGATTGATAGAGAAAGGGATAGATTAATAGAACTTGATCCAACTTATAGAAGAAGGACATCACCTAATATGAATCAATCTTGATTTTATACCATAGGATACAATAACTAATGTACCACCAAAATTTCAACCCAATATGGGAAATGGAATAAATGATTTATTATATCTTTTTTTTTTTTTAAAAGGTTGTGGCTAACAGTTTTTAATGGGTGCACCGGGACATCCCAACTAGGTTGGCACCTCCTTAGCACCTTCTTCATTAAACCACTCAACCACTAATATTATTAAATATTAAAAAATTAAGCATACAAATAAAAATTCTCAACAAAATCTGTAATTAGGTTTGTTGTTAGCATCTGAATAAATGAAAGAGTTAGCGAAATGTGGGGCATTCCACCACCAAGTCGCTGTACATAAACTAGAAGCCCTAGAAGCTAAGCTATCAGCTACAGCATTGCCCTCCCTATAAATATGTGAGCAGTGAAACTCCATATGGGTAATTTTATCTAAACAATCAGTCCAAGCAGAATGCCATCTCCAAGGAACCGAAGAAGACTGAGTCTGAAAGAGAGCAACAACATATCGTGAGTCTGATTCCAACCAGAGACGCCTCCACCGAAATGTATATGCATACTTCACCGCATAAATGGCTGAAGCTAGTTCTGCTTCAAAAGCATATGATACTCCAAGCGAAATACAAAAACAACCCTTAACAAATGATTTGGAAGTTCGAAAAACACCTGCACAACCAGATAATCCTGGTGCTCCAAAAGCTGCACCATCTGTATTGACCTTTATCCATCCCGAGGGTGGAGCCTTCCAATTAACCTCTATAATCCTTGGAGCCCGTCTTGGGATGCCTATTATTCGAAGCCGCCTAAGTACCTGTAGATCATCCACAGTATTTTGCATGCAACCACTCTTTGAGAGACTCGCCTCGGGGATAAAACGCCATACTGTGGCAAAAGCCGAACTCAGCGTCGTCCTCTTATTGTTAAATCGATACTCATTTCTAGTAGTCCAAATCACCCAAATGACTGAAACAATTCCTGCTTTCCATAAATTGGCAAGTTGTGATCCAAATTCCATTGTCATTGCAGTCTTCCATAGGTTTTGGATCGAAGAGTCTGTACATGGTTGTTTTTCAAAGAAGAAGCATATGAAGTCCCAAAGCGCACCTGCAAAATGACAACTTAAAAAAAGATGTGACAGAGTTTCCTCCTTGGATCCACATAACGAGCAACGGGAAGGAAACGATTGTCCCATCCTTTTTAATTGACAATCCGTTGGAAGTTTATTCTGAATAGCACGCCATAGCAAAATAGATCGTGAGGGCGGTATATAATGAGCCCAGATGGCCTTACCCCAGATCTTGCATTCCCCAACCAGACGCAGTGAATCATAAGCTTCACTGGTTGTAACATCTCCCTTAAATGAGTGTGTCCAAACTCTGATGTCCGAACTAATGCGAACAACTGTTGACTGAATTTTTGAGGCAATATCTGGATAAGAGTCTTTGAAGGATTGCCGCAAATTTTAACAATCTTCACGGATGTAGTCCCCCACTAGTGAATGTATCGGAAGGTCCACTGATGGATTATCTATTCTGTCAATTAGTGGAATACCTAACCAATTGTCTGTCCAAAACTTAACTATATAATTCCTTCCAACTAACCACCTGGACTCCTCCAAGAGGGTTAAATAGTGAGGTCGCAAACCAGGCCAGACTAATGAGCAGATATAATAGTTTCGTGGAGAGCCATTTTTTGTTAGATATCGGCTACGTAAGTAAAGCAGAGTGTTAGAGCTCCCTGTGATTACCCTCCATGCGAACTTTCTTAATATGGCCTCATTAAGGAGACGAATATCCCGCAAACCAAGATCTCCTTCATCTATTGGACGACAACAGTCTTTCCAAGCCACTTGTATCTGTTTGATTGTATCAGTCTTTTCCGACCAAAAGAAATTGCGAATGATTTTTGTTAGGTCTTGAAGGACTGTTTTTGGCCATTTATATATCTGAAATGAGTGAAGAAGTGTACCCTGAATGATCGAAGAAATCAAGCAACGCCGTCCTGCCAAAGAAATAATCAGCCCATTCCAGGCCTCAATTTTCACATAAATTTTATCTGCTAAGCTTTGAAACCAATACTTTTTCGGAGCCCCTTGGAAGAGATTGATGCCCAAGTAAGACAAGGATGATCTTCCAGTACGCATGCCAGATAAATTCTGAAGTGATGAAATGTTGTTCGGTGTAACACCTTTATCAAAGTAGATAAAAGATTTTTCTAAATTTACCATTTGACCCGAAAGGCGACTATACAAGGAAAAAGCCTCAGTTAGCATTTGAATGTTCGTCTCACTTGCACGACCAAAAATAAGATCATCTGCATATAAAAAGTGGGTTGGCGCACGAGTTGATTATATATGAGATAGAAGGAAAGTTATGGATAAATAGACAAATGCAATGAGTATACTCATTCAAACATTTGGAACAACCTCTTCAAACCCATCAATTTGTAGAGTATTATTAAATTATAAAATAACAGAAAATATTAAGATAAGGTTTAATAATTTACTAGATGAAATGCATTTACATATGCAAAGTAATTCAGTAACATATAATGATAGGAAATGTCAAGGTAAGGTTTAGTAATTTATTAGATGAAATGCATTTATACATATAAGGTAATTCAATAACAGATAGAAAATATATGGATAAAGTTGTAAGTGAAATTTATAAATAATTTATAGGTGAAGATAAAGATAGACATGTCACAGAAGTAAGTGAATTAGAAATAAATGAGGCTAAATAGCACTTAACAAATATGAAAATATGTTATATGAGTTATATAGAATTTTTTATTTGTGAATATGAAATATTTTATTATAAAATACCTAGGAGAGAATAATAATTCTTTCAAAAAATATTTTTCTAAAATTACCAAAATATTTGCATAAAACTTTGAAGAAAATTGACAAAAATGAGATAAAATAATAATTTTTAAAATATTAGAAGGAAGAATAAAAGAATTAAAAGATTGTATAATCTTAAAGTACCAAGAAAAAGACGACATTAAATGAGTCAGAGGAAATGCAAACCTTTGTTATAATACTAGAAATTGTTTATTACTAGAAAAGTATTTTTTTTATATAAAAACTAGGAAAATATAATTGTAATACTAAGATTTATGAACAAAATTATAAGGGCAAAATAAAAATAAAAAGTATAAGTTTAGAAAACAAAATTTTCATAAATATAAAATGAGGTATAATAAGGAACATTATAGAAAAATATATTTTAAAAAAAAAAAGATATACAAAACCTAAAAAATAAATTATTGTCGTCAGAAAACAAGAAATGTAAATGTTAAATCTGTAATGAAGAAAGTCATTATACAAATAAGTTTTCTAATAAACTTCATCATAAAAACGAATTTAAACAACAAAATAAGATTCTTGAAAAAGCTTATAAGATGAAATTAGAACTAATTGAAAAATTTGATATAAATGATACATGCAGTATCTATGTATTGAAAAAAATTGTAGAAGAAAAAATAACACTCATAATTTGAAGAATTATCATATTTTGATACAGATTCTAATTAATAGATGAATTATTAAATATAACAAATCTAAATAATACATATATAAAAATAGAATTAAAATTCAAAAGATATAAAAATTATCATTACATGCATATATTGACATATGAGCAAATATTTGTGTTGCTAGTAAATATCCGTTTTTAAAAGAAATTTGTAAATCAATTTCAAATGTGTTAATAGTAAAAATAGCTAATAATACTATGATAAGGTTAGAAAAAAGTTTTAAGAGATATAAATATATTAATTAGAGGAGAAATATTTCATACTTCAACAATATATCTGCAAGAAACATGTGTAGACTTGTTAATATAAAATAACTTTTTAAACTTATACTAACTATTTACACAACATTTGGATAGGATAAGCTTAACAATGTTAGAAGGAGAAACAATATTTGTTTCCAAAATAAAAAAAGCTTTAACAATATCACTACCAACTTTTATGTTCAACATAAAAAGCAAAGAATATAAAATTAGAAAAATCACAAATAGAAAAATAAAATTTATACATAAAGATTGACTAAAATCATTTTCTAAATAAAATCCAAGAAAATAAAGCCCTAACAGGCTTTAGGAAATTATTAAAGACAATAAGTTCTGAAAACTCATTATATCCAAACATAAATAAATCTAATGAGATTGCAAGCATAAAATTAAGAGATCCTTTAAAATTCATTAAAATAAAACATATTATTTATATTCCAAAAGATCAAAAAGAATTTCAAAAAATAAATTCAATAATTTTTGAAATTAAAAAATAATTATTTTCAATAATTTATTACATTATAATCCAGCATTATTAGTAGAGAATGAAGCTGAGAAAATAAGTGAATAAAAGAGAATGATAATAAACTTTAAGACTTTAAATAAAGAAATTATTGATAATTATTATTATTTTATTTCAAAGAAAGAATAATTATTAACACTCATGAAATGAAATAAATATATTTTTTCTTTGATTGCAAAAGTAAATTCTGGCAAATAAGGTTAGAAGAAGAATATTATATAATTAACAAAATTTCGCTATCCTTAAGGATAATTTCAATGGACAGTTATACCATTTAGATTAAAACAAACACCAGGAGTATTCTAAAGATATATGGATAACATATTCAAAAATTATCTTAGATATTGTTGTGTTTTGTAATGATGATATATTACTTTCCGGAAATGACTTACAAAAAATGTTATTTTGATATACTTAGTATTTTAAAAGAATATAAAGATAAATAAATAATATTATCAGAAAGAAAAGCTGTTATAGCTCAACAAAAAATAAAATATTTAGAGTTAGAAATAGAAAATGGAAAGCATCATCTATAATCATATATACTTAATCATATATTAAGTTTTTCAAGTATAATAAAATATACGAATCAATTACAAAAAATTTTAAAATGTTTAACACATGTAAAAGTATGTATAAATAAATTAGTAGAAATGAAAAAACATTATAAATAAAATTTAAGAAAGATTATATTTGACATTAGACTAATCAAAACACCAAGTATATGGTTAAGGTAAAAACACAAAAAAAAAAAAAAAAATTATCAGCTTTATACCATTCAAGACTACATGATAAAATGATAGAATAAATATATACTTTACATAAATATTTGTGAGCAGTATTAAAAATAAAAGTAGATAATAAAGATGAATATCTTTACAAATTTACATCAAATTTTTTTAAGGCCCTGAATTAAATTAAATTATTATAGTAATGAAAAATAATATTTAGCAATAAAAAGGAAATCAAGAAATTTTGAATATATGTTATTAGTACTTAGATTTAATAAAAAAAAATTGGTCACGTTTTAAGGACTAATATTGTAGGAAATTATAAACAAAGAAGATTGATTTGTTAGTGATAATAGTTTAATTATTATAAATTTGATGTTCAAACATCTATCAAGAAGTAAAAATAATTTAGATGATGCTTTACTAGGAAATTAGCCCCACACTCTTACTAGGAAATTAGTCTCACTAATAATTTTTATCATTACAAAAAAAATGGACTAACTAGACATAGAAATGAGATCAAAGAAAAGGAATTAAAAATTATTCAAGAACAATTATAAATCTTATATCTCAAAAAGTCCTTAAAGACCAAAAAGGAAGAAGCTATTAATTAACCAACTAAACAAGAATAGGAAAAAGCTAACACTTCAAAACTTTTGGAAATAATCTCAAAGAAAAATTGAGAGGTCAAACCCTCACAATCAACAAAAAAGAGTTAGGCTGACATTGCTAAGAAAAAATAGGAAAAGTTGAAAGACTTAAAACAAAAAAGAATTGGTGAGAAGCAAAAATATTATGTTGTTTATAATGGATATTTTTAAATATTTATAACAACTAGCCAGAAGCAAGCAGAATAATTACTGGATTTGGAGGAATAACTCATAAAGCTTTCAATAATAGAATTGAAGTAGAAAGAAATCTTACCAATTACTAGATGCTAAAGCTACTCACACCAAGTGAGATGGACCATATACCCAAATTCTTAAGAATTTAACTCCATCAAGAAATTGAATGAAAACACTTGGAAAAAATTTTAAGACAAATAATTTTCAAAGAATAACACCCTTTTTCATCCCAAAAGAGGAGAAAGAAATATGCAAAAATTTAAAGGAACAATAGTGATTAGGATTGTATAACGTAGCATGAAAAATCACTAATAAGCACATGGAAGACATGAAGTTCTATACTACTGAAAATGAATTTTCTTAAGATAGTAAATTCAATATTATGAAAACTGTAGACCCTAAGTTTGTTTACCAAGCCTATCATGCATGACTAATTGAAAATCTATATCCAAGAAATAATTTGATATAATTAAATTATTTTCTTAAAAATTTTAAGAAAACTATTAAAAAAAAAAAAGAATTAAAACGACAAATTGACCAGTTTATCATCTTAGATTCTTTAGTAGCATAATAGACTGAGATTAAGGCAAAAGTATTAGTCTATACCTTTCATAAAGATTGGTTTAATTAATAGTAATCGCGAAGTCCTAAGACCAAAAGCTTTGCCAAAAAAAGAGTTCAATTATGAAATCTTCAATATTGAAATAGGACAAATGTTTAACCAGATATATTGTAAAATACGAAGGATTAATAATTCTTCATAAATCAAAATTAATTATGTAAGAAGTAAAATCATAATATTTTCTCAGAGCAATTTGCCTATAAATGGAAAAGACGCTGAGAAGATTAGAAATTATAAAGCAACATTCAACTGCAATAAATTAGAAGTTTGTGAAGAGACAAATAAATATATTTTGTCACTTTGCTAAGACACAGTCAACAGATCACAAGTACATTTATTGCATAAAGGACAAATTTGAAAAAGAATATGTGAGATCACCAACTCACGATAATCCATTACAAGCAATGAGTTAGATGACATCATGCTCAATCAACATAAGAAATAGATCTATAAAAAAGGATTTAATCTTAGTAAATAGATAAAGCCTTCCGAGCAATATAAATACTCTATTTATGTTTTTTAATTTAGTGTTCTATGAGTAACTAAAAAAACTTATTCAAGGTTTCTAATTCTCTTAGTTTATAAAATGTTTGTATTATGAATAAAAGTCTTGTTTGAAATTCAAATATCTTTTCACTCTTACTTCATAAACTTAACTATGAATCTCAATAGATCATTAGGGACAAAAGGTTTAAGAGCTTTGATTTGGAGTAGGGCTTAATATTTGAAGAACAAGAATGAGACAACACAAAGCGGAAGATTAGAGTGGACCCATATTCATATATATGTTAGTTTACATCTTTGAGTAATTAGCATGACTTTGAATATCATCAAATTTGTTTAGTTATCATATTCTTAAATTTGGAAATATGATTAAAGGATATACATCTTAGAGATATGATTTATCTTAAGGTAGTAATTCAAAAATTTAAGGAACCAACACATAAATTTATGAAATCGAAATTGTAGTAAAATTGAAAACTAGAGTCATAAGAGTTTAGCTCCACTTTAGTATCAAAGCTATCACTATGATATTTTTAGCATATATAGAAATAAACATGAAGAAAATAATATTGTCACAAGAACAAATACATAAATTAAAAAGAATAATAGAAGAATAAAAAAGTACAAAAATGCAAAAAAAATAATAATTAATTTTTTTTAAAATGATACCCAAACAATTAAAAAATGATATAATAAATGAAAAATAGAAAAATTATTCTAAATTCCGTAAACTTTACAAAATTTTATATAAAATTTGTTAGCTTTACCGACTTAATAACCAAAAATAATAAAAGCAAAGATATTTTGGAAAAATCATACTTGATGCCTAATTCCCAACTTACCTTTTTGTCAAATTTTGTTGTATTTTTGTAAAATTGCCTCATTTTCCTATGCTAGTCTTTGGGTAACAAATTGTAGCTTTATTTATTAAGCATCAGTTTAATTGGTGTCATAATCCTAAACAGGGGAACACAAATTTGATATAAGATTTATCTTTGTGCCTAGATACTTAGTGATATAACACTTCAATCATATCTTTTCGTGCAACCATAGTGGATATATCAGGATAAAAATCTAAGAATTATTTCTGCATTGTCGATGAAGTGGGTCAAGAGTTACCACCTCAAACTTCAAGGTTTTTGTTTTTTTCCGGGAAAAAAAAAACGTTGTCAGATTTTGCCCCTCTTAATATTGTAATGCTTGAGCATGCATTTCGAATTGCCCAAACATATCCAATCTATTTTGATCCTTCCATCTTGATTCTCGGCCTTCAGCGCTCAGCAGACATTTTTATCGCCTCAGCCCCAGCTCGATTTCGACGGCAGCCCTCAGCACGCAACAACCCTACTAACCTCTCTAACACTCTAAGCTCGACATTTTCTATTGGGTATTATTCCTTTATTCTTCTTTTTATCCTTCATCTTCATCTTATTTTAATTTTGAATGAATTGATTACCAGGATTAAAGCCTCTTAATGCTTCTTTTTTTAATTTTACGCCATCCACCAAACCCTTGTTGCCAAAAACTTTCGTTGCTATTTCGGACTATACATTTGAGAACGGAAAAGTCTTGCCCACTTTCATAATCCAATTAGGTTTTGCCATTCATATCTCATCTCAACTTGACATAAAAAGAAGTGTTTTTTGAGAAATAAGCTTCAATTCAACGATTTTCATTGCGATCTTGAAGCATGGTGATATAATTTTCATTAGTATGGTGCACCAAGCTAAGAGAAAAATTCATGAACTTTTGATTTAGAACTCTATGAAATTTAATAAATGAATGAAACAAAGAAAATTTAATTCTTTATTTTTTCAATGCCACCTATCCCTTTTGTTTTTGGGAAAACTCACTATATATAGACTAGAATTGAAACTTTCACGTTGTATTCAGATATGCTATAGTCACTATGTAGTCATCCTTCTCAGTTGTATACCATGTAACAGAGCTTACACACCTGTTTAGCCTAGTTACATGGGAGTGTAACCAAATCCAAATGAGTACATTATGGATATCACATATCCCAAACTAGATTATGAAATTATTCATTTCGTATGCCTATATTTGGTGAATACATTTTCTTTTTATGGTGTTTCTTCACTGAGCTTCTATCTGTCTTTATAGTCAAATAGCAAGAGCAGTGATGGGTGTAAAATGTTTGTATATTTTTGTTTCTTATGTATGAAGCGGCATAATATTATTGGTCTTAATTTTTGGTGCATATATTTTAATTCTTAAAAAAATCCTTGTATTACATGTTTGATATTGTTTGAATAGGGGCTATGGAGTCAAGTTCTGAGCTTCATAAGCAGGAGGATGAAGAGGAATATGTATTGCTTGACCTCGACTCTGTTTCTAAGGAAATTGACATCCTGCCAAATACCCCATACGTTTTATCCGTAAGTCTTGTACTTTGTTATTCTCCCTGTATTTCTAAATTAGTGCATTGCAATTCAAGTTCCTTTTTAGGCTCTTGGTAATTGGTATTAAACTCAAATGATTTTCCATTCTACCATTTTTAAGAAACAACTTAGCTTGTGAAAGATTTCGAATATGAATATTTTTCATGTTTTTTATGATAATTTATATATAAAATTTACCATGAACTATTGTTTCTTGTGAAGAACTCTCTGTGATGGGAATACACATAACTGGATATAAATAATCTGAGTGACAGTAACTACATTCAGATATTCAAAATTTGTAGTTATTTTGAAAAAAATATATCTATAATTTTTTCTTTCTTTGTGTGTTTCCACACACACACTACAATTCATGGTTTTATTGTCAGTTATGAACTTAATGGATTGTAAGAGTTCCTTATGTTAATGTAGACATGTGAATCTTCCTTGTCTTTCGTAAGAGTGATTTGTAGTTTACACAATTCTTTTATCTCTTCCTGTGTCAAATTGCAGGGTTTGGACACACTGAATCCCGTACTGATCATAGGAAACAAATGGAAATTGGTCAGTTCATTACTTGTAATTTCCTTTCCAATTTGAAATGCATTGGTCCATATAGATTTTTTTGTGTCTGAAAATTGAAAAGTAGAGCATACAGTGTATTTTCGACCTTCTTCATTGAATGCAATTGTATCCTCATATGAAAATACTTTCTTGTCTACTTGATCTGTGCCTGTTTTAGGCTTTCTATGTTGCCTTCTCTCTCTTCCCCCTTCCTCTTTTTTTTTTTTTTAAAAAAAAAAAAACAAGATAATAAGCTTCTTGGAGAATTTCCTTGCTTTTATTTCACTGTTTACATAGAGCCTACTCATATCATGTTAAGGACATGGCAGAATTGTTTTAGTTTTCGATTGATCAAAATACTAATTCATATTATATGATCGTATTATGGATTTAGGGTAATGAAAGACTACGTTGGCTGGGTTCTATTTCTCAACAATATATTTATTTCTTTTTTTTTTTTTTTTTTGATAATAACAATATATTTATTTCAGGGAAAAAATATATCAAAAGTTCATTAACTATAACTAAAGGGCACAAAAGTCTACCAACTTTTGGGTGGGGTAGTAGAAGTCTAATAACTATTAAAAAGGGTACTGGAAGTCCAAAATTTTTGAAATTGTCATAAATTTATCTACATGACATGCAATGAGTAACGCCATATGTACAAGATTCTAATAATTTTAGAAGTTTTAGACTTTTGGTATCCTTTTAATAGTTATTGGACTTCTAGTACCTCACCCAAAAGTTAGTGAATTTTTGTGCTCTTTAGTTATAATTGGTGGATTTTTAGTGCCTTTTACCCTTTATTTTGGTATTGAATTTAGTCTGAGATTTTGGTTATAACTTTTTTTTGTTCAAAAGGAGACTTCATTAACAAAGAACTTAAGCAAGATTACAAGTAACCAGCTCTCTTAAAGATTAATAATAATCGCTCAATCTTACTATACTTAATCACCTATAAATTGGCTTTGATACCAAACTAACTTAGGATCTACTATAAGTGAAGAAGAAGATAGAGCACAGAGATATGTGTATAAACACTGAAAATTTATTAATTAAAATATATCACAGAGCTGGAAGATAATAACAGAGATTTCGAAAATCAAAACTTAGAAAATTCTAGCTATATCTTACAAATGAAAGCGTAGTCCTCTTATAGAATTCGAGGCTCACAAGTAAACAAAATACAAATAATTAAAGAGATAAGCCTCGTGAGGTTTTTACAGAAGAAGATGCTCTCCCATGTGGAGAGTGGGTCAAAGTAGGTTCCTTGTTGGTGTCGGCAACTTGTCTTTTATAAAAGATGCTCTTCGTTGTGAAAGGTGGATCCCTTATTTGGTGGAGTGTTCCAGATAAATTTGGAGTCGTTCGTCCAGACTGGGTTGTGGGTCCCTTGTTGGTGTCGGCAGCTTGTGAGTGGTTTATCCACTTGTGCTGGCCATTTGTAGATCGCTTTCTGAGGGATCTAAGTCTAACTTCTCTTCAGAATCAGTGTCGCTCTCTTCAGAGCATAATTTCTCTAGTTTTCTAGAGATATATTCATCACTTTTACTTTTCTCTTTAAGAGATTCTATAATTTTTTCAACTTTAGCTTTTTCTCCTGAAGATTTAGGAGGAGATGATTTTTCAATTTTTAAAGCTTTAAATAATTCTATTGGTTTGAAATTATTAAACTCTTCTATGGGAGTTTTATCCCACCATCTTGAATTCAATGTCCTAATAAGGCACCATAGTTCATTATGCGTTGTTAAGGCATAGCCCCATTTCCATATCTATGGAATTTTATATAGGGCTAAAAAGAATAAGAGGGTATGATCTTCATTAACTACTGAGTTAAAATTTAATCCTTCAAATTGGTCTAAAGCTTTTGAGACCTGTTTAGGAACGGCCCAAAAAATAAAAACCAATTTCTAAACCAAACTGGAAAATCATTGTAGGAATAATAATCTAATCAGGTACCAAGTGTGGGAACTTTTTGAGTTTTGATAAAAAAATATGTTTTTTCATGCTTGAATGTAACCAAAATAATTGTAAGAAACTGGATGAGTTCGTTTTTTTTTTAAATTTTTCTCTAGTAAAGAGATCAGAGTTCCAATCATTTTTAGATAACACTCTTTTAATTCTTAGAGTGGAATATGCAAATTCATGAGAGTTTCTCATGTTATGAGTTACTTCAATCGATCCTATTTCTTTAATGATCTGTTCAAAATATTTCCTTGATTTAGGGAGAGTATGAGGTGCTAGATTATCTTTGAGATAAATAAATGCTACTTGTTCAGGTGATTTTCCAAGATCATTGTTGTCGATGGGAGTAATGATTTTACTTCCTGTTTCTTGCCAATCATATTCCTTGGGAGGAAGTTTGGTGTAGACTGGTTTTGAGTTGCCTGAAGGTAGTTGGCTCTCTTCATGGCTCTGGAGGTATCCCTAGTGAGGAAATCTGGGAGTGAGTTCTCTTCCTCCCTAATATATTCGATATCGAAATCGAATATAGATAGAATGACTTGCCACCTGGCAAATATCTGTTTAGATGCTAAGTTTTTAACGTCTTTTTGAAGCACTTCTTTAGCGCTTTTGCAATCAACTCGTACAAGAAACTTTTGGTTAAGAAGATCGTCTTGAAATTTTGAGATACAAAAGACAATTGTTAAGATTTCTTTTTTAATGGTGGAGTAGTTTTTCTGGGCTGGCTTCCTAGTGCTTGAAGTGTATCTAACGAGCACTTCTTTTATAGGCATTTTTTGTTTGAGGATGCCTCCATAACTTAACTCCAAAGCATCAGTCTCCACAACTTTTGGAGCTTCGGGATTGGACAAAGCTAAGCATGGGAGCTATTTAGCTCAAAGCTTTATTTTTTGAAAAGCTTGCGTGCAAGTTGGACTCTATTCTAGAGGATTCTTTTTGAGACGCTCAAAAAGAGGTTTAGTGTCTAGTGCAAGATTTCGATAAAAATCTGAGATATAATTGAGGCTTCCAAGAAACCTTTGTAATTATTTTGTCTTTTATCTCATCTGAAAATTTCTCAGCGAAGATAATAGACCTTCAATTGGGCTTATGAGCCCATGTTTGATGTTATGACCCAAAAATCTTATTTGAGTTTGGAACAGTTTCATCTTTTTAAATGAGACTACGAGACCATTTGTTCTTACAACATTAAAAAACATGTTTAAATGTTTCCAATGTTGGTGTACTGAGTTTGAGTAGACTAATACGTCATCAATATAAACAATAGTAAACCCTAGGTAAGGGTTAAAGATGTCATTCATAATCTTCTGGTATTCGCTTAGGGCATTTTTAAGCCCAAATAACATTACGTTCCATTCATAAAGCCCAAATGGAATAGTAAAGGCTGTTTTGTAACGATCATTTTCAACGATCTGGATTTGCCAATAGCTACTTTTCATATCAAACTTTGAGAATATAGTGGCATGGTATAAACGACTTAATAAGTCCTTTTTATTTGATAATGAATATCTAATCCATCTTAGCACCTTATTTATGGGCTTATAATTGATTACTAAACGAGGAACTCCTCGTTCTATTTCAGCACTGTTTTTAACATAAAAGGCCGGACATGACCATGGTAAAGTACTGGGCCTAATTAGCTTCTTCTTAAGCAAGTCTTCTATTTCTTGCTTACAAATCTTTAAATGGCGCTCATTCATTTGAATGGGCCGAGCCTTTGTAGAGATTTGGGCTTTTCTAAATTCAGGTTCGTATGGTAATTGTACCACGTGCTTTTTTCTTTCCCAAAACGCACTGGGAATTTCAGAACAAATTTTCTTTTCAAATTTCTCTTTGAGAGATTGAATTTTATTTTGTATCTCGTGAGAAGCAATTTTTTGTTTAATCATTTTGAGATTAACTTCTGATTGTAAGGAACAAAGGAATTTTTCCTTTTCATTAACCTTTTTTTATAGGTTATTTATCTCGTGTCATTGTGGCTCTTTAGTAAATTTGAAAATAATAGACTAACCTTTGAGGTCAGTTTGAATACTATCTTTGGTAACTGTGAATGGGTATAGCATACTTAGGAATGAAGTTCCTAAGATAACCATTCGACTTAATTCTCTACTTAAGAGGAACGTAGTTTTAATACATATATCATTGTTGCATACGCTGTATTAGATAGTTTGTAGTTGATAGGCATACGACCACCGTTTGCTGTATTTAATACTTGAGTAGTCTTTGTAAAGTACCTAGTAGGTACTATTCCTTCACTTATGCAATTAAGTTCAGCTCTTATCAATGAGGGCTTCAACTGTAAAATTGTATTCTTTATTAATTACAATAGTTACTTTTGAGTACCATTTTTGATTAATTACTCTATTTAGAGCATTAATAGTTTGTATTTTGTCAAGTTCGGTGATGACATTTTCTTCTTATAAAACTTCTTTTCATTTAGAAGTTTTTACCATAAGATCTTCAATCCTAATTTCTGGTTCATCCTCTTCAGGTTCTTCAGACCGATAATTATTATATAATTCGAGTATTTGAACTCGTTTCTTAAGATTTATAAGATCTTGGTTGGTTTGTGTTTCCAACTGAATCTTTAATTCTTTAAGATCTCTCTTAGTTTGATTGACCTCAGCTTTTAGGTCACTAAGAGTTGGTTCTTTAGAAACAGAATTTTGTTTAATCCTATTAAGGATTTCATTGAAAGAATATTGTTTTTGATTTCTTAGTAACTGGCTTTGTAAGCCCTTACTGCTTTGAGCAGTTGGTTTTGTATTTATAGGAACCTTTTCTTTGGCTTCCTCAATATATCGAGCCAAAGCCTTCATTTTCTTTTCTGGATCTTCAATTTGTTCAATGAGATCGAGAATAAGGTTTTCATCCTTGGTAAGAACATTAATGTTTAAATCATTCATTTTACAAATGGCTTTATAATGATTGGATTCACAATCTTTCTTTTGAGAAAGATTTTCTTTAGAGGATGATGACGAGGTATCATTAAAATCTTCTTCAAAGTCATCGCTTTCTTCCTCTAAGTCTGATGATTCTTCATTTAGAATTTGGGCTATTTGAGCCTTGAAAGAATCATCAATAGTCAGAGCATTTATTTTGATAAATGCTCTACAGTTGGGGCTATAATGGCTCTTTTTACCGCACTTGTAACAAGTGGGTTCTTTGCGTTTACTCTTGGTAAACGTGGGCTTTTGTTTATAATTGGGCTTTTTAGTCCAATGTTTTCTTTTGGGCCTTTGAGGTCTGCTTGACCATTTTCTTGGATAGGGCTTATGATAAGCTTTGGGCTTGGCCTCTTTATGTCTTTTATGAGCTTTGAGCCCAGATCCTTTAAGGATATTCTGATACCCATATTGTTCACAGAAGTCTCCTATGGCCTGTTTACCATGGAGCTTTTCTTTGTTGGCTTGTCATTAGAGCTTAAGGTCTGTATAGAAAGCAAGTCCTTCAGCTACTACTTTAGCAGCTAACTCTTCATACGTAAATATACCAAATGGTATTGTACCATTATGTTTAGCTTTGAGCTTTGTATGTAGTTTATTTGCAAACAGAGTAGGTAATCCTGAGATAAATCTTTCTTTCCAAAAGTCATTATTACAATCTTCCCTTGTGAAGATTTTGGTAAAGAATGCATCCTTATACTATTTAAAATGCGACAATGTTGGACACCTTAGATTAGCAAGTTGTTCATCGTCGAAGTCTCTTGATGAGAGGCTTTAAGTACTTTTAGGGTTTCTTCAATCTCTTGGTCAGAGATTTGGTTTAAATCCTGTTCTTCCATCATTTTTACAGATTTATCCTTGTTTTGTTTGTCTAAATCAGACATTTTTTATAATAATTCTTGTAAGAATTCAGAGTTTTGCTTTAAATGAAACTCTGGTAAGGGTTTCACGAAAGTTGGTTTTACTTTCTTCTTCTGAGAAGATGATGTTGACGGTTTATCTTCAATTCCTTTAATTGATTGTTCTATTCGCGTCAATTGGGTTCCAACTAATTGTAGATATAAGTTGGTGTAGTTGTTTTGTTCAACTACTTGATTGACTGAGCCATTGGTAGATGGTTCATCTTTTTGAGATGAAATTGACTTATATGGAACAGCAGGTGCATTCTCAGAGATCATTATTGTTGCTTCTGGAGGGTGAATTGCCACTACTAGATCTCCTTTTTGTAATGAGAAGGTTTTATAAATCTTCTCTAAAGCTTTTATTTTAGGAATTATGATTCCTTCACCTTTTGAGTATTCTACAATAAATTCGAAGAAATCTAAATGAGATTTTGGTCCTCTCTTCTTTACATATTTTAAGAATGCTTCATATTTAAAGAAATACATCTTTTGCAAATCTCTATTAAGAGATAAATATTTATTTTTTTTCTCACTATTAATTGGATTTGTAAAGGTTGCTAGAACTTTTTCATTAAATGTAAGGCTCTTTTTAGAGCTTGATAACATCATAATATTGAAAAAACCTGGAGTTGATTTGAATTCATAACTCATTTCTGAAAGAGTTGGGCTTTTTGATCTTAAAGATTGCCCTTTCACAGATCTTTTTAATGTATATACTGAGAGATTATCCTTGTAGGAAGTCTTCTAACCCCTTCAAATGTTTCTTTACCTTTTGAGGTAATTGATGTGCTTGGTGAAGCCATATATGGGCTTGATGAAGCTAGAACCAAAGCTCTTGGGCTTTCATGAATTTTGATTTTTCCTTTTGAGTCAAAAGATTATTTCAACAGACTCATCATCATATTCGATGATTTGTTCTAGATCTGTGTTTTGAGGAACTGACGAGCTCCTTGTTTTTGTGCTTAAGGACCATGATTCTGGGAGTGAAATATCATCGCACTTGATCATTTTTGGAACTGCAAGTTTTGTCTTATTTGTGTTGGCTTGGAAGAGTGTTGTTTCTCCCTTTGGATCTTTGACAAAAAATCTTAAGTTGATATTTGGGCAGATAGTGTTCATAACTTTGAAGTAGACTTTGTAGATGAGAGTTACGTTACTTGTTTCAGCTTCCATATCAAATCCGTGCGTCTGTATGTCAACTTTTAAAGATCTAAGGACGTTTGAATTCTTGATGCTCACAGAAAAGTTAGGAAATCAATTAAAATATATTGGTCTTGATGCTAATGAGGATTCAACATAGCCTAATATAGAATCTTTAAATTTATTGTGACGTTTGTCTCTAACGCACAAAAGGACTGAAGTATTTAGCCCTTCATTTGTTAGGGGTTTAACTGCAATTTGAACTAATCCAATATGTAGATAATTAAATTGTTCTCTATATAAATTGATTATCTTTTGAGATAATAAAATAATGTCTTTTGATTCTCCACTTGGTAAGGGGAGAGAGTCCTCCACAGTATTTATAACATAATTTGATTTGAATTTAAAAATATGTTTATTATAAATCTAAGAGGTACCGTATTTAGGTATATTCTAATTCTGGAATTGTTGCTCTATATCTTCAACCTTTAAAACTTCTTTATTTTTAGAAGTAGATGGCCTTAAAGCCTCAGAGTTATTACTAGAGGATGAAGAAGTTGTAGAAAGATTTGAAAAACTTCTTACTAGTTTTGCCATTAAAACAATAAAGTGAATACCTGGAGATCAGACAAAGTCTCACACAAATGCCTTTTACTGCCTCACCTGGGTCTTACAACGGCTAGCTGCTCGTCGAAGTCTCCGTTTAGTACTTCTAGATTGTTTTTCTTTTAAGACTAATAATAATCGCTCAATCTTACTATACTTAATCACCTATAGATTGGCTCTAATACCAAACTGGCTTAGGATTTACTATAAGTGAAGAAGAAGATAGAGCACAAAGATATGTGTATAAACAGAGCCAATTTATAGGTGATTAAGTATAGTAAGATTGAGCGATTATTATTAGTCTGAAAAGAAAAACAATCTATAAGTACTAAACGGAGACTTCGACGAGCAGCTAGCCCTTGAAAGACCCAAGTGAGGCAGTAAAAGGCATTTGCGTGAGACTTTGTCTGATCTCCAAGTATTCTTTTTATTGTTTTAATGGCAAGATTAGTAAGAAGTTTTTCAAATCTTTCTACAACTTTTTCATCCTCTAATAATAACTCTGAGGCTTTAAGGCCTTCTACTTCTAAAAATAAAGAAGTTTCAAAGGTTGAAGATATAGAGCAACTCCAGTATTGGAATATATCTAAATATTGTACCTCTTAGATTTATAATAAACATATTTTTAAATTCAAATCAAATTATGTTATAAAAACTGTAGAGGACTCTCTCCCCTTATCAAGTGGAGAATCAAAAGACATTACTTTATTATCTCAAAAGATAATCAATTTATATAGAGAATAATTTAATTATCTACATATTGGACTAGTTCAAATTGCAGTTAAACTCCTAACAAGGGAAGGGCTAAATACTTCAGTCCTTTTGTGTGTTAGAGACAAACGTCACAATAAATTTAAAGATTCTATATTAGGCTGTGTTGAATCCTCATTAGCATCAGGACCAATATATTTTAATTGCTTTCCTAACTTTTCTGTGAGCATCAAGAACTCAAACGTCTTTAGATCTTTAAAAGTTGACATACAGACGCACGGATTTGATATGGAAGCTGAAACAAGTAACGTAGCTCTCATCTACAAAGTCTACTCCAAAGTTATGAACACTATCTGCCCAAATATCAACTTAAGATCTTTTGTTAAAGATCCAAAGGGAGAAACAACACTCTTCCAAACCAATGCAGATAAGACAAAACTTGCAGTTCCAAAAATGATCAAGTGCGATGATATTTCACTCCCAAAATCATGTCCTTAAGCACAAAAACAAGGAGCTCGTCAGTTTCTCAAAACACAGATCTGGAACAAATCATCGAATATGATGATGAGTCTGTTGAAATAATCTTTTGACTCAAAAGGAAAAATCAAAATTCATGAAAGCCCAAGAGCTTTGATTCTAGCTTCATCAAGCCCATATATAGCTTCACCAAGCCCATCAATTACCTCAAAAGGTAAAGAAACATTTGAAGGAGTTAGAAGACTTCCTACAGGGATCAGTCTCCGAGTATATACATCAGAAAGATCTGTGGAGGGGCAATCTTTAAGATCAGAAAGCCTAACTCTCTCAGAAATGGGTTTTGAATCCAAATCAACTCCTGGTTTTTTCAATATTATGATGTTATCAAGTTCTAAAAAGAGCCTTACATTTGATGAAAAGGTTCTAGCAACCCTTACAGATCCAATTAATAGTGAGAAAAAGAAAATATATTTCTCTTAATAGAGATTTGTAAAAGATGTATTTCTTTAAATACGAAGCATTCTAATGTATCAATCTAAGCCTCATTATCCGAGGCCATCTCCAGTGGATCTCCACTTTGAAGAAGAGATACCAGCCAAAACCGTTTACTCCGGGGCAACCATTAATTAATGGAACATTGATGGACTATCTGAATATCAGATAGTAAGATTAATAAAAAATATGTTGATGTATGCAGCAGCAACAGTCAAATTTGCAGGCAATTTTGATCAGCAAGCTTGCCTAGCAATAGTACAAATCCAGCTACAAGGCTGGTGGGATTATTTTATTGCACCAACGGAGAAACATGCCATCCTTCATGCAGTCAAACAAGAGACCAACGACAATGGAGAAATTCTCTCATTAGAGGATTGTGTTAATTCGTTGGATCAAAAACCTTACAGCAAGATAGTAGTCATGAACAACTTGCTAATCTAAGGTGTCCAACATTGTCGCATTTTAAATGGTATAAAGATGTATTCTTTACCAAAATCTTTACAAGGAAAGATAGTAATAGTGACTTTTGGAAAGAAAGATTTATCTTAGGATTACCTACTCTATTTGCAGATAAACTACGTACAAAGTTCAAAGCTAAACATAATGGTACAATACCATTTGATATATTTACGTATGGAGAGTTAGCTGCTGAAGTAATAGCTGAATGAATTGTTTTTTGTACAGACCTTAAGCTCCAACGACAAGCCAACAAAGAAAAGCTCCATGGTAAGCAGGCCATAGGAGACTTCTATAAACAATATGGATATCAGAATATCCTTAAAGGATCTGGGCTCAAAGCTCATAAAAGATATAAAGAGGCAAAGTCCAAAGCTTATCATAAGCCCTATTCAAGAAAATGGTCAAGCAGACCTCAAAGGTCCAAAAGAAGACATTGGACTAAAAAGCTCAATTATGAACAAAAGCCCACGTTTACCGAGAGTAAACACAAAGAACCCACTTGTCGTAGTAGTTGCTATGATGTTTAACATAGCATTGGTAACGATGTCATACATTCAATGCAGTTGAATAATTTTACTATTTTCTTGAGGAAAAGGTTGAAATGTAAAATTTCTTGTTTAGGTACTAGTACCACTGGCAAAAAAAATTTATTCCTTTAGTTAGAAGTTCATTTTATCTGCCTAACTTTGTTTTCTTCCATTGCATATTTTGTACATAATACTTGGAATTAATGATTTTTTGATAGAATAGATTAGTCTCAGTTTTGATGGTTAACATATGATTTGAATTTGTCTTATATTATTTTCTGCAGATAGGAAGTTATGTAGAAACAATTGGCACATGCCTTGTTTTCACCGAAGAAGGTAAGCTATGTTTTTATTTGAAGCTAAATACTAGAGTAATAAATTAAGATGAGATGCTTATGAGACTCATGGTACAACCCTTCAATTTTCAAAATTCATCTAATTTTGTCTCACTTAATTTTTAATGAGATGAGATGGTAACGAGACGCTTCTAGTTGAAATATCTCATTTGTTCTAATGAACCTAAATGAGACAAGTAAAAATACAAAATAATAAAAAATATGATACATGATTTTTTAATAATGTGAGTTTAATAAGAAAAATGATACAACATATGTTTAGAGTTAGGCCCATTAGCACTACAAGTTAAGTGAGATTAAATGAAATGAGATATTTAAATAAAATGAGACAATAGTGTACTATGAGCTCATTAGAGGCACTAAATGAGATATGAGATGAGATGAGATGAGACAGTCTATTTTACATTTGTACTAAATACTTCATTTAGAGTAGCGTAGAATATATGATGATCCTTTCTATTGGATGCAGGCCTTCCCTCTTTCTTATATTTAAATTTGGGTCTTGTTTCTTTTTCATCTCATGCTAAAATGCTTGTAATTGGTGTATAGTCTTTTGGACCTGGTGGGATGAAATGCTTCCCAAGTTGTGGGACAACAAATAGTTTGTAACTTTTTCTCTGCATAACTTAGAATCTAATTTAATTTGTCAATTGTGTGTTTTAGCTGACTTCTCAAGTGGCTTTTAACTGGTGGCATTATCGCAAAGGATCTACATGTTTTTTTAAAATACTTCAATAAGTAACTTGATTCTCTTGAATCAACAAAAGTCAGAGGCGATGGTGTCCAGTGCCATGTCTTTCATTTTGTCAGTTTTCTTATGGTGTTACTGTTAATGTGTATAATACGGAGTGAATGAGCACGTCAGGCATACTTTTAATCCCGATTAAATTAAATTGATTTTATCAGTCAGTTCTTTTGGTCTTTTGTGGTTTTCAACTTCAATTACACATCTTGTATTCTTTTTGCAGATGCTAGTCCTTTGGTTCATGAAGAAACAGGACCATCGGAGTCAAATATTTTCCCAGGCAGGTGCATAATAGATTCAAGCCAAGCCTCAAGAAAGGAAGTTAAACCGATGACCTGCCTCCATAAGATTCTAAAATTTAGATTGGCACCTGATTTCATCATTCAAGATGCAACACTTGAAACCGAAAGGACTTCTTGAATTTCAACGGTTCGACTGCCATCAACATTTTCGAAATCAACGTGATGCAAGTTGTAAGTTTGTAAGTAAATCCATTCTCTCTTTTGTTAAAAAAAAAATAGAGTTGTTGCAAGTACATCCATAGTTTTATGTAAACTCAGTTGTTTTTTATTTTTAATTTTTAATATCATAACATCCATGTGAAATGAGTCTATACTATTCCAGTAATTATGAAGTCCTTGCACATACAATAACTTAAAAGAGTATATGATAATAAGAAAACTAAGTGGATGCATCATCTTTCTTGCATTTAAATCTAAAAGAAGATGAATTCCATTAATCTATCTGGCTTTACTAAGTGCTCGGTGAGTAGGACATTTCTCTTTTTATAATTTCCCCTTTTGCTGTCCTCTTCCATGTGAATGTGGTGCTTAATCCCTAAGGTTTGATCCCATCATCAGTTTATTTTAAGGTCATGGTTATTTATTTATTTATCAAATGATGGGGATTTTTTTGGGTGTAAATTTGGCCTTGGAACAATGACAGATTTCATACCTCTCACGAGGCTCGAATCCTCAACCCTTTGGATGTGGACCACTCTTATTTACCATCAATATCAAGGGTTGGGGCAATTTAAGGTCATGGTTGACAGTAATATGAAGGGTAAATGCATAATAGGAAAGAATTTTGGGTATTCTTATAGAGATAGCTGGTTCTGTTATTTATGGAGTTATGACTTTATTAGTCGTTTTATCTTGAAAGGCTTAAATATGTTGTATGTTCCTAAAATTTGGGGCCCGTAGTAAATATATTTCAACGGAAATCACCAAAAGGATATAAATATTAATGGAAAACGTTTGGGGTATTTTTGCTATTGATCTAAATATTAAGGACATAAAAACATATAATGAGCATTCCAAAATAATCAAGAGCCCCTTTGGAAAACTGGTTGCGCTAGTTTTGAAGGTATTTTTTGTTGTTGTTCTTGTTACTACTAGAGTTTAAGAGAATTGTGAGAAACGATTTTTACTTTCTTGTTACAACCTATGATTATACATACTAAACTAACTCTAAGTTAGTTATAAGTAAACCTATTACAAGCTTACACGTATAATACTATATTACTCTAACATTACTTAACTAAGCTATCTCTGATGGTTGCTAATATAGTTGTCAAGGTATTAATTCTAGCATTTTCTTAACAAAACAAAGCATCTCTAAGCTCTATCAATTTTCATTCATTGGGAAGTCACTTATGCAAATTTCTTTTTTAAGCCTAGACGATTTTATTGGTCGCTAAACCTGTTGGCCATGGAAAAGTAAATCACATCATTAAGGTCTCAACTCTCAAGTTCAAGTATTGTTTACTTTGTCCCAAAAACAAAAAAAAAAAAAGCAAAACCTTTACTATGTATTGGTCATGACATCGTTTCCACCCCTTACATTAGGTTAAATTTTAAAATGAACTGCAATTAGAACAAGATGATTTTGAAGGAAAGTTTATGTTACGTACAATGTAACATACATCAACGGTTCTACCCACGGTTCATATATTGGTAGTGGACACTCCAATTTTTATACAACTCAATAAAAAGCATATGTTATTTATGTCATTAGAAAAAAAAAAAAAAACATATGTGCAATATGTAAATAAGTTAAAAAAAGAAACTTTATTCATAAATGAGTTATATTATGCAATTAAACTATTTTTTTTTTTACGTAAAGTGTATGGTGAATTAAAAAAATTGTTATTTAAAAAAAAAGGTTATTTTTTAAAAATTATAATTAATATGGTTTGAAACTATTATTAAAATAAAGAAAAGGAATAATGTTATGTAACAATGATTAATGGTTCACATAGGACAAAGGTAATCGTTATTTGG
This sequence comes from Elaeagnus macrophylla, assembly GCA_029378325.1. Lineage (NCBI taxonomy): Eukaryota > Viridiplantae > Streptophyta > Magnoliopsida > Rosales > Elaeagnaceae > Elaeagnus > Elaeagnus macrophylla. The sequence continues at coordinate 42,247,506 of CM055642.1, forward strand.
TTCACAAGGACTAAGGCAATGGTGATTAGGTGCTTTCGTTAGCGTTTTAGTATATATATGTTAGTTCAAACTAAGTAAAATTTAAATTAATAAAATAAAGGAAAAAAAAATGATGTTATTTTCTTCTTATTTTTTTTTCTTTATAATTATAACAATTAGATCCAAAACAAATGAATAATTGACTATTGAGTGACAACCCATCCGCAAGTCTTAGTAACATTTTTATATTTCTATTGTAAATGAATAATGCTAAAATTTTGGGTGTATTGTAATATGGTAAGATGAGATTGACCGTAGATATAGTATAAATTTATGGATATGAGAAATATTAAAATAAGTATAAATTTATACATATTTTTGTATCTACATTAATCATATTGTGATACGTTGTAAAATTATTTTAAAAAATAAAAAAAAATAATTAAAGTTTTTAAATAAAAATAAGTATAAATTTATGATCATAATATTCTTTATTTTATCGATTAAAAGCTATTATATTATGTTGGTTGAGATGGGGAGATGTTTAATAAAAAAACAAATGTTAGTTGAGATGGTCATAAATAATAATTTGACACCTAGTTAATTTTGAGATGATATTAGTTGTTTGTTACAGTCTTGATCAAATGCTCTACCACATTCTACTCGATCTTCAAACTAATCTAATTCAGATTGTTCGGTTTTGTCTTTTTAATTGGGTTATATTAGTTGGCAAAATTCCAAAATCAATTTAAAATTGGTTGGATTAGTTTTTAATACTATAAAATTTCTGATGCAATTTATTAATAATATTATTTTATTTTATTTTTATTTTTTATATGATAATTTTATTAAATATAAAAATTCAAAAATTGAAAGCACTAGTATTTATATGGTATAGTTATTTTATTTCAATTAGTGGAATTTAATTGACTTAGACTTTGAGATAATATATAAATATATTTATTTAACCAAATGACTATTGTTTAAGTTAAGCATTTATTCTTTACGAGTCTATTTTATGCTAATTTTTTTTTATATGAAATTAAATAATAATTTTATTTAATTTCTATGTATTTAAAATATTGACGTATAATTTTTTTTTATTTATTATTCAAAAAAATTAAAATTTATTTAATTCTTAAATTTAATCAATATTTAAAATAAAAAATTTAATACAATAAATATGTTATTAATAAAAATAAAAATTTAATTATTGAAAAAAAAAAAGTATAAAAATCAATCTATCAAACCAATTCAGTTTGGATTAATTTTGTAATTTTAAATGACTCAAATCGCTTCTTAAATTTTAAGAATTAATTTTACTGCAGAATCCAACCAACCATAATATAAATAACCCGATTTAACCAACCATAATATAAATAACCCGATTTATGTTGTTGTTCCACTTAATGACATTGTCGTAGGCAGCTGGTAAGGTTAGGAGAGGTACACGACATCAACAAGATACACGTAAAAAAAAAATTAATGATAATTATTTAATAACTTTTTTTTATTTTGAAAAATCTTACTATTTCTTCTTCTTCTTATTATTATAAATAAATAATATAAAATATTTTTTTTTCATATCTTAACACGAACATAATTAATTTAACATGACTGTAAGCAAAATTCAATTCGCATTTTTCACATCAAGGTACATAGCTATAATTTAAATAAAAGAAATAAAATAATAAATATAACATTTCTTTAAAACTCATAATATAAAAAATAATATTTTTATCATTAACATAACATTAATTTATATCATTTATAATTTAAAAAAAATTTTTAACTTTTATTATTACGAGTTTTAAGTATTTTAAATAATTTTTTTTTAAAAAAAAGCTAAAACTATTTATATCTCCTCTTTTTAATAAGACGAGTTCAAAATATATATATTGTATATAAAATGTATTATTTATTTTAATTTTTTTAGTTAATTTCTATAATATTTAAAGTATATAAAATATTAATTTTTTTATGATACTAAATTAATTATAAAAGTAATATAATATTTAAAATTGTTATTAAATTTGATAATATTTACTTTATTATTATATTTAAAAATTTTATTTAATAAGGTTATAAATTTTAAAAAGGTAATTAATTTTAGAAAAATTACTAAAAATAACATCCTTAAAATTATAATAATAAAACTAACACTTTAATAATATTAAACATTCAAATTGAATGTATAATATTGAACGTTCAACATTAAACGAGATTTAAATTATAATCGTTTAATTTTAATTGAATTATTGTTCAAAGAAAAATGATATATTAATTTATTTTTTAATTATGAAATATAAGTTTAAATATAAAAAGTATTATTTTTTTTATTATATGTTTTAAAAAGTGTTTTTTTGTTATATTTTTTTAATTTTAATAGTTTAAAATGTGGTTTAAATTTTCATATATTATTAAAATCCCTAGCTATCTTCTAGTGACGTGTTTATTTAGTTTATTTCCACGTGTTGTTCACTTACGGAAAGCATCCATTAAAGAGAAAAAGAAGAAAAGAGCTACTACAAAAGTCGTAACCTAAATACAATAGCAGACGATCCATAGCCTTTTATCTCCAAGTCGGAGATTCCATTCTCATTCTCATTTTCATTTGGTTCCTTCCATATTATTTAAATATTAATTAATTAATTAATTACTGATTAAGAGAACCAATAAACCTTCCTTCAAAGTCCACAGTCTCTCATACTCTCTAGGAATCTAGAGAGAGAAACAAACTAAAGTCATTTAGAGAGAAACAAACTAAAGTCATTTAGAGAGAAACCGAAAGATAAATGTTGCCAGCCCATAATCTTGAAGCGAAAACCCTAGAGGACTAAACTTTACTGCTCTCTCTCTTTCCCTGTTTCTGTTTGTGATCTACTGCCAAGCTTTACTCTGCTCTCTTCTCGTACTTTTACTTTCCGTTCTTGGTTTCTTCGTAATTAGAAGATTCAATTGTCACTTATTTATTTATTTCACCCGTAATTTTCGGCGACAAATTCAGAGTTTCTTCTTAAATATTTCTTTTTAAGGTTATTTCTATTTATATTGTCTTTCTCTTTCTGTTCAATTTTTTGGGACAGTAAGATTATATGATTTTGATTTTGTATTTCGTAGTGGTTTAACTGGTTGTCTATTCCTCCTATTTGCAGGTTGAGGTTACCATTTCTTTGGAATTCACGTTAATTTTAGGGTGGAGTTTGTGATATTTGATTCATCTGATGTTTTGTTTCCAAACGCCCTATCAATCTTGGGTGAAATTTTCATCTAGACCTCCGTTATTGTACTCAATTTCCTACATTTTTCTTCCCTCCGATGTCTTCTTTATTTGTTGCTTTAATTGTTTTAGATTTCGCCTAAAAATTTGACAATTGTTGTCAATCTCGCTGCTTTTATTTACTTTTGGACGTTCAAGGAAGCTAAATTGGTTGAGAGAAACTGATATTCATACATAGGTGCATAGAAATTCTTGTTTTTACCTGTTGTATTTAAAAGAAATTAAATTCCTCAAGTTTTGTTATAATGGCTGAGCGTTATAGGCCGATTTTGATAGAGGAATTGCCATCGCATCTGATTTTGGAAATTGTAAGCTCGGGGCGCCTCAGTGCTCTTGATCTAGTATGCTTAGAGTTAACTTCTAAGACATTTGGGGGTAATCATGGGCTATATCCTAAAAAATTTCGGTCATTGGTGGACTTGGCTTCATTTCAGCTATGTATGTCCCATTCAATATGTTCTGGAATGCCATGGAATGTTCAGAGAGAGCTCTTTGAACGGTGTGGTGGAAACTGGAAGCGGGTTTTGAGGTTCTTGCAATCAGTGGAACAATCGGCTGATATGGTCGAGACTTCAGCAGGCAATGTACTATTTCTTCGTGTTTGCATTTGCTTATAATTTCTTTAGTGGCATCCACATTTTGTAGCTTGATTTAGCATTAAGCATTTCTGTAAAGCTTTAAGTATATTATATTTAGCGTTTTCCAGTATATTAACTTCTCTAGTGTCCCAAGTTAATGACTCTGTGATGTTGGTCCTTTTCTGTACATAGATTTACTTGAGATCATATTAGATAAGGACAGCACCAGTGCTCCTACTTAATTTTATCAAATAGCCTTGGTGTTTCATTAGGTTTTTTAATGGCAGAATCTGCGGAGAACAATATCAGTTTTATTTTTTTACATCATTCTGAATGTGCTTTCTTAAGATTAATTTGCATGCAGTTACCGTCAGGAACCTATATGTATGGAGTATGGACTAATGGACTCTAGGTTATCTGTAGTGTATATCATTTGATATTACACTGATCAAGCTGAAAATCGTTCAGCTGCATGTTTACCACTTCTAGATCAAGCATTTTCTATTAATAATAATGGTTGAACTGTCTGCTCGGTTTATGCTTCATATATAGTCTATTTGGGTTATTTGACGAGCTGTTAGTCTTTGTGATTCATTTCACCATATTATTAGTATTATTTTATGTTTCAGTATTCTAGTAAAAGGAAATAGGAAAAAGGAACTGTGGTATTTATGATTTCTATTTATCAGCAGATGCAGATAACTACAGGAAAGTATCATACATTTTTGATCTGCAACTCAGCAGTGTACTCATGTGGTTCTGGCTTATGTGGTGTTCTTGGTCATGGTCCTGAAACTACACAGTGTGTAACATTTACCCGAATTAGATTTCCTTCTTCAGCAAATGTGGTTCAAGTTTCTGCTTCCCACAATCATGCTGCTTTTGTCCTGCAATCAGGAGAGGTTAGTAGTTACTCATCAGAGTCTTTTTACTCAAGGTATTGCTTGTATGATCTTTCCTTGAAATGTTGTTCCTTTGGTGCTTTTGAATCATGTATGTTGGTAGTAACTGTTCTGCTTTAGAATCATCACATTTAAGGGCTTGACAAAGGTCATTGAAATTAGCATTATGGATATTTTCTAGATTGTCTTATTTCGAAAAGAAACCAACGAATGCTACTGGAACTTGGTCTACGGGCCCCTTAAAGTGCCATCTTTTGATGTTTAGTATGACTGGTGCAGGTCTTTACATGCGGAGATAATTCATCATTTTGCTGTGGGCACAAAGATACGAGCCGTCCTGTGTTTAGGCCTAGGCTTGTTGAAGCATTGAAGGAAGTACCTTGCAAGCAGGTATGTCAAAGAGTTATGGTATATTGTAGATCAGAAACCCATGAGAAAATTGGGGGTTGAAAATGTGATAGGTGATACTGACCCGTAGGGAAGGCAGATTATACTTTGCTTATTTATCTTAATGATGTCCATAGGAGGAAGGTGAATCAATGAGAATGACTAATCATGGTCTAGTTTCATGTCTTCTTTGTTTCACTTTCCAATACTTGCACTGTGCCTTTATACTATATTCAACTCCTCTTTTTTTTTATCTCATTTAATCTCTAACACTAAGTTTGTTAGTCAGTATAAAAGACCATTAGTGTATAATGTCCATACGTTTGGTTGTGAAGGAAGACCATATTGTACATAATAAAAATAATATACATATTTACTGATTTTAATAAATTTTTTAAATAAAATTATATTGATATGTAAGAAAACTAAAAAAATAAACTAAATATTAATTTACTAAAAATAATGTATCACTAAATGTTGTACAATTTATCTGACTACATTATACATGTTATTAATAATGTTATCACCAAACACTTAGTTTAGCTTTGATTACTACGAATCAAGCAAAAGAGTTACACAGAGGAAAACCAACAACACTGTCATGCAAAAACGAATATGCCTACTTCCCTCAGCTCCTTATCATAAGTACTTGATACCCAAAGTAGTTACTCAAAAAGATTAGTTTTGAGAAGCTTCCAGCTCATACAAAACTACAAACATCCAGCCTTCCTCTCTAAGCAATTAAACTAACAATAAACTGGAAATGATAAAGAAAAATAAAATAAATGAAATAATAACAGGAAAAAGGACAGCAAACAATAAAGGAAAATAACGTGCTTGAGATCCTGCGCAATACGATTGTACATATCCTGTTTGATACGGCATACCAAACAATAAACATGTCGGAGCTGTCTAACTGAAGTACATTACACGACTAAAGCATGTCTTTGGTTGGACACCGAATATTTTTCCAGTATAAAATGTTTTGAAACCTGACTATGTATAAACATTTTGAAACCCGGCTAAGAAGTGGAAACTTTGAATTTCTGAAAGAGTCATTCTTCCTCTTGTTTATCTTTCTATATAAGGCAATGAATTGCTTTTATTTATGTTTGCTTATGATATTAATTTGTTTAGACAATTTAAGGTTTTTAAGGCTATAATTATTTCTTTTAGCATGCAAAGGTGAGAACTCTTTTCAGGTTGTTGCAGGTCCGAATTTTACCGTTTTTCTTACAAGACAAGGCTATGTTTATACATGTGGGGCCAACACACATGGGCAACTTGGTCATGGAGACACTCTAGACAGACCAACACCCAAAATTGTTGAATTACTTATGGAAGTAGGCCCTGTAGATCAAATTGCTGCTGGTCCAAGTTATGTGTTGGCTGTAACAAACAATGGAGCAGTCTACTCTTTTGGGTCAGGTTCAAACTTCTGTCTTGGCCATGGTGAGCAGCATGCAGAGTTCCAGCCACGTCTTATTCAGACATTTAAGAGAAAGGGTATTCATGTTGTCCGTGTCTCTGCTGGTGATGAGCATGTAGTGGCACTTGACTCGAGTGGACACGTCAGTCTATAAACTCATGAAATACATGCTTTTACTGTGTTGACTTGCCATTTGTTTCTAATTCTAAAACAATTCTTCGATATGATCGTGCAGGTATATACTTGGGGTAAAGGTTATTGTGGTGCCCTTGGCCATGGAGACGAGATTGACAAGACAACTCCTGAACTTTTGATAAGCCTTAAAAGCAACCTTGTAGTGCAGGTGTGTTTTGTTCTTATATTTAGTATCTTGTTTGAAATTATATTTTGTTATTATGTTACATGGACTCTTCGTTTTTCATGAAGTACCCGAAATAGACATGGGGGTGGGTATTCAACATTTCAAATTGATAGAAATTTAAAGAAAAATGAAAAAATAGGCATTTTTGACACTTGAATATGTGTCCAAAACATTAGGACACTCGGTGTTTTAAAAGAGTCCATGTAACATAGATTTTGTATGCCAATTACTAGAGAATTTGAGATGGCTCCCTTTAGTTGTTTTGGTCAACATTTGCTATTGTTTGGTGCAATGTTTTAAAAGGCGTGTTCTAGCCTTAATGCGTTCCCATTCAACTGAAGCGAGACGTAAGCCTTAAGAGAGTACGAGGCTTAAGCCTAAAATCAAAACGAAATTAAGAAAAAAACTTTTAGATAAACAATAAAAACGACAAATTATAGCAAAATAACATTATAACAATTACAATAATATCAAATAATTCATAATATAGCAATTTAACTAAAACATAAAAAATACATTAATGAAGTTCATCAAAAATTTAGTTGCCTAACATTAAACTAAGATATCTCTTATGTTTAAAGTCTATTATCATCATATTCTTCATTTTCATTTCTATCATCACAAGCATTATTATTATTTTCTTTTCAATCATTACCAAAAGGATAGTTTTCATAATCACCAAAAGGATTATCATTATTATTATCATGACCACCATTCCTTCATCTTTCTTCAAGTTCTATATCCTCTGCTTCAACCCACTTTGTGATTAACCTTCGTCCTTTAGCAAATAAGAATATATATGCTTGTGTTTTTAAAGAAATGCTTGTTGGAAGGAACATGAGGTTGCTGAAAGAAGAAAAAATCGAGAAGAACAAGAATAGAGGTAAAGGAAAAGGAAAAAAGGGGATGTTAAAAAATTTCAGTGTTAAAATTAGGAATTTTTTTACTTTTACTTTAATTTGGTAATTTTATTGGTTTTTTTAGCTTCTATTTTACTTGGCTGGGCTGTAATGTTAATGGGCTTTATCTAGGAGTCTAAGTGGAGTTTTAATTTTACATTATAATTCAATTTTTTTTTCTTGGAACTAAATAGAGGCTATATGCCTCAATAGCTTCAGTACGTGAAAAAATGCTTAAGTTTCAACAACGAAATGCGTATAGTTTTTTCAGCCCTAATAAGCTAGCTTTAATGCTGCCCGGGTTAAAAAATAGCCCTAAGGCTCGCCTCACAACGTTTTTTGAAACCATGGTTTGGGAAATGTTTAATGCAATACTAGTCTATACAGCAAGAAATGTCACCTTTACTGTTCTGAAACTCAGAAGCATGTTTAGAAAGTATCAACTAAATTCGATTCTAGCTTTTTTCTCATTCCATCAAAATATTATCATTTCGTCATAACAGTTGTTGATTGGTGACATATTTTACTTCTAGGTGTGTGCAAGGAAGAGGAAAACCTTTGTTTTAATTGACACAGGCTTAGTATATGGTTTTGGTTGGATGGGTTTTGGTAGTCTTGGGTTTCCAGACAGGGGACTATCTGATAAAGTGCAGAGGCCCAGAGTCCTTGATTGCTTAAGAGCTCACCATGTTTCCCAAATCAGCACTGGTCTGTACCATACCGTTGCCTTTACTACACGGGGTCGAATCTTTGGTTTTGGAGATAATGAAAGGGGACAACTTGGACACGACACTCTAAGAGGATGCCTTGAACCAACTGAGATTTTTGTACAGGAAATGGAGGATGAGTTGGATATTCTTGCAGAAAGTCTTTAAACCTCAAAAGTGCTTCTATGTCTTTTATGGATGCTTTTCTTAAGATTAGTCTAAAGGTAACAACTGGTAAGGATTGTCGAGCTCATTTTGTTAGCCCAACTGCATAAGTTCTAATTTAATAGCATTACGACTATGAAATTAATTCGTAGCTTGTAACAGTTTCTTTGCTAGTTCATAATATTTTTGTTGTGTGTATTGAAATTACATAGTCGAGCAACTGCTGAATAAGATGTAGATTTTGGCAGAAATGGATAAATTAGTATATATTATTTTTCCTTTACGCTTTTTCTCCACTGTTGTGTCAACATTTTCTATCCTGATAAAATCTGTACGAAATGAAAGCATGTAGTAGTTGGAAGAGGCATAAAAGCAAAAGCATTTAATCTTTATATCATTTTTCTCGCAATGATTTTGGACACACCTTAAGAATTTGTCATCTTCAATTCTCTTGTCTGTAGGTGGTATTGACGCCAAGTACGGAACTTTGAAAACAAACTGCTTATAATCCTCTTTAGACCTGTTAGAAAATGATGGTTTGCCCGGCAACTATTATTCATTAGTTGGTTTCTTTCTGTGTTATTTAGGTCAGGTTTGTCGGTGTTATGTTTGATATCTATTTCAATTTTTAATTTTCTATTCTTTAGTTCTGGAATTAAATTTTCAATCTCAAATTCTTTTTGGAAAAAAGAAGTTTGATAACTAATTTCTAGTTTCAATTTTGAAAAGTATTAATTAAAAATTGAATAAATTTGTTTGATAATTAATTCTTACTTTTTAATTTTATTAAGCTCTAAAATTTAATTTTAAATTTTTTTTTGATAAATTTTTATTAAATTTTTGCTTTTTAATAATTTTGAGTAAGGTTGAGCATAATTTAGTATAATTGAGTTATTAATTTTTATCGTTAAGAATTCGTAAAATAGGAATTTAATTTCAAAAGTTAACTCTTTTTAAATTTCAAAATTTTGTAAAATTTAAAAATTAAAATTAAGAATTAAATATTGAATTAGTTATCAAAGGAGTTCTTAATTTGACGGTTTTATCAATGTAACATTCACCATTGATTTGTTTAAGACATCATAAAGAAGTAGATCAAAAATGAAAAAAATTATTGGTTGGTAAACATGTGATAGACAATAACAGTAAACAATAAACGCGGTAGAAAATGAGTATTTATATAATCTCACTACTTCCTATATGTTTTAGTTGGCTTCGATCATCATGTTAGCATGGTCTAACCAATAATTTCTTATAAATGGCATCATCAAAACTAGTTTGAACTTTGAAACTTCGATATGAAGGGTTCATTTGCATTTATAATTACCAAAATTTGCTTCTCCCTGTTTATTCACCAATTAAGCCGAAGAAAATGCCTGACTCTACAGAGTATGTTTCTTACTCTTTTATGTTCTCTTTGTTTTCTTCCTTCTTTTCAATCATAATTCATCAGATTGTTTAACCCAATATCTTTTCCAAGAAAATTGTATACTCGTTTAAACAAAAAACGGTTACATATATTAGTTGATGGGATTCTAGGCCCGTTTAGAGGTGCTTTTTTCAAAAGTGATTTTAGTATAAGTGGTTTTCAGACAAGAATATAGATGTTTGACATAAAATTATCAGAAATATTTTTAAATTGCAGTTTAATAATTATTTTTTGATGAAAGCAAGCATTTTAAATTGATTATTTTAAAAATAATTATTATTTGCTTATCTTAAAAGAATAAATAATGTTTCTCAAAAGTTTGAAAGCACTTTACATAGAAATTTCTAAACATTCTTAAAAATGATTTGATAAATTTGAATGCACTTTCAAAAAAAAAAAAAAAAATATATATATATATATAATATATATTATTTCAATTTATACAGTGGAGTATCAAAATTTTATTTAACGTCAGCATTATTACCATTAACCAACCTTTACTACAAGTAGAATTTCCCACTTTAGTTTCAACCTTAACATGAAAAACATTCAACGAATATAGCTCAATTGTGCTAGGGACTAAGGACGGGGACATTTCCAGTAATTTTGGGAACTTATTTTAATATTTATTTAAAATATACTTAATTAAAAAAGAATTAAAAATTTAACAACCTGCTGTATTAAATCAATAATAGTTTTTTAATATTAATAATGTTTTCCATTCTTTAACCATTTATTAAATGTTTTCTAAAGTAAAATACATACACACACTTAAGGATGGCAAAAAGATTCATCGAATCGGAGCTCCGTGGATATATGCTCTATATGATCCACTCTAGATCGGATCAAAACAGATCATTTTCGGATCAAATTGGATCATGATCTACGTACAAGATCAACGGATCTGATCAAATTGAGACAGATCGATCCATGGATCTAACCGAATCAGATCAATCTATGGATCGATCCAAAACTAATTATTTTAAAATTATAATTTTAGTACTAAAAAAGTCACACATTTCAAAAATACTTCCCAAATTTTTATAATTATTTATTTAGAAAAATTTATAATATTATTCTTTTATGATATTAAATAATAATGTTAATTTTTTTTACAATTTTTTTTATTTATAGATTATAATATTAATGAAAAAGTTGAATATATATTAATTATAAATAAATAATAAATATTTTTCAAAAAATCTATAATTTTATTACATTGATATTTATATTTATCAATTTAAAGTATGTAATATACTACATTAAATAATGTATTCAAAAAATGAAAATTTTTTTTTTTGAAACAATTCGAATCGGATCATGAATATCCATATGATCCATGGATTAATAACGGATCTGATCTGTATGATCCATGGATCAAAATAGATCAGATCAAACCAGATCTTTTAAACAACGAATCAGATCGGATCATCAGCGGATCGGATCAAATCCGATCCATTGCCATCCCTGACACACTAGACTCATGAAAATAATTACACCTCTTGATACACATTTTGAGATCACAAAGTATTCGAATCACCCTTTTTGTACAACTAGTTTTATGTTTTTAATTTTAATTTATTATTTTCACTTATAATATGATAGTAATTTATTATTTATCTATTTTCATGTTAATTTAATACTTTATATTTTCAACTAATTCTAATTTATTGGTTTTTATCATTAGAGCTGTTCATTTTCATTCTTTGTTCTCTACAAATTAGTACTTTATGTGGTGATTTAGTTCAAGAAATATTTGGCGAAAATGAAAAATATAAATTAGTATTTTGAAAGAGAAAAAAATTAAAATAATTGAAAGTTTTAGCATTGAATGATACAATACATACACTCAAAATAAAATGTTCTATGTTACATAAAGAGTTTGAACACTAATTTTAATTGTCTATCTACTTTTAAAAATAATAATTTGTAAGTCAAATTCGTCTATCTTATTTATAATATGTTGCTACTTATACGATCAATAATATTTAAACATGTAAACAATTATAGATTTTATTTATTATAGTTGTTAAATGAATAAATTTAGTTATTTATGTTATTTTTTAATTTAAAATAAAGAAGTATTTGAGACAAAATAATTATTGAATGCATAAATTATTTTATTAAAAATATAAAATATTTGTCATTACTCTATTACTTAATGACATATTGTTATTGACATGTGAAATTGTGTAGGAAAAAAAAAGACAAAAGAAAACAATAAAAAATTTGAACAAAAATAGAAAACAAAAGAATTGTGGCTATAATTGGGAGGCATTAAGCCTATTTTTATATAGGTAATATAAATAATCAATAAAGAATAAATTATTATATCTAAAATATCAAAATGTTTGTTAATTACTATGTGGTTTAATGACACATATTTGTTTAGGAAAAAAATAAAAGATAAAAGAATTAAGAAAAGAAAAATACAAAACAAAAGAATTGTGGATACAAAATTATAATTATTGGGAGAAATTAAGCCTTTTTATTAAGGGTTGATATTTTATAAAATAATTTTTTTTTCTCATGTTAGTTATAGATTTGATTAAGTAATATAATAAATTGTGTATAAAATTAGAGCGGTTGATCCTATTCCTTATTAGAAATGATTAAATCACTTATCACTTAATACAATTTTGTAAACCCAATTATTATCATAATTAGAGTTTTTCTGAGGAGATTTTGATATTTCAATTTTTTGTTGATAATTTCTGCAATTATTATTTTTAAGTAATTATATCACCAAACGACAAACGATATTTGGTGTAGTATGAATCCTTGACTTAAAAAAATATGGGTGAGTATAATAGCACTAGATGAACCACTCCGAAAATTATTGTTTTTTTTTTTTTTTTCTTTTTTCTTTTGTTGATCTAGTTTTATGATCATCATATTGATAAAAAAAAATTTCAATTCTATGCAACTTCGTTTCATAGTATGTAAAGATTCTTTGTCTTTGCTTGTTTTATTAATATTAGTTTGGATAACTGCGTTACACGTGATTATATTTTAATTATCATCACAAAAAATAATAATTTTTTTAATTTTTTGATAATAATACATTTTTAAAAAAATATATTATATAATTTAGAACGAGACCTAGTATCATTGCCTTATAACTCACCTGTAATAATAAAATTATTTAAAAATTATATTTTTAAACAACTTTCAAGCATTTACGAAATATAATCTTATTGTATAATCTAAAAAATAGCAAAATGAGTCTCATATTAATACAAAAACTTTAAACTCAAATAAAAACTTGAACTCGAGCTGTCAACTACAAAATAATATATATATATTTCACTAAAATTCTTTAATATAGCATAATAGTTTAAAACTCTTCAAATTTAATCTCAATACTAAGAAAATAGAATTATATTTGTATTTAAATATATTGTGTGATAACTTCTTGAGTTTGAAAGCAAGTACACTTATATGAAGTAACATTGACATCGAGTGACAATATTTTATGTCATATATACCCATAAATAAAAATTAGTAAAAAAGTTATGTTAAATAAATAGAACCATAAAAGAAGATTAACAAGAAAAAAAGAAAGCTAAATGTGAAAAAATATGATATACTCAATAATCCATTTAAATAAATTTTTTTGAAAAAAAATATTTTAAATATCAAGTCAATTACAAACAATTATTTTACGAAAATAAAAGTGAAAAATAAAACTCAACAAATGATAGAAAAAAAAAATATAAATTTTTTTTCACACTTATAATAACGGTTAAAATACCTAAAAGTACAAAACATAATAAGATAAAACCTATGCCATAATTTAAGCTCTCTTAACTCTATTTTAGGTTATGTATAACATTGTCCCTTCTTAAAAATAATAATAATAAAAAAAAAATCTCTCTTTTATAATTGTCCAAGAAAATATCAAAAAAAATTATCGGAGCAAATTTCATTTATATATAGAGTAATAGATATAAAAAAAATATAAATTGAAAAATAAAATAAATTCTATAAATATAAAGTATAAAAAATAAAAAAAAAATATTATTCATCTTAAAATAAATATGAAATTGTCAACAACATTAAAAGTATAAAGCAAGTGTAGTTACGCTAATTATCTACTAAATAAAATATAAAATTACCCAATAAATTATATCACATAAATAAAAATAAAAAAATAAACATTATCAAATAAATATATAATCATCAACTCTTTTAAATATATATATACTAAAAAAAAGTTTATATATATAAATAGACTTTTAGTAAAAATAAAAATATAAAAGTAGTAAACTTTATGAAGACAACTCTATATATTTTTTTTTAACCAAAAAAATTATTAAATAAATAATAGCTACTTAACTAAAAGCAATATATTTTAAATAAAAAATGTAAATAAAGAAATTTATTAAATAAAATAAAAATCAAATAAATATATAGAGAAACTTTCATTTTTATATATACTATAATAGATATTATACTAATAAATTTATATATTTTAGTAAGTAATTTCATAATTATTCAATATTTTATTTTTTGAATAGGATTACACATTAATATATAAAACATGGTGGACTAAATTTGTTGTTTATTAAAAGAAAAAAGTTGTTTCTTATATTATTTTTAAGAAGCGAAATGCTCAGCATTCTCTTAAAGTAAATGAAAAAGAATGATTAAAGGAAATCAAAATGTGTTAGACATGGAACGAGTCATAAATATTTTTTATGGAGGGATGAAATCTAATTTTTTTTTTTTTATACAAAGTAATTTTATTTTATTAAAATAGTAAAAAAAGAAAAAATATATCATAATCTATGATTAGTAGGAGTTACGGTGAAGTTTATTCAATCTAATACTAAATTTTTATATCATATTATAATAGAAATATAAAGTTATTACTGAAAAAATATAGAATTAATACATTAATTATAACTTATAACAAAAATTATATAAATAGTATAATAAGTTAATAAGTATTATAATAAATGATATAATAAGTTATATAAGTTAATAAGTATTATAATACATGTATAAACTGTATTTATTAACTACAAAATCTAAGTAAATGAGAAGTTCAGTCAAACATAACAAAATTTATAATTGTTAAAAGTAAAATTAAAACTAAAAGAAACATATAAAAAATAAAATATAACTTAGAATTTTAAGCTTGAGATTATATCTAAAGATGTATTTTGATAAATAATAAAAGACTAACTAATAAAAATAAAAATGAATGAAACTAAGGATAAAGAAATATTAAATTTTCATATAAATAATTTTTTAACTAAATACTAAAAATTATTAAAATAAAATGTGAAATAATAGTATATTAAAAAAATTAAAATTTAAATTAAAACAAAATATGAGAAATTTTGACGATAAAAATTATAAAAACTTGAAAGCTTTAGTCTCAACAATAATAATGCTTCTTTCCAATTTTTAGTTTTTGTAACGAGTCTAAATTTAAATCTTTAAAGTTTTTCTTTTTTGGATTATAGCATATTAATTTAAAACATACCAATATAATTATTTTTGTTACTAATAATTATCAAAAAAAAAAAAAAAAAAAAAAAAAAAAATATATATATATATATATATATATATATATATATATATATATATATATATATATATATATATATATATATATAATCACTTTATTTATAATTTATGTCATTTTTGTTAACATATTTGTTATATATACTAAAATATGTACATAAAAATTAGACAAAATCTATTACTACAAGTAAGATATTTATATAATGCTAAATATATATATGTAATTAATTTTTTACAAAATTATTGTATCCATTAAATAATGTATCTATAATGAATTAAATGTGAAATTTGAATGGTGAGACGTTGAAGTAATTGTCAAACCATTTACTAACAAAATCTAACTATAAATTAAACACATTTGTTAATTTTCTTTAAATTATTGCACACTAGTCACTTAACTATTATAAATATAGACACTTTAGACATTTTTTTTTTATCAATTTTAATATTTTTTAATGAAAAAACTTAAGTTTAATTGAATTAAACCTTACAATAGGAAGCTGGTAGATGTTTGAAAGAAAAAATGTCCAAAAAACTAAAAAAAAAAAAAAATTGAAAAAAAAAATGACTAAATTGACCTAATGAATATGTTTAATTTATAAAAGCTACTTAACCATAAATATCCTTTTATTTTTTTTATTTTTAACACTTTATTTTGTTTGAAGGTTTTATATATATATATTTTTTACCTTTTTAAATATTTTATTTTGTTTGAAGGTTCTATTCAGACAGGATAGTCCGGATGGTAAGCCATCTGGACTCATTGTAAGGGGATAGTGGACTTTGTTAGATAGCAAAGCGCATGGGTTCGAAACTCGGATCATGCGCTTCACAGTTGAACCTTCTACTACTGCCTTCCACTAATCTTGGACAGATATACCCTTTTCTGAGGCTAGGTACTCACCTAATATCGATGATCTATGGTGTGTGGGTGTGGTGTGCGGGTATTGACGGTTGTCCTATTTCCTATCCACCTCATCCTCGGTGAGGGTTTTTTGACAAAAACAAAAAAGCTATTACCTTTTCAAGGCTCTTTACTTATGTTTTGAGTATTATTAAATATCATAAATTATGTGTTAAAATTTGATTAGTTTGCATAATTTTATTATTTATTTTTATTAAATTTTTAAAGATTTAATTATAAATTGATACATTAGTTGAAATAATTACAAATAGTTAAATATAATGAGAGTAAATTGTTATTTACTCACCTCATAGTGGAGATATATACAGAAAATTACAAGATTTATGTATAACCTAGTTTTTTATTACAGATAGACAAATATTAATTACAATATATCATACAGTAATTATATGACTCACGCTAATACTCCCCCTCAAGTTGGCTTATACATATCGATCATGCTCAACTTGCTTAGTGAGTCATAAAACGCCTTCCTAGAAACTCCTTTGGTAAGTGCAGTTGCTTTTTAGTGGGAACAAAAGGAAAGCTAATAAGTTTGGCATCTAGCTTCTCTTTTATAAAGTGATGATCAACCTCTACATACTTAGTAATGATCAACCTCTGCATGCTTAGTGCGATCATGCTGCACTGGGTTCTATAATATATCAATGACTGTACAGTTGTTACAATACAACTACATAGTACTTTTAAGTTTGAAACCCAAAACAAATAGCAGATTTATTAGCCATAGCAATGCACACACCCCATGAGTCATATCTCTATACTTAGCCTCAATACTAGATCGTGTCACAACTTTCTATTTTTTACTTTTTCATGTAACTAAATTACTTCCCACAAAGGTGAAGTAACCTAATGTCAACATTTTGTCTGTAATATTTTCAACCCAATCTACATTTGTGAAGCCACAAACTTCAAGAGTGTTGTTGTGTTTAGAAAAAATTACTCCTTTCCTTGAAGTTGACTTCAAGTACTTTAAAATTCCCACAACAATATCCATGTGACTCTCACTCGGGCTATGCATGAACTGACTTATCACACTTACTATATATGCAATATCTGGTATGGAATGCACCAAATAAATCAAGCGCCGAACCAACCTCTGATAGCGAGCTCGATTAGTTCGTACTTGATTTGGATACTCTACTAAACAATGGTTTTGCTCAATATGAGTGTCAATAAGTTTGCAATCCAACATACCTGTCTTTGTTAGCAAGTCAAGAATGGACTTTCTTTGACAGAGATAAATCCCTTCTCTTCCCCTAGCTACCTCAATCCCTAAGAAGTACTTCAGTTCACCTAAGTCCTTCATCTCGAATTCAAAGGCTAGTTATTTTTATAATTTATCTATCTCAACAATATCATTGCCAGTAATTACCATATCATCAACATAAATAATTAGGATTGTTACCTTCCCTTGTTGATGTTTGAGGAATAATGTATGGTTTGAATTACTCTTTCTGCAACTAACCTTTTGCATGATCTGTGAAAACCTTCCAAACTAGGCACAACGCGATTGCTTGACATCATACAGAGACTTTCTCAATATGCATACAAAGTTACCAAGAGAAGTAGCTATATACCTAGGTGGAAGACTCATGTACACTTCCTCGACCAACTCTCCATGAAGAAATGCATTCTTGACATCAAACTATCAAAGTGGTCAGTTTAAGCTAGCGATGAGTGAAAGCAGGACCTGAATAGTGTTAATTTTGACAACAGGAGCAAAAGTTCATCATAGTCTATACCATACATCTGAATGAACCCTTTTGCTACAAGGCATTCTTTATATCAATCTACAGATCCATCAGTATTATGTTTCACAGTAAACACCCAGCGATAACCAATTGCCTTCTTGCCTTGTGGTGGAGGCACAAGTTGCCATGTATTATTCTTCTGTAATGCCTTCATCTCTTCCTCCATTGCCTTCCTCCACTTTTGATCTCCCAATGCTTCTTGTACTTTGTTAGGTACTAATGCAGTAGATATTTGATTTACAAATGATTCATATGACTTATATAATCTTTTTGTGGACATGTAGTTAGATACTGGATACTTTGATTTTGCATGAATATTGGGTTCATATCTTTTGGCTAGTTGACTCCGAGTAGACCTATTTGGTAACACATACTGTCCAACACTAGACTCAATGCTATTAGTAACAGTGGGTGTACATAGCTCAAATGAGTTACTTTCAATACTAGGGAGCTGTTGATCAAGGGTAGGAGTGATGCTTGAGGGAACAGTTGTGTCTTCATTTTCATTTCAGTGATCGAAACTGGTGCTTGGATACTTGAAGCATCTATTTCTTCGACTACTAGATTCAATGGGATAAGAACCTCAACTGGACCCATCGAAATATCTCTTGATTACGTTTCTTCCTCAATTCCTTCTAATTCATCCCCCTCATCATGATACAACTCTTCAAAATATGAATTCTCCCCTTTAAGAGTAGCATCATATGACAAAAATAGCTCATATCCTCAAAGAAAGTGACATCAATAGTGATATAATACTTTCTGGTAGGTGAATGGTAGCACTTGTACCCTTTTTGATAACCTCCATAACCAACAAACACACACTTAATTGCCCGAGCATCTAACTTAGACCTATGATTTTTAGGAACATGTACAAAAGCAACACAACTAAATAAACAAGCAGGAAGATTATGAAATGATGGAAAGGATTTGTTCCCGAAGGACACTAGATGAGAGACGATTGATGAGATGGGAGGAAGCTTGTATAGTATCGTTCCAAAGATATTTTGGCATATGAACACTAAATAAGAGGGCACGGGTCGTATCAAGTAAGTCACATTTTTTTTCTTTCAGACACCCATTTTGTTCTGGTGTTTGTGGGCAAGTAATTTGGTGAACAATCTCATGTGTTTGAAAAAAAATATTGAAAAACATGATTAACATATATTCTCCCCCATTGTCAAAATGTAGGACACTAATGGTTCTATTGTATTGTATTTGAACAAGAGTACGAAAAGTTTGAAAAGCTAAAAAAACTTCATCTTTTGTTTTAAGGAGAGTAACCCATGACAATCGTGTACAATCAGTAATAAACAACACAAAAGATCTCATACTCGATATAGTAGGCTCTCTAGACGGTCCCTAAACATCAGAATGAATTTATTCAAAAAGAATAGTACTTTTATTAGAAATATAAGGAGAATAAGTAGTACGATGGCTCTTGGCCAAGACACATATCTCAAAATGCAAAACAGACTCACTCACACCAATAAACAAAGTAGGCATAGATTTTTTCATAAGATTAAAAGACGAATGCCCTAAGCGGCGATGCCACAAACAATAAACAAAGTAGGCATAGATTTTTTCACTATTAGCATTTGTAACATAAGATACTGGTGGGGAAGACAACTTAGTAAAATATGATTTATCATAAGTCATATAATCGGATGCACCAGAATCAATAATCTAAGTATTAGATCCAACAAAGTGAGAAATATTTAAAACCATACCAATCTTACCATGACCAGCTATAGAAGCTGTAAGTGTACCTCCATATGTCGCATGATGATCCTGTCCAGCCATTCCATAGAAATCTGGTTCTTGGACCAATTGTACCACAGTTGCTTTCGCTTTAGGACGATAACTCTGCCTTTTAGGTTTCAGTTGTGGGTTCAATTTCCAACAAGTCTCTCTAAGATGCCCAACATCATTGCAATAAGAGCATTGAGGATGAGGCAAAGCCTGGTGCAGGTCCTTGCTGATGAAGTGGAACTGAAATCTACTGCTGAAGGAAAGGTACTGGTGACTTTGCTTGAATGGCTAAGCTAGATACTTTATTGGTCTTAGAATTCTGATTTTCTATCGAATCTTCCATTGAAACAAACAATAATAATGTGAAGCAAAATAAAGGTCACCAGACAATAATAATGTGCAGCGAAATAAAGGTCACCCCTTTTTTTACCTCAAAATTGGCTGTGAAGTTGGTGGACTATTGAGCTAATGGACTAGTTGGTTGGTGGACTATTGGGTTGTTGGACTAGTGGGTTGGTGTGACTTGAGGTGTGAAAGTGCGACTGGTGGGTTGTGCGACTTGAGGACTGTTGTCGGCTGGTGAAAGTGAGCACGGCGATAGTGAGAAGTTTACAACGAAACATTGCTACCGCGATGGAGGGTTGCGATGGAGTCCTATGTGAGGACGATGGGGCTGGCAACCGATCAACATAGGGCGGCAATGGCAGATGACGGATTAGTAGAGCACAAACAGGTTAGGACAGATCTGGCAGTTGCGATAGAGACGATGGAGCTGATGGGACGACCGTGAATCTAACAATGGGTGACGACAAATTTGGCCTTGAAGGCAAAGACAACTGCTGATGGATCTGGCTGTAGGGAAAGAGATGGGTATGGACCAGTTTCTAAGGCAGATGATTGAGATGGATGAGTCCGTGCGGTGATGAAGAGGCGGTCTGAATGATGAGGCCGAAAAAAGAGAAAAAAAAAAAAAAACGTCCTTTTTGGCTCTGATACCAAATTAAATATAATGAGAGTGAATTGTTATTTACCTACCTCATAGTGGAGGTATATATAGAAAATTATAAGAGTCTTATATAAACTAAAGTCTTGAATAACCTAGTTTTATATTACAAATAAACAAGTATTAATTACAATATATCACATACTAATTATATAACTCACGTTAATACAAATTTGTCATTAGTCATTAGAAAAACCGCACATGCCTTTGTGGCCGAGCCCTGCCTTTGGTCAATAGAGACAGTGAGTAGGCTAACGGTTGTAGCCTTGTAGTTACTCTATCATTGTGCTAATCAACAACTCTCATGATCAATCCCTTTATTTAAAATTTATTTATTTTTATATGTGTTGAAGAAAATGATATTGAAAATCAAACAAAATAAGCTCTGTATACAAACAGCCTGAAACAACTCTACTTTGTATTAACAAAAATAGAAAAAAGAAAATGAAAAATATTAAACAAAATGCATCAAATAAATAAATTTTGTTCTCTTTTTTATATAAAGGTAATAGAAATGAAATGTGCAGCATGGACGACAAATAAGGTATTTACAAATGTACACCACAAGGCACATTTTAAATAAAATTTTATTAAAAAAAATTACTGAACTTTCAATATAAATAATTTTATTATCAATATTGTATGGCTACATGAGACCTTACATATTTATTACGCACAAATAATTATGAATAGAGAAGTACATGGTTTGAGAATACATATTCTCATTCTCCTTGTGATCCCTACAAAATTAATGAAACCTATTATTTTTTTTCAACATAGTTTATTATTGGAAGAGGGGCACAAATGATTCAATTTAAAAAAAAAAAAAAAAAAATTAACGCAAAAGTCTGATAATTATTGAGTAATGCACTAATAATCCTGTTATTACGAAAATTGAATACATTTAGCCCCATAATTATTAAAATGAGCATTTAAAGTCCCATAATTATTAAAAAATAATGGGACTAAAAATATCTCATCGTAAATTACTGGACTAAAGTTCACATTTTCACATAATATCAGGACTATAGGGTGACATTTTTTTATTATATTTTTTTTGCAATGTGTGGCCAAACTAAATTTTTAGAAGTGGGCTTGATGTGGAACGCCAATGGTGTGTAGTTGTGTACGAAGGTGGAGGAGCCTCACTAGAGTAGCCAGCAAAATCCTTTTGGGTAACAGTTGAAGCAGCAGAGAGGCGGCCATTTGCACGAGATGTTTTAGTGGGAGGATTTGGATGAGATGGAGGGGTTGGACCCTTTTGCAATTCTGAGCTTAACATCATATTCTTCCCATACAATACTCTGCCACCTTCTGCCACTTGTCTTTGCATATTCATAACAATAATTGTTGCTAAAATAATGAAATGTATATTTTGAAACTTCATCATTTGATTTCTTGTTTTTGTTTTTGAGATGCTAAAATATGATTGCAAATTATGAAAATTAAGTGAAGATAATCAATGGGAGATTATATGCGGTGCTTGTAGTTACCATTCAAGATTATGAGTGTATTTATATGCAACAATATAACTGAGTAGTAAGTACTCTTGACGTCCTTGATGGAAAATCTAGGTTTTAATATTACGTACGTTAGAACTCTTGACTACATATGGTAAAACATTATTAATTGAATTGGTCATAAATCAATCAAAGAAACCGAGTTTTCTTTGCTTTGATTTTCTTGTTATGTAAATTTAAAACCCCCACAACCTCTTCTTCACGTACAAACTTGGAATTTCTTGTATTTATAACTTTATATTTTCAAGGTTTGAAATTCCACCGTCAGCAATAAAACAAAAGATTTGAAACTCCAAAGTATCGGTCGCATACTAAGACTTCTTTTAGGGATTTTGAACTACTCAATGTCCACACTTTCTTCCAAAAAAAAATGGTTGGGGGGCTAATTTTTTTTTTTTATACAAAATAAAAAAATAGTAAGAATTATAATAAATTATACTTAATTCAATACTGAATTTTTTATGCCATATTATAATAGAAATATAGAATTAGAACTCAAAAAATATAAAATTATTAGAGCTCAAAAATATAAAGTTAACACATTATAATTAACTTATAACAAAAACTAAATAAAAATATAATAAGTTAATAATTATTAGTATTATTCATGAATAAAATAAATGTATTAACTAAAAAATCTAAGTAAATAGAAAGCTCAATTAAATACATCAAAATTTATAGTTGTTAAGACTAAAATAAAAATATAAAAGTAAAATATGATTGGAAAATTACCAAAAATAGCACCCCTAAAACTTGTAATAACAAAACTAGCACCCCTATAATGTTGAACGTTCAATTTGAACGTTAATTATTGAACGTTAAATATTGAACGTTTAATATTAAACAGATTTAAATTATCGTCGTTCAATTTTAATTGAATGGGTGTTCAAAGAAAAATGACATATTAGTTATTTTTTTAATTGTGAAAATATAAGTTTGAACACAAGGGGTGCTAGTTTTGTTATTATAAGTTTCAAGGGGTGTTATTTTTGTTGTTTTTCCAATATGATTTAGAATTTTAAGTTTGAGACTATATTTAAAAATATATCTTTATAAATAATATAACACTGACCAATAATAATAAAAATAATAAATTTTGTATATAAAAAGATTTCAAATAAATTCTAAAATATTATTAAAATAAAATGTCAAATAATATAATACTAAATAAAGTTAAATTTTAGTTGAAATAAAACAAGATAAACATAAACTTAAAAATTTTAATATGAAGTTTATCATATACTTATTTTTTTTAATTTTATTTTTATAATGTTGAGTTTAAAGCTAAATATTAAATTTTTTTTTTGGATTATCACATTTAAGAAGAATTTTCACGTAATAAATGACTACAACTTTATTTTTGTTACTAATAGTTACCAAATACATGAAAA
Organism: Elaeagnus macrophylla; assembly: GCA_029378325.1. Classification (NCBI taxonomy): domain Eukaryota; kingdom Viridiplantae; phylum Streptophyta; class Magnoliopsida; order Rosales; family Elaeagnaceae; genus Elaeagnus; species Elaeagnus macrophylla. Next base: position 42,271,502 of record CM055642.1, read on the forward strand.
AAATATATATATATTTAACCATTTTATTTACAATTAATATAATTTTTATCCACGTATTTGTTAAATATTGTTAATATATTCCAAAATATGTACATAAAAATTATACACAATATATTATTACAAATAAAATATATATTTAATGCTAAAAATATACACGTAATTAATTTTTTGTAAAAAAATTGACTGGAGCTGCAGCCCCGCCCAGCCCCCACCATCCTCCGCCCCTTTCCTTAATGTGTTATCACAGGGGTGAATTCGTGCGATCTAGCTAGTTTTGACCTAGTCCAAATTAACTTAACTCAAATTTGTTCAAATTTAACTCGAAATGAATTTAATTTAACCTAGCAAAGGTGAGCTCAAATACAAATGGATTGGTTCAAAATGGCCCAAACTAATCGGAATTGTTAATTAGTCTTTTTTACATATCAAACGAACAAATTGTTTTTTAGTTAGGATGAAATGCACTAGAAATCCAATAACTATAACTAAAAAGCATAAAAGTCCAATAATTTTTGGGTAGGGTATTAAAAGTTTAATAGCTATTAAAAAGAATACTAGAAGTCCAAAATTTCTGAAATTATCAAAATTTTGACCATGTGGTGCCACTGATTACATGCCACACGTACAAATTTATGATAATTTTAGAAGTTTTGAACTTCTAGTGTTCTTTTTAATAGTTATTGAACTTTTAATACCCCATCTAAAAGTTAATAGAATTTTGTGCCCTTTAGTTATAGTTAGTGGACTTTTGGTATCATTTTTTCTTTAGTTTTTACATGTCAAAAAATCTGCTTAATATCATTAAAACTCAATCAACAAGCATTACATATTATTAAGCTTTTATAGAGCTATTTCCATGGGGTGCATCATTTAAAATAAATGGTAATTACATATCATAACATCAAAATGATCTCTTTGCCTTATCTCTATTTGAAACCAAATCTATGGGTTCTACTAAAAGATCATAATATAAAACTAAATATAAAAAATTTATAATAGTAAAAATATCATTCAAAAGGCAGGAAAAATTGAGAAATGGTGAAGTAGTAGGTGTTGGCACAAGAAGAGACAGAGTGAGGAGGATATGATGGTTGGATAATATGGATGGCGACGTGAAGGGCCTGAGTACATTGTGATTAAGAGGAGTGAGAATGAGGGAGAGGGAGTGACAGCAAAAGGTGAGTTTGGGTCATTTGGAATTTAACGGGAGAGATTGAAAGAGAAAAAAAAGTTGGTTAAGTTCAAAATTAACTTTTTTTTTATTTTAATTAATTTTCGACTGAAATTTAATTTTATTTCATTAAGGCTAATGGGTTAGCCTAGACCCTGCCCTATTTTTTTTCCGTGTTATTTGAGTTTGCATGAATTTGACCTAAATTTAATTTGATTAAGCTTTAATTCGCTTAATCAAATTACAACATAAAATTGTCACCTCTAATATTATTTATTATTATAGAGGGCTATATATATGAGAATATTGATATAATATAGAGGTAGAGGTTTTTTTTTTTTGTTTTTTTGCAATTTTAATCAATTTTTCCAAATTAGCAAAAACTAATCCCAAAACACCTAGCTTCGTACACATAAAAACCAAAACACACTTACTATATAAATTAAATAAGAATAATATTAGACCACAACAAAGTTCTGATATCCGTAATCGACGACCCCATCGGAGTTTTGGTTTGCCAGATTTGATGCCTTACATATTTTTAGTAAACATATGTAGTATGTTAAATATGCTTCAGATGTAATACCTTACATAGTTTTAGCCCATATGTAAGGCCTTATTCCAATGATCCCAATTTGAGTTTCGGTGACCGTTGTTGGATAAGCATTATATATTTTTAGGAAACATATGTAATGTGTTACTTATGCTTCAGATGTAAGGCCTTACATATTTGTTTGGGTTGAATGTAAGGCATTACATTTGCCTACTTTGGTGTTGGTCGCAAGAACTCTAACTAGACAGTCAGTGATATTCGTTGGAATTAGGTGAGACCTTGATCCCATTTTATTAAAGTTATAAAATGAGGATCTTTTAGTCTTTTTATTAAATAAAACTGTAAATTTTGGGAATTGGTTGTTGCTAGTTAAGAAAAATTGATTAATTTATCAAAATTGATATTGTTTACCACACAAAACTCTTTAATCACCATTGCCACACTTCACATTTATTCTACAAATGTAATGAAAAGGTATATTCCTGTCACCTATGTATTCGTTCTTGACCTCTAGTTGCTAAGGAAAAATGATGATACTCAAATTCAATTTATCTTTAGGAATTTTTTTATTTATGTGTTGTTATAAACCAAAAACTATATGATTTGGAACCCATAATAGCATGTTAGCTTGTCAATATTAAATTGATCCCAAAATAATATGTACATAGAGTGTATGTATTACTTTGTGTACTCTGTAAATTATTTATGGATGTACTTATATTATATATACACGTTATATATAACTAGCCAGCTATATTGAGATCACTTTAATTATGTACATATTATAAGTGTTATTTAAGACCCAAAATCAAACTATATTGATGTACTGCATGATAGTTTTAAGTAATTATACTTAAATCAATCTTGATGTCATTTATAGTGACAATGGGGAGTGGAGATAGGGCCATCAAACTAAACAGGTCGGCCTAAGCTGTGTCAACATGACCCAACACATGGTCCGATGGCTAAAATTTAGTGCCAAACTGTCACCCATTCACAGACTATACCATGCTATACTCCACGCCCGTGGAATTTAATGTGTCTTGGGGTTTTTACCTGTTATTTTGTGTGTGTGTATATATATATATGGCCCACTGTAGAGGTGACTCATTCTTTAGATCCAAGCCCATTTGAGGTATTTTTTCCCTTTAATTATTAGTAACATAAGATTTAATGACCCGTTGTAGCCTGTTTTTGGGCTGATTGTTAATTTTTTCACATATCGCTTTATGACACCATTTGAGTTATGTTATTTTACGATTTTAACTCTTTGGGTTTTTAAGCATAACGACTCATTTTTCCCTCTCACATGAAACAGTTTGAGGCATTGAAACTTCTTCTATGCCCCTTCATTTTCTTCTGGTTTTTGCTCTGGTTTTCGTTTTTCCATTTTGCTATTCCATTGTTGCTTTTGGTTTTGCTTTCCATTTTTGTTCTGTAATATCAAAATCAGGTTTGTATTATGTTTGTTTTCGTTATTGTTATTTTTTTATTTTTGAATCGCTGTTGGTTTCGTAATCAGAACATTTTTGATATTTTTCATTTGTGCTTTACATGTACTTTACTGTAAAACAAGTTTATTTAGTTTTATTTTTGTGATTTTTTGTATGTTATATTTTGTTTGTGTTATTTTAGTTCATCAGTTTTTTGCAATCTTGTAGGATGTCTAAGAGGAAATTGGATTCTCCTTACATTAAGAAGTCTCGTCACGAAGTTAGTGATGATTTAAACGAGGTTTAATAATTTTTTCTCTTTTTCTTCTGTTTTGTTTTGGCGATATGGAACAGAGTAGATAGTATGTAACCTATTTACATAGTATGTAAACTGTGTTACATACTATGTAAACTCTGTTTACATACTATGTAAACTAATTACATAGTAAACAAATTTGGTATAGTATGTAATTAGTTTACATACTATGTAAACTAATTACATTGTATAGTATGTAATTAGTTTATATACTATGTAAACAGTTATGTCTACACTGAAATGGTTTACCTAGTTTACATACATATTTGTATAGTATGTAACACCAGTGCATAAGTTGTTTTGTTTTTGTAGGCTTCATTTCTTGAAGGCAACAGATCTTTTCCCAATTTGTTGTCACCTGAAGAGGCTTTTCAAATACGTTGTAGTTGTAGTTCACAACCACATAATGTCATATCTCGTATAAAGAGTGTTCTGAATGAAGAACATAAGGATTTATTTTTGCAATCTTGTTTCGGGAATTTTTTCAATTTACCTGTTTGCAAATTTAGTGGGCAGCTTATTCACTCTATCCTCTCCAAAAGATGCTTGCCATGCAAGACTGTCAAGGAGTTATGGTTCAGGATTAATTCTAAGGTTATCAGGTTTTCAAGAACCGAATTTTGGGTGGCGACCGGTTTGCATATGTTGAATGACGATGATTCCTGTGATGTAGAGGTAGACCAAGGGTCTAATGCCTTTATGGAGAAATATTTTGGTATATATACATCCATTCAATATTTGGAGTTTTTGGTTGGATGTATTGGGAAGCCAAATCCACAATTTGAGAGTAAGAGGAAGAAAAAACCCTGTAAAAGTATTGTGGTTGTTGGTGAATCCCCTATTAAGAAGTAGCATTCTGGTTTCAATTTTGTTTATATCTTCTCAGAAGATGCAGTTATGATATGCCTTATATATTTCTTGGAGTGTGGGTTAATTGGAAGGCTGAAGAGGCTTTCCATATCTAGGGAAGCTTTGTTGTTGGCTTCCAATTGGGATAAATTTAATAGTTATCCCTAGGGTAATGTGGTATTCAACTATCTTTTTGATAGTTTGAGGAAAGATTACATCCACATGCGTCTGGTTGCCAATGCCTTGGTTGAGAAAAAGATGCACAACCTACTAAAATCAGGGGAAGATGAGAGGGTCCGCTATCAAATTGTTGGTTTAAGTTTAGCATTCCAAGTGTGGATCTATGATGCCATTCCTGATATTGCAAAGGACTTGACCATCTATTTGAATGATCGGTTCCCTACAATGCTGAAGTGGTCATCAACGCTTACTCCTGATTTTGTTATTGTGCAAGTCATCCAGGTAATAATTCATTAACCTGTTTTGTAGATTTATGGTTACATAGTATAATTACATTTATGGATTACATGAGTATGTAAGTTTTTATGTAACTTGGCTATCCATTTACATAGTATGTACATTAGTTTACACAGTATATAAATCAGTTTACATACTGTGTAAACCATTACCTAGTATGTAAACTCGTTTACATAGTATGTACATTAGTTTATATACTATGTAAACCATTACCTATTGTATGTAAACTTGTTTACACAGAATGTAAACTAATGTACATAGTATGTAAACTCGTTTACATACTATGTAAACTAATGTACATAGTATGTAAACGAGTTTACATACTATGTACATTAGTTTACATACTATGTAAACCATTACTTGTTGTATGTAAACTCATTTACATACTATGTAACAGAGTTTACACAGTATGTAACCCATTACCTGTTGTATGTAAACTCATTTACATTGTATGTGCATTGTCTCACAGAGTATGTAATAGGTTTTGCATAGTACGTAAACTCGTTTATATTGTATGTAAGACGAATTACATGTAGTAGTTTATGTTGGTTATGTTTACTATGTAATTATTTTTGTATTTTTTTATTTGTAGCTTCGTGTGAACACTATTTTGTCACACGATAATGCTCCTTGTTTTAGATCTCTTCTCTCCCACGTTAAAGCTGTCTATTTTGACGACATTGTTATGTGTCAGAGTCAGAGGGATGAATCCCAAGAACAACCAATTGATGAGTCATTATTGAAGCAAAAATTGGATTGTTTGAAAGATAGCTATGATCCTATTGACGTAGGTTTAAAGGATAAATCAGATGGCTTAAAGAGCTTGTTGGGAAAGATGGTATCTTATATCAATGAGAAGTTTGACAAGCAGAAATCTTACATTGATGAGAAGTTTGAGAAGCATCAGGCATATATGGATGAAAAGTTTTGCCATCAAGAAGAACTTCTTGATGGTTTGTTTGCAAATATGAACATGTTTGTTTCAAAATTATCTCAGTCGGTATGTTTTTTTTGTTAGTGTTTGAGCTTACAATTAATTCAAATATTTACGTAACTAATTACATTTTTTAAATTTGGTTGTTTGGACTCACAACGGACAACCAGGCCTAGTAGTTCTCCATCAAATGTCTGTTTTACACCCATGCCTCCTAAAAAGTCTGATTCATATGGGAAGGTAAGCAAAGCAGATGATGTAGATAAGCCTTCTTTCGATCTTGGGGTAGAATTTGCATCTTCTCAGATTGTTGTTACCAAATCTCCATCAGCTTCTTCTGACCCCAATTTTGATAGCGATACTCTCAATCAGTTAGATCATTTTTCAGAATTATATAGATCTAGTTCTAAATTAAGGTTTGATCCTATATTTCATTGTTCAACAGCTATAAATAGTTTTGTAATAGAGAGAGATAAGAGAAAAATTAAACCTTCAAGAGCTATTTGTAGTCCATATTTGTGCCCTGATAAGAAGGGTATTCCTATTGCATATGGCAGACTTGAAGCTGATTCAGTTAGATGTGTCGCTACTTCAGCTCGGTTTCAGATATATGCGATGATGATGATATTTTGGAGTGTCCCTCTTGCCCATATCAACCATTACCTGTTAGTTGAGAAAAGAATTTTACAAATTGGATGAGGAGACAGTCACCGTATGTATATTTATTCATTTATTTAAACTCTGTTTGCATTATTATTATTATTATTATTTTTTGGATTTTTGACAGTTTTTTTAATTTTTGCTCTTATTTGTAGCAAACCTATTAAACTTCAGTATGGTGACCTGGCTGTTGGTAAGGAGTATTTCTTTGCTCCATTGAAAAGTGGAGCTAAAAATTTACATAGTACAGTAAGTTTTAAATGTTTTATTTTTAACCTATTCAGTAATTTGTTGTCAACTAATATATTTTATAGCATTTACTTTATTTATTATTACTCATGAATTTACCGGCTTTGTTGCAGCATATGGATGCCATTTTATATGAGATTCGAGCATGAAGGACTAGGTATCCAGACACTTTTGGTTTGAAGCCCTATACTACTCTAGAGACATTGTTCAGTGTATGATTTATGATCTTTTTTTGGTATTTGTTCAGTGTATGTAAACTCGTTACATAGTATGTAAACTCTGTTACATACTCACCTTGAATGTGTAACAGAGTTACATACTATGTAACGAGTTTACATACTATGTAACTATCTACAACTTCTACTTGTAACGAGTTTACCAGTTTACATACAACAGGTAATGGGTAATTGATGTTGTTTGGAAGTTGATTTTTTTTTGTAGGAGGAATGTTCGAGATTAGTTTCTGAGTGTTAAGGAAATCTACAGTATATTGTAATTAGTGCTGACCAATATTTGTTTGAATTTTCTACTGGTGCACCTTCTTTGGTTGAGCAGTGGGCTTATGTTCCAGTCAATGTTGATGGTAACCATTGGGTGTGTTGTGTAAGTTATTTAGATAAAATATTTATTAAAATCTATGATTCAATGAATACACCCAATGTGAAAGAAAAATGTAGTCATTTAGGAGTTATTATTCCAATTTTGCTCTACACAATTGGATACCATGGTTATGGCAAAGATTGTCAGCTTGATCCTTATGTAGCTTGGCCTATTTTTGTTGTTGAGGGTGTCCCCAAGCAAACAAACAAGTAAATACCTATACTTTTCTCTTTGTTTGTTTTTTAATTTTAAAATTTTGATACTGTTTTGTTTACTCATTTTTTAAATGTGCAGTCATGACTGTGGTGTTTAGTGCTTGAAGTTTGCTGAATTTCTTATTCGTGGATGGACACTGGACATGATTGGTTCTATTCCTATTGTAAAAATTAGAAGTATGTATTGTATCCAATTTTTTTGTAATGATGGTATGTTATCTTGCATATTAATTTTAGACAGTGTTAATATTCATTTGAAATATATGTTATATTAATTTTTTATGTAATGACAATATTCATTTGAAATATATTAATTTCATTTGTGGATAATATTGTACATAGTTTACTGTGTTGAATGATAAGAGGCAACATATTTTGCACTTGTATGTATAAGTGTTATATACACCACCATGCAATTGCAACATGCATGATAAGGAAGCAACCACTTTTGTTTAGGTTTCGTGGCTTGTCTTAAGTATGTAATACATAAAACATATTATGTAAACCCGTTTACATACTATGTTAACTGATTTACATACTAGGTAAACCATTACCTGTTGTATGTAAACTCGTTTACACAGTATGTAAACTAATGTACATACTGTGTAAACTAATGTTACATACTGTGTTACATAGTATGCATAATATGTGAATACCTATTTATTATTTTGATATGTAATAATATAACTTTTTAATAATAACAATATAAAACATATCACGGAAAGAAGAAATTGAAATCATTGTATCATGTAAAAATTTATTACATAGTTTTAAAATGTATGTAATAATCGTTGGGGAATAGTAAGACCTAAAATACAAAAGGAAAGTCTTATTTGTCTTTTGTTATTTTTTTAGACTTGTTTCTTTTGGCTGCCTTTTTCAATTCTTGAAACTCACCAAGTAAGGGCATTCTTTTCTTCTTTAACCTTCTTATTGATTTCTCTTGCGACATGACATCACTTGCATGTACAATTGGTGCCAACACTAAGACATCTCTTACTAAAGTTGGTAAGTTCCACTTGCTTTCGTGTTCTATTGGGTATATTGGAGCTTCATAAGCAAGTTGCAAGGTGCTTGTGTGGTAGTATATTGAGCACATGGATTCTATTGGTTGCTTCCTTATCATGCAAGTTGCAATTGCATGTGTACAAGGTATTTGTAGTGCTTGAAACTTACCACAACTACATGATTTAGCTTCAAGTTGTATAATATAACTATCATTTTCTATTTTGACTTGTGATATACGGTTGCTAATGTCGACCACCTGCATTTGTTCTGCTTTGATTTTTCTTTTTGCAATCTTATCTTCTACCCATTTTGTAAGTATTCCCATCCCTGTTGCAACTATTCTTCTTTTTGCAAACCAATGTTGGATCATATCTCGTACTTCTCCCAAGAAGTATGTAACAAGGGTATCTCTAGCATGTCTCAAAATTGAATTTATGTGTTCAGCATTGTTTGATGTCATGAAATCATACCTTGTTGTTGGTGTTGGACATTTGATCCTTGCCTATGTAGACAAATTAGCTTTTAGTAAGTATTTTATTTCTCCTTTGGATGCCTCATATATCATATTTGCATTCTTGTTGAACTCATCTTCATTGTAGGCATAAGCTGCTAGCTTAAAGTATTTGTTAACTGCTTTGTTATGGAAATTAGTCACAAGGTTTTGTTTCATGTGATAGTAGCAATAACAATGGTGTGCCTTGTTTTCAAATACAATATTGATTGTTGATTTTATGGCTGGACTTCTGTTTGAGATTATGACCAAGTTTTTCCTTTCTCCAATAAGCATTTTTAGTCTTCTAAAGAACCATTTCCATGCTTTTGTGGTTTCCCCATCTACTACTCCAAATGCAATGGGGTAAATCTGCATTACATAATATATTTAACTATTAGTATTTTTATTTGTAAACAGTTTATATAGTATGTAAATGGATTACATACTATGTACATTCGTTAAAATAGTATGTAACAAAGTTTACATACTATGTAAACCATTACCTGTTGTATGTAAACTTTGTTACATAGTATGTAAATTAATTTACATACTGAGTAAACGAGTTTACATTCTATGTAAATTGGTTTACATACTGAGTAAACTCTGTTACATATTATATAAACTATTACTTGTAGTATGTAAATCAGTTTACATAGTATGTACATTAGTTTATATAGTATTTACATCCGTTTACATATTATGTACATCAATTTACATACAAGGAGGTAATGGTTTACATAGTACGTAAACTCGTTTGTAAACTGATTTCGACGGTATGTAATTGAAAAATATAACCTCATACCTGATTGTTCCCATCCTTTGTTACAGCAACAAGTAATACTCCTTGTTTTTCCTTTAGAAATGTTCCATCTACAACTATTATAGGTCTCATATAATTTATAAACCCATTAATGCATGCACCTATTTCCATGAATCTGTATTTGAAGTTGGAGTCAATGTTTGTTTTAATCTCTGTGTAAGAACCTTGGTTAGCCTCTTCCAACATGTAGAAGAACCCTGGAAGTTTCATGTATGAATTCTTTGGATCGCCCCTAACATTTCTTATTGCTTCTCTTTTTCCCATAATTGCCCTTTTGTATGTGATTTATACACTAGTTTTGCTCTTGATGTCAGAAATGATATCCTTGGGTCTTAATTGCCGACTGGTATCTCTGTAAATGTCTTTGATATTTTTGGCTACGTATTTATAAGTAGCATGTTTTCCACGCTGATCTTTATAAATTTGTGAACATGTATGATCTTCGACATAAGTTGTTACATTGAATGCATTAGATTCACCAATTTTGTTTGCTGCAAGCTTCCATTGACACCTATCATCCTTACATTTCATTCTTATGGTTTTCTTGTTGGAATTGCTAACTTTGTAATGAAATCTTCTATTTATGGCTAATGTTGAGACATATAACTTGAGTTCTTCCTTACTCTTATACACTTTTCCATTATATAAGCCTTCATCATCTTCTGAATTTGTTGTCGAATCAGTTTCAATTTTTGTATCTATATCTGCAGTTACAAATTCTGCACTTGAAGTTTGACTTATCAAAAATTGGGATGGTTGCTTTTTTGTATGTACTACATACAATTTGTTATATTCCTCAAATTGTTGTCCTACATTAACTTTGAGGAAGTATTCCACATCCCTATCATCCACAATGGTTAAAGCTATATGAACACCCTTACACTTCATTTTGATGTTGACATCTCTTTCATATTGTAAAGCAGAACATATTTCTTCTTTCAATTGCAGCATGGTCACATCTTTTCTTATACATATTCCCTTTAGAATGCCATTTACATATGTATCCTCCCCATTTTCAAATATCCATTTCCCACTATGGATAAGTAGTGTTCCAAACTTTAGGTCACCTGTCATATATTACAATGATAAGTATAAAACAGGTGTGTAAAACGGTATATTACAATGATAAGTACAAAACAAGTATGTAAAAAGGTACATACTATGTAACAAAATTACATAGTATGCAAACTGGTATGTAATTAGTTTACATACCTATTTGCAAACAGGAGTGCAAACTACAACATGGTTTGTAAACTATTTACATAATATGTAAATTCTCTTACGTAGTATGTAAAAGTATCATGTACACGATAACACTATCTAAAACTGTTGCATATGTTTACATACAAGAGATCTTACTACAAACTGGTATGTAAACACTATCTAATAATATATTTAACAGTTATACTAGTTTGCATATAAGAGTAACAGGTATGTAACAAGAGTTACAAGATTATGTACATTAGTTTACATACTATGTAAATCAGTTTACATACAACAGGTAATGGTTTACCTAGTATGTAAATCAGTTTACATAGTATATAAATCAGTTTACATAGTAAACTAATTTACATACTATGTAACTATCTACAGTTTCTACTTGTAACGAGTATACATAGTATGTAAACTAGTTTACATACTGTGTAAACTATCTACAGCTTCTACTTGTAACGAGTTTACATACTATGTAACTATCTACAGCTTCTACTTGTAACGAGTTTACATACTATGTAACTATCTACAGCTTCTACTTGTAATGAGTTTACCAGTCTACAACTTCTACTTGTAACGAGTTTATCAGTTTACATACTATGTAAATTAGTTTACATACTGTGTAAACTAATGTACATACTATCTAAAACTATGTTACACTATCTAAAAAATGTTGCATATGTAAGACTGTTGCATATGTTTACATAGTGTGTAAACTTATTTACATACAATGTAACGAGTTACATACTATACAACGTAATTTGTTTACTATGTAATTAGTTTACATAGTATGTAAACGGAACATAGTATGTAAACAGAGTTTACACAGTGTGTAAAATGTGTTACATAGTATGTAAACCGGTTTATATAACAGTTTGTAGTAAGATTTCTGATACACGATTAATGAAGCAGATTAACACAGGAAGGTATTGGTAGAACAAGATTATTGAATGGATTACGTATACAAATATATACATTCAATTTTTACATACGTAACAAGTAATTCCTGCAATCAGAATTACTCGTTACGTATGCAAAAGTAATTCCTGTAACAAGATTAATGAATAGAAAGTTGATGAATCTTACTAGTTGAAGATGTCTCTTCCAGATTTTGGATCATAATTCCTATGAGAATTGTAGAATCTGATTTTCTTCCTGTTTGCGAAATCAATCTTTTATTGCGAGACAGTATCGTGTGAAAATCAATCTTTTTATATGCTGATTCTGTTGATCTCGTAAAAAAGGGCGATGGTGAAAGCATAATAGTGCGACAGATCTGTTTTCTAGTTTGTTTGTAGTTGTTTGTTAGAGCTAAAGGGTATTAATGTAATCTACATAAATTATGGGTAACAAAAACGCACAGTTTTATTACTGATTTTGCTAGTTATAGAAATACTAATTTCATTCAGAATTCATGTTATTTTTGCCGAAAGCTCAGCAACATAAGCATAATGATTTAGTTGCAAGGGAGGAGCATCCAACACATTTTCCCATCTTCTTTAATACTTTTCTTCTTCTACATAGCTGGATTCATTTTTCTATGGCTGACTTGGGCATTGGAGGAGTGTCTGTTTGGAGCACCTCTTTTTTGACCCCTTTTTATTGTTTTGCAGGTTACTTTCATCATAAAACTACTATACTATCTATCCTTCACGCGGTCACGCCATAGGTAATGCTGCCTACAAATAATATATACATAATATTTATTTGTTACAATCAAATTTTAAAAAAATGCTCCTTTTGACAATAAATTAGATTTTTAAAATAATTGAATTTTGTGTGTTGGTTGACAGCAAAAGATTGAGTACTACTCTATAAGTACTAAACTGATTGGTAAGTACTTTTTAAAGCTTTTTTCCTTTTCAAAATGTAACACTCCGTTCCTTTCCTTGTATTAAAGCAAAATTTTAGTCAATTATGTATTTTAAGTATGATTACAATTATTTATATTTCTTGTGATATTATAATTTTACTCTCAAAATTATTTTAATATCCTAAGAGAACACATGTAATTGGTGACTAATTGAAAAAAAAGAAAAAGAAAAGAAGAGGATTAATAAGAAGCTTACACGAAATTCTCAAAAAACAAACAAGAAAAGAGAGAAAGTGGAGAGAAAAAAGGAAATAAAGAAGTGGAAAATGATGGAGAATCTAGGTTCAAGGATAGTTAGAAAACTATTTTTCCAGCAAATTTAAATGAAAATCGAGAAATATTGAGAACAAAACAGTGTTTGATTCATATGCCTAAAAAAAGGTATGAATGTCTAGTTTAAGATGCAGTTGATAGTTTGTCATTTCAATATATCTAGACAAAGTTATGCATGTTTAACTAAGGATGTATCCAATAAGAATCTTGTTGGAAATTAAAATATGTTTGGAACCCAATCGGTATTTTTATTATTTAAAATAATTTTAATGATTGGAATTGGACGAGAATATCTTATTTTAAAGCTCAATATGTCTATTTTAATTTGGATTGTAAGATTTGTTATTCGAAATTTTATAAGCAAAGTTATATTTTTTTTAACTGAGGGTGATTTTATCAAAATCATGCTAGAAACCCTATTTTGAATGCCTAAGTTTTTATATTATTTGAAATATTTTTTTTACATATTAGATTTGGGTAAATTATATATTGTTTTAAAGCTTGATATTTCTAGTTTTAGAAATATTTTATGGTTTGTCGTTTCAAGTTTTCTAAATAAAGTTATGGCAATTTAACTAAGGATATATTTTGTAAAAATATTATTAAAAATATTGTTTGCAACTAATCGATATTATATGTTTTTGGAAAGGATTTACTAATTCCATATAGGTGTATTATATCTTGTTTTAAAACTTAAAATTTTTATTTTTTGTATTTTTTTACATAATTATATTTGAACATTTCTATGAAATGTTTTGCCTATTTAAGTTATGATAGGTCAAAAGTGTTTTAAAACTGTTTATAGATAATGACACAAACTAAAATGTCAATTTTTAAAAGAGCTATGGATACATAAAATGAGTATATGTTACTATTTTATAAAGACGAAAATGTCTACTTTTTCTATGTTTTATAGAATTATATTTGGATAATTTCACTTAGAGTTTTGCATGCTTGAATGAAGAAACTCTTTTTGGTGATAGCAAACGATATTTCACCTTTTTTTTGTGTTTTGCATGCTTGAATGAAGAAACTCATGTCAAAGGGGCTTAGTTCAATCTTTGTGTTTCAATTTCTAAGCAATTTTGAACCTTTTTTTTGCATAAGTTGAAATGATTTAAGAGTATGCTATTTTAATTGACAAGGAGCTTAGGAAAATCTACGCTGAAGTTAGCATTTTGATTGCTTTTAAGTATAAAAGGGGAAACTAAGTTATATGTTAATACTCCATGGTTTAGAAACTGTAGAGGACCATTGAGTTTTAAATTAGCCAAACTAACTATGGTGTTATTTTGTTTCTAATGTAAGTGTGATCGTATAGGACGGGTTGATCAAACAAACCAAACAGAAAAACTAGAGCAACAATAGGGATAAAGTTCTGTGAGTGGATATTCAACATTTTCAAAACTAAATCACATGAATTTACATTCTTACTTGACTACTTAATTTCAGCAGCTAGTTCATTCAAATTTTAATAAAGTTCATGCACATGGATATGAGATTACTAGTTATGTCAGAACAGATTTTTAAAAGCATATATATGTTATTTTCTAGCAATGCAGCTTTCATGTAAGAACTTTACTACCAAAACTGTTCATATCAATTTTAAAAATGCATGTTTCATGTCAATGCATTTTATTTGCAAGTGCACAAAACCATATTATGGAAATGTATTTGCATTTTGGCACTTGAACTAGCCAACACATTTTAGCAGCATCAATACAAAAAAAAAAAAAAATGATTTTACTAGCTATATTAATTTTAATGGAAGTTTGCAAGATAATGTTAAGTTTTCTTTTCATAAGCTTTAATAACATCATTTAGAACCTCATTCATATTTAAGTAATTTTAGTTAGTACAAGTAGCATGTATTTTTGAACATTACAGTTGAAAGTGCATTCACTGTTTAATTAGAATTTCAAGAATACATTATATGTTTATTTTAGTGCACTTTCAGTATGATAATACCATGAGAATATATTTTGTTATTAGTACTAGCAACCTAAAAGCAAGATAATTTGCAAGCAACTTATGATTTAATCAATTTTATTACTTATAGTAGTTTTTATACAAGATTGCAAGTTCAATGAATATTTTAGAATTGCCAGAGTACTTTTCCTTCATGTATTTATGATAGTTGACTATACTCAAAATTCAAATTTTTAGTTTGACTTGGTAAGACCTTATGACCAACAAATTTAGTCTAGTTCAACTCAGTATGATGTTTGCCAACTCAATATGATATCAGTTCTGTTCAGTATCATATTTATCAGTATAGTTCATCTCATTATGATATCAGTACAATTCAGTATGATGTTACAAGTTTAGCATGATATTTATCAGTACAGTTCAGCTCAATATGATATTAATATAGTTCAGTATGATATGTATCAATTCAGCTAAGTCAGTGTACACATGACTCATTATCAACAGAGCTAATTGAGCCATTTTATGGCTTTATCAAGTAAGTTTACCACATGTGTAGTTGAGATATTGCGCCCGTGCAAGATATCTTGTCCATGTGCGACTAGATCTCTATGTGTTGTTTGCATGATAAAATCAAAGTATCTTTCTCATGGTTATGTTTTTATTTGTATACTTATCAAGTATGTTACTATATTTTAAGAATCAGATAGTTCATTTTTCATCAAAATGTTATTTCATGTTAATTCATGTAATCATATAAAAATATATTATCTTATTCTAAAGATCATATGAATATTATGCTTACCAGCATGTATTTCATTGTAAGTCATGAGCATTTCATTCATAGTTTTCACAGGTACCACATAATTTTATGAAATGTTATTCAGACAATTATGATACTCATCTACTTACTGAGCTTTTAAGCTCACATTTTATATTTCCCCCCCTCAGGTAGTCGAATTGAGGAAACATGCATAGCAACAAGTTTGGAGGCTTAGAATCAAACTTTTATTATACAATTTAGATGGTTTGATCTCTTTACTCTCTTGTATATAGCTTTCAGTTATTGTATATATGTACTAGTGGCCAAGTCTTGGAAGTCTTATGTTTTGGTTTATGTATATCAGTGCCTAGTAATGTTGATAGGCATGAGTTATCTTGTGATTGTGCAAAGATTATGATATTTATTAGTCTCTGTAAAAGACTCATATGAGAGTTGTTGTCATTTTACTGCAGGAAGGTTAATCATGAAATTAGATGAAACATTGCCAAAAATTTTGTGAAACTTAGTCAATTATGATTTTGATATAAACCAGAATCAATAAAAAAAGCAAGTTAGTAAGTTGTTTATGATTTCTCAAGATGCGTTTCGTGCATACAGGAAAGATTCGGGGTAGATCTTGACACAAAATCATAGATGTCATTTATCAAGTAGAAAAGAAGGGAATGGACTTTGAAATCATTGTATAGATTGATAAAATGGATGGTGAAGATTTACTAGTACACCATATACATTATAATGACCCAAAAATGTTTATTACCTACCAGCAGCAAATCAGCAAAATCATAAACTTTTGAGTTGATTAATGTGATTGATAGGATGTTTCATATGAGAACCTAGAGAAAAACAAAAGTAATAAAAAATGATGAGTACTGCATCAAATTACTTGATATAACTTGAGAAACATGGTAGGTAGAGACGATATGAGAAACATGATAGCCATTTGTTTTTTAGTTTTGTGTGTACCCTTTTTGATATAGATTCTAAAAAAATAAAATTGAGGGACAATATTTATGGATAAATAGCTTGTATATATGATTAATGTCTAATAAAGTGACAACAATAATTTTGGATACATAACTTTTTCTTTTTTCTTCTTATTTGAGTCTGATTCAGATTCCACAACTCTTTTATTTGGATGGATTCATACTCCAGTTAATTAAGTTTCGAAGTAGGGACCATCTTCCAAATAATTTAAGCATTGAATTGTGATGGTGTTACTTGGGAATATTGGGAGTTATCTGATTATTAGATTGCATCTTTTTTCAAACAAAAAAAAATTACTTTTATTATGATATGTATAACAAATCTTAGATATTAGTAACTTAATGAGGAATTTTAAAAGTAGGTTTAATCTATATCTTAATATGATTTTGAATTCGAATAGAGATTTGATTACTATTGTATTATCAATTTGAGACTTGTGTTGTATCTTGAGAGTCCTATAAATAGGAACTATAATATTGTATTCAACACAACAATAATTAAAAATACTTCTATTTATTTTATCAACTTTTTTTGCTTTTATAACTGTTTAATTTTATAAATAGGACCTATAATTGTTTGGTACATATTTTAATCTAAATTTATAATGTCACAAATAATAACTAAAAGTTTACATTTGAAAAGCTGCTTTTATTTTATTTCGCATATAAATTTTGTTGGGCTAAAAGTTTAAATATTTATTATGACTAAAATTAAATAATGAAGAATTAAAATTGGTTTATTCTACGATATGAAATTTATTATTTTTTACCAAACTCCAAATATTTCATGTTATATTGATAATTGCTTGAAAATCATGATTATTCGGGACTTAAATGAGATTTTAGGATTTATTTATGCTCTTTTTATTAAAATATGACATAATTATCGTATTCAGAATTACATGATATATTTTGATGTGTTTTAGGTATTTTCGAGTGCAAAGTGTTATATGCCTGCAAATGACATATCAAGTAGAAGGCCAGTTAGAAAAATGCAACAAAAATATATCTGCCCTGGCCTAAACTTCTCGGATCAAATTTGGAATTTTTGAAGTAGGTAGCTAATTAATCTATAGAGGCAAGTAGGTAGCTAATTAATTTTTTTTTTAATTTTTTCATCTAATTTAATTTTTGACTCTTTCCACCTTGATTCCTTACATATAGGACATTCACATGCATCTGTATACTCTTTCCTATAGAGTATGCAGTCGTTCCAACATGCATGTATTTTCTTATATCTCATACCTAGCTCATTAAGTATTTTTTTTAACATCATATATTAAATGAGGTAAATTATGATCCTCAAGTAACATATCACCTATTACTGTCAGAAGCTCTTCAAAATACTTATAAGGTATTCCACATTTTGCTTTAATATTGTACAATGTGACTAATACAGATATCTTAGTTAACTTCTTATACCCATTCCATAATGGTTTTTCAGCATCCTCTAAAATCTCATTAAACTCTTGGTCCAACCTATCGGCATTCAAATTATCTTGCAATGTATATAACATTTCAATACTATCAACAAAAGCTTCATCACGCTTTCTCTTTTGTGTAAGGGATGCATTAGAAAACTCGTTATTATTCTTCACAATCTATTTCCCATGCCAAAACCATATTTTATAACTTTGTCAATACCATGTTTAAATACATGATTTCAAATTTCTATCACATTATGTCCTTTTTGGTTCCCAAATTTCAAACAATGACACCTAATTCGTTCATGATTACTTGCATTATCAGCAGCAAAATTAAAAAAATATTCAAGCCATTTACTAAATATATTTGACCTTCTATCCATTGATATCCAAGACTTATCTATTTCAAAACCTAATTATATATATATATGAACATTATGTCAATAAATATAATAATGTCAAACAACAAGTGAGCTATATATATACAACATTAATTTAAAATAATTATCCAAATTCATATCACACTAATAAAAACCTCGAATTAACTAAAACAAATTATACTAATCAAGCCAAAAACAAAATAAACTAAAAAAAAAAAAAAAAATAACAACAAATAATATAAATATAATTAAATATTACATAATCAATGCCTAAAAAAATTACACAATGAATACATATGTCTCGGCAAAAAAATAAAAAAAAAATAAAATAATAAAATGTTTATCATATATAAGAAAATAATTAATGATAAATAAAAAACAAAAAAAAAATTGAATCAAACAAACAAATCACAGCATGCATGAATTTCCAATAACATTTTAACAAAAAAAATTACAGACATTGCTAAGAAAAAATGAAAAAAAATGAATTCCTTGAACTAATAATGTGAAAAAGGTAATTGTGCAGTGTTGTGGGAAGTGTGAAACAAGTAGGGGCAGTGCACGAGGAAGCGGTGAATGCAATGATGGTGGACGGTGCAAGCAACGAAGGAGACTCACAGTGGGTATCGACGGCACTGGGTTGTGTGGGTGTGGAGGGCGACGACGTTGGTTGGAATTGAAGGGTCACTTTCACTTTTTTGCTTGGGTGGGGAAGGAAAAAAGAAACAAAGATTTTGTGGAGCCGATGGTAGAGCCCTAATAATTTGTTGTTTTAATGACTTTCAAGTACGGCTAACAATCGTACTTGGAAGTATATAGGTATGGTTGTTCCTTAAGATTCCTAAAAAACTTTTACTTAAGATTTAGGTACGGTTGTTAACAGTAGCCATAGACTTTCAGGTACGGTTGTTAACTGTACCTGAAAGTTTCCGTAAATTTTTGAAAAATGTTCTATGTTATGGTTCACTTTTAAGTACGGTTAACAACCATACCTAAAACTAATTTTTTTTTTTTAAAATGCGACCAATCGTATCTAAATCTATTTAGGTATAGTTATTTTCAAATTTTTAATACTGGAACTGTACCTGAATAGGTTTATTGTTGTAGTAAAAGTCAAAAATGGGGTTTTCTATTGGAAGAATACCAAGGATCGTAACACTTCATACCCCAAATAACCACTTGCAAATTTTTCTAGCCAAGGACATAAAATGTGGTGCTTGTTGGGAGACAACCCAACAAACTTTTACATGCTTTAATTTTTAATTTTGTTATCATTTACTTTAGTTTATTTCCCTTTAGCATTTTATTTTATTTTATTTTGATTTTTGTTTCTCAACATTTTTTTTGAAGTTTTCAGGTTGAGCCGCGACGCAAGGCTTTCAGGTGGAATTGCAAAAATAAATAAAATTGAGTGGCACCACAGCGTAAAAATTTATGGGATGCAGCAAAAGGGTCTGGAAATCACAAAACTATTCAAGTTGCAGCAGTGAAAATTATAGGCTGTGACTTCGGGATCATGGGTTACATTTTGAAAAACACACAAGTGCATGACGCTGCATTACCTCGCGCCACTGTACGAATGTATTTTTAACACTAAAATCTTTTCCTCATGCATTTTTGAATCAAAACACAACATTTTCAAAATATTTTTTCCAGCCCCCACCCTCACATCGAACCCTCACTCACCCACATCACAAAAATTTCAATTTTCTTCACTCAAACTCCAAAATTTTGACATTACTTTGCATCCCAATCAATATTAAAGCAAACCCTTGAAGATTTTGTAGGAAATTTTAGACCAAGCTCAAGTATTGAAGATGTGGGTGTTCTTCTCATTCACCTTCAACCTTAAGCACCAAAGTATGTGGTTCAAAATTCCCAACTTTTCTTTTGGTAGTAATAGTATTTTTGGGTTGCTATTGGATTATTGAAGTGAAATTTGGGATATTTTAAGAGCAAACCAAACCCTAAGTTTGTGAAGTGAATAATTTTTGGGTTTAGCATTTGGTGTGGTGTGGAACTTAAGTTGAGATAATTACACTTATGTTGAAACCAACTTTTGGAAAGCCCTAGTTTTGTAGTGAAAAGAATTTTTGGGAATTTTGAATTGGACTTTAGTTGAAACCAACTTTTGGAAAACATGGCAACTAAGAGAAAGGGTAGTGACAAGGGGAAGGCACCAATGGGTAGCCAAGATTATGATAGAACTAGGTTCATGAGCTTTAAAGCTCAAGAACGCTTTCAAAAGGCAACTACCTATAAAAGGAATTGTATTCCCGAGAGGGGACTCAAATTTGGAGTGCACACCTACCGAGATGTCACCAACAAAGTAGAAGTCTTAGATTGGAAATATTTTTTCAAAACCTTAAGGGTTTCTGTAGAGCTTTTGGTTAGGAAATTCTACACCAATGTACTCGAGGTGATAAAAGACAAGATAAAAGTTAGAGGTAAAGTGGTTTCCTTTGATGCTAAAACAATAAACAAGTATTATCATATGAGGTCTAGATTGGGAGCATTTAAGGGAAGCCTTAAAGCCGTTGATTATGATGAGGTCATTGCAACCTCTACAATTGAGGGTACTGTATAGGAGATAGCAAGTGGCCAGCCAAAGGATTTTAATACAAAGGGTAGTACATACCTTACTAGTATGTGGCAATATTTTGTTTGCTCAAGGTTGATGCCCACCACCCACTATAACATGGTAACAAGGGGAAGAGCAATAGTGATGTAGGGGTCAATCATTAATGAGAAAATTAAGGTATCTAGAACCAAGATGAGATCTGGCTATGCATTCTCATAGCTCATCACACAACTATGTGCCTAAGTTATAATCAACACCAAAGAGAGTGAAGTACTTGTACAACCGGGAGACCCACTCATCCCAATATTTCTTCACAACCTGCAAGTAGCTCCAAATCCACTCAATCTAGCAAGATATCATTCACTTCCTCATCCAAAGCACCAATGAAGAAGTAATTGTATACACTATAATAAGACAACAACTACATGAATTCATACTTAGATCAACAACAAGAATGGCTTAGTGGTCATATGTAATATCAATCAGCTTGCGTGCAAGCCATTAATAGGCAACAAAGGTTTCACCTCACCCAACATGGCTTTGACTATGGCCAATTGGGAGACTTTTCGAGATATCATTGGGGTGACTTTACCTTTAGAGCACTAGTAGCATAGGAGGAGGAGAATGAGGCAGAAGACATGGATGATTGATTCCTAAAGCACCATCTTGTAACCCCAATGCCTTCTATTTCCTTTTACTTTTAGTTCTTTAATTTTTCTTTGTTTTGGATAATTTTTCTTTTATGTTTGTTTGGTTGTTATTTTGGATTTAGTTATTTACCTTCTTTACTTTAATTTTCACTTTCTATTGCACATTGTGTTTAATGGTATTTTTGGTGAGTGGCAAACATTGAAAGGCACACAATAGTTCCACCAAAAGACACATAACATGCATGATGAGAAGGAAAGTAATTGTGAACCATGTACAACATAGTAACATTTCACCATTAAAAATGATTCTTTTTATTCATAGAATAGAACATTGGAGACAATATGCATCTTAGGTTAGGAGTGGAGAAAAGTACCTTCAATGATTTTTATATGCAATTTTTAGTTAAAATTTTGATTTTATTTTGTTTAGTGTTGTTTTAATTTCTTGTCATAGGGTACCTTCTCAGATTCCCCATTACAAAAGCACTTTCTATGCCAAATAATATGCACTATTTGGTTCCTGTTCAACACTTGGTAATACATGTGAGCCTGGTTCAATCCTTCTTCTATGTGCAATGTGTCTAGTCACACTTTACCTGCACATTTATCTGCTCCGCTTTCAAATTTTATGCAATCTGACTCCTCTAATCTCGTTATATTGCCTAGTGCTTTATCACCAGTCATGTCCTCTAGTGTACCAGCTATGTCACACATGCCCTCTTTGTCCAATAGACTAGTTATGTCTTGTGAATCAGCTTTGTCTCATACACCAATGGCTCCTTTACATGAGTCTCCTCAATTGTCTATTTCTCCACATTCCAGTTCTTCTTTGGCTCTATGTGGTGCTTCTAGAGCAAAACTGGTCATCCTAAGCCTAAATTGTTTTTAGCTTCTAGTTCTATTTTACCACCACCTAACTCTTATAAAGAGGCCTTACATGTCCTAGAGTGGTATGCTACAATGAAAGAAAAATTTGATGGTACTCTTGATAAGTACAAAGCTCAGTTGGTTGCACAGGATTTCTTGTAAACATATAGGTTAGATTTTATTGAGACATTCAACCCCATTATGGAACTTTCCTTTATTTGAATTGTTTTATGCATTTCTTTGCATTTTGGAAGACATAATAGAAAATTGTACATAACAATGCCTCTCTTAATGGTGACAAGGAACCTATATATATGAGGTAGGCCTCTAGCTTTGTTGATTCTCAGCATCTACACATGGTTTGTCTTCTTAAAAGGACTCGTTATGGCCTCAAATAGGCTTCTAGAGCCTAGTTTCACAAATTACAGCAATGGCTTCTTAATTTTGGTTTTTTTGGGTAACAAAAGTGACATTAGTCATTTTGTGCAACATTTTGGTGGACATATTATGCTAGTATTAGTCTATGTGGATGATGTTATTTTCACAGGTTCTAATCCATCTCAACTTTAAGAGTTTATTTATGTTTTAAATAAATAGTTTGCTCTCAAGGACATGGAAAATTTGCATTACTTTATTGGCATTGAGGTAACTCAGTCAAACAAAGTATATCAAGAGTCTTTTGCAACGTTTTGGTCTAACTACATCCAAATATGGCCTCATTTCCATTACTATAGGGGAAGTACTAAGAATACATGATGGTTGTGTTCATGATGTTTGGTCAAGCTATAGAAGTCTAGAGGGAGCACTGCAATACTGTGTAGTGACTAGGCCTGAGTTAAGTTTTACCATAAGAAAATTATGTCAGCTCATGAGTGCACCAACAAATGTTCATATGAAAGCAGCCAAGCATATTCTAAGGTATTTGAAAGGAACCATAGAGTGTGGCCTGCTTTTAATGAAACTGACAAAATTGAGCTTGAGAGGTTATACTGATGCAGACTAGGCAAGTTGTCATGATGATAGAAGAAGTGTAAGTGAATATTGCATGTTTTTTAGTGGTAACCTTGTAAATTGGTCATCTTCCAAGCAAAAGGTCATATCAAGGTCTTCTGAAGAATCAGCATATAGAGCCTTGGCTGTAGGTGCAGCTGAAGTATTATGGATATTGTCTTTATTGAAAGAACTTGGGTTTAATGTTTTAGGAAAATCCAAGTTAATGTTTGACATCATCAGTGCTCAACACTTAGCCAAAAATCTAGTCAGCATGCATGAACAAAGCATATAGAAATTGATGTACATTTTGTTAGAGACTTGCTTTTGCAAAAAAGGTTAGAGTTATTATATTGTAGTTTAGAAAATTAGTTGGCAAATCCTTTAAGAAGTTTTTACATCACCTTCTCTTATCTCAATATAGAAACAACACTATGTATTGAGAATATAAAATCTCATTTTTAAAATATTACATGTCCAAGTAAACTTATCACATCCGAATCACTAATACAGAAATACACTCAATGTATTAATGACATGAAAAATGTAAAAATATTTTTCACCTAATCAAAAGTTTTTTACACGACATAAAAATTTTGATCACAAAATTTGAGATAAAAGATACATGAGAAAGGTATTTAAAGAGGTGTGAAAAAGATATATATATATATATATATATATAAAAGGTATATTAAACAAGAGAGACAGGGGTATTTATAGCTCATTTTTCTACCTGCCTGGAACCTCACAGCAAGCTCACAGTGCACCTCAGTGAGGCATCACGGACCACCCTCGTGAACCGAGATATCTGCGAGGTTCAACGAGTCATAGATCCACTTTGTGTAAACTCGCAGACCCTTCGTTAAACATCTTGATTAACTACCTGCGAGGACCCTTGTGGCATACCAAAAATAATTTTTTTAAGGCAAAACTTCACCAAATAAAATTCATTGACACCAACCAACTCAGGGAAACAAATGCAAGTAAAATCATATTTTAACATGTAAACAACATGTTCCCAACCACCCCATGGTATGTGTAATATACGATCATACAAAGTATTAAAATCTATGTAAGTACGTGCGATAACATCGTACAAAAAGATAGGCAAAAACATTAAGTTAAATAAAATAGACTCTGTATTTTGCACACAATAATGCCCATAAAGACACTAAGGGACTTATGGGACTTACAATCTTCTCCTTTGGCTTTCTATGGCAAAACACTGCACAACCTATACAAGGCAAGCATTAAACACAATATATTCATGCAAGATGATCTAAAGAAGTTCATTCCCATGAACAAACTCCGACACAGACAAGACAACCCTAACACACCTATACTCCAAGTGCATCCGTCTTGTAATGCTCGATCCATCTTCATGAATCAAAATATCTGTCTTGATGTTATCATCAGCTCCAATTGAGTCCAAGGTTCAAAGATGCATCTGTAAGCTGCATGCACAAAACAAACACATATCTATGAACATATCATGTTGATTTATGTATAGTCTAACAAAACACTATCGTGTTACCCCTACACAAGTACACACTGATATGCTAACCACAAGTAGATAGGAAAACTCCCATTGACGTCATGCAACACTGGATTTGAATTCATGCAAGACAAAATAATGTGATGTAAACCTATTCTCACATCCCACACAATGCAAAAAATAGACGTACATGTTGTGCAACAGACAAACGTCTCTCCCTTTTTGACACAGAAAGTAGAATGAACACCCTAATGTGATGGAGAGAAGGCATGCAGTATGAAATAATCCTATACACTAATGCAACACATGCATAGAGGAAATAAAGCATAAGTAAAAGAAACATAGGTAAGCACATAACAAAGAAATAACAAATTTTTTTAATAAAAAGTTTTTTTATTACAACTTTTGAAAGAAAGAAAATACAAAGAAACTAAGATTCTCCTCTCCTTTCATCACAGTCAAGGTCACATCGAGAACCAATACCAGATTCTTGCTATTTGAAGGCTGGAAAATCTACATAAGGTTGGGAAATTGAGCTCCAAGGGTGGAAAAAGGGTCAAATAACCATTTGAAAGAATCTAAAGACTAAGAAAGCTAAATGTCTTGATCTTGAAGTAGTGAACTAGTACTCACACTAATTGAGTGAATTTGGGAACGATCCACTAGACCAATGGGATGAAGAGAAGGTTGAGAGCCTGAAGACCATGAGAACCATATTGAGCCTACTATTGATGCTCGACTCTACTCATCCTGTCATTAAGGCTCATCAAAAGATGACTATGTAACCTGTGCTCTTGACGATCATTAGAAAGTTCTTAAGGAGCATGTCGAAGCATTCCGTTAAAGCATCCACCTTCGCACTTAGAGAGGAAGACTCAGAAGATTGAGAAGGAGGAACAGGAAGAGAAGTTAAACGGGTAGAATAAGAAGCACTCTGAGACGAAGAATAAGAAGGCTCATAGTTCCCCAAAGGTTAGCGTAAATTTGGAAAATATTTGAGAGGAAGAGGAGTACGACCAAAACAAGTACCTTGAACATCATCTCCAAAGACAGACTGTCTCCAAGGAGTGATCATGGAAGGGTAATGAAAAGTAGAAGAAGGAGGGTAGGAATGAAAAATGATGGTTATATAAATCATACCAATGAGATCTATAGACTCACCATTAAGCATGGCACAAAAAATGTGACCTATGGCATTAAGCACAAAAGAACATGAGTACAAAGAAAGAAACAGGCATATACAACTTGCATAAGCATGTAACTAGGTGAAGAACTAGAAAGAGGAACAAAATCACTAGCGTATTATATGTTAGGACATATAAGTCTGGTAGCATGTCACATTGATTTCTAGCTTTGAGGTACTCGAGATTAGCAGAAAAGTTTGCAGCAACAACGTTTTCATATTCAAAAGGAAGAATAAGAAAAGTAGGATTTTTCACATTCGGGAGAGATAAGGGGTCTAAGACATTATCTCTAGATAATGTGACATCACATTCCCTCAAAGAGAAGGTAAAATAAAAGCGATAGGTGCGAAAAGCATTGATTGCAGAATAGAACTCCGCAACAAAAGTATGGTCGTAGGAGTAGGAAAGAGATCAAAGAAAGAGCCAAGAAAAGTTAGTTGCAGGTTTGAAGGGACATGGTTGTAGGTTTCAATTCTCCTAAACCTAGTTGCAAATAAATTGAATAAGACATTAAGTTAATACTTGCACCTAAGTCTAGCATAGCTTTTACCACTTTCTTCTTTCCCAAGGTAATGTTAATGTTAAAACTACCGAGATCCTTTAATTTTAGTAGTAAACTTTGTTGGAGTATTACACTTAAAATTTCAGACACAACAATTCTCTCATTAAGTTCATATTTTTTTTTTCCTAGTATTCAAATCTTTGAACATTTTTGCATAGGAAGTCACATTCCTAATTATATCTAGTAAAGGCAAATTAATTTGAACTTTTGAAAGAATATTAAATAAGTCAGAAAATTACTTATCCTGTTTATCGTTCTTGAGAAGATGTAAAAATGGTACGGGTGGTTGGTAAAGCTCCGATGTTTTGTACAATTTTGGGGCAGTGGATGACTCTCCAATTGCTTCCTTGGAATGTTCATCAAGCTTGTCATTTGGCTCACCACCTCCTTTGGAAATTGTATTATCTCCTTCCATATTACCTGCACTATATGGTAAATCATTAAAAATTTCAAGTTAAATGTTATTGACTATCTTACCACTTCGAAGGACTGTAATCGCTTTCGTTTGCTCGGGTTGACTAGGCAACTTTCCTTTTTCTTGCATTTAGAGATGCTCCGCTAGTTGGCCAACTTGGCCTTCAACCCTCTTCATAGAAGCTTTCAATGAGTCCAACCTTCGATTGTTTTCATGTGGTTATCTCGACTCACTTGAATAAATGAATTCAAATTGTCCTCCAAGCTTGGTTTGTTTGGTAGAGTAAGTTGCAAGTTGTTAGGAGGATTGTTTGGGAAATGATTTTGAGCATAAGCGGGATTGTTGTTTCCCTTCCAAAAAAAATTTGGATGATTCCTCCAAACTGGATTGTAGGTATTTGTATAAGGATCATGCCTTGGTCGAGGTTGATATCCCTCTATTGCATTTACTTGTTCTTGGCTTGTACCTACATGAGAATCACATACAAATGAACAAGTGTTAGCACCATGCCCATAAGTACTATAAATACAGCATACTTATTGAGGTGATGTATTCGTAGAATTCACTACTATAAAAGTAACATTTATTGACAGAAATTTGTTGTCAATTTTTTTAAAACTGACAAAGTATAATATGTAGTTAGTTTCTTAAAAATTGTCAAGTAGTTATTTTATACAAAAAACTGTCAAGGAAAATAATGTACAATTCTCAACTAAATTACATAAAAAAAAATCAAAACTAAATTTTGTAGAAAAAATTGTCAAAGAAAAGAATGTACAATTCTCAACTAAATTACATAAAAAAAAAAATCAAAACTAAATTTTTTACAAACAATTGTCAATGAAAATAATGTAAAATTTTGAACTAAATTATTTATTAAAAAAAAAAATTCAAAACTAACATAGTAGACGAAACAGAGTAAAAAAAAAAACAAAAACAAAAAAGACTTCAGTAGTGTAAAAGAAAAAAAAGAATTAAAAAAGAAGAAGAAGAAGAAGGAACAAAGTATAAGAAACTACTGCCTACGATGGGAATCTCTTGTGGTCCAGTGGTAAGACTCCCCCTCCCCCACTAGGAACCCAAGTTCGAATCCCACCACGGGTGTGTGAGTTGTTTTCTCTTCTTTAATAAAAAAAGGAGTCTTTAGAGCTCCTTTTAAAAAAAAAAAAAAAAAAAGTATAAGAAACAGAGTAAAAAAAGAAAAACAAAAAAGACTTCAGTACACATGCTATACAGAAAAAAGAATTGAAACTCCAGCGTCTCGCGATATCAAGCAAACGAAGACAACCCTATAGCTCTCTCTTCTCTATTCTTACTCTTCTCTTTCTTGATCATCTTTGTTAGCAAATCTTTGGTCTGTAAGAAATACAATAGAAGAACAAGGATTTCCTTCTTCTACCTTCCATCATCTATTTAGTTATTTGGGTTCTTTTTTCTGCCCTAATTTCTATCCCATATTCTTACCATAAATTGAAATAAAAACTTCAGTTCTTGCTTCAAGTTTCGACCCATAGTCTCACCAATAGCAAGGGTTTGCTCAGTGCTCATTTTAATTTGGCCGCAAGACCACCGGGGAAGAGACGGCCTAATACTAAATCGGTTGCAAGTATGGCTATTGGTCTTCATTATCTACCATATTCACTATTTTGATTTGTTAGTTTAGATTATCATATTATTATGGTTTAAATCTTTCCACTACTAGTATGAAGGGATTTAGCTAATTAATTTGAAGGATACTGATATGAAGGGATTTTTATATATTGTGATAGATATAATTCTTTGTTGTTTCTGCTGATATACATATATTGCATATTCTTTGCTATTTCTGTTTCTGCTATTTTTACACATCAAACTTAATTCTTTGCTGCTTGTGCTAATAGATTTAATTCTTTGCTATTTCTGGTGATAGATTTTTTATATATGCATATACTACATATAGATTTTTATAATTAATTTGATAGACTTTTTTATATACTGATATAGATTTATGTATAGGGGTCTTAATTCTTTGTTGTTGGGATGGGAAGTGGAAAAGGGTAGAAAAATATATGTTATGTATATGGACAAGAGTGGGAGTTGGAAAAACTTGGATGGAGAAAAACTAGAAGCTACCTTGGAATTAGAGGTTGAGATTTGAAATTTTTTGCTCAAGGAACTATTGCTGGATCTAGTTTTAATGTCAGAGATTACTTTGCATTGATGATATTGTTTGTGCAAAATACTTTAGCAACTCAGGTTTGTTTTTTTTTAATTTTGAAGTAGGAAGGTCATTAGCTTGAATGACCAAAGCCACCTTGTGGCAACCAAAAAAAAAAAAAGGAGCATTGCAGGGTAGAATTTATATTTTTGCCAACTCTATATCTTATTAAACATATTCTTCAAGTATAATTGAGAATCATCAATTTTTTTTAGTTATTATTAAGAACATAGGGTTCTTTTTCTTTAATAGTCTTGGGCTTTCATTTTAATTTTTGAAGTTAAAAAAAATCTTTCGTAGTCTTCATCTCAACTCTTGAAGTAAAGTCGGTTAATTAGTCGAATTTTTAAGAAGGAATGGAATTTGATTTCTCTATTGTAATTGAAATTTCTATTGAAGATTCAAAGGTGGACTCACATTTTCTATTATTTTAAGATTGAAAAATACTTTGGGTAATAGTGAATTATATTATCTAATTAATGACTACTTTGGTTAATTTTCACACGTCTACTAGTATATTTCAAGTTGGATACTCATATTTTATCTTTTAATTTTTTGAAGTTTGTAGTTCATTCATTTATTTTCATCTTTGGAAAGCGTTGACAAAGGGGCAAGGCATCACCATAATAGATTAGAGTAATGATAAGATGTATGACCTCAAACATATTTGATGAATATATAAATTGTATTATAATTAATACATACTTTACAATGTGTAGTGTCCTCATCAAGATGATGAAGTTCAATGTGGATATTTTGTGCTTATGTTTATGAAGGCAATTGTCAACAACCCTAATACATCTATAGTTGATTTGGTAAAAGAAAATAATTAATTTATAATATTGGTATTTTGAACTTTAATTAAAATTTTAAATTTAATTAATTGTAAAGTATAACGTAATTAGCTAATTGAATTTGGATGATTTATGTGTGTTTTATTTTCTTGGTTATTTAGTTTAAAAGAGAAGGTGATAACTACTTGGAGAAAGATATCGACAAAATGCAATCGGAGTGGGCACTGTATGTTCAACCTTATATGGTTATTTAATTAGCCTATTTTTCATACAATTATGTAATACACACTTTAGATACATTTTCACATGCCAAAGCTTAAATTGTTTATATTTTGACTTATCTAGAACAATGTTGAATGATTTTTGCAGTACAATACTTATATATTTTGGCAAAATATAGCATGTGTATTAATATATTGCATATTTTGTATATTTTCTATTTTGTAACCTAACAACAATATACTATGCTTATAATATTTATGTTGCATGTGGAGATAATATATGCAAGATACTTTTCTTGTCCGGTTTTATAAATAACTGACTAGATATGTAAAATTTTCTTGTCGGTTTTTTAGAAAAAGGACAAGGTATGTGTACCTCTTGTCAGGTTTTATCTAAAAATTGCTAAGATATATATACCTTTCTTGTCAGTTTTTATTAAAAAGTATCAAACGTGTGTTAGTTTTTAGTAAAAAGTGCTAAGATATGTGTAGTTTTTTTGTCAATTTTTACTAAAAACTACCAAGATAGATAGGTCTACCTTGGCGGTTAAAACCTGCTAACGTAGATGGGTACTTATGCCTAGGGGTGTCCACGGTCCGATCCGATTTTTAGTAAAAAAAATTTAACCGGATCGGACAGGACCATTCATATTATTTTAACCTGACCGGATCGGACCGGACCGTTCATATTATTTAATCGGACCGGATCGGACCGTTTAACTAATAAAAATTTTAAAACCGTCCAATTTGGTCCGGTTTGGTTAACGATTTTCAATGGTTTTTAAAACTTTTTTTGCTAATTTTTTTTTCTATAAATAAAAATGTAATTAAACTATAACGCGACATATATAATAACAAATTGATACATTAATCCATAAAATACATATTTATAATGGAAGTGGGTAACTGGGAACAAGAGAGAAATGAAAATGGGTAACTCGGTAATGGATTAATGGGTATTATTGTATTAATAATAATAGACTAATAGTTATAAACGGAGAGGTTGCAAAGTGTGAAGTTAGTAATATACTAAAAAAGTTGCGAATGGAATGCAAACAGAGATTAGGGACTTAAAAAAATTAATATTTTATTTATAATGGTCCGGTTGGTTAAAAAATTTATAAACTAAACCGGACCGTTTTACCAACGATTTGTATAATTTTTAACTGGATCGGACCATGTATTTCATAAAATTGTCCGGTCCGGTCCGATTTTTCGATTTTGTTCGGTTTGGTCCAGTTTTTGGACACTCCTACTTATGTCGATATTACATACCTTGGCAGTTTTTTTAACCGCCTAGATAATTCTACCTTGATAGTTAAAAATCGATCGTCTATAAAAGTCACTTTTATAGTAGTGAGTAAGGAGTGTAATTTGCTTGGTTAGCTCCGTAATTTGTATTGCCATCTCATTTCTTGGAGCTACCTCATTAACTCCAACTCTCTTTCCTCTAGAACTCATTTGTTGGAAATTAGCTCCCAATATCTCATACAATTTGTATGTCTCTATAGTAGTCTTTTCTCCTATAGCTCCGCCTGCAGTATTATCTACATTAAATTAGCACTATTGTGTCAATTGATGTGCAAATAATAGTATTCACAAGTGTACGAATCACTTGTAAAAAGTGATAAGCAAACCTCCGAGGTTGGTCTGTCAAGAAATTGCAATGGTTTTAAACAACCTTTTTCTTAATCTAATTACAGTCCCAAAACAACTAAAATACTAATTAAATAGAGTTCTAGTAACACTAAAATTCTAAATAACTAGAATCCTAAACCTAATAAAACTGTAAATAAAGTGAATTTGTGAGCAAGATCAATGGTGTCAAACAATTAACGAAAACAATTATGCAAATTCAGAATTAACTCAAATAGATTTCAAATATCAATGGAGGATGTATGGACGTTTAGTTTGGTTGACCATGCTTGCATCGAAAAGTTATGATGAATTAACATGAACATCTTAATAAACAACTATTACCGGCTTTCCTTTTAATTACGAAAATTCCTACAATTGGGTAATTCTCTTTATTGATTAACTAAATAATATCCTACGATCAGGTATATCAAATAGCAATCAAACTATGCACAAGGAAAATATGCCAATCAAACTAATGCCATGATTAGGTCATTAATTTGAAGTTTTGATTAAGTTTTTCAAAGTAAAGTTAAGGTGACGTTTCTAAAACTAAACTCTAATATTTTTTAACTTAACTATGAATCTCAAATTGGCCCATAAAAATTCACAATTAAATATTTAAACATGCTTAATCAAAAGGTAATTTAATTCATTCCAAAGTAATAAAATATTTACCATAACAGTTCTAGCAAACATGACAACACAAACTAAACATCCATAATAAAATTAGCCACTCATGTTCATATTAAAATTTATAGACAAATATAATCTGAACATACACTCACAGAAGTAAGAAGAAGAAAAGTAAATTCTATAACAAGAAGAAACCCTAGATCTAAATCCGCTATTGGATTGGATGGTGTTCTTTTTCAAAAGCTTGACCTTCGATTTTCAATAGTCTCTTGGATCCTTGGAATTAATTCCCTTGCTTCCTCGAGTGTGGAAAAGCTCCTAAAAACTTATTGAATCTCTTGTTGGTTTGTAAAGTTGAATTGTATAAAAGTTGTGTCAAAAGGGGACTCTAAAGTGGGTATTTATATATGTAAGGGTTACATAGAATCCTGATTATATCAGGAATAGGCGCGCCGTAGCACACATTTTTTCCTCCGCGGCACAACACAAATTTGGAATTAATGGTAAAAACCCGAGAGGTGTTTGCTGCGGCATACATTTTTCTCGCTGCGGCGTGCGTTGTCTTCAGTTTCTTCACATGTACCCCCTTACATATGTGCTGGCTCGTCATGTACGGCTTACATAATTTGACTCGTATTGCCCATAAATTGTGATCCGAGAGTCGTAAGTGTTTCATCTTTGCGTGTTTGCATTATTCAACTCATTTGACGCTAAAAACACCTGAAATACATTAAAATATATCCGTGATTCTGAATTGATAGATTTATGAAAATAATCAAATAAATAAGATATAACAAATCTATTTTTAAACAATTAAGCACAATAAATCACAAAATGTTAGTGCTTTTCGAGCACTTATCATCAATTCATCATAGAAAAATTGATTTTGGAGCAGTAGTGGAAAATGATGGTGTGGGTACTGGATAAGAAGCAGTTTGAACCTATCCCACGCCTTATGAAATGGCTCTCCTTTATTTTGAAAAAATGTTGCAATTTTTGTTCTTAGGTCTGTAGTCTTTTGGTGGGAGTAGAACTTCTCTATAAACTTGTTGTATACTGCTTGCCAAGTTGAGAGTGAACCCGGTAGAAGAGTCATAAGCCATCATTTGGCTTTGTCTTTGAGTGTGTATGGGAAACATCTCATCTTCAATTGATCTTCATTAAGCCCTTGTAATAGAAAAGTCTGCACAATAGCATAAAAATTACGAATAAATGTGAATGGATCTTTATTAAGAATCCCATCAAAAGAAGGCAATATAAAATAATGAATATTTTTGAGCTCATAATTTCTAACCGCTTCTCCCAATTAGATGCAAGAAGTTGTAGTGCCTACGATCGGCCTTGCATACTCCTTCATCACTATTTTTCTAGGTGGAAGTAAAGGATCTTCCATATTTGGTTGTTCTTATTCTTCTAGAATGTTGGTGTCAAATTGTCTCAAATGTGCTCTCCTAGTAACGTTGTCTAGGAAAGGTACTAATGGATTTCCAAGGGATCACGTACCCTGCATACACTATCAAAAACAACAACAAAATCAAAGCACCAGACACTAAATAACTCCAAACAAGTAACAAAAACATGAAAACGAAGATAATCAAAAAAAAAAAATTAAAAAAATTAACTAAAATGAAAACAAATAAACAATTTTAAAAAGCCAATTTTCTTGCAACGGTGTCAAAAATTTGATATACAAATTATAGTACTCACAAGTATACAAATCACTCGTAGCAAGTGATAAGCAAACTTCGAGGTCGATCTCTTAAGGAATTGCATTGGTTTTAAAACGTTTCAATTGTTTCTTAAAAATTATTTGCAAAAATAAATCCTAAACAGTCTAATAAAAGCTTGTTGATAGAACGATTGTTAAAATTGTAAAATCGTAAAATAACGAGCAAAAAGTTTTGCCGAAACGGTATGATGAAAGTGTGGGAAATTAGCTAGTAAACTATTTATGAATGAAGTAGTTTATGTGATTTTTACAATTAAGCAAGTAAAGTAAAATTTATCAATTCATTTCCTACTTAAACTTAAAAAATTCCAAATCAGTGGAGATTTTTCCTTAATGAACTAATTAGCTTCCTTAATCTAGATCATTAATTAGTTAATTAGCATAAATTTTGAGGAAAAGATTTTAATCACCTAATTTAAGACAAATCAATGCACTTAAATTAGGTTCATGCTAAAGAGTGCAAAAATAAGCAAAGATGGTTTTAATGCTTAAATTCAATATGTTTTCTAAAATTCATAAACTAAAATGATCAAGAATAATCCATGAACATAGATATTAAGAACAATGAGCAAGAAATAAATCACTGTAATAAAAAATTAATCAGATATATATATTCATCCATTCATAGTCAATTCACTAAAATCTCACACACAAAGGGTTTAGCTACTCATAATACAATCCCAATCTAAGTTTTCCATTACAAGAGGCATTTTATGAGTTCAAAAGAGAAAAGGAATTACAAGCAATAATAATACCCCACTTCACTCTTGAAAACAAGCTTCTTGAGGTTGGATGGTCACCTTCTTCTTGATTCTTTATGGAGCTTCAATAGAGGATCATTAATGGAGGATTTCTCTCTCAAAAATGTGGAAAAAAGGTTTTGTGTCACTATTCATGGCTACTGTTCATGCATGTGTGGGTGGAGAGGTTTTTGTGTTGTATTTATAGCTTAGGTTAAGAGTGTGGATGAGTGTGTAAAAATTTGGGCGTGTAAGTGTCGTTTGGGTACTCAGGCCTTAGCGCGCGTTTTCTCCTGCCACAGTGCGAGTTGAAATTCTAAGCTGATATACAAAATAGGAGCTATCCCACCGTAGCGCGCATTTCCTTCTACCGCAGCGCGCATCGAAAATAGACCCCCCAATAGTAAAAATAGGGAGTTCACCGACGCAACACACAATTTCTTTTGACGTGGCACACAATGATTTTTGGCTCCTATAGTAAAAATAGAGAATGAACCGCCGCAGCACACAATTTCTTTTGCCGCAGCATGCATTGTTATACAAGCTTTGTAAATGTCCCTTACACAATTGATGATTCATAACGTAAGGCTTACGTTCTTTTGCTCATGTTTGTTCCCCCTTACATACTAAATAGCGTACAATGTAAGGCTTACATTTTTCAACTCTTTCTACTCCATTTTCACTCTCCTTGACCACTTAAATTCACAATTCATCTTACACTAATTTGTACCTACAAAACATGAAAATACCCTCCAAATCAAAGTAATATCAAAATAAAACATAAAATACTTAAAAACTAACAAATAATAGGTGCAAAATAGTGTTCATCACACAACCATCATTAGTAAAATCCAACCTGCGTATGTTATTGGGCGCCTTGATGCCAACAAAAATTTCATCAAGCTTTTGAGTACCCATCAGAAGTTTCTTAATAGTGGCCTTGGAGTGTTCAAACTTCTTTTTAAGGTCAAACTAAGTTGTACTCAAAGTAGTGAGTAGGTCATCATTTTTCTTAATAAATGCCTTAAGAAATCTGCCATAACTGCCTAGATTTTTTACTTTATCTTGAAGAACTAGCAACTCTTCATCCTTTTTAAATAAGGCATGATTAATGTATGCCTTTTCACTTGCTAGAATCTCATTCGTCTTTCCAAGAAGTGAGATTTTCTCTTTTGAAAGATCCAGACTAACTATTCGTTGATCTTGCAAACTTTGTTGTCTTTTCAAGGATAGCTCAAGAAACTTCATTCTTGATTTATTAGACTTTGCCTCTACAATCATGTCGTTGAACATTTTTTACATAATCTCACATTTCTTTGAGAGATCATCCCAGTCCTAGTTGTGGGTAGACTTCTTCTTGTCAAATGCAACTTTAAAAGCACTCTACTCCTTTTATTTAACCTGAAGGCTTTCCAAAGCCTTATTCCAATCCTTCTCAGTTTTAATATGCTCACTAGGCAATTCGTTGTAAGTATCTAAGAGCTTTTCATTGAGGAATATGGAAGATTAAGGGTCATAATGGGAGGATCATCTTTAGTTTCCATAAAGACTATAAAGTTGCTTACATTCTCTTTCGAACTACGACTACTATATGAAATAATAACCTCTACCATCATGTCTTTCTTGTTAGATTCTCATCCCTTTAGTCGACACTAAGTAGAAATGTGTCCGGTCTTTCCACACTAGTAACACCTGACATGTCTAACCTTCCCTCTAGATTGAGCTCTCTCTTTATCTTTAGAGTTTTCAACTCTGGCTCTAGAATCTCTTCGAATGGAGCTCTCCTTCTTTGACATTACAAGAGCGTTCCTTTTGCACCTAAAGAATTTCTTAAATTGCTTTGCCAACAAAGAAAATTCTTTCTTATATAAATTAGAAGATCACCACTATCAACAGAGACACATTCTTTGGCCTTTTTGGTAGTCTTTAGTGCAAGACTATTACCTTTATCTATAAAAGAAGTTCTTTTAAGGAGAAGGTGATGAATTTTAAAAGCTTGGAGATCACCATCTTTTGAGGTTCTTTTTTGAAAGTAGTTTCAATAGCAATAACTTTTTCTCTAAAACGAGGAGGAAGACAGCAAAGAAGTTTCTCGGTTTGAAGTTCTTCATCAATTAGACAGCTTAAATTATAAGTATTGATAATGTCTAAAGAAGCAGTCATAAAAGTTATCAAATGTCTCATCTTCCTCTATCTGAAGAAGTTTGTAGCCTCTTTTCGATGTCATTAACTCAGACTTCTTTACTGAAGAGGTACCCATATGCGTAATTTCTAAAATATCCCAAGCTTCTTTAGAAGTGGTGCAGGCAAAAATTTGTCTGTGTTCTTTAAGAGTCACAACTTAGGTAAGTACGTACAATCCTTTGCTATTCTAATCGCACTCTTTGGTTTCTTCTGTAGTCCATTCAATCATGGGCTTGACAACAACAAAACCATCTTCAAGAGCTTAAGTATGAGGCATCCAGCCATTCTCTCATTTTAATAGGCATAGTTATGCTCATATAGAAGAGGAGGTCTACCTATGTTCCCTCCTTCACAAGAGTCCATCTTAGAGAAAAGTTAGTGTGTGTGAAGAGTACGAAAAATAGATCAATACTAGAGCAGTTAAGCCTAACAAGGGTATACTAGCTGTAATACCAATTAAGAGAGTCCCAACTTAGTTAACAACCAAGTTTAGGTGATATAGACACCTAAGGACTCACCCTTCTCGTACAGAAGCAAAAACAACAGAAATAGATAACAAATAGCAAATAATCACGGATAAAAATAAGGTAGATATCAGAAATAGAATAATCCATAAAATGCTTTCTAGTATAGTCTTAATATGTTGGCACATATATTAAGGATACATTAATTGTACTAACTCATGCAACAAAGCATTCAAACATAGCAATATAACGTGATAAACTCACTTAAGCTTCAATCCTAAGAGGTAACATCTTCGGGTTCCTTAAGACAAACACTCAATAGCCAAATTCACTAAAAGTAACAAACAATTAATAAAGACTCGATAAGGTAAGACGCCAAATACCTCTATTAGTCATGGATCACCTATCCTAACTATCTAGGCTACTACTACCAACTGTCACCGCAGCTACTTTGATTCTTTCAGATCTGGTTCACCTCTAGAGTCACAACACCACGTAGTATGGTACTAAAACCTGTGATTAGATTAAAGTGAATCCTAAACAATAAAAATAAATTTCCAATGAATGAATTTTAAACAACCTCCTCGTATCAATAATACAAAAAAAAACTCAACATATTATTGACACAAAATCAAAATACCACCACATAATAACAATACAAAAATACACTCAGTGTATTGTTATTACAACAACTCTATTTAAAGAAATTTTATAAACTCCACTACCGCCTTGTATCTTAGTACAAAAATAACACTAATGTTTTGAGATTATGGGAATATTCTTTTTAAAATATTAAATCTCCAGTAATCACTAATACAGAAATACACTCAACGTATTAGTGATACGAAAAAAGTAAAAATATTTTTTGAAACTCTAGAAAATATTTTTCACTCAATTAAAAGTTTTTTTACACGACACAAAAATTTGATCACAAAATACGAGAAAAAAGATATATGCGAGAGGCATTAAAGAGCTATGAAAAACGTGTATATATATATATATATATATTAAATAAGAGAGAGAGGGGTATTTCTAGCTGATTTTTTCAGCTGCCAAGACCCTCGTCGACCTTTTGCAGCCACCCCTCTACGCACCTCTGTGAGGTTTCACGGACCTCTCTCTCGAACCCTCCACAAGATATCAGCGAGGTTCAATGAGTCATAGATCCACCATGTGCACGCTTGCGGACCCTCGTCGAAAACCTCGGCTAGCTACCATTGAGGTCCCTATGAGCTACAAAAAATAAGTTTTTTTAAGGAAAAATTTCAAATAAAAAGCCATAAACACCCACTAACTTAGGAAAACAAATGCAAGTAAAAACATATTTTAACATACAAACAACATAATCTCAACCACCCCGTGATGTGTGTAATTGATGTGCAAATTATAGTACTTGTACGAATCACTTGTAGCAAGTGATAAGCAAACCTCCGAGGTCGATCTCTCAAGGAATTGTAATGGTTTTAAATAATATTTTTCTTATCTAATTAAAGTCCTAAAGTAACTAAAACACGAACTAAATAGAATCCTAGTAAAACTAAAACTCTAAATAATTAGAATCCTAAATATAATAAAACTGTAAACGAAATTGAATTTGTGAGCAAGATCAATGGTGTTAAACAAATAAAGAAAACAATTATGCAAACTTTGAATTAACTCAAAAAGGTTTCAAATATCAATGGAGGATGTATGGATATTTAGTTTGGTTGACCATACTTGCATTGAAAAGTTATGGTGAATTAATGTGAATGTTTTGATAAACAAATATTACCGGTTTTTCTTTTAATTACGAAAATTCTTACAATCAGATAATTCTCTTTGTTGATTAACTAATCAATATCTTACAATCGGGTACATCAAATAGCAATCAAATTATGCACAAGGAAAAGTATGTCCATTAAACCAATGCCATAACTAGGTCATCAATTTAAAGTTTTGATTAAGTTTTTCAAAGTAAAGTTAAGGTGATGTTCTTAAAACCAAACTCTAATATTTTTCAACCTAATTATGAATTTCAAATTGACTCATAAAAATTCACAATTAAACATTTAAACATGCTCTTAATCAAAAAGTAATTTATTTATCTTAAAGAAATAAAAATATTCACCACAACAATTCTAGCAAACATGACAACACAAACTAAACATCCATAATAAAATTAGCCACTCATGTTCAAATTAATATTGATAAACAAATTTAATTAAACATACATCTCAAAGAAATAAGAAGAAGAAAATGAAATTCTATAACAAAATGAAACCTATATCTAAATACCACAATTGGATTGGATGACGTTCTTCTCCAAAAGCTTAATCGTCGATCTTCAATGGCTTCTTGGATCCTTAAAATTCATTCTCTTGCTTCTTTGAGTGTGGAAAAGCTCCTAAAATCTTATTGAGTCTCTTGTAGATTCGCAAAATTAAAGTGTTGTACAAGGGAGACTTAAAGGGGTATTTATATGTGTAAGGATTACATAGAATCTTGATTGTCCTAGGAATAGGCGCGCCACGGAACAGAAATAATTCTGAAAATAATGCCAAACTCGAGAGGCTCTCGCCGCGGCATAGCTTCTTCTTGCCGCAGCGCGCGTTGTATTCTGATTCTTCATAGATACCCCTTACATATTGGTTGGCTCGTTATGTACAGCTTACATAATTTGACTCATGTTGCTCCTAAATTGTGATCTGAGCACCGTAAATGTTCTATCTTTGTGTATTTACATT
Organism: Elaeagnus macrophylla; assembly: GCA_029378325.1. NCBI lineage: Eukaryota > Viridiplantae > Streptophyta > Magnoliopsida > Rosales > Elaeagnaceae > Elaeagnus > Elaeagnus macrophylla. The sequence goes on from CM055642.1 coordinate 42,312,202, forward strand.
ATTCAACTCATTTGACGTTAAAAATACCTGAAATACACTAAAACATACCTGTGATTTCGAATTGATAGATTTATGTAAATAATCAAATAAACGAGTTATAACAAATCTATTTTTAACAATTAAGCACAGTAAATTACGAAATGTTAGTACTTTTCAAACACTTATCACAACCCCCAACTAGCTTCTTGCTAGTCTCTAGCAAGTGAAGCATTCTAAAAACTAAAATAAAAACAAATAAAATAAACTATACTAACCTAAATTCCTTTCGTGAGGGTTTCTAGTGATACCCACAAACATCATATGACTCTTAAAACTATTAAAAACTTTAAACATACTCAAATCAATCCATGCATATGTCTCAAAAATTGTTAATGACGAAGGGCATATGAGATAGTTAAAAACCACTTGAGCTCAAAAATGGCCAAATATCAAATCCATTTTCGTAATCAGATTTTGATTAAACAATCAAACCACAAGCCCGTTAGTTACACTATCGGATTGTGCCATGCATGATATTCATAGATTACTTTTTAGATCTCGAAACTGTGCAAGTAAAATATGAGTGAGAATTGCACTTACAAACTCTATAGGCTTACTTTTCAAATTCATCTCCACTAATATAGAAATCAAACTACCTCGAATCAATAGAGCTTTATTAAGCTTGTAATGTCATGTTAAGGTATGTGGTTACGAAAGTACGGAAAGGTTCTTCTTAAGAGGATAAGAGTACTTTGCATTTTTTTCTTCACAAATTTCAATTTTTTTCTACCCAAATGTTCTTTGCCTTCCTCCTATTTTATAAACTCCATATGTCCCTTAGATTTTTGGCTTTATTTTCTTTCTTTACTTTTTCTTGCTCTTTATCTTCATTTTTTTTAATCAAAGCAAGACATATATAATTTCCTTTAATTCAAATGCTCATGAAAACTAAGTATTACATTGAGTACACTTATTACTAAGGGTAGCACAATGTATATATTCATATTGAGTTCACGGGTGTCACTATGGATAAATAGTACGGGGAGGTTCAAAAAGTTCAAACGGTCCAAAGATGGCCTAAATCACTTTCTAAGTGGTATGTGATTCTATTATTTCGCCTTAATAGATTTTCAAAAAAGTTCTAGAGTTTGTTAAGACTTAAAATATATCACGAACATGCATATATTACATAAACTAAAAATAGTGATACTAACTAAACAAACTACCACATATACCATAAAATCCTCAAACTAGATGAATCTAACATTTTTGTACCTCTTTACTTAGGTGAAAATAAATTTCTTTCACATGTCACCATCATTACAATATTAATATCATAGACTTCTGAATTGATTTAAGTGGACTCGATACTATCCTAACAAAATTCAAATGAAAAATCTAGAAAAAGTTAAAATTTAAAATTTGGTCTAAATTCATGCTCATGCAATATTTTTCCCACTCCCAACCTAATTTCTACATTGTCCTCAATGTCTCAAAGAAAAAACAAAAGAAATTAAGTAAAAAAGTGAGAGAAGTTACCCCATTTCGTATGAGATTGTGTACATTACAATTATGCTCTGGTTCACCATTCCTCGCCCTTCTCATCATGTAACATTTAGTTTGCAAGAAATATGCATGAAATCTTTAAATGTGTGCATCACAACTCAAAGCCAAACTTTAAAAATTAACTAAATACAAATGAAATCAAAGACCATTAAACAACGTTAATTATAGTTCTTCACTAATCCAACATAAAACAAAATAAAAATAAAAATAAAATGAAAGAAAAAGAAAATTAAACTAAATAAAATAAATTAAAAAAATAAAATAAAAATTAAAGAAAGGATAAAATACAATGGGGAGGCTTAGTCCTCCATATCATCATGCTGCTCATTGTCGTCCTAGAGTTGCTTCTCCGTTGGTCTGTAGAAGAAGTCGTGCCCTGAATACTGCAGAACTGAGCCAAATTGGGTGAGGTCTACTCTGCTCTATGTCAACTGAAAGCTCATCATTTTGTGGAGTAGAACTTGGTATTCGTTTGAATATTTCATTTATTCGCTGAACTAAGCTTGTTCTTGACTTTGGTATTCCTGTATTTTGTTCATTTTGCTTCCAAGTTCACCAACCTATCTTTGGTGGTAGCGTTTTTAGAAGAGGTCTCATCACCTTTCCTAATACCTTATCCTACCTTAGTACCATTGGTCAGGTGCTGCATGTAAGCGAAAGTTAATGGTTCACCAGGTTGCAAAAGTACCTTGCCCGTGTCATATTGTACTTCATGTTTAACACATAGGGTAGTGATCAGCTGGGAAAAGAAGTAACTGAGGTTGTGATGCTCAGCTGAGTATATAACTCGTTGTTGGATCATCATCCCTACATCAACTAATCGCTCGATCTCTATGACATATTGCAAGATTGCCCTCTCCCAATCAACAGTATTGTAATGCTTGGTTAACATTAATCTAAAGCACACAAAATACTGCCAAATACGATATTGGATTCTAAGGTGCTTTGCCTAAAAAGTATTGACCATGTCCCCTTTATATTCTCACTCCGCATAACCATTGGTGAGGATGTTTATAATTTTATCGTAATCTACCTATTTTAAATAGGTTTCATACCCACTATCCTATATGTCTCTCAACCCATAATATGCATTTATAACAGTCCTATTGAAGGGGATTTCAACACGCCTCACCCAAACCATTCCATCCCGAGATTTCAGGACATTCGCGTAGAATTTTCGGACCAACAAACTTACACCTGCTTCCTGTGCGTGTACAAATTTCCTTCACCCTAACACCTCAACCTTATCAAAAATTCCCATCAATCCTACTTGTCCAAAATCTAACCACCTCTCATTAATAAATCCTTTGTTTCTTTTGGCGGCACCTTCCTACATTTCTTGTGCCTCCCTACTAACAAACTTAGAGGCATCAAGTTTCGTTCCTCAACCATTTTTCAATTTTCCCAAAACTCCCCTCTTATCTAACTCAAATCACTTAAATCCAACAAATTTCGAACACAATTCACAATTTCCAAATAATTAATACCAAATTAAGTTAGAATTGTGAAGAAATTTACCTCTTTGAAGTTTGATTGAAACCTTGAAGAAAAAGCCCCAATTTTTCGAAACCCTAGGATGTCTTGAAGAAGTTGAAGAGATTTCTTAAGCAAATATGTCAAAATGGAGAAGGAAAAACTTGATAGAAATGTTAGATTGAAGGAATTAGGAGTAAAGTGTTGATTTTTGTGAGAAAATGGGAGGAAAAAGGAGAGAAAGTGAGGCAGTGTTTGGGAAAAAATGAGAGAAAGTGAGGGAAATTTTGGGAAAGAAGGTTTGAAATGAAATTTGAATTCACGAGCTGCCCCTTTTTTGGGAAAATTTGAAGGAACGCCCTGCACAAGTTTTTCCCGCCGCGGCGCAGATCAATTTTGGGCAAACAGAACCTCTCGCGTTGTGGTACAAATATTTTCCTGCCGCAGCATGCATAAAATTTAAAAAATTTGTCCCAAAACAGAACCTCTCGAGCCGTAGCACAAATTTTCCCTGCCACGGCACGCACAAAATTTCAAAAATCAATCCCAAAACAAAACCAAGCTCACCGCGGCACAAATTTTTCCTACCGCAGCACACAAAAATTTTTAATTTTTGGGAAATAGAAAAGACATGGGCAACATATTCACCCCCAACCTAGATTGGGGTAATGTCCTCATTGCCATTAAAAAGTAAAAAACAAAAATAAGAAAAGAACGAAAGAAAAACCAAAAAATAAAATAATGAATATAATACCGAATAGGTGCCTCCCATTAAGGGCTTAGTTTTACGTCTTAGCAAGACGTGGCCGCTCTTGTGTCTAAGAATCTTGGAGACGTATGGTTTCTATGCTTTTCATATTGGTATCTCCTTCCAAGTTCTTGACAAGATGCCTGTTCACTTTGAATGGTTCTTGTGTTTTGAAATTTAGCAACTCGACCACTTCATGTGAAAATACATTAGCGATTGTATACGGTCCACTCTACCTAAAATGTAATTTTCCTAGAAACAAACGCAAACGTGAATGATATAAAAGTACTTTCATTCGAGGAACTAAAGACTTATTGATGAGTCCTTTATCGTGATAGCACTTAGTACGCTCCTTGTAGATCTTGGCATTCTTGTAAGCCTCATCCCTTATTTCTTCAAGTTCGGTTAGTTGGAGTAGTTGTTTTTCCCCAACTTTTGTCATGTCCATTTTGAGGTCTTTAATCGCCCAATAAGCTCTATGCTATAGCTCAACGAGTAAGTGACATGCTTTTCCAAATATCAATCGGTAAGGGCTCATACCAATGGGTGTCTTGTACGTTGTACGATATGCCCACAAAGCATCATTCAACTTTACTAACCAATCCTTCCTTGAGGGGTGCACTGTGCATTCCAATATTTCCTTGATTTGTTTGTTGCTCACTTCCACTTAACCCAAAGTTTGGGGATGGTATGGGGTAGCCACCCTAGGAGAAATGTTGTACTTTTTCAAAAGCCCATCAAAGAGTTGTTGCAAAAGTGGCTGCCTCTATCACTAATGATCGCTCTTGATGTTCCAAACTTGCTAAAAATCATATCCTTTAGGGCCGTTTTCTTACCACCAAAATGGCCTCCACAGTGTAGCTCATGGCAAAAAGTTAAGATGCTCTCATGTTCATCTTCGGGCACACACCTCGAAATGACTTGATCTTGACATAACTTGAACAAATAGGGGTCATTCCAAAAGTATTTCCTGCAAATACTGAAAAACCTTTTCTTTTCCTGAAAAGTGATGTTAGGTCTCAAAATTTCACTAGCAAAATAATTAACAATGTCAGCATACCATGAATTTGGACCTATTGTAAACAGTTGTTCATCAGGGAAGGTTTCTATGATTGTTTCCTTACTTTCACCCTTAGCAGTATCATACCCAGAAATCAACCTAGACAGATGACCAGCTACTACATTTTCAATATGCTTTCTGTCCTTGATATCTAGGTCAAATTCTTGTAAAAGTAAGACCCACCTAGTGAGTCTAGGCTTAACATTCGGTTTAGTTAATAAATATCTTAAAGCAGCATGATCTGAATGAATAATAACTTTAGTTCCTACCAAGTAAGAACTAAATTTATCGAGTGAGAAAACAACAGCCAATAACTCTTTTTCAGTGGTGAAATAATTAATTTAGGCATCATTGAGTGTTTTGCTAGCATAGTATATAACATGTAAACGTTTATCCATTCTTTGTCCCAAAATAGCTTCTATGGCATAATTAGATGCATCACACATGACCTCAAATGGTAAAGACCAATCAGGTACCACAATAACAAGTGTAGAATTAAGTTTATCCTTCAAAGTATTGAAGGCGACAAAGCAATCATCAGTAAAATCAAATAGAGTATCTTTGAAAAGTAGGTTACATAATGGATGCCTTATTTTGGAAAAATCTTTAATAAACCGTCTATAGAAACCTGCATGTCCTAAGAAACTCTGTATCCCCTTAACAGATGTAGGGGGAGATAAGTTTGCAATTAAATCTATCTTAGCCTTATTTACCTCAATTTCCTTGCTAGATATGATATGTCCTAAAACTATACCCTGTTGGACCATAAAATGACTTTTTTCTCAACTAAGTGTCAAATTACACTCAATGCAACATTCTTACACCAAAGTCAATTTATGCAAGCAATCATCAAAGGAATTACCGAAAATAGAAAGTCATCTATAAATACCTCGATGAATTTTTCCACGATGTCTGAAAATATAGACATCATACATATCTAAAAGGTGGCGGGTGCATTGCATAGTCTAAATGGAATCCTCCTAAAGGCGAAAGTACCGAATGGGCATGTGAATGTCGTTTTCTCTTGATCCTTCAGAGCAATGGGTACCTGATAATAACCTGAAAGACCATCCAAAAAATAGTAGAAATCTTGTCCAGCTAGTCTTTCTAACATTTGATCAATAAAGGGAAGGGGAAAGTGATCCTTTTTGGTGTACAAATTTAATTTTCAAAAATTGATACACATCCTCCAACTTGTAATTATCCTAGTGGGCACTAATTCAACCTTCTCATTCTTAACCACGGTTATTCTAGATTTTTTTGGTACCACATGAATTGGACTAACCCATTTACTATCATCAATTGGATAAATTACTCCTACTGCTAGAAGTTTTAAAACTTCTTTTTAACCACTTCTTGCATGATGGGGTTTAGTCTCCTTTGTGCTTCTTAAAATGGTTTGACATTGTTTTCCAAATGGATCTTATGCATACACATTGCTGGACTAATGCCACTAATGTCCCCTATGCTCCATCCTATTGCTTTCCTGTACTTCCTAAGCACCTGCACTAGTTTGTCCTCTTGTTTTTGGGTGAGTGTAGATGAAATAATAACTGGATAAGTCTCATTCTCTCCCAAAAATATATATTTCAGATGCTTAGGTAGTTCTTTAAGTTCTAATTCAGGTGGAGCAATCTCTTTGTCACGTGGGACATCTAATAAGTCTAAGGCTGTACTAGCTTCCTCTATAGGTATGGCATTGTCTAATAGATCATTGTACTCCTTAGTCTCATTGTCTAAAATGTCATCTAACTCTCCAACTGTAAGTGCTACCTCTAATTTTTCATCTAATCTATCCTACACAAAATTATCATGAATAATAGGATCTAAACATTCAACAAATGAACATTCATCAATAGCAGATATAGAAGGGTAAGGAGATGAGTCAAAAACCTTAAAATGTACAATCTCTCATAAGACTGTCATTGTCAACTTCCCATTTTAGATATTAATGATGGTTTGGGTGGTGGCCATAAATGGTCTACCCAAGAGAATTGTATGCTCCTTGTCCAAAGATGGGTTATCCTACATATCTAAAACCACAAAATCAGCAGGTATGATAAGCTTATTTACCTGTACTAGTAAGTCCTCAACCATGCCCTTCAGATATTTCACCAATTTATTCGCAAGTTAAAGGGACATGATTGTTGGTTTTAGCTCTCCCAAACCTAGTTGCAAGAAAATAAAGTAAGGCATCAAATTTATACTAGCTCCAAGATCAAGCATAGCCTTAGCTACTTTCCTATCCCCTATAGTCATACTAATGATAAAACCACCTAGATCTTTTAACTTAGGGGGTAGGTTCCGTTGAAGCACTGCACTACCAATTTCAGACTATGACTCTTTCATTAAGCTCATACCTTCTTTTCTTAATGTTAATTCTTTGAAAATTTTTGCATAAGAAGGTACGTTTCTAATTACATCTAATAGAGGCAAATTAATATTCATTTTTGAAAGCATGTTAAATAAATCAAAAAATTGCTTATCTTGCTTACTATCCTTTAAACAGTGTGAGAATGGTACAAGTGGTCGATACGGCTCTGATGACTTGTGTAATTTAAGGGATGACTCTCCAATTGTTGCCTTTGAAGGTTTGTCGTGTTTGTCACTTGTTTCCCCCAATTCCTTAGAAATTGTGTTGTCATCTTCCATGTTACCTGCAATATAAGGTAAATCATTAGAAATTTCAGGTAAAACTTTTGTAAATACCTTACCACTCCGAAGAACCGTGACAGCTTTCGCTTGTTTAGATTGACTAGGCAGCTTTCTTGTCTCTTGTTTGTGCATTTGTTCAGCTAGCTGCCCCACCTGTATTTCCACTCTTTTCATTGAAGCTTCCATAGAGTCCATCATTTCACTACAGGATTGCATGAAAGTATTCAAGGTTTCCTCTACGGTTGGTTTATTTTGTGAAAATTGTCGGTTAATGTTTTGGCCTTGTGTTTGATTTTGGGCAAATGGTTGGCTATTATTTTGTTTCCAAGCAAAGTTGGGGTGATTTTGCCATCTAGGGTTGTAGGTATTAGAATAAGAGTCATTCCTAGGTCTAGGTTGCTACCCTTGCATTAAATTTACCTCTTCATTAGCACCGGCATAAGAATCACCTGCAAAAGAACAACTGTTAGCCCCATGTCCATAAGAACCACAAACTCCATATACCTCGTGTTTTGGCATTTGATTCATATTGGAGATAGTAAGAAGTTGCACTTGTTTAGTCAACTCAGCAAGGTGCATGGCCATTTCATTTATGGAGTCTAATTTATGGACTCCGGCTCTTCTTCCTCTAACACTCTTTTGTTGGAAGTTGGCTCCCAACATCTCAAAAAGTTCGTAAGTTTCATCTGTTGTTTTCTCACCCATGGCCTCTCCTGTAACGTTGTCAACTGTGAATTGATACTGTAGTGTCAATCCATCATAGAAAAATTGATTTTGTAATTGCAACAAAAAGTGGTGATGTGGACACTGTATCAAGAGTAGCTTGAACCTGTCCCAAGCCTCGTGAAGGGTTCTCCTTCCATCTGCAAAAAGTAGCAATTTTGGTTCTTAGGTCAGATTTTTTTATGGGACTAGAACTTATCGATAAATTTGTTATAAATAGCGTCCCAAGTAGCCAAAGAGCTAGGTGTCAAGGTCATAAGCCAAGATTTAGCTCTATCTTTGAGAGTGTAAGGAAAACACCTCATCCTTAATTGATCTTCACTAAGTCCCTGCAATGAAAAAGTTTGCACAGTTGCATAAAGTTCACGTGTAAAATTTAGAGGATCCTCATTAGGAATACCGTAAAAGGAGGAAAGCATGGAATAATGAATATTTTTCAATTCATAATTCCAAACTGTCTCTGTCAGTTGAATGTACGATGTGGCAGTCCCAATGATAGGTCTTGCAAATTTTTTATTCATCATCTGCCTACCCACGTTGTCACCCATTATTGCTTGCAATCGTTATTGTTCGTCATGTGAGTATCCAGTTTCCTTGATAGGTGTTTGATTCTATGAATGTTATCGATGAAAGGAGTGAGTTCCTTGTTCAGTGACCTCCTACCCTACATCTACAAACAAAAAGCAAACAAAGATCAAGGCAACAGAGAAATTGCAAACAAATAAAAGCACTATTTTTTTATTTTTTTTATTTTAAATTTTTTTGTGTGTTTTTTAATAAAAGATAAAAAATAAAATAAAATTCAAGTAAAGTAAAGCAAAGCAAATAAACAAATAAATCTAATTTAGAAACTCTAAAAAGTTAAAAAGAAAATTATTCAAAATGCTAATTCCTCGGTAACGGCGCCAAATATTTGATGTGCAAATTAAAGTACTCGTAAGTGTACAAATCACTTGTAGCAAGTGATAAGCAAACCTCTGAGGTCAATCTCTCAAGGAATTAAAATGGTTTTAAACAACCTTCTTCTTAATCTAATTAAAGTCCTAAAGCAACTAAAACACTAACTAAATAGAATTCTAGTAAAACTAAAACTCTAAATAATTAGAATCCTAAATCTAATAAAACTGTAAATGAAATTGAATTTGTGAGCAAGATCAATGGTGTTAAACAAATAAAGAAAACAATTATGCAAACTTTGAATTAACTCAAAAAGGTTTCAAATATCAATAGAAGATGTATGGATGTTTAGTTTGGTTAACCATGTTTGCATCGAAAAGTTATGGTGAATTAATGTGAATGTTTTAATAAACAAATATTACCGGCTTTTCTTTTAATTACGAAAATTCTTACGATTAGATAATTCTCTTTGTTGATTAACTAATCAGTATCTTACAATCGAGTACATCAAATAGCAATCAAATTATGCACAAGGAAAAGTATGCCCATTAAACCAATGTCATAACTAGGTCATCAATTTGAAGTTTTGATTAAGTTTTTCAAAGTAAAGTCAAGGTGATGTTCTTAAAACCAAACTCTAATATTTTTCAACCTAATTATGAATCTCAAATTGGCTCATGAAAATTCACAATTAAACATCTAAACACGCTCTTAATCAAAAAGTAATTTATTTATCTTAAAGCAATAAAAATATTCACCACAACAATTCTAACAAACATGGCAACACGAACTAAACATCCATAATAAAATTAGCCACTCATGTTCAACTTAATATTGATAGACAAATTTAATTGAACATACATCTCAAAGAAATAAGAAGAAGAAAATGAAATTATATAATAAAAAGAAACCATAGATCTAAATACCACAATTGGATTGGATGACATTCTTCTCCAAAAGCTTAATCGTTGATCTTCAATGGCTTCTTGGATCCTTGAAATTCATTATCTTGCTTCTTTTAATGTAAAAAAGCTCCTAAAATCTGATTGAGTCTTTTGTAGATTCGCAAAATTGAAGTATTGTACAAGGGAGACTTAAAGGGGTATTTATATGTGTAAGGGTTACATAGAATCCTAATTGTCTCAGGAATAGGTGCACCGCGGCACATACTTTTCCCCGCCGTGACACAGAAATAATTTTGAAAACAATGCCAAACCCGAGAGGCTCTCACCGCGGCACAGCTTTTTCTCGTTGTGGCACGTGTTGTATTCTGATTCTTCACAGATACCCCTTACATATTGGTTAGCTCGTTATGTACAGCTTACATAATTTGACTCGTGTTACTCCTAAATTGTGATCCGAGCACCGTAAGTGTTCCATCTTTGCGTGTTTGCATTATTCAACTCATTTGACACTAAAACACCTGAAATACACTAAAACATAACTGTGATTCTGAATTGATAGATTTATGTAAATAATCAAATAAATGAGTTATAACAAATCTATTTTTAACAGTTAAGTACAGTAAATTATGAAATGTTAGTGTTTTTCAAGTACTTATTAGTAACATATAATCATACAAAATATTAAAATCTACAAGAATGTGTGCTATAGTGATCACAACAATATAACGTGAAAAACTCAAATAGGTACCCTCCTTATGTGGTAATATCTACAAGTTGCTTAAGGCAATCACTCGACATCAAGCAATTCATTAAAAAGCAAATCAATAGTTTACAATCTAGAAATAAGTGCAAATATATCCATCAGTTGGAGTCACACTCAACTGCACTGTGCCTAAGCTGCCCTCCTTCGTAACTACTATCTAAAGCTAAATTCAAATCTCCACTAGAGCCCTACAACCACATGATGTGGTAGAAGCACAAATGAACCGTTGGTTATGGCAAATCTTATGCACATATACCTAGCTTGCAACTAAATCTTGGTATTTAATTCGTTTTAAATTAACCACTCAAAAATAAGTTTTTCTCAAAATCATTCTACGAATCACCAATATGAAAACACACTCAACATATATGGTGATCTAAAAGTTAGAAAATAATTTCACACGTAAAAACCTAAGTTTCAATTTTGGCAACATTTTTCCTATTTTCTACTTGTTAGAAAAGCTTAAAAGGAAAGGGGTATTTATAGAAAGCTTTTGGCCTTCCATCCCAAAGACTTGGCTGACTACCTTGCTAATCACTCTTCGAGCCTTCATTGACCTTAACGATGAGGGTAATATTTTAGTTTAGAAAAGCTGTCAAGTAATATTAATTTAAAAAATACTTGCAAATGTTTAAAAACAAACATGATGCAAAAATAAAATTTAATATGCCAACTATATGCTACCAACCACTAGTGGTGTTTGTGTCATGAAAACGTACAAAGTCTTAATTTTATTAAGTGTGTGCAATACTAAACTGACAGTAATTAACCTTACAAAAATGAAAATAAAACACTAAGTAAAACATAAAGACTTCGTGTTTTGCATACGAAAATGCTAACAAAAATTAACAAGAATTTAAGAATTACAATCCAATTTTAACAACATATTAGTTTCAAATAATATACTAAGTTATTTTAAAAATAGTGTAAAGTGTATTTTAACTCTAAATAAAAGATTTTAATAGTTCAAAATTAAGTTTCATTTTCTCAAAAGTACCACAAAATGATAGATGGTGTTCATTTCCACTCTTTCAATCTTAACATGTTGGATAATTATTGACCGATGTTCACTAGCCATAACCTATAGTCAATCATTGTTGACCAATCGCGTATCTATGTTATTGACCATTGACCAATGTTAACTAACTAATGACTTAGGTTGGTCAACTGTTGAGCATCCATTGACCACTAGATAAGTACTAATTTAAGTGAATTTTATCTATTTGAACATAAATGAAGTCACTTCATATCATAAAATATAGATAAAGTTAGCTTCATCCACCTAAATATGCATGAAATCAAATTCATGTAATTGAATATAAATGAAGTCTATTTTATTTAAAATGGTGCATTCACTTAAGATTTTTAATAATTATAATGGAGTTTTAAAATCTAGTGGTATTTAATTAGAATTTTTAAAAAAATTATAAAATTTTGTGTGCACCCAATAAAAATTTTGTAAAAATCTTTAAAAATTTTGGGTATATACAAAAAGCTATTGATTTTAAATGATTTTAAAAAATCAAGAATCTTTATGAATTTTGATAGATTTTTTATTTAAAATTATACGTGGTAAAATATGAACCCATTTTTCTATAAACCTCAAAAATTTCTAAGGATTTTTCAATTTTATTATTTTTTTTTCTAACAATGATCTATATACCAGCTATTATCAATATATTATAAAAGTTTCTGAAATTAAATCTGCTACAACCCACAAGACTAGTAAATTATTTAACAAGTGTGCATTCAATTGAGATTTTTAATGACTTTTATGTAGTTTTAAAATCAACCCTATTCAATTAAGATTTTCAAAAACTGTAAGATAAATTTAGGCACATTCAATTAGGATTTTATAGAAGTTTTCAAAAATTTATAAAAATTTAAGTGTATTTAATTAAAATTTTATAAAAATCTTTAAAATCTAAGTGTTTTGAAAAAGTCATTGATTTTAAAATATTTTAAGAACTTACAAATTTTGATAGACTTTTTAGTTAAAACTATATGTAAGAAAATTTGCACTCATTATTCTCTCTACCCAAAGATTTCTAATGATTTTCAAGAATTTTTATTTTTATCTTTCAAAATTCACTACAATCTATGTAACTCTATTAAAATTAGGGGTGGCAATTTGTGCTATAGCTCGATTGACCGAATCGAACCCGAATCGAACACGAATTGAATTAAATTTGGGCTTGTTTTGGCCCAGCTTGAATAACACGAACAAATTTGGGCTGGGTTAGGGCCAGCCCATTAGCCCGAACTAAAAGAAAATAAAATTGAATTTTAAATAAAAAAATACTATATTAAAATTAAAATAATCTTTCATTTCTTTTAGTACTTCTTTTTTATGATATATTAGTTTTTTTTTTTTTCTTTTTCTTTTGAAAAATAAGCTGATAATGAATAAATAGTTATAATTTATTCATTTTGTCACAATATTATGCTACATTCTTTGATGTTAATGCATTTAGCATTTAAATCTACCTAATTCTTTAAACAAAAAAAATAATATTTATATTTAATTTAAATTAGTATTATGAAGTTTCTATTTTTAAATTGATACTTGTGTTATGCTATTCTCTTTTCTACTTGTTCCTTGTCTTGAGACTTAGATATTATGTAATAGTCAAAATTTTGTTTTTGTGTATATAAAAAAAGTTATGTTATCGTGTAACATTTTAATTTACTTTAACTGTTCAATTTTTAATAAGTATATTCATTTAATCTACTCATCTCTATTTATTTTGTTTAATAACTAGAATAAATTTTATTTGGATTTGATAACTCTTTATTCTAAATGTGAGTTTTTATGAGAGCATGACGACTTCTAACTTTTACATGAGTATGGTTTAATGCATTTACTCATTACCAAATGAATTTAGTAATTGACTTTTTGCTTTAATAATTAATTTTTTATTATATTTATATATATATTTTTATTGTTTTATATAATTTTATTTGAGCTTTAATTATTAAACATATTTTTTTTAATAAAAAAAGTCATATTAACTAAAATATATATATAATTAAAAATTCGGGCTAGTTTGGGCCAGTTTGAGCCAGCTCGTTTGTGTTTGGTTTGGGTTCGAGCTCACATTTGCCAGCTCGAATTAAATTTGAATTGAGCTAGGGTTGAACCAATTTGGGCTAGGTTAGTTTGGGCCAGTTCGAACTAGCCCAGCTCGCACGAATTGACACCCCTAATTAAAATCTACAAGAATGTTTAAATGTTAATAAATATCTTTAAAATTACAACAAGAGTCTGTCAAAATTTTAATTGAATATACCTTCTAAAAGTTCAAAAAAGAATTATCAAAAAATTACTAAAATTAATACCCTTAAAATTTATTATAATAAAAACAGTACCCCAATAACATTGAACAATGTTCAATTGGACAAATTCAATATTGAACGGTTCTAAATTACTGCAGTTCAATTTGAACGGCGTCCAATTGAAAGGGAGTTCAAAGAAAATTATGTATCAGTAATTTTTTTAATTATAAAAATATATTATTTGAATCTAATAAATTTTATTTTTATTATTATAAGTTTTTACAAATATTATTTTTATTGTTGTCCCAAAAATCTTTAAAATTTGTAACTCGTTGAAAGTCTATCTAAATCATAATTAAAGACATATTCCTTAGATGAATGTATTATGTATGCCAAATCGACTTTATATGAAATGTAAATGGAGATAGTGTTATTTTGAGAAAAATTATGATTAATTCAAATTTGTAGTATTTTTGAAAAATCTCCTTTTAATTTTATATTTTAAATATAATATATATATAATAATAGTAATATTATTTTATTAAATTCAGTTCAATTATACATTGTCCTTCCCATTACTACTTCGTCCAAAAACCAAAGATTTAGTGTTTGATGTTGATGTTTATGTCATTTTATAGCATGAATAGTGATCCTTTAATGTCCTTTTTTACCTTATTTATATAAGCTAAACGTATGAAAACCTTAAACATCTTTTATTTGATCTAAAGAGACGAGATTTCAGGACTAATTAATAGTTAATAATGCCTTTTCATCTTCAGTTATGATTATATGTGTTAGTGTTTAATTTTCACCAATTAAACATAATATACTTATGTTAATGTTTGTGATATCCCAAACGACATATTCGAAGTTCAAAACAGTTATCCTGAACCGAATAAGATCACCATGATAGTGGGGAAAAAAAATGTTTTCCGCAAAAATTTACTAAACTATAATATCATAATTATTTTTCTTTCTTGGGGTTTTCTTTTATCTTTCTTTATTTAGGTTTTAAAAAATAAGTAGCTTAACAACATAAAAACCACTTCAACATGTTGAATGTCTGGAGTTTGAACTTCACTCAAAGAATGTGTGAGTTGAATTATATAAAAAGTTAGGAAAAAGCATTTTAACTATAAAAAGAAAGCACAGTCCAAATATTTTATATTAGACAACAATCAATTAAGTGTTATTCAAGTTAAACTCTAATTAATTAAACTTTAATGTTCAACTCTAGTTAATTAGATCTTATTCAACTATAAAAAGAAGTACTATTTTTGTTGTTATAAGTTTTAGATGTGTTATTTGAGGTAATTAAAAAAAAAAATTAAATAAGATTTATCAAAGGAAAAAGGAAAAGAAAAAAAAAAGTAATATAAATAATGTAAGAAAGGGTTGGATCAATTTATTCAATTTAATCGGAAAATTAGTTACACTTGTACTATATAAAACTTACATAACTGCATAGGCATAAAAGAAAATCTATTTTTTTTTTAACGTAATCAACTTTTAACCAAAGGACGTTGACAGCTACAACCAGGTTTTGATGGAAGTAAATTAAAAACAATATGAAGCAAATTCGATAAGAAAATTTATCATGGAGTAATAGGGATCCCTAGTAGGGGTGGCAATTTGTGCTATAGCTCGATTGACCGAATCGAACCCGAATCGAAAAACACGAATCGAACACGAATCGAATTAAATTTGGGCTTGTTTCAGCCCAGCTCGAATAACACGAACAAATTTGGGCTGGGTTAGGGCTGTGTTAGGGCCAGCCCATTAGCCCGAACTAAAATAAAATTAAATTAAATTTTAAATAAAAAAATAAAAAATACTATATTAAAATTAAAATAATCTTTCATTTCTTTTAGTACTTCTTTTTTATGATATATTAATTATTTTTTTCCCTTTTTCTTTTTAAAAATAAGCTAATAATGAATAAATAGTTATAATTTATTCATTTTGTCACAATATTATGCTACATTCTTTGATGTTAATGCATTTAACATTTAAATCTACCTAACTTTTTAAACAAAAAAAAATAATATTTATATTTAATTTAAATTAGTATTATAAAGTTTCTATTTTTAAATTGATACTTGTATTATGCTATTCTCTTTTCTACTTGTTCCTTGTCTTGAGACTTAGATATTATGTAATAGTCAAAATTTTGTTCTTGTGTATATAAAAAAAGTTATGTTATCGTGTAACATTTTAATTTACTTTAACTGTTCAATTTTTAATAAGTATATTCATTTAATCTACTCATCTCTATTTATTTTGTTTAATAACTAGAATAAATTTTATTTGGATTTGATAACTCTTTATTCTAAATGTGAGTTTTTATTAGGGCATGACGACTTCTAACTTTTACATGAGAATGGTTTAATGCATTTACTCATTGCCAAATTAATTTAGTAATTGACTTTTTTGCTTTAATAATTAATTTTTTATTATATTTTTATATATATTTTTTATTGTTTTATGTAATTTTATTTGAGCTTTAATTATTAAACATATTTTTTTAATAAAAAAAGTCATATTAACTAAAATATATATATAATTAACAATTCGGGCTAGTTTGAGCCAGCTCGTTTGTGTTTGGTTTGGGTTCGAGCTCACATTTGCCAACTCGAATTAAATTTGAATTGAGCTAGAGTTAAACCAATTTAGGCTGGGCTAGTTTGGGCCAGCTCGAACTAGCCCAGCTCGCACGAATTGACACCCCTAAATTCCCTAGTATATATAAATAAGTTAAATATAATTATATTAGATTAACATTCATAAAATTTATAATAATAAAAATAGTTTTATATCCCTCTCAATTTAAAATAATGATATTATTTTTGTTATTATAAATTTTAAGTGATATTATTTTATATAATTTTCTTAAAAAAATATTTATATATAACAATAACGATTTAAATAACAGCAATATTATCGCCCATTATTTTTCAAATTTTAAATAAAGAACACATTCATTGATATCCATGGGCACTATTTAAACCACAACACTAATCAAAAAGACAAACTAAGCACACCTAAATATTTACGGTAGCTATAAGCCTAGAATGACATGCAAAGTAGTTGTAGTGAGTTTGCTATGCCTCAATTTTATTGTCAATTTTGGTGGATACAAAGTTTCTGAAGCCCATAAGATTCCAACAGCTTTGTACATATTTGGAGACTCCCTAGTAGATGTGGGTAACAACAACCACCTACCATTTGCTATCCTCAAAGCTAGCTTTCCCTATGGTGTCGATTTTACTCCTGGAGAACCAACTGGGAGGTTTAGTAATGGCCAAGTTATTTCTGATTTTCTAGGTATATATATATAAATTAATCTTTATCTTTACAATTAAAATGATCAATTTTTTTTTTTTTCTCTAGTCTAAAGTACTCATCATATAATGTACCATCTACTACATACTATATAGTTCTGAATAGAAAAAAACTTGGGTGAGTTGGGTATTTCTGGAATATACCCACGTGTTCATATATATATCATGTTTAAAATAAGGCCGTAAAATTTTGATGTCATTTGATCTTATATGTGTGTAATATAGTGACATGTTTTCTAAATGAAGATTTGTATAGTTGTAATGAAGTCTGGATTTCAAATCTTTTATAAAACAAAAGTATATGACACACTTTATGTATGCGATCTAATACAGCGGAAAAACTCAGAGTTGATAATGCAAATTCATTTTTGTCGGAGGTTTATATGCCGACAAATTCGATGGCTTACTTACATAGTTTTAACTTTGCCTCTGCTGGTTCTCAAGTAATCCATTACAACACAACTCTTATTGATGTAAGCTAGCTGCACCCCATTAATATTATTGTTGATTAATCCGTTTGTATGCTACTTGAAATCATATTTAACTCTTTTCAAGCAACAAATTAAATTATTAACTTCAAATTTTAAGTACATTCTATGTAATATTAAATTTTAACATCTATGTCCATTACAAATATTTTGCCTTTATTTGCTTGTTTATAAAATACTAGTTAAAAATAGTGAACTATTTTACTTATTTTATTTTTTTTTTTAAGTTAATTTCTACAATCTATTTAAAACAAATACAAAATTAATTTTCTTATGTTTCCATATTAATTTTGAAAGTAAAATAATATTTAAAATCCTTATTAAATATAGTAATCATTAATATTATTAGAGTCTTTATTTAAAGTAATCATTAATTGTTCTATTATCATGTTTAAAGTTCTTTTTTAATGTGATAATATAATATAAAATTCATTTTCTTATGTTTTCAAATTAATATTTAGAGTTCTTATTAGATGTGATAATCATCATATTATTAGAGTTTTTATTAAATATAATTCTTATTCAATTATTATATTTAAAATCTTTATTTAATGTGATAATATATCATAAAAGGAAAACTAGTGTTAATAGCTTAAAATATAGAGATAATTTTATCAAAAAATATCAAGCATGATTTAGACTTTTATACGTAATATATATATACATATATATATATATAATAAACTTTTAAATTAATTGTTAACTAGAGGTTTATTATACAGAAACCCTTTAACCAAATACATACATGCATATAAAAAATATATATAATGAGCATGTTAATTAAAGTATTTAAGTTTAGAAGCTATCTTTTAATATATGCATAAAAATATTAAATATAAAGGGCAAGATGTATTTTTATTTTTATATATAATGACATTTTGTTTAAATTTAAACTAATTTAAAGACCATGTCATTTATTATTACCTATATTTTGTTTGCAAATGTTATTTATTTAATCCTGCATCATATTTAAAGTTTTAATTAATATAATAATCATTATATAACTAAATATTTATTTGATGTGACCCTTATTTATTCATCATGTTTTAAAAAAACAATCAACATTAATATTAATATTTTAAATACTAATAATTTATTACTTATTAATAAAAAATAATTTTTTTAAATAAATTATGCAATAATTAAAGGATAAATGCATACCTATAATATAAACTAAAAAAATGCCATAAACATATACATTTATACTCACATTAATCATATTATGATATGTGGTAAAATTATTTTGAAAATTGAGAAGTTATTAAATTTTCTAGATAATTTTAACACATGTCATAATATGATTAATATAGGTATAAAAATATGTATAAATTTATATAACTATAGTAGACCTCATGTAAAAAAATTATGTCTCTTTTTCATTCACTTGGTATACCATTTTCTTTATCACAGCTAGGAAAGGGGATTGGGAGGTAGAAGGCTCCCCCTAACTGGATAAAAAGGCATTTATTTTTTGGGATAAGGCACTAAAAGTTTTGTAGCTTAGACAAAGTATATAAATCTCGTAGATTTTAAATAAACTAAATAGATTCTGTTACTTCTATAAAATTAACATTAAAATCTTATTTTGATTGTTAATAGAACAATTGAGCCAAATTCTGTCATTTGTTAATCATTATACCAAATTTGTGAGAGCATATCTATAATAACAATTTTTTTAGGTTATTTAGAGTAATAATAAATGATTTGAAATATTCTTACAAATTTATTTTCAAGACTAATACATAATAAAATTTGACTTAATTTCTTGATCAATGGTTAAAATAAGACTTTATTATTAATTTTATGAAAATAACATGACCTATATAATCTTCTAAAAAATAGGGGTATCAAACAAGCTGGCTCAATATAGCACAACATGTTAACACTTGACCCATTGGCCTACTAGGCCAACAAGCATGGCCCACCAAATATTCAGTACGATCCGTTAATTAAAAAAAGTAGCATGACACGACCCATCTCAGGCAGCCCGTAACGGGTTGCTCTATCCCGAAATACAAAACTTTTTATTTTAAAAGTTAATTTAAAAGAAAACGCCATTAAATAAATAAAATTATTTGCATTTAATGAAAATTAGTAGCCTAATAAATTCTTAACTATCAATTACATGAAAGGTTAGGAGGTCAACTCCTACTTCTAACTTTTTAAAACATTATTATAATTTTCAACCAAACAATTAAATAAATGAGCCACCGGCTTCACTGACCATTAGGCACGGAACCATGAGACGGCATTTCACATTAGCTAACCAGTCACAAAATATTATGATACTCTATTTAAAAAGCTACAAAAATTATGTAGCTATAAGACTTATAATACTCTTTACCCTTTATTGATGCATATAAATCAACAATTTTTTTTTTAACATTTCATGCTTATTCTTAAATCATACGTATTTAATTTACAATAAAAGTTTATACATGTCAATTGTAGTATCCCCACTCTATTTACTATCAATAGAATCATAACGCTCATAAATATATTTGTCAATATAATTTTATATAAATTGCACAATTTTATATATTTTTAAACCCCTAGAAAAATATTTTGTGGCTCCATCTCTGCAGTTAACGTTTAGATCTTTTGTGGTGAATTAACCTTTTAGTCTCAATTAATATATTTCAATGCTTAACCAAATAGTGTTTAAATTAATTAATAATAATTGCAGAATACAGGATCACTATCTATGACAAAGCAAGTAGACTACTTCACTGAGATTAAAGCAAGGCTTATTGAAAACAAAGGAAAGATTTATGCTAAGAAGCACATCCATGACTCCATTTTTACCATTGCCATTGGAAGTGATGATATCTATGCTTATTTTCATTCCCCTATACACCGCAACAACATTGTTACCCCCACAAAACATGTGAAGTTGATGGCTCTAAGTTTCAGACAACAACTTAACGTATGTGATTATTACTATAACAAATTATTCATTATTTTTGAAATATTATCAAGCTAATAATTAATTCTTTTGTTTGTGCTATAAATTCTTCGGATGTGTTACCTAAAATACAAAAATTAAAAATTAAAAATTAAAATAAATAGCCACCAATAAACCTTAATTATTTAACAACAGTTTTCATTTTTGACCCCTTCATGCTAATTTCTATTTTGACACCCCAGTTAATTATGGGTTTGGTATTAAATTGATCTCTTACTTTTTTTTTTTTTTTTTTTTTTAAGTTATATTTTAATTTATTTTCTTTGAAGTTGTACACCCTCTAGCTTTTCAAAAATATGTACACTTTAATTTATTTTCTTTCAAGTTATACACTTTATAGCTTTTCAAAAATAGATACACTTTAATCTATTTTCTTTGAAGTTTATATACACTTTAAAAATTAGACATAAGTTCAATTTCTTAGAAAAATTGTCAATTTCTTGACATGTGATTCTAATGTGACCTCTTAAGTGGGTAATTTTGGGATTTCAAATATTAATTTTTTTCTAAAAGAATTTACAAAAAAAAAATAAATGAATAAGTTACAGAACCAAAAAAAAAGTTACTTTTTTAAAAAATTTTAAAAATAAAATCTAGTTCGTTAATGGTTGGTTGGTTCATGGTTTTAAATTTTTTATTAAATTTGAAAAAAAAAAATAGCATAAAAAGAGAAAAAGAATCGTTAATGGCTAGTTCACAAACTTGTTTTAATTCTTTTTTATTAAATTCCGAAATTATTTTTAAAAAAACATTGAAATCCCAAAAAATTCGTGAATCAGCCATTAACGAGCTAGTTTTTATGTTTTAAATTAAAAAAAATACTTGTCAGCTTTTTTTTTTTTTTTTTTTAAATCATTTTTCAACACTTACGAGAAAATTAACCTTTATATTCATTTTTTACGAACACTGATTTTTTTTTTTTTTTAACTTGTATATTGATTCTTTTGTGAAATTGTATGACAAATAAGTGTACTATAAATAGTTACATGTATATCTAAAAGCTGTTATAAAGGTGTACAAGTAGATAAAAAGTGAGCATATTAAACGTAATATATTGTCCTCACAATATTACTCATTATTAATTAATGTTTTATTTTACATTAAATCCAAATTACTTTAACTATCATATATTTTTACAGCGTTTATACAATGAAGGTGCAAGAAAGTTTGTGGTGATAGGGGTTGATGCAATGGGATGTAACCCATTTGAAAGAATATTAATGAAGAGCCAAAATCAAGCATGCAATGAAGACTTAAACAGTTGTTCATTGATATACAACCTTCATTTAAGATCAATCTTAGTTGAATATGAATCAAAGTTCAAGGACATGCACTACTCCTTATTTGACACCTACCATGTCACTCTCAACTTCATAATGAATCCAGCCGCTTATGGTATTACTACTTCATTTTTAATTAATTTGTTTCTTTCAAAGAATATTCAAATTTTGGCTTGATTATAACATATAATTCCCTTTTTATATATATATATATATAGTTTCATTTTTAATTTCTCTCGAACAAAAAATATATATATTTATTTTCCTTATAATATAAATGAATATATATTTTTTTAATATTAGAAAAAAATAAATATATATTTTTTTATTAAAATTTAAAAATAAAAGTAAATAAATAAATGGATCATTTTTATGCATCGAAGGATTAAATTTTCAATTTAATTTCAAATTTTTCAACTTTGTGATGGTGTTAGCCATTTTATAAATCCACAGTTTTAGTTACAAAATAATAATTAAACTTCTCAACTAAGTTAAACTGACAGGAAATTTTGATGTGATCTTGCAAAACTTTCCCCATTAGTATTATTTTTTTTATCAAACAATAAGCATTTATTTTGGTTGTCGAGTGAAGGAATCATAACAATACTTGTTAACGTTTGAATCTGCAATTCTCTTTAAATGTAAAGTACTCTCATTTATCACCTAGACTAAAAATCGTGTGAAAAAATTTCACCATTAAATTTTGATATTACTTTTTTTTAAAACCAAATTAATTTACTAATAACTTTAATTTTTTTAACTAAAAGTTTCAAAATTTTGGGGCAAATGAACTAAGTTGAAAAATTGGGACAAAAATGACCATTAATATTTTAAATACAAGGAACTACAGTATTCATTATTCTTAATTTTAATAAATCTTTTTTATGGAGGAACATAACTAAAATATTAGATAATTAAATGTTAGCAATACTTATTTTACACCTTAGATAAATTGATTAAGAATTAATCCATCATTTTTTTTATAAAAAAAAAAAAACTATTTATTTGCTTCTGGAATATAATTGACGTGATATTCTCGACAAATGAAGTATATATAACCACCCAATATTTTAATTGTCCCTTATTTCATGCATCTCTCAAAGATTAAGTTTTGTTTTAAAGAAAGTGAAAATTTTAGTTTAATTTCAAACGTGTTTATTTAAAATCTCAGGATTTGTAGAGGTTAAGGCGGCTTGTTGTGGTTATGGGACACTTAATGCTGAGACGGCTTGCTCAGCAAAGACATATTATTGCACAAACAGAACAAGTCACCTTTATTGGGATGGTCATCATCTTTCAGAAGCAGCTCATCGCATTCTAGTAGATCATATGTACTTTGGGACTTCCAACTACACTTACCCTATGAACATTCACAACTTGGCCAATATTTAAGCTCTTTATTCTCTAATCAAAGTTCTGATACACTGGCCTTGATCTCTTTTTCTTTGTTTAATGAGTTATTTTCATGTTTTCTTAATTTCATTTTCCATCAAATTAGTGTGTGGTTTCATATTTGACTTAATGTTACCCAATAATCTCAAAGCTGATGTCTAAAAACAAAGAAGTTTAAAAAAAAAAAATTATGAAATGAAATATCATGAAGATTAATCACCAATTAGCCTTGAATGATCTGAATATTAAGTTATATATCTAGCATGGAGGGCTGAATGAGTATTTTCACAAACTAACTCAATTTAAAACCTAATTTACAACATGGTAAGAATCACGTATTGAAAGTAAATAATACATGTGATAGTATTACGTGGAAACAACATAAATCTAACACGACTTAAAAGTAAAATCATAGACCAACTATACCACTTAATTTATCTACTATGAAGAATTATTATTAATTATGAGAATGTCTTAGGCTACCATAATAAGAGGCCGAGTTATTTGAGGAATTGGATGGGCCTGTAATTTAATTTTTTTATTGTAAAAAAATTAATTATATGTATATTTTTAATATTAAATAAATATTTTATTTGTAATAATATATTGTGTCTAATTTTTATGTACATATTCTGGTATATATTAACAATATTTAACAAATATATAGATAAAAAAAATGAAATAAATTATAAATAAAAAATGATTAACTATACACTTTTTTTTGTAACTACTAGTAACAGAAAATAAAAATAAAATATAATCGTATACTGTGTAAAAATTCTTCTTAAATTTGATAATTCAAAAAAAATTAAAATAAGATTCAACATTATAAAAAAAAAAAATTAAAAAAATAAGTATATGATAAGCTTCATATTAAAGCTTTTAAGTTTATGTTTATTATATTTTATTTCAACCCAAATTTAACTTTATTAAATATTATATTATTTGACATTTTATTTTAATAATTTTTTAAAATTTGTTTGAAATTTTTTTATATAAAAATATTATTATTTTTATTATTATTAGTCATTATTATATTATTTATAAACATATATTTTTAAATATAGTCTCAAGCTTAAAATTCTAAATCATATGTTTTAACAACTATAAATTTTGATGTATTTGATTGAGCTTTCTATTTGCTTAAATTTTTTAATTAATAAATTTATTTTATTTATGAATGATACTAATATTTATTAACTTATTATATTTTTGTTTAATTTTCATTATAAGTTAATTATAATGTATTAATTTTATATTTTTGAGTGCTAACTGTATGTCTTTATTATAATATGACATAAAAAATTCAAAGTTGAATTTAGTATAATTTATTGTAACTGCAAATAATTTTCTAGTTTGTATTAAAAAAAAAAAATTTCAGCCCCCAAAAAATTTTCTGGCTCCATTGTAATCTAGTTATGAGTAGTCACTCTTTCTTCACATCCTCCAGAAGAATAGTGCCAAATTTGGACCAACATTTCAGTACGTCTATTTGAGATACACAAGCCACTGAACTCGTTCACAGTTTCGCTTGAAAAGGTTAGCACAAAGACACGTGTGCTCTAGTCGATTCAAGGGTAATTAATCCGAACCTAATGCGTCATGAATGAAAACAACTACAACTAGAAGCTCAATTGTAGTACCTCGATTGGTTTCTAACCTTCCAATTTTCCAGTGACGGGACCAAATTAAAGGTCGTGAGAGACATCAAAAAGATGCATTCATTTCTTGGCTAATTCAATATCTTGTGGATACTATTTATGAGGTAGTTAGACATGCCCCTTGGGGGATCTGTTAGGTCTTTTAAAAGGACTCAATCAAAGGGCACAAAGTGTTGTTTTTCTGAGGTTGGGTTTTGAGACGAGGAAGTTAAACATTGGGCCCATTTTTTTTTATTACTTACAAATGTTAGGATTATAATACATATTTAATCCTATTTATTTAATTATTTTATTTGAATTAGATTTTAGAAGAAGTAACTTTACAAACCGGTCCGAACTAGGCCACAAGTTATGTTGTATTGCATTTTTTTACTTTTATGTCATATCATGTCGTACTAACATATTTAATAAATAGTATTATGTTAATTTGATGGGCTAACAAGCTAAGTGTTTAAAAAATCGTGCTAAATCGACCCATTTAACATCCTTATAAGTAGTATTTTTCGTGCTTCACATTTTAGTATTTCATGCAATTGGGACTGCTCGTGAGCAATATTTTGCATTACTTGCAATTTGCGTTATCTTTTCGTATTGAATTTAATGTTAGGAATGCTAATTTAACAGTTCATTGAATAAGTTTTTTTTGGTAGATACTTATGTTCATGGCTTCATATCTTGAAATAATTAGTCAAATCTTACACTCATGACCAAATTCTTTGTAATGGCTCCATTTAATTTTTTTTTATTTTTTTATTTTTTTGTCAATGGCTTCATTTAAGTAATGAATGTCTTCTTCTTTAAAAAAAAAAAAAAAACATTGGAGAATACAAGGTCCAAATGTATTTTACCAAAAATAACTTCTACAATAATGAGTTGATAAAGAATAATTTTATAAATTCAACTTTCATAAAAGTGTATTTTTTTTATATTAATTTTTATTATTTATATTATTTTGTTAATTTTATATTATCATATGATATTAGGGATCAACTCGAAATCACGTCATCTCTTGAATTTGTGTTCCTTTGAAATATTTGAGCTCTGATAGGCCCAGTATTTAAGCTGAATTATCTTTGTAATCATAACAAGGGTCCATCTGTCTTTAGTTATTGTTTGAAATATGATTGCTCTAACCATAAGCATTGCATGTTACACAACTTAGAAAATGTCCAACCCAAATGGAAAATGAAATAGAAACAACACGCAATTGGATAATTATTCTAATCCCTAGTTTTGAATAGTATCGAATGATATTATGAAGTTAGCCAAACGCTATCAATGTGCCAAAAAAACCATCACTAGAAAAATACACATTGTCTTTAGCAAAATTTACAGAACAAATTAAAGGGATGTGATATGGTTGGTTACTAACCTTGCATCTAAGAGCAGCAGAGCTCAATCAGATTTTTAGTTGGTTGAGAATGAAAATTCCAAAGAAAGTTGAATCCTTTAGAGATGATCCAAACTTGCCCTCGAGAGAAAGATTCATGTCTCACAAAATCAATTACTTGTTTAAAAAAATAAAATAAAATAAAATTATTGAGTAAAACAAATTATAATTCGATGACCAATCTCCTTGGGTACAGAGAAATCAGAGGGAACAAAAACAGTAGCGTTTTTTTCTTTCACTAAGAGCAAAAGCAACAACTTCGAGAGCCATTAAAACATGACAAGTGTAATATTATGATGCAAATTCATAAGAGATACTTGAAAACTAACGTGGGTGATCAAGCATTAAAGGTTGGACTAGGAGCATTGTACGGTATCAAGTGTGGAGAAAAAAGAGAAATAAAATAGGGCTACAGAGCTTGTAAGATCGATCCCACCCATTCTACGTAGTTTCTGCTAGAAAATTGGTGCCTAGATAACATAATAGATTGATCCCCTCAAGCAAGATCAATCCCTCTCTGGCCAGATCGATTCCTTCCTGACAGACAGGTTTTTTTTCGGCGAAAAACAGAGAAAAAGACTTCTAAGGGCATGGGATTTGTCTTAGAAAGCTTAGAATAATTTGGACATTATTGTAATTGTGTAAATGTGTTATATAAGCATCGTTAATAACTCTTAGGGTTTTCTAAGAGAGTGTATGCTCATAATTTGCAATAGAGAAAAACTAAAAAATAGAGGAAGGAAGAAGAAGAAGAAGAAGAGCGTTATTCACCATTGTTAGTGATTAAACTTCTTGAATGTCTCTTTCAAAGTTTTTTCTTCTTTTAGAGTGTTTCACTTCCAGTTAATTCTCCACTGTATTTGTAACCTTCAAAGTGAAGCTAGTGGAACTCATCTCTATTGAAGGGGTGTAGAAGTGGAATAAACGCACTACATTGGTTGGATTGAACCACTATGGTGTGTTCTTTCCTTTGCTATTATTTATATTTTCATTACTTTTGATATAATTTCTAGGGCTTGTTGTGATTGTTATTGGATTGAAATTTTCATCGAGTGTTTTTTACTTGAAAATTTCTATTGTGTTTGGTTATGTTTAATAACTACAAAATTTAGGAGATTCATTTTCTCATTACAAGTGGTGTCATAACCTTTTTTGCTTAGGTTAGTCCATGGTTGTTGTGTGTAAATTTTTTCAGTTTGATATTGTGGAGTGAAATTGTGACTAAAAATAATTTATTGTTATTGAATATGAGTAGGAAGGAAATTGAAAAATGGGATGGTACAAGGGACTTCCATATTTGGAAGAGTAAAATGAGAAAGTTTATTAGTTCAACAAAAAGTAGCTCAAGCTTTAAAGGACCATCCAGAACATCTGAAGGGTTTT
Organism: Elaeagnus macrophylla; assembly: GCA_029378325.1. Lineage (NCBI taxonomy): Eukaryota > Viridiplantae > Streptophyta > Magnoliopsida > Rosales > Elaeagnaceae > Elaeagnus > Elaeagnus macrophylla. The sequence goes on from CM055642.1 coordinate 42,340,147, forward strand.
ACAGAGTTTCAAAAGAAGGAATTGTTAATGAATTTAGCATTTGCATGTTAATGTCATAGAGAGGTGCAAAGTACAAAAATCGCAAAGGCATTATGGAAGAAGTTGGATGAGATATACATGCAAAAGACGATATCTCGAAGGTTTCATTTGAAAGAACAATTATTCAGGTTTCAAATGGATATGTCAAAGGGTTTGAAGCCTAACTTGGCAGAGTTTCGAAGAATCTTCAATGATTTATCAAACATTGGGAAGGATCTTAGCTATAAGAATTTCGCTCACTTATTATTGCACAACCTACCAGATTCCTACCAAGAAGTGAAGACAGATCATAAGTATGGAAGAGATTATATCTCTTTGGAACTAGTTATCTCTCATTTGAGAACGAGAGAACTAGAGAACTAGAGTTCAAGATGGAGAAGCTTCATATCGGAGGTAGTGGGGGTAGTGGTCATGCCATGTATTCGAGGAGAAGAGGTGGAGAAAGAAGCCAAAGTAAAGAAAAGGTAAATACTGGTAAAAGTCCTGTGGTTCAAAAGATAAAGTAAGATGCGACTTATGTAACAAGAAGGGGCACTTCAAGAGGGATTGCCAAGAAAAGAGTAAATGCACCAAGAGAGACAATAGTAGTGAGATGCATTGGTGGCGACGGTTGATAAAATGGGTTATGATAGTGCCGAGCACTTGCAGTTTCTTCAAGAAATAGTGAAGGTACTTGGGTCTTGGACTCAGGGTGTAATTTTCACATGACACCATACAAGGATCGATTTGTTGATTACAAAGAGGTAAATAGTGGTATTGTTCACATGGAAAACAATCATCCTTGTAATGTGATGGGAGTTGGGTCTGTGAGGCTTCGCCTCAATGATGGTTCAACATTTGTGATGAAGAATGTGAGGCATGTGCTGGTATTAAAGAAGAATTTGATTTCATTAGCTACTTTGGACAACATGGGTTATAGCTATAAGGATTAGTATGTCCAATTGAAGGTGTGTAGAGGTTCTTTGGTATACTTTAAAGGTGTACAAAGAAATGGGCTTTATTACTTAGATGCTACGCTAGAGAACAATGTTGCTGCGGTTAGCCACCAAGAGGAAAATGTAAACTTTTGGCACAAAAGATTAGGACACATAAGTGAGAGAGGATTTGGGAAACTATCTAAGAAGAAAATTCCTGGCGACGGTAAGTTTGATAAGCTTTCATTTTGTGATAATTGCATTTTTGGAAAGATGAAGAAGGTGAAGTTCACACTTTCAAAACTCAAGGAATGTAACATTTTTGATTATATGCATTCGAATTTGTGGGGGCTAGAAAGAACACTGTTGATGGATGATGTAAGTTACATTCTAACTATTATTGATGATTTCCCTTGAAGGTTATGGATTTACTTGCTGTAAAGTAAAGATGAGACTTTCGAAACATTTGTGGAATAAAAGAAACTTGTAGAGACTCAAACTACAAAGAAGGTCAAGTTTTTAAGAACTAACAATGATTTGGATTTTTGTAATGAAACTTTAATAAGCTTTTGTAGGGAGAATGGTATTACTAGGGACAAGACTGTTTTAAAAAATCATCAACAAAATGGTTTGGCGGAAAGGATGAATAGAACACTCTTGGAAAGAGTGAGATGTATACTTTTCGATGCAAACAAGCCTAAGAGATTTTGGAGAAAAGCTATTGCTACGGCAATATACCTTATCAATAGGTGTCCTTATGTGTTGCTCAACTTCAAGACACCATAAGAGGTAAGGTTTGGAAAGCCTTTCAAATATGATCATTTATGTGTTTTTGGTTGTGTTGCATATGTGCTTGTGAGGTAAGGAAACTTGGAGCCAAGGGCATTAAAGTGTATGTTTTTGGGGTATCCTAGTGATGTGAAGGGTTACAAGTTATGGTATGGTGATTCTAACAATTGCATTATTAATAGAGATGTAACCTTCAAGGAGGATGAGATGTATATGGGTAGAGTTTTTGAAGAAACAAATGGCTCACCACAAGAGTTCGGAAGTGGACGTGGTAGTTTTGAGGTAGAGACATTGGTGTTTAACAATCAACCCATGGGTGAGCATAGGCAACTAGAAGAACCTACTATACAAGAACCTCCTAATGATGATAATTGGGGTATAGAAATGAAAGAAGAAGAAGACACCACTAAGCCCGGGCCATCTAGGTCAAGAAATGATTACTTGTTGGCACGAGATCGAATTCGACATGTGACAAGAGTTCCCAAGAAGTTAAATCTCATAGCCTGTGCATTGACTATGGAGTCGCAGATCTCAAGACTTGATTCAATGTCCTATGAAGAAGCCATGAGTAAGAAGGATGCTAATAAATGGTGAAAGGCCATGGAAGAACAGATGAGTTCTTTATACAAGAACAAGACATGGACACTAGTTCTTCAACTAAAGAGTAGGAAAATTGTGGGCAACAAATAGGTCTACAAAGTGAAGGAAGAAGGTCGAGCTAGCCCGATACAAGGCTAGAGTTGTTGCAAAAGGGTTCGCCAAAAGAGAAGGTATTAACTTTATTGAAATTTTCTCACTTGTTGTTAAACATTGTTCAATTAGATTATTTTTATCTCTTGTTGTTCATAATGACATGGAACTTAACCAATTGGATGTGAAAACTGCTTTTCTACATGGTTACCTTGACGAGGAAATTTTCATGGAGCAACCTAAGGGGTTTGTTGAAAAAAGCAAGGTGACATGATGTGTCTCTTGAAGAAGTCTTTGTATGTCTTGAAGCAATCTCCAAGGTGTTGGTATAAGAGATTTGACGACTACGTTTTGAAGATCGGGTTTAAAAAAAGTAAGCATGACAATTGTGTGTATTTGAGAGGTACAACTAACTCTTTTATTGTTTATTTATCGCTATATGTGAATGATATGTTGGTAGCTAATTGTGACTGGTCTCAAATCACCAACTTGAAGAGTCAACTTAGTTCGAAATTTGAGATGAAGGATTTTGAATGTGCCAAGAAAATATTAGGGATGAAGATTATAAGAGATAGACAAAAAGGCAAGTTGTTTCTTTTCGAAGAAGGGTATTGTGATAAGGTACTTCAATAGTTTAACATGGTCAATACTAAATCGACTACAACTCCAATAGCATCACAATTTAAGTTATTGGCCTCAGATTATCCTTCAACAAATGAGGAGAAGAAAGAAATGGAAAAGGTTCTCTATGCAAGTGCGGTGGGTAGCTTGATGTATTTAATGATTTGTACAATACCGAATATTGTATATGGTGCAAGTTTGGTGAGCAGCTACATGGCTAATCTGGGTAAACATAATTTGGAGGCGGTGAAATGGGTGATGAGGTATCACGGGGTATAATTGGGATTGGTCTTCTATGTGATCAATTTGAGGAGTTGAGTGTTGGAGTAATAGGTTATGTGGATTCAGATTTTGTCGGGTGATCGTGATAATATGAGGTCTATCATAGGATACTTGTTCGATTTTGGAGGAAACTTGGTGGGTTAAAAGGCCAATTTACAATCAATAGTAACATTGTCTTCTATGGAGACAGAGTTTGTTGCCACAATGGAAGTGGTGAAGGGAGCTATGTGGTTGAAAAGTTTAGCTAGTGAATTTGAATTTGAGAAATAGAGTCATAGTACATTGTGACAATGAAGGAGCAATTTGCTTGACTAAAAATCCTCAACTTCATGATCATACAAAGCCTGTACATGTGAAGCTACATTTCATATGAGAGATGACAGAACAAGGCAAGGTGGAGTTGGTGAAAATTCACACGGACGAGAACCCAGCTGACATGGCAACAAAACCAATTCTCGTGGAAAAGTTTGTGAAGTGGAAAACTTTGACCAAGGTGACCACTCTATCTAAATGATGGTGAAAGGGTGGGTCTTCACCTAAGAGTATAAGTTCCAAGGATTAGCATCACCTAAGAGTATAAGTTCCAAGGTGGAAAATTTTGATATTGTAATACAAATTCATGAGAGATGCTTGAAAATTAATGTGAGTAATCAAGCATCAAAGGTTGGACTATAAGCATTGTTTGGTATCAAGTGTGGAGAAAGAAGAAAAAGAAAACAAGGCTATAGAGCTTACAAGATCGATTCCCATAGACGATCGATTCCACTCTGAGCAGTATCTAATCCTATCCATTCTACATAGTTTCTGCTAGAAAAATGGTGCTCAGATATCACTACGGATCAATCCCCATCAAGTAGGATCGATCTCTCTTTGGCCAGATCAATTCCATAGGGTTTTGATTAGTTCAAAGAAAGGACTAGTCTTGGAATTAAAAGGCAATGATAAAGGAGGTGCATTTAAACAATTAAAAAAATGTCAAACACAATAACCATCATAGTTAAATTAATATATTACTAATATTTACTCATAAGACCTGACGCAACATAATCAAAATGAATTTATAAGCTATTTTTATCAAAATAATATACCTTGGTTGAACCCAATAATACAAACACAAATCTAAGGCACATTTCGATGTGCTTATGTTAAAAGTAATTTTAAGATAAATATTTAAGTGTTTGAGATAAAAATATTAGAAGTGATTTTAATTAACAGTTTAGTAATAATCTTAAGAAAGGAACGTGAATTCAAAACTACTATTCCTAATAGTAAATATTACTTATCTTAAAAACACAAATAGTACTCATCTAATTTTTAAAAATATTTCTCAAAAAGATTATCAAACATCATTAAAGCACTCAGCGCTTTCAACTTAGTACCCCTAAACAGTTTATTAATGAATTGTGGACAAATCTTGTTTGTCAAATTGATTAGTTTGGATAAATTTATAAACTAGTTAGTAGAGTAGTGCATCATACAGAGGAAGAGATTAGAATGCTTCGGACCATTTTAAGGAGAATATGAAGGCATGAATTCTTCTAGAGTTCAATAAAAATCACCATAGCCAGTGCACATAAATTATAAAAGAATTTCCAATTTTAAAATTAATGGAACATTTTGGAATTTTCATCTCTCTACAAGTCCTGAATGTAGAAATCCATTGGTTTCTAAAATTCGTGATGTAGTTTTCCCTCTCTTTTTAACAAATCTATTTTCTTTCTTGATGCTTGGTCGGACAAGAACCCAACTCTAAGTCCGACATTCAATAAGCAAAATGGAAAAAAAAAATTAAAAACAAATGGAACTCTGCTCGTATTACAAATCCCACCCAATGCTTCTGTACACAAATGAACCGTGGCATATATTTTCCCTGCATGCTCATACCCTCTATGCTCTAGGTCCCCTATTAAATCCGAATTGGCAACCCAAAATTTTGATAAGTTTTAATTTCACCTCGAAGACCAGCCGTAACAATCACCATGCCCCACGCTGACATGTGGCTAACCCCGTTGCTATAATCAAAACTTAAACGGGGACTTCGATTCCTAGATGCTGCAAGAAGCCTTTCCTCTGGCCATGTTGCTGCAATTCTATCAAAGTAATTGTTCGTTGCACTTGCTATGGTTCCGTAAAGGGGACTGTTCATGCAACCAGAAGCTGAACGCGAACCATCCTTACCGAATGTCTCCTCTACAGGGGTAGGAGGATGATTGGCAGTGAAGACTTCCTCAAAATTCTCAAGCCCATTTTGTTCTACACCTTGTAGCTCCCAAGTGTCTCCCATCCCGGGCCAAGGGATAGCCATTGATACGTCTTGACAATGGAAATGCTCGTATGAGTTTGTGACAGTGATGCCTTTGGTTCTGCTAGGTCGAGAATCAGCTTTGTGTTTCCATATATACACATGGGAATCCTCGCTAGCAGAGATTACATATTTACCATCTGCAGTTAGGGAGGCTGATATTTGGCTACTCGTGTTACGAAACCCTGTGAAAAATCAGCAATAATGCACTCATTATAAACAACGAAGTTATACTGGATGTAGGCAAAATGTTGGTGGATCCAGAGATAGTACAATAATAAAAGATTACTACTTGACAGATGGATCCTATGCCACATTATTTATTAGTTGATTTAGGTGCAAATCAAAGTCCAATTTCAAGTTTCAACAATGAAATTAAATGCCAAGTTTTAATGTTTTGGATGAAATTTTAGAAAGAAAAAAATGCTGTCAATAACTCATAGCGGATTTGCAGACAAGAAATCCTGAAGGAAATCGGTTACCACCATTCCATGTTTTCATAGTGCCAAGACATATGTTTCACATTAAACATCACCATCAACATACAAATTCAATGACACGAAATGATTTGAATCACATAGAACAGCCTTGCTAGACACAACTTTTTCCCCTTGCATTCAGCAATTTAGAAAAAAGCCATGCTGATAAATAAGCATAAAACCTTATGCATGGGTAACGGTGCAAATGTTTTCACGTTCGCAGCAATCAGCATTAAAAATGAACCTAAATTCCTACAAATCCAGGGTTAAGTCATTAAACAAGTCTGAGGCTATCTCAAAACCATCAGTAACTGAATTCCTAAAACAAAGCAGAGATCAGTAGATCACCAAGTTATCGACAGAATCAGGACTAATGTTAAAGAGCAAACAAAAACCATGCAATTATGCCTCTTCCTATTGCTAAAACAAAAAGCTACTAATCCTTCACAGCATTTTATTCTTACCTTTGAATTTGTGAACCAGTTCAACACGGTCAATAACTCTGATTCGTGAATCTGAAGATGTAATAAGTACCTCGGATGAACCCCCAGGTGCAAACTGTTCACTGAAACTGATCAGTAGCTGAAAACAATCATGCACAGTTGCAGCTTGAAGTTAACATAGAAAAAACCAAGCAAAAGAGGGTTAGAGAACTTGCATCGAAAAAACAAAACAAAAAATTACCTGGAAACCAGTGATTTTCTTGTGATGAGCTTTCTTTTTCTTGTTCTGCAAATTAATTTGGCTTTTCTGCTGCAATTTATTCTCTGCAAAAAAAGGAAAAAAAGAATCTATCAATTCATATTCCAGGGCTACAAGCACGCTAGCATATAGGTGTGGGCCGTGTGGCACACAAACACAGAGATGTGTTAATGCATACCAGATGTATTGTACAAACGGCAGCTCCCTTTGTACGATCCAACCAGTGCACCCTTCACATCAAAACAAATGCCTTTCAGCTACAAATCCAATACACGCATCCTATTACTCTATAATAACAAGTTGTTTTATACCCAACCTGACCATCTGGTGTGTAACAAGCTGCAGTGACCATCTCATGCAGATCATTCCAATCGACCACCTGACGCTCGGGGATGCTCCATATGCGAACCTTAGCATCAAGTGATCCACTAATAAAGTATCTATCATCAACAGGATTAAACTGGATGCAAGTTACTGTATCAAGGTATTGAAAATAAAGAATCATTAGAAACAAATGTTGGAAGACAGTGTGAAGAGAAGAGAAGAGAAGGGAACAGACCACCCTCTTTAACATAGAGGAAGATTGTCCCAAAATAAAGGGTAAATATCACTAATACCTTGAGGCTTTACAAATTATCACTTTAATCCCGACGTTTAAAAAATACAAAGTCAACCCAAGTTAGACTTAATGACTTGCAGTTTTTGAAGAGAAAATCAGTACAACCGATATGAATCCAAAAAATCATTTAAATATCTAAATTTAGTTAAAAGAGTTTACAATTTAGATAATATTGATAAAAGAATAAGGAAATCACATCTCCCTGTCCCATCCCCTTTATCTTGCTTATGACTTGATTTTCATTTTTGTAATTTGATATGTATGCATTAACATTATTAGTAAACCTGCCAAATTTGTATTAAAAGATTATCAAAGGTCAATTTAGTCTTTCAAGCATTTCAACGCAAGAAATTATTTAGAGGGACTAAAGTGATAATGATTCAAATCTCAAGAGGGTTGAGTGATATTTACCCTAAAATAAAACACCAGAAGAAAGTCACACATAATAATTCATAATTCATCCAAATTCAGTCGCTACAACTAGTTCAGAAAAAAGTCACCTCCAATGAAAAAATTACATTGATAATGCATCTTAATTTTTACATACGCAAAAATACAGATGAGCTCCTAAAAAAATAGCCCACATCAAAGACCCTTTTTCAAGAAGTTTTTCCACTACAAAACTAAGAGAATGAATCCAAAAACATAATATGCATATTCACCATAGTCACTGTGCGAAAAAATCTTCAAGCAAGACTTGCTGGATAAATTCCACAGCCGTACTGTTTTGTCCATTGAAGATGAAAGCAGATGCTGAAGAAACAGAAAACAAGAATCAGACCTGACAAAGATATTCAGCAAATATGTATTTCAAGCAAGTAACAAAAGCCAACTCAATCCCCATACATTACAGTCAGCATCATAAGAACATAGTTCATTTTAACGTCCCAACTGGAATCAATAAAAGTATAAAACATTTTGGGAAGCTATGCTACAAGCTCAATCTTATATTGTTTGCACCAAGTCATATTTGGTTCATAACGGAAACATAATTGGAATGGAAATAACAGGAATAGAAATTGAATTTAATGGAAATAACATTACTATTACTATCCTAAAATATTGGTAAAACTGAAAATAAAATTTACAAAATTCAAAATGAAGTAAATTTAGAAAATAAAACTTAATATCCCGTAAACAAAGAAAAATGAGAGAAAAGAATAGATGATAATACAAATAAGTGAAGAAAATACAGCATTTCAAAGTATTCTTAAGCGGTATAGTTGAAATGGTTATTCCTGCTAGTAGAGGAATGCATTCCAATTCATACCAGATGAATAGTCAAACCAAACGCAAGAATATTAAGAACTCTTTTCTATTACCATTTCTATTATTGTCAATCAAACATAGCTTAAAGCTATCTTTCAAAAAAATTGAAACATCAACGTATCCCCTTTCCTAATATTAATTTGTGACAAACTACATTTCTCCATCAAGTACCTTGCCAAAAAGAAAACTAAATACCTTTTTCACTCTGTGCTCAAACCTATCAGAAAACTGAATTCCTCTACATCTCAGCACTAAAAATAAAATAAATGAAACAATCATTTCACTCCTTTGCAAACCTGCAATGTGGCTAAAAATACTCGGGTACAAAAATCACAAGACTTAAAACATCTGTTTCGTGCAACCAACTGCTCACTGGGCAAAGTGAGTCACAAGACGCATGAAGATTTGTTGAAAAACAAGATTGATCAGCAACAAGCACGAAAATTCCCACATATTAGCACTACTTAACATGGTAAAGTCCAGAACTGCTATCAAAGTATTATGAGATCCCTGCTAATAGTTGCTCTCTTCACGAATAGATTATATATTGACGAAGAGCAACAAATTAGAATCAATCATTAGCTATCAGCTAGTCAACTTTTCTCCCTCAAGTAGACAGTTTTGTTATCAGATCTTAACTTGACCTATAGCAGTACTTTATAGAAGATCACATCGCCTAATAAATCCATCATTGATTTTCTGTACACCATAGAAGACCAACTTCTGGCAGATAATTTCACTATGGAATAGATATTCTACTTGTACCCACTGGAATTGCATCCCCACCAACGTGCCCATTTTTTATAGTTTGTCATACATGGGTCACGCTATCAAATCAGTCAGGACCCACAACAATTAATAGGACATTTAATTTATTTGAGTGAGGGTGTACTGGGTATGTGTGAGTAATGAGGGTATAGACTTTTTCGGAAGAGATACAAATTACATAGAAAATGAGAAAGCAAACCTTTTCTACACTGTGAAATGTATATAAATATGATTCATTTCAATATTAAAACAATAACTTTGGCAGAGTTGCATATTTTAAGCGTATAAATATGGAATAGGCTTGTACTCCTCACACCAATAGAGAAGCACACAGACATGTTAAAGTGTACCTATGCAGACATTAAGGCGCATAAATGTTAAAACAGTAGAAATAAGAGGTTGATGTGATGCTTCCAACATAAAAATATAGTGTACATTACAGCTGCAAAGATAATATAATTTTTCTTCAAGAACTTACATAAAGGAAAAATAAAAGACTAATTAGCAGAGAATTAGGATAGTAACTAACCTGGGACTTGGACCATGAGAGGTCAAGCACATCATCACTGTGTCCTTGAAATGAACAAAAGGGTTTATCTGATAGTGCAAACAAAGTTTCTGGCACCACAACATGGTCCAAGTTCACAGACTTCCTACTTATAGAGGCTCTTCCTCTTCTCTTCTTTTCTGGATGTTTATCCACATATGGTGAAAATGAAATTGGCTCCGGTGACCCGTTGGTAAGAAAGAACAGATTCAAATTACTATCTTCTGTTTTTTCCATCAACAAATCACCCTTCCTCTCAGATTCCACGACCTTCCAAACATGAATAACACAGTCCTCACCAGCACTCGCCATATATTTTCCATCCAAACTGAACTTTATAGTCCATATGGACCCATTATGTGCCTGAATCTCTTGACTCTTGTAAAGTGCAGTGACTTCCTTTGAGGACTTCCCATAATGTCGAACCCTGACTCTCTCCGGCCCATGTAAAGAAATGTCCTGACTATCATCTGTGGCTGAGCTTGATCTTCGCCCTCCCTTCTCCGATGATGTGTCCCTCTCATCACTGCTCCGCCTATCTTTATGACCAGTCATGGTTATTGCAACACTCTTAATACTCTTCAACCAACTCCCTTTCTTCTTCACCTTTCCATTTCCACCACCACCCCCATTGGCACTACAATCCAAACTGTCTTTATTACCCTCTTCCACATTCTGCCGCCGCATCAATTCTTGAACAATGGGCGAGTGCCCTACACACATCTGAAATTCCTCCATGGTCAACTGCCTACCAGTTCCCACTTCCTTGAGCTTTTTCCACGTGCCATCTTCCCTAATCTCATTAACAACGAACTCTTTTCCATTATCAAGATTTTTAATAGTGCAAACTAGGGGATCACTAACCTTATCAATCTCACTACAATTAATTTCCTCGTTAACCTCCCCAACCCCACTACCCACAATCTCCAAATTCCGACTCGAATTCATTGAATTGCTTCGACTATCATCAACCCTCTTGCAATTCTTACCAGAGGGTGGCTTATTTGGCGAAGTGGCACTAGCGACAGGAGATCCAATGGTTTTACCACTATGCAATTTACAGAAACGATTCAGATTGTTATGGCTATTTACAAATGAACAGGTCTCGCCCGAGACCGAATGAATAGAAAGAATCGAAGAACAAACAGCAGAAGTAGAAGAAGAAGAAGAACCACTGTCCGATTTCGACCTAGCGATGCCAGCAACGGCTCCACCACTCTGTTCCTCGCTGTCCAAGCCATCCGACGACACCGATCGGCCCAAATCCCCACCACTCTTGAGCATCTGATAGTCGTCAGGTCTGGTCCGAGAAAGTTTCGGGTCAGAACTAAGACCCATGTGACTAAGGAGTCGAAAACGACGTTCGGAGACAGAGGAGGGCTCAGAGATCCAAATATTATAATTGGAAACGCCCATTGGGAATTTGGGTATTGGGAAAGTATGGTCGAAAGCATAATTGGGGGAAATGGAGTTCGAGTTCGAGTTCGGGTCGTTGTCTTCGGAGTCGGAATTGGAAGCAGAGCAAGAGCACGACGAGGAGACAATGCGATCATGGGACTCGTAGAAGCACTCGTCTTCGTCTTCTTGGTCCCCTGTTCTGGTCATCATTTATCGGGCATTCCCATTTCAGAATGAAAATGCCTCCAACTAACTCATCTATCGGAACGGAGTAGTCAAACAAACAAAAAAACTGGGTTTGGCTCGTTTATAAGATAACAAAAAATGGGACGTTTGGGAGTTCGATCTGTGTGGAGGCGGTGTAGTAGTGAAACTGGTTTGGTATCAGCGAGAGAGTGTGGCTGGAATTCGAAGGGATCGGACAAGGAAGGACAGGGGAACTTTGTGGGTTTCGGTTTGTGAATCAGATCCGATAATGGGCACAATCAGAGAGAAAGAGGTTGGAGCGGAACGAAGCCCTATGGTGCTGGGTTTGTGTGTGTGTTAGGGAGTTTGAGTTGGGGTTTGTGCGTGCGTTGGGGAGTTTGAGTTGGGTTTGAGCAATGTTGTTGTGCAGGGGGAGGGAGGGAGGGAGATTTTTTTGGAGTGCCTTTAATATGGAAAATGAACGAGAAAATGGAAATAAAATTTTGGGTTTTAGATTTTGGATTTTTATTTAATTATATGATATAATATTTTATATATATAATTTATTTTTAATTTTATTTTAAAAAAATAAATATATGGAGGGAGAAAAAGAATAGAAAAATTTTTGTATATAATATATTGTATGTTTTTTATAAATTTAGGTCATTGATGTTATTTATATTTTTAATATTAATTATTATTTTTTAATAATTAATAGTTTGAGATTTATTTATTTTATTATGTGATATATATATTAATTATATACAAGACATTTTTCGATAGATAGATTTTTTAAGAGTTTTTTTTTTTTTATGGAAAATGGAGAAAAAATTTTAGATATTAAATTTTAGTTTAGTTGTAGTTAATAATATTTTATATATAGAAATTTATTTTTAATTTTATTTATATATATATATATATATATATATAGGGAGTGTGATCTTTTAGGAGTGTTTTTCTACGGAAAATGAACCAGAAAATGGAAAGAAAATTTTAAATATTAGATTCTAATTTAATTGAATAATATAATATTTTATATATAAAATTTTATTTTAAATCTTATTTAAAATATATATATATATATGTTTAATTTTTTATAACATAACAAATATATATTTTTAATATTTAAAAAAATAAATATATTTTTTATTAATAAAATTAAAAATAAAATTGATGAAATAATTATTTATTTATGTACTAAAATTTTTTATAATATAAATAAATATATATTTTTTTATATTAAATAAATTAAAAATAAAATTAATTATAGAAACAAGTTATTTATACAAGTTCAGTAAAAAGCGTGACATTTATACATGCGAGAGGGGAAAATAACAAGAAAGTTTTACGTGAGAAACCGCTAATTCAATATGAATTTATTTATATGTGATGTAACCATCGATTTTCATTAAAGAAAAAAAATAGTAATGTGTTGAAAATATCAAAATGCATTATTTATAAATATGCTTGGTACTTTGATATACAAAAAATTTGTTGAATTGCACTGTTATCCTAACTTTTTAAATATGTTAAACTTTAAATAATGTAAAAAAAAAAATTATATATTAACTTTAATTACTATAATATAATTTAGTTTAATTTTAAATTTTAAAATAAATGTGTCAAATTTAAAAAAATAATGAATATATGTTACCAAAAAAAAAAAGTTAAGCAATCAAATATAAAATCTCAAAAAATTTAGAAAATAATGGTGTAACTTAGCCAAAAAAAAATTAAAAAGAATACGAAAAATACTAATAATTAATATCATATATATATATATATATATACATTAAAAAAATCATTTATCTAAATATAACTAATATGTGATAATAAAATAGTATAAATGCAAAAATATGCCCTTTTATTTCTCATAGAACATGTATTATAGATAATTTTTTTTAAAGCAAATGAAAAATTGAAATTAGTATGTGCACCAAAGCGCCCCATCAAAATGGAAAATAGTTTTTAGCACCCTCTTCATTTTCCAACCATCCACAAATATTATTAAATAAATAAAAAGTGATGAGTACAGAACAAAGCATCAATAGAACCTATAAGAAGGTTTGCCGACCATATCAAATATAGTAAAGTGAACGCACGAAAGATTGTACATCCCACCACCAAGTCGTGGAACAAAAACTAGGAGATCTGGAAGCTAAGTCATCAGCAACAGAATTACCCTCTCAGTAAATATGAGAATAGTGGAAGTCCATGCCTGCAATCTGAGCCAAACAATCTGTCTAAGATGAGAGTCATCATCATGGCACCATATGAGATCTAGTGCGGAATAAGGTCACCACATACGTAGAGTCAAACTCCAACCAAATCTTCTTCCAACCAAACCTGTCTGCATATTTTATTGTATGAATAGCCCCTGCTAACTCAGCCTCAAAGGCATAGGAAACCCCTAAATGAGTTCAGAAACAACCCTTGACAAAAGATCTGAAAGTTCGAAAAATCCCCGCACAACCTGAAAGACCAGGTGCCCCAAAAGCAGCCCCATCCGTGTTTACCTTTAACCAACCTGGAGGAGGAGGATGCTAGTTAACTTCAATCACCCTTAGGGCTCGTGACGGTATACCATGAACTCGCAAACGACTAAGTATCTACAAGTCATTCAAAGTGTTTCGCATTGCACCAGTTTGGATTAAGCCTGCTTCTCTAATAAAACACACAGTAGTAAGAGAGGAACGTAAAGGAATCTCAATCCCATCATAGCAACAATTATTCCTAATTGTCCAAATAACCCCAATAACCGAGACAATGCCTGTTTTTCATAAATTACGAACTTGAGGTCTAAAATCTCTACTTATAGCATCCCTCCACAACTCAAAAATGACATGTCTGTGCGGGGGCGCAAAACCAAAAAAAGAGGCAATGAGGTCACAAAGAGCCCCACAAAAAGACACATTAAGAAAAGATGAAAGATTGTCTCCTCTGATCTACCACAAATAAAGCAACGTAAAGAAAAGGAAAAACTCTGCTTCTTGACAATGTAATCAGTTGGAACCTTTCCTTGAATGACTCTCCAAAAAAGCATAAAGCGGGATGGAGGAATAAATGGACACCAGACTTCTTTACCCCAACTTTTAACTTGCCCCATTGATCTCAAAGAATCATAAGCATAAAGTGTGGAAACATCTCTTCTAACTAAACAAGACCAGACTCGAGTATCTTTCGTACCTACAACTACTGAGTTAATATCCATGGCTACATCTAGATGAGAGTCAACAAAATTTTATGGTAATCGCCAACCATCTTATGTCTAAAACTGACAAACCAAAGCATTCAAGGGCATATCAACTAGAACCTCAGGAACTCTCTCTATTAGAGGCAAACCTAGCCAATTGTCAGTCAAGAAACGAAGCAATGAATTCGTACCTATCAACCAACGGGAGTCGGACAATCAAAGCTAGGAAATGGGTCCTCAAACCAGGCCAAATAGATGAGCAAATATGATACCCTCTAGGAGTATCATTCCTATCAAGAAATCGCCTCCGTAAGTACATCAAGGTGTTAGAGGTTCCTTTAATTAACCTCCAAGCAAATCTTTGCAACATGGCCTCATTTAGAGTTTTCAAATCTCTCAAACCAAGACCCCCCTCAGCAAGAGGATGGCAGCAATTTTTTCAGGTGACCTAAACTAATTTCACTTTGTCCGTATGGCCAATCCAAAAAAAATTTCGAATAACTTTAGTAAGCTCATCAAGAACCGCTTTTGGCCATTTATAAATTTAAAAAGAATGCAGGAACGTACTCTTGATAATCGATGCAATTAAGCAACGACGACCTGCTAGAGAAAGTGATAATTCCTTCCAAGAATCCAAACAAACTTTAACCTGATCTACCAAACCCTAGAACCAGCATTGACATAGGGCACCCCAAAAAAGAGTCACCCCCAGATAACTCATAGAATCACCACCCAAACGCATACCCAAAAGCTCTTGAATAGATTGAATTCCACTTCTCGACACCCCCTTGTCAAAATAGATGGTTGATTTTTCAAAGTTAACTAACTGTCCTGATAAAACACCATAAACCTGAAGAGCTTTAGAGATATTTTGGATATTTTGAGAACTAGCCCCTGCAAAGATAATCAAATCATCTGCATAGAGAAAATGGGTAGGAGTTGTAATACCATGAGGAGAAGAGATATGGGCAAGCCGACCATCCACAGTAATGACAGAGAGATACCTGCTAAGAAAATCACTTGCAATACAAAAAAGTAGTGGAGATAAAAGATTACCTTGTTGCACCCCTCTAGAGCAAGGGAAATAACCTTTAGGGGAGCCATTCATGAGAATAAAGATTCTTGCAGTGGTAAAAAGACCATGTATCCAACCAAGGAAAACCTCATTAAAGCCAAAACACCTCATTACCTTAGTAACAAAGTCCCATCTTATCGTATCGAAAGCCTTCCGAATATCGATTTTAAGAGCAAGATTTCCACCACGACTACGAATATTCAAAGCATTGAGCACTCGGATGCCCCTGCCATGTAATCCCCAATATTGTGTCCCAAAATAAAACCAAATTAATTTGAAGAGAGAATACGAGAGCAGATAACCCCAAGACGAGTAGCTATTATTCTCGTGATAATCTTGAATATGAAATTTTCAAGTGCAATAGGTCTGTATTGGTCAACCCGACTAGCATGATCAACCTTAGGTATCAAGATGACAAAACTAGAATTGAGCCCGGGATGCATCCTCCCTGTACAAAAAAATCTTGTATTGTCTTAACAACATCAGAACTAACAATGTCCCAATAATGTTGGAAGAAACGACCAGTATAGCCATCTAGGCTAGGAGCACTCAAGGGATCCATATAAACACCATGGCTTGAATTTTCCTCAAGGAAACGTTATTCTCCTGAGAAACCAACTTTGGAACCAGTGAATCAACGGCCGAAAAATTCGGAGGATTCTCCCTTATTGGCTCTAAAAACATCCTCTCATAATATCCCACAATATGACTTGCAATAGCATCTAGATCATGGCAAATATCACCATCAATCTCCAAATGGGCTAGAGGCTTTTGAGCCCTTAAACGACAAAACATAGAGTGATAGAAAGGAGTGTTCTTGTCGCCGTCCTTAAGCCACTTTAATCTGACCTTCTCTTTGAAGAAGGTATCCTATTGTTTTAAAAGCCTATCAAGATCAACCATGGCATCAAACTCAAGCTGAAAAATATCCTCACTGAAATTCTCATTATTATATCTTTTTTGAATATCAGTCAGTTTAGAATTAGTTAACTCAATATTGCGGTTAAGATTACCAAAAACCTCCATATTCCATGACTTTAAAGACATTTTTAAGTTCTTGAGTTTGCCAACTACTACCCTATGGGGCTAGAGTGAATTGGAGTTGACCAAACAGAGCGAACCAAATCCAAAAAACCCGAGTGATCTAGCCATATACTATGAAATCGAAAAGGACGAAGGCCTCTAGGCATAAAAGTACCAGCAGAAAGCAGTAGCAAGTGATGATCAGAATTATGTCGTAGAAGAGTACAACAAGAAACTTGATTCCAAGCATCTAAAAAGGAGCTAGTACACAAACCCCTATCAAGACGAGACCGGGCCCGAGAAATGCCACCCTTAAAGAACGTGAAGAAAGAACCCTTTACATCAATGCCAATCAAATCACAGTAGGATATAGCAACATTAAATTCTTGGATGGAAAGATTTGCATGAAAGGATCCAAAAGCCTCATGGGCACCAAAAATGGCATTAAAATCTCCAATTATCAACCAAGAGACGTTCAGCTCTGATAAAACCATCAAATAATCCCAAAGACCTCTTATCTTGATATAAGTACCACTTCCATAAACAAAAGTTAACAAGTAAGTAGTAGAGCTATTATTGTAGGTAACGCTAATATGTTGATGATCCTGAAGCAAAGCAGAAGTAGTTAGTGCCACAAAGGGTGAAGCAAAAAGCCAAATTTTAGGATTGGAGGGAACATTGGTACAAATAAAAGTGTATCTGAGAGAGCGCCAAAAACGATGCTCAAGAGCTTGTAGACTAGTCATAGGTTCAACTAAGCAAACATAATCAGATTTTTCTTTCTGACAAAAAATCTGTAAAGCTTGTTAGGTATCTCTATTGGCTATACCCCTACAGTTTCAATAAAACACTATCATAATGAATCATAACTAGGAACACCACTATAGGATGTATCATTTGTAGAAGAATGTGTGGGACTTTTTGACCTTCCTTTCCTACCAGTAACCAGGTGCCATTCCTCTTTGTCACTAACCAAATCCTCTCAAGAACATAAGTTTTCTTAAGCCTCATCATTCTTTGTTCAAGTTCCATCATGTTCACAGGATTATGAATAACTCTGATAGCAGTACCACTGAAGTTACAATCAACAATAGGGAGAGCAGGCTCCAAAACTTTAGCATTGTCAGTCACTGAATCCAATGGAGTAAAATCTTGTGCATTAACATGTTTCATATCATTGGGGAACATTGCAAAAGGAGGAGATGAAGTAAGAGTAGTACTAACATGTCCAAAAGAAACATCATTGGAGCTAGGTATAACTACACAGGCAGGAAGAGAGACAACTGTAGAGTCGATAGACATCACAAGTCTAGAGGTCACAAGAGAGACTGGAAGAACGTCAATGGTGTCCATAAGCATAGAGATGGATGCACTCGAAGGAGAAGCCGACATAGTACCCACATTATTACCCACAATAGTATCATTATCTTCTATAATATTAAGTGCAGAAAAAACATTACTAATCGGGATGGTTGCAGAATTAGCAGACGCTTTAAGTCGATAAATTTTTTGTGGATGAGTTTGTGGTGCAGCTTTTGGAGAGTGTACACTTTTGGGAGGATCAACAATGATAATAAAGCCATTTTTTCGACATTTAAATGCAGCATGCCCTACCGAAGAACAAATTGTGCAGAACTCTGAGACATTCTCATAGAATAAATCAATAAAGAGCTTTAGAGAACCCACTTCAACCATTATTTTCTCATCAAGCTTTTTAGCAAGGTCTATATCAATCAAAATCTTTGCAAATTTTCCCCATTTCTCCATTTAGAGTGGCATTATCAATTTTTAAAGGGACATTAATAGCGCGAGCAATATTTGCAAGAATTTGCTTATCCCAAAATTCCCATGGAAAATTTTAAAAACGAACCCACACGTGGACATTAGTTGCCTTTTGATACAAAGGATTAAATTTTGGCATCTATGGTTAAACCCTAAAAACACCTGGCTTTAAATTGATAGGGGCATTTGCCCAAACCCTAGCTTTGTCCTCGGGGGTATATAGTAACATATGATAATATCCGCGTCCCAAAGAAATGAGCTTTCAATTAGCGGGTAATTTTCAAACTACTGCTAAATGCGACTTTAAATCGCCTTGAGTCCAAGACTTATCCCCTTTTGAGAGGACTAGTCTACCAATTAAGAAAAACTTACATAATTCAAGGCAGGATTGATGCAACACTGGGTCCACAACAACACATGCAATATCACCACTTTTCTTTAGAGGGGAATCAATTGGTTCAATCACAACATTTGTGAGTGAATTAGATATGACTTCAGCGTAACTTTTTTTAGGGGCCATGGACTTAAAGAGGTCAGCATGTCTCAAGTGATACATAGGTTTAGGATTAGGATTATCCATACGATTAACCCTTAACCCAAAACCATAACAACCTTAGGACAACTCCAAATAAATATTCCTTTTGCCTTTTTCTAATTGTTTCCTTTTTTTGGCTTCTTTCCTCTTTTCTTATTTCTTTCTTAGTCAACCAAAGAATTAATACAATATAAAAATTCAAATCTAAAAATGGCAAATAAAAACTTACCAAAAAAGCGACTGAGGTCTGAATGCTAATAAGTCTCTTTGAATTTGAATTGCACTGTCCAATCATATCACAATTGATAGCCTAGAATAATAATCAAAATTGAAGCAAATCTTGTGTAGAACAAACCGACCAAGAATCTTGTTCACCAATGAATTCTCCCAACAAATACGTGTAGGCAATGAATATGAATTTCACAATGAATTAATCTTCAGCAGCCACGCATAAGCATATTAAAATGTTTAGAAGTCTTCTTTGGAATTTGACCAGCCAATCAAGGATCGTTGTTGAATGGATATTTGAAATAATAAATGGCTTAAAATTTAATTTGAAGAACGTTTCGGCATATGCCTTAACGAATTTGTCCCAATTGACTTTTCAAACCATCCAACATAGATATTTTGAAATTAAAGAATCCAAAAAAATCAAAGAATAATCAAAACTTAGAGATCAAATCACAAAGGTTGATCGGATGATCCAATCAAATCAGATTGCCAATGAATCAGCCAATAGTCGATGAAGTCAAAAAGCAATGAATCCAAAGAAGACGAAGCCAGGAAAATTTTGGTAGACACGACCTTGATGATGATAGCGATCCAATATAGTCCGCCAAAGAATCGATCACCTTTTAATTCATATGCTTTATATGTTCAATCAAAATTCTAAATTCTTGATCTAAAATATCATAACTTTATTAAAGAGCTGATTGATTTTTCCAAGAGAAAAATAGAGAGAAATTTCAGATAGGCGTCCTGTGTTATAAATAATTTAAAATAACATATAAACTATAAATAATATGTGTATATAATATATTTATAAGTTATATGTTTTACATAATATATATAAAATTATAAGTATAAATTAAATATATATATTTATACATAAAATAATACATTATTTAAATATTAATTTAATTAAGTATAGATTAACATATTATTATAATAATTTAATTTAATGTCATTAATAATTAACAAATACGTAAAAAAGTTTCTTTCTCTCAAGTCATTTTGCCCTTTTTTTTTCCCACTTTAATCAATGTAAATGCTACACATTGTTTTTTTTTTTTTTTTTAATAAAAATATTCTTAGTTGGGAGAGGTACAGTCGCCGTTATGGTGTACAATGGATTTTTTTTTTTTTTTCATTTCTATATAATAAATGTAAATAAATTTAAAAAAAAAAAAATAGACTCAAATTTTTTAGTCTTCTATTTTTTAAAATTTAATACTTTTTTGTCTCTTATATTTATTTCCTTTATATATATATATATATATATATATATATATATATATATATATATATATATATAGTTTTTTTGCTATATTTATAATTTTTAGATATTAGTTATACTTAGGGGTGAACAAACAAAATTGGAACCAACCCAACCCACCCAACCCAACCCAACCCAACTCAAAAAAATCGGTTTTTAAATTTTATTGGTTTGGTTTGGTTTGGTTCTTTAAAATAAAAAACCGATTAATATTGGGTGGGTTGGTTTGGTTTTCATTTATTAAAACCTTAAAAAAACCGAACCAACCCAATATATTATTATTATTATTTTAATATTTATATTTATATTTATATTATTATTTTATAAAATAATTCTAAATTTATAAACCTAAACCTCACTCCTCAGATCCTCACTCCTCAGATCCTCACTCACTCTGTCTCTGTCACTCACACAGCCGTCCTCACCGGTCGCTGCTGGTCGCGCCGCTCGCTGCTGGTCGCGCCGCTCGCTGCTGGTCGCTACCTGCTCATCCTCGCCTCTGCTGGTCGCTGCCTGCTCGTCCTCGCGACCTCGCCTCTGCTCGTCCTCGCTACCTCGCCGCTGCCTGCTCGTCCTCGGGCCGCTGCCTGCTCGTCCTCACGACCTCGCCGCTGCCTGCTCGTCCTCGCGCCGCTGCCTCTGCTCGCCGTCTGCTCGTCGCATTTGGTGTGAGTTTTTTTTTTATCTATATTGTTTAAAGAAAATAAATATTCCCATACAAATTAATGAATTATCTATGTATGTAGTATGTTCATCATATTTAATTTTTATTTATTTTTACAACAAATCGATATTACATGTGATTGGAAGATATAACTAAGGAAGAAGATGAATCTCATTTATTTAACTAGGTGAACTGTGTTGTTTATTATGGATTCTGCTGCTACTCCAGTGAGTATTGAGACAATACCTAATGAAGAAGATACATCACAAACTTAGCCAACATCTATTGGTAGTAGTTTACCACTCCTGGTAATAACTGTACAAAAGAACAATCCTAAGAGGCCACCATCTGATATATGGAAACACTTCACACCTCTTGATCCTAAACGTGCAAAGAGTTCTTGCAATTATTGTAAAAGAGAGTATTGCACTGATAGTAAGAGGAATGGGAGTTCAACTTGTCGGAAACATTTGGAGGTTTGTCCTAATTACAAAAGAGATAATGATAATTTGCTCTCAAAGCTGGATACTTGCAAAATTGGATGCTTTTCAAATTACAGTGGATAAGGATCTTTCCCAGTATATAGATGAAGTGAATATATTTGAGCCGCTTGAGCTAGGTAAGTATGATAAATAATACATATTTTAAATATTTATATAATCCATAGTTAACACTTGATTTTTTATTTTTGTAGACATGTTTGGCAATTAGAGATGAGAGCTTGGAATATAGTTGGTACTTGGTAGTAGTTTATTTTTTTTTGTTCTTGGATAATTTAACTATTTTATTCTCATTCTCTATTTTGTAATAGACTATAATCTATATGTGCTAGATATTTGAATTTATATGTTTTGATTTGTTATTTGTTGTTAATTATTTATATCTATGACTATGAGGACAACCATTTTCATTTTCGATAATATTTTAGAAAATTTTGTCATCTACTTTGTTAGTAAGAGATAAACAGATTTTGTCCATTTTTGCTGTTAGAATTTGGATATTTAAGAGGAATTCATGCAAGTACATAAGCACTTCTCTACCAGGTACTCATTTTATTTTTCATCTACATTAGACACTAATTTTGTATTATTTAATTATTTATCCAATATAAAATTATAATTACATCGTCATTCATATTTTTGTCATTACAGTTTTCACTGTATAAACATCACTCAACAATATTATTGGATATGAAAATTAGCAAATTTTGTCAGGAATGTGATTACTATTCCTTATTACTTGTTTGTCTTAATTTTAAATTTTTCTTGCACTTTGTGTTTGATATGGATAATGATATTAGATAAGTGATCGATATTTATATTTTTAAATTTCGGTAATATAATAAAATTAACATTAAAAATTATAATACAAGAGTTTAAAAAAATTAATAAATAAAATTCATTAGCGAAAAAATAGAAAGAAATTTCTTTTAACCAACCCAAACCAAACCAATAAAATTGGTTCGGGTTAGATTGGTTTTTCAAATTTTTTGGTTCGGTTCGGTTCTCGTTTTTGAAAAATCGATCATATTGGGTTGGTTCTAATTTTACTCTAAACTCAAACCAACCCATATATGTTCACCCCTAGTTATACTTAAACATTATAAGATAAATAAAAATAATTTTAATAATTTTTTTTTTTATTCGAGCTCATGATCAGATATGTATTCAAGTTACTGCTCAAACTGAACCATATGTTGCTATAATACTACACGTTGTTACACGTTAATTTTACAACGGAGTGGCATTAACATTTTACTCGATTCAGATCGGTAAAAACAAAAAAGTCAAAAAAAAATTCAAAGTCAAGTCAAATTCTGGTAACTCCATTTTCTGTTTTGAAGTTTTCTTTGTAATTTTTTCAAGTAAATAATCACGCACTTATGTGCCATTTTTAAAATGTTTTATATTCATCTCAATTTTCTCAACTATTAAATTTGTTTAAATGAATATGATTTTGCGAAAATAAAATACCATTTTTTTAGTTACTATTCAATATACATAAATAATAGGAATGAAAAATACATAGTGTGGGGATAGAAAAATTATATAATAATCCAGAATTAATGTTAATGTAATAATTTAAATTAATAAAAATTTAAAATTATAAATTTAAATGAATAAAAATTAAAAAAATATGGCTCGTTTTTTTCTCTTCTCTATTGATCCGGATCGTTCGTCCAGAATTAATAAATAATATCTAATAGAAATATTACCATATTAAATTAGTTTC
Source organism: Elaeagnus macrophylla (assembly GCA_029378325.1). Taxonomy (NCBI): domain Eukaryota; kingdom Viridiplantae; phylum Streptophyta; class Magnoliopsida; order Rosales; family Elaeagnaceae; genus Elaeagnus; species Elaeagnus macrophylla. Next base: position 42,363,751 of record CM055642.1, read on the forward strand.
ATTAAAAATAATTTTATTTAACAATAATAATAATAAAAATGTAAACAATTTAGGATTAAAAACTCATTTAATATAACATTAACAAAATAACTATATTAATAATATTACCCCATAAAAATATATAAAATAAAATTTTCCAAATTTTTATATTATGTTTCAACGTAATTTTAATGGTAAAATTTTCAGTGAATAATAACACTCATATCATGAATAAGGCTCGAAACCTTTAGAGGATCTCAATATATTTAGGTACTTTAAATATTTTTAATTTTTAATTTAGATCTTTGAGATACCCGAATTTTAATTACTGTTTTTATTTTTTATTTTTTTTAAGTTATACAATTTTTAATTAATTAAAAATTTTAAAATATTAATATCAATTTATTATTTTTAAAAGAGTATTTTTGTCTTTTTTTATTCTTATTTTTACAAATAATATTCTTTTAAATATTTAAATTATTTTAGAACATGTTTTAAACTATTTATATTAACTTTTTTTTTTTTTTTCACAAACTATCTTTTTTAATTGTTTAAATTATTTAAGAAAATGTTTTAAGCTATTTATATCAAGATTTTTTTTTTTTTTTTTGCATTTCTTATATGTCTAAAACTATTGTAATTTTTTTTTTTTATCAAAACAAAATACTTGAAAAACAAATAAATATCTCCTTAACCAGTTTACCATAAAGATGTACAATAAATTAATTAGAGTAGCAATCTTAAATAACAAAAAATATTATTTTTTACAATTTAAATTCTAAAATGACTTTTGTATCAATTTTTACAAAATATAACATTCAAAGCAGCTTGAATTATATATAAAAAAAAAATCTTAACATAAATAACTTATTAACATAATTAAAAGAATATTATTAGTAAAAAAAGTTAATTAATTTTTTTAAAATATTGAAAGACAAAAATACCTTATTAAAAATGATAAATTAATATTAATATTTCAAAATTTGTAATTAATTAAAAAAATTGTATAACTTAGCCAAAAAGATATCAAATATAAAAATTTAGGTATCTGAAATGTCACAATTAAAAATTAAAGTTATTTGAGGTATCAAAGTAAAAACTGGAGTACTCTTAAGACATAAAACCATTATAAATAGGGCTTTAAATTTGGGTATGATATTGTACTAGTCATTTTGTTATTGTCAAACTAAAGTATGTTAAATGTATATTTTATCTCTATAATTAATTATACTTTAGTGTCATTATTATTATTACATAAAATTGTCATTAATAGAAAATTATTGGTTAATTAAGTTTTATATCTCCAATGAGTATTTTATTAAAATAATCATAACGTTTGTAAAGTTACAAACATGCATATAATATATTTAAAATTCTAAAATTAAAGACATGTGTTACAAATTTGCTCATAATATTTATAAACTCTAACTTATTTATATCAAATATGTTTATAATTTTTAAAATTTTAAATATATTACAAGTATGTTTATAATTTTATAAATATTATGAATATATTTATAACAAATTCAAAAAATACCCTGCCACTTTTTTTAAACCCATATAGAAAAATTATAGACTCATGTTAGCCTTAAAAAGGGAACCTACACTAAAATAAAAGAAAATAACTTTTCTTTTACTACTTGAACTTAAACTAAATGCGAGTTAAGGTAAAGTTTTATAAAATACACATATCTTGTGAAATTATTTTATAATCAATTGTATTAGAGGAAAAGGTATTAGAGATGTTATTATTGCGTGAAAATAGGTATTTCAGTCTTGTAATTATAAATTTGATACTTTTAATCATATTATTTGTAAAAATTTAAAAATTTAGTATAAAAATAGCACTTTATTCTTAAAACTATAATCCATCGGTTTAAATAGTTATAAAATTTTAAATACAAATTTTTAATAATTATAAAATTAAATATAATTATTTTTTATAATACATGATTTAATAATTATGAAAGTTTCATGTAAATTTTTTTTAAAAATATAACCTTTTAATCTCCTCTTTTATTTATTGTATTATTTAAACCCTTACATTAATTAAAATCAATTAAAAGTATTACACAAAACTTTGCGGTTAGATTAACCCAAACTCCCCAATTTACAGAATTAATACCTCCGTATAGAGGCATTCTGATAAAAACAATCAAATTGTCGAAAATCGAATTTCGGCGTCGTTTTTGTCAATTATATTTACTTTCTTAACCCTCTAACTTTTTGCAACAATTTTTGTCAATCATTTTTGGCAACAATTTTTTGTATTATGCAATTTAAAAACTCAATAAAATGATGAATAATATAAATATTTTAATATAATTTAAATTTTTCATTTTAATTATCAAAGCTGCTATTTTATCAATTTTACTGCTAAATTTATTGCTAATTGAAAATTTTATTACGTAACATGTACAAAATTTTAGATTTATATTTATAATTTTTTTATTCTAATATCTATATATTTTTTTATAACATGTACAGAATAAAATTATTATTTTTGTACGATGTACAAAATCTTGCATTAAGATATTTAGAATTTATTTATTATGATTTTAAGATTTTTTTATGTAATATGTACATAATAAAAATATTATTTTGTATCATGTACAGAAACTTGCATTCATTCTGTAAGTTGTACAAAAAAATGTAAATAATTATGTATGCTAGTCATTATGTAAATTATAAATAATTTTATACTTGAATTATTCTGTAAGTTATACATAAATTATAAATAATTATGTATCTAGATCATTTTGTAAATTGTACTTGTACATAAATTATAAATCATTTTATAAGTTGTACAGAAGTTGTAAATAATTATGTATAAAGGTCATTCTGTAAATTGTACAGAATCTTCCTTTAACTTATTTACTAAGAATATTTTTATAAATTCATATTTTAATTAAATTATAAAACGATTCGTTTCTATTAAATATCACACTATTTTTGTCCATTTTTGATTTATATTCATTTACCCTCTGTCCCGAACTCCAATTTACAGCCTACTTTTAAGTTCTTTCCATTAATCACTTTTCTAAATTAAAAAATATATTATTTGGGGGGCAAGAATTCCAACAAACCCCTATTTGTTGCAATTTAGGTTGACACGAAATTTAATCGTAAAAAGTATGTCATTTTACAATTATTGCTTTGACATTGATGGCAAAATAATAATAATAATAATAGTTAATGATTACTTTGCATCTATTAACACAGAAGATTTGTCATTGTACGATTGTTGTTTCCATGGGCCATTCGCAAAAAAAAAAAAGCATTTTATTATATTTTTTCAACCTTCAAATATTGCTTCTCATATAAAATTGATATTAATTACCGAACAACTAACCATTAATAGTAACAATTGTTAATTTTAATAAAACTCACTTCTCCTACCGCTTGAATGTTCCACCATTTGTTATAAAATAATGTTACACACTTTATTATAAAACAAAAAAAATGCCTTACCTTCCATGCTGCTTGATGATATATATAACGTCTTTTTCACACCTCATTATATTACCAAAAAAAACGTCCTCCATCTCCTGATTGAGTTTATATATATAGACATTCATATATGACATTATCTACAACAAATTTATTAAACTTTTGAAAATAAATTATTTCACCAGATTCGAAGCATACAAATTCAAATCATTCAAATAATACAACTTTTATTCTTATTCTTACGTTCATTATTATTATTATTATTACTAAATCCAAATCATTCGAATAATATAATTCTTATTTTTAATCTTGTACTTATTTTTACTATATTATTGTTATTATTATTACTACTCATCACTAACATTATTGAAACATCATCTTGTCTTGCTTAACATTTTTCATATAATCTGAATTTTCTTAATTATTTGTTTATTTGCAATCAATGATGAAATCCTTACAACCAACAATAGTGATAAAGTTATAGATAGCATACATGTTTATTTCAAATGTATACTAGATTATTATTATGATTATTTTCATATATATAATGGTTTATTTCATAAATAAAAAAATTATTATTATTATTATAATCTAATTTTTCCTATTATCCATACAAACTTAAATCATTGAATTCCATTCTTACTCTTACTATCATAACTAATAACTATTACTAATAAAACCCAATCATAATACTCATTTTTTTGTCTAACATTCTTTGTAAAATTTAAATTTTTTGACATTACTAATTTATTGTAACATTGAATTTTTTTGCTTAATTTTATCAATGTAATTTACTCTTTTTTGAATAATACTAAATTAAATAAAGTTAAAAGACTTTATTAATTTATTATGATATTGAATTATTTTTATCAATTCCATTTTTTTTCTATTTGTATTAATAAATATCCAACAAATCACTATTTATTAATTTTTTATTTTTTTTAACTTTGTTTTAGATTTATGTGGTGCTTTTCACAATTGTAACATCTTTTTTTTTTTTTTAGAAGTCAAACAGTTAAATACGAAATATAACTTATATTAATCAATAATAATTGTTAATTATTGAAAAAAATAATAATATTGAATTATATGAATTTATTAGACATTACTAATTTATTATGACATTTAATTTTTGTATATTTTTATCAATGTCATTTACTCTTTTTTCCCTATTTATATTAATAAATGTCCAACAAAATTATTATTATTTGTTAATTTTATATATTTTTAAATTTTTTTTTAGATTTATATGATATATTTTTTTTAAATATCATAACATTAATTTATTATGGTTATAACATTAATTTGTCTTTGTAGAATCCAAAGAGTTAAACACACACAATAAAAAAGTTTAAAATAAAAATTTAAATATTGATAAGTGACTTGAATTAATAATTATTTTGAATTATTATGAAATTAATAATAATATTAAATTAAATAAATTTACTAGATATTACTAATTTATTATGACATTGAATTTTATAAAAAATCATTATTTATTAATTATTGTCTAATTATTATAATACTATTGATAATTGTTATGTTTTAAAGTGAGTTATTTTTTTAGATTTATGTGGAGTTTTATACCATCATAACAAAATAAATTGATAAGTTATAATGATTATGAATTATTATAACATAAATAAGAACATCGAATTAAATAAATTTATTAGCCATTTAAATTATGACATTAAATTTTTGCTTAATTTTATGAATTTTATATACTCTCTCTCTTTTTCTTTTTTTTTTTTTCTTTTTTTCATTTATATTAAAAAATTTCCACCATAACCATTATTTATTAATTCTATATTTTTATATTTTTGTTTTAGATTTATGTTTATGTTTGGTTTCGATGGTTATAAAATTAATTTTTTTTGGAAAAAGTCAAAAGTTACACCTAATAAAAAGTTAAAAAAAATTAAATATTAATAAATTACATGTAAAAAGTTACATGATTTAATTATAATTGTAAATTATTGTGACATAAATTATAATATGAATTACATGAATTTAACAGTTTATTAACTTAAGTATAAATTTAGTTAAAATTAAATAAGTAACTAAAATAAGCATAAAAAATATAATCAAGGGTACAAGCAACTCAACCTAGGTAAAAAAAATTAACAATAATTATTTAAATTATTGAAAAATATTACTAAATTAATTTCATTACGATATTGTAGGGCTTATATTACATTTTTTAGGGAACAATTATTAGAATTCAAAATAGAAATAAACCATGGTATGAAGCATGTAAAAAGTGTTCAAAATTAATTATAAAAAAAGAGGATCATGTAGAGTGCCTAAAATGTAACTCTAAAAATTCAGAATTTGAAAACAGATATACTTTTCAATCATATAAATTAAATCAAAATGAATATTATGGATATAAAAGATATAAAAAAATCTATTTATTATACAAAAACATAACAAACTTTTTTAAAGTAAAATTATTCGTTTATGATATTTAAACAAATATATGTTGAAGGTCGTGGTTGGAGATGACTTTAATATTATATTGGTAACATTGTTTGAAGCAATAAAAAATCTTATTGGATGTAATATTTAAAAATTCATCAAGTCAATAGAACTAGTAAGTAAAAGAAACTTAAAAATGTATATATAAAATTAATTATTCAATGGATAATTGTAAAATATGTTTCAAAAAAAAAAAAATGCAGCAAAATTTTTAGAAATTTCGTAGTGTAAGAAAACAAAAAATTCAAATTTTTAGTGAAATTATATAGAAAACAATAGAGAAATGACAAAATTCAGTTGTCACAAAAAACATTGAGTCAGTTAGTGAAAAAAAGAAAATATTCTTCATATTGATGACTATAAAGACGAAGTAGAAAATATCTCTAATAACAAGATTAAGATAGAAAAAGACTGAACTTTTTTCTTAAATTTATGACCACCCCAATATTATGTGTGTTTTTTTTTTTAATCTTTTTTAAAATTATAAACTTATAGTTATTTTAATTTAATAAATAAAAAATTTATTTATTTTATAGACTAATATTTATTCTTTAAAGTTAATAATAACAAATTTTAAAAAAGGACAAAAAATTGAACTTACACATTAAAATTAGACTAACATTTTAGAAAATATTGAGCAAGTTTGATGTATATATTGTAAAATTTTAAAATACACTTACTTTTTTAAAATATCATAAATACACCATTTGTGCAAGAAGATATTTTATAATGTTTTAATATTTCTTAAAAACAATTAACTATAACAAACTATTAAGAATAAAATTTATTTTCTACCATAAAAGAAATTAAAATTATTAATATAAAATAAAATTAATAAAATAATTTATAAAAAAAAATAACATCACAGTTCATTAGCAAATGCTTAAGTCTGGTGCTCATAAAGCAATAACACATTGTTACATAAATATAATTACAGCTCCATTAGTGTGTCGAAAACAATATGAACTAAAAAAAAAAATATTAATATGCAAACAAGATGTTTAAACAAATTAAGACAAAATTATATTTAAAAAAAAAACATTGGTGAAAGCATTAGGTAATATTTGTATTTTTTCCGGTTCAAATAATAAAAAACCTATTTTAATATGAGATGTGAGGGTGTGAGGTTGTTATTTAAATAGTAGATTTTTGGAAGGAAAAAAAAAAAAACACAATCTTATCAAATTAATAAATTGCGAAAGATTCATCGACAAGAGGAAGGAATTCATTAAGACTCTATTTCCCTTACCTCTTGAGAGCATTATAGTTCAAGGTTGGTCTTGCCTAAGAAGATCATTCATTGGGGTCTCCGGCTTTTATCATCCCTTTCCAAGACTTTTTACGATGATCCTTCCCCATGTAAGGGTCGTGAGTAATTCTTTAGTTTGGATTCACTTAAAATTGACCTTAACTTATTTCTTGTCTTTGTCTTTTTTCTTCCGGACATTAAGTCTTATCACATGGCTTCCTAGAAGGGCTTATCCACCAATGCCTTTTAGGTCATCACTAGGAAATTAGGGAACAAAAACAAGAAGAAATGTGGGTTCATTCTTGGGAAGAAGAGAGCTTGCCAGGCATCAACTTCCCAAGTTGAGGAGATCATAGAAGTTGAAGCGCCTAACTCGACTCAAATTTCTTCTCCAATCAAGGACTTCATGATCGAGGAGCAGGCTTCACACTTGATTCCTTCATGCTACCCACCCTCTATAGTTGCTCTAGATGCCCCTATGGAAAAGGTTGGCAAAGACATCCTCGGCTAGATTGATAAGTGTGTGACTTAGAGCTATTGTAGAAGATTATATCTTAGGGGCTAGGGCCTATCTAAACCCTTTTGTAGGTGTCCTTAAGAAGACCAGGCTCGGGCTTCACTGACCTATGCCCTCAAGGAAAAGCATGAGCTTACTGAGGCTCTTGAGGATGAGACTTAGTGTCAATGGAGCATAACTTAGCTTCTTACTGCTGCTATGGCTGATAAGACTAAGCTTTGAAAGGATTTAACCCAAAAGAAATTTGATATGGAGAGACTTAGAGTTGAGAACTAGAGGTTTGTTTCTAAAGTAGAGGTTGTACGTCAGCAAGATGTCGAGGAATACTTGGATTCTCATAAATTCATGGCAAATACTAGAGTTGCATGGGCTTATGGGTTTGAGTCTGGAAAAAGGAGGCTCAAGATTTTCTACCTAGGCTTGTGTCTACCCTGTCATAAGTTATTAGATTAAAGTGTGGCTGCAACTGAGTTTAGGGAGTTTAATGATGAGTCTGACTCTAAGGGGAGCGAGTCCCCAATTGAGGAGGGGGCCCAAGATCTTGTTGGAGCATATGATGGGGCACAAGACTAGGGCTCAGCTGAAATCTAGAGGATAGTGCAGACGACACCTATCTCCATGGTTCTGCATAAGGATGTCGGTCATCAACACTAGACGTAGAATTTATACCTATGTGGTTTTTTTCCTTTTGTTGTTTACTTTGCAGTAGTGCTTGGCAAGTGTAGTCACTTGGACTTTAGTTTGTATTTTCTCATGGAAGTATGGCTTGAATAAAAGATCAGTATTGACATTTTGTTTTTCACTCCACATTTGATGTGAATTTTTTTTTTCTTGCTTGTTAATGCCAAACATAATTCGTCTCTTATGACTGACCTTTTACTTTTTTTTTAATTTTTTTTTATTTCCTTTGGAACTTGGAATGAGAACTTGTCCTCAATACTTGGTCATTTGGTAAGATGCCATTAGCGCCTAAGTGACATCGAGAAACTGCATTCATGATTTTTGTTTCCTTAGGAAACTGAACTTAGGACTCAAAGTCCTTAGGAGATCATCATAAGTACTATGTTAATTCGAACCTTAGGAAATATACTTAACTCAACTGTCGGACCTTGGACTGGGTATGAGCTTGGTAACCTTGAGAAATATACTTAGCTTAATTGTGCGTGATAATTTTGGAAATTAAGCCACGGGAGTACTTTAATAATGTAGTTACCTCGGGAGAGCATACCTTCACTTAGTAACCTCAGTATTTTTAGGAATTACCTTGTACCTCTAAAAAATTCTTCGAGAGTCAAGATTACATGACCAAAGTGGGTCCACCCAGCCACTCAGGAGGAGTGCAGATATAGGGTACAAAGATGGACGTGGGATCGGATGTGACTAAAGCGGGATTGAGGGTGAGAAATGACATGATCGAAAAGAGGTTGGCCAAGTAGTCGGCTGGTCGGCAATGATAATGAGGCAATGCTAGAGACACGGGGGATGTGGGATAGAATATGAGTGTGGGTGCTGGCCAATACGGTCGGTCCAATGGAAGCTTTGGTGTGCTCCTTGGTGGGACTAATGAGGTTGGTGGTGCCCTAGCTCCTATGTGTCATTGTCGTTTAGTCAGTTCGATCAAATCACTTCTGCTTCGGCTATGGCAACGATTTCTAGCTGACCCCTTGACAAGCGATCTCGTCTTGTCGGCGCTGTGATGTTATCCAACCTAAATTTTCCAAACTTTAACTTTTTTCCCAATTCTAAATTTTTCTCAAGGCTATCTTTTTCCTGAGGGCCCTGCTTTGTTGCTGAAGTCCTGAATTCTAATTACATTTTTTTTTGTGAAACTTTCTTGAGTCTAAAGTCTTTAACTTCTCAAGTCCTTGAATCTATGGTCTTCCCAAGTCCTCGAGGTTTGATGTTTCCCCACGTGCCTTAGGAAAATTTTGGAAAATTTGTCTAATGATCTAGTCCTTGAACCTTGCTTGGCTAGCTTCTTGAGTGCGGTAAGTAACAACCATTCTCAAGAGTCCAAATTCTCTAGGAGTGGCCTCCGTCCTTTCCTGATGAAGCAATGTGCAAGCCCCTAGTTTTGTTGGTTCTGAGTGCCACTCTTGGTGCCTGGTTGACAAGGAGCTCCTGGGTAACAATACTTAATTATCGAGACATTGACTAATGTTTGGATCTTGAGGGACTTGTCGCAGATGTCAGCTTTTCACATATTTTCCTCGTTAAACTTCTCTCATTAAGACATTAGGGGACCATTGTCTAGATCCTGGATCAAGGGTGTTGCGGAAGGTTTTGGTACCCTCCTGCCCTAGTATGTGGTTTGGCGCTACATGCCGGGTTGCCAAGACATGGTTTTGCGGAGCATGCTACTCTCATGATCCACACCAAGCAAGATAATCCCAAGTAGCTATCTTGTGGACAATTGACACAGATTCTGTTAGTGCACAAGACTTATACAAGTAACAAGTATTTAAAGATAGAGTGTTGAACCTATGAGGATTGGATTATTAAGGAATTGAGTACCAAATTACAGTTACACTAAACTATTTAAGAAAAAAGAAAACAAATGGGTAAAAATAACAAAAATACAATATTTACAAGATTTAATCTAATACATTCATACTAACTAATTAAGTACAAAAGAGTCTAGGAATCCACTATCCCTCAATTTCCTACACATGAATCAATCTACCATCTCAAATAATTACCAAATAAATTCTATGATCAATTGACTCTAATCTATAATGCATTTTTCTCTCAAGTAAACTACATGCAATACAGTAATTAACCTAATCACACTCTCATGCCAATTAGATTGCATTACTACTCATTAAGAACATCAATTATGGACTACATACATAAAAATCGTACATCTTAGCCCAGAAGTTATGTATGCTATTCAATCAAGACAAACAATTAAATACTTATTTCAAAGCTACATAATTGTCTCTATTATAATTGTTAGCTAATAAATTAATAGTATGAAATTTGGATTGAATAATATAATTAAATTGCAATACATTGGAATAGAAAAATAAATTAATTCATTGCATACAAAATTTTAGTTCAAAATGATTCTAATAACAAGTTTAACCAATCATAAACATATTCAATCAAGTACCAAAATAGAGGTAAATTACAAGAGAGAATAAATAAAATAAAAAGTAAATAAGAGATACACTCAATCTCTTGGCGAATATCAACTCCAAAACCTTCAATCTTTTATCCTTTTCTTTTGCCTCTCTCTCTAAACTATTGCCTCTTTCTCTAATAATTTTGGTTAGTTGTGTAAAGTGTTGAGCCAATTGTTTTGGCTGCTAAAAGGTTCTATTTATAGGGTAATACTGACTTAACCTAGCTCATTAAACCTAAGGTGTAATCCAATGGTAGAAATTGATGCTAAGGAGTGAAAATGGATTTGATGTGGTGATTCCCAGACATAAAATTGATGTGGACCACATCTTGAGAAAGTGTGTTGCGGCATGGAGTCCTAGGCTTGCCCAATGAAACATGTGAGTTGCGGCATCAATATTTTCCCATCGCGGCATGGAATACTTGGGTGGTCTAGTGATGTACGCCCACTACGGCACATATTTTTGCCAACCATGGCACACAGGTCTTGAATCTTCTATGTTGAGTAATTGAGCAGTGGCACGTGACTGATTGTGTCTCGTTTTGCTCTTTTTCTTCCTTTTGATAGTGTTTTACTTACATTTTCACAATTAAATATAAATTTAGTCATTTTAACCTTAATAAACTCAAAATAAGACAAATATTAGCTTGAAAGTTGCTAAATAACTATACTTTCGTAGAGTTATCAACAGCTACCCAGGTCCAACTAACGTCTTGATATTGGATGAAACTCTTGAAGGTTCTAACGGATGAATGCCCTGCATTATTTCCTTGCAAGGTTCGATCCATTAAGACACTAGTTGGCCACTGTCTAGATCTTGGATCATGAGTGTTGAGGATGAATATCACATAGCACTAGTTCCATTAATACGATGGTCGCATGAGGCAATGATGCCCAACTCCTAGGTAAGATTTAATCATCGCTTGGTCCTGGGTAGGTGTCCTACTATTCCAAGTGTGACTAAGGGCCTTTGGAGCCTTAAGTCTTTTCCAGGATATGACATGCATTGTCCTAGTGGAAGGTTGTGGTTCCTTCCTGCCTTAGTGTGTGTGTAAGTCTGGTGCATGATTTTGGGGAATGAGTGGCCTTCCTAATCTATTTAGGATAAGAATAGTCATTGTCACTATTTGTTCAAAGTCTTGAGCCCCAAGTGTTCTTAGGTGTGAAGGAGGCATGGTTCTGTACACTTTGCAAGTTTGTCCCATGTTCGAACCCAACTCTAGGTAGTGAAGCTTCTTGATTCTTGACTTTGTTTGATCATGGCTATTAGGTCCCAGGGAGGGCCAACGCTCTCTCCTACAGGGTAGCAACATGTGACAGTGTAAAGTTGGAGTTGGTTGAATGAGTTAAAGAAGCTCATTCCAAGTTACAGCACCTTGATCGTTGTTGAGGCCAAGGCTGGCTACTAAGTCTGAGGGAGGGGAGGGCTAGTGCTGGCTCCCAAGATACAGTAATGTAGAAAGGTGCCAAACTAGGATTGCTAAGTCTATTGGTGACTGTGGTGTTGAGCTTGTTGCTCTGAGATTTGAGGTAGATGTTGGGAGCTTTTGCTGGTGAGCAATAGTATGGTAATAGTTTGTGAAAAATAAAGTACAAGTGAAGTATGAATGCCAAGTTGGCTACATTATTCTTTATTCTCATTTCTTATTCCTTTTTTTTGTTGGTGTTGACATGGCTGCGTAGGACAACACCTAACACTTTATGGAAAATTAAATTACAAAAAAGAAAAGTTAAAGCAAACTCCCAAGGTCATCTGTTCTGCTGATATCATTGGCTTCTCTGCCTACATCTTTTGACCTTAGTAGATCCTCATATTGTAGCACTCTCGAGCTATTTTCTATTCTTCCAAGACCATTTTCACTCCCATTAATGTTGGGAACTTCAGGGCCAAGTGGTAGGTTGAGGACACGACCCTGGCTACATGTAGAAATGGTCATCCTAGCATGCCATTATATGCTGAGGGAAATTCTACCACCAAAAAATTTGCCATCAAGGTTCTGGTGGTAAGACATTCCCCAATTGTAACTGGGAGCTTAACACTAACCTTTGAGGTGAGGGGTTTTCATGCGAAGCCATACAATGGAGTGTCTATAGGATGGAAATGATGTTGAAACTTTATTTACTTCCAAGCATCCTAAAAGAGGTTATCCACTGAGTTGCAAAGTTACAACAAATGCATCATAATGTGTATGCACTAGTTGCCCAGCTTCCTTCTATGTGAAGAACAAGTCTTCTCTTGCCAACCTAGCCTCTTTCCCCTTCCCATAGGTTTGAATAATGCTGGAGACCTCTTGGTTTGGTGGGATCCCTATAGCAATGCTAGAATCTCCACCTGTTGGTCCTCCTAGAATTGGGAAAACCTCATTTTAGAGTTGAGGATTCACCATCCTTTGTTTGACATTCTAGACCAGTGGAGCGAGAGTCTCTCTTAGCTAGGACATAATCCTTTACGAAGCCTTTCTGCATCCAATACTCAATCTCCCTGTTGATTTCCCAGTAGTCTTCGATGCTGTGTCCAAAGTCCTTATGGAACTTTCAGTATAAGTCTTGGTTCTGGTTTGCTTGTGTCCCCCTAATATTCCTATTTGGCATGAGGAGTCATGAGTTATGGATCTACATCAGTACTTGTTCAATAGTCGTGTTAAAGGAAAAAAAAAATTCTTGAAGTCAAACCTAAGTAGCAAGCGACAAATTTCTTTAGAGCCACTTCATTTCTGACCCCTTGTTTTATTTTCTTGCCTTCCGAGCTCTTGGGCTCTTCTTAATTTTTCCACTTCTGAGGATGGTTCTTATTTCCATTTTTGTGGTGACTAGCCATGTCTTCAATAGTGATTGTTGCTGCCATCATCCTAGTCATGCCCTTTATGACAGGCTAGGTAGTTTTGCTGCCAACTTGTTCAAGAATGGACCCATCTGTAGTCCCCAAAGAAAGGCAATGACAACAAGTGAGTACAGAGCCATATTTGATCTGGATTTTCTCATTACTGAAGTGTTCGAAGAAGTCCATCAATGACTCATTCTCTTTCTGAATCACTCCCATCATCTGAGTTGGATTCTTAGGTAGACTACTCTTGGTTGAAAAGTGATTAAGGAATTGACTTGCAAACTCGGTGAAATTTCCAATAGTTCTTGGCTTCAGGGTTCTATACTACACTCTAGCCTTCCTTAACATCATGGGGAATGCTTTACAACTGATAGTGTCGTTGTGAGCATAGAGAATCACCCAATCCGTGAACAAGACAAGGCGGTCTAAAGGATCAATTCACCCATCATAAGTCACAATGATGGGCCTACTTAAACTTCTCCCAAGGGGGGTTGATAACACTTTTGAGGTGAATGGGGCTTGAGTTGAGTATGTATAGTCTTGATCATGTCTCTCCTCATTCAGCTTCTACTCCATCTTCTAAAGCTTGAATTCCAAGTCCCTAATTGGTGGTGTTGGAGTAGGATGAATGCCTTCTACCAGCCTTTGGGGTTTAACATGGGCAGAATCTATAGCATTTTTAGTGTATCTTTCCTAGCTAGAGTATGCACGACACTTGGACTCAAGATGGTTCCTGAAGTCTCGATGCTTGATGAACTGGCGTTGTGAGCCAAGTTGTCTACCACTGACTTGGTCATTGACCACTTAGGGTGCTAGTGGAAAGGCATCTCTGCCATTCTTGTTAAAGGTGTCCTCAATCTTTACGATCCTAGACATAAGGACCCAACCTGTTGTGGACCTATAGAATTATGTCAGATGCTGTGTAGTTAGTGCTGATCTTCCTAGGTGTCATGCCTTGGGGGGTCCAGTGGTAGTGAAGGTACCACTGAGGCACTAGGTTTCCCATGAGAGTATGTCTAGAACTGCATGAATCTCTCTATCATGCTTTCCAGTTTGATCAACCGTTATCCTAAGGTTGGCTTCTTATTCTTCTTAGGTGGCGATGGATCGCTCACTTAGACCTCTACATGGTCCTTATTCAGTGGAGGAGAAGGAGAGTTCTGAGAACTTGATTGAGAGTTGATCTTAACTTGTGACGGATCGAGCGTGCTTTTTGAAAGGAAAACGGATGAAGAATGTAATGAATACAATAAAAAACACAAAGAATACGATGAATGTTCTTGACTTTTCACTAGCTCAATCTATTGAACACTAAATTTCTTTCTCACAAATGGTGCTAGAAGTTGAAGCCAATTTTTATTCAGTAACGTTCCCTAGCATGTCAATCCTACATGTCACTAACAAACCATATCAAATGAAACGACATCATGGGGTATCATATCCACTTCAGTACTTAATTTAGTTACTAAAGAGAATGATTAAGATCAGAGAAAATTTTAAAGAGTTTGAGGATTAGCTTACGTGTACTTTTTCAAATTGTGCCGCCTTATTTATAGAGTTTGGGTTGATGATATTTTAGTAAATAACTTATATTAATTAATATTTATATTATTTAATAATAGTATAATTACCTTAAGAATTTCATACGAGCCATTTAACAAAAATTTATCTGACTGTGTGCTGATTGTATTATTTAACTTTTCAATTGATGATATAGACTAATTGAATAGTATCACGCATTTATTGTTTAATTTCTATCCAAAACCTATTTATTTACTTTGTGTGATGGGAATTTTTTTTTAATAAAATAAGTAAATAAATACACAAAAAATTGTATAAATTAAAAAATAATTAATGCTCTTTATTTCTTTTTTCTCTCTCGTATCTTTTTCTCTCGCTCTCACCATTAATTTTTTTAAAAATATTTTTTGATACATTTTTCAAATTTATCTTATTATTGAAAGTTATTAATTAAAAGATTAATTACCTAATTAATAAAATTGAGAAAATACATTTTAATATTTTTGATAAAAAGTACTTTTTGATATATTTAACATAATTAAAAAAATTAGCTACTGCATTCATCAATTCGAATACGTGTTTAAAATAATTGTAGAATTTAATATAAAGTGATATTATTTTGCAAGTCCATTACTCCATAAAAATTATTTGTTACAATTTATATCAATTTTTTTTTAATAAATTTTATAAATTTCTCCAATCTATTAATTTTGTTACCAATTCCAATGTAGATGTCAAAATTGAAATTATTTAATAATTTTTGAATTACATAGGTTGCCATATATGATTAAAGTTGAACAAAAAACAAATTTTTAAACTTAGTCTACATCCTCTCTTTTTCTCTTTTAAAAAAACATAGTCGTCTTTTTAAAATTTTATTGTCACCATAGAAAGTTTACTATTGTAATAGCTCTCTATCGAAGATTATTTTTTCTTGATATTTTAATTCATTAAAAATATTATTTATATTTTATTCTAATGTGATTTTCTCTTTACCTATATTTGTATTAAAAGAATTATTTCAGTATGTTTTGATTTTTATATCTCGTTTTCATTTTAGATATGATATATTTGATTTAGGTAATGTAGTTCAGTATCTCATATCATACAATATCAATATCAAGTATCGTTAAACAAACATTTAAAGATGAACGCTTAAAAAAGGCTTGTTCATGTACTACATTTGATTTTTAATGATTCTCATTATGTATTTTTAATTTTTTGATTTAATTAAAATTGTAAATATTTGAGAAATAGGTTCATATGACCCCCTTTTGTTGTTTTTAATCTAAAATGGACACTAATTTATATATTCCAAATTTACCCCCAGTGATTTTTTTCCCCTTCCTTTCCGATTTTATTCCGGTTTCTCGTCTTTCTTATTTGTTCGATTAATTATTGCGATAACATTCCAGTTACTTGAGATCAGAGAAGCCCTAATTTAAATATTTGGTTTCGAAATTGGAGTTTGGTACTCTGAGGAATCTGGATTTCTCTTCCAAGTTTGATTTGAAATGCTACACAAGAGCTTTAAGCCAGCTAAATGGTAATTCTCCATCCTTTATTCCTTTTCTTTCTTGTATTCAACAAACTTTGGGATTTTTTGAAATTTTGGAGTTCCATTGTTATCTTTATTTCAGAACTTTCTAAAGTTTGATTAGCTTCCGGAGAAATAATATTGAAGCGATGATACTTTCTAGTCATGGAGGAACTATAATTTACGATTGTATTGATGATTTTTTTTATTACCGTGATACAGCAAGACGGCTTTGAAGCTTGCGGTTTCACGTATAAAGCTATTGAAGAACATGCGAATCTTTTTTCTTGGCTAACAAAGTTACATTGATTTGTGAATGATTCTGATTTTGCAGATAGAAATCGAATCAAGCGTTTCACACTTTAGCTTTATAGATAAAAAATTTCAAAATTCATATATGATTAAATTTTATGTTGGAGCTATTGATGTACTACTATTTCTATATTTTTGAAATTTTGAATCATGTATGAGATGGTAGAACTGGTCTAAGCTCACTGGTATCTAAATTTTTTTATCGCTGGTTTTTAGTTGGACATGCGTCCAACTCTATGGTTTTTAGTTAGACATGCGTCCAACTCTGTTGAAATAAGCTCGCTGATTTTTAGTTGGACGTACTTCTAATTCTGTTGAAATAACGTCTAACTCTGTTGAAATAAGCTTGCTGATTTTTAGTTGGACGTACATCCAACTCTGTTGAAATAAGCTCACTGGTTTTCAGTTGGACACATGTCCAACTCTGTTAAGATGAGTTGGACATACGTCCAACTGAGGGGTTATTCTGGGCAGTCTAGTTGGACATGTGTCCAACTCGGCTCCAGCGAGTGGGGTCGCTGGCCGGTCAAAATTTCATCAGTTGGACAGTCGTCCAACTGAGCTCCGGCGAGTGGACATATGTGTCCTCTAAAATATACTCTTCTGGTTTTCAGTTGGACACATGTCCAACTCTGTTGAGGTGAGTTGGACAGTCGTCCAACTGAGGGGTTATTAAGGACATTTTTGTCATAATATGTAAAAAAATCAAGTGGAGGGAGTCATATCAGATTTTTAATAAATAAGGGGTCATGACAGCATATAACCCTTATTATTTTGATTTGAATAAAAAAAAATCTATTTTTTTGTCAATAAGAATTTTTTTTAAGAAAATAAAAATAAAAGCTAATCACTTTACTTGATTTGAGATAAATAATTAGTACAATTCATTCACTTTATGAATTTAAATTTTATTTTCATATTTTATAAGCACTATATATATATATATATATATATATATATATATATATATAAGTAATGTGCATTTGTTTATTTATTTTCTAAATTTAGTCATTTATATTACTAGAAGAAAAACAAAAATGCAACATTTTTGTTTTATTAATTAAGTAGTATTTATTATTTAATATTAAAAATAGCATAAATTATAATATTATTTTAAAATTTAATATGTTTTTTTAATTTTAAAGACTCTAAATTCAATTAAAGTTAATAGGTTATCTTTGAAAATTTTCAAAGGTACGATATCTATCATGAAAATGAAAACCCTCAAGATATTGTTAATATTTTCCTCGTTACCACCAACCGGTAAAAGAGTCACTTAAGTATCTTTTGTTTAGGTCTAAGATGTTATTTAGTATCATAATTTATAAAATATATTTTTAAATTTTTTTATTAAAAAAAATAATAATAAAGGTGTAAGTCAAGTACGAAGTTATCTTTGAATCTAATTTTTTGTTAAATGTAGTAAAATAGCATATATAACACATAAATATTTATATTTTTTGATAAATTTTTATATATAAAAAAGTAATTTTTAATTATAAAAAAATTGCTCAACTTTTTAAATTAAACAGTTATTTTTTTCCAAAAAAATACTTTTATTTAATAATTATTTTTTATGTAATGTATGATTTTGATATTTATATTAACTTAATCATACTTTAATCGATAAAAAAAATTATGATTATAATGGTGCATATTAAATAATAAAAAATTTATTTAAGGTTCATAAAAAATCAAATAAGTTAAAAATTTTGGGTAATTTTTTTTTAATTAAAAGCATATATGCCTACCGAGAAGTATAAATATTTATGTGTAATATATGTTATTTTATTATATTTAAAACAAAATTTAATTAAAATTTAATTTTGCATTTAATTGACAATTTTTTTTATAAACAAATGAATTTTAAAAATATTTTGTAATATAAAGTACTAAATAGCATCCATCATCTATATTAACTAATTCTACTACTAAATTAGAGCGTCAAAGGAATGGCTCGTTGGGTTTGGATCGATCTGTTTACGATCCAATCTGTATAAACTTAATTCAAATTTAATCTATTTATTAAATAGGTCGAAAAGTAGAATCCTGATCCAATTTATTTAAATAATGGGTTGACCATTAAACCTATTTAAATATATCAAATAATATATATTATACTTTATAATGTAAAAAAATTTGACATATCGTATCATGTATTTACATATACCTATGCAACTTATTAACATAATAATAAATTTTAATTATATTCCAAAAATTAAATTAATTTAAGTATTATTTTAACAAAAAATGTTAAAATATTAACTACTATAAAATAAAAATAATATCAATAATCATAAGTATTATAATACATTAAAGTATCAAGATGTTAAAGTCTCAAACACTAACAAAAAAGTCTAACAAAAATATATATTATAAATTTTTTTAAAGTAAAATCTTGTTTTAAGTTTAAAATAAATAATAAATAATCAAAACATACAAAATTAAACTAAACAATATATTACTATAAATTGAAATAAATTTAAACAACATCCTAATAATATTTCAAAAGACAAGCCTACAAAATAATTAAATTAAAAATAATTATCTATATACCTTGATGATTTTAGTTAATTACTAGGATTTTTTATATAGATTAACTCGTTATTACCTAATTTTTTAAATAAGTTAAACGGGTAAATCTGTTTATAAGTCAATTTATATAAACTCAACTTAAATTTAACTATATCGTAAATAAACTATATTGAGTTTATAAATCGTGTTAAAAATTATCGGCTTTACTCTTGATACTTAAATGTTATAATGAGAATCAGTGCTTACCTTTTCAAGGCCATCTCATGCGCAAAAATATCTCATATATATTTTAGACTTTAATTTCCATAAGTTATTGTTTAGATTATCATTAATATGGTTTGTCGTTGCATTATAAGGTACAAATGGAGAAAATCTTATTTACAACTTCTTGTTTGTACTCTGTTAATATTAATTATTGATTTGGTCCACTTCTTACACCTTTTTTTTTTTTTTTTTATATATATATATATAAAAAAAAAAAAAATCTAAGATTAACATGTTCCACCATATATTAGTGCGTTAATTATATACAATAATCTCTCATATAAATATATTGATTTCTTTATATTTGTATGTTAATTATTTATTAAATGACATTTATGCTATTTTAGAGCTTACTTTATGATAGTACTAGACGCTTTTAGTGACACTTGTACTTGTACATATTAAAACTTAAAATTTACATTTTTAATTATGAGTGTCTTAATAGTGTAATTATTTAAAAAAAAAAAAAAAACTTAAAACTTGTATAATTATAAATGTTTTTATAATTTTTGGTTTTATTTGTTATCTTTAATTTTTAAGATTAAATAGTAGTTACGGGAATTAATTAAAGAGATATATGAATAATTTTATCCAGATTAACCAAACTACAATTGATTAAAAATTGTTTGTTTGTATACAAAAGGATACTTTAGGGAGGAAGATTTGAACTTAAAAAAAAAAATTATAAAAAGACAATAATTGCTTTTTATTTAATAAAAATTGACTATTGGGCTGGGTAGATGGGCCTAGAATTGTACAAAGACTAGGCCCAGAAAAGTCAATGTTACAGTACAACCTTATCTGGCTAATTCATTACTCTTCATATCACCTTTCACATGCTATCCAACCCATTACTGTTAATTGTTGGTGACATACCATTGCTGTCCAACTTCTTTTGGGACCAACTTATTACTTCAATTATTATTCTCTTCCCTCTTCTTTTTTCTTTTTTCTTTTTTCTTTTTATTTATTTATTTATTTCAGTTTTTTTATTTATTTATTTTTCCCTCCCATTTAAATGGAGTTGGGACCAACTTATTAATGCGTTACAGTTTATTCCAAATAAGTTTTAATATATATATATATATATATTGAATTGGTGCTTAAAAAAACTTAATTAGTTATTTATGAAAATTAACAGCATTTTTTAATAAATCACAAACATACACAAAATAAAAGATGTGAGGGTAAGGATAACACAATTCTACCATACAATTCAAAAAGCTTAATATATATATATATATATATATATATATATATATATATATATATATAATGAAAATGAGCAACTTAGTTAATTCATTTTTGAGTTGAGCCTATGGATGTTAAGGAAAAATCCGTAATCTCGATTTTAGAACTGATGAAGAATGGTGGATGTAGGGATCTCCCTGCCCTAGTTATTCTCATTCCTCATTTTTCAATCATTTTTAAAATAAATATTATATATTTGCATAATTTTATCAATGAGTTTTATTGAAAAATATTATTTCTATCATTAAATTAGTACTTCAGTTGTAAAAAAAAACAAGATAATGATGTATAATACAATAATTATTTTAATGATTATTAAAATAATAAATAATGAATTTGATTATAACTATTATTTGTATTCAAAATTTTAAGTTTATTATATTTAATTGCGTAATAAATATAAGTTTTTCATTATTGGAGAATTCTCGTTCCTAATAAAAACACAAAACTTGAATGGAGAATTTTCGTCCCGCCCCCACAATTATATAAATGTGGGATTAGGATAGTCTCCTCGCCCCTACTCTACCCCACTCCGAGTCTAATTTGTTTATAACTTTTAAGAAATAGTTGAATAAAAATAATTTGTGAGATTAAATTAGATATAAGGAAACATATGAGTGACGCATGACTTTTTTCTTCAAAAATATTAGATAGAATTTACCATTTTTGTCCCCAAATGAAATAGTAATATCCTTAAATTTTATTATTTTTATTACAAGTCTTTTTCTTCAATTTTTTTTTTAATTGTTGTAGCTTGAAATCAATTTAACCTTAGTTAATTAGGTATATGCTTAGCAAATTCATTTTTCGTTATGTATAATATTTAAATCTGGATATATTTTGTTAATTTTATTAATTTGACTATTTTTGTGAAATTATATACTAAAGTCGTATTTTGTAGTAATTATAAAGTAATTTGATGCATGTATTGATTTCAATAATTCAAATTTTTTTTTTAATAATAATACTTAATTCACATATTGGGAATCGAATCACAAACCACTAATTTTACATGTGTTATAAAGAAGTTTTAATGTTATTACGCTAACCTCTAATTTATAAAGAAGTTTTAATATCACTAGGCTAATGCTGGCAATAATTCTAGAAAAAAAATATATATAATGCTGAGCAAACACAATTACATAATCCAAATCATAAACCCAAAAAAAAAATATATATATATTTGCTATCACTCAAGAAAATACAACAACCAAGATGAAAAGATTGCTCATCACAAGTCAAAAGGGTAGATGCAGAATCAGCAAATTTTTTTTTTTTTTTAAAATTTATCTAACAATAATTAAAAAAGACAAGCGCCATTAAAAAGGAAAGAAAATTGAGATTGTTTTTTAAGCAACACACTAATTTATTAAATAAATATATCAATTCATACAACCATCTAAATTAAAAGAAGTCACCTTCTAAAAAAAAAAGGACATGAAAGAAAATCTAGAACAAAATTAAGCCCAAATAACTAGACTTTGAGTAATAATATTTGTACTTATAAAGCAATATTTCAAGGTAGAACTAGTTGATCACTATGATATATTATTTATTTATATTCAATCATTTGAGCAAGTGATTTAAAAAAACAGACCATAGTTGCACCAACATTTACAGGCTATCTCTCTTAACAGGCTATATTCATGAAATTTATTTTAGAAGGTACCAATTTAAAGCTCTTCCACATGCACTGAAGGGAAAAAAGAAATAAATAAAAAATATGTAAATTTTATATTACCACACCCAATATTATTATTTTCATAATAAATTTGTTTTAGGGTTAAAATTTTAAGAGAGATTTTATAGTTATATTTATCATAAATTTAATATAATCTTAATTAATGTAATAATTTCTCATTAAATACATTTTTTTTTTGAATCGGTTGTACTTTCAATAATTATGCTAAGTAACTATTTCTCATTAAATTTGAGTTATATAATTTTTTTAAAAATGTTATTTTGGTCCACTAACTTTATTAACTCTACTTACTTTAGTCATATAACTTTCAACTGATTTAGTACCCTAACTTTGTTAACACGCATAATCTAGTCATATAACTTTTAATTGCACAAATTTTGACAACTTAACTTCACTGCTACAATATGGACAATATAGGACGGCTTCTAATATAGAGTGAGAAACAAATAGAACAGTCTTAAGTATGTGGCCGTTTTATAAGAAATATAGGACGGCTATTACGGAAAAAATTAGGTAAAATTTTATAAGATGACTATTCGCCTTCTTAAAAAAAAAATCTTTTAGGACGGCCAGTTTTAGGACGGCTAGTAGCCGATGTGTAATTTCTTTTTTTTATAACTCTATTTGCTTTTCAGTAGTAGTTTCCATAAACCATTTTGTACTAAACTTAACATCCCTAGCTATCTCACGAATTTTGAACCTCCCCATCGCCACTGCCACCCACCCAATGCCACCAAGGCTACCCAACGCCTACCAATACCACCAAACTCCACCAACGTTGACGTTTACCCACCACAACTCGTACACCTCGCGCCACACGAACCCACGCCCGTCCACCGTTGCTCTCCATACTCCTAGGCCACGCGAACCCACCCTGTCATTGCCACCACCCATAGACATCAGCAGGTATGCCGTGGATTTCAAACCCCCCCTTTTTCATGTGGTTGGCCTTTGCTAGCGATGCTTTGATATTATGTACATTACAACTCTCTGCTTTGACGATCATTTTTTTTTTTCCGGTGAGCCTTAAGCTAGAGAGAGCTTTTCCGACAAACCATGGACTGAAACTTAGTGAGCTTGTGACTCGTGACAGGGTTAGACATAGAAGAATATTGCAATCTTCTGTTAGTGTTGTTAATTTCCCAGTTGATGGGTCCTTCAATCCATTTGTTGCTGGGAAAGTCTATCATTTCTTTTGCATCTTGGTTTGATTTTGGCATCTTGGTTTTCTCAATTTTAGTTGCTTTTGAGTTATTTTAGTAATTCTAAGAACTTAGCTTTGATTTTGATTAATGGGTTTCTATTTCTTTATTGAATTTGTTCATATTTCTAGGAGTTTAGTTTTTGTGGGTATTTTGAAACTTCTTGTTTTGATATTATATTTTCTGTTTCTTCTTTTGCATGCTATAGCCTTCTAGGTTTCTTTTTTTTGCCTCAATTATTGTTTGTCTCATATTGTTGTTACTCAAATTTCCTGAAAGTTATGGGCACTTATTTGTTATTATCTTACTTTTGAATGGGTTTGCTTTTGAGTTCTTATATGAATTGCTCTTGTTTAGGCTCTACTTTACAAAGCTGCAATTGGGTTCTCTTCCTAGAGATTTCTACGTTCAGATCGATACTGGTAGTGATGTTTTGTGATACAAGGTGGCTTGTTTCTTCATGTCACTCAATTTTTTAAATTGTGTTCCCTTTCTTGTAGGGGTTAATTGAGTTATTTCTTATCTAGCCCTTTTCTCTAATGGTCATTACCTATGTGTAGCAAGTTTTCATATGTACTTATGTTTCATATATGTTCTTGAAATATATAAGTATTTTATGTGTGTGTATGTGTATGTGTATACTTTTGAATGATGATGTTTTATTATGAATTTGTGTTTACTTTTAAATGTTATGCTTGGAGATATATTCTGGAATTTATGGAATAAAATTTATATTTGTACAAGTTTTGTATATATTTCTGGACAATTAAAAACCAAAAAATAATTATTATTTTTTATAGGACGGTCACTGACAGTCCAAAAAAACTTTATAGGAACTTTATAAGACGATCGTCCTATAAAATTTTTTAGGACTGCTAGTGATCGTCCTATAAGAATTTTTAATAAGGCGGTCAGTGGCCGTCCTATTTTTTCAATTCTTTAAGGACGGGAGTTTATAGGATAATCATTGACTGTTCTATAAAGCATTATTTGTAGTAGTGCTTTTTCAAATTGGACCAAAAAAATATTATTTGTTAAATTTTTGTTATGCTAAAGGTGAAAATATTACGTGAGAGTTACATGATCAAGTAATACTCTTAAAACCATCACTTCTCACCCCATTCACCACTTTCAAGCCTATTCTAATAGACTTCCATTAATGGTATTAAAATTTCATGAACCATTAAAACATTACATTTTTTTGACAAAATCTTCAAAATATAGTTTTCTGAGTTAGTCATATGTGTGCTTAGCATGTGAAGGTAGTTTTCTATGAGGTGTATACACGTGTACTAGACTACCTAATTCTGTTATGAACTTTACTATAACAACATGTACATAAGTTGTTGCTTAGTGTGTAATGTGTGGTTCTTTCAATAATATTCAGTTCTCATATTCATTCCCTTTCTTGATTTTCTTGAACCTTTATGGCCACCAAGGGAATTAACAGTTTGTTGATGCATGCATAAAAATATGATTATTCTATGATTATTCAGGACTTAAATGAAGGTTTTAGGATCTACAAGTGCACTTTTTATTTAATTAGAGCACGATTATTGTTTTCGAAATCACGGGGTATACTTTGATGTATTTTAGGAATTTTCGAGTACAAAGCGTCACATACATGCAAAGCAACACATTGAGTGGAGGGACAACAAGTAAAATACCACACTAGTATGTGTGCACCAGCTCAGATTTATGTGAGTCGTGGCCTAACTCTCTCGAATCAAAACTGGGAACTTTCAAAGAATATGTGTGTCATGGCATGAAGTATGTTGAGTCGTAGCGAAGCCCTCTCGGGTTGCAAAAAGTTTCCCAGATTTCAACATGCACTGTGGCAGTGGATTGTTTGTGTTGCAACCCACATGAGTTTTAGTTCATAAATGACTTCAGATTTTCAGAATCCTATTTATGCTAAAATCCTAACTTTCCTTTAACAATTTTGTGCTTATAAATACACTTGTAGAATCCTAAACATAATATCAAGCATCATATATCATATAGCATAAAATCATAAAATTAGTTTTTAGCATTTTCATCAACCTTCAAGAGGGAAAACTCCAACAGAAATTGAGAGAGAAAATTTTGAAGAGAAATTGAACAAACAAAAGTTAGAGGAATAGAGGATAAGGTAGTATTCATTAAGAGATTGAGTTTTTTACTCTCCTCTTCTTTTTTCTAGATGTTTTTAATTTCTTCTTCAATTGTAATTCTGAATTTTATGAACATAATTCTAGCTAATTTCTTATTAATATAGGGATCTTATGAACCTAATTTTCTAGCATGTATTGATCTATGTTATTCCCCTTTTGTGATTACAAATTTATGAAATACTATTTTATTTGATTTTGAATGTTATTAATTTCTTAATCATCAATTAATTTATAGAGACAAGTAGGAAGCTTTGAGAGAAGTCCTTATTTATTTATTTTGATTGAATAACATGCATAGTTTATAAGCCAAGAGGTATGATTCACATATAAGTGGTCCATAAATAACGTTATTCATGAGTAATAATTTAATCTAATTAGTATTAGAGTGAGATTAGGTTAAGTTATTATATTGTATGTAGTTTACTTGAGAGAGAAATGCATGCATAATTTAGTGTTAATTGATCATATAACTTCTTGTATATTACTTGGGGAGGAGTTTAGTGATTCACATGCTTAGGAGATTTACAGATTATTGATTCCTAGATTACATTTCTCATATATATCTTCACTGCATTTTGTGTTTTATTGAAGTGTTTAGTATTAAATTATTTAATTATAGTTTATTATCTTTTTTGTTGTTGAAATAGTAGTCCAATGGTCTTATTGGTACTCAGTTATTAGTTATATTTTTTCCTATGTGTTCGACATCCATACTTTAAATACTTATCATGTCCCGTGTACTTGCAGTTTAGCATGAACATTCATCCTACAGAGATGTTGTTAGTTCACCGTGTGCACAATCTTTGCTTTCACCAATTGGTGTTCATGCTCTTGGTGTGAATCTTGAAGTCAATGCTTTGCATTTTGTTATGAATTCTGGAAAGAATGCAATCAATTTTCTAGCTTAGAATTTATCATCTGCTCCTCCTATGAATGTGTCATTGTCTGTTATGCTTGATGAAAATAATTACTTAATCTAGAAGGATCAATTACTCATGTATGTCACTGCATACGGTTTAAAGGGAGTCATTGACAATTATTTGATATCACCGTCAAAGTTTGTTGGTGGTTTTGTTAATCCAAATTTAGCATACCTTAATCGGAGTCATTTGAACTCAATTGTGAAGGGGTGGATTTATGGACTTGTCTCAGTTCCTATGTTAGGGTATTTGAGTAGTTGAATGACAGCACGTCAACAGTGGGTTGCTCTTGAAGATACCTACTCCACTAATGTTCAATTCAAGGTCATGGACTTGCATGATCAGTTATATCATCTGAAGAAAGATAATCTTTCTGTGTCTTAGTACATTGCTTAAAGCAAAGACCATCTTTGGTCATTTAGCTTTAGTTGTAGAGCCTATCAGTGAAAAATATTTGATACATTATGTGCTAGAAGGTCTCGGATCTAGGAATCAATCTTTTGTTTCTAATATCAATATGAGGGAGGTTCGACCCTATATTATCAGTTTGCATAGTTTGCTTGAGGGCTATGACAGATATTTAAAAAAATTGCTAGATGATGTTCAAGATCTTTTCTATTTGTCCAACGTAGCTAGGTTCAATTCTAATAATGGCCATGGGAATAAGTCTAAGAATTTAGAGAATAGGTCCAATGCTCCTCGTTAAAATTAAAGGAGTTTATTCAATCTAGTCAGTCTCTGAAGCATAATGCAGTATCTCAGTCCAAAGTTTTTTCAAGAAACCTAATAGTGACATGCTTATCTACTATATTTGTGAAAAATTGGTCATAGTGCTTAATATTACTTTGTCCTTTGTGATCTTCTTATTGGCAAAGCAAGTCTTACTACTATGAATGCTCAATTGGCGACTGGTGAGGCTGATAATGGGTTTGATTCTTTGTGGATTCTAGACACAGGTGCTACTCACCATGTCACCTTTGATTCTTCTCAACTTGCTCAATCTGCTCCTTATTCAAGTAATGGAGGTATTTTTCTTAGGAATGGTGAGAAAATTCCTATTGCTAATATTGGTAGCACCACATTGACTACTAATGATTATGTCTTGTCTCTGAATGATATTCTACATTCATCATTTGTAGCAGCTAACTTGCTTTCTATAAATAAGCTTTGCTTAGATAATGATGTATTTGTTGAATTTGACTTTAGTGGTTTTTATGTTAAGGACCTTAGGTCAAAGGAAGTGAAGTTTCTTGGCGCCAGTGTACATAGACTTTATAAACTAGAAGGGCTCTATAGGTTTGATCAGCCTTTGAGTGTTGCTGCTTCACCTAAAGTTTTTCATGCATCATTAGAGCTTTAGCATGAGAGATTGGGGTATGCATCAAAATTAGACAAGTAGTAAATAAGTATGTTTCACCTTCTTATATTGAGAAGTGTATAAAGAGCCCTTTTGTACTATTTGTAAAATAGCTAAGTCCCATAAACTTCCCTGTACTTCCTCAAATGAGAGAGTGGATCAACCTTTTCAATTGTTGTTTCTTGATTTGTGGACTGCACCTAGAGCTGCAAATACTGATGATAAATACTTTCTTTCAATAGTAGATAATCATTCTCGTTCTACTTGGATATTTTTGCTATCTAGGAAAGGTTTGTATACTTTTCTTTGGCTCTCTCTTTGTTTACTTGCTTACGCCTATGACCCTATTTTTGTCACAAAGTTTTATTCTGCAATACATGCTCATCGCACTCGTCTCTTCTTTATTTCTTTTTCTTTAAGGGGACGTGAGGTTACATTTTCTAGAGATAGTGTCTTAGACCTCCTATCTCATTCGAACGTAGAAAATCCCTCTTTTTTCATTCATCCTTTTGAATATGAAAGTCTTACTGCTCTTAACTTTTTTGATGATTTTGAGCGTCTCAAAATTCGTAATCAGTCTGTCATGGCTACCAGACTTTCTGAAACTTATACTTCTTTTTCTGGAGTTACTATTTCCATAAACAGTTCCTTTCTAAGATGCTTGCTTTTGCAAGTCATTTTTACTTGCATCTTTCTTTGCACTAATGTCTCTTCTGTGTCAAATGGAAGGGGATATTTTTTTTGTGCCATTCTTGATGGTAAGTCTATAGATGTTGCTGGTATAATATTTAGGACCATTATTTTTCGTTCATTATTTCCTTCTTCTTATACTTTTCATTATCCTTCGTTAGTTACTCGCTGGGGACAGTCTATCTTTAGCGATGGAATTAATGTCTCTTTGTATGGTCGTACTCCCCTTTCTATCATACACCTTCAGGCTTCAAGTCTTTCGTCGAGAAACTCCGAGCCTTCTTCTTCTTCTTCTTCTCAGAGTGCCTTTCATTCTACCACTTCTACTTCATTTCCTATTCCTCCTCCTCAATCTCTTGAGTTTGTCTCGCTAAATGCAAAGGTGGATGCGTTAACTCAACGATTGGAAAAGGTTCTTGAAGATCTTACTGAAGAGCATGAGGAGCGCAAACTCTACATACAAATGCTGATGAACATTAATGAGAGGGTGACTAGAATTGAACGTCTTCAACAAACCCATCATGGCTCTCCACAGTCCTATGGTTTTCAATCTTCTGTTTAGCCTTCTAGTAGGGTAGATTGTTCCCAAATTCCTTATGTTGGTGTGAGCACTAGTGCCCTGCTCAAAGATTTAGACATTTAGCTGTCTCAGTCTTCTGATTCCTTTGCACAGATGTCTGTTCAGCTTGCTATCTTTGGTGTCGAGCTTTCCTACCTCTTACAGCCTTCTTCTCAACCTCCTAATTGTAGGGAGTTCGGCATAGGTTCTCAACGTTACCTTGATAGAGATGAAGGAAGAGGAAAATCTTGATTTCTTTGTATTTTCTTTTCCTTCTTTCAAATTTAATAAAACTTTGAATTTAATAAAATACGATTTCTTAGTTGTGTGCTTACTTCTGTTTCTTTTACTTAAGCTTTATTTCCTCTCTGAGTGTATAGGATAATTGTATACTGTATGCCTTCTCTTCCTCATATAGAGATGTTTGTTTCTTTGACTTTTTGTGTTAAAAAATGGGAGAAATTTGTATGTTGCACAATGTGTCTACTTCTTTTTTTTGCTTTTTGTGGGATGTGAGTGTAGGTTTGCATCACATCTTTTTTTTTTACTTCCATGCATTGAGAGGGTGTTGTATGAAATTAGAGAGAGTTTCCTTGACTACTTGTATTTAGTCTAT
Source organism: Elaeagnus macrophylla (assembly GCA_029378325.1). Classification (NCBI taxonomy): domain Eukaryota; kingdom Viridiplantae; phylum Streptophyta; class Magnoliopsida; order Rosales; family Elaeagnaceae; genus Elaeagnus; species Elaeagnus macrophylla. Next base: position 42,393,991 of record CM055642.1, read on the forward strand.
TAGTGTGTACACTACTACAAATTTGCATTTATAGGACGGCCTCTGACCGTCCTATATGACTTATAGGGCGGTCAGTGGCCGTCCTATAAACTCCCGTCCTAAAAGAATCGAAAAAAATAGGACGTTCGCGGAGCGTCGTAAAAAAAAATTTTATAGGACGGCCACTGACCGTCCTATAAATTTTTTTTAAGACGGTCACTGACCGTCCTATAAATTGTTTATAGGACGACCACAAAATTTTTAAAAAAAAATTAAAAGAAAAAAACATATAGGGCGGTTTTTGACCGTCCTATAAAAACTATATAGGACGGTGAAAAACCGCCCTATATAGTTTGCCCGTTCTATAAAAAAAAAAAAAATTTGTTTGCCCGGAATTAAAAGAGCGGGAAGTTGTTTCTGTTTCTGTTCAGGGGGGAAATGGCGAACCTTCTAACAGAACCATCAGAACCAGCGCTAAAGGCCACAGACTCGTTCTGAAAACAACAATCTAGAATTGCAGCGTCGGATGGAGATTCTAATCGAAGGAGTGAGCTACCCACATCGTAAAGACGAAGAGTCTGTACAAAACAACCAATGCATAGAGTTCAAAAGGAGTCAATAGAATAATAAACAAACTTGAAAATGAAAAAGAAAACTCACCGTGTCCCAAGAAGATATAAGAAGATTATCAGATTCTGGAGCAAAACGGACACTAGATATTGTGTCTCGAATTGGGTTTTCTAAGTCTAACGGAACTCTGCTCATTTCAACGCCGGAGAGACTACTCAACTCAAGCTTCAAAGTAGAGGAGGACCAAAAAATTGTTTATGTAAAACAAATTCAAAGGTTGGTACGGTTTATGAGTTAAGATAAATTGAAATTTGGAAGCAGGAAAATGAATTCAAATTTCGAACAGAAACAACTTCCCACTCTGTTATTTGAAATTAAAATGAATTCAAATTTCGAACGAGCTGGAGTTAAAAAAAAAAAAAAAATTCAATTTTCTTATAGGACGGTTAATAACCGTCCTATATGTGGGAAAATGAAAAAAAAATACATAATGGGATCGAGCTGGCAAGTAAAAAAAAAAAAAAAGTTCAATTTTCTTATAGGACGGTTAATAACCGTCCTATATGTGGGAAAATGAAAAAAAAATACATAATGGGATCGAGCTGGAGTAAAAAAAAAAAAAATTCAATTTTCTTATAGGACGGTTAATAACCGTCCTATATGTGGGAAAATGAAAAAAAAAATACATAATGGGATCGAGCTGGCAAGTAAAAAAAAAAAAAAAAAAGTTCAATTTTCTTATAGGACGGTTAATAACCGTCCTATATGTGGGAAAATGAAAAAAAAATACATAATGGGATCGAGCTGGCAAGTAAAAAAAAAACAAAAAAAGTTCAATTTTCTTATAGGACGGTTATTAACCGTCCTATATGTGAGAAAATGAAAAAAAAAATACATAATGGGATCGAGCTGGCAAGTAAAAAAAAAAAAAAAAGTTCAATTTTTTTATAGGACGGTTATTAGCCGTCCTATATGTAGTATATAAGACGGTTAATAACCGTCCTATAAGAAAATTGAAATTTTTTTTTAAGACGGCCAGTGGCCGTCTTATAAAGTAACGCCAATTTTTTTCCGTAATGGCCGTCCTATATTTCTTAAACGACGGTCATATACATGTGACCGTCCTATTAGTTTCTCACTCTAAATTTGAGACCGTCCTATATTGCTTATATTGTAGTAGTGGTACTTGTGTAGGGTAACTTGATAGTATTTAATTAGACTACATATAGTTTTGCCTAATACATTTGCGGGTATATGTTTCATGTGTGCAGGTTACAGATGTAGTTTTGGACCTTGCAGCTTACTTAGAGCTTGTGTTAATATCAAGACGGACGCACTTGGAGTGCAGGTGTGTTGGGGGTGTCTTGTCTGTGTCGAAGTTTGCTCATGGGAATGAACTTGGTTAGATCATCTTGCATGAATATATTGTGTTTAATACCTGCCTTGTATAGGTTGTGCATTATTTTGCCTCGAAAAGTCAAAGAGGGTGATTATAAGTCCTGTAAGTCCCTTTTTATCTTTATTGGCATTCCTATGTGCAAAACACGGAGTCTGTTTATTTTACTTAGTATTTTGTGTGCCTCTTTGTACTATGCGTTGCCTGCGACCAGTATCATTCACACTCACGTAGATCTTAACACTATTGTATGTTTGTATGATACACATACTATGGAGTGGTTGGAAGCAAATTTATTGTATGTTAAAATGTGTGTTTTACTTGCATATGTTTTCTTGAGTTAGTGAGTGTTTATGACTTTTTATTTGGAGAAGTTTTTCCTTTGAAAAAACTTATTTTTAGTGTCTCGCCGTGGTCTCGCCAAGGTGTTCGACAAAAGGTCCACGAGTGTGCATAAGGTGAAACTGTGACTCGTTGGTCTTCGCTGACATTTTGTAGGGGGTTTGCCAGGGTGGTCAAGGAAGCCTAGTGGAGGTGCATAGTAAGGTGTCAACGAGGGTACTAGAAGCTGAAAAATCAACTACAAATATCCCCTCCTCTCACTTATTATATACACCTTTATACTTATCTCTTATCCTCTCACTTACCTCTTTCATGTATATTTCTCACACAATATATTTAGTGTTGCGTATTTTTATAACATGTGAAAAATATCTTTTAGTGTATTTGAGAAATATTTTATTTTTCATATTACTAATACGTTGAGTGTGTTTTCGTATCAGCAATTCAGAGGTGATTCGTTCACTTTGAGTTCAAATATTTTCAAAAGGTGATTTCATAGTTTTAATACATCGAATATTTTTCTATGATAAACTATATGGTGATGATAGAGTTTATTAAACTCATTTATAAATGGAATTTCTGTAATAACAATACATCGAGTGTATTTTTATATTGTTATTACGAGGAAGAATTTTCGTATCAACATACATCAAGTGTGTTTCTGTATAGTTGATACGAGGTATTTTACCCTAAAATCATATTTTGGATAAATTACATATATTGTTGTACATACATATTGATTGTAGGTATTTGCATCACATTACATGGTGGTATGGCTTTAGAGATGAGCCAAATCCAATGAGGATCAAAGTAGTTGTAGTGACAGTTAGTGATAGTAGCCTAGGTAGTTAGGACAGATGGCCCCTAATTGATAGAGGTATTTTGCATTTTATCTTTATCGAGTTTGTAATAACTATTTTATTTCATTTAGTGAATTTAGCTACTGAGTAGTTACCTTAAGTAACTCGTGGATATTACCACTTAGGATCAAAGCCTAAGTGATTTTACCACGTTATATCGTTGTATTTGTATGCTCTGTTGTATGAGTTAGTATAATCTGAATATTCACGATATATATGACAACATATATAGTATATACTAATATTGGAAAGCATTTATTACTTTTACTTCTTTATATGTTCTTTGTCTTATTGAATTATTTATCTGCAATTACGTGTTATTTATTAATTACTTTTCACTGCTTGTACGAAATAAGCGAGTTCTTAAGTGTCTGTATCACCTTGCCTTAGTCGTGTAATCAGATTAGGACTCTCTCACTTAATGTAAATAAAAAAAATCATGTACCACTCTTATAATTAAAAAAAATTATTTATCATTCTATAAATAAATTAAGTTTTTATAATAATTTGATAGTTTATTATAAAGTGGGATAATTATAATTTATCCAATTAAATTAATCCATAAATACTAATTTCTTATATATTTTTTAGAATTTTAAATTTTATAAATTATTTTTTTAGATTTCTAAATTTTTATAAATTATTTTAACTTTTTAAATTTTATCATTAATTTTACTATAGGTGTTAAAATTATATTATTTATTTATAATTATATCTGAAGCATAAGTGATTAAGTTTAATTAAAATATGACCTTTATCTATTTTTAGAAAATAAAAAACTTAAAAGTTAACAATTTTACTACATAAGATCATTTGGGGTAAGTAATAAAAAATTTATTTATTGTATGTATTTTAATTTTATTTACCTAATTTGTAAGTACATGTATATATATGTTTAATTTTATGCTCATATATATTTTTTTTTATGCATTTATTTTATTATAATAAAATAAAAATGATCATTTTTTTTGTTTATTTAATATAATTTATTATTTAATGTTAAAAATAACAAATATCAAAGTTTTATTTTTTATCCCCTTTTAACTTTAAAGATATTATGAAAATTTTATTAAATAATCGTCATATTTAATATATCTTAAAGTTAGAAAGACATATTTGATGTTTTTAATAAGTTAAAATATATGCGAAGAAAATGTGAATTTTGAAAGTATTATTAATATCTTTTCATAGAAATATCATTACTAAATATGTATATATTTTTTTCCTACGCAATATAATCCCCAATATGTTATTATTAGTACGCTTTACTGAGAAAAATGGGAACAATTAATTGTTTTTTCTTTTCTTCTTTTCTTCTTTTCTTATGAGGGAACAATTGAGTTGATGTTGCTTTTTTTTTTTTTTTTTTTTGTCTCTTTGCAAACAAAAGGTATGGGATAAAGTGAGGTTTAAATTTTAATGCAAGAGAAACCTTCAAAAAATTGAAATAAATGTCAAAAAAAAGTGAAGTGGACAAAAGTAGAACCAAATTGATTAATGTAATTTTAGGGTAATACCTCATTGGAGCCAAGAACCCCTCATATAAGGGCAAATAGATATCAAAGAAAAAGGAAGTCTAAGCTTTTGGTATAGTATTGTAGAGTAGACTGTCAACAAATATAAAAAGGGCAACCAAGTCAAAGACATGGTTGTTTTACTTTATGTACCTTGATGGTTGAGCTTTTACATTAAAACGAAAAATTCTTCATTTTTTGAAGTATAGATGCTATATAGGGTACCTTAAGTTATTAGGATGTAATATAAGTGTAATTTAAAAATGTATATATAATTATCTATTATTTTATTAAAAGGAGAAAATTATATCAAATAACACCCTTAAATTTATAGCAAAAAATATAACACTACAAATTGGGATGTAGCAAGGATATAAGTTCATAAGGAAATGGCGTAAAATCTAATAGTAAAAAATGAACAACTTTGACACCTTGTGAATGACAATAATAAAAATAGATGACTTGAACCAAATTATTGTAAAATAATGTAGAAAAATTCGTGACAGATGTTACAAATGTTAACAAATTTTTGTGCTTTTGATTAAAGCCGACAATTTTTAACACGACCTGCAAACTCGACACGACCCACCCACGAAATAGTCAAGTTCGAGTTGAGCTTATATGTATTGGGTTGTAAACAGGTCGACTCGTTTAACCCATTTAAAAAATCAGGTTTTAATGGTTTAATTGGGTAACTCGTAACCCACATAAGTAACACAAGTAAATAACTAAAATTATTACGGTATGTAGGTAATTATTTCTTATTTAATTATTTTGTAAGTTTATACTTTGAAATATTATTGAGATGATATTTAAATTCATTTCATATTTCATATTTTATTTTCTTATTTTTATTAATTTATAATAATATATTATTTAGTTTAATTTTGTATTAATTTTGTATGTTTTTATTATTGATTATTTATTTTAGACTTAAAACAAGTTTTTACTTATAAAGAATCTATGATATATATTTTTGTTAGACTTTTTTGTTACTATTTGAGACTTTAAAATATTAGATTTAATGTATCACAATATTTATGATTATTGATATTATTTTTATTTTATATTAGTTAATATTTTTACATTTTTTGTTAAAATAATGCTTAAATTAATTTAATTTTGGAGTCTAATTAAAATTTATTATATTAATGGGTTATATAAATATATGTTGATACTCGATATAATATCTCTGATTTTTTTATATTATAAAATATAATATATATTATTTAATATATTTACAAGGGTTAAATGAGTCAACTCAAGTTGGGTTAGAGTTGCACTTTCTGCCCTGTTTAATAAATGGGTTGGGTCGTAAACGAGTCAACCGAAACACGACACGACCCACCCGTTTGACAGCTCTACTTTTGATTATTAAATCTTTAGAGTTATATGTCAAATGTATATTTTATCCAATTTAAATAAAAATTCAAAATCACATAAATTAAGTTTTAATAAGAGTAAATAATATAGCTTAATATCTATGCAAAATGACAAAAAAAAATTAGATTAATTAAATAACATAAATTATAATAAACATGTAAAAAAAAATAAAGTATATGAAAGAAAAAAAAAAACATAGATGCTAGAAATAGTACATAGTATAAATAAAAATTAATAGTAAAATAAAATTTATTAGTTATATAATTTGATATAATAAAGAATGTGTAAATTGTATAGGAGATAAAATCAGGTTTGATACTTTAGTAATTCTCATATTCAATAAAATATATGCATGTGTGGACTTATATTATCAAACTATTACATTAATAGACCTATCATTTAATAAAAGATACAAGAATGATCTAATTTTGAAAAAACAAAATCTAATTTATAGAAGCACAATTTTGTCTTTATGAAATATTTATTATTTATGTCTTATCTCATATTTTTTTGCCAATTTCATTATGAAAACAACCTTATCCACCCTAGCAACCATGTCTGCCTCTACTATTCTCTTTGTTCTAGCTCTGACATTACACCATACTTTCGCCCATCAACCACTCTTCACTGTTTATTGCTGAACAATTAAAAATGAAACTTTTATTGAAAGTAAAGTTAGGCTACTACTAACTCATTTGAAGCATCATATTTTTCAATAATCATGACTATTGTCAATTCATTCCTTTCGATTTTTTTCACCCCTTATCCTTTTTCAATCACCTTGTGTTCGATCATAGCTACTTTCACTTTAAATTTGATCAAATATAAGATGATTAGAAAGAATAAAGCAAACAATGAGACCAGAGAAAATGACCTAGTCGTAGTGGCGATTAGGAGTAGAAATGAGTACTTCAAAAGAGTTGGTGGTGTTTCCAACTATAGATTCATAAAAAAAATATAGCTTTGGACTATTCTGTAGCAAATAGTGAAAGTTGGTTGACCGATAAAGGAGTAAAGTGATATCAGGGATAAGACTAATTATGAGATATTTTCGTATTGAAATAAACAAAAAAATAAATGAGAGAATGCATAAAATAATAAATATTTTTCTAAAGATAAAATTGTTATTCTATTTTTTTTCAAAATTGGACCATTGTTGTACCTTTTATTAAATGGGGAGATTACTAGTGTATTGACTTGACAATATGAGTCTACATGCGTATCTTTTGTTAAATATGGAAATTACTAAAATATTGAACTTATATAAAATCTATATTTTTTAAAGTTAAACAAGTAAAGTTTATGAGAATATGTTAAATTTTTATTATTCTATTTGATTTTAATTAGTAAAAATTATTTAATATTAAAATAAAAATGAAAAATATATGAAAAATATTAAATGAGTGTATAATTTGAGAAAAAGGAAGAAAAAAATATTCAATGATAAAGGTTTGGAATCATGTGCGACGTGTGACGTCCATAATAATATTTAGGAAAGAAAAATGTGACAATTGCAAAGTTTAGAGGGACGTGGGAGAGTGAAGATGTCTATAGCCGGCGAAGACAAATCACTTTAGAAAGCAAGGCCAATCCAATTTGTGATTTGGAAAATTTTATGATGAAACGGGTTAGCTTAAGCTTTGTGTCATTATTAGTTGCTCAATTACTTCATTAAAAATGATATTGATATTACTACTATCACTTTTATTATTGTCATAATAAAAATATATAAATTTATTAATATATTCTTATAATTAATTACATATTAAGAATATTTTTATTGATAAAATTGTTATTAATAAAAAATAATTTTGACATTAACAATTTGAATTGTGATAATATCGCAGCCCTAAAAAATAATTTAATTAATATTTTAGAGCTACCATGTGAAGTCAAATTAGTGTTTATAAACTCATATTTCTTTTACTAATGAGCTTATAATTTAACAGCAAGTAATTCATTTAAATATGTAAAAATTTAGAATTTGAATCTTAGCTATAAATTTGTAGATTGTGCAGTTATTTAAAAAAATAAAAATTGAAGCATGTTTTCTTTTGTTTTAAGTTAAAAACTTTTAATCTTAAAAAAAAATAGTAAAATAAGATTGTATTATACTTTTTTAAAATAATTAGATTGTAGTGTAAAATACATTCTTTTCTTGTGGGCTTAATTTACAAGTTTTACATAATTAAAATAGTCAAAAAAATCATATTAATTATACATAATATCTTAATATATATATACACATACACATAATATATCTATATAATTGTTATGTAATTTACTTAAAATTTAATTATATATAACCTGTATTATTTAAATTCTAAACTCTTACATTTGATGTAGCAATTTAGCAAGTGCTTTGCAGGTGTGTCTATGCACGTATGATAACCTATGTGGACAGAAAGTTAGTTAAGAAGGGACTCTGACTTTTTTAGAATATCAACCTAATAATACAAAGTTCATTCATTTTAAAAGAAATAATATTTTTAATTAAGAGAGAACATTAAATACCAATGAAGTATTGTTGGTAATTAAGAAGTCTTAAATTGAACATTACCACCTAAAAAGTGTTTCCGAATAAAATTCTTACATTAGCAGAAAAATTTATTTAGTTAGTTTATTCTATTCCAAGATATTAATTATTTTTAAGAAAATATATATTCATATTTATATAAATAAAAAACATTACAAGAAAAAAAATTAAAAAATACATTAAACTAATTATTTTTGAAATTAAATGAATTCAGTTCAAAAAATTTCAATGCTAAATTTATTCCAAAGTACATTACATAGATATTTAATAATGTCAATATTGTAAATTATGACAAAATAAGGTTATATTAGTCATTTATTTTTAAAAGTACAAACCCTGTATTTATAGTAGATATAGATAGATAGATGAGAGAAATTATTAACCAACGTCGCATAAAGAGCAAAGAGATTGCACTACACGGAAGAAGAAAGTTTCAAGAACATTCCAATTCGTTCTTTAATTAGAAACCTCTGTTTTCTTTTTAAAGGTAGAAATAGAGATTATGAGAAATAAACTGTTGATAAGCATTAATGGAAATTAATTAAGCGATTGTTGAGTTGTTTTACCAAGTTGCTGCTAAATTTTTATTATTCTGACATAAGGTTTGGTTCGCACAATCAATCTGTCATTATAATTATATTCAATGAAACGAAAAGTGATTATGACGATGTATTTTATTAATAGTAGTTTAAAATAATATTTAAAATAAATTAATTTAATAAAAAATAATTTTATGAGAAATATTTAGGTATTTAGTGTTTGAAATTTAATATTTAATTACTTGTAATTATTGCGGTATATTTTAATAATATTAAATTAAAAAGTTTAACAATTTTTATAAATATTGATAAATCGTTCCCATCAACTGATATAAAGTAAAATCCGAGTGGGCCGGCTTAGAGGCTAGCGAACTGATTTAATTACCTGAGATAGCATATAAACGTAGGAAACTACTTTTTGCTTAAAATAGCAAAACGACTGTGTTTTAGGAAAGCACAAATGACACTGTTAACCCAGCCTTCACTTCTTCTTCTTCGATTCTTCTTCACTTCTTCTTCTTCGATTCTTCTTCGCTTCTTCTTCTTCGCTTTCGCTTCTTCTTCTTCTTCTTTGCTTCTTCTCTGTTCCTGATTTGTATGAAATCTTATAAGTTTTTATTTTTCGCTGTTTTTTAGTGTAATTTGAAGCTTTTTGTTGTTTGATATATGTAGGAAAGAGTGGAGCAGGTGAAGAATTGAAGATGAAGATGAAGATGAAGTCATGTGAATGTACAGGTTACATACAAATTTATTTTATATGTAACCTGTACATTCACTTGAACCCACTTGAAGAAGAAGAAAAAGAACAACTTATGTACATTCACATTTTGTATGTACAGGTTACATACACATTTATTTTGTATGTAACCTGTACATTCACATTTTGTATGTACAGGTTACCTGTACATACAAACTGTTTTTCCTGCAAAAGGTGAATGTACAGGTTACATACAAATTTATTTTGTATGTAACCTGTACATTCACATGAAATGTATTGTATTGTTTGTATGTTATTATTGTTTGAACAGCTTACAAAATGTGAATGTACAGGGTACATACAAAATGTGAATGTACAGGTTACATACAAATTTGTATGTACATGTTACATACAAATTTGTATGTACAGGTTACATACAAATTTGTATGTACAGGTTACATACAAATTTACATACAAAATAAATTTGTATGTACAGGTTACATACAAAATAAATTTGTATGTAACCTGTACATACAAAAACACGAAAATGGCGTGGTTTTTACGAATACGCAGATAAATGGATATTTTCGTAAAAATCATATATATTATATAAATGAAACGGTGAGTTTAAGTCTAAAAAGTACTATTTAGGTATAAAAAGTTTTTTCCTATAAATCTTTGTTATTTGAGTAATTCACTGTAGCGGACTTGGACATAGATTGCAACAAAGTCAACCAAATGATCACGTCGATACAAAGGAGTTTTTTAATTTAAAAAAATAAGATGGTGATAAAACAAAGAGAAAAAACATTTTTAATGGGAATAAACAAAAATGATTAATGTTGATATGAAATGTTCATCAATGATAAGAAGCTCATGGAACTGAGACAAGACCGAATTGAGGTGGATGGAGGTCTTGTCAAAATGAAAGAGAAAAGTCTGTTTTGTGTTTTTGCAGGGACATATATAATGAGGGCCGGCCAAGCAATTAAGAGATCCTAAATAACACTTATTATCAGACTTTTTATGTAGTAGTTAAAAATGTGTACGTACAATTTTATTATTATTTTTTTTTTGTTAATGTTTATATTATATTTAATAAATATAAAATTATTTTCTTATATTTTTAAATTAATTATAAAAATAAAATAATATTTAAATTTTTTATTTGATATGATTAATAATCATATTATTAAAGTTATTATTGAATGTAATTTTTATTCAATTATCATGTTTAGAGTTCTTATTTAAATGTAATTCTTATTTCAATATTACGTTTAAAGTTCTTATTTAATGTGATAATATATCATAAAAAAGTAACTAATATTAATAGCTTAAAATATAGAGAAAATTTTGTCCAAAAAATTACTATGCATTATTTAGACTTTTATATATAATATAGATATATATTATATTTAATAATTTTTAATTAAATTTTAATTTTGATTATATATATTTAATAATTTAAATTATAAATATTAGAATATTGAAAAAAATTATAATTGTAAGAATAAATAAAGTTTCATAAATATTATCAATTATGATTAAAACTATCATAATAACTCAATTAGCTATAAAACTTAAATAAATTTTAGATGATTGATAAAATTTATATCATGGTCTATAGACAAAGTTAAAGATTTTTTTTTTTTTTTTTCACAATTTACATAGCTGAAAAAAATTTAAAACTTAAACTTTTTTAAAACTAATTTAAGAATTTGAACTCAGTCACTTAAGACAAAGAGTTGTTTCTTAACATCTTGACTAATTACATATATTTTAAATAAAAATTACATTTTTTTAATATTTAATAAATTTAAGTTAAAAATATATAAGAGATAATAAAGTATTTATTAATAGTGTGTCATTTCTATGTATAAAATAATTCTTTCATGTAGTTTAATAAATCTAATAGATTTTTATGTTTTCAAAAAGTAATAATTATTAAATTTACATGAATAGAATAATTAATTTTATACATAAAAATGTGCATATCATTTTTTTTTGGATATATAATAATAAATACTTATGATATAATTAGTGAAAAAATAATTGAAATTTTAACAATTAAAAAAGTAATGGAATATAAAAATAATTATATAATAGATATATAAATTAATTAAAATAAATAGAGTATCTTACATCTAAGTGGTAGTAGATTCGAGCTAAAAGAAAGAAAAAAAAATTTATTTATCAACTATTCATTATATAAGATAATGTAGACATTATTTAAATTATATTATACTTAAAAGTGTGTCATGTCATGCTTACATTGTATTTATTTTTATCAATATGTTTATATTTAAGTTTGTATAACTCCATATTTGTGTTTCGATATTAGTTCATATAAAAAATATTCTAGACAATTTTTAAAGTAAATTATTTATAATAGTAAAAAAGAATAAGTGATGTGAACCCAAAAACATAATTCTTATGACCCACAAACGTAAAATGATTTGAAAATCACAAGAAATTTGGTTTAAGATCTAACACTAAATTAGCATTCAAATCCTAAGAAAAAGATCATATTTTTGTTAGCAAGAACTCACCTTAACACATATATATTACCTACTACGAAATAAGATGAGAAGAAACGCCACAAAGGTTTGCAAATTCTTTGATAAGTTAGTTGGAAAAAGAACAACGAGCATTCAAGCTCTCAATAATTAATTTTGAGTCAATTTTATATTTATGATAAAAGTTGTTTTTACAACTGAGAACTAAGTTTTATTTATAGGAAACAAACAAATACTTAAATGAAAGAAATCTAATCCATTGATTTTAATCCAATGGTTAAAAATTACATAGATATTTTTACTATGTTACGGTGGTGAAAAACTCCTGCTGCGGAGGTGAAAAACTCCTGCTGCGGCAAAGGGGGCTCGGACACCATAAAAACAACGCTGGTCGCTGCGGATGAAAATTCCTGTTATAGCAGAGATGCCCAGTTTGACAACCCGAGGATCAGATGCCGCAGCGCGCACGTTTTTTCAGCACTCTCATACAAAACACGTGGCTTGACCGTCACGGTGTAGCTCCAAATTTTGAAAAATGTCACATTTTCTTGTATTGCATTGATAGAATGTCATAAAACCATTAATGTCATAGAATCATCGACTACGTCCCTTGATTCTTATTAATAAGACCTATAAATTTATAAAACACTTGATCATAATTATAATATAATATAATTGTATTTTAATCTTATAATAATTATAATTGTATTGTATATATATCATACTAAGATTATCACACATAAATTTTATTGGAAATGGAATAAAAGAATTTTTTTTATATTTTAAAAATTAAAGAAAAAATACTCATTAGTTTGAGCCTTTTGTTAAACTGGGGCCTTAGTTGATCTCCTACATAGCCTAGCCCTTAGGTTGGCCCCGTATATAATGCCAAGTAAAACAAAACAAGACCATATATGTACATAAGGCCCTGGCTGTGTCATGCTGGAGCTTGTTCATAAGTTTTTGTTTTGAGAGATACCTTACATATTTGAAGCTTCATATTAGATATTAGATATGTTAAATATAATTATATTTGATTGAATTATATTGTAATTAATCTGTATAATATTTATTGACAAGCCATATAATATAATTAGACAAAATTTATTATAAATATTTTAATAAAATAATTTATATTTAAAATAATTTTTTATTATAAAATTTATTTAAATTAATATATTAATGTTTAATTCATTTTAATATTTTATTACATTTTAAAAAAATAAAAAAATTAGTTATAATGGGAGATGAAAAAAAATCAAAACAGATAATTTTATAATTAAAAATTCAAACAGATTAAGTTAAATATTCAGTATAGTCTCAACTTACACCCCATGTAATACAAAACTTCTATATAATCATATTATTTTTATATTATACAATACAGTTTAACTTTATAGCAAAACACATGACTATATAAAAATTATATAGTAAGGGTCTTTAGTATTGCGTAATAAACATATCGTACGTATCTCATATTTTTATTGGATGAGGGGTACGAGATATCACATAGTTTTTTTTTTTTAAAGTGTTTTAATCTCATTATTTTTAACTATAAAACTTTAATTTCGTAATTTTAAAAAAATCATGCACTTTAATCTTAAAACTTTAAAACTACATGACTTTTATGAACTATTTTTAAAAAGTAAAATGCACTCTTTTATTATTATTTTTTTTAAGTTATAGAACTATTAGAGCTAGGGATCACTGACACCCTTACCCTATTTTTATTAATGATGATACTTAGGTCATATATTTATCTTTTGTGATAGTTTAATTTTATTGCTATTAAAAAGTGATTGAATAAAATAAATAGTTGTTGTATATCTTTTTATTTATTTTTATATTTTAATTAATTTTTTCTTGATCGAAAATTTTCAATTGCAATTATTGAAGTAAAAAAAATATCTATCTAATGCATTTGAAAAAATTTTAAAAAATAATTTTTTTCTTGTCCTGCCTTTTTTCTTTAGTAACAATAGAACTACAATGTCATGAAAATTTAATAAACATGATACCATGTTGTTATTTTTTTTTACTGCAATTCTTATTTTTACGAATTTTAATAATTTGATTAATCTTGACTTATTTTTTTCAAAAGAAACAAACGACGTTGGCTCATTATGCGTAGAGTTACATTACATGGGTGTTGCTATTGTGATTGATCTTTAATTACCTTTGAAATGAACTTAATCCTACATCAATAATGTGTGTGTAATTTAAGATATGTAATACTTGTTACATGTAACGATAAAAGTGTACGTAATGTGTTACATACAATGACAAAAGTATGTAACATTAGAGATATACTACCATGTAACATGTTAGATACAACAACAGATAAGTACGTAACATGTTATATATAAAAGTAAAAATGTATATAAATATATTACATACAACGAATAAGAAAATTAGACTTGCTTTTAAATGAATACAGAAAAAGATGAATTAGACTTGCTCTTCAATGTTTTGATAAATCTCATATAATGTTTTGATAAATCTGTTTCCTGCAAAAGGAAAATAACTTCATATCATGTAATATCCTCAGGTCTCCAAACATCATGTCTAATAATGCTCTGTTTTTAATGACTTGCCTTCACAAGTACTTATAATTATTCAACTCAAGTGTCAAGCTTAAATATGAAAGCCTCATAAATAGAGGAAAACAAACTAATAAATTATATGAGTTTCTGATAGCATTCCAATCCAAGTAAAGACAGGAAAATCTATCTCAAGATATGGGAAAAAAATTTATTAGACCCATATTGATAGAAGCTTCAATAAGTCTAAACGACCTCTCCCAACAAAATCATTTTCAAATCAAAGCTGTTTTGATTCGTTTATCACGTGTAGATTTGATTGGTCTCATCAATTCAACCAGAAAATTAAATAACTAATCAGACATCATATCTTCAAACATTTTTACAACCAAACAGGAAAATGAGGACCATGGTTATTAACAGTGGATATTCCGAGATCCAAGCTGTGATGAAGCTTTCGGCGTGATCTTAAGCCTATGAGAAGTCTGGCAACAATGAACGATGAGGAATAGGGGAGTGTGAGATGAGGAGACGACAAGTAAGAGAGAGAATGAACAGAGAAAAAAACATTTAGATTCTTGAGGTAGCATGTGACTGAAAAAATTTGGAGGATATAAACGTAAAATTGTATGTCGAAAACGACGTAGTAGAGCAATAAATCTCAAATTGATCAAAAGCAATAATTGGCCTCTATATCAGGTCAGTGTTTTCGGACGAGGGACACTCCTAATTTCTACCAAGGGCTAGGGCTTTTTTTCTCTTATTGAAATAGTCAACAGATAGACTTCTTCTATTTGCGAAATAAACCGTATAGAAACAAAATAAAGGATGATTAATAGTATTTTTATCAAATTTTCCTTTTAATACATTTTTTTTTCGGGTTCTTTTAGTCTTGTGTTTAATTTTTTTTCTTTACATATTCTAAAAAATATGAGTGTTTCTTAAAAGAAAATGTTAAATACTACTCTATGGATAAAACAAGGGAAATTTAATATGATAAATACTAAATATCAAAATATACTCAATAAATAGGATTTAATACCTTTGAAGTACTTTAATTTTTACTTTGTACCCCAAATAACTTTAATTTTTAGTTAGAACCTTTCAGATATCTGAATTTTAGTCATTGATATTTTTTTTGGCTAAGTTATATAATTTTTTTTAATTAATTACAAATTTTGAAATATTAATATTAATTTACTGTTTTTAAAATAGTATTTTTATCTTTCTGTATTTAAAATATTTTAATATAATTCAAGTTAGCTGCTTTAGAGCTTATATTTTATAAAAATTGATACACAATTTATTTTAAATTTTAAATTGTAAAAATTAATATTTTTTGTGATTGAAGATTTTTCTTTTAATTGATATAATGTACATCTTTATAGTCAATAGGTTAATGAGGTATTTGTTTGTTTATTAAGTATTTTAGTTTGGCACAAAAAATTAAAAATAATTTTAGACATATAAGAAATACAAAGAAACAAAATCTCTTGATATAAATAGCTTAAGACATGTTTTAAAATAATTTAAACAATTAAAAAAATATAGTTTGTAAAAAAAATTAATATAAAATTTTGTTATTGGTACCTTAGTGGTACTCATGTTATCACTTTGATACTCATTCTCTCTCATATTATTAAAGAGTACTGTTTTTGTACCAAGTTCATTATTTAGTATCATTTTTATCAAAATGCTATAGTAATTTTACTTTTTTGTCAATAAAAAATTATGTACATAACACATGTCTTTAATAATGAGGGATAGTTTTAAGTTTTATTTTTATAAAAAAAAAAAATTATTAACAATGGATCTATGACTTATTTTAACTTCATGAAAATAAAACTTCTAAATTTTATTGTTAATATTATTGTTATATAATCATTTTAATTATTAACTTTGTAATTAACGTCAAATATAAAATTTTATCTTAATAATTCAATATACAAACTATTTGAGAATTGACTTAAAATATGAAATCTACTTATTAATATTTAAAAAATGCCAATTATTTAAGCCAATTCTTGTATTTCAAGTCAATTTTCAAATATTTTGCTTATGAGAATTATTAAAATAAAATTTTGTATTTGAGATCTACGTATTAATTTTTAAAAAAATATCAAAATTTTAAGTTAATTCTCATATTTCAAGAAAATTCTCAAATATTTTATTTATTAAATTATTAAAATAAAATTTTATATTTGAAGTTAATTACAAAATTAATAATTAAAATAATTAAGTAACAATAAAAACTTAGAAGTTTTATTTTCATGAAGTTAAAATAAGCCATATACCTTTTATTAACATTTTTTTTTTTATAAATATAAAACCCAAAACTACCCCTCATTATATTATTAAAGATATGTTTTATGAACATGACATTTTGTTAATAAAAAATAAAGTTATTGTAGCATTTTGACAAAAAGAGTACTAAATAATAAACTTGGGTACTAAAACGGCACCTTTTAATAATTTGAAAAAGAATGGTTACTAAAGTAATAATACGGGTACCACTAAATTACCAACCCCTAAAATTTTAATATAAGAAACACAAAAGAAAAAAAAAAAATCTTAAGACATGTCCTAAAATAATTTAAACAATTAAAAGAAGATTATTCATAAAAAAAAAAAAGCTAGTAAAAATATTTAAATATGAAAAGACAAAAATACCCTTTAAAAATAGTAAATTGATATTAATATTTCAAAATTCATAATTAATTAAGAAAATTGGTATAACTTAGCCAAAAAAGTACCACTAACTAAAATTCAAATATATGAAATATCATAGTTAAAAATTAGAAGTATATGAGGTATTAAAATAAAAATTGGAGTACTCAAAAAGTACCAAACCCTAAATAGCTCAAAAGTGTTCATAAACAATATTATAAATAATGTATTTGAAAAAATTGGTCTAATCCCACAATTATTGTAAAATAAGTACTTTAATCTTATAATTATTGAGTTAGGTTAATTGGGCTTTATAATTTAATAAAAATATTTAAATTGGTAAAATTAACATAAATAATCAAAGTTAGACATTATATATAACAAAAAATATATTTATTAATCACATGTATAATTAATTAAAGATAATTTAGTAATTTCAAGCTATAACAGTTAAAAGCAAATTGAAAAAAAATTATATATAGCAAAAAAGCATGGAATCTCTTTTTATACAGTACACAGAAAAAACTTTAATTTAAAAATAATAGAATTTAAGAATATTATAGCTTCATTTAGTGCAAAAATGGTTAAAATATATTCAATGATCATGAAAAAGAAGACCACGCATTATCTATATATATTTTTCTTTTGTAGTTATATATAAAATTGTGATTTAAATTTATTTGACTTTTTATTAAAAAATTTGGATTAATTAAACTTAACTAAAAAATAATATGATTAAATTATCTATTTATAAAAATAATAGGACTAAATCAAAGTTATTGCTTTTTATCCATACAATAGTTTCACTATCATTTGTTTTTTTATTGAGAATAATTCCATTATCATTATTGATAATATTTTTATTATAATAATATATTTATCTTTATTAATAACTTTATTAAAATCACCATCTTGTAAGGGAATTCTTTTTTGTTATAAGTTAAATAAAAAAATGTTGAAGAAAGATCATGCATAACAAATATGAATGTATTAATTGTCTTGTAATGTAATGATATATATATATATATATATATATTTGAATAATGTGAGAGCATAACTTGGAACCCTACAAGTATATAAGTACGTGAATATGTAAATGTTATTAAAAAAGAAAAAGTTAAAGGTGAGAGAGAATATTATAATTCGAGAGGAGGATAATATTATTGAACAAATAGCAAAAAATAACATCTTTAAAACTTATAATAATAAAACTAGCATATCTTGTGTTCAAATCATATATTTCTACTATTAAAAAAAGACATTTGAATGCGGTTTAAGTTGAACCGTAAATGGAACTAAACAAAGCTTTGAAATCTGGTTAGATAAGGATTAATCCCACTTGAATTCTGATACTATTTTGGCGTAGAAGCCGAAAGCCAGAAGGGGAAGATTTTGGAATGAGACTAATTAACTTTGAATTAGCTCCAGAAAGCAACTTCCCATTACAGAGAGCACAAAAAGAGAAAATACAAAATCATCAACTAAGTATATCCTCCTTCATTCTAGCCTTTAAACTAAACGTACAAGCAATACTGAGCTCAATGGCCAGCATGCCTCGTCTCACAAACAAACAAAACAGTAACAACATGTGTCCAACAGAGGCCTTAGGGAAAAGAAAAAAAGAAAACAAACGACAGTATAACACTATAAATGACATATAAACCCACTACATTAATTCTTCTCCTCTTTGAAAAAAGATTCGACCCCAAATCTAAATGGAAGCCGCTGCACATCAGTACTGAAATTTAATACTTATATGGACCAACCATTTGAAGATATGATCAATAAAAAATCCATCAGTGTAGAAAACAAAGCAGATAGATGAGATGATAAATAAATCACCCATCCTATAGAGCTCTAGCAACACCCTCTTCAATATTGGAACTAATACAAACCCAACAACAAATGCTACAAAACTCAAAAATAGCAGGAGATTGATCAGCTCCCACTTATGCTTAACAACTTGAACCTTTGTACTTATGATAACTAGTCATTTCCAGTTGATTAACATCACATATCATCATCCCTTTAGTTTCTTCTACACTCAGTTGTGTATCTTTGATAGGAACCTAGTTGCTTTGTGATAAAAACTATTCCCATAGTTTGGATACCACAATATGCTTTTCGAGATGGAACAAATGATGACCACAAACTTAACTAGGCAATTGCATTTGCAAGTGCACTCAACAACTTGCTAGATTCAGTTGTACCAAGAACTACACTACTGGAAAGTTCAGGAGCAATTAGCTAAAACTCTTTAAATTGAAAACATAATTGTATATCATGCGATGTGGAATCCCATTTCAACAGCTTGCCATCATCAGTTTGAAAGTAGTACTCATCCTTCAGATCAAATTTGACCTTAGATAATTCTTTTGAAGGATCCATCTGAGCCACACTTGAACTCTCAAATACTAACCACTTGAATTTTTTTGAAAAGTTCAGACATTGAGAATGATCAATGAGAAAAATTGTCTTCCATTGCAATAATTTCTACCATTAGGGAAAAAAAAAAAAGATAATGACGTAAAATTACTTAATATGCATTCATTTTATGGAACATGAGGTTCAGAAAATTACTTGATAATAAAATACTATATATTGTCGATGCATTTAAATAGTGAAAAGTTTAGCTGCAAAATACTTGAGCAATTATTAAAGTTCTTATAGGATAATGAAATAAAATAGCAGCAAATATTCATAATTTATTTAAAGTTTGCTTATTATTTTAGTGCAAAATAATATTATCAGTGTTGGAATAAAAGAGTTAATACTCTAACAAAATAATAATAAAAAAGATTATAATTGACTCTTATAGAGTCTCAGGTACCTGATATAAAATAATATCATTTTGATGAAGGGAGGTATAAAATATTAATATATTAATGTTATACAACATTTTTTTTTTCATTCTCTCTTTAATAAGTAAGAGATAATAAGGATCCTTAATAATGTTAAAAGTTATTAAATATCCACAAAGAAAAGTATTTGTTAAATACAAAATATTATTTCAGACACATATTCATTCACTTATATACAAAGTGAAATAAATAGAGTATGAATACCTGAGATGTTCATTAGATATTTATAAGGACAAGTTGTTCAAGTGCTTAGAAATGTAAAATGTATTAAAAATATATGAATTTATATAAAATATGATGAAACTATGAGATACAAAATTTTATTCCCGTATGTATAAGATGATTTTAAAATGTAACTAATACTTACATAACATTGTTTATATATAGTTACTGATTTGAGTAAATTAGTAGTACTTATTGCTTATAAAAGCATTAACTTCAAATGTCATATATTGTTATGATAATTCATAGGCATGTACTATTAAAATAATGTGAATAACTATATGAGTTCTAATATATATCTTCTGCATTTACATTAGCATTAAAATTTAAAATTTTCATAAGCTACATGACTTTGTTATGGATACAAGTATGTTGATTTATTTTATGTGTTCCTAAAACTGTAGCAAAAATAAGTAATTATCTTAAAGAGAGATAAACTTATATTGATTTTTTTATGAATAAAACATATGCATATTATATATTCAGTTACTATTTAGTTGATGATATAAAAATTATTGCATATTGTTCTTCATTTTATAATCAGTTAGTACCATTTAGTAAGATAATTGATGCTTAGTGTATTTATTAACATTGATAAATGTTATTAGAGAATTTACAAATGTTAAATCTTACAAAAGAATAAAATGATAAGTTTTATTATAAATTAAATATATGAATTATTGTCATTACTGCAGTATGTTTTATAAGTGCAGGATTTCTAATTAATTTTGTAATGACTGACAAAATAAGTTATTTTGTAAAATAATATGTACCTTACAAATTAATATTTAAATGTACTATTGTTGCTGAAGTAAATACATTTAGATTACAATTATGAAATTGTACTAATATGAAGTCAAGTGATGACCATGTAAGGTTTATGAGTGTTGATAATTTTTGTGGACAAAATGTTTGATTATAATATAGTATTTAGACTGGTTGTCAAGTCAATCAATCAAAGTAGAAGAAACTATTGAGCTCTCAATATGTACGTATCAGGTAAAAATATATGTTTCATGCGTACACCATCACACAATAATGCATGTACACTTTGAAGAATTTTGTGTACATAGTTAGATAGATCGAGGTTAGATCAATTGAAGTTAGATAGATCGAGGATTAATGCATGTACACTTAGAAGAATTTTTGTTCACACAGTTAGATAGATCGAAGTTAGATAGATCAAGGTTAGATCGATTGAGGTTCGATGAACTTAGATCGATCAAGGACCAATCGACTTTAATCTAGCTGCTCTTGGGTTTGAAAAATGTATGGTTAGATCGATCGAGATTTGAGTCGATCGATCAAGTGTTGGTTAGATCGATCGAGGTATTGGTCGATTGATCGAGGGTCTTTCATCATTGGTAGATCGATCGTGTGAGGTTCTCAATCGATCAAGCATTGGCTAGATAGATCAATCTTTGGCTAAATCGATCGAGCTAGTTTTTTAGTTCTACTACAACTCTTTTTTTAATTCGAGCCATATGTTATTTTTACCAATTTAATCCTATTTAATTGTGAAAGCTGAATCCTTATATTAGTACAATTGTCCTTTGTCATTAATTCTCATTTAGGTCAAATTAGATTTTATATAAACAGCTTTTGTTGGAGAAAAATACACCACACTGCATATAATATTTCTTACATCTATTTGAAGTTTTAAAGAAAATTGTTTTCTCTTCATTTATTAATCTTAGGCTTTTTCTTGATTTAATTGTTCAAACATATTGTATGGTTATGTTTAAATAATTCATATGCCTAATTACTTTTCATGATATTGAGCTTTATATGATTATTCTAGAGTTTGCTAGCTGATTTAATTTTTACATTGTGTGCTATTGAATTGCTAGTTAAGGTTTTTCATTGTTGAATCTACTCTAGAATACACTTTGCACTTGTGTTATTTGTGCTAACTTTTCAAGTACTGAGGTGACGTGTTCGGTATTTCGTGTGACTCGAAATTACCAAAGTTGACGGGTTCGATTGATCTTGTGTGACTCAAGTAGATCGAAACGTTGGTCCAAATTCAAACACCTAGCTTGTGGAGGCTGTGAAAGGAGTGACGGCTCATAAGTAAATTACATAGGGGGCTTTATCTGTGAAGGGTAATCTAAGACTTGGCCTTGTAATTGAACATTGATTTTCATAGTGGATAGTTAAGTGGTTCGGTGGACCGGTGATTTTTCTCTTAGGTCATTGTTAGGGCCTAGGTTGTTTTCACTTAAAATTCTCGTGTGTTATTCTTCAATTCTGCATTTTACTTTTACACACGATTGCATGTCTGACCGTTGTGTTTATGTTACATAATTAAAATTTGATAAATTTAAAAATAACCTATTCACCCCCTCTAAATTAATTAGATCCGTAACTAAAAACTAACAGACCAAGTAGGCTCATTCGATATGAGTTATTACATATTTACTTTAA
Source organism: Elaeagnus macrophylla (assembly GCA_029378325.1). NCBI lineage: Eukaryota > Viridiplantae > Streptophyta > Magnoliopsida > Rosales > Elaeagnaceae > Elaeagnus > Elaeagnus macrophylla. The sequence goes on from CM055642.1 coordinate 42,417,040, forward strand.
TATTTGAGGGATTGCCTTAGTGATGTTAAAATGTGCCAATTAAAGGGACATCTTATGTTGAATGATTGCCATTTTCAGGGGAAACACATTTGTGTACGCGTTATACTCTTTTTCCTTTCCACGGTTTTGTCCTACTGGATTTTTTTGTAAAGGTTTTAAAGAGACAATTTAAGCGTATTACATGAAAATAATGTACTATTTTTTCCTTTGTTATTTTTTGTTCCATTGGATTTTTCTAGCAAGGTTTTTAACGAGACATATTCTTAATGCATTTGACATCTAAGAATTTGGATCTCAAATCTTAAATATAATATATCTATCGGTTAGATTTATTTCAAATGAAGATTTATCTCTATTGTATCATAGATTTGTATTTAATTAGAGATTTAATATTTATCATATCTTAGATTTAAAATCTATTTTATATCTTGTAAATCTTATAAATAAAGTCTTTAACGATGCATTATTAACATAATAATTAATAAAAATTATTTTTATTATTTACTTTTTCTCTATTTTTTTTTTTAATTTTATAACAAATATGCCATGTTCAATCATAGAGGAGGGAAGAGGACACAAACCGACAATAGCGCACACTAATTTTGATATTATCATAATAGTTTTTATTATTATAAAATAAAATATATAAAATATTTATTTTATTTTGAGTATTAAGTACACTTTATTATTATTATTATTAAATAAAATTGCCATCGGTGATTTAATATTATGGCATCAATAATCGATATTTTGACAATAATATTGTAATTTATATTGCTACAATATCTGTTTTTCAATTCTAAGCCAAAAGAGAAACATAATACTCACGTTATTAATCATCATAAAATATTTGACCTAAAAAAATCATTGTAAAAGAAAGGAAAAAAAAAACAGAGCTCTTTTGTTAGCGTAATAATTTGGAGATTTTTAATTAATAAGATTCCAGAATAATTGAATACACTATTTGTTTTAAGAGAAAAAAAATAAAAAATAAATAATAATAATACACTTCTTGGAAAAGATCCGTATCACTATCTGCATTTTATTAAACTATGCATTTTCTTTATAGGATGCCTCAACCCTCAGATGCTATTATAAATTTCTCTCTTCTCTTACATAGTTATTTTGCATTTACATAATATAAATTTTTTTGACCCCATAATATTTATATAATCATATAATTGATTATAAAGTATGATCGTATGGTACATAATAATTTTTTTTATAATTATGTAGAATCCTTTTTCTTTTTATAATAAAAATTATGAAAAAAATTTTACAACCAAAAAGTGTAGATCTCGAACATATTAAACACTTAGTTGAATCGCTCTAAAGTTTTTTAATTGTAATACTATATTTCTTGACTTTTTCCATTTAAATTAATAATAATATTTTAAAATATAAATTTATAAAATTAAATTATTTTTACAGATAACAAAAAGTACAAACAATAATGAAAGGTACAAAATTACACATTTTTTCTCTCTCTCTCTCACTTTTATTATATATATATATATATATATATATATATGAATTAGACTAAAGCGGTAGAAATCAATTAACAAATATATATATATATATTTGTTAATCGGTTTCTACCACTTTAGTCTAATTCAAACTAATAATTTCTCATCATATATGTGCTTATATTTAAAATAATGTAATAATTAGACGTGGGAAAGAAAAAATATGTCTTTATCTTTATTATTAATATTTGTTTTGTTTCTTTAGATTTAATATGATTTAGGATTAGTATGCTTCAGAAGTCCGTAACATTTTTAATTCCTAGATTATTTAGTGGATCAACTAGGTTAATAAAAATCAATAATTGAACTTGGAACTAATGATATGCTATATTTTTTTTTTAACATATGTGACGAAATTAGCTGAACAATGTTAGGTTTCAAATGATGATTAATATTATTTGTTTCTAATTAAAAAACAATTTTATGACAATTTTTCTCAAAACTTGTATACACAATAGTTAAGTTACAAGATTTAATTATTACTAATAGATATTAGATCAAACACAATTTGAACAAAATTATTATGTAATAGTTAGAACTAGGAATGACTAGAGACAATATCTAACATTTATTATAATTTGAGATCATAATATTGTTAAGCCTTTGAGATAAAATGCTAGAAAACTTAAATTTGGATAATGGGTTTTTCTTTCCTTATTTTTATTAATTTATTCAATTCTTTTAAATTTTGTCAAAAAATTGTTTAAAACTATTCAATTATTTATAAAAATACCATTAAACTGTTATATTTAACAATTAATACTAATATTTTGTCATTCTTTTATATTGTTTTTAAGTTAATTTTAGGGAAGATTGATAATTTAGTAAACCTTAAGGGGTAAAAATACAAAATGTAATTTTTGAGAGCTATTTGATATTTAATGGGAAATTTTTATTTACCCTTATTTTAAATCAGACTCATATGGTTAATTGGTTGAAGTAGTTTTGATTGATTTAGTATTTTCTCTATAAGACTATAATTTACATGTTCAAAGTAAAATTATGTATTAATTAATTACATATGAGAAATTATGTATTAAAGATAACTGGAAAAAATTTGCTTAATTTCAGTTTCATAACTGAAGCAAATTTTTCTCTCTCAAAAAACTGAAGCAAATTAATTGTGTCAAACGTTTGGTAATTTTTTATTTTTATTTTTTTACAAAACAACCGTTTAATTTGGTAGATTAATCGCACATTAATTTAGCAAAAATATTTTGGAAGTGAAAGGTCCAACATTATTTGATAAATATTGATTCATTTGGGTTGTTTATCACCTCTCTAAAAATCCTAGCTAGCTTTATCTTCTCGATTCATTTTCATTTTTTAGATTTTGCTTACAAAAAAAGCTAATATCTTATCAGAATTGGCTCTTACTTTTCTAGCAAGTTTTTTTATTTTAATTAAATAAAATTAACCACAATTTATCATCTTTTTCCATCTAAATCCATATCTAGGCTCGCATTTTTTCGCATAGATTTAATTTAATACAATTTTTTGTTATTTATCATTATTGTTTGTGTACTTTTTATTTTATTTTATTATCTAATGTTGCATATAGATTTTATATATTATTCGATAGAGATTGTGATACTTGGAATGTTAAAGCTCGTGAAATCAATGAAATTATAAACAAAAATTATTAAATGAGGTAAATATTATCAGTAGTGTCACCAAAATATCCATAAAGATGCTCATATTATAGTACTTTTATAATTGTAATTGATTATGTAATTGAATTTTATTTGTATCAATCTTCAATTTCAATGAATACATTTTTTATTTTCTAAACAAAATAAAAATACAAAGTTATGTTACATGTGATGTGATATAGAATTTATACACTCGAGAGCAGAGACGGATTTATGTTATAGCTATACCGGGTTTTAGCTCTGGTAGCTTTTAAATTTTTTTTAAAATTTTATTTTATAAATATTACTAATATTTTGAAAAGTTCAATATATTATTTATATCCAAAACTTTATAAATAAACTCAAACCAATACACCACTTTATAGTTGTATATTTTATATAACTTTGTTTTTTTTTCTTTGTTCTACAATTCTACTTCATGCTGCATCAAGTTAAAATATAGTATTTAAAAAAAAACTATTAAAATTATCTATATTCTTTTTTAAACTAAATATTTAAATTTATACTCAAATCAATAAAATGTGTTATATATATTTCTAAAAATTATAACTTTTTATCCATAAATATCGTATAATTATTAATTTGAATGCTATCGTAAGTATAAATTTGTATATATTTAGTAGTCCTCTTTCTTCATAATAATTGACCATCATTAGGCTTAACTTAAATAAAAAAATTTGTTTACGTTTTAAATATATATATTTTTTTAATGTTAATTATAAATTTTAATATTATAAATAAATTAAGATCGAGATTATAAAAGCCTTTCTTAATTTTTTTAAAAATATATATTAGCCCTCTTCGAAAATTTTTTTTGGGTCCGTCCTTACTTAAAAGTTCGTCATAATAGTTTATAATTGTGTACGTTTGTTACTTAATTGATTATTGTATTGTGAAAAATATTTTTCTAACTTTTAAAACACCTATATGGATTCATTATAAACTCAATTTTATTATTTTATTATAATTTTTAATAATTACACTTTTTATTACCAAAATTTATGATTCAACAGTATGAAGCCTATTTAGGGTATGTAATAATGTAAAGAGTTCGGATACAAGTCCTATTTATAAATGCAATGTAATTATTTAAAAAGAATTACATTTTTTTTCTATCTTTTGTAATATATATATATATATATATATATATATATATAACACATACGATTCATATTAATCTATTGTATATATTCCTTGCAATAAGAAATGAATTAAAATTCAATGAAATTTCTGAAACAATTCAGATAATAGAAATATGATCCAGCAAGGTATGATTGTTGATAGAGCTGCTAATGACTCATGAGCAACTTACTTTCGCTTTACAACTACGATAAAAGGGATGCTACACACTAAAGCGCTACCGTATTTATTTAAATTTAATACTTTAGTTATGTTATTTTTATGTTAAATAATTCTATAATTAGTAAAAATAAATATGTACTTATTTATATCTATATTATTTATAAAAATTTAAATTAAGTTTAAATAAATTTTAGAAAAAAATATCCTTAGTCTTTTCAATAATAAAATATCGTACAATTTATATTTTGTTTTAAATTTTAGAAAAAATTTAAGATCAATACTTATTATATTTATTTTATTTTTGATATATTTATATTTTGGTTAATTCTTTTTTCTTTTACAATAATGTATACTAAAAAACTTATAGATAATAAATTTTAAATATTTGTAAAAATTAAACAAAAAAAAAAAATAACAGTTTACTTACACGTATCTTTAACTAAGAATCTCTTAATTATGAAAATCTCTTTAGTTATTAAAAATGAGTATTTTTAATCTCGTAAAAAGATATAAATTTTTAAATTGAAATATTCATTTTTAATAAATAACGAAAAAAGTATTATTCGAATCAACAACTTTTTCTCATGATAAAAATGATGAATTTGGACAAATACTCCAAATCCTAGTAAGTCTGTCCTTGTCTAAAGTACAATTCAGAAAGCTGCATCCATAGGCACGAGCACAACTACTCTACTCTATAATGGTACTTTGACACTAAAAAAGGGGTCAAGTAGCATGTGATAGTAAGGGTAAGAAAATATAAAAATAAAAATTATGTATAATTATAATTAAATTTTTTTTACTGAAGTATAATTAATTTTAAGTTTTCTCGTATGTTATAAATTTTATTAATAAAGTTGTACTTTTTTTAGAGAGTGATGTAGAAAAAAAAATTAAAATTATGTAGTAGATAAATAGCAAGAATGATAAAAAATTATAAAATATTTTTAAAAGATAAAATATTATCCGATAAATTGTTTTATTTTTATAGACTTTTTTATAAAGATGATAATTTTAGTGCAATAGGAGGGGCCAAATTTCAAATTTATTCATATAAAATACATAAAATTGAAAAATAAATTTTATACAATAGTAAAAATTTACAGAGGCGAGAGGGACATGGCCTACCCCAGTCACCCTCTCCCTCCGCCCCTAGGGACATCAACTAGTTGAGATAGAAATTAAGGAAAGCATAAACCAAATTAATTCTCTCTAGCATAGCCCAAACCTTTTTGCAATAAAACACCACCTAACTCTAGCGTCTGGACTCTGGAGTAGAAGAAGCATCCTCTTATCTCTATTGTGGTCGTAGCTTATAACTACAATGATTTATGATGGATAATCATTAGGGGTGGTAATTTCTGATACGACACGATAGCACGATCCGAATACGACACGACACGAATTTTTTTTAGTAAGAATTGATCAATAATTTTTTTATGTTCTTAAAGGTTTTGTTATTTCTTACTATTATAAATAAGTAACACAAAAAAAATTCAAGTAAATTTTTTAATGTGCCAATCAACACGAAAACACGACACGAATAACACGAACAAACACAACACGAACACGACTAACACGACACGATTGACACCCCTAATAATCATAAGTTACTCCTGACTAGATTTTAGAACTAAGTCTGTATAAGTTAAGTTGAAAGAAACCTTAGATTCGTTTGAGCCGTTATTGAAAATTTGTTTTTTCTTAAAATATAAAATGATTACACATTCGTATACACTTGGGCTCGATCTCTGAATTTGTTGCTTCAAATTGCCTCAAACAAAATATGTCTTGGTTTTAAAAAAAAAATTGAGAGGCTATGTTTGATAATATTCTTGATCAATGTTAAAACTTTTCCAAATTTGTACGAGGCCATGATCGATCTTCTTTGGGGAGTGTAGCTAAATTAACCTATATTATCTTTAATTTAAATTAACCCACATTAATAAGGACGCGAAATTGATGGAAAACATAATTTTTTATTATTTTAACAAAAGTCGATAAATGACATTTTTTTTTCAACATATATTTGCTATATTATCTTTTAAAAGTTTATAAAATACAAATTTTATGTAAGCCTTACAGAATATAATAAAAATTTTGTAAGTTTTAAAAATATACTATTTTTTTTAACAATCTATACAAGATATTAAAAATAATTATATCTTAAAATGACAAAAATAATAAAAAAATAAGAAATAATGGAAATAGAAACATAAGACATATTAGAATGTTTTTCACAATAAATGATATTTCGCAAAAATAAATTTGAAGAAATTCAAAATTTAAAACTAAATCGATCTTAAGAAAGGAGATGGATTCAAATAATCATCATTTTTAAAAATAAGAAACTATTTCCAAGATAATATATAATATATTATGGAATAAGTAATAAAAAAATGAGTATTAATATATCAGATGCAAAAGGAAGATTTAATATATCATTAATAGACAATGAAACTATTATAAAAAAATTATCAAACAATTTTTAGAAAGATAAAGAAAAAATTGGATATATTCACTTTGGAGGAATATAAATTTTAATATATAAAAAACATAATTTAGAGAAGAAATACATATACCAATAAAGTTACCATTATTAGATAATAGAATAACAAAATAAAAAGATTCATTATTATGAATGATTAATGAAAACTTAGGATAAAAATTTACAGTATACCTTAAGTTTGCTGTTAATATTAATGATAAAAATTTAAGCCAAATATTAAGTCTTTCTTATGATTTTAAACGAGAAAATGTAATGAAAGATGAAAATCATCTATTTTCAATACATTATATTGTAGGATATTTACTAACAAACAGTTACAATAATTCAATATATTGACAAAATAAATTTATAAAAATTGATAAAACATTCTAAGAAATAGGACAAATAATAAAACTAGAAATATTAACAGATTATGAAATATCAGATGAATGAGATTTAGATATTAAAGAAAAATCTCTTATACCAGTAAGAAAAAGTAATATACAAGAGATAGGACCACATAAAATTTCTCTTAAAAATGTTAAAAAATATTACTAGAAATAGAATTAGAAGAAAATATTACTTAACAAGTATGTATATCTAGCAACCAAATATCTATAATGAAAGCTTTAGTCCTTTTAGCATAAAGGATAGATACTACAAATGAATTAAACATTAAAATTTACAAGATATAAAAGAAACTCAAAAAGAAGTTAGTAGTACAAAGAAATTACAATTAAATATACAAAAAAAAATTTGCAGAAAAAAGACTAAATATTGGTAACATACCAACAAATAATGAAATTTCAGGTTATAAGTTTGACCCATTAAAAATATTAAAAGAAGAACCTCCTAAGAGTTTGATGCATTGATATATACCTATGAATGAGAAAAGAATGAATGAAAAAAAAATCCAAAAATAAAGCCATAATCGCTACCAAATGGAATACAGAAGAAAAATAGAAGAACAATTCATGAATCCTGAAAACAAAAATATAGGAAATTAGTAAGTTTGTTAACTCTAACAGATGAAGAATTAGGAAAACATTATGAAGAAAAGATTTGCACAAATAAGGAAGAATATGATATGTCAATAATTAGTGAAAGTGACTCTGAACTAGAAAATGCAATCTCAAAAATTCATATGGAACCTACTACATTATCAATTCCATATCAAAGAAAAATTAGATAAACTTTTGACTCACATAGAGAGAACAATAGGCAAAGACTTGAGGAATAGAAGAAGGCATCGACCTAAAATGAAGAAAGATATACATTGGAAAACTAGAGGTAACATTCCACCAGAATTTAAACCACATAAAAATTATAAATCTGACCTTTTAAATTTAGATTGTATAAGAGATAAGAAAGATGCCTTAGATGAATAGGCTAGTGAAATGAGTATAATCATACAAATTTCTTCAACCACACAAACAAACTCTTCAATTTGAAAGGTATTAGTAGCTTGCCAGGTGACATGAAATGTATAAATTTAGTTTATATTTATCATAACAACAACATTTACAAATGTAAGGAAATTCACCTACTGGTAGAGAATATCTAGAAATTGTAGTATATGAGATATATAATGAGTTATTAGAGAAGATAAAGGAAAACATATTACTGAATTAAGTGAATATGAAATTGAGAAAGCCAAATGGCATATAACAAATATAAAAATATGTGACATGTGTTATATAGACTCTTTTATATGTGAATATGAAATATACTACCACAAGTTACCACCCTCTATGCAAGAAACCTATAAAGAATGTTTTACCAAATACTACTAGGAACATACATAAAATAATAACAGAATGATGAAATAATAAGAATAGAGAAACTATACTTGAACTCTAGGAGGCAGAATAAGAATTCTTAAGAATTGGACAATTATTAAAGGTCAAGAAAAGGAAGAATATAAACGAATATAAAGAAATGATAAAGTCTGCTGTGATAGAAGAGATTTTAAAATGCTAGAAAAATATATATGTAATATAAGAAAATATAAGAATTTAAAATATATAAAAAAATATAAAAAATTTCAAAGATATAAATTCAGAAAATAAGACTTTCAAAAATATAAGAGAAGATATAACCGAGAACCTTATAAAAAAGATATTTTAGAAGAAAAAGGTATAAATCATTTGTAGATTATAGTACTCGCAAGTGTACGAATCACTTGTAGCAAGCGATAAGCAAACCTTCGAAGTCGATCTCTTAAAGAATTGCAGTGGTTATAAATAATCTTTTTTTAATCTCTTTAGAGTCCTAAATCAACTAAAATACTAACAACTTAGAATTCTAGAACTACTAAAACTCTAAATAATTATGATCCTAAGGCTAATAAAATTGTAAATGAAGTTGGATACAAGAGCAAGATCAATGGTGGTAAACGAAGAAAGAAAACAATATTTTAAATCTAAACTAACTCAAAAAGGGGATAAATATCAATGGAGGATATATGGACATTTAGCACTTGGTTGACCATGCTTGCATCAAAATATTATCGTGAATTAACATGAATATTCTAATAAATAAAGATTACCAGCTTTTCTTTTATTTATGAAAATTTCTACAATCAGGTAATTTTCTTTGTTGATTAACTAATCAATATCCTACGATCGGACATATTAAATAGCAAACAAATTATGCATAAGAAAAAATATGCCTATCATATCAATGTCATGGCTAGGACATCAATTTGAAGCTTTGATTAAGTTTTTCAAAATATAGTTAAGGTGGTGTTCTTAAAACCAAACTCCAAGATTTTTCAGTCTAATCATGAATCTCAAATTGGATCATGAAAATTCACAATTAAACATCTAAACATACTCTTAATCAAAAGATAATTTTTTATTTATTTTTAAGCAATAAAAATATTCAATATAATAAATCTAGCAAACATGACAATACAAACTAAACATCTACAATAAATTTAGCCAATCACGTTTGAATTAATATTCATAGATAAATTTAATTCAACATATATTCCAAAGAAGTAAGAAGAAAAGAACAAGATTTTATAACAAGAAACCTATATCTAAATACCACAAATGGATTGGATGACGTTTCCTTCCCCAAAAGCTTTATCTTCGATCTTCAATGGCTTTTTGTATCCTTAGAATTGATTCTCTTGCATCTTTGAATGTGGGAAAACTCCAAAAACTTGAATAAGTCTCGTAAAAATTCATAAAATTAAGTTATGTGTAAATTGGAGACCTAATGGGGTATTTATAGGTGTAAGGGTTACATAAAATTCGGGCTCATAAAAACATATGCTCTCTGCGGCATAACTTTTCTCCTACTGCGACATGTTTTGTTTGTTGTGCCTTCACATGTACCCCTTACATACTAGTTGGCTTGTTATGTAAGGCTTACATAATTTGATTCTTGTTGCTCCTAAGTTGTTATTTGAGTGCCGCAAGTATTCCGTCTTTGCGTGTTTTCATGTTCAACTCTTTTAAAGCTAAAAACACCTGAAATATACTAAAATATATCCGAAATTTTGAATTGATAGATTTATGTAACTATAATGTCGGGTTGGCATCAATCTCGAGCACACGAAGTATTGCTAAATAAAGGAGCGGGGTCTAAGATATTTTGCTTGGAAAGTGTTTACCATTTCTCCCCTTAGTTCCCATTCCACATTACCATCGGTGATAGTGTTTATGATTTCCTCATAATCCACTTCTTTTAAGTAAGTTTTATGTCCACTATCATGCATAACCCTAAACCCGTAGTAAGCATTAATAATTGACCTATTAAATAGGGACTTCAACACCCCTCACCTAAACCTTTCCATCCTGAGCTTTCGAGACAGTCGCATAGAATTCTCAGATCAAAGAACTAACACCCACTTTGGGTGCATAGACAAATTTACTCCAACCTAATCTTCAACTTTATAAAAAATTCCCATATAACCTACTTGTCCAAAGTCTAAATCTCTCTCCATAATAAAACCTTTGTTTCTTTGCTCCTTCATACCGCTCTTGTGCCTCTCTACTAACGAACCTAGAGACATCATAATTTCTTTTCTCTACCTTTTATCCTTTTTCTTTAGACCGACTCCCCTCTCCAGCTTTCCATTTTGGAGCCATGAAATTTGCTACTATTTTTTTTGTTCCAAAAATACTCACAAGATAATTAACAACTCAACTTCTCAAAAATCCCCTCTTCTCCAACTTAAACACTTAATTCCAAAAAAATTTCAGACAAATCCACAATTTTTAGATAATAAACACTAATTTGAGTTAAGAATGTGGAAAAATTTACCTTTTGTGAGTTGGATTGTAGCCTTGAAGAAAAATCCCCAAATTTTGAAACCCTAGCTCCTATGGGGAAGAAGATGAAATTTTTCTTAATTTATTGAACTAATTTACCAAAATGAAGAGAGGAAACACTAGATAGGAAGGTTAGACTAAAAAATTAAGGAAGAAAGTGTAATTTTTGGTGAAAGAATGAGAGGAAAATGGAGAGAAAGTGAGGGAAAATTTTTGAAATATGTTTCGATGTCACAAATTATCCCTTTTTCTGTCAAAAATTTTAACGCGGGCCGTGGCACAATGTTTTCCCCTTTGCAGGATAGAACAGTTTTGGCGTCCAACACAAAAACCAGAGACATGCACGCCGTGACATAATTTTTTCCCTGTTGCGGCACAAATACCTAACTTTTTTTTTTTTATAGAAAATTAACACAAAATAAATTTCTAGAGAATAAAACAAAATGGATAATGTATCCCCCAACCTAGATTAGGCGATGTCCTCATTGCCATGAAAAATTTAAAACAAAATTAAAGCGAAAAATAAAAGAAACAAAAGAAAGAAAAAAACAAACAAATAAATTGATAAATAAAATATCGAATGGGTGCCTTGATGAGTGCTTGAAAAATACTAATATTCTATAATTTATTATGTTTAATTGTAAAAAAATAGATTTAACTATAACTCGTTTATTTAATTATTTACATAAATCTATCAATTCGCAATCATGGGTATATTTTAGTGTATTCAGGTATTTTTAGCTTCAAAAGAGTTAAACAATGCAAACACACAAAGACGGAATACTTGTGGCACTCGAATTATAACTTAGGAGCAACAAGGATCAAATTATGTAAGCCTTACATAACAAGCCAACTAGTATATAAGGGATACATGTGTGGCACAACAAATAGAGCATGCCGCGGCAGAAGAAAAGTGATGTTCCGGCATGAGGGTCTCGGGTTGTATGGTAGAATCATGTTGAGTGTCGTGCCGTGGAGGGTAAAATGTTGTGCCGCAGAGCGCATATTTTTTTAGGTATCTAAATTTTGTGTAACCCTTACACTTATAAATACCCCATTAGGCCCCTAATTTACACAGAACTCAATTTATGAATTATTAAGAGACTTTTTAGGATTTTTGGAGTTTTTTCACATTCAAGGAAGCAAGAGAACCAATTTTAAGGATACGAGAAGCCATTGAAGATCGAAGATCAAGCTTTTGGGGAAGGAAACGTCATCCAATCCATTTATGGTATTTAGATCTAGGTTTCTTGTTATTATAGAATTTTCTTCTTTTCTTCTTACTTCTTTGGAATGTATGTTAAATTATATTTGTTTATAGTATTAATTCAAACATGATTGGCAAAATTTATCATGGATGTTTAGTTTGTGTTGCCATGTTTGCTAGATTTGTTATGGTGAATATTTTTATTGCTTAAAAATAAATGAAAATTACCTTTTGATTAAGAGCATGTTTAGATGTTTAATTGTGAATTTTCATGGGCCAATTTGAGATTCATGATTAGATTGAAAAATCTTAGAGTTTGATTTTAAGAACACCACCTTAACTATATTTTGAAAAACTTAATCAAAGCTCCAAATTGATGACCTAGCCATGACATTAGTTTGATTGCCATATTTTTCATTGTGCATAATTTATTTGCTATTTAATATACTCGATCGTAGGATATTAATTAGTTAATCAATAAAGAAAAGTACCCGATCGTAGAAATTTTCATAAACAAAAGGAAAACTGATAATCTTTATTTATTAGAACATTCATGTTAATTCACCATAATATTTCGATGCAAGTATGGTTAATCAAACTAAACGTCTATATATCCTCCATTAATATTTATCGACCTTTTTGAGTTAGTTTAGATTTGAAATATTGTTTTCTTTCGTTCGTTTGCTACTGTTGATCTTGTTCTTGGCGTTTTAAATAATTTTCTTTTTAAATTTTTAGATATTCTAAATTAGTTTTATTTATTTATTTACTTTAGTTGAATTTTATTTTTAATATTTTATTTAAAAAAACAAAAAAAATATTTAAAAAACAAAAATAAATAGAGTGCTTTTATATATTTGCATATTTTTTGCTGCCTTGATCTTTGTTTGCTTTTTGTTTATGCATGCATATTGTAAGGTAGGAGATCACTGAATAAGGAACTTGCTTCTTTCATCTATAACATTCATAGGATCAAACACCTATAAAGGAAACTAGATACTCATATTCAAGAGGAAGTAAACCAAGAACAATTGCAAGCAATAATGGGTGACAACGTGGGTAGGCAGATGATGAATAAATAATTTGCAAGACCTATCATTGGGACTGCCACATCGTCCATTCAACTGATAGAGGCAGCTAGGAATTATGAATTGAAAAATATTCATTATTCCATGCTTCCCTCCTTTTACGGTATTCCTAATGAGGGTCCTCTAAATTTTATTTGTGATTTTTATGTAACTATGCAAACTTTTCCATTGCAGGGGCTTAGTGAAGATCAATTGAGGATGAGGTGTTTTTCTTACACTCTCAAAGATAGAGATAAGTCTTGGCTCATGACTTTGGCACCTGGTTCTTTGGCTACTTGGGATGTTATTTATAACAAGTTTATAGGTAAGTTCTATTCTCATCAAAAGACTTATGACCTATGAACCAAAATTGCTACTTTTTTGTAGATGGAAGGAGAGCCCTTTCACAAAGCTTGGGACACGTTCAAGCTACTCTTGATACAGTGTCCACATGACCACTTTCTGTTGCAGTTACAAAACTAGTTTTTGTATGATGGATTGATAGTACAGTGTCAATTCACAGTTGACAATGCTGCAGGAAGAGATATGGGTGAGAAAATCGCAAACGAAACATATGAGCTTTATGAGATGTTGGGAGTCAATTCCCAATAAAAGGGTGCTAGAGTAAGAAGAGTTGGTGTCAATGAATTAGGCTCCAATAACGAAATGGCCATGCACCTTGCTGAGTTCACTAAACAATTACAACTGCTTACTACCACCAATATAAATCAAATGCCAAAGCAAGAGCTATGTGGAGTTTGTGGTTCTTATGGACATGGGGCTAATGTTTGTTCTTTTGCAGGTGATTCTTATGCAAGTACTAATAAAGAGGTAAATTTAATACAAGGGTACAAACCTAGACCTAGGAATGACCCTTATTCTAATACTTACAATCCTAGATGGAGAAATCACCTCGACTTTGCTTGGAAACAAAGTCATAGCCAACCTTTTGCCCAAATTCAAACACAAGGCCAAAACATGAACCGACCATTTCCACCTAATAAACCAACCGTAGAGGAAACCTTGAATGCTTTCATGCAATCTTGTAATGGAAGGATGAAATCTATGGAAGCATCAATAAAAAGAGTGGAAATACAAGTGGGGTAGTTAGCTGAAAAAATGCACAAACAAGAGACAGGAAAGCTTGCTAGTCAACCTGAACAAGCGAAAGCTGTCATGATCTTTCAGAGTGGTAAGGTAGTTACAAAATGTTTACCTGAAATTTCTAATGATTTACCATATAATGCATGTAACATGGAAGATGACAACACAACTTCTAAGAAAGTGGGGGAAACAGGTGACAAACATGATGAGCCTTCTAAGGAGACAATTGGTTACACAAGTCATCAAAGCCATACCGACCCCTAGTACCATTTCCACACCGCTTAAAGAACAGTAAGCAAGATAAATAATTTTCTAATTTATTTAACATGGTTTCAAACGTGAACATTAATTTGCCTTTGTTAGATGTGATTAGAAATGTACCTTCTTATACAAGTGAACATGCTTTCAAAAGTGATTATGTAACCCTTACAGACTGGTTGATTTTTGATATAAGGCTTACGTGCCTTAGTCCTTTTTGCTCCTAGGTTGCTATTTACAGACTGGTTGATTTTTGATGCCTCTAGGTTCGTTAGTAAAGAGGCACAAGAGCGGTATGAAGGTGCCGCTAAAAGAAACAAAAGATTTATTATGGAGAGAGGTTTAGACTTTGGACAAGTGGTTATATGGAAATTTTTGATAAAGTTGAAGTGTTAGGTTGGAGAAAATTTGTACATGCACCGGAAGCAAGTGTTAGTTCTTTGATCCAAAAATTCTACGCGTATGTCCCAAAATCTCAGGATGGAAAGGTTTGGGTGATGACAGTTGAAGTCCCCTTTAATAGGTCGGTTATTAGCTCTTACTATGGGTTGAGGGATATACATGATAGTGGGTATGAAACTTACTTAAAAGAAGTGGATTATGAGGAAATCATAAACACCCTCACCGATGGTTATGCAGAGTGGGAACTAAGGGGAGACATGGTAAACACCTTCCAAGCAAAAAATCTTAGACCCTGCTCCCATATTTGGCAATAATTTGTGTGCTCAAAATTGATGCCAACCCGACATTATAGTTCTATTGATAGAGAAAGGGCAGTTTTGCAGTAAGCAATAGAAATCGAAAGATCGATTGATGTTGGGATGATAATCCAACAAAAAGTTATATACTCAGCTGAACACCACAACCTTAGTTATTTCTTTCCACAGTTGATCACTGCCCTTTGTGCTAAACATGGAGTACAATATGACATGGGCGAGGAACTTTCGCAACCAACAGAAACTTTAACTTTCTCTTATATGAGGCACTTAACTAGAGAAAACAAAGAGGGACAAGGGAGTAGAAAGGGTACTGGAACTCCTTCCAAGAATGCTACAACCAAGGATAGGATAGGAAACTTGGAAGAGAAAATGAATAAAATCCAATAGTACTAGTGTCAACAATAGGCTTTGTTAAGTGAACAGATGAAATATACCCATGAATACCAAACATTACTCCATAAGATGACGAGCTTCTAGTTAACATAGAGCGAAATGGACCTCACTCAATTTGGTAGACTTTCGAACTACCCGGGTCATGACTTCGTTTACGTACCACCAGAAAACCAACCCGAAGAAGAAGAAAAGCAACATGATAATATGGAAGACTGAGCCTCCCTTTTTCCTTTTATATTTTAATATTTCTTTAATTTTGTCTAGTTTAATTTTGTTTTTATTTCTTATTTTTAGTTTTTCTTTTATTTTTTTTATGCTGGTTTAGTTATGAACTAAAACGATTAACTTTGTTTAGTGGATTTTGACTTAATTTGATTTTAGTTAATTTTTAAATTGGCATTGAGTTGTAATACACAAATTTAGAAGTTTCATTCATAATGTTTTGTGAACTAAAAGCTACATGATGAGAAAAGGCAAGGAATGGTAAAACGAAGCATAACTGTAATGCACAAAATTACATACAAAAGGGGGGTAATTTCTTCACTCTTTTACTTAATTTCTTTTATTTTTCTTTGTGACATTGAGGACAATGTAGGAATTAGGATGGGGGTGGAAAAAATGCTTCCATGAACATGAATTAAGACCAATTTTTAACTTTTTTTAAGTGTTTTTCATCTTAATTTTAATGAATAATGTTGAGTCCAATTGAATCAATTCGGAAGTCTATGATATTATTATGATTGTAATAACGATGACATGGAAAGAAATTAATTTTCACCTAAGTCAAGAGACAAAAAGAATGTTTGATTCATCTAGTTTGAGGTTTTTGTGGTATATGTGGTAGTTTGTTGGGTTAGTATCACTACCTTTGGTTTGTGCAATGTATACATATTCATGCTATATTTCAAGTCTCAACATACTCTAGAACTTCCTTGAGAATCTATTAAGGTGAAATAATAGAACTACATATTACTTGAAAAGTGATTTAGGCCATCCTTGGACCATTTGAACCTTTTAAGCCTTCCCGTACTGTTTCATCCATAGTAACCCTTTTGAGATTAATTATAATATTGTTGAATACATATATATACATTGTTCCACTCATATATACTTGGTTTTTATGAGCATTTGAATCGAAGGAAATTATATATGTTTTGCTAAAAAACAGATATATATGATAACAAAAAGCAAGACAAAGAAAGAAAGAAAATCAAGCAAACTTTGAAGGGAAATATGGAGCTCATAAAAACAGGAGGAAGTATGAGAACATTTGGGTAAGTTTATGAGATATTAAAACCCTAAATTGTTAATGGTGTTTTTCTAAAAATGTTAAGTATGCTTATCCTTTTGAGAATAGCTTTTCCGTTTTTTTCGTAACCCCACACCTTAACCCAACATTACAAGCTTAATAATGTCCTATTGATTCGAGGTAATTTTGGTTTCTATATTAGTGGAGATGGATTTGAAAAGTAAGTCTATGGAGTTGTGAGTTCAATTCTTGATCATATTTTATTTGCACTATCTTAAGATCTAAAATGTAGCTCATAAATATCATTCATGGCACAATTTGATAGTGTAACTAACGGGCTTGTGATTTTATTGTTTGTTCAAAAACTAATTACAAAAATGGATTTGATATTTGAACTATTTTTGAGCTTAAATGGTTTTCAACTATTTCATATATCATTTGTCATTAACAATTTTGAGACATATGCATGGATTAATTTGAGCATGTCTAGAGTCATTAATCGTTTTAAGATTCTTATGATGTTTGTAGGCATCTTCACTAGAAACCTTCACGTGACTATAACTCGTCCACTAGGATCACTAGGGGTTTAAAGGCTTGTTGCATATGTTAAATGCAACCGTGACAATCTACAGAAGTAATTTAGGTTAGTATAGTTTATTTTATTTTATTTTTTTGGGTTTTTTTATCACTTCACTTGCTAGAGGCTATCAAGAAGCTAGTTGGAGGTTGTGATTAGTGCTTGAAAAACACTAATATTCTATGATTTATTGTGCTTAATTATAAAAAAAATAGATTTAATTATAACTTGTTTATTTAATAATTTACATAAATCAATCAATTTGCAATCACGGGTATATTTTAGTGTATTTCAGGTATTTTTACCTTTAAAAGAGTTAAAGAATGCAAACACGCAAAGACAGAACACTTGCGGTACTCGAATTACAACTTCGGAGCAACAAGGATCAAATTATGTATGCCTTACATAACAAGCCAACTAGTATGTAAAGGATACATGTGTGGCACAACAAATAGAGAGTGTGACGGTAGAAGAAAAGTGGTGCCACGGCGTGAGTGTCTCAGGTTGTATGGTAGAATTAGGTTGACTAAATTTATCATTGATGTTTAGTTTGTGTTGCCAAATTTGCTAGATTTGTTATAGTCAATATTTTTATTGCTTAAAAATAAATGAAAATTACCTTTTGATTAAGAGCATGTTTAGATGTTTAATTGTGAATTTTCATGGGCCAATTTGAAATTCATGATTAGATTGAAAAATCTTAGAGTTTGATTTTAGGAATACCACCTTGACTATATTTTAAAAAACTTAATCAAAGCTTCAAATTGATGACCTATCCATGGCATTGATTTGCTTGGCATATTTTTCCTTGTATATAATTTATTTGTTATTTAACATACCATATCGTAGGATATTAATTAGTTAATCAACAAAGAAAATTACCCAATTGTAGGAATTTTCATAAACAAAAAGAAAGCCAGTAATCTTTATTTATTAGAATATTCATGTTAATTAACCATAATTTTTGAAGCAAGCATGATCAAACAAACTAAACGTCCATATATTCTTCATTAATATTTATCAACCTTTTTGAGTTAGTTTAGATATGAAATGTTGTTTTCTTTTGTTCATTTGCTACCGTTGATCTTGTTCTCATGTCCAACTTCATTTACAATTTTATTAGCCTTAGGATTCTAATTGTTTAGAGTTTTAATAGTTCTAGAAATCTAATTAGTTAGTGTTTTAGTTGCTTTAGAACTCTAAAGATATTAAGAAAAAGATTATTTTTAATTACAACAATTCCTTGAGAGATCGACCTCGGAAGTTTGCTTATCGCTTGCTACAAGTGATTCATACACTTGCGAGTATTATATTTTACACATCATGCCTCCTATTAAGGGCTTAGTTTTACATCTTAGCAAGACGTGGCCACTATTGTGTGACTAAGAATCTTGGAGACGTATGGTTTCTATGCTTTTCATGTTGTTATCTCCTTCTAATTACAGCTTAACACGATGCTTGTTCACTTTTAACGGTTTTTGTGTTTTGGGATTTAGCAACTCCACTACTCCATATGGAAATACATTGACAATGGTATACAGTCCACTCTACCTAGAATACAGTTTTTCTGAAAACAAATGTAAACGTGAATTATATAAAAGGACTTTCATTTTAGGAACTAAAGACTTTCTGATGAGCCATTTATTTTGATAGCGTTTAGTACACTCCTTGTAGATCTTGGCATTCTCGTAAGCATCATCCCTAATTTCTTAAAGTTCACTTAGTTGGAGTAGTCATTTTTTCCCAGCTTTTGTCATGTCTATGTTGAGCTTTTTAATTGCCCAATAAGCTCTATGCTCTAGCTCAACGGGTAAGTGACATGTTTTTACAAAAATCAGCCGGTAGGGGCTCATACCAATGGATGTCTTGTAAACTGTGCGATATGCCTACAAAGCATCATTCAACTTTACTGTCCAATCCTTCCTTGAGGGGCACATTGTGCATTCCAAAATTCCCTTAATTTGTCTATTTCTCACTTCCATTTAACCTGAAGTTTGGGGATGGTATGGGGTAACCACTTTATGTAAGATGTTGTACTTTTTCAATAGCCCATCAAAGAGCTTGTTGTAAAAGTAGCTTCCTCCATCACTAATGATAGCTCTATGATGAATACTATTTTGACCTACTATTTGTTATGTTTTTAAGTGTTTATTTTGCGTTTAATCTCGATATAATCTTGTTTTGAAGGTTATTCTACTGTTTTGCAGGTCAAAGTTAGTTTGGGAAGAAATGTGGAAAAAGAGAGCAAAAATGAAGCAAAAGTGTTAAAGAATGTAAGCCTTACATTGGGTGCAATTCACTATGTAAGGGGGACCAACAAGAGCTTAAGAACGTAAGCCCTTACATCGAGAATCAGCAAATTATGTAAGGGCATTTACATGGCATTACAACAAACCGCGCCGAGGCATAGAAAATGTGCGCCGCGACGGGGAGGTTTCTATTTTGATTTGAATTCTAGGAAAATGCAGCGCGCCGCGGTGAAGAAACCACATGCCACAGCGAGGGGCTCTCGGGTGCATCCTGGGAAATCATGAAAACATTGCACGCCGCGGCATGATTATTGTGTGCCGCAGCGAGGAGGTTTCTATTTTTGTTCGTAGTTCAGAATGACATGCTGCTCCGTGACATGGAAAAGTACGTGCCGCGGCCCGCGCGTGCGGATTGCAAACTCTCCCTCAGCCACACACGCACAAATTCCTTGGAAACCCTTACAAAAAAGAGACCTAATGCAATACACCCATAAGGAACATCACATATTCAGCCTCCTAAAAAACACACGAGACACCAAGGGTGAACAGTGCGTGAGCAGTGTCGAATTCAAGTTTTTCATACAATTTTGAGAGAGAAGTTACTTCATCAAAGGCTATTCAATTGGAGCTTCATCAAGAGACTTGAAATAGGTGATCATCCAACATCAAGGATCTTGTTGCAAGAGTGAAAATTGGTAGATTCTTATTTGTAATCCTTCTCTTTCTCATTAGAATTCTTTTAATGTCATTTATAATGAAGAATCTGGATTTGAGTTTGATTATGTGTAGCTAAACCCTTGTGTGTGGGAACTTAGGGATGTGACTTTGAATGGATATTATTTATGTGGTTTGATTATTACTTGAGTGATTTGTTTCATGCTCATTGTTTGTTAACATCTATATTCATTAATTATTTTTGGCCAATTTAATTATGAATGTTTGAGACTATTTTAGGATTGAACTTTAGAAACGCCATCTAAGTTTAATTGGGCATTCTTGAGCATGAACTTAAATTGAGTGCATTGACTTGTCTTAATTTAAGTGATTAAATTACCTTTTCTAAGATTAATGCTAATTAACTAATTAACGGTACAGATCAAAGAAGCTAATTAGTTAATTAAGGAAAAATCACCATTGATTTGGGATTTTCTAGGATTAGTGAAAAGAATCAATAAATTCACTTTATACGCTTGATTGAGGAGACCACGTAAACCAATTTATCCATACTTAGTTCACTAACTAACTTCCCACACTAGTTCATCACACAGTTTCGACATCGTTCTTTACTCGTTTACTTATTTATTTTAAGTAATTACATTTTTAGCAACCGTTTTCCAAACCAATCTTTGATTAGAGTGTTTAGGATTTATTTTATCGTTACGTTTTAGATTACGTTTAACTCTTTTAAAAACCACCACAATTCCTTTGAGAAACGATCTTGGAATATACTTGTCGCTTACTACAAGTGACTCGTGCACTTGCGAGCTTTTACAAATACAAAATTTGGTTATCAAGTTTTTGTGCATCACTCTACGAGTCTCAAACCTGCTTAAAATCATACCCTTCAAGAATTTAACAGCATTAGCATCATTGGTTCTAATGAGTATGACTTCTACCCACTTTTAGACATAGTCAATGCTTATAATATATAAGTAAAGCCAAAAGATGAGGGAAACGGACCCATGAAATTAATTCTCCACACATCAAATAATTCTACCTCAAGATTCGATGTCAAAGGCATCTCATGAAAAAATGGCCTCTACAGTGTAGCTCATGGCAAAAAGTTAGGACTGTATCATGTTCCTTTTCGGGCACTGATAAGTGCTCAAAAAGTACTAATATTTCATGATTTATTGCACTCAATTGTTTAAAAATAGATTTGTTATATCTTGTTTATTCGATTATTTTCATAAATCTATCAATTCAGAATCACAGGTATGTTTTAGTGTATTTCAGGTGTTTTTAGCGTCAAATGAGTTGAATAATGCAAACACACAAAGACGGAACACTTACGGCACTCGGCTCACAATTTACGGGCAATACGAGTCAAAATATGTAAGTCGAACATGACGAGCCAGCACATATGTAAGGGGGTACATGTGAGGAAATTGAAGACAACGCGCGTCATGGCGAGGAAATTGTATGCCGCGGCGGGCACCTCTTGGATTTTGACATTATTTCCAAATTTTGTGTTGCACCGTAGTGGGGAATATTTTATGCCACGACGTGCCTATTCCTATTCCAATTAAGAATTGTGTAACCCTTTACATCTATAAATACCCCCTTTAGAGTCCATTGTAAACACAACTTTTATACACTTCAATTTTGCAAATAAACAAGAGATTCAACCAGATTTTGGGAGCTTTTTCACACTCAACGAAGCAAGGGAATCAATTATAAGAATCTAAGAAACCATTGACGATCGAAGATCAAGCTTTTGGAGAAGAACGCCATCTAATCCAATAGCGGTATTTAGATCTAGGGTTTTCTTCTTTTTATAGAATTTTACTTTTCTTCTTACTTCTTTGAGTGTATGTTCAGATTATATTTGTCTATAAATTTTAATATGAACATGAGTGGCTAATTTCATTATGGATGTTTAGTTTGTGTTGCCATGTTTGCTAGAACTGTTGTGGTGAATGTTTTATTGTTTTGAAATAAATAAATTTACCTTTTGATTAAGAGCATGTTTAGATATTTAATTGTGAATTTTCATGGGCGAATTTGAGATTCATAGTTAGGTTCAAAAATCTGAGAATTTAGTTTTAGGAATGTCACCTTAACTATATTTTGAAAAACTTAATCAAAGCTTCAAATTAATGACTTAGTCATAGCATTAGTTTGATTGGCATATTTTCCTTGTGCATAATTTGGTTGCTAATTGATATATCCAATCGTAGGATATTGTTTAGTTAATCAACAAAGAGAATTACCCAATAGTAGGAATTTTCGTAATTAAAAGGAAAGCCGGTAAAAATTGTTTATTAAAACATTCATGTTAATTCACCATACTTTTCGATGCAAGCATGGCCAACCAAACTAAATGTCCATACATCCTCCATTGATACTTAAAATCTATTTGAGTTAATTCTGAATTTGCGTAATTGTTTTCGTTAATTGTTCATTACCATTGATCTTGCTACAAATCACACTCCGTTTATAGTTTTACTAGGTTTAGGATTTTAGTTATTTAGAGCTTTAGTGTTACTAGAACTATATTTAATTAGTGTTTTAGTTGAGTTAGGACTTTAATTAGATTAAGAAAAAGGTTGTTTAGAACCATTGCAATTCCTTGAGAGACCGACCTCGGAGGTTTGCTCGTCACTTTCTACGAGTGATTCGTACACTTGCGAGTACTATAATTTGCACATCAGGCACACACCTTCGGATGACTTGATCTTGACATAATTGAACAAATAGGGGTCATCTCAAAAGTATTGCCTGCAAATACTGAAAAACCTCTTCTTTTCCTAAAAAGTGATGTTAAGTCTCAAAATTCTACTAGCAAGATAATTAATAATGTTAGCATACCATGGGTTTGGACCTATTATAAACAGTTGTTCATCAGGAAAGGTTTTTATGATTATTTTCCTTACTTTTACTCTCAACAGTATTGAACTCAGAAATCAACTTAGATGGATGATCAGCTACTACATTTTTAATACCTTTTTGTCCTTGATCTCTAGGTCAGATTCTTGTAAAAGTAAGACCCATCTAATGAGTCTAGGCTTAGGATTTGGTTTAGTCAATAAATATCTCAAAGCAGCATGATCCGAATGAATAATAACTTTAGGTCCTACCAAGTAAGACTTAAATTTATTAAGTGACAAAACAACAGCCAAAAACTCTTTTTCAATGGTAGAATAATTTATTTGGGCATCATTGAGTGTTTTACTAGCATAGTAAATAACATGTAAATGTTTTTTCACTCTTTGTCCCAAAATAGCTTTTATGGCGTAGTCAGAGGCATTACACATAATCTCAAACGATAAATACCAATCAGGTGCCATAATCACAGGTGTAGAAGTAAGTTTATCTTTCTAAGTATTGAAAGAAACAAGGCAATCATGAGTAAAATGAAATGGAGTATCTTTGGATAGTACGTTACATAAGGGATGACTTATTTTGGAAAAATTCTTAATAAACTGTTTATAGAAACCTGCATGTCCTAAGAAACTGTTTATCTCCTTAACAGATGTAGGGGGAGGTAATTTTGCAATCAAATCTATTTTAGACTTGTCTACCTCAATTCCCTTACTAGATATGGTATGTCCTAAAATTATACCTTGTTGGACCATAAAATTATTTTTTTTTCCAAATAAGTGTCAAATTACACTCAATGTATCGTTCTAACATCAAAGTCAATTTGTACAAGCAATTATCAAAAGAATTACCAAAAATAGAAAAATCATCCATAAATACCTCGATGAATTTCTCCACCATGTTGAAAATATAGACATCATGTATCTCTGAAAGGTGGCGGGTGCATTGCATAGTCCAAATGGTATGTTCTTGAAGGAAAAAGTACCGAATGGGCATGTAAATGTCGTCTTCTCTTGATCCTCTGGAGTAATGGGAACATGAGAATAACTTGAAAGACCATCCAAAAAATGGTAGAAATCGTGTTCAACTTGTCTTTTTAACATTTGATCAATGAAAGGAAAGGAGAAGTGATCCTTTTTGGTGTACAAATTCAACTTTCGAAAATCAATACACATCATTCAAACTGTACTTGTCCTAGTGGGCACTAATTCATTCTTCTCATTCTTAATCACAGTTCTTCCAGATTTTTTTTGGTACCACATGAACTGGACTAACTCACTTACTATTAGCAATTGGATAAATTACTCCTACCGCTAAGAGTTTTAAAACTTCTTTTTTAACCACTTCTTGCATGGCAAGGTTTAGTCTCCTTTGTGCTTCTTTAACTGGTTTGACATTGTTCTCCAAATTGATCTTATGCATACACATTGTTGGACTAATGCCACTAATGTCCCCTATGCTCCATCCTATTGCTTTCATGTACTTCCTAAGAGCCTGCACTAGTTTGTCCTCTTATTTTTGGGTGAGTGTAGATGATATAATAACTGGATAATTTTCATTCTCTCCAAAAAATACATATTTTAGATGCTTAGGCAATTCTTTAAGTTCTAGCTTAGGTGGAGTAATCTCTTCTTCAGGTGGGGCATCTAATAAATCTAAGGGTGTACTAGCATCCTCTATGGGTGTGACATTATCTAACAAATCATTGTACTCCTTAGTTTCATCTTCTAAAATGTCATATACCTTTCCAACTGTAAGTGCTACCTCTAATTTATCATCTAATCTATCATGCACAAATGTATCATGAATTATAGGATCTAAACATTCATTAATAGTAGATATAGAAGGATAAGGAGACAAATCAAAAACCTTAAAATGTACATTCTCTCCTAAGACTGTAATTATCAACTTTCCACTTTGGACATTACTTATAGTTTGGGTGGTGTCCATAAATGGTCTACCTAAGAGAATTGTATTTTCCTTATCGAAATGTGGATTTTCCTACATATCTAAAACCATAAAATCAACAAGTACGATAAGATTATCTACCTGTACAAGTAAGTCCTCAACCATGCCCTTCGAATATTTAACAGATCTATCCGCAAATTAAAGGGACATGGTTGTTGGTTTAAGATCTCCTAATCCTAGTTGCAAGAAAATAGAGTAAGGCATCAAATTTATAATAGCACCAAGATCAAGCATAGCCTTAGCTACTTTCCTAGGTCTAGGTTGGTACCCTTGCATTAAATTTACCTCTTCATTAGTACCTGCATAAGAATCACCTGCAAAAGAACAAACATTAGCCCCATGTCCATAAGAACCACAAACTCCACATACCTCAAGTTTTGGCATTTGATTCATATTGGTGGTAGTAAGAAGTTGCACTTGTTTAGTCAACTTAGCAAGGTGCATGTCCATTTCGTTATTGGAGCCTAATTCATTGACTCAAACTCTTCTTCCTATAGCAATCTTTTGTTGGAAATTGGCTCCCAACATCTCATAAAGCTCATATGTTTCATCTGCCATGTTCTCACACATAGCTCCTCCTACAGCATTGTCAACTGTGAATTGACACTATATTGTCAATCCATCATAGAAAAACTGGTTTTGTAACTGCAACGAAAAGTGGTGATGTGGACACTATATCAAGAGTAGCTTGAACTTGTCCTAAGCTTCGTGAAAGAGCTCTCCTTCCATTTGCCAAAAAGTAGCAATTTTGGTTCTTAGGTCAGAAGTCTTTTGATGGGAATAGAACTTACCCATAAACTTGTTATAAATAGCATCCCAAGTAGCCAAAGAACTAGGTGCCAAGGTCATAAGCCAAGACTTAGCTCTATCTTTGAGAGTGTAAGGAAAACACCTCATCCTTAATTGATCTTCATAAGCCCTTGTAGTGAAAAAGTTTGCACAGTTGCATAAAATTCACGAATAAAATTTAAAGGATCCTTATTAAAAATACCGTAAAAGGAGGGAAGCAAGGAATAATTAATATTTTTCAATTTATAATTCTTAGCTGCCTCTGTCAGTTGAATGCACGATTTGGCAGTCCCAATGATAGGACTTGCAAATTTTTTATTCATCATCTACCTACCCATGTTGTCACCTATTATTGCTTGTAATTGTGGTTGCTCTACTTCCTCTTGAATATGAGCATCCAATTTCCTTTATAAGTGTTTAATCCTATGAATGTTATCGATGAAGGGAGCCAGTTCCTTATTCAGTGACCTCCTACCTTGCATGCACAAACAAAAAGCAAACAAAGATCAAGACAGCAGAGAATATGCAAATATATAAAAGCACTCCATTTTTTGTGTTTTTTTAAATAAAAGATTAAAATAAAATTCAACTAAAGTAAATAAATAAACTTAATTTAGAATCTCTAAAAAGTTCAAAAAAAAAATTATTAAAATGCTAACTCTCTGGCAACGGCGCCAAAAACTTGATATATAAATTATAGTACTTATAAGTGTACAAATCACTTGTAGTAAGCGATAAGCAAACCTTTGAGGTCGATCTCTTAAGAAATTGCAGTGGTTATAAATAATCTTTTTCTTAATCTCTTTAGAATCCTAAAGCAACTAAAATACTAACTAATTAGAATTCTAGAACTACTAAAATTCTAAATAATTAGAATCCTAAGGCTAATAAAACTGTAAATGAAGTTGGACACGAGAACAAGATCAATGGTGGTAAACGAAGAAAGAAAACGATATTTCAAATCTAAACTAACTCAAAAAGGTGATAAATATCAACGGAAGATATATGGACGTTTAGCTTGGTTGACCATGCTTGCATTGAAATATTATGGTAAATTAACATAAATGTTCTAATAAATAGCTCTTATCTATTTTCTTTTTTCCGTTTGTATCATTAGAATTAGTAAGAACTAGAAACCTTTCAATGTTACTATTTCTCTATATTGAAAATTATATGTTTTATGAATAAAAGTTCATATTAAAATTCCAATCAAGTTATCACTTTAGTCTTAAAAAGTTAAGTACATATCTCTTCAAAGATCAGCAGGGACAAGAAGTCTATAAGCTTTGCTCTTGGGATTAAGAAGGAGATAACTAAGAAGCAAAAGTACATAGTAGACTCATATTCAGAAATAAGTTAGCTTACAATTAGAAACTAGTATACCTTGAATTTCATTAATATTTTTGGATTTATATTTATATCTTAATTTATAAGAATGGATAAGCTAGAAGACAAACATGATAATATGAAAATGAATTATAATAAGACCAAGAAATAAAGAACAAATCTATATAGAAGTAAGATTAAAAAATATTCTGAAACTCAAGAAAATTTAAAATATACAATTTATCTCAAACAATCTTTTGTTTAGTTGAAGACACCAATAAAAGATAACTTCAAAAGCAGTGCAAGAAGGTCAAATATTATTGAAAAATTACAATGATTAATTGACTATTTTTCTAAACGAAAAAAAAAGGTATAATTTAGTAAAAGACCAAGATAAGGTATACGTTAATTTTGAAGCAAGCTTTAAACTAGTAAAAATATACATATAAGAAACTAAGAAAATTCAATAAACCAAGTTGATGAATAGACGAAAAACTTGAAAATTTTGAACTTGAAAATCAAGTATAAAGAACTAGTGTTTAACTAGTGCCAATTTGGCATTAGAGCTAATTACCTAAACAATATTTGACAAAAAGACAATAACTAATAAAGAGTTTAAACAATATTTAAAATAAGGTATATCAAACATAATTCAAATAGAAAAGCAAATTATTTAAAATATTATAAAAAGGAAATAATATAATACTACTTATCAATGAAATATAACAAAAGGATTACCTAAGAAGACATTACAAATAATAATTTACAAAGTATTCTTTAGTTTGTAAAGTAAAATTAACATAGTTACATCATAATTAAATATCTTATTAAGAATAACAAATGTTTGCATCATCATAAATTTATAATTTAAAGGAATTATTTAGTTTAGTACGAAATACTGAAAATAATAAGTATTTTAAGAACTTTATTAAAATACTCTTAGCATATATAGAAACAAAAATTAATAATATAATACTATCATAAAGGCAAATAAATATATTAAAATAAAATTTAGAAAATATAATAATACAAGAAAAATTCACAAAAGAATTTATCACCTTTTTAGAAACTATTTTAGAAAAATTAAAAAAAAAATTATTTAAATAATATGAGAAATGAAAAAGGAAAAAATCATTTTGATTTCTGTAAATCTTATAAAATTCTTGAAAGAATTTGTAAGCTTACAGACTTTTTGAACAAAAACAATCAAGAAAATGGTATTTTAGTACAATCATGATTAAAATAGAAGTCAAAACTCATCGTTTTAGACCAAAAAAAAAAAAAAAAAAACTTGTTATTTTTGTCTACTTGACATTTTTTAGCAAAATTATGCTATAATAGTCCCGGACTCCAATATGGTCTTTATTTGGGCATATGAAATGAAAAAGGTTTATTCACCTTACGTCCCATGAAACTTTTATCCATACTCTCAATGTGTGACATAATTTAAGGGTATGTGCCTAAGAATATGTGAGCTATTTGTCTAAATAGCATGCATTTAGTTAAAAAATTAAATTTTCCAAAATTAGCAATAATAGGATCAAAACTGTGAGTTTTGATTACATTAAAATTAAATAAATTACAAAAATATCCTTAGTTATGTGATATGTAATATCAGTATGTAAAATGGTTTACATAGTATGTAAAATGGTTTACATAGTATGTAAAATGGTTTACATACTATGTAAATCAGTTTACATAGTATGTAAAATGATTTACATACTAATATATCAGTATATAAATAAATTTACATACCAATATATCAGTATGTAAATAAGTTTACATACTATATAAACTATTTATATAATATGTAAATAATTTAATAGTATGTAAATAGATTTACATATCAAATAAAATTTTGTGTTTCATTGATAAACAAGACTAAATATTCATTATAAATTATAAGCATGACTAAAAAAACCAAAATCCTATAAATATAAAATATAAAAAACGCCGATTAATTAATTTCCCATATATATGAAATCAATTAATTAAAAATCAATCAAGGTCTGGGCTAATTAATTAAAAGAAGCCACTTTCTCTCTATCTATTTTAGAGAAGTAGGAAATTTTGAGAAACAAAATGAAAAACTTCCCATTAAATGGAGAAGAGAGAACTAAGAGAACGTTTACAGTTAGGATGAATAATAAAACAAGCTTGTCATCAACTTCCTCAACTGAATTAAGCATTGATGTACAGAATTAAAAAAGAAGCAATTACAACTTCATAAAATTTTAGATAGTATGTAAATTGATTTACATACTATGTAAACTAATGTACATACTATGTACATACAAGAATGTGAGACTTGAAAATAGTATGTTGCCTCTGAGTGAGGAAATGAAACTAGAGAGCATAATTATTCCAAGTCAGAAACCAAATTACACTCATCACTCATCAGTTATATAACAAGTCTATTCATAAGGAAAACTTTCAAGTATAAATTCATTCATAAGGTAGACTCCTGTGACCACACTCATAAGAAGAGGTTAGCTTTTGGAGCATACATGCCAACAGCGAGTTGAGATACTAAAACTTCTGTTGTACCTTTTAATATTTTCAGGAATGTCTTTAGAAGCAGACACTCTTCCACCAGTAAACAAATGTGATGCAATTGTTTGCCCTCCTCCCTATAATAGATGATAAAAGGATTAACTGATGACCCAAAAAAAAAAAAAAAAAAGATAATAAAAGGATTAGCTTTACAATTTAAATGAAACTTCATAAAATTTTAGATCGTATGTAAATTGGTTTACATACTATGTAAACCAATGTACATACTAATGTACATAGTATGTAAATCAGTTTACATACTATGTAAACCAATTTACATACTTGTATGTATACTCTGTTTTGCATAACAAAAACAGAGTATAATCAATTCTTGTTATTGTTGTGTTAATTTAGTTTAACATTATGGAGAACATTTCTTTTTCATTTGTGTTAATTAATTTACATATTAGAGAACATTTCTTTCCTCTGTTTTCTTTTCTCTGAAACTTTTATAGTTGTTGAAGAAATTGAGGCAAAGCTTCGTCTGGTTAATCTTCTTTTTCATGTGCCATCAATTTTCTTACTCACTCTGTTAGTTTGTCGAGACAACTAAAGGGCAAAAATGTAAAATATTACAATAAAAACGACGACGTAAAACGATTTACGTTAAAACAAATTTACATACCATGAAAGTAACAAAAGGTAAGATTTATCATAATGGATAATCTGATGAAGATTAATGTCCGCTTTCAAGTCCAAGGACATTGTATACAGGTAGTTGCGGGGATTTGGGGTCTTTACAAGTTGGTGAGCTTAGCTATTAGCTATAGCAAATTAATTTGTATTATATTGTAGTCAGAGACAGAATATATCAATTTGTAATACTGCTGAAAAGAGTTATGGGGAGGCAACCATGTGGTGAGAGACTTGGGGTGAAATTGATCTTCATGCTCGTCTTGAAAATAGGTTATTCATCTTCGGTTGTTTTTGATAAATCAATTACTCATTATTTTAATCAACTATTTACTTGTCAATCCAATGATATGTAATTTTGTTTTTGCCTTGTTTAACAGGTGGTCGAAGATTGCAGCGAGAATGTTAGGAAGGACTGACAATGAAATCAAGAATCATTGGAACACTCATATCAAGAAAAAGCTTATGAAAATGGGAATTGATCCAGTTACTCATGAACCTCTGAATAAAGATCAATCTGAGCAGAAGGAAATAAGTTCAACAACACATAAAGCTAATGAAGCGTATGAAACTTTGCAGATAATCTGATAAAGATTTACTAGTAGCGGTAAAGCGTATGACAAAAAGTGAAAACTGTTGCCTAAAAAGAAGGGGTAAAAATGTAAACCACACTAAGTAAAAACGTCATCGTAAAGCGAGTTTTGTTAAATTGTCTTTTTGTTCAATTTAGTAGCTATATAGAGTCATTAATTCAGAATATGTACTTGGGAGTTTTTCATGGATGTTTTTAGAATTACCCGTTGACAAATTGTTTGATACTGGGCCTTCACAAGTCCGAAGGCTAATATGAGCATAATAAACACAATTTTTTTTTTTCCTAAGTAGCATCTTTTGGATAAATTGATCACTTTTTTTTAATTAACAATAATTCATTCAAAAATTCATAATTTATAAATCAAACTGCTTAACAAATAAATCAAAGCACCCCTATTTTATAATTTTAATAAAATAGGATCATTATAAGATCCCGCTATATCTCTAACAACCTCATTAAAGCTATAACTATCCTATTAGAACTCCGACAGCTCTACTGATTATTTCATTGGTGCACCGAGGCCTACCACCGATGAATTCGTCAGAGATAGATGTAACACGATATATCTTCGCTGGAGCTCTTGCAACCCTGGTAGAGATAAATATAACATGTTACATCTAAATGTAAAGCTGAATTGATGTAATATATTACATACAAAGGTAGAGTTAGATTAATAAATTACGAAGTAAAGCTGAATTGACTAACTTGTACATGTGGATGTAACATATTATATATAAATATATAGGTGGATATAACAAGTTATAAAAATATAAGTAGATGTATCAGGTACATACAAATATGCATATGAATGTAATATGTTACATTTGGTGGGTTGCCGACGATGGTCACCGGAAATCCTATTGGTATTTTTATGTATGAATATACAAGTTTTAGGTTAAGATTTTACTAGTTTGGAAAAAAAAAAAATACAACTGAAATGAAAAACATAATATATGAAGGAAATATTATCTAAAAGATATAGTCACGCTAGGAACACAACATTGTAGATTGGATCAACGATTAAGGGTAGATTACATCCACAATTATTTTCCAACTGGGTGATAGATGGTCATGTCTCACATCTAAAAGATCATGTTTTGAACCTCAGTGACAATAATTTACTACTACAATTTGGGCAATATAGGACGGCTTATAATTTAGAGTGAGAAACAAATAGGACGGTCTCAAGTATATGGCCGTCCTATAAGAAATATAGGACGGCTATTACAGAAAAAATTAGGCGGAACTTTAGCCGTCTTAAAAAAAATTCTTTTAGGACGGCTATATAGTTTCAATACTACACGAACACAAAAAAAAAAAAAAAAAAAAAAATTTTGTGTTCATCTTAAAAGAACGAGTGTAATTTTTTTTACTTATATATCTTTCTCCTCGCAAGTGAACCTAACTCATTTTAAGTTAAAAAAATTCAATCTCTCATCCTCTTTCCTCTCCTCCTCTTTCTCACCAAGACACTCATCCTTATCCCCATCCCCTTCAATATCACCACCAACAATAATTGATTTTTGCTAGCAGAACTGGTAGCATGTGAAGGCTTTAACTATTTATTCTGCACTTATTATTTGTTTTATTCTTACGCTAATCTTTGGTAATTTTTTTAAATATATATATATTCTCCACTTTGGGTTGATATTTGTATTTTGCTTGACTTTAATAATTATTTTTTCTTTAAATAGTTAGATATTTGATTTCTTTGTTTCCTTTTGCTCACTCTGATCATTCTCCTTTCTTGATTTTTCTTTGCCATTTTTTCGCCCATTTTTGGCCATTTTCTTTGCATTTTTGTTATAAGTATAGTATCAATCTTAATGTTGAGTATTAATAATATTTGGTTTGTTAGTTTCTTATTGTGAATCTATGGGTTGAATTTTGATTGTTAGGTTGAGTCCTAAAAGAAAGAGGGAATTGAAAAACTAAAGCGGGAAAAGAAAAATTGAAAGCCGCGCCAAATTTTTTTCTTTTTAATTGGTTATATCTTTAATTAAAAATATTATTCAAAAATTGTATTTGTGTATTTAATTATATATAATATATAATCGTGTTTCTAGAATAAAATAAATTTATACATAATATATAATCGTCCTATAAAATTCTTTTAGGACGGCCAGTAAAAGATTTTTTTTTTTTATGGCCGTCCTAAAAGAATTTTATAAGACGGTCAGTAGCCGTCTTAAAAGAATTTTATAGGACAGCCACTGGCCGTCCTATAAAATTTTTATATATGACATTCCGTAAACGTCCTATTTTTTTTATTCTTTTAAGACGGGATTTTATATAACGGCCACCGGCCAAATTTACAGTAGTGATTTGCCTCCTACATTTAAAATGAGTACTTACAAATTAATTAAAGAATAAAAAAGGGGTGAAATACGTTCACAATTATTTTCCAACTAACCACAAGGTAGCACTATTTTTTCTTCTCTATCTAACGACGAGGTTAGATCATACATGCTACTTAGGGCATTCCAACACACCCATCATCTTAATATAACTTTAGTAAAAGTATACATAATTTTATTCCTTTATGATAAGAGAAAAGTATTTCTTCATTTATGTACTTAAGAAAATGTTAACATATTATTATGAAACTAATTTAATTTTATACAAGTTAATATACTATTATTTAACTAAAAATCAAAAAATTACATGTGATTAATTATTTAAAAAAATCGCTCTCCATCTTATTAATTAATGTAATCAACTTTGTTTGAAAAATGACTATTTATATCATTATATGCACATTGGAGAGTTTTTTTTTTTTTTTAAAAGTTCAAACAATAAGCACTATCTAGGATATAGGGGTTTAAAATTAAACAGCATGATTGGTACATTGTATTAAATATGTTAAATAATGTCGTATTAGATGAAACTATATTAAATTGTATTATAATTAGTCTGTACACTATTTGGTGAAAAGTTGTATAATATAGTCGGATTAAATTAATTATATATTTTTTACTAAAATAATTTATATTTAAAATGATTTTTTATTATAAAGTTTATTTAAATTAATATTTAATTCATTTTTATATTTTATTACATTTTTAAAAATAAAAAATATTATTTTTAAGCTGAGATAAAAAAAAAAAAGTTAAGACATATAATTTTATAATTGAAAATTCAGACAGACTGAGTTAATTATTTAAAACGGTTTCTACCAACACCTTCTGGTCGTACAAAATTTCTACACAATCATACTATTTATATACTATATATGATACAGTCTGATTTTACAGCAAAAAATATAATTATATATAAATTATACAATCAAGATATTTAATACGGTATAACAAACATGCTATTAATATTTAGTCAAGGTCACCACATCCTTCACATCGAAGAGAGCCTAGAACACATTTTCATTTGGATCAACCACTATGGGTAGATTAGGGCAACCTTTATTTTCCAAATATCGACAAGGATACTTTTTTTTAAGTAATCTAATCGTCAAATTCTAACAAGGGTAGTTGATAATTAAATGTTGTTTCTCTAGTTGAAAAAATAATAATAATATGTGAATAACTATTTATTTATTCATGTAGTTAAGTTTGATCATTTGGTTAGATCCATATGCTAACCCAAAGTGAACAAATGAAAGGATAAGAATAGCATACCCAAGTGTTTTTCATTAAATTTTGTCTCTGTGTTTCACCTGAAGATCTGATGCTAAGTGTAAGGTTTATTTTGTATTGACAATTTTCGTGGACAAAATGTTTGATTGTAATCTAGAATAGGAATTCACCGATTAATCAGACGATACATGGTGATGGAGTCATCAAGCTTGGAACGCTCATATGACAGGTATAATATTATATCATGCATACATCTTCACACAATTAAGCACGACACTTAGTATGGATCGTAACGAAAAATGTAATTGTGCACATATTGGTCGATCGATCGAGAGTATTGATCGATCGATCGAGTGGTCGATCGATCGAGACTGAGACAACTTCGATCTAGGTGCTCTCTGTTTGGACTGGATCGATCGAGCAATTGGATCGATCGATCGAACCCTTTTCGATCGATCGAGTATAGAACAACTTCGATCCAGGTTCTCTCTGTTTGAGTTAGATCGATCGAGTTTTGTGTATCGATCGATCGAGACCTTCTCGATCGATCGAGACGGCCTGTCGATCGATCGAGCCAGTATTATATTCCTACTCAAACTCTTTTTGTGTATTCGACCCATGTGTTACTTTTATCAATTTGACTCATTTAATGAGAAAGCAAAATTCTAGTATGAGTAGAAGTGTTAAGAAAGAAGAATCCTTGTGTGAATAAAAGTGTTGTGGAAATAGAGTCCTTATTTGCGTAGAATTGTTTTAATTGTGGAATCCTTGCATGAGTAGAATTCTTGTGAGAAATAAATGCTGATGTGAATAGAATCATTGTATGAGAAGAATTCTTTTGAGAACTAAATCCTGATATAAGTAGAGTTATAGTGAATTGCAAATTCTAATGGAGCTAGGATTGGACTCTATATAAGTGAAGGGATGTTTGTGCATAACTATCAACTTGAGCATTTAGAATTATACAGCACTAATACTTTCTAGCATCTGAATTGTGCTTATTCTCTTCATCTATTGTTCTTAGGCTTTTTCATGTTTTATTCATATGCCTAATTGATTTGCATGATATTGAGCTTAATATTGAATGTTCTAGAGTTTGCTAGCTGATCCTGTTTTTACATCGCATGTTATTGAATCTGCTAGTTAGGATTGTTTATTGTTTGAATCCGCTCTAGGACACACATTGCACTTGTGTTTTTGTGCTAACGTTACAGGTGACAGGTTCGGTATTTCGTGTGACTCGAAATTACCGAAGGTGACGGGTTCGGTTGATCTTGTGTGACTCAAGTAGATCGGAACGTTGGTCCGGATCCAGACATCTAACTATTGGAGGCTGTGAAAGGAGCAAGCGGCTCGTAAGTAAATTACAGAAAGGGGGATCTATCTGCGACGGGTAGTTTCTGGACTCTATGGTTGTAATTGAACATTATTTTCATAGTGGATAGTTAGGTGGTCCGGTGGACCGGTGGTTTTCCTCTTAGGTCATTGTTGTGGCCTAGGTTGTTTCCACCTAAAAATATCGTGTGTCGTTTTATTATTCCGCATTTATCTTTACACGCGATTGCATGTCTGGCCGTTGTGATTAGATTATATAATATTTGTTGAAAATTGAAAATAACCTATTCACCCCCCTCTAGGCTTATTAAATCCGTAATTAAAAACTTTTTCAATTGGTATCAGAGCGGGTCACTAGATATACTTAGTGTTTGCCTAGGACCTTATTATGGATCATATGAGAGAGGGTTTTTCTACAACCCGTGCACCTTATTTTGATGGGTCTAACTACCCATATTGGAAAGCTCGTATGAGAGCCTTTTTACGTTCCTTAGATGAAAGTGTTTGGAACTCTGTGCTTTATGGTTGGGAACCACCTACGGTTACCAAGGATAATGTTGTCACACTTAAACCTAGGATTGATTGGACTCCCCAAGATAGAATTGGTAGTGGCTGGAACCAAAAGGGGATTAATGCTATTTTTAGTGCTGTGTCGCCGGATGAATTCCGACGTATCTCTAATGTTGAAACTGCTAAGGCTGCTTGGGACACTTTAGAGGTTGCCCATGAGGGCACGTCCCAAGTTAAACGAACAAAACTTCGCATGTTAGCTACTAAGTTTGAAAATCTTAGAATGAAGGAGGATGAAACGTTTTCTGAGTTTTATGCTGATTTATGTGATATTGCTAACTCTTCTTCAAATCTTGGAGATAAAATTGATGAACGCAGGTTGGTTCGAAAAGTCTTATGCTCATTACCAGAACGCTTTGAAGCAAAGGTTACAGCGATAGAGGAAAGCAAAGACATTAACACCATGAAGATTGAAGAACTAGTTGGGTCAATTCAAACATTTGAGATGAACTTTCCAGCACCCAAAAAGAACATTGGAATTGCTCTCAAAACCACCAATGCTGACGATGGTGATAGTGATGATGAAGAGCTACTCACACTTGCTAGAAAACTTAAGAGAATGTTCAACAGAAAAGATCGTAAGGGAAGAGAATTCACCCCAATGAGTTCAGAAAGTAAGAAATCTAAACCCACTGGACCTAAATGTTTTGAATGCAATGGTTTTGGACACTATGCAGCAGATTGTGCCAACAAGAAGAAGAAAACAGGAAAAGCTTTCAATGCTACCCTCAGTGACACAGAAAGTGATGAAGATCAAGCTAGTAGGTCAGAAAAAGCTAACACCAACTACGTAGCTTTTACGTCAACTGTTGGTGGATACTCCAGTGAGTCAGACTTTGACTCAGATGAAGAGGGAAGTAAACGTATCCTTGATAAATTTAATGCAAACAGTTTTGAGGAGTTATTTATTGATTTAATTAAATGCAAGAAAGAAAAAGATAAACTACTCATAACTGTAACAAAGCTGAATGAACAGATCAATTTGCAAGACCTTAATTTATCAGTTTTAGAAAAAGAAAAAGTTGAACTGTCTGAGCATTTTGACAAGTTAAGTTTAAGTCTTGCAGGTATTGAACAGGAAAATTCAAAGCTTGTGCAGGAATTGGAGCAATCAAAGGAAACTGTCAAAAGATTAACAATTGGAGCTGAACGACTAGACAAGATGTTGAGCATTGGTAAGCCTTTCGGTGATACAAGTGGACTTGGATTTTCAGAAGAAAACTGTACACCTTCCACTTCAAAAACTACATTTGTAAGGTCTTCCAACTTTATCTCTACTGCTACAAATTCTGCACAAACACCCACTAAAACTGTAGGAGCTAAAACTGTTAAGTTTGTGCCTGTTTGTTATCATTGTGGTAGAAAAGGACATATTCGACCTAACTGTAGATTTTTGATGAATGCTTTTCGATTTAATGATCATCTTCATGCTTATAGGTATAGAACTCATAATTATCATCATACCATGCCTATGTTGAATTTGAATAGGAAATATGAGCCTAAGAGTATGACTTTAAAATCTAATGCAATTAAGTCTCAACCCAAAAACATAGAGAAATCAAAATTCATGAAAATTTGGGTTAGAAAAGATTGTATGTTTCCTATCAATTGATCACTATTGCTAGACCACCTAGGTACTTTTGTTTGTGTGCTTAAATGACCCTAGGTGAGTATTTTCATATGTTTGTTTTGTTTTTGTTGTTAGAATTTTTTAGGATTTAAAAAAAAAAAAAAAAAAAAAAAAAAAAAGGCTACAAGGTATTGGATTCAAATAATGCTTATACTAATACAACCTTATCTTTTGTGGCTTATGTTGATTCTCATTGTATATTCTATGCTAAAATTCCAAATTCTGCACATATTTACATTGTTTCCATGTGATGACACTATTGACTGAACTTATTCACACACCCACTGAACACTCATGTATGTCATTGGTGAAATTTATGATTAATTTTGAAAGACTCTAAGACTTGAGCTAATCTTGACTGCGAAATTATATTGCGTTCTATTTCTTATTTTTTAAAATATTTCATCTTAGGGAGATAACTAGTATTGAGAGGGCTACATACTATGATGTGTGAAGCTACCGTAGTGAGCGGAGAGGGCTACCTCATAACTAGTGTGAAAGTCATCATATTAAATTTATGGCTCGTACATGTTTAAAAAAAAAATGGTAAATAAAATAAAAATTTAGTTGAGAAATTTTATTTGGCATGTACAAAAAGAAAGAGCAAAAAGTATAAGAAATTTCTTTTGATAGACATATTTCATTATGTAAGAATGAAGACTCAATTATGATTTAGCATGATAGATGAAATTATTTTCTTTTGAGTCTCTTAAAATTGGTCATAAATGAATTTATTGAATTACAAGTGGAGTTCGCACTGTATACTACTTTAAGTGAATGTCAATATGCCATTATATGTGTTAGTGTGCTTATGTGACCTATTTATTTTGCTAATACAATGAATAATCAAAATTTAAGAAAAAATAATTTTTTTTTAATTGGTTGTATGCTTATTCGTGTTAAATGAGTTCATTACTTTGTGTGGTAAATAAAAAAAAAAAAAAAATTTCTTTTGAATTTGTTTTTCGTCTAGAGAGTCATAGAACTTAGGGGGAGTCATTGCATACATATTTCATTATTCTTCTTTTGACTTATGCAATTCCTCCTACATGCTTTGGACATATACATGTGTGCTCTTATGCATTTTTAGCCCACCTTGTTGAGAGTGACCCTTATCATCTTTAGTGTTTCATGATTTGTCAATTTCGTATGCCAAAAAGGGGGAGAAAGGTTCATGTTGCTATGAGATTAGATTTAGAGGGAGATGTTGCATTTATTAGTTGTGGGGGAGAAAGATTCATGTTGCACATACACTATATTTCATTCGCACCTTTATGTACACTGAACTAATAAGCAATGAGGCTTTCAAGCCAAAATTGTGTGCTATTTGTTTGTCTAATTTCAGTGGACCGAGCGTATCAAGTATCAAGCGAAGATGGTCCACCAGATCATAGACAGTCCACTATGTAATTGATGTAATGATATTTTAACCATGAGCGTTATGTAGTGAGAGAGTGGTTTTGTCACACGAAAATGCCAAAGGGGGAGATTGTAAGGTTTATTTTGTATTGACAATTTTCGTGGACAAAATGTTTGATTGTAATCTAGAATAGGAATTCACCGATTAATCAGACGATACATGGTGATGGAGTCATCAAGCTTGGAACGCTCATATGACAGGTATAATATTATATCATGCATACATCTTCACACAATTAAGCACGACACTTAGTATGGATCGTAACGAAAAATGTAATTGTGCACATATTGGTCGATCGATCGAGAGTATTGATCGATCGATCGAGTGGTCGATCGATCGAGACTGAGACAACTTCGATCTAGGTGCTCTCTGTTTGGACTGGATCGATCGAGCAATTGGATCGATCGATCGAACCCTTTTCGATCGATCGAGTATAGAACAACTTCGATCCAGGTTCTCTCTGTTTGAGTTAGATCGATCGAGTTTTGTGTATCGATCGATCGAGACCTTCTCGATCGATCGAGACGGCCTGTCGATCGATCGAGCCAGTATTATATTCCTACTCAAACTCTTTTTGTGTATTCGACCCATGTGTTACTTTTATCAATTTGACTCATTTAATGAGAAAGCAAAATTCTAGTATGAGTAGAAGTGTTAAGAAAGAAGAATCCTTGTGTGAATAAAAGTGTTGTGGAAATAGAGTCCTTATTTGCGTAGAATTGTTTTAATTGTGGAATCCTTGCATGAGTAGAATTCTTGTGAGAAATAAATGCTGATGTGAATAGAATCATTGTATGAGAAGAATTCTTTTGAGAACTAAATCCTGATATAAGTAGAGTTATAGTGAATTGCAAATTCTAATGGAGCTAGGATTGGACTCTATATAAGTGAAGGGATGTTTGTGCATAACTATCAACTTGAGCATTTAGAATTATACAGCACTAATACTTTCTAGCATCTGAATTGTGCTTATTCTCTTCATCTATTGTTCTTAGGCTTTTTCATGTTTTATTCATATGCCTAATTGATTTGCATGATATTGAGCTTAATATTGAATGTTCTAGAGTTTGCTAGCTGATCCTGTTTTTACATCGCATGTTATTGAATCTGCTAGTTAGGATTGTTTATTGTTTGAATCCGCTCTAGGACACACATTGCACTTGTGTTTTTGTGCTAACGTTACAGGTGACAGGTTCGGTATTTCGTGTGACTCGAAATTACCGAAGGTGACGGGTTCGGTTGATCTTGTGTGACTCAAGTAGATCGGAACGTTGGTCCGGATCCAGACATCTAACTATTGGAGGCTGTGAAAGGAGCAAGCGGCTCGTAAGTAAATTACAGAAAGGGGGATCTATCTGCGACGGGTAGTT
Source organism: Elaeagnus macrophylla (assembly GCA_029378325.1). Taxonomy (NCBI): domain Eukaryota; kingdom Viridiplantae; phylum Streptophyta; class Magnoliopsida; order Rosales; family Elaeagnaceae; genus Elaeagnus; species Elaeagnus macrophylla. The sequence goes on from CM055642.1 coordinate 42,458,436, forward strand.
TCTGGACTCTATGGTTGTAATTGAACATTATTTTCATAGTGGATAGTTAGGTGGTCCGGTGGACCGGTGGTTTTCCTCTTAGGTCATTGTTGTGGCCTAGGTTGTTTCCACCTAAAAATATCGTGTGTCGTTTTATTATTCCGCATTTATCTTTACACGCGATTGCATGTCTGGCCGTTGTAATTAGATTATATAATATTTGTTGAAAATTGAAAATAACCTATTCACCCCCCTCTAGGCTTATTAAATCCGTAATTAAAAACTTTTTCACTAAGATTAACTCTCCTCTCGTTTAAGTCACATATTTAAATCAAAACAATTATGTTCTATCTAATTAATATGCAAGTAATATGCTAGTAAGGGAAAACATGGACTCTAATGTCAATAAAAGATTAAATAAATCACTGGTTTTGAAATTTATAGCTGCCTAAACGGAGTTGTTTATAACTACTTGGAAAAGGAAAAGAGAACAATTATTTAGGTCTATAATTGGCATATTACAAATGGTAGTAGCTAGAAGAACACATGTAATCAATTTCTGTTATTGATAAAACGTATAACAATGAAGAGAATTCCATAGCAGAATCCAGATATGAGAAATAATACACGATTGACTTTATAATACATGACTATTTTTCCAACTAGACCAAACCATTATACACGGAAAAAAACTCAAAACATTCAATGGAATAGGCAAAAATCAAACAGACATTAGACAGTGACATCTATATATATATAAAATAAAAAAAAAATATTATGTCATGACCTAATAGATGAAGCTCATTTGTAGGTTCCCATGCCCACACTGGTTTCACTAGTACGGTTGGACGCTTTCTTTGGCGCGGGAATAACAAACATAGTAGAATTCGGAAACAATTGTAGTGAAGAAGATAAAAGCAGCACCTGCACCAAAGACTCCCTTTCTCAAGGTCTCACAGGACAAATTGCTGTAGAAAGGAGCATATTTGGTATGGTAGGCATTTCTAACCGAACCCGCCAACAAGCAAATCTCAGCAATGAGGAAAAATAACCTAAGAAAAATGATGGACGAAGTTAGTAATAAGCACATATCAACAGCAAAGTACATAATTTACGATTTAAAGCTCCAAAATAGAATGTATGTATTCTACATAATTGAATTAGCCTCAAATTATAATGTTAATTTGTACATAACGTGTACATATATTTCTATCTAGTTTATGTACAATTTATACATAATGAATGTAACAGTGTATACATATAACATATGCAGATATTATATATAATTAATATGTTATTTTGGCACCAATTCGTTTATGTATAACCTGTACATACTATTGAGGGCCTAGAATCTGTAATTTACCAGCAGATAATGAGAAGGATAAGTGCCCAGGCCCTCGAACCTCCGGGATTCAGTGCCTTTCCACAACAGAAGCATCGACTGGCCACCATTATAAGAACCTGACTTGCCATGAGAAATAAGAATGCACCAACCCCTAAGCCAGTTGAGATGTCAGAGTCATATACACAGTAATTGTAGTTGCCCTCAGAATCTGGTTGAATTCTTGCCTGCAAATAGAGAGGAAAAAAGATCGAAAGATCGTTATCTTACTAAAAATGAGAGCAGAACTTTCAGTTTCTTTCGTCTAACTACTTCATGATACAAATATCTTTTGTTTTGTTGATCTCAATTTGAAACCAAAGAGTGCAAACAAAAAATGACACTTTGTGAGAGATTAAGCACAACATAATGACATGTAATTAGTAATGAACTAATCCATCTGTTATAATCTTAAGTTTCAACAAATTATTATTCATCTACGAAAGAATTTGTACTTGGGTTTGATATTTAAGAAGAAATTAATGTATCCCAGAAACCAAAATTTTACATTTATTTTACATTTGATCAGACATTAATTAATCCCTAGCCAAAATACAGAGGTCTTCCCTTAATGAGAGAAAACCTATTTCTCATAATATCAATTAGTTGTTAAGGCAAAGAAAGAGAGGAAAACGATTCCTTCTCTGGTTATTTCTTCTAAATGATAATCAGATGAAAATCATGTGTTGGAACGATGTTAGCAACTAATTTACTAAAATTTTAAGTTATTAGGAAGTAAGCTAACTATTTTCTTATATGTTATATTTCAGGTCTTAACACTCCACTTCTTCTAACATGGCATCAGATTGGATTCGAGCATCTCCAACTCTAATTTTTTTTTTGAAACAACTACAACTCACACGTTTGTAATTGTGACTCAAACTCCAAACCTTTAATATGCTCATATGGGCTTCATATCATTAAGCCACAGCTCGTTTGCAGTCTCCAACTACAAATTTTCAATTGCATGAGTTAATATTAAATAAATAAATATTTCTTTAACTTCCACCTCACTTTAAATTCATCCCTGCTTGAAGGACCCTTCAAAAACATCTACTATCTACCTAGGAGATGAGATTCTAACTAATTATATTTGATGGAACTTCAAAACTATCTACTAGCCACAAGTGGTATATCACAATCGTCCGCTCAGCTAACAAGTGAGAACCTATTAATTCAATGGAGTATTAAAAGAACAAGAACAACAACAACAACAACAACAAAAAAAAAACAAAAATACCCACATGTAAAAAAAAGTGTTAAAACCTAAAATATAATATATAAAAGATGTTTCACATCCTAATAGCTTAAGATATAGAATAATTGATTGTTAATAATCTTTGAAAATTGATAAGTTGACCCTCTCTCTTGACGTGTAATTGTGTATTCAAAGTGAGACTTTTAATAATTTTAACGAGTTTAAAATCAAGAGTTATTTAATTTGGTGTATTAATTATGATTTTATATAAGCCTTTGAAAATGCCATCTATTCAAGAACGACTTTTTAGTAATTATATATATAAAGGATAATCTCATGTCTTCTCTCACCGCAAAGATTCATAAAATTCATTGATTTTTATGTTTTTTATTTCTCTCCAATATTTTCTTTATTTCTTTATTATTAGTTCTGTCGATATAAATACATAAAATTATAAAAATACAAGGAATAAAACTTACTAAATACATTTTGTGAGAGTTTTATTGATTTTAAGATGTATTCAACTAGAATTTTGATATTTTTAATCAGTTATAAATTTAAAGTTTATGAAGTTTTAAACTCTTGATAGATTTTAATAGACAGTCCTAGATTGTAATGAATTTTATTCAACATAAAATAAAAATTCTTAGAAATTTATAGAAATTTTTGGGTAAAGAAAATAATGAGCAGATATGTTGTTACGTATAGTTTAATTTAAAAAATTTATCAAAATTCATCAAAAATTTGAAATTTTTTAAAATCTTTTAAAATCAATAACTTCTTGAAAACACCTAAATTTATAAACCTCAACTTCAAAAGATTTTTATAGATTATAACTAAATTCTAATTCCATAACCAATTTTAAAATTTCAATTGAATATAGCACGAAATCTAACAAGGAAAGATCAAAACTTTCCATGATTTTCTAGCATTCTCTCAGCCGGTTAAAAAAACAAAAAAACAAAATTCAATAAAAAAGAAGGTAAAAGCTTAGAAAGAAGGGCAATAAAAATGGAGTGTTTAGTACTTACAGTACTCCTTCTCTGCTCAGCACCAACAGCTAGACCAAAAGCAATGACATCGAAGATGAAGACTGTAATCAAAAGCAGCTTCGAAGCCATTGCTACGATCCGGACTATGGTGTTTCAGAACTCTCCCCAGATCTACCTTTGCTTGTATCTGAGTCTATCTCCCCAGTAGTCTCTCTCTTCCTCTCTAAATACCCAAAATAAATCAGCAAATGTATTAGAGAAGCATAGAAATAATAAAAAATATATTGATCGAAAAAAAATTTACCAATAGAAAACTACTTCCCACCGGTGGATAAAAACAGTGTACCTCACTTGCAACTGCATATTTAATTGATAGAATAGAAATATCAATTTGGTGGTTAGTCTCTTCTTTTTCAATTGGTGGTTAGTCCTTTTTCACCTGAGACAGGTATTCTATCGTCTTTCAAAAAACAAAAAAAAAACAAAAAACAAAGGAAGAAAGAATGAAAGACTTATTCTATTGAAATTTTTAGAAAAATAGTATAGGATAAGCCCTAAATAACAAAATTTTAATACCACTTTTTCTGCTTGATTTTTATCACTTATTATCAAAAATATTCTTTTACGTAATTTTTTTAAAAATATCAAAAATAATAAAAAATTAAGAAATAATAAAAATAAAAACGTAAAATATTTTTAAATATTTTTCACAAGAAATGATATTTAGTAAAATAAAATTTTAAAATATACAAAAATTAAAACTAAATCTTAAAAAAAAAGATGGATTTAGAGAAGAATTATTCTCTAAAATAAAAAAATTATTTCCATGAAAAGATATAATATATTATGTCATTAGTAATAAAGAAATGAGTATTACTATAGCAGATACAATAGGAATGTTTAATATACCATTAATTGATAAAAAAATTATCAAAAATTGCCGAAAAAGATAGAGGAAAGATTGGATACATCCACTTAGAAGGAATATAAATCTTAATAAAAACACACTTTAGAGAATGAATAGATACACCAATTAAATTAACATTATTAGATAACAGAATAATAAATAGAAAAGACATTTTGTTAAGAATGATTAATAGAAACTTAAGATACCAAAAACTAAAATTTACCGCATATCCTAGATTTGCTATTAACATCCATGATAAAAATCTAAACCAAGTATTAAGCTTAGCTTATGACTTTGAACGAGGAAACCTAATGAAAGATAAAAACCATCCATTTTTAATACATTATTTAATAGGATATTTATTAATAAATAATACAATAGTTTAATATATAGACATATGAATTTATAAAAATAGATAAAACTTTCAAATAAATAAGATAAGTAATAAAGAAACCATAAATATTAACAAAATATGAAATACCTAATGAATGAAATTTAGATATTAAAGAAAAACCTCTTATACCAGTAAAAAGAGATAATATACAAAGAATTAGATTTATAGATACTCAGGCAGAAGTCAATAAAAGAAATAGAGAAATAGAAGAAGTAAAGAGGAAATTGAAGAAGTAAAAGAACTAGTCTACACAATAAAATAATTATGGTAAAAGACAAACTATTAGAAATACAATTAAAAGAAAATGGTAGCTTAACAAGCGTATGTAGAAACCAAATATCTATAATGAAAGTTTTAATTCTTATAGCAGAAAAAATATATACCACAGATGAAATAAATATTAAAAATATACAAGAATTAAAAAAAATACAGTTAGAGATGTATAAAAAAATTATAGAATTAAAAGATATATTAATAACATATCAAGAGAAAATTGATTAAAATTCAATCTATTAAAAGGATTAAAAGAGGAATCTCCTAAGAGATCTGATGCTTTAATACCCAAGAATGATAAAAGAAAAGATGAAAAATTTAAAGAAATAATAATAATTTAATGGAATATAAAAAAAATATAGAAGAACAATTCATGAATCTTGAGAATAAGGATATAGAAAAATTAATTAGTTTGTTAACTTTAACAAATGAAGAATTAGAAAAATATTATGAAGAAAAACTTTGCACAAATAAAGAAGAACATGATATGACAGTAATTAATGAAAGTGAATCTGAACAAAAAAATATAATCCAAAAAATTCATATAGAACCCATATTAATACTAAGAACAAACCTAGAAAAATCAATTCCAAAAAGAGGAGAACATCTGACCTACATAAAGTCTATAGATATAGACAAATACAAGAGAACTTGAACTAATAAGTAGAAGAAGACAACAACTTAAAATGAAAGAAAGATTATATTGGGATACTAGAGGTAGTATTCTACCAGAATATAGACCATATGAAAATTACAAATCTAATATTGTAGATCTAGATTGCATTAGGGATAGGAAAAAAGTCTTAAATGAATGGGCTAGTGAAATGAGTGTAATTATACAAACTTCTATTACCATACAAACAAACCCTTCAACCTACAGTGTCTTAGTAACTCATAAAATGACAGGAAATGTAAAAGTTTAGTTTTCAAACTTAACTAAACAACATTTAAGAATGCAAGGGAGTTCAACAACAGTAAAAGATTACTTAAATATTGTAGTAAATGAAATATATAAAGAATTTATTGGAGAAGATAAAGGTAGAAATATTATAAAATCAAGTAAAAATGAAACAAATGAAGCTAAATGGCATTTAACAAATATGAAAATATGTGACATGTGTTACATAGATTCTTTTCTATGTGAATATGAAATGTATTATCATAAACTACCACCTTGAGCTCACAGTTCAAATCACCTCTCAACATTCAACCATCTCTCTCATTTTCTCTCTTCTCAACTCTAACTATTGAGCACTACAAAACAAATTCAGAAAAGAGCCAAACAAAAACCCATATTCAGAAACCCAGAAATATTAATACAAAATTAATATTATTTTTAGTTCCGGAGCAACAAACATATTTTATAAGGTGTAGCATTCCGGAGTTCATCAGTACAGTGTAGCTCCGAGACAGAATTTTACTGGGTTGTTTTATCCTAGGAACGATGAGGCTATGTTTGCTTGCACAATTTTGGGCAGAGCAGCGAAACGTCTTAAAGAGAGCGACCTAGTCCGCGACTTAATCCAAGCAGTGTGATTTCAGTATTTTGCTAACTTCGTTCCTCTTTATTTTACATATCTGCAATTATAATCTGCCATGTCTATTGAAATGTTAACTGCTGATTTAAACAAACCTTTCTGTTTTGAGGGACTGCATTTTAAAAGATGGAGACAAAAAAATGTTGTTTTTCTTAACAATGAAAAAAGTAGCCTCTGTTCTTACTACTGAAAAACCAACACTGCCTAATCCTCCTACTAAAGCTACAACTAAGAATTTAAACACCTGGATGGAAAATGACTTTCTCTATAAAACTTTTATTCATAATGGTTTAGTTGATGATTTGTATGATTATTATAATTCTGATAAGTCAGCTAAGAAAACTTGGGATGCACTTCAAAAGAAGTATGACATTGAGGAAGCTAGAACAAAGAAGTATGTTGTCAGCAGATATCTGAAGTACCAGATGACTAATGACAAATCTGTGGAAGCTCAGTCACATGAACTACAGAAGATAGCACATGAAATAACATCTGAAGGTATGGCTTTAGATGAATAATTTCAAGTTGCTATTATTATATATAAATTACCCTTGCCTGAAAAGACTTTAAAAATGTTCTTAGACATAAAACTAAAGAATTCTCCCTATAAAGTCTTATAACACGTCTAAGAATAGAAGAAGAAGCCCAAAAACAAGATCAAAAAGATGAAGTACTCGTTGTCTCAAACAGCAGTGCCAATAAAAAATCCTCCTCTGTAATTCTCAAACCTAAAGGAAGAAACATGAAATTTCATTATCGTAATAATAACTAGAACCGTAACAACCAAAATAAAAATAGAAATCTTCCACGGAATGGACTTGGACCTGGACCTCAACCCCCTTAGGAAATAACACATTTATGTGTTATAGTTGTAACAGGCTTGACCATTTGGCCAGGAACTATCGGAACAAGAATTGTCATGCCCTACAGGCGAACCTTACTAAAGATCAGCTTATTGCTATGATATCTGAAATCAACTTTGTTGGTGGATCCGAGGGATGGTGGGTGGACACTGGTGCTTCTCGCCATGTTTGCTATGATCATGACATGTTCAAGTCCTATTCTGTGTCTAAGGATAAGAAAGTGCTGCTAGGTGTGATGCGAACCCCGCAACACGATTCCTATCGACCCAACTAGCTACGAGGCTAGAGAACCAAAAGGGGACGGTTCAAGACTTAACAACAAATTGGTAGGGATTCTAAGCACAAACCCACAGATTTTGGTAGCAAGAAACTCACCTCAACACATGGATATTACGCACCACGCACGGAGAAGAGGGCGAACGCCACAAAGGGATACAAATCCTTTGATAACTTCTTGGTTTGCATTGATGCAAAGAGCTTTGGCTCTCAATTTGTTCTCAAACAAATTTTCTCATAAAATGAACAAAGATTGTATTTGGGCTGCTACCCTTGTCCTTATATAGTGTACAAATAAAACCTAAAAGAAAAGACAAGATCTGGGCCATTGGATTTGATCCAATGGTCAATATTACACATTTTACATTTGCGCCGCGGCGGGCAAATATTCATGCCGCGGCGAGGAGGCTCGGATTACAAAAGTTAAAGTAGGCGGGCCGCGGCGGAGTAAATTTCATGCCGCGGTGAGGAACCAAAGCATCCAACCCAAGAGGTTTGTGACGCGGCGCCCAAAAGCCATGCCGCGGTGCGCACGTCCTTGATCCTCTGCGCGCACACCTGCCCAATGCTGCGCACGCATCTGCTCATCCTGCGCGCACATCTGCCGAGCCCTCTTGTTCAAACAGAAACACTCGCACCGCGGCGCACATATTTCATGCCGCGGCGGGCACCTCTGGCCAAAAATTCCAACAAAACAGAAAGTTGTTCGCCGCGGCTGGGGAATATCATGCCGCGGCGTAGCTCCAAAACTCAGAAACTCCACAATTAGCTCGGCACTCCCATGTTTCGCATGTTGGTGCCCTTGCTCGTGTTGTGGTGTGCCTTTCTACGCCAATATTTCACCCCTTCTTCGGCCGGGTCCATGATACGTGTTGGGCCTTGTTGGTGGCGCGATCTGGTTCGTATCATTCCCTCCCTCTTCAAGAGAATTCGACCTCGAATTCGGACCTTCATCACGGGGTAAGTTTAGGAGTCCATCCCTGTTATGCTCCTCATCATAATAGTCCTGCAAGAAAGAAAAGTAAGAAAATAGACATTCTTTCATTTTTTTCTTTTCTTCTTTTTTTTTGGTTTGCCCCTTTTTCTCCTTGGGCATTTCATCTTTTTCTTTCTCCTTTCCTTTTTCTTTTCCCTTTCCCTTTTCTTGTTCTCCCTTGTTCTTGATTCTCAATTGATCTTCAAGTACTTCTTTCGGGGTAAGGGGGACAAGGGTTATTTTACTTCCATCCTTCTCGAACGAGTACTTATTTTTATAACCGTCATAAGTCACCCGTCGATCATATTGCCAAGGCCTGCCCAATATCATATGCCCAACCTGCATCGGTACCACATCACATAATACAACATCTTGATAATTTCCCATAGCAAAGGATACCAAGACTTGATGTTCCATCTTCACCTCACCTTGATCATTCAACCATTGTAGTTTGTAAGGAGTGGGATGTTTGGTTGTGGGTAACCCTAACTTCTCAACTAGGGTAGTACTAGCAATGTTGGTACAACAACCCCCATCAATGATTAGGTTACAGACTTTGCCATTCACGTGACATCTTGTATGGAAAATGTTTCCTCTTTGTGAATCCATGTCACCTTCCTTTAAGCGATCCTTGGGCACTTGCCCTACCATAAGCAAGTCTCCTTTGACAGGAACTATCTCTTCCTCACTTGCTTCTTCCAATGGTGGCATCACCTCACCATCACTCTCTTCATCAGTCGCCACCTCCCCATTGGCTTGCATGATCATTGCTTTCTTGTTCGGACATTGGGATGCATAATGACCCTTTCCAAGACAGCAAAAACAACTAACATCTCGATTTCGGGGAAAGGTTTCAACTTTTCCTTTTCCTTTATCCTTACTAGCCTCCATCTATTTGCCCTTGTTGACTTCAAAGCGGGGCTTGGAGCTAGTTCCTTCTTCTTTCTTAGAATCTTGTACCCAAGGTGTTGGAGTAATTGGCCTTTGTGGTTGCATCCGGTTGCTTCTTCTCTTGAATTGCCCTTCCACTTTGATTGCCATGTGGACCATGTCTTCCAACTCCACATAATGATGAAGCTCCACAACATTGGCAATTTCCGAATTTAGCCCACTCAAAAACCGAGCCATAGTGGCTTCTCTATCCTCCTCAATGTTAGCCCTAACCATGGCTACCTCCATTTCCTTGTAATACTCATCAACCGATCGAAAGCCTTGATTGAGCCTTTGCAATCTCTGATAAAGCTCTCGGTAGTAGTGGCTCGGAACAAACCTCTTCCGCATGATTGCTTTCATATCCTCCCAACTACTTATCGGCCTTTCTCCATTCCTCCTTCTACCAACTACTAACTGATCCCACCAGTTCAAAGCATAGTCAGTAAACTCTATCACCGCCAATTTGACCTTTTTTTCATCGGAGTAGTTGTGGCATTCAAATATATGCTCCACCTTCTTCTCCCACTCTAAATATAGTTTCGGGTCATTCTTTTCTTGGAATGCCGGCATTTTCATCTTAATGTTTCCTAAGCTCCGATCAACTCCATCAAAAGGTTGGTGTGGGGGTCTCCTCATTCCTCCCCTCCAATGGCCACCTCTAGGCCCATATCTTCCTCCGAAGGGCATCCTCCCTTCATCATCATTATAATTCTCTCCAAAACTATCTTCATCCAACTCCTCCACAAAATGGGCTCTCCTATTAGGTCGTTCTACATCAAGAGCGACTTGTGGTGCCTCTTGCCCTAAGTTGGCGATAGTTGCTTCATTTCGTTCCATTCGCTCGTTCATATTAACCATGACGGCATTCATCCGTTCCATGGATTGTTGTAATGCCCTCATCATAAAAGCGGTGTCGGGCCTTTCCTCTGAGCTGTTCCTGTCAGACATACTCAACAACAACTAATACAAACAAACGATTAACAATTAGCAAATTGGAACTTTCACTCGTTTACCTCACGTGTTTACACTCGAATTTGATTGCCGTAGCGCTCGAAGCCCTATGACAAACCAAACCGTCCAAGTCTTCCACCCAATTGTAGAGTTCTCGTCCTCAACAATTTGTAGTTTGCAATATCCAATGTTAAACACAAAGGAAACTAACTCGAAGTGTTTTGAAACTCTAACTCTATTAGTTTGGAAACAAGTTCAATCTAGCAAATTCAAACTCGTAAAATGCAAACAAACAAGAAAACGATCCGTTAAAGCGTAAACGACGCTAAAACGAAGAAATTTCGCAAATTCTCGGGAAATCAAGAATTCACTCTTTTTTTCCTCTCTTTTTTTTTTTTTTTTTTTAATAAGCTCCAAAATATCCTCTTTCTCTTTTTTTTTTTTTTTATAAAATATCTAGCAAGATATTTTCGTAAGATATTTTCGGAAGATATTTTATTTTTTTTTTAAATAAAGAGAAAAAAGTTTGGCTCTCACTTTTCAAGACGAAAAACACATGTGAGATTACCAAAATACCCTTCTTCCACAAAAACGATTTTTTGGGAAAATTTTCAAAATGAAATCCTCTCCAAATTCAATCAAGATAAGAAGGAAACAACAACATCAATCAAGTTAATCCAGGAAATGCAATAAACACATAAAAACAATGAAGAACACAGAATTTTTTTTGAAGGAATTTTCTTGTTGCTATGAAACAAAAATGACAGAAATTTAAGATAGGAATCTAGAGTCTCAACCTAGAGCTCTAATACCAAATGATGCGAACCCCGCAACACAATTCCTATCGACCCAACTAGCTACGAGGCTAGAGAACCAAAAGGGGACGGTTCAAGACCCAACAACAAATTGGTAGGGATTCTAAGCACAAACCCACAGATTTTGGTAGCAAGAAACTCACCTCAACACATGGATATTACGCACCACGCACGGAGAAGAAGGCGAACGCCACAAAGGGATGCAAATCCTTTGATAAGTTCTTGGTTTGCATTGATGCAAAGAGCTTTGGCTCTCAATTTGTTCTCAAACAAATTTTCTCATAAAATGAACAAAGGTTGTATTTGGGCTGCTACCCTTGTCCTTATATAGTGTACAAATAAAACCTAAAAGAAAATACAAGATCTGGGCCATTGGATTTGATCCAATGGTCAATATTACACATTTTACATTTGCGCCGCGGCGGGCAAATATTCATGCCGCAGCGAGGAGGCTCGGATTACAAAAGTTAAAGTAGGCGGGCCGTGGCGGAGTAAATTCCATGCCGCGGCGAGGAACCAAAGCATCCAACCCGAGAAGTTTGTGCCGCGACGCCCAAAAGCCATGCCGTGGCGTGCACGTCCTTGATCCTCTGCCCGCACACCTGCCCAATGCTGCGCACGCATCTGCTCATCCTGCGCGCACATCTGCCGAGCCCTCTTGTTTAAACAGAAACACTAGTGCCGCGGCGCACATATTTCATGCCGCGGCGCAGCTCCAAAACTCAGCAACTCCACAATTAGCTTGGCACTCCCATGTTTTGCATGTTGGTGCCCTTGCTCATGTTGTGGTGCGCCTTTCTACACCAATATTTCACCCCTTCTTCGGTCGGGTCCATGATACGTGTTGGGCCTTGTTGGTGGCGCGATCTGATTCGTATCAAGGCGACTCCCACTCCACTAAAGTTGCTGGAACTGGTGAGGTGGAATTAAAGTTTACCTCTGGAAAGACTGTCATCTTAAAAGATGTCCTGCATACTCTAGAGATAAGAAAGAACTTAGTTTCGGGCTATCTTCTCAACAAGGCTGGGTTTACTCAAATAATAGGGGTAGATTTGTATACAATAACAAAGAATAAAAAGAATAATGTATTTATTGGGAAAGGGTACGCCACTGATGGCATGTTTAAATTAAATGTTGAAATTAATAAAGCATCTTCTTCTGCATATATGTTGTGTTTTTTTAATGTTTGGCATGCTAGACTTTGTCATGTTAATAAACGCATAAAAAAGAACATGAATAACCTAGAACTAATTCCTAAATTATTAATGAATGATTTTAAAAAATGTGATTTTTGCAGTCAAACTAAAATAATCAAAACTTCACATAAATCAGTAATTAGAGAATCTGAACCATTAGATTTAATACACTCTGATATATGTGAACTTGATGGTACTTTAACAAGAAATAGAAAACGCTATTTTATAACTTTTATAGATGACTGTTCAGATTATACTTATGTATATCTAATGAAAAATAAAAGTGAAGCATTTGATATGTTTAAAACATTTATGACTGAAATTGAAAATCAACTTAACAGAAAAATAAAAAGATTTCGAAGTGATAGAGGCATTGAATATGATTCCAAAATTTTCAATGACTTTTATAAAACCTATGGAATCATAGATGAAAAAACTACACCTTATTCTCCTGAAATGAATGGCAAAGCTGAAAGAAAAAATAGAACTTTTACTGAATCAATTGTTGCAATTTTATTAACCTCTAGTGCTGCTTCCCACTAGTGGGGAGAAATTTTGTTAACTGTTTGCTATGTGCTAAATAGAGTGTCTAAATCTACTAGTCAAATTTTACCATATAAAATCTTGAAAAATAAGAAACCTAACTTAACTTATTTTAAAACGTGGGGCTGTTTAGCCTATGTTAGGATCCCAGATCCTAAAAGAAATAAACTTGCTAATAGAGCATATGAATGTGTATTCATAGGATATGCAGTAAATAGTAAAGCTTATGAATTTTATAACTTAAATGATCATGTAATTATAGAATCAAATGATGTAGACTTCTATGAACATAAGTTTCCCTTTAAATTGAAAAATAGTGGGGGCTCGTCTTCTAGTAGTTTACCCATAACTATAACTAGTGAACAAAATGAGGAATTAGAAACTGAACTTAGGAGAAGCTTGAACTTCTAAGGATTATGGGTCTTATTTTTATGCTTATACCTTAGAGGAAGATCCCCAAACTACTCAAGAAGTCTTAACTTCTTTAGATGCCAACTTATGGGAAGAAGCCATAAATGATGAAATGGACTCTCTTGAGTCTAATAGAACATGACATTTAGTTGACTTACCTCCTAGTTGCAAGACCATAGGATGTAAATGGATACTAAAGAAAAATTAAAACCCAATGGTACTATTAAAAAGTACAAGGCTCGCCTTGTAGCCAAAGGGTACAAGCAAAGGGAAAATGTGGACTTCTTTGATACATATTCACCTGTCACAAGAATAACTTTCATACGTGTGCTTTTCTTCCTAGCTGCTATCCATGATTTAGTAGTGCACCAAATGAATGTTCAAACTGTCTTCTTAAATGGTGAATTAGAAGAAGAGATTTATATGGACCAACCTGAGGACTTTGTAGTCCTAGGTCAAGAAAATAAAGTATGTAAACTAGATAAATCTCTTTATGGTCTAAAACAAGCATCTAAGTAATGGCATGAAAAATTTGATAATCTAGTTATCTCACATGGATTCAAATTGAATGAAAGTGACAAATGCATTTATCATAAAACAGAAAATGACATTTGCACTATTATATATTTATATGTGGATGACTTGCTTATTTTTTGGTCAAATATTCATGTTATAAATAATGTGAAAAACTTGTTGTGTGCTAACTTTGACATGAAAGATCTCGGTGAAGCGAGTGTAATCATAGGTATAAAGATTACTAGGTCTAAAAAGGGACTTTCTTTAGATCAATCTTATTATATTGAAAAGATCTTAAAGAAATATAATTACTCTAATTGCAAACCTGCATGTACTCCTTATGATCATAGTGTAAAGTTGTTCAAGAACACCGGAGACGATGTTAGACAAACTGAGTATGCGAGCATCATTGGTAGCTTACGTTATGCTACTGATTGCAGGAGGCCCGACATAGCTTATGTTGTGGGACTACTATGTAGGTTTACCAGTAGACCTAGTATAGAGCATTGGAATGCAATTGAAAGTGTCATGAGATACCTTAAGAGAACTATCAACCTTGGATTACATTATAAGAAGTTTCCCGCTGTTCTAGAAGGATACAGCGATATTGATTGAAATAGTCTTTCAGAAGACTCCAAAGCAACTAACGGCTATATATTTAGCATTGCTGGTGGAGCTGTTTCTTGGAAGTCAAAGAAACAGACAATTTTAGCTCAATCTACGATGGAGTCTAAAATGATAGCACTAACTACTGCTAGTGAAGAAGCAGGCTGGTTAAGAAGTCTGTTAGCTGAGATCCCTTTATGGGAAAGATCGATACCAATTGTCCTGATCCACTGTGATAGTACCGCGGCTATTGCAAAGATTCAGAACTGTTATTATAATGGTAAGAGACGACAGATACGTCGTAAGCACAATACTGTTAGAGAATTTCTCTCTACAGGAGCTGTAAGAGTGGATCATGTACGTACTGGCTGATCCTTTAATGAAAGTATTAGCAAGTGAGAAGGTTTTCAAAACCTCAAGAGGAATGGGACTAAACCTGACTTATAGACTGGAGATTCTAAGAAATAAGTTCAATGGGCAATAATAAGTCATGAAGTGATATGAGATGAATCATGCTATTATGAGTCATATTCTATACTATTAGAAGCATGAATTCCTGAAGCGATAGAAGGATGAGTTAATTGTTAACTCTTAATGAGTTCTATTCTCTATGTGGAGTGGAGTACATAGCTATAGGAGTACTCTTGATAGACTCACCTAGGTGAATGTGGAAGTGTGGCTGCTTCCTTTGGAATTTTGGACAAAATTTACTAAAACACTCATTATACTATGATACACGTGCATGGCCGTAAAGCACGGACTTTTCAAACTACACCTTGGAAAGGTTGTGTGTGTAATGTTGTTAGAGATAGAGTTCAAAACTACGAGTTACTCTAGTATATTCTAAAGCATCAATACTATGCAAAAGTTCAAGTCAATAGACACCTTCTGCTTATGCATAATCTTATATCTTTGATTGATCGGTTGCTTAATGAAAACTATTTTTATATAAAATTCAAGTATGTGATTGTTGGAAATTGTAAATGAATTTGAATAAAAAAAAAAAAAAGAAAGAGAAAAAGTGCAAAAGTATCCTCTCTAAAAAAACTTGTCTCACATTAATTTTAAACATCTCTAAGGATGTATTAATAAAGAAAAAATTTACTAGTGGGATTGGGCCTCAAGGGGCACCCATTTTTGTGGTAGAGGAGAGGACCTAAACAATTGTGGGTCCACCACACACACATGCGCTGCTGCCGCCATCCTTTTGACCGGTCGGCTGTGCTGTGACGAGCCGAGCTAAGCGCAAGTGCGTATGTGTGAGGTGAGGTGGCACTTTATTTTTTGGAAAAAATTTATTTTCCAATAGTCTCGTTCTTATTTGTTACCCACGTCATGACCATTACATTTTCTATCCTTCCGTTCCGTTCCAGACCGAGTCTTACGGAACGTTCTTCATGACCGTTTCTTTGTAACGTTCTCCACTATCGTTTCATGAACGATGCGCTCTATTTGGCCCCATTTTTTGTGATATACAGTTGAAGATTTCAACTATAAATAGAGCCTTGAGCTCACAGTTCAAATCACCTCTCAACATTCAACCCTCTCTCTCATTTTCTCTTTTTTCCGCTCTAACTATTGAGCACTACAAAACAAATTCAAAAAAGAGCCAAACAGAAACCCATATTTAGAAACCCAGAAATATTAATACAAAATTAATATTATTTTTAGTTCCCAAGAATTAAACATATTTTATAAGGTGTAACATTCCAGAGTTCATCAGTGCAGTGTAGCTGCGAGATAGAATTTTGTTGGGCTGTTTTATCCTGAGGATAACGAGGTTATGTTTGCTTGTACAATTTTAAATAGAGTCGTGAAAACTTAGTCCGCGACTCAACTCAAGTAGTGTGATTTCAGTATTTTGGTAACTTCATTCCACTTTATTTTACATATCTGCAGCAACAATTCCTCCGACCAAAACAACAGCGGAGTCAGACTCATTCCAGGTGACCCCCGAATATGAAGCACTCATTGCTAGGATAAACTTAGCCAAAGCCTTGGGGGCCAAACAGATAGAATGTATCATCGACTCCTAGCTCATCTTAAAACAGGTGTTAGGGGAATTTCATATGCTGGGACAGAGTTGCCAAGAGTGCTAAGGTTGACAACAAAACTCTTGGGCACCATGACATCGTGGATGTTAAGTCATGTACCATGAGAAGAGAACACTCAAGCAGACACTCTCGCTTGACTAGCTTCCAACATTGATGAGGACCTAGAACGAATGGTTCCCAACCACCACCTGGTTGAACCTAGCATTCAGAGTAAGCAACCTAGAAATGCTACCTTCTGACTTCAGGCCAAGCTGTTGATTCAATCCACGAGCACTTGGCAAATAGAACTGTCCCTACCAACAGAGAGGAAGCTAGAAGAATAAAGATCATGGAATCTCGCTTCAGCAAAATCGACAGTCGCCTCAATAGACACAATTTTGACACCCCCTACCTTAGTTGCTTGACATCTAATGAAGTTAATTTCATCTTCATCCAGATCCACGAAGGAGTGCGAAAACCACTATGGTGCTAGAAGCCTAGCACTTAAAGATGTCAGACAGGGATACTACTGGCTCACTATGATCTAAGATGCCATCGCTTAGGTCAAGAAATTCGATAAACTTCAAAGGCACTCTTCCATACCTAGACAACTTGTCGAACAGCTGACTTATCTCCACAGCCCTTTGGATCGGTTCTTCTTCAATTAGAATTTTTAAAAAAAATTATAATTTTTTTTAAAAAGTTCATGGTTATTCAATTAGAATTTTCTAGATGTTTTAGAAATTTTTGTATATTCAAAAAATTATTGATTTTAAAAGAATTAAAAACTTGTAGATTTTGATGGATTAAGATTGATTTTTTATTTACAACTGTAATAAAAAATTCTTAATCATTATTCTTTCTATCTGAAAGATTTTTTTTCAATATTTTCAAGAATTTTTATTTTTATTTTGAATAAAATCTACTATGAACTAGAAAACTCTACTAAGGGTTCTTAAAAGTTCATAATTTTTTTTAATTTACAACTCTTTTAAAATCTCTTAAAATCTTAATTTAAAATACTATTCTTCATCAATATTTGTAACTATATATGATTATTATTTGATTTATATATATGTCTTTAGAGACTGTGGCTAACAATTATATCTTTGATTTATGATTAAATAATTAATTTTATAATTTTTTATTTTTATAAAAAATAATTATAATTGCATTTGATAGCAATTTATGATGGTGTATTCCATTAGATTTTGATAATTTTTTAAAAATTTATAAATTTAAATTTTTTTTTTTCTACTTTTAAGAAGCCTTAATACATATTAACAGAGTTACCTAGATTATAGTAAATTTAATTTTAATATAAATACAAAAAATTTTAGAGTTAAAGAAAATAATAAGTGGAGACTTTTTTACGTACAATTTTAACTAAAAATTTTATCAAAATTTATTAAAATTTATAAGTTTTTAAGATCAATAAATTTTTGAATACCTATATTTTTTAAAATTTTTTATAAAACCATAATCAAATACACTTAAACTTTAAAGATTTTTAAATATTTCTACAAAATGGAATTGAATACACTTAAATTTTTAATTATTTTTATAAAATTTTAATTAAATACACTTAATTTTTTATTGAGTCTTTGACAATCCTAATTGGTATATACCTGGATTTTAAACCTCTATAAAAAAAAAAATCAAAAATTTCAATTGAACCCTTTCATACTCTCTACTTATAAATCTTTTTGTAAAGAGAAAAATGAGTTAAAAATTCCGTACTTAGAATTTTTACTAAAATGTCCCATAAAATCATTCAAAATCTATAAGTTTTAAAATATTTTAAAATTAATAATTTTTCAATACACCTAAATTTCTACGAAATATAAATTCAAGATACCTAAATTTTAAATAACTTTTAAATATTTGTATAAAATTTTAATTAAATATATTTAAATTTTTATAAAATTTTACGAACTTTTATGATATCATAATTGAATATACATAAATTTTTATAAATTCTTTAAAAATCTTAATTGATTAAACTTGAATTTTAAAACTTCATAAAAATTATTAAAAGTCTCAATTGAATACTCCATTGTAAAATAAAAAATATTAAAATGGAGACTTTCCAATTCTTACTTGATCCAATTATTCAATTAATTTTACTTTTAACCCCTAAAAATATTATATGTTTTACGTATAGAAAAACATATATGTACCGTATATTTTAAATATATGTTAAATATTTTTTTTACGTTATAAAACACATGTAAAAAATATACACAGTAAAAATATATCAAAATAAGATATCATAAAATATATATAATAAAAAAAAAAAAACAAGTTATTACGTATTATAACTTTATTATAATTATAATTGATTTGATATTTTTTTATTAAATATAATTATATATATTTAATTATATTTATTAATAATATTATAATACATCATTTATATTAAATTTGTGAAAAATAAAATTTTCCAACTTAAAAGAAGAAGAAGAAGAAGAAGAGAAGCCCCAATACTATCTATTCGGGTTGCCCTAATTTCATTCTCTCCTCCTAGTCCTCGAACATCGTGCTGCCGTTCAAGAATCGTTAAGCCATTGCAGTTGGCTAAGCTCCATTGACGCCAATAGTCTCCACAGTCCACTCTCCCACTCTGTTGCCGTTCGCGGTTCACCATCAGTCGACTCCCTCTTCTATACTATGTAAGTTACCTCTCTGACTCGGTTTTTGATTCTCAAATTTAGTTCATAAGCTGATCCTTTATCTTTCGTCGGGCTTTGAATATAGGTTTCATGATTCCTTCAAATCAAATAAAACCTATTTCAGTTTCGTTTAGATTAAGGTTACATTTGGGCCATCGGTTAGTCGTTATCCGTATTCTGCTTGGTTGTCTTTTCATTAATGCTTGAAATAGCACTTCATCAATCTT
Organism: Elaeagnus macrophylla; assembly: GCA_029378325.1. Classification (NCBI taxonomy): domain Eukaryota; kingdom Viridiplantae; phylum Streptophyta; class Magnoliopsida; order Rosales; family Elaeagnaceae; genus Elaeagnus; species Elaeagnus macrophylla. The sequence goes on from CM055642.1 coordinate 42,478,116, forward strand.
TCAACACATAAAATTTCTCACCTTAAATTTACTCTTATCTTCTTTTTTTCCGAAAAGTTAATTGTCAAAGACGGTAAAAAACTGTAATAAGAAGTAACAATAAAACTCACTCAATAATTTAGTTCGAAAATTAACTGTCATGGTTAATTACTAATGGCATTTTTTTTTCAATCCAAAAGTACGAGTTATATTATGGGTGTCAATTTTTAGCACAACCTGATAGCACGACATGCGAACGATCATAAACCGAAGCGAGTCGATCCATTTAACTATTGCATGGTATCTAAGAATATTTGGGTTTATACTGTCTGTTATACCTTTCATGACTGGTTTTTTATTCCTAATTTTAGTCATTTTGAGCTCAAATTTTGTGGTTTATTGATTGATAAAGTATGTTAGTTTGAAGGAAGAAAAAGAAAGGACGGCGCGTTTCATCGCACTGATCCCCAAACAGTTATAGCATATACTTTTGGTACTTAAGTTGCTTTGATATCTATTGTTGTTTTGATTGTGCATCTGTTATTTCTGGACGTGGCTAGCCAGCTACAATGAGCACCACTGGGGCGTCAAAAAAGCATTTTGCTTCTAATATTATTAAGTTGGATTGTGCATTAAAATTGGTAAGCCTTTGTTTTTTTATTTCCTCGTGATTTCTTATGGTCTTCTAGTGGTCATTTGAGATATGCATAACCCTGATATCATTGTTTGTAAAAGCAAACAATATTTTTGCCTATAAAGAACCATTGAAACTGCTTGTCCTCAGGGTTGCACTCGTCATGGACAATTTGAAACGTTGCTGTCAATATTTATTGTATTTTATTTTCATTACTGAAACTATACAAAAGTGGTAAATTAAAATAAAGATGAGTGTAGTCGCTGTAGTTTATAATGACAAGTCAATAATCAATTAATCACTATTCTCAAAAAATGATCAGTAAATCACAACCTGTATTTCGGACATTCTCATTTGACTTGTACATTCAAAATTGATACTGTTTGGCTGGAGCACCTTCTGTAATACACCTTAGGGACTATGAGGCAGTGTAGTGGTGTCTTCATCCAAAAGATTCCTATTATTGCCCTGTAATTGTGATGAAGGCTGTTGCTCTTACCCAAAATTTAACCTGTTTTGTGCTTGCAATCATCTTTTATGTGCAGGCTGAAAAATGGGTTAATCACATGACAAAAGCTGCAGAGGATGATCCAACTGAAGAAGAAGAAAGTCGACCTACTAGGTGAGTATTAATTTATCATAAATCATGAATAAAAACTGGTATAGCTTTCTGTTCAAGATTTTTAATGTCTCCATAGGCTTGGCCTAGGAGCCAAAGTTCCACGGCAATCCAAGTATGTGCCATCAAATGATCCTCTAGAAAGAAAACTATATGCCAAGTTGGATTCTCATGCTAGAATGAAAGCTAAAAGTGCTGAAGAGTCCGCACGAGCTGCTAGGGTTGAATGTGGTAATGACAATGATGATGATGATGACGATGAAGAAAATTTAGAGAGCAGAACCAATGCGTTTGACAAAAAAAGAACAGCACCTCAATTGGCACCATCTATGCAGGGAAAGAAAAAGAAGTGACTGTCAAAATTAAATTTTCAAATTTGAAGGATTGATCTTCACCCTAAAACTTAATGTATGGTAATATTCTTGACAACGTAAGTATTGAAGTTCACTTTTTTTTTTTAAATGTTTTGGGCTCTTTTTCTGCTCTAGCAAAGTTTGAATTAACTTTCTCTATGGATTACGGTATGCAGAAAATAATATTATTGTTGGATGGCTGTCACATTGGCTTTAAATGCTGAATTCAAATGTGTCTGGGCTGCGATTTCAGCATATTACGGAAAGGGTAAACAGTTTCTTTTTTATTCCCAAACTTTGAACATTGTTACAAAGAGGAAATGTTATACCTCTTATGATTACTTAAAGAAAATTAATTAATTCTTCAATTTTGGATTCAATTTTAGAAATAATTCTAACGTGTGCAAATTTGTTTGATATTAACATTTTTTTTGTTTTGTTGCAAATGTACTATTAAACCATATATTGTTACAAAAATAACATTAATTTTAAAGATAAGTTAATGCTATTTTGCCAACTCCTTTACAAATCTAGCGTAAAATGTTTGGACATGTGAACATTGAATAATTAACAGTAAATAGGTTTAGGTCTAAATTGCTGTAATTTAATTTGAATGAGATTTAATTGGACGAACGTTCAAAGAAAAATAATATAAAAATTATTTTTTTAATTGTAAAAATATATAATTTGAATACAAGTATTAGTTTTTAATTTTACTAAAAAAATTGAGAGTTTCGTTCCCCTAACCTAACATAGTAATATTTTATTATTTTGACACATATTATAATTTATATGACATAATTTAATTAACTTTTTATTAGTAAGGAATCTCACAATTATTTTTTTTATCTTATATTCTTCACTTAATATTTAATTAATTACTTGCACATTATTTAATGAATACAGTATTACTATATGTTATAATAACATGGAAATATGATCCAAAAATTAAAATTTTAAGAAAAGATCTCGAATACCTCTCCTTACCCATAGTCCACAATAACCATGGTCTCATGTAGAGGTGTCAAAGAGGTTGGACTGGCTCAACACGGCACAGTCCAGTCAATCAAATTAGTTTGCCGTGCTGGTCCATTAATTAGGGTGTCAGCCCTTGGCCTGTATACTGGCGGTGTAGTGCCTTCATTCTTAGTCCGTGGGTTTTGACGTGACGTGTCATTCTGTGCCAAACCTGTTGGGTTATGCTTAATGGATCAGCACAGCCGTGACCCATTTATGTTATTTTTATTATATTTATTTAATTATTTAGTTAAAAATTATTAATAATGCTTTCAAAATTTAAAAGTGATAGTCAAACTTTCAACCTCTCATTTGATAGATTATTAGAAATTCATTAGATTATGCCTAATTTCATTAAATGTAAAAAAAAAAAATTATTTTTTACTGGTATTTTTTTTAAATTAATTTTTAAAACAATAAGATTTTATTTGTCGACTCGGTCCAGCCCGCTGGTTGTAGGTCATGTTGTGCTACTCTTTTTGAAGTGATAGTCAAACTTTCAACCTCTCATTTGATAGATTGTTAGAAATTCATTAGATTATGCCTAATTTCATTAAATGTAAAAAAAAATAATTATTTTTTACTGGTATTTTTTTTAAATTAATTTTTAAAACAATAAGATTTTATTTGTCGACTCGGTCCAGCCCGCTGGTTGTAGGTCATGTCGTGCTACTCTTTTTGACTAACGGGTCAAACTGTATCGTGTCATCTCATTTGACACTCCTATTCTCATGTCTTCAAACAAAAAATTAACTTTTACTATCAAACCCAAACAAGACAATTGTATTTGTCTTCAATTGTCTAGAGCCGACTTTGGTATTTTCTAATCTCAAATAAACGGATTAGAGGAAGTGAGTTCAGTCATGGACCGATATGACATTTGGAGCTATTTTCACATCAAATTACTTGTAATGCAAAAAAAAAAAATTACTTCTATGGAAATGAAGTGTGCTGATGAGAAATATGTAGCTTGAAATTTGTTTGATTTTTCCTTGCTAAAGTATACATTTATAATAATATATAAAATTCTTAATAGTTAGAGGTCTTTACATTAATTAGGTTACAAACATGAGAATGGATGTCAACAATAATGAAAGATCCCTCTTTGTGATCATGTAAACTCCATTGTGCAATAGAGTGCACCATTGAAATTATTTTTATTATTTTTTTTAAATAACTACTATTCAAACCCCATGAATACGTAGACTTTACATCTTTCATGAATTTTTGACTTCTACAGTAGTTTCCAAATCCTATATTAATATTCCTTGTTTAAATTTAACAGATCCAACTCATAGACAGACTTGACCAAAACTGAACCCGACTTACATGGATGAAGTTTGGTACTTTGGTTTGTTCTTGGAGCAGGACAATCATAGATTTAGACCACAACTGGAAGTGTGTTTAAAGATACATAATGGAATTTCAGATGAAAAATAATTATAAATACAGGAAGGAAATTAAAGACATGTCGTTGGTCATATTACTACATCCATAGGCTTATATATTTATTAAGTCCCTAAGGCTTGGAACTAGTACCAAAAATACTCTTAATATTTAATTTGTTGCAAAAAAAAAATCTCAACATTTAGCTCCATTAACATTTATTTCATTTTCATTTTTGATCATTTCCGTTAAAAAACTAATAGAAAACATATGTTAGTTTTTTTAACGAAAATGATCAAAAATGACATAAATAATAATGAAGCTAAATGTTTGAACTTTTTTTTGCAACAAATTAAACTTTAAGAGCATTTTTGCTATCGGTTTCAAACGTTAGGAACATAAAACATATATAAGTCTGTTCCATAAAAATAAAAGAACATATGACAAAGATGAAAACAAAAACAGAACACAGCAAAACAAAAACAAAAACAGAACACAGCAAAACAAAAAAAAAAAAACGTATTATTATCATTGTACAATTGACTGCACGAGGCACAAGTTTTGATCTTTGCCAGTACTCAATACATATACTAAATCTAGCATGCAACTCCCTTATTTCCTCATTTTGCATTTATTTAGTCACTTGCAGGACATTTCAAGCTCTACATTATGTGCAAATACTATCAAAACATACTCAAATACGAAACACTTTCACACTCACATCCTCAAGGTGAATAAGATTTGAACAAAAACAAGAACACAACACAATGAACACTTCAAACTACTAAATCTGACATAGGTATTGACATGCATAATGACAGTAAGGATACTCGTTAGCCATACAAAATCAGTGGAGAGCCGCTTCTGAACAACAGTTTGTGATCAGTTTATGAAACACCATCTCGGACTCCTGTGAGCCATGGTTCTGTAATTAGCGAAATTCTATATGTATGATGGTGATTTCAGTGGTTAAAATTAGAGAAAACTTAAATAAACCATTCCCGGGTCACTCATTCCCGTTTAACTGCAGAACTAGACCGTGCTCACTCCCAGGACTTTCACTTAAATGGCTTAATATGGTGTCTTCTAGCAAGTCTACAAGAATGGCTTCGCCTAAATCAAATCCAATAGCTTCTGTATCAAACCGAAGGTCCATCCATGTTCCAGTTCTTGCCATGTCTTTTGCGGCAATTTGGTCCAGACTATGAGGCAGTGGCAATTGAAGGAGATGCCAATGAACTATTTCTGAAATCTCAAGTATAACACTTTTCATATCTGGTAGTGGCCGAATATCAGTTTTTACAAAGGTGCAACCAAAATAGTTTTGACAAACCTCCTCTAGAGCTTCATTGATGCAATCAAACAGAAGATAACAGCAAAGTTGGTCGGAGAAAAATTTTATCTCGTCAACCAATGATGGGTCAAGCAGTTGATTGGAAGAAAGCCACCTTGAGTAGAATTCATCCAAGTTACAGCCAGAAGCTTGTATCACTAATTTAACACATTCAAAAACTGATTCCTTTTCTTCCGTAATTGACTTTTCACACTTTGTTTGATCTGAAGCTGAAGTTTCAGCTTCTTCAAATTGAATATGTAACGGTTGAATTATTGTCCCATCTGCAGTTTTATGAAGTTATCTATATCAGCTTGGAAGCAACACAGAAACAAAATCATAAGGGAGAAAAGAAAAGAAATATATGCGAAGTAAATAAATTTTTTTGATAGTAATACTTACCATGTTGAGATATGGTTCTTGAAGGGCTGATGTCTTCTTCTGTGAATAGTGGCTCGAGAACAGAGACAGGACTTGTCCTCTCTGGGATGTTGATGGACCTTCCTAGATCTGCAATCTTCTTGGGGATCACAGAGCATGGAGATGCTAATGGAGAAGACAGCAGCTGATTCTCATCAATTGAGTCCTGGAAAACATCCGATGTGTCACTAGATATCATCTACTTGATAGACAGGACAAATTCATGTAAAGAGACGCATAATTATGCGCAAAATAACTTCAAAGCCATTAATAATCAAGTGCATTTTGTGACGTAAGACAGGTATGCCCAGAATGCTCTTTGGAGGAAAGGAAATAGCAGCATACATATATTCATTCTCTCGGGCTATTTTTTGAGTATTAAATCCCAAGATAGCACATATATATTTAACATAATTGAATTAATTTTAAAATAGCATATTAACTTACACATAGTATATACATATACATATCAAACTAGTACACATAAATGAAGGTATACATATAACATTTGTACAGGCTATGTACAACTAAGATAATCAATTCAATTATGTACAACATGTACATACTATTTAAGGCCAGACTCTATTTTACGAAGCGAAATTCTTGTACTTTTATAGTAAATATATTGCATGAGTGAACATGTGTATAAAAACACAAAGCCAATAAATTAATAGTAGCACAAAAATAAATTGAGAGAAAAAAAATTATTTTAACCTTTCTTTCCAGGGGTTCTAAATATTTATTATTTTCGGTGAGTTTAGACTCGTCACAGTTTTGTTCATCCCTTGGACTGGAACAGGCACTTGGATCACAGGAAGCAATAGTGACAAATGTTTCTTCTTTCACAAATCCTGAATCACCAACATAAACTTTAGATCATAGAAACATAAAAGCATTTAAAAACTTAGCAAAAGGATGTCTGTGCTGCTTCTCATTAAAACTGCAAGTAAAAAGGCACTACCTGCAAAGTTCCTCTCATCTTTACTAGGACATACATTTTCTTCTACTTCAATATTACCGATAATGTCATCTTGCAAACTAGTGTTTATGTTAGGAGCTTCTGCTGTATAATTGGGGTTGTTATCAGAAACAGGTGACTCACTCTTTGAGTTTTGTGCTTCCTGATCTAGAAGACTGCCACTGTATTCATGTTTGGGAGACCACATATTCCCATTGACCTGTTTAAGTTTGTCAATTGCGGAAAATCTCATCTTTGCAGTCACAAAACTATTCTCCCAACTCCTTCTAGGGCTGCCAATGGGAGAAGAACTGTAATCAGAAAGAGAGAGGATTCTCCCTAAGCGTTTAGAAACTTGTCGGCTTGATGGTTCCAAAACATCATCTCCACTACTTACCATCTCAGATAAATGTTTCTTGGCCTCAATGTAGACAGTAGATATCTTTTGATTAGATACCTTATCAATTTCATTTTTCGTAATCATCCCCGAGCCTTTAGTTCTACGTTTCTTATTCGATCTTTTAGAAACAACAGAAGGTTTTGCAATTCTTTCAATATAGAAGTGTTCTTTACCAGGAGACCTCTTTCCAGGATTGTTATTTCCAACTCTATCAGAAATCTCAGAAGATGGTACTTCATTTTGTTGCTTTCCTATAGCATACTTCAACTTTCTTTTGATTTCAGAAAGAAAGAAGTGGGAGCCAAGTCCAACTCTATCACTCGACCCTTTACTCCTAACGCTACTAATAGATGCTGCAGAGGATGCAAGGTTACTTTCACTTCCAGAATATTGTGACTCTATAGGCCTAGGTTTCAAAATAACAATTCTATTTGAAACATCAGAAAACCCATTGGCCTTGGATGACTTAACTTCCTGAGACTTTATATTTCTCTGGAAAAAGTGACGATGTTTATCATTGATGACATCCTCAGACTTCCTCAGCTTAACAAGTTTCTGTTCTGAAAGGTCAGCTCCAAACTCGTTCTCTTCACCCTTTTTTGCATGATCTTCGTGCAAGTACCGACCATATTCAACCAGAAAAGAGTTTGGATCCTGTAAAAGTTTTAGAAACACTTTCTCATCTGAATTTATAAGCTCAAGTACATTCCTTAGTTCTCTGGAGTTCTGAATCTTATGATCTTCTGTATCATCTTTCCCATTAATAAGGTTCTGATTTATGAAGTCCTTCATTGCCTTGCACAATTTCTCATGAATATCATAATGCTTGTAATCCACTTCTCCATTCAGGTCCATGCACTGATTACTTTCCAAATGGATCTTGTGACAGAGCTCGCGTATAATCTCGTCTAAACCAATATTTTTTGCAGATTGTTGGGATGTAGTCTGATCACAGGAACACTCAGATTGCAATTTTTCAGCAACATTTGAATCAAAGGCATCCATGTCACGGCTTTTCTTGCGAGTCTTCTTTGTTCCTTTGTGATCTCTCCTTATCTGGTTGTCATGTGCTGATTCAGATCGAATTCTTTCTACATCAAAATTGCTTGCATTATTCATTTTGCTCTTTTCATTCGACATCTCTTCTTCTATAAGCTTCTTCACACTCGACTTACCAGTTTCAATTTTCACTTTTATTCTTGTGGTTTCTTCTCCGTCCTGAAAACTTTGATAATTCAGTATATATCTCATAGAAAGAAAGATTTTAAAATTCTAAAGAACATTTGTGGTATGGCAAAATGTGTGAAATTCCATCAGCACTTACAAGGGTTGCAACTTGACCAGTCTCGTCCAAATTGCTCAAACTCTCAAACTTATTCTTGAATAGTCCAGAACCTGCAGAAAGAAAAAAAATTATTTATCAACAATCTTTAAATGATTTAAAATGCAAATCTAGATAACATATATCTGAAGGCCAAAATATGTTTTATGCCCCAAACCTACCTAATGGATGGGTTGCATTGTAAGGACTTTCGTCCATTTTGTCAACATGTTGTTTAATCTCATGTGACACGTGTCATTTTTGTAAACAGAATAAACAAAAGTTAGACGGAAGTCGTTAGATGTAACACAAACCATTAGGTTATAGCCATTTTTTTAACAAATCAAAGATTGATGACAAATTTGCAACGGTATTACCCATACCTGAAATGAAATTATAACTATGCCCCAAATTCATTACAGACCAAAAAGATTTGTCAATAAATAGCAGAAAAAGTGTTGCAAATAGTTTCAACTCTCCAAACTGAGTATATAACTAAATGAGCATGTTAAGAATAAACCAAACAGATCTCTTACCAAAGTGCTTGCTGCCGTGCCTCCTATCCGGAAGCAGCTTCCGAGCCGATCGACCATGGCGGAAGTCAAACATACTAATTAAGCCCCGCATGCAGCCTGATTGATCTTTCTCATACCGCACGGACAGTCTCTGGGATCTTTTTCCCATTTTAAACTGGTTGATTTTGACTTTGAATGAATTCTTACATTAAAAGAAAAGGGCTTTGCTAGTTTTGCTGCATCCAAATTAACAAAAATTAAACAAAACACCTAATTTTAAGGAATCAAGAGAGCATGTGAATCATATATGATTCATACTATGGATAACTACAAAGCATTCATATGTTTCTTTAGTTAAGAGGAAAAGTTTCAATATTAGTTTTCAAAACGGAAGAACCCAAAACTAAAGCTATCTAATGTTCAAACAACATGGTACTCATAATGAAGAAGTGATTGCATGAATCTTTGAAAGTACCTTGAATTTGCACCCTTAAACTTTGACAAGCCTGATAATAAACAGGGTTAAATAAGAGACATTATGAAGCTCGTTAAATTTTGTCACAGGAAATTCCAATTCCTCGAACTTTTCACCAGAGTGAAATTCAAGGAAACAAAACTTTCTTGGGATGAATAGGTATCAAAGCCTTCTTTTTTATTGATAAAAGCCTTAAACAACGCATCTTTTGCTTCATTAAAGTTTCTTACTTTTTTCCAATGTTCTCTTTCCTTTGATTAATACACAATCAGCAATAAGCAAAATTGGTAAATGCTAAAATTTGTGAAGAAAAGTGATCAGAAGCTTGAGAGAAACAAAAGCTCAGGTCAACCAAATACAAGTGGAATCGGTAATTCCGAGAATTAACACATAAGACGATATCTCCAATGATTCGTGAAATCACTGGTTATTCAGAATCCACTCATGAGCTGTGTCTATGCTGGAAAGAACAAAGCATGCAGGTGAAAATAGATTAGTAATTATTCTTAACAATGTAGCACTAAAAATGCCCTTGAAATACAAGTGATTGATTCAATACCAAATCAATCTCTTGAAAATTCTGTATTCACAATGCGCAAAGTTAAGAAAATTTCTCATCTAATGACAAATTTTTGCAAAACCCAGATAAAAATTTCAACAAAATGTATAAACCGCTGATAAAAAACAGAGACTCTTTTCAAATGGGTATCTAGATTTGACAACTAAAAAGAGACGAGCAAATGCTAGATTTTGTTTTTTAAATGGGCAGCCATTAGAGACTGAGAAAAAGTGGAAAGTTGGAGGGGAGAGAAGGCTGTGATGATGAGAAAGTGAAAGAGTAGGAGAGCTTTACAATGCATCAATTGTTGGCTAACTGTAGAAGAATACGTAACAGGTTGAGTTGGGGAAGGATTAATGGGGTCCATTGAAAGTGCAATCTCCATTTTCACCTCCTTTGAAATTCCAATTTCCACGTTAAAAAACCATCAAAGTCACCACCACCCTAACCCCCTCTCTCTGACTTTACAGGTAATACAGAATAAGGGAGACGTGTACGCTTTCTATATATATATATATATAGAGAGAGAGAGAGAGAGATTTTGAGCGTTGAAAAATGAAACCATGGGATGGGAGTATAAATAGAATGATTTGAAGCGGAGGTATTGTATACAGTTTTTCCAAAATTACACTAAATTGGAAAAGTTACAATTTTTTTTTTTTTTTCAAAATTAAGACATTCTTTCTAAAAATTAATTATTATATTACTCACACTCCGAAGCTAATCCGCAAAAATAAGATATTCTAAAGCAAATTTCTTATGGGTTAAGCTAGATGAAATCTAATATATTTAAATTTAATCAAATGAATTCAATTTTAACATGATCAAATTTCTCACTTCTTTCTCTCATATTACATAATAGTATCATCTCACATATTACATAATCGTATCAAATAAATTGAGTTGACTCAATTAATTTAAGTTTAGTAAGGTTATAGATCAACTCAGTTCATCTAAATTTATGTTAGTTAAGTTTAACTTATTTTTAAATAAACTATTCATAATTTTATTTATATACAAATATTACATTTTTATTATCTTTTTGTAAAATAAGGGAAAAAAAAAAGTACGTAGCATGTTTTAATTTCGATATTTCATGATAATATTATTGAAACTATAAAATTGCAAGTACTAATAAAAATATTTTGTTAAATGTACTTGCAAGCTACTCATGAATTAGGTAAACTAAGATTTTTTTTTCTAGCGTATGAGTTTATTGCATAAACCTTAAATGAAATGAAATATGTTGTAATGCTCTTTTGACACTACTGGTTATTATCTAATTAAGACTTACACCCTCCCCCTTTAATTCACAAATTCAATTCATCTTGTTTGATCTTAAAAAAAAAAAATTAAAAGATTGTAAATTAATTTAATTAAAAATTTAAAAATTAAATTGATCTAAATTAAAAAAAAAAAAAAAAAAAAAAAAGGTTGGACAAAATATATTCTACCAAAATAGGTCGAAGACAATCAATTTAATTTAGAGATATTATTTGTTTATTATAAGAATCTAATTTAGAGGTTAAATTAGTCCATTTAAAAAATTAGTGACTAAATTGATTATTTACCGTACTATATACTATCTAAGTTAATTTCTGAAGAAACAAAAGTTTCAATTTATATAATAAAAATTCCTCTCACAAAATATATCATTCTCTCACAATATTATAAATGATGTGGAGGGAAAATATGATTGTACAAAGCTAAGTAGCTTGTAGCCGACAAATTATGAGGAAATAAAGGTCAGCGTATACATTTCTTGTTTTGAACTTTATATAGTGGATTGTAATCTGTAAAGTAGAAAAATAGAGTTTAATTTAAAGAAAAAAGAATAAGAAAATTTTCATGAAGCTACATAAAAATTAAATTATATAATGAATAGTCATACTATGTAGTGCCTTTTTGAATTATTCTATGTTAGTATTAGTATTGACATAATTCACTTCTTTTAACAAACCTTTTTTTTTTTTTTTATAGTAACGTTTTGTGTATTTGTGCATTCATGTTTTAAGTAATTTTTATATTGAATTTGACTCCTAAAATTAAATGTGGATGCCATCAATTTTGTAAATTTATTAGGCTATTTTACAAGCTAATTTTACATGGAAGATTTTAGAAATATTAAAACCTTAGCAAACTAATCCAAGTTCTCTCAGTTTCTTTACGGGAAAAATCATAATTGTCGTTCTCTCATTTTTCTCTTCTAAAAATTTATTTTTTATTGGAGAAAATCTCCTTCAACAAGAGCCCTCTTTGGTAGAGTATTTTTTTATCTTCTTATTTTCATTGCTTTAAATACTTAGATCTTGTTTTACATTGATTTTTTCTCATCTAGATATTAATATAAGTTGATTTTTTGTAATATTTATGTTCGTTTTGTTTGTATTTTGTTGAAAGTTTAGATCTTCATTTAAATGTATCGTGTTTAACACCTTAAAGTTACAAGATTCAATTGTATCTGAAGAACATCCAATATATTAATTGAATCAATCAAACACTTGGTTCAAAAACCTTAAAAAAAGGAAATGATTAACGTTTAGATTTTTCTCCATATGCTAATAAATGTTATTAATTTTAATTTATCGAATTTGATTATGGATGTATTTAGATGGATAAATTTTGATATAGATTATGTTTTTTTATCTTTATTAATGAAATTTAATTTTATAAAAAAAAAAAATCCTTAACAAACTTATGATTTAAAAAAAAAACATTGTAGGTCAGTTTGGTAGTTTTTGACCTATAATTATTTTTATTAAAAATTAGTACATAATAACTATTCTCTGTATGGGAATTTATCACATCTAAAATATGGTATGCGAATTTTAAGAAGAGAAATATATTTGAAATAAAATTATTTAATTAAAAGTTAATAATTATAAAAAATTAACTAAAAATCAATCGATTCTTCTTTAAATGGAAATAATTTGAGTATTTTGAAAATAAAAATATTGTCATAAAATAACTTAAATGGTCTTTTAATACCATCCACTATGTGTAGCCTTCTGACAAAATTTTGTAGTCATATGGGTACGTAAATTTTAAAAAGAGATATATATTTGAAATAAAATTATTTAATTGCAAGTTAATAATTATGAAAAATCAACTAAAAATCAATCGATTATTCATTAAATATAAATAATTTGAGCATTCTAAAACTAGAAATATTGTTATAAAATAACTTGAACAGTCTTTTAATATCAACCACTATGCGTAGCCTTGTGACAAAATTTTGCAGTTATATTTTGTGATTGGATGCCTTATATCATACTATGAACTCTACTGCCATTATAGAAAAGGCTAGAAGAAATTGTTTATCACTATTCCAGGAGATTACACCCCCAACTAGCAGGTAGATATAGGCCGACGTAGATTTCATACTATCTTTACATCCAATAAAATTGGAGTCAGGATGTATACCCTACGATCTCAAGCTAAACTAATCTTCAATATGTGAGCATGTATTCTTTTGTTCTCTGTAAGCACTGTAAGACCTTTTTGACTGCTTTCTAATGGTCTACTATTGAATTACTTAAATATCTACTTAACATCTTAATAATGTATGTAATATTAGGATGCATACATACATGAGTATACATTAGACTCCCTAGTACTAATTAATAATGAATCTTTTTCGTTTCTTTTTCCTCAAAATCATTCTTATGGCACTAACTGAGACTAAACTTGTCTCCCACAAGGGTATCACCTGACATGCAATTTAACACGCCATATCTCTTGAGAACTTTTTCAATCTAGCTCTTCAGTGATAATCTCAAAATATCCTGAGAGCGATCCAAGTGTATCTATATGCCTAATACAAAATAGGCATCATCTAGATCTTTCATCTAAAAATTCTTAGTTAGAAATCTCTTGGTTTCGTGTATATATATGCCTAATCCAAGTGTATTTATATCGTTGTTGGCAAGCAAAATTTCATCGACATATAAAACCAAAAAAAAATATTTGCTCTCACAGAACTTATGATATATGTAATTATCAACCAAATTCATCTCAAAACCCAACAAGATTATCATTTGATGAAACTTGAAATATTATTGTCTAGATGCTTGTTTAAGCCCATAGATTGATTTCTTAAGTATTCAAACCATATTCTTTGGGTCTCTAGACACAAGGTTTTTTGGTCGCGTCATATATAACGTCTCTTCAATGTCATCATTGAAAAACATTGTCTTTACATCCATCTGATGTAACTCAAGATCGAAATGTGTTACCAATGTCATTATAATCCTCAAAGAGTATTTCAAAGAAATCGGAGATGAAGTCTCTTTATAGTTAATGCCTTCTTTCTATGTAAAGTCTTTTGCGACAATATGAGCCTTGTGTTGTCTCTCTACATCGCCTTTTGAATCCCTTTCGGTCTTAAATATTCATTTGCAACCAATGAGTTTTGCACCTTCTTGGAATGGGAAAAAATCGCAAACGTCATTGTTCTTCATGAACTTAATCTCCTAATTCATGATATTAATCTACTTCTGATAGTTAGAATTTTTCATGGCTTGATAGAAGTTGATCGAATCTTCTTCCATCACTCCAATTTCAACCTCATGTTCTTGGAGAAATACAATGTAGTCATTTGACAAGTACTTCTCCTCTCTCTAATAGATCTCCTTAATGGCATAGGTTCTTGAGGTGGTAGAGTTTGTTGGTAGAGGTTCTTAAGGTGGTAGAGTTTGTTCTTCTGGAACAATTTCTTGAATGGGAGATTGTTCGACATTTTCTTGATCTATTCTGTCTTGAATAAAGTTAGGATTGAGATCCTGATCAATGCTAATAGCACCTGTGGGACTAATAATATATTCTTCTTCAAAGACAAAGTCCCTAATTGTATCTCCCCCCCCCCCCCCCCCAAAACTAACATCCTCAAAGAATCAGGCATTCTAGACTTGAAAATCGACTTAGGCTCGGGATCATAAAACTTGTAATCCTAGATCTTTCAGAGTATCCAATAAAATAGCAACTCATTGTCCTTGAGTCAAGTTTCTTTTCATTAGGCCTATAAGGCTTTGTTTTAGTTGGACATCCCTAAATATGCAATTGCTTTAAATTAGGCTTCTTGCCCATTCAAAGCTCATAAGGGGTTTTGACTGTCGCTTTATTTGGAACCATGTTAAAGATAATGCTATAGTGTTTAGCGCTTCTCCCCATTGTGATTCTGGTAAGTTAGAATGAAGAATCATACTCCTCACCATATCCTTAAGCATATTGTTTTGTCTTTTAGCAACACCATTCACAGTGGGCAAACCTAACATAGTGTTCTATGGAACGATACCACATTCCTATAGGACTTTAGCAAAGATCATGGACATTGTTCACCTGAATAGTCATATATACCATAGTATTTCTCTCTATAATCAGATCTAACACGTTTGATCCTTTTAGTAAGTTGGTTCTCAACTTCAACCTTATAATTTTTTTGAACAAATCCAACGACTGTGACTTTTCATGAGTGAGAATATATAATTATACCTAGAAAAATTTTCTACGAACATTATATAATATTGCTGACCATTCCAAGCAACAAAAGTTCTAAGACTTTCAAAGTTTTATAGGTTTCAAATCTTCTTTTATTGGTTTGTTTCCCCTTTATATAGTTAATGCAAACATCAAAATCTATAAAATCTAAGTGATATAGAATTTTGTTTGACACAAGTTGTTATATTCTCTATTTGGAGATATGACCTAATTGCCTGTGCCATAACACTACTGAATTCTCACTGGTTAATTTTATTTTTATACTTCGTGTGCCATCGCCCACATAGATGTATCTTTCACCATCACTTGACTCTTAAAAACTCAGGAAATTCAAACATCAATATCTATAAAATCTAAGTGGTCTAGAATTTTGTTTGACACAAGTCGTTATATTCTCCAATTGGAGATATGACCTAATTGTCTGTGCCATAACACTACTGAATTCTCACTGGTTAATTTTATTTTTATACTTATTGTTTGGAGATATGACTTAATTGCCTGTGCCATAACACTATTGAATTCTCACTCGTTAATTTTATTTTTATACTTTGTGTGCCATCGCCCACATAGATGTATCTTTACCATCACTTGGCTCTCGAAAACTCAAGCAACTCTGCATACACACTGATGTGATTTTTTGCACTAGAGTCTATCTACCACGTCGGTCAAGGTACATATGTTAAATTAATCTTAGAACAAACCAAAATAAGAAGCATGCCATTCTTAGCACGTCATGCATGATAATTAGTGCAATGTTTCTTCTTATGCCCTTCAACTTCAAAAAAGAAACAACAAATACCTTCCGATTCATCCAGTTTCTTTTGAGGTTCCGTATTTACAGCTTCCTTATCTTTATTCCTTTTCTTTCCTTTGTCCTTATTCTTACAGGTTGATGCCAGGTGAGCACGCTCTGCCTTATCTTACTTTAGTTTTGCTCTTCCTGAACACAGTATGAAATTAGCACATTCAAAGACCACATCTCTTTTTGACAGTTATAGCTCATATTAAACTGGATAAATTGTGCTGAAAGGGATATTAAAACCAGATGCACCAGAAAGTCTTCAAAAAGTTCTAGCATAAGTACTTTCAACTTGAAAGCAAGATGAGACATCTCCATGATGTACTCTCTGATATTGCCTACCTCTATACCTCATTAAAGTTAGACTTGTCAAGAGCATATCTATTTCAACATTTTCGATCTTGAGAATATCTTTTCAATGTCTACAAGAAAATTCTTAGCCGTAGTGATCTTTTCAGACATTATGTCCCTAAATGCATCTAAAATGACCTTCATGATCATCATATAGATGCAATTTGATATCTCCTACATTTCTTTATCCTTTTTTCATTAGAAGTACTCTTATCCATAAGAAAGTGGAGGAGAATCAACCTTTAATTGAAGTTTAATATTCATGACTCTAAGAACTATAAAGAGGTTCTTTTTCCATGACTTGAAATTAGTGCCATTTAGCATGAAAATAAAGTTGATGTCGGGAATAATTTTTAACAAAAAAGGAAATAGATTTACATAACACTTACACACCTATAACCTTGTATTTAGTCGCTTTAATTTTTATTTTATAAATGATTTTACAATTCAGCCTTGTGTACACACATTTTTTACATGTAATAATCAATGTTGACATGAACTTATTCACACACTTAATGAACATAGATATATGTTATGCTTAGATTTTATGATTGTTCTCGAAAGATATTAGAACTTGAGCTAGCCTTGTCTACAAGATTGTTTTGAGTTCTATTTTTTGCATTTTAATTTTTTTTCCTATAGGGAGGCACCTAATACTGAGAGATCTACCTATAGTTATGTGTATAGCTACCATAATGAATGAAGAAAGCTATCTCATAACTAGTGTAAAAGTTCTTATGCTAGATTTATGACTCATGCATGTCGAAAAATAAACTAAAAAGATCGTGTAAAAAATATGCTTATTAAAAAAATTTGTAATTAGCATGTACAAAAAGAGAGTGTAAAAGGGGTTTAAAATAAAAACATTTTTTAAGCTTTCTCTTGATAGACATATTTTACTTTTTCAAATTGATGACTTAATTGCAGATTTGCAAAAAGGTGACATATATATATATATATTAATTGGTATACTACATATGTTCAAACATGTATATTATTTTAAGGGAATATCAATTGGTCATTACATGTGTTAATGTATTTATGTAGCTTGTCTATTTCAGTTGCATATTTATATAATGGATAATTAGAATTCTACCAAAAATAAATTCTCAATTAATTATGTGCTTATTTGTGATTAAATGAGTTTATTGTTTTATTCGACTACTTATATATAATAAAAAATCAATTTTTATTTTGTCATTTCAACTTCTCCTTATTTATTTCTTATTGAATTGGTATGATATTTAAGGATTTATATGACTTAGGAAGAGTCATTTCATTTAGTGGGAGTTTAGCTCCATTGCATCTTTGCATGCATATTTCTCCTACAAACTTTAGACTTATTGCACGTTTGGTTGGAATGAATGAAATTGGGAATGAAATTGTTTCTATATATTCCTATGTTTGGTTGTGTCAAAGACATAGAATGAAATGGAAAAAAATACTAAACTACATGGAATTCTCATTTCACTACCCCCATTTAGGAAAACTTACTCCATTTCCTCCCATTATATAAAAAATATTATTTTAATTTTTTAGATGTAATACTTTTAAGTAATAATTATTTAGAAAAATAATTTTTTTAATTTTATTTCGGTCTGAAAGAGAAAATGAAAACTAAATAATATCGATTCCTTCTTTGATTCCAATGGTCAAACTAAATACTACAATAGTAATATTGTTTCCTTTTCCATTCAATTCCATTCCCATTTCTATTACTTTTCCATTTTGTGAACCAAAAGTACCATTAGTTACATAGGTGATCATTGCAAGCTTATTTTCATAAATGTTGAACTTTGAGAACCTTGTTAACTTTGCTTCTACTAATCTAAAGGCGCTTTAAATCTAGTTAATTTGTCTTAACCTCTGATACCTTTTTATCCTTATTTGACATTGTAGATAGGGGTTTTTCTCAACTTGTTTGGATCTTTTGTTGCTTCCTAACTTGTCCTTTTACTATATCAAAAAGGAGGAGAGTGAATCACATCACGCATCCTCATGTTTCATGTTGTTATGGATATAGGAGTAGAATGCCTTTAGGGGGAGAATACTTTGCATCACAATGTTTTGTTGTTATATCTTAAGCTAAGATGGTTTGACGTGAATGCATACATTACATGAATGTTGCTTTATTTTTTATGAAAATTGAATTAATAAATAATGAGACTTCCAAGCCAAGTTTTCATGTTTTGTCTGTGATTTTAGTTACATGTAAGATTGTCAAGATTTAGTGAAGATGGATTCATCGAATCATAAGATAATTTCACTATAAAATTTAGACTTACAATACATTTTCTATTTCTATGAGTGTCAAAAGTGGTTGATGTCGGGCACTTTATTAGACACATATCATAAGAATGGATAAATAAACAGGTCTTAGTCAAAGAAAAGAAGAACAAAATAAAAACATATAAACAAAAAATGCCATAATTAACCTCCATAAGTAATTAACAAATTATAAGATGAATAATTCAAATGCCTACATTTGTCTTTGTTGCTAGTATATAATCAACAAAATTATATATATATATACACACACATACATATGTGTGTGTGTGTGTGTATGCATATACATATACATGCATATATATATATATACATATACATATACATGTACATTTACATATATGTATGTATATATATGTGTATATACATATATATATATATATATATATATATATATATATATATATAAGGTATTTTATTAGCAGTTCAGTATTACACATACTTACATAGTTCGAAATACTTTATATAATTGCATGATACACACAACATTGGGTGATTAAGAGCATGTAATTTACATGTTTAACTGAGTTTTTAATTCTATTTAATTTTTTCTGATAGTGCTTATTTGTGAAAATTTAATTGTCTAAGTTTTTTCTTAAAAAAAAAAAGTTTTGTGGAGCTCGTCGAGATCCTGGCTGAGGCCCTCACCAAAGTGCTTGATGAGGGGCCAACAAGTGTGTTCTTTTGTTTTTGAGACCCATTGGACCTCGTTGAGGTACTCGTCGGATGCTCGCTGAGGTGGCTAGCAAGGGCTTGACGAAAGGTCGGTGAGGTATCCGAAAGTTAAAAAATCTTCTAGAAATATCCATTGAAAAATGTAATTTTAATTAAGGTTTTTATGAGAAAAATCTTGCTCTATGAAAAGTCATATTTGTGCTTTGAAAATATTTTTGCAATCCTAGATCACTAATATGTTGAGTGTTTTCTCGTATTAGAGATTCGTAAATTTGAGATTCAAAAAATCTTATTTTTATAATTTGTGTATCGGTAATACATTGAGTGTTGTTATGTGTTGCGATACAAGGTATTTTTGTGAAAAATATTTTTTATAAAAGGTAATTTTGTGTCAACAATAAGTCGAGTATTTTTTTCGCATTGTTGATAAGAGGTGATTTTAGTAATATCACATTTGAGCAGATTTTTCATACTTTAGGATTCACAATTACTAACTATAGGTACTTGTACCACACTACATGGTGGTGGGGTTCCATAGGAAAGCCAGATCTCGAGCATATTACAGTAGTTGTGGAGACAGTTGGCAAGAGTAGCATTGACAATTAGGACGGGTGGTCCTGATAGATAGAGGTATAGACGTTTTATATTTATCGAGTCATATAACTATTTTATTCTTGGTGAATTTTTTGCTGCTGAGTAGTTGCTTGATGTTACCACTTAAGATTGGAGTCTAAGTGAATTTACCATGTTATATCGTTGTGTTTGATTGCTCTGCATGCGTTAGTACAATCATTGATATATTATAGTATGTACCAACCTATAAGAATTACTTGGTGATTGGAAAACTTTTATTGCTTTACTCTATTTCTACATTCTTCATTATTGTTTATATATATCTGCCTACCTATTTTGTGTATCTATTTTTCTTTAGCTATTAGTATGAGAGGTGGAAGTCCTAAGGTATCAGTATTACCTTGCCTTGGTAGTTAACTAGGTCTGGACTCTCTCAAATGGTATCCGAACTAGTACACCCTTTTTGGGCTTAACTACTCTAGTGTTGATCATTTTTTCGTATTGTTCACTCATTATTCACCTTGATGGACTGTGATGAAAGAGGGAACCTAGATAAACCTGCTTCTCAATGGTCATAACTATGTCTATTGGAAGTTGCAAATGCAAGCTTTTTCTTGTCTATGGGAGACCGGGATTGGTTTCAAGTAAAGAACGGCTGGACACCTCCTATGAACCGGTCCTAACCAAATATGAATTCAATTAATCATAACTATAAATTATTCATGAGTCTAATTTTTTTTAAAAGATAATGCTAATTATTTTCAAATCTAATAATATTTAAAGCCAAAATTATTAAATCTGATTCTCAATAATTCAACATAAAGAGACTTTGATATAACTTGCTAGATAAATAATATTTTTAAAACCATCACCAAGAACAAACCTATGAATACTTATATCAGAGAATCAAAAATTAAAGATGAATGAGTAGAAGCATACCTGAGTCCATAGCAAGTAGTTGCTTTCCACAGTCCAACAATTTTTCATCCAAATCTATACGTTTTCTTAAGATAATTATTTACCTTTCTCTCTGCTTTCTCTCTAACAATGAGATATTAGAAATAATAGAACTCAAAGTATAACCTAAGGCCATAGTCACTATATATATAAATAATAATTATATTTTTATTTTAGCCAATCATTAAAATAAAAATTACTCAAATATCAACATCCTATTAAATACATTAAAATTTAATTTACTTAAACTTTAGCATATCACTTTTAAAATGGACTAAAATGAACTTAACCTTATATGACAGTTCACAACACATGATTATTCACATATAAGCCTCATATTGGATTAAGAATCCAACAACCCTATGTCAAAAGCTTGAGTTCGAGTCTTATTAATATCTTTGTGCATAAAATAAATTATATATAGCAACAACCACCTAAAAATGTGGTAAGTTTTCCAAGCTAATAACATGGATTCCAGTAGATACTAAAATAAATAAAAAAAACTTATGTTTGTAGTTAATAAAAAACCAATATAAATGTTGTTTAGTTCGTACATTAGTCACATGTGGTAAAATACAAAGAATATAGTGACAATCATGTAGCAAAGAAAGTATATAATGCTCTACGCCAAAAAGTGAGTTCAACCCACTATTCTTCTTGGTTTACCACTTTTTCACTATCATTCTACCTTTCTTCTTCCCAGCCCTTACCTCCTTAACCCTTACACCGTCAAACCCCTCCTTGCTACCGAAGGGAGAGTTTTTCCTAGAAGGATTTTTCTCTCTGGTAGCTAGTCCTTTTTCCCCTCCTTTTTCTTGATTTATTGTCCTTGTATAGTGCGTTTATCGGAGGAATTACACTTTTTTCTTTTTTCGCGAGACGGTAGCATTTATATATATATATATTTACAAATTTATCCCTACCAATATTATAACTATTTCTGCGTGTTCACTGTTCACATTCCGAGCCGATGTTGGATGACTTGAATACACACAGTGAACCTCAAAACAAAGAAACTGATTCTTTCAAGTAACCTTTTCGAGCTTCCATAGTCTTATTTAAACTGCTCAACATCAGCTTCTGGGCAATTTTACAAAACAGGAAATTTTTTAATTTAATACAAGAAATTGGAGAATTTTACAGAGATTATGTAATCTTCAGCATTGGCAAAAGTTGTTTTTTTCTTTTCTTCTTCATGATTATGATGATTCTTAGAAAAATCCTAAGAAATTCAGTCTGCAAAGGAAATAAATGTTTTTAATAAATTTTACATATGTAGAACATATAGTGATAACTTTGAGATACTCTGTTTTTGCTAGGCAAAACAAAGTATTGATAACTCTATGAAAATAGAGTTATTATATCATTTTTTATGCTTAATATTTCTTGTTTTATTCAATAAATTAATGTTTTGGAAGGTATTTTTGTGTTTTGTAGGTTAAAGTAGGTTTGGGAAGAAATGTGGAAAAAGAGAGCAAAAGTGAAGCAAAAGTGTTTAAAAATGTAAGCCTTACACTGGATGTTATTCACTATGTAAGGGGGACAAACAAAGGCTTAGCAACGTAAGCCTTACATCGAGAATCAACATACTATGTAAGGGCATTTACAGCGCATTACAACAAGGCGCGCCGCGGCGGGCAAAACCTGTGCCGCGGCGAGAGGCTCTCGGGTTGCACCTGGGAAATCATGAAAACAAGGCGCGCCGCGGCATGAGTATTGTGCGCCGCGGCGGGGAGGTTTCTGTTTTTGTTCGAAGATCAGAAAATCAGGCTGCGCCGCGCCATGGAAAACCCGCGCCGCGGCCCGCGCGCGCAGAAATTGCTCCTCAGCCTTCTCAGCCCACACACACACACACTCTTTCCCCTCTCTCAAACCCTATCATATAAATACCATATTATACCTCTCCCAAACAGAATTTTTCAGCCTCCATTTCTCTTCCACAGTTTTTAGAGGTTTTTGGAGCTCCCTCTCCATTTTAGGAGCTAGAAGCAAGTTTGGAAGCACTTTTGGAGCATCAAGAAGCAATTTTTGGGGGAATTCTTCTTAAGGGTGTAATAAATTTCTCTCTTAATTGTATTTCTTTATGTTTTGATTTTGTTTTTATTCTTGAATTTCTAGTTTCTAAAATGTTTATTATAGAGTAGTATTTTGTTCTAGGGATTTTGATGGAACCCATTTTATGAACATGATTGTTTAATTTTTAGTTAATATTATTATTATGCTTGAATTATCTGATTTGATGTGCTTAATGCTCTTAATTAAATTGGCCATTTAATTAGGTGATATGTTAATTTTGTGTGCAATTGAAAGATTGATATGAAATTATGAACATGCATTGAATTGGCATATATGTAATGAGGAAGAAATTTCCATTATTTTGTATGTAATCATTTTTAAACTCTAGGTACTTAATGACCCATGTATGCTTAGATGACCATAGACATGTGGGCTAGGTTTATATGGATTAGAATTACATGACCATAGACATGTGGGTGATAATTAATTGAGTAGAGTTGATTAATAATTTTTGCATTTTAATTCAATATTAATGCGATATAAAAACAATCATGGAAGTAGAATGGGGGAAATTGAATTCCTAGATTTTTATTCATTTAATTAAATTAGTTTATTTATTTTAATGAGTCACTAAATTTTGATAGTTCAAATAGAAAGGGAAAGTATATATATTTCGGTACTTAATTTTAATGCACTCTTTTATAAGTTCCTCGTGGGTACGACAACCCAGTTCTTAAAAATACTTATCACTTGTACACGACCCGTGCGCTTGCGGATTTCGTGCAACAAGTTTTTGGCGCCGTTGCCGGGGAACTTGATAGTGTATTAGGATTAATATTGATACAAGGCTTTCTCCTCTAATTTGAACAAATTTTTTAAAATTAAAAATTAAAAAAAAAAAAAAAAAAATTTCAAAAATATCTATTTTTATTTGTTTTTGTTTTTGTTATTTTATTTAGTTTATTTTGTTTGATTTGTTTTTATTATCTTATTTATTTTTATTAGCTTTTTAGTTGATTTTTCTTGTTTAATTTTTATAGATTATTGTTTAGTTAGGTTTTACTATATTTTCTTTTACTTTTTGCATTTTATGTTTTTTTCTTGAGTTTTGTTTGTTAGGTGATGGACCCATTTGAATATCAAAGTCTCAAGGATGCACGGATGACATTTGAGGAGGCTACAAACCTCATAGCTTGTATTGATCGGAATAGTACCTTGAAGGATCTTACAATACAAGAACATTACAATCTTTCATTGTGGAGGTCTTTCATAGATACTAGAGCCGTACAAAGTCCGTTGCAAACTTACGGATGGAATGAAGAGGGACACACCTACAATAACTTTTACACCAATCCGGAGCCATCACACTCCTACCATCAATATCCGGATTGGGGGAGTCAACATAGTTACTCTTGGAGCTATAATCAAGAGGATGATTATTCTACTTGGTCTTCGAATTCCATGAATACTTATATGCAACCACCACCATCACCTCCCCTACAAGAAAAGAAGCCTTCTATGAAGGAGTTAATCAAGAACTATATAGCCGAGCATGGCTATGAGATTTTTGTTAGGAAGGATGAAGAAGAGGTGTGTGGAAATCAAGAACTTGAAAAGGAATTTGGTCACGAAGTGGAAGAAAATCTAAAGGATGACATAGAGAATCATGAAGTAGCTCAAGAGAAGCAAAATGAGACTCCTGAAGAAGATGAGCTTGAGGAGTGCAAGTTCACAATGGAAGTTCCAACCGACCCCTTTTATTTGGATTTTGTGCAAGACATGGGTATTGGAGACTTCCACTTTTTCAATATGGGTCTAGGTGCCTCGAAAAAGAGGAAGAGGGCATGAGACCCTAAGAGTAACATTGATGACCTTGATCCAACCAACATGAAAACCGTTAAGCGGTTATTTATGGAATATTTTTTATACCATCCACCTTGATATAGTCAAGGAAGGTCTAGTCAAGGACCTAAAACGTGACGCTTCTTGGGAGGCAACCCAAGTTTTTAAATTACTAATCAATAATTTTGTGTGATTTTTGTAGGGTAATAATAAGGAGCCTTGAAGCTTGGAGGTGACACAAATCAAAATGTTAAAGCTTCAAGTTTTAAGGGAGTTTTCTCATCCTTTATTTCCTTTATGTCCTTAGATGCCTTAAGAGCTAATCAAATTTATGTATTGTGTTATTTGTTGTTTTCTGTCTAACGAGCCAAATTTTTCTTTTTCTTATAGTTTAGTTAATTTTTCTATTTGTTCCCTTTAAACGCTTTTCTGAACATGTGCGTAGTTGAAAACATTGAGGACAATGTTTAGTTTAGGTTTGGGGGTACAAATAGGTCGTCCAATAAAAACTTTTTGATATAAAACTATCATGCTTTCTTGTTAATTTAAAGTGAGTAACTGAATCTTTATACATGTTTTTTAATTTAATACAAGAAATTGGAGAATTTTACAGAGATTATGTAATCTTCAGCATTGGCAAAAGTTATTTTTTTCTTTTCTTCTTCATGATTATGATGATTCTTAGAAAAATCCTAAGAAATTCAGTCTGCAAAGGAAATAAATGTTTTTAATAAATTTTACATATGTAGAACATATAGTGATAACTTTGAGATACTCTGTTTTTGCTAGGCAAAACAAAGTATACATATATATATTATGTAAATAGGTATGTAAACTATTTACATACTATGTCATTTTTCATACTATTTTTTTTGAATTTTACATTTGTATGTTTTGTGAATTTTACATTCTTCTCAACAACAATATATGGAGCTGACTAACTTAGCTTGTGCACTTTCCTCTGTGCACAATAATATTGTTTGTTTGCAGCAATTATGCAGCAAAAAATAACAATCAACGAACTGTTATCGAACTATTAATATTAGATAGTTAGCTTGAGGCCATGTATGAGGGAAATTGCTTTATTATTATTTTACTTTCTGAAATAAATTGCACTAAAAACACAAAACATTTTATACATTCAAAATAAACTTCATACTGTTAAACCACTTGACAAAACTGCATTATTTTCTTCATCTCCACCACACTACAATACAAATCAATGAAAGAGCACAGCTAATTGGCATAATAAATGGAGAGACCAATCTAGTCCACCTTTTACGAAGATGGACATGGTTATTTTACAAGCTAACTATCTATTTTTTTTTTGTATGTAAATCAGTTTACATACTATGTAAACTGTATGTAAATCAGATTAGTCAGTTAAAACATAAATCCCTTCTGAATTTGCACCATTTTCTAGGGTGCTCGTGTGCCCAAAATTTGTCTACAAAATTTGGTGGTACGTATCAGGAGCATCCCAATTGCCAAATTACGGTGATCGTTATATAAGTGACACCATTTTATGTGTACTGGAGCTATGTTCATAGCTTTATCGAACCTCAATTTTCTTTATTGTGTGTATTCTCTTCCTGACTTTTTTGCTATTTGCAAATGCTAAGAATTGAAGAATTTGGTCAATATTTTCAGAAATATACTGAGGTGGAATGGATCTTAGTTGAGCACCTTAGAATCAGAAGGACTTTTTGTATCTATCAATAGAAACACAAAGAAATAATACCTAATTGTTTTCTCAATGTGTTCCAATGCCCTTTATGTATTATTCTGCCTTTTTCTTTTTGTGTTCTAATCATTTCTTATTTGAGATTGAACTTTGGATTGTCACTATTGTTCTCGATAGAATAATACTTCTATTCTTTCTTTTTTTTTTCCTTTCTTTTCTTTTCCCTTCTTGACTATGATCTGAGATGTTAGAGACTTACTGGGTTATTGTTAACTTTCAAATATAAAAATTACTTGTTTACATACTATGTAAATCTATTTACATACTATGTAAACCATTTTACATACTATGTAAACTGATTTACATAGTATGTAAACCATTTTACATAGTATGTAAACCATTTTACATAGTATGTAAACCAATTTACATACTGATATTACATATCACATAACTAAGAATATTTTTGTAATTTATTTAATTTTAATGTAATCAAAACTCACAGTTTTGATCCTATTATTGCTAGTTTTGAAAAATTTAATTTTTTAACTAAATGTGTGCTATTTAGGCAAATAGCTCCTTTTTCTTTTATTGTTTGTGCCCTCTTGGTCAGGACCGGTCCAAGGCCAATATTATGTAGGCCCGCTAAGGCCCTAATTAAAGGAAGGCCCTGATTAGATATATGTTTTTGTTTTTATTTTTAATTAAAATATAATAAAAATAAATTTAATTTTCTTTTATCCCTTTTTATTAAAGTGTAGGGATGATAATTTTGATACAACATCAACATGACAACATTAAAAAATACGATTATTATACAACTTTATATTATTTATGACTAATTACTTTATAAATTTAAACTTATATTATTTTTACTATTATAAAAAATTTACTTGAAAAAATTATTTAAGTTTATAATTGTGTTAATTAATATAAAAACACGAATATAATACATGAACACGACATAATATGATTGTCAAGCCTAATCTAATTATTGAACAAAAATATGAGTATTTCTAAGTAACATATGTCTATACCTACTCTAAGAAGTATATATCATAAATTTATTACATGTTAAAAAACATAAAAAAAAAAAAAATGTTAAATTTAGTAAAGTATGTAGAATAACCATTTTGTACATGAAAATAGATACACACTTAATATATTTTTTATTTTCTTTCATATGTTTCAAGAACTTAAATTATTAAATCTTTAAAATGTACTTAATGTTTAAAAAGTATATAATTTTTCAAGATGGTAAAAACTAACTCTTTTTTTTTTTAAAGCAAATGAGCTTAAATTTGAATCTCATTGTAAAAAATTTCATAATCTAACTTAAATTTTTAATTTTATTTAACTATTGAAATTGTGAAGAAAAACTATTTATGGTGTTTATCAAATAAATTTTATAAATAATATGTAATTTATTAATTTTTATGCCTGATTGATTTAATAATCGATTTTTTATTGTATTTGATAAAAGTATAAAATATTATTTATTACTAGAATATTTTATAAATAAAGTAATTTTTAAAATAAGCTAAATAAGATTATTAACTTTGTATTTTAATATTCAACATTCTAATATTTATATTTTGAATTAATAAATATAATATATTTAAAATTTAAAATTAATATATAAGGGTCTGTAATTACTTAGACCGACCCTGCTCATGGTAGGGTTTTAGCTGTACACTATTTGGTGTAAAAGTTTTGTGTGATATGCATTGTCAGGTTTTCAATCAAAGTCTTCAATGAAAGTTCATTTTGTCATCATTTCACCATTGTGGGCTTAAGTTTCTCTATGGATTTTCAAGAAGAGCTAGAGTTGTTCATCTCTCAAGTATTTTTTTGATTGAGTTTTTCTTTGTTCCTCAAATGTTCAATGTTTAACTTGAGATTCATGGTCTTGTATGATTCTTTTTGTATTTTCCATTTTAAGTTCTTAAAAGCTTTGTGTAACTTGTAACAAGTTTGTAATATTTGGGTTGTATTCTCTTCCTAAGGAGTTCATGATGATGTTTGTTGCTTATTGTTAGGATTCATGTCCTTGTTGTTTAGAGATTTTTCTTTAAGATTTTTCAGGTATAATATTTTTAATTTAATTAATGAGAACTTTTATTTATTTTAAAAAAAAATTGTTATATTTATATGCACATTTACCCACTATAAAATGAAATATTATATATAATGATCATGCTTTTATTTAAAAATACTTCTAACATTTGCAAAATATCACAAATATCTTTCTCGTTTAATGAATAACTTATTCGATAACAATTTTGATCCTTAATTATTATTTTTTTTTCAAGTGATTTTCAAGATATGTTAACTATTTATGATTTAAATTTTTAAATTTTTAAAAAATTACTACCAAAATATGGAGTGATTCGTAAATCTTTAAAAAGAATATTTTTCAATTAAATTTTTATTTTTTTTATTTTAATCGAACATTTTTTAGAGAGTAAATAAGTCTTATAACTTTTGTATGATTAAGTATTAATTTGTAAAAAAATAACCAAAATTTTTTTAAAATTTTTTGAAAAAAAAAATAGAAAGTATTACCAAATAACTTGGAGATAATTTTTGATATTTTTTTTTTAAAAATTACTAAATAAAAATTGATATTAAACACATTGGTGATTTATTTTTATAAAAAATTAAAATTCACAAAATAATTATTTAATTATAAATTATAAATCAGAAGCCAAAATTAATATAACAGTGATTTATATGCAAAATTGTATTTTCAATGTTATTTCTTAGAACATTCTAAAAATATATATCTTCTAATTTAAAAAAGTAAAGGAAAAAAAATTAGTCCTTAAGATAAGAAGACAGGTGGGTTTAATAAAAATAGTAATTGTAATGAAATTAAATGTAAAAATAATAATATTATTATTATAATGTTTATTTAAGTAATTTAATCAAAATAAATAATAATATTAAAATAAAGATTATAAAATTATAAATGAAGTAAAATTAAAAAATAATTTTTTTATTACAAAAAGAGATAGAATGAACAAAAAAAATCATAAATAATTATATAAATTGTGAGAAAAATAGAGTGCGTATTATTAAGGACTGCACTCGTAATGTAATGAAAATTACTGTTATTGTTATAATTCTTTTATATTATATTACAATATAGTCAAATCAAATATAATAATATTTTGAATGATTTTTATTACCATTATAATTATTATCGATAAAGAAATGTCCAGCTGTATTTCTTCAAGATTTCAACTAAATTTGGCAAAAATAAAGCAAATTGTACTTACGAAAATAGAACAGGATACAAGAATATCAGTAGCTCAAAATAACATTGAACAATTTCTAGGTGAATCCAACCCAGAATTTGAACTCAAAATTACAATTTCAGCCAGGTCGTACCTCCATCTCTAGAAAGAATCACCAATGACGCCTCCTGGAAAAAGCAAGCCAAGCTCCCTCAGAAATGCAAAGCTATTATCGAAAAGCTCAATTCCAAGTAACATTCGGATCCGAGTCCCGAGTCAGAGCCAGATTCATCCGTACCCAGTCCACTTAACGATGGTGGATCTACTGACTATACCCTTGCCGATTCTGAGTCCATCCTGAGTGCTATCATCACAGCTGCTTCAAGTAGTGTCCTCAAGATCGCGATCCAGAGTTGATTATGTTGAGAAACTAATGGTCGTGGCTACTTACGTGGTGAGGCTGACCAGAGTGGTGGTGCCCAGTCTCAGTTATTGTCCAAGCTCAGAATCTGTGCGCAAATGCCACGATTATGGCGATGACCAGATGGAGCTTTTGGTACTCAAGACGCTCCTATCGGCTGTTACTTCCATTTCACAGCTTTTGGTGAGGACTTATATGATATCTAATTAGGTTGCAAGACTTCAAATGCTGGTCATTGCGTACCGGAAGGGAGTCTGATTTGTCCACAGTGCCGATTCTGCTTATTGTGGTGGTTGAATTGATGGAACCAACTGAGAAATCTGATACGGATGGATCATTGAACATGTTTGTGCAAGGGTTTAGATCAATGATCATGCTTGGCTGGGAATGGTAGATCATGTTTTTAAATCACATTACAATTTTTTAAATTAAAAAAAAAACTGACTTTAATTTTTAGATACTATTCAGATAACAGTTAAGTAACAAATGTATAAAATAGTAAATGTTGAGAGTATTAGATATATTGTTGAAGGAATGTAAAACCTTAGTGCATAATTTCCCTTCTAATATAGATAATTTATAAATATCTTACCTCAAATTTCTTCATACGAATTAGACATGATCAAAAGAAACGGCAAGAAAAG
This sequence comes from Elaeagnus macrophylla, assembly GCA_029378325.1. Classification (NCBI taxonomy): domain Eukaryota; kingdom Viridiplantae; phylum Streptophyta; class Magnoliopsida; order Rosales; family Elaeagnaceae; genus Elaeagnus; species Elaeagnus macrophylla. Next base: position 42,509,065 of record CM055642.1, read on the forward strand.
ATAATTATTATTATATGCATCAAATTATTTGCATTAAGTGAGGTAAAAGTGGACATAATAATTGATAAATTAACTTACTAACTAAAATGGAATCGACATGAACCGAATTTTATATTTTATAGGTTCAAATAGGTTGATTTTAGTTTTGAAAATGAAAAACTCGATTTGTGTTGGGTCGAAAAATGTTTTAAAACTTACAAATCAAGATTTAATCGAACCGACCTATATATAACCTAAAAAAAAACACACACACACACATACATACATATGTAGTACATACATCATATATGTTTATAATCATATAATTTTAGTTAATTTTTTATGTTAATGAGAAGGTAAAACTTGCGCTATTCTTCACGACAAGCTCCACGAATCATAAAGATAATTTGGAAACTACCGCCCTCAAAGTAGTTAAAAGTCAGCACTAATAGTGCCATTTTTGGTTCACCAGGTCTAGCAGGTTGTGCAAGTATTTTTTGGACGTCAAGGTCTTTTGTCAAAGGTCATTTCTATATTCCACTTAGGATTACATATGCTTTTGAGAAATAGCTTACAGCAACTATTAGTGCGTTTAGGTATGCAGTCACCTTTGGACGATAGAAGCTTTGGTTAGAGTCAAACTCTACTTATATTGTGACTCTATTTTACATTGGATCATTATTAGTACATTATCGATGGCACTTAGCTTGGGTTAACTATTTAGAAAAGATTGTTTACACAAATTTTTATTGTTTGCTATATATATATATAAGGATGACAATGTTGTACTTGATTTTATAACTTCAAAGGCACCTAGTTTGTGTATTGCAAAATAGTGGTAGAATATTCCATCATTCGCTAATGCTTTTGTATTATCGGATGCTAATAGTAGGCCAAATTATAGGTTTTGTTGAAGTCAACTTTGTATTATTTTTCAATTTAATATTGATCATAATCGAAGGGCTAAATAAAGAAGGGTGCTACGGAGGTGCTAACCTACTTGAAATGTCTTGGTGAACTTTTAGTCTGTCAACTACAACATTTCATTAAAAAACTTATGTTATTCTTCTCAAAGGTTCATTTTAATAAATATTTATTCTAACTAGTAAAAAATTTAAATTACTTTTTCGTTCTCAATTTTTAAATAAATAACTCTTTTTAAAGAGTTTTTATCTACTTAAAAATTGGTGTATAATTTTAATTAAAATAGTAATAAGAAACTTTTGAACTAAATTGTTGATTAAACATTAAATCATATTTATTAATTTAACATTAACATATAGTCAAAATAATTTAAGCGAAATTTTAAAAATAAGTAGGTCTAAATCACAAATCAAACCTTAAACTGACATAAATAGGTTGGTCTAATATTGTCTAACTAGCATTTTATAGGTTGAATTGGGTTCTTGATTTAGCAAAGGGATATATGTCGGTTCAATTTGCATTTTAGGCAAAATCTACCAAAATCAAATCGTGTCACCCCTAAAGTAAAGTACCAGTATTAGATTGGATGTTAAATTAGGAAGTGAGATGCTGCTATAAATGTTGGATTACTTACTAACTAAATGGAGGCCAAATATATTATAACATATAGAGTCAAAAAATTTTGACACGACCTGTGAACCCAACACTAACCTGAGAATTTTAAATAGGTTTAGGTTGAGTTCATATGAATTGGCTACCAAATAGGTCGACCAGTCTTGACTCATTTATTAGAAGGGTAGGATTTGGCTTGGGGTAAAGTGGGTTATATAGTAAACAAGTCAACCCATGTATGTCCATTACAAAAATTGAACTATAACTCGTAAACTTAACACAAACTCAATGCTTTTAAATGGACTTAGGTTTTGAGATTAAATGGCTCAACCCATCTTATGGAAGGCTACATAGATTAGGTCATAAACAGGTCAACTCAACGCTTCTGTTTGACAACTCTAATAACATAGATATTAATACAACCAATACATTATAATAAAAATATTTTTAAAAAATAAAAATATGATGACCACAACCAACAATCAAATTCTTGCTTTTTATATATATTATAGATTATATAATAGATATGGATATTAAAAAACAAATTAAGCAAGTAATTTTGAAAGCAGGTCAAGTATTAGTTCTTAATAAAAACAAAATGCTACCAAAATTTTTTATGCTCTAAGAGAAAAGAAAAATAAGTATTTTTTTAAAAATAAAAATATGTATTGTTAAACTCTATTTTGCCTTTTTACTAATCGATAAATATTATGTGCATTGTAGAAGAAAATTTCATGCTATTTATAATTTGAACAATAAAATTTTAAATTTTTAAACTCAAACTAGTCACATTACAACCAAAATCTTTCATATATATACATAAATTCAATACAAAGAACTAAAAATACTCAAAAGAAAGCGAAAAGTCCCTTTACCCATAGCAAAGAACCCACACTATACCCTGTATATAATGTTATTTACTTTTTGGCCACCCTTCACATCTTTTGCTCTTTTTTTTAAGTGCAATTTTTAATTCATACAAAAAACAAAAAAATTTAATTATATGACATAATATTCATTCATATATAAAGTTTCATTTTTAACCCTCTTCATGATAATGTGAGCAATGTAGAGACTATGGAGAGGAAGAAAATATGCAGAGAAGGAACAATTAAGCAAATTATTTCATGTATTGTATGTTAGAGGTTGTTGCTTTATATAGTACAAATACAGAGCCGCAGAGTGCTAACGGCTTATAACTAGGCATAACAAACTCAACACCCACTATTAACAATAATAGTTCTGATAGTTTTTAGTTACAGATCAAATATACCTAGAGGGGGGTGAATAGGTTATTTTTAATTTTAACAAATATTAATTATATAACCTAATCACAACGGCCAAACATGCAATCGCGTGTAAAAATAAAATGCGAAATTAAAGAACAACACACGAGATTTTTAGGTGGAAACAATTTAGGTCACTCCAATGACCTAAGAGAAAAACACCGGTCTACCGGACCACCTAACTATCCACTATGAAAATCAATGTTCAATTACAATCACAGGTCCTAGACTACTCTTCACAGATAGATTCCCCTCATGTAATTTACTTACGAGCCGTCGCTCCTTTCATAGCCTCCACAAGCTAGGTGTCTGGATCCGGACCAACGTTCCGATCTACTTGAGTCCCACAAGATCAATCGAACCCGTCAACTTCGGTGATTTCGAGTCACACGAAATATCGAACACGTCACCTCAGTACCTGAAACGTTAGCACAAATAACACAAGTACAAAGTGTGTCCTAGAGCAGATTCAATAATGAAAAACCTTAACTAGCAGATTCAATAGCATATAACGTAAAAACTAAATCAGCTAGTGATGCACAAAAACTTGTTAACCAAATTTTGTATTTGTACAAGCTCGCAAGTGCACGAGTCACTTATAGTAAGCGACAAGTATACTCCCAAGGTCGTCTCTCAAAGGAATTGCGTTGGTTTTTAAAAGAGTTAAATGTGATCTAAAACGTAACGGTAAAAGAAATCCTAAACACGCTAATCAAAGATTGGTTTGGAAAACAGTTGCTAAAAGTGTAAATAATTAAATTAAGTAAAAGACGAGTAAAGAACGATGTCGAAAACTTTATGATGAACTAGTGTGGGAAATTAGTTAGTGAACTAAGTATGGATAGATTGGTTTACGTGGTCTCTTCAATTAAGCATATAAAGTGAACTTTGTTGATTCTTTTCACTAATCCTAGAAAATCCCAAATCAATGGTGATTTTTCCTTAATTAACTAATTAACTTCTTTGATCCGGACCGTTAATTAATTAATTAGCATTAATTTTAGAAAAGGTAATTCAATCACTTAAATTAAGACAAGTCAATGCACTTAATTTAAGTTCATGCTCAATAATGCCCAATTAAACTTAGATGGCGTTTCTAAAGTTCAATCCTAAAAATAGTCTCAAACATTCATAAACTAAATTGGCCAAAAATAATTGATGAATATAGATGTGAAGAGCAATGAACATGAAACAAATCACTCAAATAAAAATCAAACCACATAAACATTATCCATTCAAAGTCACATCCCTCAAATCCCACACAAAAGGGTTTAGCTACTCATAATCAAACTCAAATCCAGATTTCTCATTACAATTATCATCAAAAGAATTTTAATGAGGAAAAGAAAGATTACAAACAAGAATCTACCCACTTTCACTCTTGCAACAAGAACCTTGATGTTGGATGATCACCTATCTCAAGTCTCTTGATGAAGCTCCAATGGAATAGCCTTGATGAAGCAACTTCTCTCCCAAAATTGTATGAAGAACTCTGAATTCGGCACTGTTCACGCAACACTGTTCACTCGTTTTTTTGGAGGCTGGAGATGTGTTGTGGCTGGAGAGGTCTAGTAGATGGAGGCTAGGGAGAGAGAGAGTTCTTTTTTTTTTCAATTAGGTCTCCACTTTTTATGTAAGGGTTTTCCAATTTTTATGTAAGTCTCGTGCCTCAAGAGAAGTCCAGTCCGCGCGTGCGCGCTGCGGCGCGCATTTTCCATGCCGCGGCGCACAATGTTTTTACAATTTACGAGCCAAAACAGAAACTTCCTCGCCGCGGCGCACATTTTCCATGCCGCGGCGCGCGATGTTTTCATGATTTCCAAATTGCAACCCGAGAGCCTCTCGCCGCGGCACACAATTCCTTCGCCGCGGCGCGCCTTGCATGTAACACTGTACATGGTATGTACATTTATGTACATACGTTGTACATACTCTGTTGGTTATCGATGTAAGGCTTACAGAATGAATGGCACCTAATGTAAGGCTTACATATTTAGACATTTTCACTTCATTTTTGCTCTCTTTTCTACATTTCTTTCCAAACCCACTTTGACCTGCAAAACAATATAATACCCTCCAAAACAAGATTATAACGAGATTAATTGCAAAATAAACACTCAAAAACATAACAAATAGTAGATCAAAATAGTGTTCATCAGCTAGCAAACTCTAGAACAATCATGTAAAGCTCAATATCATGAAAAGCAATTAGGCATATGAATTATTCAAACATAACCATACAATATGTTTGAACAATTAAAATAAGAAAGTGCCTAAGATTGATAGATGAAGAGAAGAAGATTTTTCTTTAAAATAAAACTCAATCAGATGTAGAAAATAATATTTTGGTGTAGTTAGTATTTTGCACAAACAAGCGTTGCTTATATAGAGTCCAATTTGACTTGAAAGAGGATTAATAATAGAATACAACTCTACTCATATCAGGATTTAGCTTTCACAACAATTTTACTCATGTTAGGATTTTGCTTTCACAACAATTCTACTCAAACAAGAACTCTACTTTCACAACAATTCTACTCATATAAGGATTTTACTTTCACAACAATTCTATTCATACTAGGATTTTGCTTTCACAACAATTCTACTCATACCAGGATTTTGTTTTCACAAGAATTCTACTTATACAAAGATTCTACTTTCACAACAATTCTACTCATATAAGGATTTTGCATTCAACATTAAATGAGTCAAATTGGTAAAAGTAACATATGGCCGAATTAAAAATAGAGTTGTAGTAGAACTGAAAAACAGGCTCGATCGATCTAGCTAAAGCTCGATCTATCTAGCCAATGCTTGATCGATCGATCTAAACCTCGATCGATCTAATTATGCAATTTCAAACCCGAGAGCAACTAGATTGAAGTTTGCCTATACTCAATCGATTGAACTGTCCTATCGATCGATCGACCAACATGTGCACAGTTTCTTTTTGTTGCGATTTATACTAAGTGTAGTGCTCAATTGTGTGAGGATGTATGCATGAGAGAATATTTTACCTATCATATGGGTATTAAAAGATTGGTAACTCCATCATCATGTATCATTTGATTAAACGGTAGACACTTATGCTAGATTACAATCAAACATTTTGTCCACGAAATTTGCCAATACTAATAAACCTTACAAGTTCCAACACCCTCCCATAAGCTCATGGTCTTTGTATAATTGTGAGCTTAGTTCTAATTTCATTAAAGCTAGAATTTGCAAGGGCTTTAGTCATTATATCTGTAGTTTGTTCTTGAGTTTGTGTGTACTCTATCTATAATAAGCTAGCCATTAATTTCTCTTGTATAAAATGAAAGTCAATTTCTATGTGTTTAGTGCGAGCATGAAACACTAAAATTTTAGCTAGATAACCAGCAGTGTTATTAATACAATAGATGACTGGAACCACTTATAGTTTCACCTTTAGTTCATCCAATTTTTTTTAACCCAAGTGATCTCACATATAGTATGAGCAAGAGCTCTAAACTCAGCTTCAGTTGATGACCTTGACACAACTTTTTGTTTGCTTAAGTGCTCTGAGACAAGATAATACCCACGATACACACACTATCCACCAATTGATCACTTGTCATCATGATAGGAGGCCCAATCTACATCTGTGTAAGTTGAGAGAGACAAAGACTGAGATGTATACAACATAAGTATATAACTTTGTGTTCCTTTGAGGTATCTCAACAACCTCTTTACAGCCACCCAATGAATTTTAGTTAGTTCGTGCAAGTATTGACATAGTTTGTTAACTGAGAAATTGGTCTCTGGCCTAGTGAGTGTACAATATAGGAGGATTCTCCACTTTGCTCCATTAGAACCTATCCTGCTTGCATAAGCGTTCAAACTGCCTTCGACTCATTAAGTTGCACTTTGTTTAAGAAATCATTGGTGTGCATGCATTGACTAAGGTAAAGCCCCTCACTAGTTTTAGTCATCTCCAACCCAAGGAAATAACTCACTTCACCTAAGTCTTTCAAAGAGAAAACATAATTCATTTGAGTAATAAGAGTGCTGATTAGAGCTGCATTATTCCTAATAATAAGCATGTCATCAATGTAAATGAGCAACACAATGAAGTCATCATTCTTACTATACACCATCATTGATGCTTCAAAATTTGAACATGTAAAGCCCCTGTCAATCAAACACCCACTGAACTTCAAATACCAAGCCTGATGAGCTTGTTTAAGGCCATAAATGACCTTCTTCTATTTACACACATGATGAGGGAAACTTGCATCTTGAAAACCTTGTGGCTGAGCCATATAAACTTCCTCCACAGTATCTTCATTGAGAAATGTTGTATTCCATAAACTTGCCTTATAGACCAACCTTAAGACAATGCTAAACTGAGGACCACTCGAATAGTAGTGGGTTTTACACAAGACTAAACTTTTTAGTATAATCCAAACCTTCCCTCTGTTGAAACCCCTTGGTTATGAAAATAACCAAACTCTTGATTTATATTTGTCAAGTGACTTGTCTGCCTTAAACTTAGTTATGAAAACCCACTTGTTTCAATAACTTTTCTTGCTCTGGGTAAAGGAATTAGCTCCCAAGTCCCTTTTTTGATAAGAGACTCATATTCACATGCCATGCCTGCCTTCCATTCAAGAATTGCAATTGCTTCTATAATAAATGTAGGTCTAGGCAAAAATTCTTTTGTTTTGTAAATACTATATTTTGCTCATGTGAGCATTGGATAAGAGTTAGAAATGGTAGGAGGACGATGTAAAGCCTTGTGGGCAATCAGTTTGGACAATACGAAAATCACAAGACAAATGAATGCCTTCAGGATTAAAAATGGAAGTGGATGTGACTACACCTTCCTGTAAAGATGTAGTTGGTAAAGAAGGTAAGGACAATAAAGGCATTGTGTCAACAGAAGGTTTACTTTGGGTAGGTGAGGTCAAAGACCTGTCAGGAGCAATTGGAAGCAAAGGGTTGTGTAAACTAGGTGGAGCAAGTAGAGGTGTAGATAAAGGATTGTGTACAATTGGCTGAAAAGGAATAGAAGCCTCACAGGTTGCAAAGGCATTAGACACTGGTCTATGAGAATAGCCAGTGGGAATAGAAAGAAAAAATAGTGGAGTATTACTATGAGAGGTAGGTACTTATGAAGCCATAGGTGGTGTAGGACTGACTAATGAGAGAATGAGAAACTTTTTTCATTGAATCTGACATGTGTAGAAACATACACCTCGCCAAATGATGGATAAGACACCAGGCCCTTGTAAGCTGCATCATAACCCAAAAAAAAAAAAAATACAAGATAATGATCTAGGCTCGAGTTTGTTATTGTTATAGGATCTCAAGTATGGGAAACACAAGTAGCCAAACACTCGCAAACATGTGTAATCTAGTTTAGTTTGAAATAAAAGTTCATAGGGACTAGAATTCTTTAATACTTTGGAAGGTAGCTAGTTAATAAGGTGAACTATTGTCTTAAAATTGTAGTCCCAATAGGACATAGGCACATTTGACCTCACTAGCATATCTAGTCCAGTCTTAACCACATATCTATTTTTCTTCTCAACCACACCATTTTGAGACGATTTATAAGGACAATATGTTCACCTTACATAACCATTTTGAAACAAGTAAGACTTCAAAGCTTTTAATTATGTGCCACTGTCACTCTGAAGTTGTTTAATTGTAGTGCTAACTTGTCTAGTCACCATTGCTTCAAAATGTAGAAATTTAGAAGCTGCTTGACCTTTATTACTAAGGATATAAATCCATTGAAAATGAATACATTCGTCGACAAACAACAAAAAATATATCATATGTTGTATTGACTATATTGGAACGGACCTCACATATCAACATGAATGATATCAAATGGTTTGGAGGATCTAACATGTACATTATTCAAAGGCAGTGTATGTGACTTGCCTAACAGATATTACAAACTTCAGAGGTATTAGGTTTTAAAACCTTATTCATACTATTTACAACATGATCTATAACAGAAACATGTGGATGCCTCAAGCGATCATGCCATAAGGATCCATTTAGAGCAGTAGTATTGCATAAGACATTGCTTGTGTTGGTCACTGTATACAAGCCATCCATAGTCTCCCTCATTAAAATGATAGTCTTGGAGTTCAAATCCTTTGCACAAAAGGTGTTAGGAAAGAACTCAACATAAACATGTTTATCCTCACATAATTTCTTAACTGAAATTAAATTTTTCTCAAGTTGAGGCATACACAATAAAATTTTCAATTTTAGTGCATGAGACTCACAAGACAAATGAATATGACCAATATGAGTAATATGAATGGTTGTTCCATCACCTAGAATCACAGAGGCACCACGAACATAAGGACTTGACTGTTGAAGAGCACTTGGCAATGTAGTTAGATGGTGAGTTGGTCCTATACCCATAAACCACTGGTGAAAGGAAATGGACTGAGGCAACATGGAAGAAAGGAGAGCTTGAGGAGTTGTACCAATTTTATCATGTTGAGGATAAACTATAACATCACTGGATGAGATCACACTGGATTCACCATTAGATTGTAAGTCTTGACATTGTGTCAAATTAGACTATGAAGGAGGCCTCTTAGCATTGTGCTGTGATTGATTGTTATTTTGGCCACTGTTTCTTGATTGAGAATAACGAAATTGACATTTAGTTGCAGAATGTCCAATTTTCTTGCAAATGTGAAACTCAATATTGTCATATTTTTTTATTCTTGTTCTTATCAATAAAATTTTGTGCAAAATTTTTGCCAGACAAATTATTACTCGAACTAGTAGAATTTTGCGTATGTTTATGACTACCACTAGAATTTGCATTCTTTGTATTTTTAACATAGTTAGTTTGTATCAATTTAAGATCAAGAAGAGTCATGTGTTCTTGTTTTCGTTCATGAATACACATACAAATAAACATCTCATCAAGTGGAAGAACATGTTTCTTACTTGTAATACTGGTGATCAAATATGTGCAAGCATAATCTAGTCCTTCAAGCACATCTAGAATTTGTTCTCTATCACTTATAATATCATCGGTTGTTAAAATATGACCTAATAAATTCTTGGCCAAACTAATGTATTGTTCCATAGTTTCGTACCTTTTTTGACTGATTGAAGACTCCAACTCAGATAAAGGAATCTGGCTTCTGAATTATGGTTAAAGATCTTTGCAACAACTATCCAAAACTCACATGCAATGTTCTTACCAATCAAGTGCTTCAAATAACTAGGGGTCATAAAAGAATATATCCAATTCTAGATTGTATTATCTTGTCTATTCCAAATCACATATTCTTAACTTTCTTTAAACATCTCACAAGTAAAGGAGATAACATTAGCATCAAGAATACAGACTATTTTTTGATGAAGTCTTGGAGGAGGATTAACAGTATCAATTAAATATTATAGTTCATATACAATTATCACTTGTCTCAAATTCTCATGCCAAATGAGGTAATTAGATTCGTCTAGCTTCACAGAGAAGTTAGGGTTTATTGGATATGTTGGTAGTGTAGAAAGTAGTGTTGATGACGAACATCCATTTCTGTGTTGTTGAGAGATTCTTGATTAGCGTTATTTTTTTATCAGTTTAGGAGTTGCACAAGATTGAGGTGGAATTGTAAAGGATAGAGTTGGAGTTGATGAATGAGTGGAAGCCAAACTATGGCTATGATACCATGATAATGTGAGCAATGTAGAAAGTGTGGAGAGGAAGAGAATATGTAGAGAAGGAAGAATTAAGCAAATGATTTCATGTACCGTATGTTAGTGGTTATTTTTTTTATGTAGTACAAAGTACAAAGCTCTAGAGTGCTAATGGCCTATGACTAGGCATAACAAACTCAACAACCTACTATTAACAATATAGTTCTAACACCTTAGTGAAAAATATATGTTTATTTTTTTATAAAATAAATAATTATATGGTTTTTAGTGTTAGAAGAAAATAAATATATGTTTTTTTTTAATATGAATGTTAAAAATAAAATTAGTTGAATAATTTAATTATTTATGTACTGGACGGGAAAGAAAGCCCAAGAGTTTTTGTAACATCCAACTTAAGATTTCAATAGTCACCAATTTATATCACTCCATTCACATTCTATCTTTCGCAAAACATGAAGATAAAAAAAATTATAATTAGTTCAGTTGCTTAGATCATTTTCAATCAAAAACTCTATTTTAGTGCAAAAATTGCACTATCTTTTTATTTATTTTTTTTTTTATCTCTAACCTATTATAATAAATATCACATAAAAGTATATTCTTTTACAAAAGTACAATTTTTTTATTTTATTAATTAATTCCTAACAATTATTATATCAAATCATTTAATTAATTATAATAAATTTAAAATTACATTTTTAGTAAGAAAAAAAAAATAACAAATTCACTAAATAAAATATTATATTTTTTATGTTAATTAAACAATACATTGTTGAAAATTAAACATTATGTTGCTAAAAAATAAAATTTACATCGGTGAAAAATAAATGTAACATTTAATCAAGAAAAACACTAATTAAAAGTACACAAAATAGACATTGATTTTTCGAATTAGTATATTCATATCACAAATGTTCAATTAATGCATTTCGAATACATGTGAGCATCTTTATTCTTTATTTGTTTATGTTAAGCAAGAAGATATTGAAATCAAGTATTTTCTTCTACCAACATCACAAATTGTTGTCTTAGCTAGTTTAACTCTACGTTTTTTTTTAGCTTTATGTTGTATATATTTTGTGTTTTATTAACTTTATGTTTGTTTCTCATTGTAACTTTGTAATGCATTTTTATTTTTATATTATGAAGTTTTTATTGTTTAAATCTTAATGGTTGTACAATAATATTTTTAGTAATTTTGCATCATATATTTAATATTAATTTATTTAAATAAAAAATATTACCAATTAATAAAACGATTATAATTTTTTTCGATCAAAGAATAACATAATTTAAATAAATTTAAGTCAAAGATATCTAATGCCGTTGGCCTAGTAGCCCAATGGCACAACATCCCTCCCAATAACAGGGAGGTCACAAGTTCAATACTTGTCGTGGACAAAGTCCATTTAGAAAAAAAAAAAAGTCAAAGATATCTAATTAAAGTAAAATAGAAATTACAATAATATTTTTATATTTTATATATTTATTCATATTAAAAAAAAAGGAAAATGAATAATGTTGCGTTATATTTAGTTTGACAATATTTATTGCACTATTTTAGTGCAAAATTTTAAAGGCTCGTTGGATCAATTTTTAGTGCACAAATTATACTAAAATAAAGATTTGAAGCTTCCTTGAAGATGTTCTTAATCCTTCAACAATCCAACATTTCAAGCTTTTGTTTTCTTCTTTAATTTGGCTTGAATCTTAACGAGATAATACTCAATAATTTATGATATCATTAGAGAACGCGAAAAGTTTGTATAAGAGGTTAAAGATCTCTAGCTAATAATGGGAAATATATTATAGAGAAAGAAATAGAGAGTTGGGCTTTCACTTAGCCCATCAACTTGAACATGTCCTAAAAGGATTAAAATGATCTTTTGCAAACAAACATGCAAATTCACTTATTTATTAGATTATTATTATAATAATAATTATTATTTAGATTATATGGGATTCGGGATCATAGATAATAATGGATTGATTTTGACAAGCTTTATTAATCATATAATTTGAAAAAAATGTCAATTAAATCCAATTTTTTAAAATTGAGTATTTTTTGGGGTGAAATAAGAGTTCACTATTTTTAAATTAAAAAAAATAAATTGGAAATCTCTATTATTTATATTAAAAAGCAGTAAAAAAATGAAAGAAAAAAAATGGAAGTCCCTCACGACTGCATCAACCATGACCAACAGGTTACTCTATAGGAGGGTTCCTGGATTTGACGTCAGAAATTCAAGTTCTGGTGAGGCAAATGAAAGTCTAGCAATATATTTTTCTTCGGTTTTTATTGTTTTTTAATTTAATAAATAAAAAACTCTAATTTTATTCCAAAAAAAATATCTAATTATTGAAAAACTAAACTTAATTGACAAATTTTTTCAAATTATATAGAGCTAACCTAATTTTTTTTTAGCAAAAGATAAGTACCTATTTTGGGTGTAAACTTGGCTTGAATTTATGATTTTTTAGATATGGGATACTCATATTTATCACCTGAATCAAAGAATGAGAGCTATCTCACCTAAATTGATTCATTACTAAAGTGTATTGCCCCAAACCCAATTAGGATGAGTCTCATGTAAATTTTTAAGCTCAATTACTTAATTAAATATAAATAAATATTATTATCACTATAATTGTTGTGAGTTTCAGTTTTACTTGAGACATTCATTGTAGTTTATTACACTAATAGTGGTGATTATAAATATATATTTACCATACCCCTTAGATTAAAGTAGGAATAACTTTTATGGGAAAAAAAAAAATTACATGTGAAGATGCAAACTTATTTAAATGTATGATCATAAATATAGAATAAGGTTTTTACAATTATGTTTAACTATTTGGCTAGCCCCAAAACTTTTTTAAAATTTCATTTAAAAGCTTTTAAAATTTATGTGGCCTGTGTGTGAAAACTTTTTACACTTCACACACATAAATCTTAGCTAGTTTAACTACTAAATTACATATTTGGGATTCAAAATTATGGGACTTGTGTATAAAGATTTAAAAGTTTAAAACTAAATTATATGATTTAAAAGTTATAAATATATGTCTATAATTGTAAAAGTTTGAAATCCTTTTACACTATTTTTCGTTTTTGACCCATAGTTAATTTATATTCAAAATTGAACATTTGTTCAAAAATAAAATTCATTTGAAAACATTTTAAGAGTGGTATTTATAGTCCAATTTTTTTTTTTTTAAACATAGCATGATATTTTGATGTATCTGTATATCACTAGAATTGTTAGAACTTTAGCAATCTTTGAGTTTTTGAAAGCATGTAAAAAAAATGCATATAAGAACATTGTTAAAAAATAATAAGGTATATACAAACTTTGTTAGTGTATATACACGCGAGTATAAAATTGTTATTTTAAATGGAAAAATAATGAGATAGCTAAAAGTAAAATTGCTTATCTCATCAATATTTTCTTTGAATAATGAGTTTCACAATAATAAATTTATGATCAACTCAAAAACATATAGTTAATTTTTATTATTATTTATTTATTTATCATCATATTATTAAGTATGTTATACATATTAAAACAAAAACTTTTAAAAACATAAGTGCAAGACGTTTTCAGGTGTAAACAAGTTGTATTAAAATGGTCCGGAGAATAATTTTGTATGCCATATTAATACCATCTTTAAGAAGAAAAAACGAACGTTTAAAGCATATTTAAATCAAACGTACCACTTTTAATATATTAATATATATTTTAAAAATTAAAATATATTATATATATATATATATATATATATATATATACTTTTATGTTATTTTTTTCTATATTTTAATAATTTTGTATATATATATTGTTATAAACTAAATTTTTTAGAAGTGATAAGAAAAAATTTTTATTTATTTATTTATTTATTTAAATCATCATTTTATACCTGAAAGTATTAATAATAAACTAATATTTTAAATTATTATAAAAAAATTTAATAATTATTATATATTTTTTATTATTTAAATTTATAATTTTATATATATAATTTAATTGTGTTATTAATTATACTATATATATTAGCGATACATATTGATATAAGATATTTGGCGAAAGTGGTATTTGGAGTCAATTTTCTCCTATTTGTCTATAGTACAATAGTACAATAGTATCGAGCGAAATGGATCGTTTAAAGCGCAACAATGCGAAGATCTAAGCTCTACGCATGTGCGACTTCTGCATAATAGTACGGTTGATGTGTGTACGATCTGATCATTCCATGTGAGGACCCTACTATGTAGACACTAATGTCGTATGTTAGACGGAATACTAATGTTCCAATGTAACAAGCAACTCCGTAATATAATACGTGTATTTATTTTATAAGTTTATTAAAGCCACGTGTAGTAAAGGTCAGAGTTTTGACTCTAAAATATTACACTGTCTTATCTGTACGCGTAGTAGGTAGTTAGACAGAAAACGTCTGATGGTAAGCTTAAATTATTTTTATTTAATCTGCCGTCTTATTTGTACGGTCTTTACGTCTCTTGAAACCGCTTTGGAACTTTTGAAACTAAAATTATATGTTTAGAGTTTATACCACGCGCATTGAACTAAACTAGCCAAACAGTACGTGATATGATATAATTTGTTTTAAATAAAAAAATTAAGGAGCACCCCTAAATATTACTTACAATATATTATTTAATACTTTTAAATCATAAATAATATTTTTTTTATCAATATAAATAATTTTTTTATCTCTTAATTTTAAAAAATAAATTAATTAAGGATAAAATATATAATTTTAATAATTTAAATTAAAATATTATTTTTATAAATTAATATTTAATATTAAAAATATTAAAATAATATAATTTATTTTGAATCAGTCTTTTAAAAAATAATATTTTAATTAAAAAATTATTAAAATAATATTTTTTTTTCCTTAATTCACCTATTTTTTTAGAAGTAAGGGGCCAAATAACAACACTTATAATCTAAGATATCAAATAACACAAATAATCTAATATAAGAGATTTAGACGAAATTTTTCTCTTAAAAATTTAATATTTCATATGAAAATAAATTAAAATATACTTTCTTTAAACAATTTGCATTCATTACATTGCAATAAAAATATTACAATTATTGGGAAAAATTTACTTTAAAAAGTTAACATAATATTTATGGTATATTATACATCAATAATGGTCCTAGGGAAAAGGAAAAAAAAGATTTAAATATTAAAATTTATAGTATTTTATTAAAATCTAGTTTTGGACCTGCACATAAATTACATATAATAATTAATTAAAATTATTTATTTAAAAATAATTATTTAAATCATCATATAATTTATATATAATTTGTTAGATGATACACTTATTTTTTATTTTTCATTTTGTGTTAATGTTTCAAATTTAATACTTGAATTAAAATATTGATATTATTTCTACAAAGAAATAAACGAAAATCGATTATTCAAATTTGATAAGTATATAAAGACATTTTTATATTTATGATATAAAAAAAGAAAGATAATAACCAATTAACAATAAAAACTAAAAAAAATTAATACAATAAAGAGAATAACAAAAATATTGTTTATGCTGCTCAACAACTATTAATAAGAAGTATATTTATTATAAAAATATTTTGATATTTATTATGGTGCAAAAAAAAACGATTCATAGGAGAATGCATTTATTATAAGTGTTGTGATATTTATTCGTGTAATAAAAAATATGGATAATAATTAAAATAATACACAATAAAAAAATAATTATTAAGAAGAGTATTTATTTGCTACAAGAAATAAAGATAACAATTGTTTATAAGAATTTTAGTTATTATAAAAATATTTTAATATTTATTATTGTACAAAAAAAAAACTTATTCATAAGAAAGTATATTTAGTATAGATTTATTTTGATATTTATTAGTGTGTTAAAAATAACTCAAAATAGTACACAATAAAACTAATAAATCAACTATATTATGAATAAGTGTATTTATTTTATAGATATTTTAATATTTATTTGTGTAAAAAAAATTAAGAAGACAACAATTCATAAAAAATATATTTATTATAAAAATATTTTTTTATTTATTGATATACAAGAAAAATTAATTTATAAAAAATTATATTTATTATATATACATTTTAATATTTAAAAAAAATGTAACAGCGAGAGAATAACCAACATATTGTTTGATACGTATTCTCGCTTTTATATATAGATAAAATATTCAGAGTTTAGAGATAGTTATGAATAGTTTGCAAAATGGATGAAGCCTACCAAGTACATAACTTTTTTTGACACGAGCACATCCGAGGCATGTTTTGTTGTTTATTAAATGACTATGTTAATTAATTATTAAATATTGACATAATTATTTTTATTTTTATTTTTATTATAATAAAAATTATATTAATTATATATTATATTTATATAATTAATTATATTTTAGTGTTATTATTATTGATAAATTTTTTATTAATAAAAAATAATTATTAAAATAATAATATAAATTGTTACAATATTTTTACTTATTTAATTTAAAAATAATTTCAATAATTATAATTAAAGTAATCTACATAAAATTTATTAAAAAGAATGGAAAGTTTTTAGTGGTATTAGTTTAAACACATATTTAAAAATGTTAAAATGTATTATTAACTATGAGCTTTTTTGTTAATCTTTAATGAAATATGAAAGGAATATTAAAAAGAATAAATTAGAAATGGTTAGGATTGAAGCGAAAATAATTATTTTTTTAAATGTGTTACTTTTAATATTTTGGAATCATAAAAATGATTGTTCTAAAAAAAATATAGTGATAGTACAATAGTAATTATTTTTAAAAATATTGGTTAAAATGAAAAATATAAATTGGTAATTTTAAAGTTTTAGTAATGAATGATGCAAAAACTCATAATAAAATGATGCATGTTACATAAAATGTCAATGACCTTTGCAATTTTATTTTAGTTGTCTATTTACAATTAAAAATAATAAATTACAGACCAAATTTATTTATCTTGCTAATAGTATATTGTTTCTTACATGACCTATAGTAATAAATTGTTATATATTTTATTTATTATTGTTGTTATTGTTATATGTATAACTTTAATTTTTTTCTTTTACATGAATTGATCTTTAATTTGTACATAAAAATTTATATGAGAGAAAATAATTAATGAATACATAATAATTATTGTTGTCGTTATTGTTATTATTGTAATATATGTAAGTTTAACTATTTTTCTTTTATATTTTTTACTTGTGTTAATTTTTAATTTAAACATAAAAAATTATATGAGATAAAATGATTAATAGATATATAAATTATTATATTTATAATATAAAAATATTTGGATAAGAATGTTAAAAGAAATAATAAAAAAAAGTGAAAAAGAAGAAAGAAGGGAAAAAAAAAAAAAAAAAAGCAGCAAAAAGAAGCTTTAATTTAATAGACTTTTTATATATAGAGATGCAAATTAATTGAAATTTAAGTATTTGGATCACAATTAACATTTTATGTAAAAAAAAAAAAACATTTATTCTTATAAGCAGATGAGATGCAATCTCACTTTTATAATATATTTTTCTCCTAATCTAAACGTATATTATTCATTAGCTTCCTCCAAATTCATAAAAAAAAAAAATAAAAAAAAAACCTTGTTTAGTTATATAATACCATAATTTTTAAAATTAAACTCGTTAAATAGGAAAAAAAAAATCACAACTTTGAATTTTTTGGAATAAAATTAATTTTTTTTTTATTTCTCAATCAATAAATATTGGTTTTGTTTATATTTCATATTTGGTAGATCCAATATAGTATTGGTAAAAAATTAAAAAGGTGACATAATTATTATAAGTATAAAGTCATGCAAACAAAATAAATTAAGGGTCATCCGCTACAAAATACAAATAGTGAGAAACTAAGCATTAACTTTTAAAAAATATATTTGATATTCTTAAATTTTTATAACCGCTTAAAAAACTCATAATATCAATTCTAAGAACTATAAATACACAATCAATTAGTTTAAACTACATTTGAACAAAAAAAAAAAAAAAGAAATTAGTTTAAACTACATGTATGAATTTGTTTACTTAATAATATGTACTTAAAGCCACATATAAGATTATCAAAGGAAAAAAAAAAATACAAATTTTGACTTTTAAGAAATAAGTTTCCTTCACACTCTTATCAACCAAGTCTAGGAACAAAAAAAGTATAACCAAAATAATTGGAGTAAAATATAAAAAATATTTCAAAACTATAAAGCTAAATGTAATAAAATAAATAAATTAAAGGCAAACAAAGTATAATAAAAAGAGTGAACAAACTAAAAAAAAAAAAACTCTAAAGTAAAAAAAAATGTACATATCTATAATTAAAGCTTATCTATATCAAGCATTTAGTATCTATGTAATCCTATAATGCAAGAACAAATATCATATTGTACGTTTGTCAAGTGTAAACAAAATTATAGAATTCCATTGCATTATTATGTCTATAGTGGCCAATAATATAGATGCCTAGTTCTTTTTTTACTTCTAAAGTATATATATATACAAAAATTGAAGATTTGTGTGAGAACTCTCATTCTAACTTCTATGGTATATATAATTTTTATTGTATTGAATTTTAGTTTCATGTCAAGTTAATTTAGAAAATAAATTGATGGAATATATAAAGAGTAATCAATATTGTAATCATGCATTTTAAATGAGCAATTGAATTTTGGCTTTAAAATTAAATAACAAATGGTGATAGCTAATTAAACAAAAAACAAACAACAGTTATAAAGCATTTAATTTACCTTCACCTTGAACATTTTTCAATTTTTGATTGAGATTTGAAAGATCCCATCAATATATTTTTTCTTGGTTAATATATTAACTTTTGGTTTAATGTCAAATTAATTTGGAAAATAAATTACCGGAATATATAAAAAATAATCAACTTTCTAACCTATTATAAAAAATAAAAATAAAAACTTTTGTAACCGTGCATTTTAAATGATAAATTGAAATTAGACTTTAAATCTATGTTTAATTCATTAATTAATATTTTCAATTCTAAGAATAATTAGATTTATACATTAAATTAAGTATTGATTTTTTTATTACACCTCTTCTTCTTCCGTTTCTTTTCTTTTTAATTTTTTTTACTCCAAAGTATTTATTACACTTTTGAGTTTAATACAATTTTTTTAATTAAATATTATAAATTTACTATAATATGTGGTTATAAATATTTAATTTATTATGGGTATTTACTATTTAAGACTATTCTTGTCATGGACTTAAGATTAATGGAGGATGAAACTGTCTATGAATAAAATACAGGGACTTTTTGGACTTTTCACTTTCATAATGAAAACTTGCTCTTTTATAGTAGAGAATAGATAAATAGATAGATTGAAATTGGAAAGAAAAAAAAAAGTAATGTAAATAAATATTGTCAAAAATACAAATTGTAAGTAGGACCATGCATGATAAATCTAGTACCCTGGTATGACTAGTAAGGCTGGCACAAACATGATGCATTTAAACAAGTTTGATTGAGGTTAAATACGTAGAATCATAAACATATCAACTCGTTTTGGCCCATTTATTAATGGATTGGATTCGACTTGGAATTAAATGAATTTTACCTTAAACAAGTCGACTCATACACTACTTATAAACAAAAATTGAGAGATTAAATGAGTTATGCCATAAACTGGTCGATTGGTCCTGTCTAATTTATTAAATAGTTGAGTATAGATTGGAGTTAAACAAGTTGAATCACACAAAATTGCCCAATTGCTCATAATTGTCGTTTGACACAGTCCTCTAATTAAAACTTGGCTTTTGATAGTTGATAGGTTCTGTTTGGATGTGGACCATGGTCAATTGGTCGAACTCCGAGGGATTGGACGTCAATTATTTCAACTAGTCGAGCTTTTTGTCAGTACAACGTTCTTGGTCTACCAATGTACTTGTATTCACATTTTCTAGTCTTTTCTACCTATAATAACGTGGTCTTTTGTACGGAGCCCCCATGTATTTGACACATGTAATTGTAACTCCTATATATAAGCAATAAATGGTCTTAGCCACACATTTATTAGTCCAAATCAACATCTCTTTCAAGTTCTCTCTCTAAACTTGAACTATCCCCAACATTTTGGCTCCCACAGTGAGGCTTAGGTTTTGAGGCACGTACTATTGAATATCTAACACCTATTATTTCAAGGATTTAAATCAGGTTTGGAAAAGAGTCAAGCATATGGATATTGATACCATAAATATTCTTCACTTAGATAAATAGATAAAGAAAGGATGGTTGAGACTAGAGCATTGGAGAGAGTATGATTGACAGTGGAACAATAGGAGAAGAGACCTCATACTGGAAGGCCAAGAAATTGGAGAATCAAAAGATAAAGATGTCGGGGTTGGACATCTTAATGGAGAGATTCTGCAGTAGCTCCTCGAAATGAAGAAGTCGATGTATGAAATGAGAAAATAAAATATGCAGCTAAATAGGTCAGTTGAAGTGCTAGTTAATGAGCATCCCATTTTGGCTTAATATGAAGAACATGTTTATAAGGCAGAAGCCCTGAGGGACGATGAAGGGGATGATGAGGTGAATTGCATAATAGTCGAAAACGAAAGACAAGTAGAAGCCCATGATAGAGGTCAAATATTACCATAACATGCTCTAGTGTGTGATTTGTCGGTCGATACACCCAACCCCATTGTAAATGAACGATTAATATAGAAAAATAGAGTGCAAACATTGGAAGACCATATGAAGAAACAAATTATGATGATACAATACGACATAGAGAGGGTTTGAAAGGAATTGGTCAATTATGACCTCATTGAACAAAGAGAAGCGTAGTAAATTTAATTCCCCAAAAATGCCCTAGATATAAAGGAGTAAAAGATCCCATCGCCCATATGTTACAGTTTAATACTACCATGGCCTTAATCAGAATTCCTAAGGGCAAAAGAGATGGCATGATGTGCAAATCTTTTGCAGCAACTTTACATGATTATGCCTAAAAAATGGTTTAACAATATAGCCCCAGACAACATACACTCATTCACAAAATTTGTCAAGTTATTTGGCACAAACAATGCTAGCAACAAATTAGTGAGGAAAGAATCTTATCATTTGTTTTCTATCGTCCAAAAGGGTGAAGAATCTGTGGAGACATACATGAAAAGATTTTGAGAGAAAAAGCTTGAAATCTTAGGGTATCCTAAATCATTTTCTATAGAACATTTAGAATAGGATTTTTAAGAAGTTTGGGTGTATTTACTAAGCTTACCAAAATGGTACCTCAAACTTTAGAGGAAGCATGTGAGAAGCCTAAAAATTTGTTAATCTTAAGATAGAGTTACATTCGATTAAAAAAGAAAAGGTAGTGGCTGAAATTTTTAAAAGAAAGGAAAAAAAGAAGTATCAATCCCAACAAGACAAATATTACTAGGAATAAGAGATCTTTTATTCCACATAACAAAAGAGGAATGCTTGGAGTAGAAATCAAGGCCTTTGGTGAAGATTCCTTTCCCCATTTAGAGAACCACCTTTAAGGGTGAGCTTGACTGAGGCTGTGTTAAGAATGGAAGGGGAGCAAAATGTTAGATGGCCACCTCGCATACGAGCTCACATTGAGATACGTCAAAGTAGTGTACATTTCATATTGATATTGGGCATGATACACAAGATTGCTTACACTTGAATAATTATTGTGAAAAGGGTACTTAACTAACCTCATACACGGTAATGATATACAACCTGAGCCAAGGAAAATAGAGACGTTCCTAGGCTTCCAACTCCTTATAGGGATAGAACAGTTACTTGAATCAAGAACAATATTCGAGTAATCCACTCTATACATAGAGGTCCTAGCATAATGAGGAATCTTATATTGCTAGAAAAAGATATGCTATAAAGGTCTAGGAGGAGTCAATGCTACTTATAACTTGTAAAGGAGGTTTGTGTCAACTCCTATTGTGTTCGAAAGTAAGGATGAGATGCCATGCCTGTATGAGAACCCTTAGGTCATTACCATAAGGGTGGGCTTATGCGATGTTTTCCACTTATTGGTTGACACTGGTAGCTCGATTGATTTGCTTTTCTTATCTACCCTACTTGCCTTAGGTATCAGAGAAGAAAACATTGTTAAAAAAGAAATGCTTCTAGTTGGATTTAACAATAGTACCACCTATGATTTAGGAACAGTCAAATTGTACGTCATGATGATAAGCTCTACAGCTATGACTACCTTCTTAGTGGTTGATACTTCTTCACACTATAATCTAATTCTTGGAAGATCGTGGATTCTCCAAATGAAAGAAGTACCCTCAACTTATCATCAAGTCTTAAGTATCTCATTGATGATGGTGTGCTGGAAATTAAGAGGGACCAAGAGAAAGCTAATAGTTGTTACTATGCTATTATGAAACAAGTAGTCCTAAAATAGCAAATAAAGAATAGAGTAACCTGCTTAACCAATAGCTAAGGATGTCTGGTTTGTTCTATAAGTTTGGATGAGATTGAGATAACTAATATTGGTGATGGAGAAATCATTCACTTAAGATAAGTTCTAGCTTGGAAAAAGGAATCAAAGATCAGCTTGTGTAGTTCTTGAGAGCCAATATTGATGTATTTATGTGGAAACTTGAGGATATGCAAGGCATAGATCCCAAGATTATCATGAACATACTGAACGTTCTCTCACACAAAAAACCAGTGCAATAGAAGAAGGAAACTTTTATTGGGAGAAAAATGAAGTGATAAAAGGTCAAGTTTGTACTCTAAAGAAGAGTGGTATAATCTAGGAGGTGAACTACCACACTTGGATATCTAATGTTGTTTTGATTAAAATAGCTTGTGGGGATCCTAAAATGTGTGGCATTTACAGATGTTAAAGACACATTTCCCAAAGATTGTTATCCTCTTCCAAATATAGATCGATTGGTGGACGGCACTGCAGGTTTTGGGATGATGATATTTTTAGATGCATATTCAAGCTATCATCATATACTAATGGATCCTGTCGATGAAGAAAAAACTACATTTATAATCAAGAAAGGAACCTTTTGTTACACCCAAATGCTTTTGGTTTGAAAAATATTGGTGCCACTTATCAAAGACTTATTAATAAGATATTCAAGGCTCAACTTGGAAGGAAAATGGAAGCCTATGTGGATGATTGCAATGCCTAAAGAATAGCATCATCGATCTGAAAGAGGTATTGAAGGTGATACAGAAGTATGGGTTTAGTTTGAATCCAAAGAAATGTGTATTAAGTGTTACCTCCAAAAAAGATTCCTCAAATATCAAGTCTCCCCTTTAGGAATTGAAGCCAACCTTGATAAGATAAAAGGCCTTAATTGATATGAGATTTCCTTCACATTTGAAAGGAATCCATCCCTAAGAGATTCATTTTGCGTTGAATAGACAAATATCTTCCCTTCTTCAAGCTTTTGTAGAAGAATACAACTATATTTTGGAATGAAGGGTGCAAACGAGCTTTTCAAAGATAAAATCTTATCTTTAGCAATCACATATTCTAATAAGCCCAATACAATGGAAATCTAACACCCAGTATACTATTTGAGCCATGTGTTGATAAAGGCTCAAGAAAAATATCCCATGTTAGATAAAAGTAGCATTTGCCCTTAAAATGGCTGCCTAAAAATTAAGGCATTATTTTGGATTTCATAGTTCTCAATCAACCAAATTGTAGGCACATAGACATAAATTGCAATTGAGCTTAGCAAATATGATGTCAAGTTTCAACCTTAAACATCCATCAAGACACAAATTGTTACAGATTTTGTATCTAAATTTATTTAATACCCAGAGGTGGAAAGTGGAAAAGAAGATTCTTTGCAAGTTAATATGGCTGATTTGTTGGTCAAAAAAGTATGGTTAGCTTATGTTAATGGTGCAATCAATTTCAAAGAAGATAGAATGGGTGTGGTAGTTCTTGGTCCCAGAGGAGTTATTAATTTATCAGAATAGCATTCCTCGTAACTAATAATGTTATCTAATATGAAGCTGCAATCTTTAGGGCATTAACCGCTAGAAAATTGGGACAAAAAAGTTGGTCATGTATAATGACTCCAAGCTGGTAATGAGTCAATACATAAACTTATTTGAAGCATAAGATGACAAAATGAAAAAAATATTTAGAGAGATTGAGAAAAGAGTGTTAAACCTTTGAGATGATCAAAATTGAGTAAATACCATGGAGTAACAACAATCGCGATGATGCATTGGAAACTTTGGTGTCTGTTCATGGTGTTCAGAAACATCGAGAACGAGTTATACCTATCATAATCTTATCAAAGGCTAGTTAGTTCGAGCTAGAGAAAATAATTAATCAACTGGAAGATTTGCCCACCTCTTGGCTCAACTCAATCCTTAAGTATCTTGGTATTGGAGTATTACATGATGATAAAAAAGAAGGTCAAGATGTCCTTTCTAAAGCTGGAGGTTATTTTGTGAAAGATGGGAAATTATGTAGAAAGATTCCTTTAGGTTCGGGTCTACTCTATGTAACGAAGGAATCAAGCTCGAGTATAATGAGATAGACACATGATGAGGATTGTGTCTCGTACTTAGGGGGAATAAAGTTGGCATAGAGAATTATCGCAACAGATTACTTCACTAAATGGATAGAGGCTGAGCCATTTGGAAGGATAAAGGAAGCAGAGATTTTCGAATCTTGTGGAGAAATATTGTGTTGATTCTGCCTCCCTATAGAAATTGGAACCAACAATGGTAAACAATTCATAGGAAGCAAGATTAAAGAGTTCACAGCAAAGTATGAGATCAAACTCTATCATTCATCTCTATATTATCCTCAACTAATGGACAGACCGAGTTTTCAAATAAGCTTATATTGATTTTATTGACAAAAAAGCTAGAAGCTTTCAAATAAAATGGGTCGAGGAGCTTCCTCTTATTTTGTTGGCCTCTCAAACCAGTCTTAGAGGACCAATGAACGAAACTCGTTTATCGCTAGTCTATGGAATTGAAGAAGTAATTCCCACATAGGTGATCTCTCTGACATACTGCTTGAATGTCAAGGAGAACTTAAATGATATGGAGAGATCATTGGATTTAGCTCTCTTGGAAGAACAAAGGAATCAAGTTTTAGCTCGAATGGAAAAGCAAAAATGGAGAGTAGAAACGTACTACAACAAAGCGGTTTGGTTTAAAGCATTCAATATTGGAGAATGGGTTGTAAGAAGAGTATTCTCGAACAAAAAAGAATGGATGAAAAAAAAACTGGGACCAAATTGTAAGGGTCCATATGAGATCGTCAAGGTCACATCTAGAAGAGCATATGTTTTGAAAAGTCCAAATAATGTAATAGAGGAGCTAAGCTGGAATGGGAAACATTTGAAGAAGTATTATTTTTAATAAGTTTAAAAATAATGTTGTACTTAGATAACAAAAGCATGTATCTTTTGATGTAACTAGTGCCACAAGTTCTATACTTTTTAGAGCATGTATGTTGTAATTCCTATCTTCAATGTTTATGGCCATGTATTTGCATAAGCATGAGAGGATAATCACATTACGAAATATAACCAACTAATCACCTAGGTAAAGAACTAGGTAGAACACACAAGCTGACACTTTGTCTTGAGAGATTGGTTTGTCTAGTCCCAAGTCCACACTTGAGTTGCACATTGTCCTCAATATGAAAACACATAGAGAAAAAATATAAAAATAAATTGGGTAAAGAAAAATTCTCTAAATGATGACATAGTCTTTACAACTTGATATGTCTATGTAAGCATCATTGTCTCCCCCTCTAGATTTATTTACCTCAAACATAAAACAAAGAAAATTAAAAAATCAAGTGTAAAACATAAACATAAAATTTTAATTACTTGGGTTGCATCCAAAGAAGCGTCACATTTTAGATTATTGGCTAGACCCTACTTATCCATCAAGATGGTAATACACATAATATTCCATAAACAACCGTTTGACAGTTTTTATGATTGTTAGGCCAAGATCATCATATATCTTCTTGGGATCCAAACCCTCTTCCTCTAAGTTAACGCATCAAAATCCTCTTAAAGAATTTTAAAGCCTCCAACACTAATTTATTGCCTAACGGCTATCTTAAATGGATCAATTAGAGCTTCTTTTGTGAGCTTGCACTCCTCAAGCTTACTCTTAAAATTCAACCAATAGTCTTCATTAACTTCTCTCAAGAGATCCTTGTCTAGATAAATCTTAAAGATAATTCTTTCATTCTTTATGCCCAAGGTAATCTCCCTATTTTGTATGTCAAAGTAAAGCCCTCCAGTAAATGCTAGTAGTGTGTCTAAAATGATAGGAGCCTCTCTTTCTTCCTCATTAGCTACTACATACTCCTTCAAAATGTCCTTGGGTTCATATTCTATCACATACTTAGGATCTTCCATACTCTCTAGTACCTCAACTTCACCCAAATTATAAAAAATATCCTCATGGATAAAGCATTGGATTTGGGTGAGGTTGTAAGAAAAATGTTATAATTGCTCCCTATTGTCATGATATAGCCTTTCAATTTGTTGTTCCTTTTGTTTGCTTTTGTCTATGAAGTTTTGCATCAATTCCATACAAGAGTTTAAGGCATTTTCATGGGGATGGTCCTTCCTCTTGTAGGGGTGGTTGTGGATAAATGTAATCTATTGCATATGTTGACCATGCGGAAGGCGTTCCCTCTTGATTCTAGCTCCAAAAGTTGTAAGATGGACTCCCCTAATTCAAATTTTGATAGTATGAGTGTGATGAGTTCGAATTAGTGTAGAAATTGTTATAGGCAAGGTCCTCTCCATTCCATGTATATGTATGCAGTGGGTGTTGTACAGATTGGGCAAATATGTAGAACCTCAACATAAACAAATTAGAATGTTCTTGCATAGAGAGCTTTCTTCAAAGTACTAATCCGTTCAATGCATACTATGAAATTGATTGCCTCCTCAATTGTCATCTTTGTATCTACAAGCTTTTGATATTCAACAGGGTTCATCACCTATCTATTAACACATGCAAAACTAAAGAAAAAAAAGATTATCCAACAAAAAGAGAGAGATAAAAATAACTAAAAGTTATGTTAGTAAAAATAAAAAATTAATAAAATAAAGGTATCCAAAAAGTTATGTTAGTGAAAAAAACACAAAAGAATATAAATAAAAGTAGTAGCAGCAAAAAAAAAATAATCAATTATGTTAAGTATGCCTAAATTAGTAAAAAAAAATTATGTTAGTGGAAAAAAAATATCAAAAAAAGAGTCTTTTTGTAACCCAAATAACAATATCAAATCAAACTAATGCCAATCCCTAGTAACGGTGGAAAAAACTTGTTCACGCTAACAAAAGTACACGAGATGCATACAAGTGATAAGTATTTAAAAATCAAATTGTTGTACCCATGAGGATTGGATTAATAAGGAGTTAAGTATTGAACTACAACTACATTAAACTATTTACGGCTAACAATAATTGATAGTGTAAATAACTAAAATAATAATAAAACTAATATTTACACTACTTGATCAAACACAACCACACTAACTAATTAATTACAAAAAGGCATAGAAATTCACTATTCTTGAATCTCCTACACATGAATTAATTTATCATATCACGAAATTTCAAACAAATTATATGATCAATTGACTCTAGGGACAAATAGTTATACTAAAAGCTCGACCCAACCTTAGCTCAACGTGCAAGTATCTTTGAATATGTATGTCTTTATTTTATAATTTCTCGCATTTTTTAAACTCAAACACTGATTTAAATCAATGTAAAGTTCAAACAAATAGGCCCAAACCTATTTTAATATTTTAGAGCCGGGCATAGGTTTGTATTTAAATTTAGAAAACTCGATCCAACTTGGCCTGATAATATACAAGGCTTGACAATACTTGGTCTCAATATGATTCAAACTGAAAGTTTTGAGTTTGGACTATGCTAATGCTTATTGCTTATCACTGTTATTATTGATTGGGAATAGAATTTCTATGCTTTTTTTCCCATGACACCACAGCCTAGTGGTAAAAGTGGTGCATCATATTCTCTTGGATGTAGATTTAAATTTTCATCTTCGTAATTTAGAGTAGCTAGCGAGTGTGTATCAATTGAATTTTTTTCCTTCTATTTTACTTTAATATAAATTACTTCATATATTTTACTTGGATATATAGCATATATAGATATTGTATGTTTGTGCTTTCCTTTCGATATATATAGAGTCAATTACTTAGCAAAATTTATTGATATAGAAATTAATATAACTATTAATGTGTTCAATGTAACAATTGACTTATTATTATTATTATTATTATTATTAATTTTGAGAGCTTAATATGCTTAATTATTAGAGTAAATAGATTTTTATACTACCAAATTTTTAAGATTATTAAAAAAATATCATTAAACTTTGATTGTTATTTTCATATTATTAAACTTTACAAATGTTATTAAATATCATTATTTTTTTATAATTTTTATACCATTAAACTTTGCAAATGCTTACAAAGCACTTCAATGTACGTGTAACTTGCCGTTAACTCCAGTTAACTAATTGATATTAATGATATTTTTGTAACATTTTGCAAAGTTTAATAGTATGAAGTAACAAAAAAAGTTTGATGGTATTTTTGTAACATTTGTAAAGTTTATAGATACGAAAGTAACAAATTAAAGTTCGATAGTATTTTTATAACATTCCAAAGTTTGGTAGTAGAAAAATTTATTTACTCTTATTCTTATAACATAATAAGTTTCATTGTACATAATTGTTAAAAGAAAAAGGGACATATAGAGATCCGATATACCTACTATTGTTAATTGTGTATAGAATAATTAGATGCATATGCAGTGATAACTTGATAAATAATAATAATAATAATAAGAAATAAATAAATACAAATTTTGTTGATCAAGTTCTTGGTATATAATCCTTCTTACTCTCCTCCCATAATTAGTTTGTCATTGTGATGATTGTCTTTTGGACAACATAAACCACTTGCATTTTAGGATGTGACATGTAATTGCCCACCCAAATGTGATAATTTTGTATCATAATTTTAAGATTGCTTAGGGAGATATGTGAAAATTTTTAGACCTAGGAGCTTGTCCTCCCAAAGGATATGAATAATGAAAGTTAAATATTTCCACTTATTCGCTTGTTTTGAGTTTCTTGTTGTGTGTTATGTACTCCACCAAAATGTGAGTATGCAATGATACTATAAGGACTCTTTGTTAAACATACTTTATTATATGTTGTGTGCTCGACCTATAGGTAAGCATGTAATATTGTAATAAAAAATATTTTGAGAATGACCATTGTAAATGAATTATTGGTTCATTCTTGTTTGTTTCATGTAATTTTTGTTCACACTTATGTTATTATTCCAACATCGAACTATAAGAGATGGAATGAGGACCTTGAACATGCATTGTGCCTAATGGAGTTGGATATAGCATTGCATGAAGATAAGTCCTCGAAACCAACTGACACAAGTAAATGTGAAGAGAAAACCAAATATGTTACATGGGGAAATAGCTAATCTCTTTTGCCTTATGACAATGAGGAAAATAATTTCTGAGTCAATTTGTGTAGTTCTTCCTAAGAAGAACAATGCTAAAAATTCCTTGCTGCCATGGGATAGAAATATCAAGAAATCCAAAAATTTGAAGACAGAGATAATGGACAAGCTAATGAGGATGAGATGCAACAGTGTGGGTAGGGTTAGAGAGTACCTTCTTCATAGAAGTTATATTGCAATTAAACTTTAGTCAATTAGTCACAAATGTAAGGAATTCACATCCCATAATAAGTTCAAATGAAAAAATAAAGTCAAACAACAAAAGGTAGGTAGCCCTAAACAGAAAATTAAGAAACACAACAAGTACTAGTTTTGCAAGCAAGATGGCCATAAGAGGGAATTTTTCCATGGTTTTAAGTCTTAGTTAGAGAGAGAAATAAACAAAGAGGTAATGCACTTTCTCTGGTCTACTTTTAATCTAATTCTATTGATGATCCATCAAATGCTTGGCGATTTGATTTTGGAGCATCTAGTCATGTTGCAAACTCTTTGTAGGGGTTCAAGGATGACCACCCTAAACCACAAGTATACAAGATGCATACAAGTGATAAGTATTTTATAAAAATAGTGTTTAATCCACGAAAAAAAGTATAACTATATACCGAGTACAAACGTGAATAGTAAGACTACTATTTGGACAACAAAACATAGTGACTAAAATTAAACAACTAAAAGCTAAGCTTTAATAACACAAATCGTAGCGAAGAAATATGAATGAGAGAAATAACCTAGGAAGTCATTAGAGCTACCTATATACTTCAATAGATTAATTGGAAATCAATCAATTAAATAAAAAATAAAATTAGGCCAAATAATATAATATAAATTGCACTCATAAGAGGAGAATAATTTAGATCAACACATGTTAGAAAATTGGTTCATAAAACCCCTAGATAAATAGAAAAGTTAGCTAGACATTATGTTCATAAAATTCAGATTTACAATTGAAGAAAACATTAAAATATTTAGAATATAGAAGAAGAATAACAAACTTAATCTCTTGAAAAATGTCACCCTATTCTCTAATCTTCCAACTCTTGATTTGTTCTTCCAATTGCTCTTCAGATTTTTATTTCACAATCTCTGTTGGAAATTGCCTCTTAAAGGTTTATTAAAATTCTAAGAACTAATTCTAAGATGTATAAATTATGCACTAAATTGCTTCTAATTTTCTGCTTATAGGTTTAGGACTCTAACTATTTATTTATAGACACACATAAAACCTAAGCACGATAGAATTGGTTACAAGTGAGATGCTGAAAATAAGCTCCAAGAATTGCATGGACTCTCCACAGACTGTGGCTCAACATTTTTTGTCACCGCGGCACACAATGAAATTTGGGAATACAAAAGGAACCTGAGAGGGTTCCGCCGACGCTCATACAGTCCACCACCATGGCGCACGATGATCTTGAAAATTGCACAATTTGATATGAAAAGGTTAGGTAGTGGCTCTAATAGTCTTGAGTTGGGGTGCGCATATTTGTGTGCCACTTTGCTTGTTGTTCACCATTTTTTGTATTGCTTAGCATGCGTGCTTGTCATTTTCACTTAAAATACCTGAAATGCATCAAAGTATATCCCGTGATTCCGAAAACGACAATTATACAACATTTTAATAAAATAAACATAATTAGATCCTAAAACCTCATTTAAGTCACAAATAGTCATAAAATAATTGTATATTTCAAGCATGGATCAAAGATCAAAGGACATGTAAAGGCCAAGTGAATGAGAGGTAAATTTGATCATAGAAAATGGAGTCTGTGTGTTTGAGGAGAAATGTTTCTTTTGTATCATCCACGAGACAAAATTTGATTTCTATCTCTATTCTTGATAATGATAATTATTTTTTTTTAATATTAGTAATGGATCTTTAAAACTACTTTATAATTCAAAATTTGTTGGTGATAGTTCTTTAATCGAAGGATTATACAACTTAAATGCATATTTTTTTAATGTTTTATTATTCACACATAACATAGGTACTAAAAGAATATTAACTAAAAAATTCTCCTCAATGTTATGGTATAAATGTTTAGGGCATATCTCGAGAGAAATAATGAGAGATTAATAAGAGATGAAACCTTACCTATCCTAGACTTTGGTGATTATGAAACTTGTGTTGATCATATTGGGGGAAAATTAACCAAAAGCAAAAGAAAGGGATCCACTCATAGAAATAAACTTTTAGAACTTATTCATACATATTTCAGAAAAGAAGTTTTTTTTTATAGCTTTTATAGATGCTTTTTTTTTTACGGATATGTTTACTTAATCTCTAAAATATTTAAAATACTTGAGAAATTCAAAATATTCAAAAATGAGGTTGAGAAACAAAATGGAAAAGTCTAACTGAGATAGTGAGTACTTTGGAAAACACGAAATTTTTTATCAAATAATGGGTCCTTTTGCTGAGTACTTACAAGATTGTGGGATTAGGGCACAATACACTATGCCAGGTACACTTAAGCAACAAGGTGTAACTGAGAGACGAAATCACACTCTCAATGAGATGGTGAGATCCCTGATGTCTAGAACTACTTTAATTGTATCTCTTTGGGGTGAAGCCATATAAACAACAACATACATCCTTAATTGAGTCCGAAGTAAGTCAGTACCTAAAACTCCTTTTGAGTTATGAGTAAGTTGAAAACCAAGTCTTAATAATTTTCATGTTTGGGTTTGTCCAGTTGAGGTGAGAACTTCTAACCTATTATTGCTAAATTCCTGAAAGATCGATGATGTTAATGGATGTGCTTGTTCATGCACAAAAGACTTGTCCTTGAAGGATATTCCTTCTCCTACCAACTTCCTCATCTTTTAGCAAAAGGAAGTTATTATCCCAACTCAAATTGAATAAAATCAGTCTCCAATTGATCCTTCTACTCTTCATCCTGAATCTCTTGCCCAGTATCTTGAACCTCTAATTCTTCAACTTGAGCCTCTTATGATAGCTCATGAAACTGGACTGAGATGTTCTCAAAGAGAAAGGAAGGTAGTCTTTTCAAATGATTATGTGATCTATTATGGAGAACATGATTCTAGTATTGAATTTTTTATAGATCCAACCTTATATAATCAAGCAATCACATGGCTTCAATCCTATGAGTGGCAAGCTTCTATGGAGGATGAGATGTGATATATGACTTAAAATGGTGTAAGGGAACTTGTGGAATTACCTAGTGAAACTAAGGAAATTGGGTGTAGGTGGGTTTATAGAACCAAAAATAATATGAAGGAAATTTAAAGAGACATAGATCAAAGATTGGTAGCTCAAGGATTCACTTAGAAAAATGCTGTCACTTACATTGAAAATTCTCTCCTTTGTTTTCTAAAGATTCATTTAAAATTATAATGGTGCTTGGGCCAGATTATGATCTTGAATTGCACTAAATGAATGTAAAAGTTGAATGGAGTTTTGAGTGATAATGTGTATAGGAAGCAACTTGAAAGGTTTGTAGAGGAAGGTAAAGAACACTTCATGTTCAAATTAAAGAAATCCATCTATGATCTTAAACAAGCTTCACATGCCAAAGGTACTTGAAATTTGATGAAGATTACCTCCCTTGGCTTTGTGAAAAAAAAGATAGATCAATGCATTTACATTTAAGTTAGTAGAAGTCATTTCATATTTCTTTTACTTTATGTTGATGGTATAGTGCTTGTTAGTAGTGATTTAAGCTTACTTTATGAAACCAAGTGTATGTTGTCCAATAGTTTTGATATGAAAGATTTGGGAGAAGTCTCATTTGTGCTTGGCATAGAGATACATAGAGATATGTCTCATGATTTTTTGGGACTCTCTGAAAATGCATATGTTAACTATGTGCTACAACAATACAATATGGAAGGTTACAGGCCAAGTGAAGTACCTATTATATAGGGTAATATTTTTAACAAGGAACATTGTCCTAAAACTAAAATTACAAAAGGATTCAATGAGAAAATTACTTATGCTTGTGTAATGGAGAGTTTGATGAATGCACAAGTCTGCATTAGACCTAACATTGCCTTTGTTGTAAATGTCTTGGGAAGATTTTTATCTAATCCTAGAATGAATAATTGGGTAGCAACAAAGAAGGTCATGCATTACTTGCAAAGAACAAATGACTTCATGCTAACATACAGAAAAGTGGATCACTTGGAAATGATCGGTTACAACGATGCTCATTTTAATGGATGTACAGATGATAGAAAGTCCACTTCAAGATACGATTTCAAGTTCGCATATGAGGCTAACTCTTGGAAGAATGTAAAACAAACCCTTGTTACCTCTTCAATAATCCAAGCTACTTTTGTTCTTGTTATGGAGATGCTACACAGTCTATATTGCTCAAGAATTTCATGTCATAACTTAAAATTATTAAGTCCGTCCCTAGGTCAATAACTATATATTGTAATAACTATATTGCAATGTTCTTTTCTAAGAACAATAAAAGTTTCAATGGTTCTAAGCATACTCAAATTAGATATTTGGTAATCAAAGATATGGTGAAGCAAGGTAGCAGTTATTGAGTACATTGACACTAGAGCAATAATAGTTGATCCACTAACAAAAGGACTTATATTGACTTATTGATTTTAAGTGACATGTAGACAATATGGGTGTCTTGAGTTCATTTAATATGTTAGGTTAGTGGGAGTTGTTGCTTGTGAAACTTATTTACACATCATTTTAAATTGAATTCATAATTTAAATCAAGTGGACAATACATTTTATCAAGTATTGTCATACATGTGTGATTATTATGACATAAATTGCTTTTGTAGTTTTAGGTTATAGCATGCTAATGATTATGTGGTGATGTCACTGAGCATTGTGAGATGTTATGCTTATTTTTCCATGAGAAAATGAGTGTCTCGCGAGAGACATAGAAATGTTGTCGTTAGATGATATATATGTGTGTGTGTGTGTGGAAAAAGTACCTCTAAGGTCCTTAAACTTATGTCTTTGGGACACTTTAGTCTCTAAACTTTCAACTTTTATATTTTAGTCCCTAAATTTTTTCGATTTAGGACATCATGTACAAACATAGGTCCCTAAACTATTGGTTTTGGATAGTTTATTTAAATGAGACATTTTAGTCCCAAAAATCTGGACTATAGTGTACATTATTTTCTAAAAGTAAGACTTAAGTGTATCAATTGAATGTTCTAGGACTCAAGTGTCCTAAACATAAGTTTAGGGATATAGGGATAGGATCAAGGCACTTTTTTTTAATACATAATTTATTACATTCACTTATTTCAACGGTTGAGATTTTAGGAATTAATTTTTCTCTCATGTTAGTTATAGATCTTAACGGTTGTGATAAACAATGTAATAAATTGTGTAAAACATTGGAGTTATTGATCCTATATATATATATATGGTCTACCATGTGAAAGACAAAATGTCACCATTCTTATGATATTTTGGTCTTGTGAGAGACTGTCTAGTGACATTGTGGTTTCGTGAGAACCACATAGAGGACTAATACAAACTTAGTGTTATTGGTTAAATATATAGCTAAAGTTTGTGTTACACTTCACATCAGGAGTAATCATGTCAACATAAACACTAATGTTATGATCATAGTATGAATTTGTGTGGTTAATAAAAAATAACATTTATGGTTTAATACTAGTGATTGTGTTAAATCAGGTCATGATTGGGGTGTTTAGTTGGACTACATTTTGTGACAACAATTGTGTTTCAACTTGAGAGTCATTTTTTTAAAAATTGTTTTCATACTCAAATTATAGATCAATGTTGCCCAAGTGGGAGAATGTTAGAATTTTCTTGTATAGGCTACCATTGATTGAGCTTTTATTGGTTTATAAAACAGGTTGAACCACAGTCTAACTAATATGTATAGAAGCTCAATAAGTTCATTTAAGCTTGACACACCTCGTTATGGACTTCTGCTAATTAATGGAGTGATGGACATAATTAATAGGTTCTACCATGCTGGACCAACCCTTTTGACACCCCTAATGTCATGTACTTTTTAAGTCTTAGATTACAACAATCAAGAAACTTATATGCCTCATTTATACAATAAAATAAAAGGAAAATGACAAAAGCATATATACATCAAAGCCCATAATTAACCATTCTTTCACAGTTTAAGAAATAATTGTCAAATTCACCAGACCAATATAAGTTTATTGTCACTCACCATACAATGAACAACATCGCTCATGTGATCGATTATATATATATATATATATATATGGATAGATTCTGAAGACCATGTTGACCAATAAATCTAACGAATAATTTTAACCTTAAAATAATTAAAATCAATGACGCAAATGATATTACAATTTAAAACTGAAAATTAGTTAATAACTTCAAATATCAAGGCAAAAATTAAGTAAAATATTTACTATGAGATGTGAGTAACTTAATAATCAAATATGATTTGTTAGATTTATTGCTTAATAACATTGATCTCTGAATGCATATATACACTTATGAACTCAACTATTCTTAATTAAAAGTGAATTTTATTCTCACTAAATGAAGTATTTCATTAAGAAAATATTGTATTATAATTAAATTTTATTTTATTTTGATTGTTTAACAACCATCAAAACAAATATAATCTATAATTATGTAACTAATTTTAATATCTATTAAACATAATTATTTTTTATTTTTTACAATAATTTTATAAATTCATAACAAATAATGTATCATTAAATATATATATTTTTTTCTTGTAGGAATACTCAACACTCACGAATTTTCTAAAACTCCTGAAGAATCCCAACTGGCCCTCGCATACATTTAGTGTGGAAATATGGATGTCTGCCTCGCTCCAATGACAACACTAATTATTGCCCTAGTTTGTTCCCAGTATTTATTAGAACACAAAATTTTAATAATTATAAATTAATCTTCAAGATATATTTAAGATAATAATATTGCCACAATAAAAAGTACATAAAATATCTATTTTACCCCTAATCTACGCCTTAGTATTATTGGATAAGTTGTAAATAATGAATTAATGTTATAATAATAATATTTTAAATTATGACAATATATTACCACCTGTTATTTAAAACAACATAAATATAAGCAAAAATTTAATTTAAAATTACCAATTGATAAAAATTTTGTAAATTTTGAATTATATTCCAATTTAATTTATTGTTGATTAAAAATATAATATTTGAAAAATAAATAATATAGATTTTTAGCCTAATAGAAGATTATTCTAATAGTGTGAGCTCGCGCCTACATATTCTAGATGGAAAAGTTGTGTGCGCTTAATAAGAACAATATTATAATTAATAATAATTATTTTTAGCTTGTGGCTGGCTAATAAATGTTTGCAAATAATTTTCTTCAATTATTTACTTGCAAAGAAAGAAAAAAAAAAAAAAAAAATATATATATATATATATATATATATATATATATTTTTTTTTTCGTTAGAAACCATTATATCTTTTCTTTACTTGTTCTAATGTCTTTTCTTTAGTGTTTTTAAAGAAAATTAATCATTCAAGTTGCAAAAAAGAAAACTTTGTCCTAACTAGCTTTAGAATTGGACATTGGAGGATACGAGTTTACAATAATAGTGATGCACTTTTTAAGTTTGAGTAATCTTAAATCTATGATTGCTATATATTTTTGCAACTTTGGGTCAATTTTTTGATTCTATTGAACTATGTAACATTTAGGATATGATATCAATCAAAATTTGAGTATTTACCTCTTAATTAAAAGGTTAAATAATTTTTTTTTACTATTGAATTATGGTGATTATTACAAATTATCACCGGGCTTTAAAATGTTACAAAATTAATACCAAATTTTAATTATTTTAATATAAATATTATTGCCATTAAATTTGTCAAAATTTAAGAAAAAAAATTCACATAATTACCATCACCATTAAAAAAAATTTCTTTTAGGTTTGATAAATTAAGAGCGATGTTGCATATGTAACAACATTTATAATAAATTAAAACTTATAATCATAAAAATAACATCATTTATGTCAAACTCATATTTCTACTACAAAAAAAAGTCAAACCCAAACCTTTCGTATTGGATGTTGGACATTGAGACCTGTTAATATTACACTCTATTTCATTTGACCCAATTTAATATTATTATGACATTATTTTTATTGTTATAAGTTTTAAGGGTGTTATTTTATGTAATTTTTCATTCTTTTAAAAAAAATTGAGAAAAAAGCTAGGTCTATGTTTGGTTCACAGTAATATGAATTATAATGAGATTTTTTTTTTAATATTCTCTTGTTTAATTTGACTGTTAATCTAGAATAGAATAAAAAAATATTTCCCTAATAGTAGCACGAAAGGTCATTCATCCCACTCTTATTAGAAATTATTGAAATCTTTATTTTATTTATCACTTATTATTGATGTTCTCATTTTTCTATATGTAGAAGTGTAAAATTTATTTTTGCCCCTAACCCTAGTTTATGAGGTAAATGGAAGTATCCCACATTCAAAAGATAGTGGATTCGAGTATCAATAAAAGTATAAATTCTTCCATTGTTAAAAGGCTAAGTCTACACCCAAAGGGTGCCCATTGTTTGATAAAAAAAAATTATTTTTATTTTTGCTTATTTATAAATTGTAAGTCCTATATTTTATTTGATGTTTATGTATGTCCTTTGTAAGGTTGAATACTAGTGGCTTAGTCTTACTTAGGACACAATTTCGTGTTCGCTTGTTTCACACTCCTTAGATTACATATAGTTTGCATTGTTATGTGTTTCCCATTCAGTTCTTAACTCTTTGCTTATCAACATATTAAAATCTCGAAACAAGTTTCTTAAGTCTACTTTTTACATCATTTTCCACTAATGTAGATCAAGTAATTAGCTAGAGATCAAAAAAAATTTGCAAGCTTATAATATTAGGCTTAGGTGAGGGTAGATAAACGAATCGTATTTATGCTCATTCCACACCTTAGCTTGCTTTGTATTCACCATGCAACTGAATTTTTCTCAAATATCCTAGTGCACCCTTTTCTTATTCTTTTTCAGTCTTTCATTACACATTTTCTTTTAATTCTGTAACAATAGCCAAAAACTTATTTTTAAGACCATTTATTTTCTTCTTTTTTAATGAGGATAATTGTGTTGTTTGTGTACATATTGTAAGGTTTATATTTATTGGCAATTTTCGTGAACAAAATATCAAATGTAATCTAGCATAGGGGTCACCGTTCGATCAATTGATACACGACTAATGAACGCTTCGAATGTGCAATATTCATCAGGTAAAACATTTCATCATGCATACACACTCACACAATTGAACACTACACTTAGTTTGGATTGTATCGAAAGAATATATTGTGCACACCATGTTCGATCGATCGAGGGTATGGTTAGATCGATCGAGACATGTTCGATCGATCGAACCTGGATCAACTTCGATCTAGGTTCTCTCTGTTTGGATTAGATCGATCGAGAAATTTGATCGATCGATCGAACCATGTTCGATCGATCGAGACTGGATCAACTTCGATCTAAGTCCTCTCTGTTTGGACTGGATCGATCGAGCAATTGGATCGATCGATCGAACCCTGTTCGATCGATCGAGTATAGAACAACTTCGATCCAGGTTCTCTCTGTTTGAGTTAGATTGATCGAGTTCTGTGTGTCGATCGATCGAGAAGGTCTCGATCGATCGAGACGGCCTGTCGATCGATCGAGCCGGTATTATAATCCTACTCAAACTCTATTTGTATGTTCGATCCAAATGCTACTTTTACCTGTTAGACCCCATTTATTGTATATAACTGAATCCTTGGTTGAGGTTAATTGTGGTAATTGTAAATCCTGATTAGTGTAGAGTTATGACTTGTTACAAATCCTGTTTGAGCGTGAATTGGACTCTATATATATGAGAGGTGCTTGTGCTTAATTTTCAACCACACAGAAATAAATTTTCATAACTCTGATTGCGCTTTAAAAACTTCTTCTCTTCATCTTTCAATTTTAAGCGCTTTGATCTTTTTAATTGTTTGAACATATAGTGTGGTTATGTTTGAATAATTCATGCGCTTAATTGTTTCTTCGTGATATTTGTTTTGCATGTTCTAGAGTTTGCCTGCTGATCTGTTTTTGCATCTTTTGCTATTGAATCTGCTCTAGGACACGTTTTGCATTTGTGCTACTTGTGCTAATCTTTCAGGTACTGTTGGTGACGTGTTCGGTGTTTCGTGTGACTTGAAACTACCGAACTTGACGGGTTCGATTGTTCTTGTGTGACTCAAGAAGATCGAAACGTTGGTCCGGATCCAGACATCTAGCTATTGGAGGCTGTGAAAGGAGCGACGGCTCGTAAGTAAATTACATAGGGGGGCTTTATCTGTGACGGGTAGTTTAAGACCTAGCCTTGTAATTGAACATTATTTTCATAGTGGATAGTTAGGTGGTCCGGTGGACCGGTGGTTTTCCTCTTAGGTCATTGTTGTGGCCTAGGTTGTTTCCACCTAAAAATTTCTTGTGTCGTTTATTAATTTCGTATTTTAATTTCATACGTGATTGCATGTGAAGCCGTTGTGTTTAGGTAAAATAATTAAAAAAGTTATTAAATCTGAAAATAACCTATTCACCCCCCCTCTAGGCTTATTTGGTCCGTAACTAAAACTTTCAATTGGTATCAGAGCGGGTCACTAGATATACTTAGTGTTTGCCTAGGACCTTGTTATGGATCATTTGAGAGAGGGTTCTTCTACAACCCGTCCACCTTACTTTGATGGGTCTAACTACCCATATTGGAAGGCTCGTATGAGAGCCTTTCTGCGCTCCTTAGATGAATGTGTGTGGAATTCTGTGCTATATGGTTGGGAGCCACCTAAGGTTACCAAGGATGGTGTAGTCACATTTAAACCTAGGAATGACTGGACCATTGAAGATAAAACTGGTAGTGGTTGGAATCAAAAGGGGATCAATGCTATTTTTAGTGCTGTATCTCCTGATGAATTTCGACGTATTTCGGATGTTGAAACTGCTAAGGCTGCTTGGGACACTTTAGAGGTTGCTCATGAGGGCACGTCCCAAGTTAAACGAACAAAACTGCGCATGCTAGCTACAAAATTAGAAAATCTTAGAATGGAGGAAGATGAAACTTTTTCTGAATTCTATGCAAAATTATGTGATATTGCTAACTCATCTTCAAATCTTGGAGAGAAAATTGATGAACGCAGGTTGGTTCGTAAGGTCTTGTGCTCCCTACCAGATCGATTCCAAGTGAAAGTCACTACAATTGAGGAAAGCAAAGACATTGACACCATCAAAATTGAGGAACTTGTTGGATCAATCCAAACCTTTGAGATGAATCTGCGAACACCAAAAAGGAACAAGGGAGTGGCATTCAAGACAACGAACAAAGATGGTGATAACAGTGATGGTTCCATGGATGATGAAGAACTTGTCTATTTGGCCAGAAAA
Source organism: Elaeagnus macrophylla (assembly GCA_029378325.1). NCBI lineage: Eukaryota > Viridiplantae > Streptophyta > Magnoliopsida > Rosales > Elaeagnaceae > Elaeagnus > Elaeagnus macrophylla. The sequence continues at coordinate 42,550,595 of CM055642.1, forward strand.
TTCAAAACGATGTTCAACAGGAGAAATCTGCAAAATAAAAATCAATCCATTCGCACCAAAGAATACAAGTCAAAAGAATTTAAGCCCATTAATTCTGATGGTAAGAAACCTAAACTCACTGGACCTCAATGTTTTGAATGCAATGGTATTGGTCCCTTTGCAGCTGAGTGCGCCAATAAGAAGAAGAAAACTGGTAAGGCCTTCAATGCTACTCTTAGTGATTCAAAAAGTGATCAAGCAAGTGATTCAGATGCTGGTGACACCAACTACCGAGCCTTTATTGCAACTATTGATGGATACTCCAATAAATCTGATTCTGACAATGAGGGAAGTAAATCTAACTCTATCCTCTCTAAATTTAATGCTAACAGTTTTGAGGAATTATTTCTTGATTTGATTAATAGCAAGAAAGAAAAAGATAAACTTCTTATATCTATCACAAAACTAAATGACAAAATCAAATCTCAAGACATTAATTTATCAATTCTGGAAAAAGAGAAAGGTGAACTGTCTGAGCATATTAATCAGTTGAGTTTAAGTCTTGCAGGGATCAAACAAGAAAATTCACAGCTTGTGCAGGAATTACAGCAGTCAAAGGAAACTGTGAAAAAGCTGACAACTAGAGCTGAAAGATTAAACAAAGTACTTGACCTCGGAAAGCCCTTTGGAGACAAGAGAGGATTAGGCTATATGGATGAGAACACTACACCATCATCATCAAAAACAGAGTTTGTTAAATCATCTAAACCTTTCTCTTCACAAAATGTCCACATGAAACAAGCACCTACAGTTAAATTTATTCCTATCTGTCATCATTGTGGTAGAAAGGGACACATTAGACCTAAGTGCAGAATACTGTTGAGTTCTAATTGGAATTATCATAACATGCATGGATCATACTATAGGAATTATAACTATGCTCACTTATATAGATCACGAACCAAGCATATGAGAACACAGTTTGATCCCTCTAAGACACGTGAATTAGAAACATCAATACCCCCCCAAATAAAACAAGCCAAAATTAAGAAGGGTTGGGTCAAGAAATCTGAAATACACTGTTTTGTAGCTCACATAGCATTTAAGGCTAAATCTACCACTGCATCGTACTTTGATAGTGGATGCTCTAGACACATGACAGGTGATCGTTCCCTTTTTAAAACATTTGAAGATTATAATGAAGGAACAGTTACTTTTGGTGATGGTAAAAAATCTAAAATTCTGGGAAAAGGAACAATACAAGTAGATGGCATACCTGAACTAGATAATGTTTTATTTGTTGATGGACTTAAGGCAAACCTAATAAGCATCAGTCAAATTTGTGATAAAAACTATAGTGTGCAGTTTACCAACAACCATTGCATTGTAACTGATCTTAATGGTAATTGCTTGCTTAGAGGAACTAGATCTCATGACAATTGTTATTGCATTGATATATCACCCACTGTTACTTGCAATCTTGCTCATAATGATTCTATAACTGTTTGGCACCAAAAGATGGGACATATAAATTTCAGTGATTTGGTGAATTTGAGTAAAAAGGAAATTGTGCGTGGTATACCTAAGCTTTTTGAAAATGACAAAATATTTTGTGGACCATGCCAACTTGGCAAACAGACTCGTAATCCTCATAAGAAACTTAAAGGAATTAATACAAGCAGGATACTTGAGTTGATTCATATTGACTTAATGGGTCCTATGAGAACCGAAAGTTTGGGTGGTAAGAAATACATCATTGTTACTGTTGATGATTATTCACGTTACACTTGGGTAAATTTTCTAAGAGAAAAATCTGATGCATTTGATGTCTTTAGTTCTTTTTGTCTCAAAGTACAGGTTGAAGCAGGAAATCATATAACCAACATCATGAGACTAAGGACCGATCATGGAAAGGAATTTGAAAATACCAAATTTGCTGAATTTTGCAAGGAGCATGGAATCAATCATGAATTTTCAGCACCAATCACCCCTCAACAAAATGGTGTAGTTGAAAGAAAGAATAGAGTGATACAAGAGATGGCTCGTGTTCTTCTACATGCAAAGGAAATCTCGAAGAAATTCTGGGCTGAAGCAGTAAGTACTGCATGCTATCTCATGAATCGTGTCTATCTACGCCCAGGTACGAATAAAACTCCATATGAGATATGGAAAGGTAAGAAACCAAACTTAAAACATCTGCATGTATTTGGTAGTAAATGTTACATTCTCAGAGATCGTGAACAATTAGGTAAGTTCGATACTAGGAGTGACGAAGGTATATTTCTTGGTTACTCTTTGACTAGTCGTGCTTTTAGAGTCTTTAACTTGAGAACTAACACAATGATGGAATCTATTAATGTGACTATTGATGATGCAGGTACTACTAATCAATTGGAAACTATGCAGGATGAAAAATTAGATATTGAAGTACCTAATGACCAACAAAAAGATGAAACTACCAAAACAGATATTAAGTGCACTGATTTAAAGGATGAAACAATTTCAAATGATCTCATACAAAGACCAACACGTACCTCCAAGAACCATCCTGTTGAAAACATCATTGGTGACCCTAATACGAGCATGGTAACTAGAAGACGTCAGGTAAGTGAGATAACCTATCTTTGTTATATTTCACAAATAGAGCCTAAGAATGTGGATGATGCATTAAAAGATGAGTATTGGATAAATGCCATGCAGGAAGAATTATTGCAATTTACAAAAAATGATGTATGGACTTTAGTGCCTAGACCACATGACAAAAACATCATAGGAACCAAATGGGTTTTCAAAAACAAATATGATGAACATGATGTAGTAATTAGAAACAAAGCTAGGTTAGTTGCTCAAGGATACAAACAAGTTGAAGGAATCGATTTTGATGAAACTTTTGCTCCCGTAGCTAGATTAGAATCAATAAGGATCCTACTTGCCATTGCTTGTTACATGAAATTCAAACTTTATCAAATGGATGTAAAATCTGCGTTTCTAAATGGTTTTTTGAATGAAGAGGTATTTGTGGAACAACCTAAAGGCTTTATCGATCCAAATTTTCCAAAGCATGTTTATAAACTCAATAAGGCTCTCTATGGTCTAAAACAAGCTCCTAGAGCTTGGTATGAGAGGCTTACAACTTACCTCTTAGACAATGATTTTGTTCGAGGGGGAGTTGATAAAACTCTCTTTATTAAGAGTGCCAAGGAGGATATTTTCATAGCTCAAATATATGTGGACGATATAGTGTTCGGGTCAACATCCACGTCACTTGTTGAAAACTTTGTTCATGTAATGTCTTCTGAATTTGAAATGTCTATGATGGGTGAACTTACATATTTTCTTGGTTTGCAAATTAATCAAACAAACGATGGAATTTTTATCTCTCAAACCAAGTATGCATGTAACTTGATTAAGAAATTCGGACTTGAGTCAAGTAAACACCTGAGAACTCCAATAAGTACAAGCACAAAAATTTCAAAGGACGAATCAGGTAAAAGCGTTGACCAAACACTCTATAGGAGCATGTTAGGGAGTTTACTATATCTCATAGCTAGTAGACCAGATATTTGTTATAGTGTTGGTGTGTGTGCACGTTATCAATCTGATCCTAAGGAATCACACATAGAACATGTTAAAAGGATAATCAGGTATGTTTCTGGAACTAAAAACTTTGGAATATGGTTTACTAATGACACAACTTGTGAGATCAGTGGATATACAGATGCAGATTGGGCAGGAAGCCAAGATGAAAGAAAAAGCACCTCAGGTGGTTGCTTTTACATTGGCAATAACCTCGTATCCTGGCACAGCAAGAAACAAAACTCAATATCTTTATCCACTGCTGAGGCCGAATATATCGCAGCAGGTAGCTCATGCACACAACTTCTATGGATGAAAAATATACTACATGAGTACGGTTTTAAGCAAGGTATCATTCCTCTATACTGTGATAACACGAGCGCCATTTGCATATCTAAGAATCCTGTACTTCATTCCCGAACAAAGCACATAGACATCAGACATCATTTTATTAGGGAACTTGTTGAGGAAAAGGTTTTGACACTTGAATTTCTACCCACTGAAAGACAATTGGCTGACATGTTCACTAAGGCACTTGACACACAAAGATTTGAAACACTTAGATATGCCTTAAGAATTTGTCAAATAGAGTAATTTAAAAAAAAAAAAAATATATATATATAGATTCATGTAATACTCACACACACAACCTATTTTTAACTTCATCTTTACTCTATCATTCTAACATGTTAACACATCCTCTTTATTCACTTATAATGATCATGTTGCATGAACTTATTCACACACTCACTAAACACATATGCATGTTATATTTGAGATCTATGATAAACTTTGAAAAACTCGTATCGTAAAAATTACCTAGTTATGAGAGGGCTACCTACTGTGATGTGTGCAGCTACCGTAGTGAGCGGAGAGGGCTACCTCACAACTAGTGTGAAAGTCATCATACTAGGTTTATGGCTTGTGCAAAATAAAAATAACTATCTCTGCACAAAAAGAATTAGCCAAACGAAATTTAAAAAAAAAAAAAAAAAAAAAAAAAAGGGAGGAAAACAAAACAAACAAAAAAATTATTCAGTTCCTTTTCTTTTGCTATGATTTCTCTCATGTTTCATCATAGACTTCTTATTTAACTTACTTGTGGAGTTCCAATATTCAAATCATTCTAAGTGCATCTAACATGTCATTATCGGTATTAAAGCGTTTGTGTTATTTTTTTTATTTGAACTATTTTTAGTTGATTATTTGTTGTGTGTTTGCTGATTATTATGTGAGTTTATAAAAAAAAAAAAAAAAAAAAAGGGCTCGAATGTCGATTGATCGACAACGAACTCGATCGATCTATGTTGAATATCGATCGATCGAGGGAATATTCGATCGATCGACTGTGTTCAGTTTAAATACCCCCACGGTTTCTTCCCCCCCACTTTCACGAACTCAACCGTTTCTGTCGCCATTTTTTCAAAAAATCGATCAAAATCGCTCCTTTTTGCTCCCATAGCATTCCAAACTTGATTTACAACAACAATCCAGCATCAAATTTCATCAAAAATCCATCTTTTTCAAAAACAAAAATTCAAATTTCAAAAATTTTCCTTTCCCACCAACCAAACACTCCTTCCAACCTTTTTTAGTGAAAATGGCATCCCGAAGACGCGCTCTTCCACATGGTGCACCAACATCATACAGTTCCCAATGGTGGACCAAGGAATCACAAGTAAGGTATCGTAACACATTTTCTAAACGCCCCATTTTACTTGAACGTGGTGTAAACTGGAATGATGTGCATGAAGTAGGGGTTACTAGGGTGATACGAAATCTCGGGTGGGAGTCTTTATTTACTCCGAAGAAAATGTGCTGTCCTGCTTTAGTTAGAGAATTATATGCCAATGTGGATTTGGGAATTAGAAATACTGGACCAATGTGCTATAAAGTGTTCATTCAAAATAAGATTTTAGATATCACTCCTGACACAATCGATGAATTTCTTGGAATTACTAATTTGGGTGAATCCGATTTTGATTTTGGGAAGTTTGACGTATCTAATGAGGACTTATTGACTGAATTGACGGGGTCACCTGATTCCGGGATAAATCTCAAAGGTCTTTATATACCTGGTGAATTCAAGCCGTTCTACCGCATCCTAAATAGAATGGTGTGTACCAACTTACTCCCTACCAACCACCCTGCTGAAATTGGTTATCAGCACGCCAAAATCCTCTACTGTATTGGCAAAGGGATTGCATTTGATGTTGGCATCATTATCTTGGATGAGTTTTTGACCCAAGCTGCGATTACAAATCCTAGGATCGGGTTACCCTATGGTTGTCTGCTGACTAATCTGGTTATATCTATTGGGGTTGAACCGACACCGGATAGTGCAACGGTTAAGCATATGGGAGATATAGGTAGAGGTACAGTCTCTCGGTCTTCGGCTCACACTACGAAGAAACACAAGAGATCAGAGGCTGGAACAAGCGGGGCTACTGTGGCAGAATTATTGGGGGATGACGACATTGAACCCCCCACTGAACCATCTCTTTCCCGTCAGGAAGTGTTTGAAAATGACATGGTCACGAGAATGGAAGCTCTTTCCAACCAAATGGGTGCCATGCATACCCTCTACGAGGGATTGAGCCATAGGGTCAATGAGATGGATGAAAGGCAACATGGCATACGCACCGACGTCACTGCCATCCTTACTATGGTTCGGGATCTACACAATCAACGACAGCCTCCTCCCAATGAGGACGACCAGTAGTCCAACCCCGAGAATTCCTGTTTTCATTTTTTATTTTATTTTATTTTTTTTTCATTTTTTTTTTGGTTATGTTATCTGGATGTTTTATGATCTTTAAGTGTTTTTGGATTCTAATGGCATATTTTTACTAACACGCTTTGGTGTTTGTCCTTTTCGTATGTCAAAAAGGGGGAGAAAAAGCGACATGAGACATAAGTATGATACAAACGGTAATGTCATGTTTAGGGGGAGCACATTAAGGGAGAGCTTTGTTTTCATAAATTTTCATTACATACACTCAACTAACATACTGACAATGGGTCTTGAGCCCAAGCTACTTGATTATTTTTGTTTCTTTTTCAGTGTATTAATCATACAAGATGGCTCCACCGGATCATAGATAGCTCCACTATTGAATTTTTAAAAAATTGTAATTTATGAGCGTTTTGAGAGTTATGTAGTGAGCGACGAATTTTGTCACACGAAAATGCCAAAGGGGGAGATTGTAAGGTTTATATTTATTGGCAATTTTCGTGAACAAAATATCAAATGTAATCTAGCATAGGGGTCACCGTTCGATCAATTGATACACGACTAATGAACTCTTCGAACGTGCAATATTCATCAGGTAAAACATTTCATCATGCATACACACTCACACAATTGAACACTACACTTAGTTTGGATTGTATCGAAAGAATATAGAGAAAATAACAAAACTAACACCCCCTAAAAATTATAATAACAAAACTAGCACCCCTGTGTTCAATTAAAATTGAACGACGATAATTTAGACTCGTTCAATATTGAACGTTCAATATTATCCGTTCAATTAGAATTGAATGACGACAATTAGACCTATTTAATATTGAACGTTCAATATTTTACGTTCAAATTGAATATTGAACGTTCAATATTAAACGTTCAATTTTAATTGAACACAGGAGTGCTAGTTTTGTTATTATAATTTTTAGGGGTGCTATTTTTGGTAATTTCCCAAGAATATATTGTGCACACCATGTTCGATCGATCGAGGGTATGGTTAGATCGATCGAGACATGTTCGATCGATCGAACCTGGATCAACTTCGATCTAGGTTCTCTCTGTTTGGATTAGATCGATCGAGAAATTTGATCGATCGATCGAACCATGTTCGATCGATCGAGACTGGATCAACTTCGATCTAAGTCCTCTCTGTTTGGACTGGATCGATCGAGCGAACCCTGTTCGATCGATCGAGTATAGAACAACTTCGATCCAGGTTCTCTCTGTTTGAGTTAGATCGATCGAGTTCTGTGTGTCGATCGATCGAGAAGGTCTCGATCGATCGAGACGGCCTGTCGATCGATCGAGCCGGTATTATAATCCTACTCAAACTCTATTTGTATGTTCGATCCAAATGCTACTTTTACCTATTAGACCCCATTTATTGTATATAACTGAATCCTTGGTTGAGGTTAATTGTGGTAATTGTAAATCCTGATTAGTGTAGAGTTATGACTTGTTACAAATCCTGTTTGAGCGTGAATTGGACTCTATATATATGAGAGGTGCTTGTGCTTAATTTTCAACCACACAGAAATAAATTTTCATAACTCTGATTGCGCTTTAAAAACTTCTTCTCTTCATCTTTCAATTTTAAGCGCTTTGATCTTTTTAATTGTTCGAACATATAGTGTGGTTATGTTTGAATAATTCATGCGCTTAATTGTTTCTTTGTGATATTTGTTTTGCATGTTCTAGAGTTTGCCTGCTGATCTGTTTTTGCATCTTTTGCTATTGAATCTGCTCTAGGACACGTTTTGCATTTGTGCTACTTGTGCTAATCTTTCAGGTACTGTTGGTGACGTGTTCGGTGTTTCGTGTGACTCGAAACTACCGAACTTGACGGGTTCGATTGTTCTTGTGTGACTCAAGAAGATCGGAACGTTGGTCCGGATCCAGACATCTAGCTATTGGAGGCTGTGAAAGGAGCGACGGCTCGTAAGTAAATTACATAGGGGGGCTTTATCTGTGACGGGTAGTTTAAGACCTAGCCTTGTAATTGAACATTATTTTCATAGTGGATAGTTAGGTGGTCCGGTGGACCGGTGGTTTTCCTCTTAGGTCATTGTTGTGGCCTAGGTTGTTTCCACCTAAAAATTTATTGTGTCGTTTATTAATTCCGCATTTTAATTTCATACATGATTGCATGTGAAGCCGTTGTGTTTAGATAAAATAATTAAAAAAGTTATTAAATCTGAAAATAGCCTATTCACCACCCCTCTAGGCTTATTTGGTCCGTAACTAAAACTTTCACATATATATTTTTTAGTACATCACCCTTTTCTTGCTTTCTAGTATGATTGCATTTCCATACAAGTCAAAAGTGTAAGACTAAAAGTAACACACTTTTGGTTAGGTTCAAATATAGTTTAAAGATATAAATGATATCTAATTAGGCTCAAATCAATGACTAATTAAAGACATATATTTATTGGTTAGCTTAAAAAGCTCAATTGATTAAATTAAGGCTTAAATCATTTTTCAAGCTAATTACTATCTAAGATTTTACCTTAAAAAATGATCAAATAGATTCTAAAATATGGAAGATCCTCATCACATATCCTAACTCAAACCAAGTTTTCTTCAAATAAGAACATCAAACAATCAATCATAAGCAATGTGCTTAAAATTGAATCAATTTAATCAAAAACTAACAAGCATACAATATGATTAATATCTCAATGATCATGATAAATTTTGTAACATAGTCATGATCACTAATTCTATTATTAGGTTCATATATTTCATATCAATCATTACATTATTTGGTTTTAATATGTTCACTAGTTCCTACTCATGTCTCAAATGAAATGGCTTAAATCACTAAATGCAATAACCTAAAAAATTGTTCATAAAGTACAGCAAATGAAGTCCCTCCCACACTTAAATTCCACATTATCCCTAATATGCAACATATAAATAAGATTAAAAGAGATGAAAAAAAACTCCCTCGACATTGGCATTTTGGTCTTCATCACCAAATATGCCAAGTCCCTTTTATACTTTATTCACCAACAAAAACAAAAAACAAAAGTACTAAAAATATATTGGATTGCTTCCAAACAATAGTCATTTTTAAGGTCATTGACTAGACCTTCTTAGCTACTTAAGGATCATTCAAATAAAGCAAGGAGACCTCCCTTTCATGCATGTTTCCTAAATAAGGTTTTAGCCTTTGACTGTTCACCATGAAATTATTGTTTGTTTTCATGTCTTCTACTTTTACAGCTCTAGATTTAAATAATTGTGTGACCAAAAATGGCCCTGAATATTATGATTTTAGCTTACCTGTAAATAGCCTCAAACGAGAGTTATACAGTAGTACTTGTTTCCTTTGTTCACCATTTAGTCTTCTCCTTATAGATTCATGCACTTTCATAAGCTTGCAATCTAAGTTCAGTAAGTTACAACATTCTATGCTTTCTCATAGCCTCTAGACTCACATTCAACCTCTTTAGGGCCTAAAATGCTCTATGCTCTAATTCAACCGGTAGGTGGCAAGATTTACAGAACACCAATCAGTATGAAGACGTACTAATAGATGTTTTAAAGGCTGTTTGGTATGCCTATAGTGCAACTCATTAAGTTTAGAGGACCAATCTTTCCTTTAGGTACTCACTACCTTTTCTAGGACTCTTTTTATTTATCTATAGGAGACCTCTACTTGGCCACTCGTTTGTGGATAATAAGGAGTGAATACTTTGTGCTTGACACCACAGCTTGCTAATAAAGCATTAAATACCTTGTTGTAAAAGTGACTATCTTCATCACTTATTATTGTTATAAGAGCTCCAAACCTAGTGAAGATGCTCTTCTTAAAAAACTTCGTTACAACCTTGGCATCATTTGTTGGAGTGGCAATAACTTCCACCCACTTGGACACATAATTCACTGCCACAAGAATGTAGAGTTCCAAAAGAGGGGCTAAAGAGGTCCATAAAATCTATGCCCCAAAAATCAAACAACTCCACTTCTAAAATGGCATTTTGGGCCTTTTCAAGTCTCCTTGAAATGTTGCCTACTCTTTGACATCTATCACAATGTTTAATAAACTCAAATGCATCTTTGAATAATGAGAGCCAATAGAAGCCCAATTGTAATACTTTTGATGCAGTTTGAGTTATCCCAAAGTGCCTCCATAGTCTGACCTATGACAATGGTGTAGAATGGGTAGTGTTTTCTTCAAGGGGTTGCATCTCTTAAGCATACCATCATTGCACCTTTTGGACAAGTATAGGTTGTCCTACATATAGAATCGTGCCTCATGTTGGAGCTTCTTCCTTTTTTAAAATGACAATCAAAATGTTCGCTACAACCCCATCATCTCCATTGTTGTGATTGCCTATAATTGCTCATCGGGGAATTTTTCTTGAATAGGCAGCCTATCATCATATTTATTCCTACATTCCAATCTCTATAAGTGACCTGCTACTTGATTTTCTGTACCTTTATTGCTCCAAATTTCTAGATTGAATTCTTGTAGCAACAACACCCACCGAATTAACCTTGGCTTGGCATCTTTCTTAGAGATCAAATATCTAATCGCAGCGTGGTCAGCGTACACAATTACTTTGGTGCCAACTAGGTAAGCCCAAAACTTTTCAAATGCAAAGACAATTGCCAAAAGCTCATTTTCAATTGTTGCATAGTTTATTTGGGCTTCGAAGAGAGGCTTGCTTGCATAGTAGATAGCATGAAACATTCTACCCCTTCACTGCTCCAATGGAAAAATCACCTTGCATAGTAGATAGTTTATTTAGGCTTCGAAGAGGGTCTTGCTTGCATAGTAGATAGCACGAAACATTCTACCTCTTCACTTCCCTAAAATTGCTCCAATGGAAAAATATCTTGCATCACACATTAATTAAATGAGTCCTCCCAATTTGATGATACAATTATTAATGCCATTATCAAGCTCTTCTTTAATGTGCTAACATCTAGGCATTCTTGATCAAACTGGAATTGTATGTCTTTTTCTAAAAGATTACATAAAGGCTTTGAGATTTTGGAAAACTCCTTTATGAATCTTCTATAAAACCCAACATGGCCTAAAAAGTTTCTACTACCCTTGACATTTGTTGTTGGTGGTACCTTCTCAATGACTTTAATTTTTCTCTATTCACTTCCAACCCTTTTGATGACACGCTGTGGCTTAGTATTATACCTTCCTTTACAATGAAGTGGAAAATTCCCAATTGAGCACTAAGTTTGACTCTTCACGTTTCTTAAGCAAACAGAGGAGATTTGCTAAACAAGCATCAAAACTATCCTCGAACACCGTGAAATCGTCCTTGAATACTTCTACTATTATCTTTACCATGTCCAAGAAGATAACATCATACACTTTTGAAATGTGATTGGGGCATTGCAAAGTCTAAATGGAATTCTTCTAAAAGAAAAGACTATAAGGACAAGTGAATGTAGTTTTCTCTTAGTCCATAGGTGCTATAGCTATTTGATTGTATCATGAATAGCCATCCAACAAGTAGAAGAAAGAATGTCTAGCCTATCCATCCAATATTTGTTCAATGAAAGATATTGAAAAATGGCCCTTTTAAGTTCCCTTGTTTATTTTCCTAAAGTCCATACATACTCTCTGATTAATGACTGTTCTCGTGGCTTATTCTTCTCGTTGACCACCACTATCATACCTCCGTTCTTTGGCACACATATTCACTATCCAAAATAGGGTAGATAATCCAAACTTCAAAACATTTTAGTACCTCCTTATTTTACTACCTTCATCATAATGAGATTCAATCTTCTTTGGGCATCTCAACAGGTTTGTCCCCTCTTCAATGATGATCCTGTACATGCACACTTAGGGGTTAATTCCCTTTATATCTGCAATGGTCCACCTAATAGATTCCTTACACCATCTCAAAATATTTACTAACTTTTTCTCTTGCTCATCATCTAGTTTTGAGGAAATGATCATTGGTATGGTCTCAACATCACTTAGGAATGCATAACAAAGATGAGATGGTAATGGTTTAAGTTCTATTGTTGGTGGTTCTTCAATTAATGTCCTAAGCTTAAGTCTTTCCTCTACATGCTCAAAAATTGCATTAGAACAAAACATGGGACTCTACTAGCTTTTTCAAGCATATGGGAATCATTAGAAAGCACATCCAAGTTGGCAATATCACTATCATTATCGAAGTCATCTATATAAAAGTTTCCACTAGCATTAGAAGGGTGACTATAAAATTGAGTATCTACTATACCATGTGTAATTGCATTTATCTCATTTTCATGATTTTCTTCACATAAAGCTACCACATGTTTAGAACTTTCACATGAATTCACCAAAGCATATTCTATATCATCATCACAAGTTAAGTTCTTAAGCATGTAATCTATCATTTCATTAAATACATCAACTTGAAAGCATTCATTAATATCATGATTAGCAAGTGAAAATTACATAGATTTAAAGACATTGAAGGTTACCTTTTGGTCGTGCACCCTTATAGTGAGTTCACCTTTTTGCACGTTGATCAAGGCTCTTTCGATAGCAAGAAAAGGACAACCTAAGATGATGGGGATATCCTTATCTTCTTCCATGTCTAGCACGATAAAATCAACAATAAATATAAATTTGTCTCTCATTACAAGAATTTCTTCAATCACCCCTCTTGGCCTCTTTAATGATCGGTCTGCCCATCAACAGTGTAATTGAATTTGGTTTTTCTTTCCCAAGTCCTAACTTCTTGAAAACTGTTAATGGCATAAGATTGATGCTTGCTCCAAGATCACATAGGGCTTTTCTAAATTAGTTTTCCCCAATAATGCATGGAATATGAAAGGTATCATGGTCCTTTGTCTTGGGTGTTAGTTTCCTATCAATAATGGTACTACATCCTTATGTAAGGATAATAGTCTTATAGTTTCCAAATTTCTTTTCTTAGATAATATCTCCTATGTGAACTTAACATATGAGGACATTTGTTCTAATGTATACATGAAGGGAATGTATATGTGAAGCTTCTTAGAGATGTCAAGGAATTTAAAGAATTGCTTATCCAGTTTTTGCTTATGCACTCTTTGAGGAAAATAAAGAGGTGGGGTGTAGATATTACCTTATTTTGTTTTTGTGTGTGTTCTTCACTTTTGTGACATCACCACTAGGCCTCATCGCATTGTCATTCACTTTTTTTCTTGTCAATAACTTTCTCATTATCATCTCCTACTATCAAGCCACTCCTTATCATAATTGCTTTGCAATGCTCCTTCCCTTCTCCCCTTGATTTACTTCAATATTGTTGGGTAGCATTCCTTAGTGTCTCTTTCGTAAGGTTTAGGCTAGTGATGAGTGCTCGAAAAGCACTAATATTTCGTGATTAATTGTGCTTAATTGTTTGATATATAGATTTATTATTATTGTTTATTCAATTAATTTCATAAATCTATCCATTCGGAGTCACGGGTATATTTTAGTGTATTTCAGGTATTTTTAGCGTCAAATGAGTCAAATAATGAAAACACGCAAAGACGGAACACTTACGGCGCTCGGATCACGAGTTACGGGCTAAACGAGACAAATATGTAACCTTACATAACGAGCCATCACATATGTAAGGGAGTACATGTGAAGAAACTGAAGACAAAGCGCGCCGCGACGAGGAAAAGTCATGCCGCGGCGGGGAGCTCTCGGGTTTTTACACAATTTCCAGAATTTGTGTTGCGCCGCGGCGGGGAAAATGCATGCCGCGGCGCGCCTATTCCTAATGCAATCAGGAATCCCTTACATCTATAAATACCCCCTTAGACCCCCTTTACAATACAACTCGACCAATTCGTACACAACTCTTAGAATTCACAATTTTGCGACCAAACACTACATTCAATCAGTTTTGAGAGCGTTGCCACACTCTAACGAAGCGAGAGACACTATTCTAAGGATTCAAGGAAGCCAACGACGATCGAAGATAAAGCTTACGGAGAAGAACGCTATCCAATCCATAAGCGGTATTTAGATCTAGGATTTTCTTGTTGTTATAGAATTAATTCTTCTTCTCTTTTTGTTAAAGTGTATGATCATATTTTATTTGTCTATGAATATTAATATGAACATGAGCGGCTAATTTTATTATGGATGTTTAGTTTGCGTTGCCATGTTTGCTAGAATTGTGTATGGTGTATCTTATTGATTTATAAATAAATTACTTTTTGATTAAGAGCATGTTTAGATATTTAATTATGAATAATCATGGGCCCATTTGATGTTCGTAGTTAGGTTGAAAAATCTGAGAATTTAGTTATAGGAACGTCACCTTAACTTTATTCCAAAACACTTAATCGAAGCTTCAAGTTAGTGACTTAGTCATAGCATTAATTTGATTGGCATGTTTTCCTTGCGCATAATTTGATTACTATTTGATTTACCCCCGCCAAAGGCAATTAATTAGTTAATCAATAAAGAGACCTACCCCCGCCAAAAGGAGTCTCGTAATTAAAAGGAAAGCCGGTAGTTTAGTTTATATAGGACGTTCATGTTATCTCACCATACCTTTTCGATGCAAGCATGGTCAACCAAGCTAAACGTCCATACATCCTCCATTGATATTTGATTTAATTGAATTGATTGTTTGCTTGCGATTCTGTTTTCGTTTGATTGTCGTATGATTGTTCTCGTTACAAAAACAAACAACATTTTTACAGTTTTAGTAGCTTTAGGATTCTAGTTACTTAGAGTTTTAGTTTTACTAGAACTCTATTTAATTAGTGTTTTATTTTTATTGGAACTCTATTAGATTAAGAAGATAGTTATTTAAGACCACTGCAATTCCTTGAGAGACCGACCTTGGAAGTTGCTTATCACTTTACTACGAGTGATTCGTACACTTGCGAGTACACATTTTAACACATCAAGTTTTTGGCGCCGTTGCCAGGGAATTGGCGTTTTAAATAATTTTCTTTTTAACTTTTTAGAGTTTCTGATTTATTTTTATTTGTTTATTTATTTTATTTATTTTAGTTATTTATTTTATTCAAAAAAAATAAAAATAAATAAATAAATAAATAAAAATAGTGCTTTTAATTGCTTAATCTGTAGTGCTTCGATTTCTCTGTTGTTTTTGTTAGTTTTTGAAAGGTACCGTTCATCAACAACATCAACAAATTTTAAAATGCACCTAATCAGGCTGGATACTGAAATCCATGAGCCAATACAAGGCCTTTTGAAGAGCTGCATGATATGACAGACATGGAGGTATGTAGCATTTGTGGTTTATATGGGCATTATGCTAATGTTTGCACTTTTGCAGGTGATTACTATGCATCCACTAATTCAAACTTTGATCTTAATGAGGGATGTCACCCACCTTGGAATGATCCTTATTTTAGTACCTATAGTCCTGAGTGGGAAAATCATCATAATTCTTCATGGCAAGCAAACTCTACCCCACCTTATGCCCAATACAACATGCAAAGCTCAAATTTTCAATCATATGACCCACCTTATGCCCAATACAACATGCAAAGCTCTAATTTTCAACCATATGACCCACCTTATGCACAATACCAAATGCAAAGCTCAAGTTTTCATCCATATCCATCTAGGGCCACCTTTGAAGAGAGCTTGAATTCTTTCATACAAGGAAGTAGAGATTCTAAGCCAACCTTAGAGGAAACCTTGAATTCTTTCATACAATCTACTAATGAAAGGATGGAGTCTATGGAGGCATCAATGAAAAGAATAGAAATGCAAGTTGGGCAATTAGCGGAACAAATTCAAAAACAAGAAGAGTTGCCCACTCAGATTGAGCAAGTGAAGGATGACACAATCCTTCAAAGTGGTAAAAATTTTGAAAATATTTATTTTCCTGAAACTTTTGATGATTTACCACTTTGTGTAGAAAATACAGATGGGGAGCAAGCAATTCTCAAAGAATGTCAAGCTAAGGAATATCAAATTCTACAAATTTCTAAGGAGAACAAGGAGGAATTATTTTCACCTCCCATGCCACACAAAGCACCTAAGACTTGCACATTCCCAAATTACTTTTCATACCACTTCCACGAAAAAGTGTGTGCTGTACTTCATAGGAAACAACTACCGAGATGGAAGGACAAGCTTAATGACATATTAGCTCGGAAAATTGATATCACACACTTCAAGATCTTTGATGATGGTGGATAGAAATGAATTAGCAACGTCTTGCTAAGACGTTAAAGAAAGCGCTTGGTGGGAGGCAACCCACCATATTCGGTAGTATCAACTTATTTTCTTTTCTTTATTTTCTTTTTATTTAGTTTAATTTTCTTTTTCAGTTTTTATTTTATTTTATTTATTTTGGATTGTTTAACTTAGTTTAATGTTTTTCTGTTTTCATCTGACTTAGTTATAATCTAAAATTGGGTTTGAGTTTGAATTGTGTTGCATACACTTTGAGGTTCAATATATGTTCATACACATAAATTCTTCATGAGAAAAGCGAGGAACAGTGAACCGGAGCATAACGAGTAATGACACAATCTCATACGAAAGGGGGGTAACTTCTCACACTTTTTCTTATTTCTTTTGTTCTTATTTTTCAACATTGAGGACAATGCAGAAAGTAGGTTGGGGGTGGGAAAAATTATTCCATGAGCATGAAATGACCAAATTTATAATTTATAATTTTTAACTTTGTCACTTGAATTGTTTTAGGTTAGTGTCGTGTCGTGTTTACTTGAGTCAATCCAGAAATCTATGATATTAACATGATTGTAATGATGGTGATATATGAGAGATGTTAGATTTTTACCTAAGCAACGAAGCACATAAATGTTGGATTTATCTAATTTGAGGATTTTGTGGTACATGTGGTAGTTTGCATGGTTAGTATAACTATTTTGATTTGTGGAATGTATGCATGTTCATGATATGTTTTAAGTCTCAACAATCTCTAGAACTCATTTGAAAACCCATTGAAGAGAAATAATAGAAACAAATGCCACTTAGAAAGTGATTTAGGCCATCTTTGGACCGTTTGGACTTTTCATGCCTCCCCGCAATATTTTATCAATAGCACACCCTTGAACTCAACATTGACATACATTGTACTACCCTTAGTGATAAGAGTACTCGATGTAATATTTGATTTTCATGAGCAATTATGTTATATTTGTCTTGCTTCATCATAAAAAAAAAAAAAAAAATGAAAAAAAAAAAATGATGATGATTGAAATAACGAGCAAGAAAAGTAGAGAAAGAAAATCAAGCAAAAAGATCCAAAGGACATATGAATTTAAGGGAGGATGAAAAAGCGCAATTAGTGGAAAAAGTTGAAAATATGTTTGTGAAATAAAAAGTACTCTTATCATATGAAAACATCATTTTCGTACTTTTATAATCACACACCTAGCCACAACTTTACAAGCTTAATGAAGTCCTATTGATTCTAGGTAGTTTAGTTTCTATATTAGTGGAGATGAGTTTGAAAAATGAGCATATGGAGTTTATAAGTGCAAAAAAATTCACATTCATATTTTACTTGCACATTTATGAGATATTGAAATGTAATCTATGAATATCATGCATGACACGATCAAATAGTATAACTAACGGGTTTGTGATTTGATTGGTTGTTCAAAATCCGATTACCATGATGAGTTTGATGTTTAGACTGTTTTTGAGCTTAGGGGATGTTTAACTATTTCATGTGCCATTCGTTATTAACAATTTTTGAGACGTATGCATGGATTGATTCAAGTATGTTTTGAGTCTTTATTTGTGTCAGTTACGATGTTTGCGGGTATCATCACTGGAAACCCTCACGAGACTATAACTCGTCCACTAGGGCCACCTAGGGGTTTAAAGGCTTGTTGCATATGCTAAATGCAACCGTGACAATCTACGGAAGTGATTTAGGTTAGGTTAGTTTATTTGTTTGTTTTTAATTTTATTTTAGGTCGCTTCACTTGCTAGAGACTAGCAAGAAGCTGGTTGGGGGTTGTGATGAGTGCAAGAAAAGCACTAATATTTCGTGATTAATTGTGCTTAATTGTTTGATATATAGATTTATTATTATTGTTTATTCAATTAATTTCATAAATCTATCCATTCGGAGTCACGGGTATATTTTAGTGTATTTCAGGTGTTTTTAGCGTCAAATGAGTCAAATAATGAAAACACGCAAAGACGGAACACTTACGGCACTCGGATCACGAGTTACGGGCTAAACGAGACAAATATGTAAGCCTTACATAACGAGCCATCACATATGTAAGGGGGTACATGTGAAGAAACTGAAGACAAAGCGCGCCGCGGCGAGGAAAAGTCATGCCGCGGCGGGGAGCTCTCGGGTTTTTACACAATTTCCAGAATTTGTGTTGCGCCGCGGCGGGGAAAATGCATGCCGCGGCGCGCCTATTCCTAATGCAATCAGGAATCCCTTACATCTATAAATACCCCCTTAGACCCCCTTTACAATACAACTCGACCAATTCGTACACAACTCTTAGAATTCACAATTTTGCGACCAAACACTACATTCAATCAGTTTTGAGAGCGTTGCCACACTCTAACGAAGCGAGAGACACTATTCTAAGGATTCAAGGAAGCCAACGACGATCGAAGATAAAGCTTACGGAGAAGAACGCTATCCAATCCATAAGCGGTATTTAGATCTAGGATTTTCTTGTTGTTATAGAATTAATTCTTCTTCTCTTTTTGTTAAAGTGTATGATCATATTTTATTTGTCTATGAATATTAATATGAACATGAGCGGCTAATTTTATTATGGATGTTTAGTTTGCGTTGCCATGTTTGCTAGAATTGTGTATGGTGTATCTTATTGATTTATAAATAAATTACTTTTTAATTAAGAGCATGTTTAGATATTTAATTATGAATAATCATGGGCCCATTTGATGTTCGTAGTTAGGTTGAAAAATCTGAGAATTTAGTTATAGGAACGTCACCTTAACTTTATTCCGAAACACTTAATCGAAGCTTCAAGTTAGTGACTTAGTCATAGCATTAATTTGATTGGCATGTTTTCCTTGCGCATAATTTGATTACTATTTGATTTACCCCCGCCAAAGGCAATTAATTAGTTAATCAATAAAGAGACCTACCCCCTTCCAAAAGGAGTCTCGTAATTAAAAGGAAAGCCGGTAGTTTAGTTTATATAGGACGTTCATGTTATCTCACCATACCTTTTCGATGCAAGCATGGTCAACCAAGCTAAACGTCCATACATCCTCCATTGATATTTGATTTAATTGAATTGATTGTTTGCTTGCGATTCTGTTTTCGTTTGATTGTCGTATGATTGTTCTCGTTACAAAAACAAACAACATTTTTACAGTTTTAGTAGCTTTAGGATTCTAGTTACTTAGAGTTTTAGTTTTACTAGAACTCTATTTAATTAGTGTTTTATTTTTATTGGAACTCTATTAGATTAAGAAGATAGTTATTTAAGACCACTGCAATTCCTTGAGAGACCGACCTTGGAAGTTGCTTATCACTTTACTACGAGTGATTCGTACACTTGCGAGTACACATTTTAACACATCAGCTAGCTGCCTCATTTATATCTCTAAATTCCTCACACTAGCATTGTGGTTAGCTTCCCTTGCTACCAAGTTGTCCACCTTAGAGTCCACACATCCATTCTTGCATTGGACTTGTTCATATCTTGACTAACAGTTGTGACTGAGGTAGCCATAGTTTCCATTAAACTTTTCTATCTATCTAGCCTTGATTCCTTAACTAGTTTTTGTTGTTGAGGTTGGTTAAACTTAGGTGGATTGAATGGAGGCCTTGGATTAAAATTTGGATTGTTATAGCTCCATGAGAAATATGGTGATTTCTGCATCCTAGGTTGTAGGTATTAGAGTATGGGTTCCCTTGTTTTTGAAGTTTCCCACATAATTGATTGATTATGGGTTGTGAACACAAAAGTCATTGCCATGAATACCACTTCAAAAGTCACAAATAATACTAGTGTTTAGAACTATGTTGACTCCTATTGGATTAACATTTTTAGCCAATGAATCTAAGAGTACTTGTTGGTTTGGACATTAAGGTCAATATTTGTGTAGCCAGAGGAAAGACTACATCAACTTCATTCATTCCAACTGATCTCTTGTCAGGTAATCTCTCTATAGCCTACTATTGGTTATTTGCTTCTATATCTTCCAAAAGTTAGAAGGCTTCTTCATTATTACCCATAAAAGCTTCTTTAGCAACTGCATCAATAATAGTGTGTGTTTGTCCCAATAGCCTCTTGTAGAATGTTTACACTTGAAGCTAACTAGGTAGACCATGATGTGGGTAGTTTATGAGTAGCTCCTTGAATCTTTCCCAATATGTGTCTCACAATCCATTTGAAGAAAAAAGGTCGTGTCAATTGTCATCTTGGCTGTTCTTGATGGGGGAAAATGTTAGGAACTTTTGTGCTAACTCTTCATACGTACCAATAGAGTTAGCAAGTAAGGATTCAAACCATGCCTTTGCCTTGTCCCTTAAAGAGAATGGGAACAAGTGAAGGCAAATTGCCTCGTTGGATACTCCTTTCTATTTAAAAGTGTAAGAAATTTGTGATGTGGGCATTTGGATCATTAGTAGGGCACCTCCAAATTGGGCTTGTGATAGAAGCATTTTGATAGTGGTAACCCGAATCTTAAAGTTATTAGCTTGAACACCTGGCCATCTAATTGTTGAAAGCACTCCATCTACTATTGGCACAATGAAGTCCTTTAAGGAACGTTGTCCAATAGCAACTAATGGTGTAAGAGGTGGGTTGGGATTTTATGGGTCTTATTGTTCCATTGGAATTGGTTGTTGAATTTGAGGCTTCTCCTTTCTCAACTGTTGTAAAGTTATTTTGATTTTAGGATAGTAGGGAGTGAATTGCTGACGAGCCAACCTAGGTATGCACTAAAAACACTAAAAAAGGAAATTAATGTTCCTAAACTAGTATTGCTATACTCGCTACTAATATCTACTAACAAAATAGTAGCCACTCCCTGAAAATGACTCCAAAAACTTGGCATGTGGTCTGCAAGTATATGGGTCGTGCAAGTAATATAGTGTTAAAGCATGAGTATCGTTCCTAGAGGAGTGGGTATTTCGTAGTAGAGTACCTGTAATAAGTATTTGCAATACCATCTGCGCTAACAATAAGGGAAGATAGAACTATATCTAATATTACTATCAAATAAAAACGCTATCAAATGTATAAATTCAACAATGGGAGAAACATAGGATTTTGGAATCCCCTATCCACTTCACATGCAATAAAACTCACATATAATCATGCCACACATACACTAGTCATAATTTCACACTATTCAAATAATATATATGTTATTCAACCCATGACTAAATCATGTCCTACGTTTCCAAACTAGAACAAGAATCTCAAAATCATGCAATTAATGGCCAATTAATTGAAGCATTAATAATAGGATTAAATAAAACATCAAATCGAGAGAAAATTATATAACTAACTTGTCTTGATTACATGCTATATGGCTAGGTTCAACAAAAACCCTAAATATGAACTTAGCCACTCATTGTTCTAAACATGATCAATAATAATTCAAATGAGTTCATGGAAATAATCTTAAATCAATAAAGAAAGAGTTATAGATTTCAAAGACGAAATCTGGCTCTTATCTTGATTGATCTTCAACTTTCTCCAATGGCTCTCATGAATTGTTCTCTTCTTGCTTTCAATTGTCCCAATTGGAATTGATTCCCCTACTGATGCTAATAGGGTTAAAATGATCTAATCTTGACCATTGGTTATGATCCACGGGCCAATATTAAAAGTTAGAGTCGAATTATGACATATTTTGGTCATTACTGAGCTACTCGATAGATCGAGAATCTTGGGTAGTTTGATCGACAATGATAACAATTTGATCTAAGAGGTCTCGATTGAAGCTTGATCGATTGAGGTTATGGGCTAGATCAATCGACCCATGGGTAGATCTATCTAGTGTGTACAAAAATCCAACTCAAGAGCCTTCAATTGAAGTTTGATTGAAATTAGATATATCGAGGGTTGATAGATCGAGGTTTCTAGTAGATAGATCAAGTATGTGCTGAAATATCCTCAAATGACTCATTTTGACTCAATTTGCTGTCGCTCCACCTACATTAGCACTGTTAAACATAAGATGGATCATTGGACATTAAGATGGCAAAACAACTCCATTTTCATAGAATTATCAATTGTGCAATATTTTTCCACGAAAAGCTAAAGGGAGAAATTGTAAGTCCTATTATTTTAGTGTTGACATTCCTATAAGCAAAACACATTGTCTGCATTTTATTTGATGTTTATATATGTCCTTTGCAAGGTTAAATACTAGTGGCTCAATTTCACTTAGGACACAATTTTGAGTTTGCTTGTTTTGCAATCACTTCTTAGATTGGATATAGTTTGCATTGTTGTGTGTTTTCTTGTTGTTGTGTTGTCCTATTGGGGAATAGGCATTTTGTTGTGTCCAAATTGCCATTTATTGTGGTTTTCAGCGAGAGCTCACAGAGGAGGTCAAAGAACTTTTGTCCTTTGTTGTGGTTCTTGGTGAGCTTGTTGATGTCTCAATGGGGTGCTCACTGAGGTCTCGCTGAGTGCCTGGAGAGAGGTTAACAAGGTTGGTTGGCGAAGTCTCACTTATATTTCTCAAATACTTGGTCAATTATAAAAAATGTGAGAATGAGTGAGGATTTTTTTAGAGCTAAAATACATGGTTAGCTAGTGAAGAGCTACATTAATTATTTTGAGTAGTTTCTCTCAAAGTTAGGCTGTTGTGTGTCGGTTGTTTGTTGTAATGATGCAATGTGTTTCATAGGTGAAGAGCCTATGTGTTGAAGTTCTGTGTGTTGGCTAAGTGTTACAATGTCACAACATAATTTCATATTAGGAGTTGAGCCATCAGTAGTTGATCACATCATGTGGTGATGGAGCTTCAAGGATGAGCTTGAATCTACTTGGATCAGGTTTTGTGTTGATAACAAACAAGCAAGAGCAACTTAAGCACAGTTAAGATAGGTGTCCTAACTAGTAATGGTATTTACGTTTATACTTTTATCGAGTTGTATATTTTTGATTTACTTACTAGTGAATTGTTTATTGCCAAGTGGTCACTTTAAGCAACTCATTGATGTTACCACATAAGAAAGGTACCCATGTGAGTTTACCATGTTACATGCTGTGGTGTGTATGATCACATGTCAAGAAAGTACAATCATCATTTACTGAAAATGTTCCCATATAAGAGGTCTTGAAGTAACTGTAAATCCTTTATTGATTTCACTATATTTTTGTTTGATTCACATGCTATGTGCTTACTACTTTTTTATTGCATGTTGCTAGTGTGGACAGAAGCTTGCGATGCACATCGTCACTATTGTGCTTATTGTAGATTGTTCTTTCTTATCTTCATGTTGTTTACTTAGTATGTTTAATTAAGCATGTTATTATTATTTGTTTCGCTGTGTTATTTCCTTAATTTACTTCTTGAGGCCTGCTTGCCCAAGTCGAATTAGAGCTTGTAAAAAGATTTAGGTTATGTTTGGTGAACCGTATTAGATAGGTTAAGTATAATTGTATTGGACTGAACTGTATCGAATTGTACTATAATTATTCAGTACAGTATTTGGTGACAAGCTGTATAATATAGTTGGATTAAATTGATTATATATATTTTATTAAAATAATTTATATTTAAAATAATTTTCTATTATAAAATTTATTTAAATTAATATTTAATTCATTTTTGTATTTTTATTATATTTTTTAATATAAAAAAATATCATTTTTAATTTAAGATAAAAAAAAATTAAGACATATTATTTTATAATTAAAAATTCAAATAAATTAAGTTAATTATCTAGTACGGTTTAGACTCACTCTCCCTAGCCGTACAAAATTTCTACATAATCTTACTATTTTTATATTGTACGATACGGTCTAATTTTATAGCCAAACGCATGATTGTATATAAATTATACAGTCAAGGTATATAATACAGTGTAACAAACATGGCCTTAATATGTTCATATATCCACCCTCCTTCTAAGTCTCGATTGACTATTTAGGTCGAGAATTCTATACTAATTTTATTAAATATAATTCCTTACCAATTTACCATTTTCATTAATCTTTCATGAACCTAATTTTATTTTGAAAATTTTAATATAAATTTTGAACTACAAATACTAAACAATCTTAATGGCATGAAATAAAAATTACATTAGTTTTCTTTAAGAATAGAATCAGTCATTATGACTGTCATTATAAAAACAAGTCTTACTTCTTTCAGAATTTTTTTTAATAAACTGTAAAAATAAAATAAAATAAGTATTTAATAAAAATAAACAAAATAAATAAAACAAGCATTAGGCCAACGTTGGAAAAAGCAAGAAAACTGCATTTATCATACCTTTTAAAATTTATAGCAATAAAAATTATATTCTTATATCTAACTTATGTATTTTTATTATAAAAAAAATCTTCAACCCATAAATTTAACATTAAATATCGTTAGACCCATTTAAGTTAAATCCGACCAATTAAAAAAAATTAATCTTAAAACTCTGGCCAATTAACTTTTAAAAATGTAATTTTTATAGTTAAATTACATTTTTCTTTCACTAACTTTATCATTTTTAATATTTTTGTCTTTTAACTAAATTTTCGTAACTTATTATCCATTAGTTTTTTCATATTTAATAATTTTATTTTAAATTTAAAAATAATTGACTAAATATATTAAATTTTAAAATTTAATGGACTAAGTAATGTAAAAAATAAGTTTTTTTTTTTTTAATGTGTTAAATTTCACTACTATAGTATAATTTAGTCAAGTTTTTAAATTTGAAATAAATTTGTTAAATATGAGAAATTAGTTGACGAAAAATTACAAAAATTTAGTTAAAGGATCAAAGTATTAAATGTGATAAATTTAGTATTAATTTAGCCAATTTTTATTGTTAAAAATTTTAGATATGTTATTTTATATAATTTATTTAAAAAATATATATTATATATAAAAGATTGAATTAAACCTAATTTTTTTAGACAAAATTATTCTTATATTTTAAGATATTAACATTACCCTTTTAGGTTATCACATTAAATAATTATCACATTAAATAAGACTCTAAACATAATGATAGAATAAGAATCACATACATTAAGAACTCTAATCGTATGATGATTATCATATTCAATAAACACTATAAATATTATTTTACTTTCACAATTGATTTAAGAATATAAGATAATTAATTTTATATTTATTTTAAATATATTATAAAAATTAACTAAAAATAATTTATGCTCTAACAAATTTCACAAAACGTTCTCCATTGTCAACATAGTTCGTGTAATGCACGTTTCGGCGAAGAAGGTAACTTGGTAAGCAAGTGGATTGAATTCAATACCCTTCACTCGCCACAAGCCAAAACCAGTTCAACGGTTTCACAACTAAACTCGTCACCTTCTTTCTTTCTTTTTAAAAAAAAAAAAAATATACCCATCACCGTTTTCTCATTCTCCGTACTTAGAACGACAAATCAAATAAAGCAAAACGCAAAGACCAATATTTCCTTTTTGTCCATCATTTTCTCTCTCTCACATTTTTTCATCATCTTCTTCTTCTTCGAAGAGCCCCTTTTTCCTGGAACCCTAACTGTCTCTCTTTAATATATAACAAAATCTTTTTCATTTTTTATTTAATTTCTCCTTTTAATTTTGAGCTTCAATTTTATTTGATGAGAATAATGAATTTACAGAGAACTATAGTAACAGTTATGGTGGTGTTGGTGCTGAACCTGAGTTTAGGTTCAGCTGGAGATATAGTTCATAGTGACAATATTGCTCCTAAGAAGCCTGGTTGTGATAACAACTTCGTTCTGGTAAGAACCCTCGAATTTATCCTCCCAATTCTATTAATTTCATTTTCTACTTTCGTAATTTTCTTTGATTTGTTAATGGATAACAAGCTTGTATTTGGTAGTAGAGAAGTAAAGATGAAGTCAAGGAAAATTTTATTCATAACTTTTTTTTTTTTTGAAGATTAAGTCGTTAGTGTTTTTTTTTTTTTTAAGCTAACAAATTAGGAACCATAAATGAGTGGGTACTATGTTTCGTTTGGTTTCTAAGAAAACGGAGTAAAGGAAACTAAAGGAGAAAGTTTGACTTTGTTTATGCCTTTGTTGTAATCAAATACTTCATTGAATAACCGTTGATTTTCTTTCTCCTTTATTGTATGTAATTTTCTTTCCTTTCATTTCTGATTGGTTATTGTGAAAACGAGGGAATTAGAAACATTTGATATGTTTCGTTTGGTTTCTGAGAAAACGGAGTAAAGGAAAATAAACGAGAAGTTTGACTTTGGTTTCTGAGAAAACGGAGTAAAGGAAAATAAACGAGAAAGTTTGACTTAGTTCATGCCTTTGTTGTAATCGAATACTTCATTGAATAAACGTGAAAACGAGGGAATTAGAAACATTTGATTTCGTACTTACGTACGAAATCAAATGTACTTAAGTACTTAGATTCGGTTTAGTTGAGTACTTCACCAGTTATGACTTATGCTAATTCAGTGATTCCATGTATAAATAAATAGTTTTCTCGCAAATTAATGAAAATCCGACCTTTCATTTTATTCGACCAATGAATCCTAAACTCTGCTGAAAGTTCCGATTCAACTGTTTTTCTGTTGTTCTTTCTTATTTTTCCTTGTCCTGTTGCTAAAAAGCCTAAAGATAATAGGAAATTTTGTGTTTTATTTTCTTCTTTGATTAGAAAGTTGAAAAGATAATAATGCGTACTTGACTTTGTGGTGTCATAATAATATGTAATTTTAGATCCTACTTTATATTTCCTTGTTTTCCTCTCATGTTACTGGAATTTTAGCTTTACTTAATACTCAGAGCATTCATCATTATTCATTTTTTCCTTCTTAATTTAGATTTGGAGATGGTATTTTCAACTTATCATAATGATATTTTACATTTTGGGGGCATATCCTGTAAAGGGAAGATTTCAAGCTCCATTAGCTTCTATTTATTGTAGAAAACCTCTAGGGGGAAAAGGGAACAATGAATGGAGACTATGGGATTGTTTCTGTCATGAAGGAAACAAAATTTGTCGGTTTCATATATAATCCAATTTTTTGATTGGTTTCATTTCTCACCCCTCTAAGTATATATTCCTCTAGAAATTACATATGCTTAATTTTATACATGCATTTTGTACTTATGTTTAACACATATTTTCAAATTTATTTTATATTACAAATATGTTTTCATAAATATAAACTTTAAAAAAATTCATAATTATAAAATAAATATTGAGAAATAATTTGAACATATGATCATAATGATAATGTTACATAAATTAAATATATGTTTAACACATTTTAAACTTGTGTTAAACTTCTGTTGCTAACATTCTAAAAGTTTGAAGATATGTTTATTGACTGAGAAATGGCTAAAATAAAAATGAAACCTTACCTATGATGAAACAAAATTAAACTTGGTTGACTAATTAGAAGTTGTATGACTTAATCTTTTATTTCTTTTATACCGAAGTACTCGTCAATGGAACTGAAACTGAGCAGCCTGAGGTTCAAAACCTTAAATTTCGGTGTCTTTGGTATCAAATTTCAAATCTTATTTGGCGTGATAGGTAAAAGTCCCAACTTGGGTTAATGGAATAGAAGGTAGTGAATATGTTGGTGTTGGTGCTCGATTTGGGCCTACCTTAGAATCAAAGGAAAAACGTGCCAACCATACTAGAGTGGTGCTGGCAGACCCTCCTGACTGCTGTACTAAGCCCAAGAATAAGGTACTCTTGCTGTAAGGTTTATTTACCGGATTCATTGCTTTCATTTATGAAGTTTAATATGTATATAGAAGTATGCATTTTTCTGTTTAAAAGCTGCAAGATATGGCCACTATTTATATGGATTACTTTCCTTCTGGGTAGCTTGCAGGGGAAATCATTTTGGTGCATCGAGGAAACTGCAGTTTCACAACCAAAGCAAATGTTGCTGAAACTGCTAATGCTTCAGCTATTCTCATAATAAACAATCGAACAGGTACTTGCTTGTTCCATTTGTTTCCTTATAGATTTAGATCTTCATACAATCAAAACAAGACACTCTAGCTGATTGTTTCAGATTTAGGCCATTTATTAGACTCCCTAAAGGTTTTAAGTGTTCCAGTGGACAAATTAATCAGATTATGTAGGTTTATGGATTTATAGTAGGAGGAACAACCTTGAGTGACATGAGGCTCTGTAGCTGGACAAGAATGTTAGTGCATGCTGTGAGGAATTCAAAAAGAGTCAGAGAACAAAAATAATATCTTCAGTAATTATAGCTGTTTTTTGTCAAAATTAACTCGGTCCAGAGTTCAGATGTCTCCATGCTACAGTTTGAGAAATACTGCTTCCTTTTTTGGCAGAACTTTTCAAGATGGTATGTGAAGATAATGAAACTGACATAGATATTGGCATTCCTGCTGTCATGCTCCCTCAAGATTTTGGTGCAGTTTTTGAAAAATATCTAAAGAATAACTCCAGAGGTATGCCTTATTCTTCTACCTCGTAGTAATGTTTCTCATGCTAATTCATGGTTTATCTTCATTGTTCAATAAAATAACAATTTCAAAGTTGTTTTCTTGTTTAGCACTTTTCTTTTTTGGTTGCACTTGTTTTGCCTATGGGATATAATTCCTTCTTTTTTTCCAGTGTCCGTGCAGCTGTATTCTCCATTGCGTCCACTGGTTGACATTGCAGAAGTATTTTTATGGCTTATGGCAGTTGGCACCATCTTATGTGGCTCATATTGGTCTGCATGGACTGCAAGAGAAGCAGCTCTTGAGCAGGAGAAGCTACTAAAGGTTACCTATGTCTTTTCACAATCTATTATATAATATATTCACTATATCTATTTAATTTTATTTATGTTACCTGAATCCTTATTATGCAATTCACCTAATCTTCCCAAAAATCTATCAAAATGCTGCTCCTTGTGCCTTGCAGGATGATTGTGATGAAGCTTCTGATGAAACTCCAGATATGGAAGGTTTAGGTTCTTCTGGTTATGTGGACATTAATACCACAGCAGCAGTCCTTTTTGTTGTGGTGGCTTCATGCTTCCTGATCATGCTTTATAAACTGATGTCATACTGGTTTGTGGAGATTTTGGTGATTCTGTTTTGCATTGGTGGAGTGGAGGTGTGGCTATTTCTTTGTTACACAGTACTTGATTATGTACATTATAGATAAGTGCATACGTACATCACACACATATAATTATTTTGCTTGTGCAATTATAAGTGACTTTCTTATTTACAATCACTTGCTACTGATAGATTTGAGGTTTGCACTCATTGTGATTTTTCATTTAAAGTTGTATTCCTAATTTGGTTTGGAGGTTAAAGTCCCTAGCTTCATGAGTATTTCACTAAAGAGCTTGCATATAAGGAAACGGGGGGGGAGTTTAATATGCAGTAAAATTCATAGTAACTTCTGCACAAAAGCATTTAATTTGAGTTTTTTGAACTTTGAATTGAACAGAATGCTAAGCATCACGGTTTCTATGTTTTCAGGGTCTGCAAACGTGCTTGGTAGCTTTGTTATCATGGTACATTTCTTCATCTTCTGACCCTTTTTTTCTCGTTTCTTTTCAATTTTCATTCTTTGTTGACGTGGGAAGAAAGGGATTGCAGTTTTTTATTCTGGTGTTGTAGTGGAGGGAGAAAGAAGAATTTAATAGGAGAGATATATATAAATAGTGAATGTAAAGAACACAAGATGGGTTTTCCTTAGGACATGGATGTTAAGATCCATATGGAGATTTTTTATTCTTTCAGTAGCCTGGACTTTTTCTCAGACCTTTTGTTTTAGAGCATGTGGTCGATCTGGTAATGCAATTGAGTTTGTTGAATATTTTGAAACCTACAACGTACTTGGAGAAGATCAAAACTTTCCAGGTGAATCCAATTTCTTAAAGCTGGTTTTCTGAGTTCATCTTCCATGGGTATACTGTACTATTCTTATTGAGACCAAACAAGATGATATTCCAACATAAGATAAGATTAAATTAAGAACAGATGTGGCTATTGTTCATTCCTAACTGATATACTGGTATCTGTATAGACTATAGCTAAATATTAACATCTTTGGCAAGTTCAGATAGTCATGCTCAAGATTGAACTGAGCAGTTTAGCAAATTGTCATGTTTCTTGTTGTGTATTGATCAAATACCAGCAACATTTCAAGACCATTTCCTTTCAAGGAATAAAACAAGAGTTTTTTGGATCTCCAGAGGTCTATATTTTACTTGATTCATATTCTTCTCGATATCATTGATCCTCATTTGTTCTCTATAAGAAACTGAATACCTAGCAAATATAGTTTCAGACAGTTTAAGCATGCTGGAGGATCATATGTCAAAGTGCCCTTGCTCGGAACCATTTCATATCTGACACTAGCTGTTTCTCCCTTTTGCCTTGCACTTGCTGTACTTTGGGCAGTTTACCGCCGCATCTCCTTTGCTTGGATAGGTCAAGATATCCTTGTAAGGAAAAAAATTTATATTGCCATTTTGAAATCAGTTTCTGTGAATGTTCCGCTTGATGTAAATCATATCATAGAGAATTGCTTTTCCGTTTTTTGCTGCATCTCAGTTCCATTGGTACCATGGTTTATTTTTTGATTGAGGACAGTGTTGGTGGTCTTTTCCATCATCCCTTTACCGTGAACGTTACATTTCTATTCATGCATTGTGGGGTATCTGTAATTCTCTATGCTGATATCCCATTGATATGATGAGTTGAAAAAAATGGCAAAACTCTAATATTGCCCAAAGACTTGGCAATTGGGATGCCCTCTAATGCATTTTAGAATTTTACAAACCTGTGCTTGAATTATACACACCTACTTTATTCTTACCATTAATGTATGACAACATAGTGTAACTGTGTAGCAGTTCACAAAGGTGCAAAATTATAGTTTTTATGTTTTCTTAAATTAGTGTTTCAAATGATTAGAGTAGCCAACTAATGGTATATGTACTTTCCTTTTCCCCAGGGAATTGCATTGATTATCACAGTTCTTCAGATTGTTCGCATACCAAATCTCAAGGTGATCGTTCCTTTGGCCTTCCTAATTACGGATCTTGATGTAATAACCTTCCCTATTCAAGGGTTAGGCTGAGAACCAATGAATCTATCTTTTGTTTCTTTTCACTTTTAATGGGAATCTGTGCTAAGAAATACCATCTCATTGTTGCTCATTTCGTCTTTTCTATTTTTTCTTGCTTAAATTGGGTATACTCTAAACTCTACATGGGTTGTGAATTTAATTAATTCTTAGAAAAATGATAGATTTCACAAACTAAGGATCATTTTCCATCATCAGAGATTCCTTGTTTAGTAGGCTTACATGCCAACAATAAAATACGATGTTCATCATGTTACAGTTAAAGGTAATGCTCTATTGACTTATGGAGTTATAATTCCTCCAACATGATAGGAATGTTAACTCATTACTAACATTGTAGAGAGAGAGCAGAAACTTAAGCCCCAGGAAAGGAAAAAAATAGAAAATGAATACAGCTAACCATTATGGATACCTATTAAACACTGAGAACCTTTAATCCCTATATCAATGTTATCAGGTTGGAACGGTTCTTCTTAGCTGTGCTTTCTTGTACGACATCTTCTGGGTATTTGTTTCCAAGTGGTGGTTCCATGAGAGTGTGATGATAGTGGTGAGTTTACCTGACAAAGTTTTCCTTATGTGTGCCTCTATAAGATAATGTTTACTGATACTGCCATACAAGGTGACAGAAATTTTAAATCTTAGCATATTTAAACTTGTATGCAGGTAGCACGTGGGGATAAGAGTGGAGAGGACGGTATACCGATGCTGCTAAAGATCCCCCGAATGTTTGATCCTTGGGGTGGCTACAGCATCATTGGATTTGGTGACATTATTCTACCAGGACTAGTCGTGGCATTCTCATTAAGGTTTGATATTCAGCCCAAAAGGCAACAATAAATGACTACGATGTGGAATACTGGATCTTCTGGATGCCTTGGTGGATTTCTACTCATAATATTTACCAACTATTAATGAATCTAATAATTCCATGGGAAACTTTGCAGGTATGACTGGTTAGCAAAGAAGCCGCTTAAATCTGGTTACTTTGTTTGGGCAATGACTGCCTATGGTTTAGGTATGAAATAGATCAGTTTTCTTTTTTATCCCTTGTACACTGCTTTCCATTTTTCACTCCCTAGTTAATTTACTATCAAAACTAACCACATGTTTAGACATTTAGCTCACTTGAACACATGTTTAAGATTAATATCCACATTATAGCATGATTTGTCGATGATTTGGTGGCCTTTTGTTGCCAGAGTTGCTAGAGCTCCGGCAAATTTTGTGTTTTTGAACACATGTAAAAAAGAATATCTATAAACATGTGTTCAAAAATAGTATGGGACACATTAAAATTGAAAATCTCTTGAAGGGATCATCTCATACAACATTCTCTATGTATATTAGACCCATCCATCAGATAGAATTGTTCTTGTGTTGAGCACATTGGTCAAGGTTGTCTTGCCAATTATTTTCCATTTTCTTACTGACACTTGGCGCCTTGCTCTATAGGTCTCCTCATCACGTACGTGGCTTTGAACTTGATGGATGGACATGGCCAACCAGCTTTGCTATATATAGTTCCTTTCACACTTGGTAAGTTGCAGTACTTGACTCGACTGCTTGCAGAGCTATTATTTGCACACAAGTAAGGATGAATTATTAGGGTCTAGTGGACTTCAGTTATACTTTCATCTCCTATGAGCGGGAATAACACATTGCCGTCTCTCTCTTTTTTTTGTAAATAACAATACAAGCTTACACACCCACACACAAATACACTAAGATGGTTTTCAATGCATGCCCTCTTAGTTCCCATAATGAGCATATACAATTATACTACAAGGCAATAACTTATTGCCGTCTTATGTACCAATTTGTTAACATTTATATCATCCATAATGTTGTAGGAACGTTGTTGACACTGGCAAAGAAGAGAGGTGACTTGAAAATTCTATGGACAAGAGGAGAGCCGGAGAGGCCATGCCCGCACTTGCAATTTGTGCCATCTCAAGAAAAGAAAGAGTAAAACAATTTTTTTTTTTTTTTTTTTTTGCTTAGGAAAATGGTGTTGTTCTTATCTGTAAAAGATGTACAATTTACGTGCAACGGCTAGAGCATTTTTAGTAACTTATTATTGAAGTTCAACTTGGTGTGCGTTTGGGTGCTCTACTTAGATGCGCTTTTAGGGACAAGAATGCTTTACTTTGTATTTGACAATAAAAGTTGAAGCACTTTTAGGAGCCATGCCCCCACATTTAAGTAATTTAAAGTACTTTTTTAGAAGTACTCTCCCTTTACTTTTGAGAAAAGTGTTACCTGTAAAATAATGGAACCCATCTATTTCACGTTGACAAAATTACATTATTTGTCCATTTATTAATTTTACCACACTAAAAATAGCCCTCTCGCTTGTTTTGATGTAAATTTTTTTCCTTCTTTCTAAAGTAGTTTTAAAAGAAGTTTGAAATTAAGTAATTTGATTAAAATTGGTTTGAAATTAAGTAATACGGTTAAATGTGATTTAAAGAAAATATTAAGGTATTTGACATAAAATTATTAAAAGTAATGCTTTAGTAATTAATGTAGGAAATAAGTATTGGATAATTAAGAACTTATAATCCATAAATTGTAAAAATGAATTAAAATTACATAAAATATAAATTCTAATATTGAAAATTAAGAAATAAGAAATAAGAAATAAAGGAGGATTGAGGCCCGTATAATATGGTGTTTAAGATAATTTTTTTTTTCGAGCATATGAGTATTTGAGATTAAGAAAAAAATATCTCCTAGAATATAATGATTAATAATAATTTATGATAAAATATTTTGGTAAATTGATTTATATTTGCTCTCTATCACACTGGAAGAGAGAAAAGTTTGCTGCATGGAAAAGTTGAGAGAGAATGACGTTTTGTGACTTCTCTTTTCCCTCAACTTAGAGCCAATTTTATAGTCATTTAAATGTGGCTGTTGAAAATCAAAATAAAATTGTTACAATCAAATGCCATGAAATTGCTGCAATTGATTTCCACGAAACTACTGAAATTAATTTTCACAAAACTGTTGAAATTAATTCATTTATAACAGCTAACATAACTCTTCAATGATTATATCAAAACCCAAAATTCAAGGACGTGTTTACAAAGAATTAAATGGGTATTAAAAATATAATGTCAAATATTACAAGATCATAACAAGATCGAGAGGAAATTTAATAATCAAAAGTTATGAATGAAGATGTGGAAGAATAAAAGTATAAGTAGAATACTATGAGATATCATAATAAATAAAAAGACTTTATCAAAAATCTACGTAAGGTCAATATTTAGGCAAACTTGTGAAATACCAATAAAGTAAGAACAAATGAGTTCCTGAAATTTTACCAAACACAAGATTTTAAAGGAGAAAGGTTACAAATGAAATTCACATTCAAGGAAACAAGATAAAGTAAGCGTCAAATCAAAGTAAGGCTTGGTATAAAAATCCATATACGATTTTTAAATGATCTTAAGCATGCGATACTACCACAACACAATCCAAAAAAATCATTATAATATTTTATAGTTATCTATAAATCTTTTTAATCTCTAATTTATATTATTATATAACATAGGACACTCATGCTTGTGACTCAATGATCTTGTCAAGCTCCAAGTTATTTACTGCTCGTCGTCTAAAAAAGTAGAAAATAAAGAATGAGCTTTCGTATAGTAGAGTTACTCCTACATATAAGTTAAGCAATCAATATCATCTATACAATCAAATACAAAATTGGTCATGAATATATATATATATATATATATATATATATATATTTCATTTGACTTCTTAAAATAATTTGAATTAAATATGAACACTTTATCTTAAAATTTTAACTTAAACCAAATAGTTCGTAAGAAATTAAAGTCTATGTTCATAAGTAAACCAAACAAGTCATGGGGTGAGAGTAAATCAACTTTTTTATATATAAAATTTCAAATTCATTGAAGTTAAACATACCAGTAAAGAATCAACATGTAAAACATACATGCACATACCTTTGATCCCTTATTCTGTGACCCAGAACGAGTTGTCCCGTGTTCCAGGACTATGACCCTTATACTCACTATCCCGTGTCCCAGGATAGACCCTCTCGTGTACCACGATGTAGTCCCGTGTGCTAAGACTATGCACAAAACTCGAGATACAACGCTTGGCCTTACCATATGATCTCATGCACATACACCGAAAAATACTCACCCTAACATTTATAGAACAAATTATATAATATCACATCTTTGTAACACTTTAAGCCAAAATTTAGATGCATGTATTACCATATTAATATTTTACATATAACTTAAATCATCACACGTTTAAAACTTATGAGTATGTGAGTCAGACCCTATTGATTGTGATCCACTTATTGTGTAGACTCTCCCTTGAGTTTGAGGTGCTTTTCCTTTTCCTCTAACATGTTGTTGATAATGTTGTTGCTATTGTGGAGGTTGGTAGGAACCCTGTATTATTAGTCTTATGGATCGAGGCTGTGATTGTTGTTGATAAGGAAATGACGAACGACATTATGGTTGTGTAGAACCTTGTTGCACTAGTTGCTTGCTGACTAGTGTTCCTTTGAGTAGTCTAAAAAAGTTGTCGTTATAGACAGTGTCTCCTAATGTGTCTAGATTGATCACACCCATGACACACATATGGTGGGAAACGAGGACTTCCAGATGAACTATTACGAGACGACCCACTATTTGATCTACCTTTCTTATCTTTTTTGAATATTCTTTTGTATCTAGACTTATAAGTTTGTCCCATAGATGACATGACATCTTTATTGGCCCATTCAATCCAATAGGCTGCTGCTAAAACATCATCATAACTTCAGAGTCTCAGATACATGATATGCACATAAATACTACGATGAAGGCCACTAGTAAACATGTCAGTCTTATCTTTGTTAGTGGAAATAATGTGAAGCCCAAACCTTGACAACTGAGTAAATTTGGCTTCATATTGAGCCACAATCATATCTCTTTGTACCAAGCTAATAAATTATTTGAACTTGATGGCCCATACTATCTCATTGAAGAATTGTCGATAAAACAGCTCTTCAAAACCTTACATAGTAATGACACTGATATCTAAATTATGGGTAACTAAATTCCACCAATAGTCAGCTTCACCTATCAAAGCATACGAGGCTACCCTTGCTTGAAATTATGTCGGGACCTTTAAGGCATTTAATATCTTTTTCACTTCCCACAACCACT
The DNA here is from genome assembly GCA_029378325.1 of Elaeagnus macrophylla. Lineage (NCBI taxonomy): Eukaryota > Viridiplantae > Streptophyta > Magnoliopsida > Rosales > Elaeagnaceae > Elaeagnus > Elaeagnus macrophylla. The sequence goes on from CM055642.1 coordinate 42,587,294, forward strand.
TTTCTGCTGTATCTGGATCAGGTGACCCATCAAAATGTGGAGGGTTGATTTTCTTAAATTCCTTCAAATAGTAAGCCTTCCCACGTTGTTCTTCAAGAGCATTTCTCAGTATATGGAAAAAGGCCCAATAAAATGCACACATTCCTTGCTTTTCTTCATTAATAGGAGCAACATTTTGATCGACAGTTTGACCCTCATTGTCATTAGTAGGTGGCATATTGAAAAGAAAAAACATTTATTTAAAAGATTAGTCAAGCTTTCCAAGTCCAAAGACATGGTTAGCCCCGATGAGATCTAAATTGAGCTCTGATACCACACTATCACAACCCAAAATTCAGGGATGTGATTATAAAGAATTAAATGGGTATCAAAAATATAATGTCAAATATCACAGAATCATAACAAGATTGAAAGGAGATTTAATAATCAAAAGTTATGAATGAAGAACCGAAAGAATAAAAGTATAAAATACTAAGAGATATCATGAAAAATAAAAAGAATTTATAAAAAATCTACATAAGGTCAATATCTAGGCGAACCTGTGAAATACTAATATAGTAAGAACAAATGAGTACTTGGAATTTGACTAAACACAAGATCTCAAAGGAGAAAGGTTATAAATGAAATTCATATTCAAGGAAACAAGATAAGGTAGATGTCAAATCAGAGAAAGGCCCGATATGAGAATCTATATACAATTCTCAAATGATCTCAAGCATGCCATATTACCACAACACAATCTAAAAGAACCATTATAATATTTTACAGCCATCCATAAATCTTTTTAATCTCTAATTTATACTAATATATAACATAAGACACTCATGCTTGTGATCCAATGATTCTGTTAAGCTCCAAGCTATCTACTACTCGTCGTCTGAAAAAATAGAAAATAAAGAATGAACTTTCACCTAGTAGAATTACTCTGACATATAAGTTAAGCAATCAATATCGTCTATATAATCAAATAAAAAATTGGTCATGAAAATATATATATATATATATATATATATATATATATATATATATTCATTTGCTTGCTTAAAATTTGAACTAACTATGAACACTTTGTCTTAAAATTTTAACTTAAACCAAACAGTTCGTAAGAAATCAAAGTCCATAAATCTTCAGTTCATAAGTAAACCAAACGACTCATGGGGTGAGAGATACCAATAAGGAATCAACATATAAAACATATATGCACATACCTTTGATCCCTCGTTTTGTGACCTAGAATGAGTTTTCCCGTGTTCTAGGACTATGACCTTTATACTCATTATCCCATGTCCCAGGATAGACCATCCCATGTCCCATGATGTAGTCTTGTGTCCTAGAACTATGCCCAAACCTCAAGGTACAACGCTCGACCTTACCACATTTATCTCAGGCACATACATCGAAAAATACTCACCGCAACATTTATAGAACAGATTATATAATACTACATCTTTGCAACACTTTATGCCATAATTCAGATGCATTTATTCACATATCAGTATTTTACATATAACTTAAATCATCACGCGTTTAAAACTTATGTTGCAAAGTAAACATTAAACTTATTAAAATTTTGAAAACTTTTACGGACTTATTCATTATCATATTTATTCATAAAAACTATAAATCTCAATTATAATATTTAGTATATTTAAATAACATGTATTTTAGAGTCTACATTAAGAACCACCTACTTGAACTCCGACTTCTGTCACAAAGTTTTCCTTCTCAAAAGCCGTAAAAGTTTCAATTCCTATTAATCAAAATTCCATAACATAAATATTTTTATATTTTACCTAATTGTTCCCATGACTCACAAAATTCACAAATTTAGGTAATTATCTAATGACACTTGATAGACCAAACATAGAGTTTTTATTGTCATTGAAAATATATATATTAGAACTCCTTTTTATCCTAAACACACCTCTTTTTGTTCTTTTTTTTTTTACCATGGTCAATAATCGAAATTAAAACCACATTTAAATAAAATTAAAACTTAACATATTTCTTAATTTACTAAAGAAACCAAATCACCAACAAAACTTGTATCCATTATTACTTCTTAAATTCAAGTCTTATATATATATTAATTTTTTTTTCTTGATATCACAATTAAGTCCAAGAATAAAATATTCATGCCTAAATAAAGTATCACATTAACTCTAAAATTTAATTTACCATTAAATCCAAATAATATAATCATGCCGGATATAATAATTATCTCTAATTTCTTATTAAGTAAAATAATTAACTATTTTTGGATTTAACAAAATTTATTATTTTAAATTTTCAAAAGAGCTTCAAAACACTTTAAAATAGCAAATAAATAATATTTTTGATATATACCCATAGCAAAACTCAAAATTTAACATAATTGAGGCATAAAAAGGCTTAAATTATCACTTTATTATAATAATTATTTTTAATCAAAAAATAATTCAAAACAAATCATATATATAAATTGTTTAAACAACATGCAAGTATGAATTCAAAGAACTCTTAAATTTCAAATCACATTCATTCTACAATTTTGGAAATATATTAGAAAATCTACATGCATGTATTCTAGAACACAAAAGTGAGTAAAATCTATAACATTACATGAAAATCTACTCAATAAACATCAAATTATAGATTTTAATTTTATCCATGGCCAAATAAAAATTAGGGTTAAAATTTCTGAAATTTACCTTATTATATACTAAATTAAGAGGACTTGCAGAAAATCCTAACCTCTCTTCTCTTATTCCCTTTCCTTCCTTTATCTTTCTCCCTTTATCTTTCTTCTCTTCTTCCTCTCTTCTGGCCTCCTCTGCTTTTTCTTTTCTTTTTTTCTCTCTCTCTTTCTTTTATTTCTTTGTTTTTTTTATTTCTTAAACCACCCATTTGGGCTTTGCTTAATTTTTTCTTATGAACCACTTCCCAAAATTGTGGGCTTTCTATTTCTATTTTTTTTACTAACTTAGTAAATTACTAAATTGCCCCCTTTTAAAATAAATATATACAAATTTACCCCTCAATAGACAAATTAATTACAATTCAATGCTTAAAATATATTATTATTATTATTTTTATTTTTTTTAATTTGAAATTTGGGTGTCACAGGTTATAAGATATTTCAGCAGTTATTTTTTATTATGAGAAGGAAAATAAAAAATTGCGTGTAATGAAAATTGGACTGTACAAGGCCTACCACAATTAGACAACATTCGTGTTAGCACTTAAAGAGTCTTTTTGTTACACAAGCTTACTTCTCATAGGAAAACAAAAGCTTTTTAAGGCATTCTAAGTGTTATTGGTTTTCCCATGTGGGACACACACAAAACACTATGTTTTCCCTTCTCAATGAGTGAATTTTGAGACTCAATTTCTAATTCACTTCAATATCATTTTGAGTATGTAAATATATGATTTTGAAGCCCTCACGGAGGAGAATCCAAATCAATGACGACCACACACTTATACAAAGTGAGTCCCACTCAAAATGATGCCTCAAAATGGCATTCAACCATAGGATAGAAACCTATTTTTTCAACAATCTCCCATATGAATGAAAATTGGAGTTTTTTAAAAAAAAAATGACTCAAATCAATTTGACATGCTGTGATAAAGTTCAACGGTCTTAGACCTGCACAGGATTGATAGGTGTTACCCTTTGAACCTTCCACTGTGAGAATATATTTACTTTACTAACTGACAGTAGACACAATGTCCTTGAATTGTTCTACCATTTACGTAAATGATGAAATACTTCACATTGAATCATTCCTAATACAATCAAGTTCTCAGTATTTTATTCGTTTTGGCCATGAACATACGTCTAGTTCTGTGAGAGTTTCTCAAAAATTGAGCCCAATAATTTCCTTTCGAAGCGGATTGACTTCTCTCTCACATAAGTAATCTCTATCTATAAGAGTAATCCGCAAAGAGTAACTCACAGTACTCTGCTCAGTATTCTCTTTGTAAGAATCATTAAAAGTATTAGCTTAACCTTTACTTACGGGTATGATGTTTTCATCATATGAATGGACTTGAGGGTGACTCCCATAGTAATCTCACCAAGTTTGTACAACTAGGTTTTTCTTTGAATCTAGATCTTGAGATCTCCAATCAACTAGGTTGGGTTTCCTTTGCAAAGTCTTATTTATTCATGGGCTTTTAGTCTCATTCCCTTTGATGATGTCTCAACTAACTCTCTATTTAAATCTTTGGTTAATGGATCAATCCACTATATTATCCAACAAAGATAACTCTAGTTAAGAGTAGTTATCTAATGATATTATGTCTACTATATATCGAGACTTACCATTATACATTTTGCTTTATGCCTTTTCAATAGCCAATTACATTGTATGAAAATTGTAACCACGAGCTTTGCCACTTTGGAATATCCTCTAGGAAACTGCATAGTCATTCGACCTCTTGCCACATTTATCCAGATTTCATCATGGATCTAACTATGCATGTTTATTTTAGAGGACTTCCATGATACAACTACACTACTCAATGTGAACACATATCTATCGTTAGACTTTGAGTCATTTATATCAGATATTTAATTTGCATCGCTGTATCCTTCTAATACATTTGGATATGTTGCATAGTGCATTCTAGAGCTACGTATTTATCTTAAGTATCTAAGTAGCTTGTAATACCTTTCCAGTTATCAGATCCTAGATTGCAAGTATATCTACTTAGTTTACTTATAACGTAAGCTATGTTTGGTCTTGTACAACTCATTAAGTATGTAAGATTGCCATCACTCTAGAAGATTTCAGTTGAGACACATTCTCACATTTATTTTTTGATAGGTGTAGATCAATATCTACTTGTGTTCTAACAATTTCAGAGTCATCATAACGATACATACTTAGAATGAGACCATTAGATATCCTTGATATCTTTATCCCAATATTATATGCTGGTCTCATATCTCTTATATTTTAAATTCAATATCTCATTGGTAGATTTGATCAATACTACCCACAATGAGATTGTTATCAATATATAAACACAAGATGACATAACCATCATTGATTTAGAATCTCGCAAGATTCAAGGTGATCAAATAGAGTACATCTTTTATTGCCACCTCTTGAAACTTACTGAATTTCTCAAGTTTCTTATTATGATTCAGAAAATAATCACAACCAATAATGTCGAAATCATATAGTTTGTTCACATACTTGAATTTGACACTACAAGATAATTATTTATCTCACAGTTAGATCTTTATTATGAATTGTTCTAGTTACCAAATTCGATATTATCTCATAAACAAATCATATATTTATTAGATGTAATAGTTTCATAAAAGAAACAAAATTAATTTTAGAATTTAAAAATAATTCCAAACCTTTTAGAATTAATTATACAATATTTTAAATTAATTTTTTTCAATAATGAAAAATTAACTTTCTTGAAATCAAGTTTTAATTCGTATTCAAAACATACGAAATTTTAGTAATCCATAGATTACAAAATTAAGTAATTCAAAATTTGTGAATTTACAATTATTTATTTCGCACTTACAAAATTCACATTTATGTGAAAACAAAATTTACCACTTTGTGAATATTGAATTCACTCTTTTGCTATTTCAAAAACCAAATCTTTCAAAAAATTAGCAAAAACTACTTATTTCGTAAACTACAAACTAACAAATAAAATTTGTTATTTTGCATATATGAAATACATAGATTCACTAATTCTACAAATATAAAATTTACTTATTTCAAAACTTGAAATCAAGCAATTTTATCAGAGGAAAAATTTCATATTTTACAAATACGAATTAACTTATTCCATAAAATGAAATCAAGTAATAAGTCAATTGTTAAATACCACAATTCATCAATTACGAATTCATACAATCTGTTAATTTTGAATCCTTTCAAAAAACAAATTTCAGAAACTTTTGATATCTTAATGCCAAAATTGGTTAACCAGCATTCACAATTTCGATCAGCAAATGGTTAGCACATAATTTAAATGACCACGTGCTATAGTTCCATATATTAATTTGGACCCCCTTTATAATAACTATAACATGAACTATAAAGATTAATTAAAATCACTTTCAATGGTAATATCAATAATATACCTTGCAATTTATGATATTTTTACAAAAATCCTCAAAGGCTTAACGAAGTTAAAGATTTTGGGATAAATTTCATTCACATACCTGAGGTATAACAGTATATCACAGATGGGGCTTGGTACTTTTCTAGTACCCAAGTTTTATCAAAGTATCCTAAATTGACTATATTTTCAAGTGGTTTCAGTTTAATACTTCATGTTTTCTAAATGGTTCCAATTTAGTACCCATGTTTTTAACATTAGGGTAGAGTTATATTTGTCATTTTATCCCTTTCTGCCTCAATTAACTATCTGAGGGTTTATTTCCACCATTTTTATTGGATAAAAAGATTTCTCAGATTCAGAAAACATATTTACTACAAATTTCTTTAGTTAATTTCTTTTAAACTTAAAAAATATCTTCAAGTAATCATCCTTCTATGGAAGAAGTAAGAACCACATCCCATGAAACTATTCCTATTTGCTATTGTGGGAGAGCTGCAAAATTACTCTATCCATGGACAGTGCAGAATCCTTGTAGAAGGTTTTACATTTGCGTAGAGGTGAGTGAAATTCATTTACTGCACAATTTTAAGAGGAGTTTTGTAGTGAAATTGTGATTTTTTTTTTTTTTTTTTTGTGTTTTTTAGTGCATATTCTTTACTCACTAATACAAAGTAGTCAATAGAGAGTGTCTAAAAAATGCCTTCTAAAGTAATAGAAGACACTTCTTTATGCGCCTTATATAAAGGTGCTGCTAAAGAATTATGCTTTTTAAAGGCGTTGATTCGCTATGTTCGATGGACAACGGTAATCCTACAGTAGATGATTATAACTGGTTGGATGGATACTAGTTTCCTCCAACAATGAAAGGATCCAATTAGTTGAATGGACATCAGGTTCAATTTTCAAACATAGGCTTTGGGCTCAACATTCCCATTACACACACATCTTATTCAAATCCTAGTCAAATCACAAACAAAAATGGCTTGTCTGCAACAGTCAACTTTCTCTTTCTTGGAAAACAGGTTCCAAGTTCCATGCAGTCACAGTTGAATAACCAGGAAGGCTGAAAAAATTATTCAAAGCTTGATAATGTAAAATTGAATCAAGAACAACAAATCATCCAACAGCAACAACTCATGAATGGATCTCAGAATTTCAATTCGCTGCCTGATCAATACCAAGGATAGTCTCCCTGGTGATTTTTCACTTTTCCTACTGGTTCTGTTTGTGAATTGTAATTTTCGGATTCATTTTGTGCATCACAACTTTGACTTGTTTTTTTTTTCTTTTTTCTTTGCAATAATTTAGATTTGCTTATTTTGGTGACAGCCATTGTCGTGAATGGGTTTAGAAGTGAACTAGAAAAATAATACCAAACATAATTTATTTTGGTGACAGGCATTGTGTGAATAGGTTCAGTTTCAATAGTTTTAGACAAGTATAGTTCCATATTGAAAACTGAATGTATCTTTATTGGTTTTGGCTCAGTTTGGTGTGGGTGTGTAAGAGTTTTTTCTTTTCTGTTTTGGCAAACCGTGGCATTAAAAGATATTCAATTTTTTTGTATCTTATAACTAATTGAATTGTTTATTTTTTCTTTCTTTTGTTGTTTTTGTGGCCTAGCTTTTATGGACGTAGTATATATGTAAAATAATTTCAATAAATTTTGCAGATCAACAACGCAATTTAGAGAAATAGATCAGCATATCTTCTAACAATATATTGCAGTACTCGATCTTTTTTTTTTTTTTTTTTGTAAATTAAAAATTACTGCATTTAATAACAGTTTTGATCATATATGACTACACAATATATCTAAAAGCTTAAGCCATAATTAAAATCTAAAATCCCAGAAAAAAATACTAGATACTTCAAAATTTAAATCCTTATGCATATTCAGATCCATCTCTTTGCTATTTAGATTAGATTGTTTCATAGATTTCAAAGAAAGTAAAAGGATTCAGATGAGTTAATGGATTTGAGTCTTACCTGCGCGAATAGCAGAGGCGTTAAACGACAAACAAATGATTGAAAAAGGCAGCAAGAAGTTGGTTGAGTGCTAGGAAAACTCTATTACATGTAACTATGAATACCACGATCTTAATTGATTCCATGAAGATTTTCATTTCGCGGCATTGTTGGGTGCGAGAAATTTGCACAGATTTGGTGGTGTTGAGAGGAGGAAGAAGACGCCTTGATAAAATGGGTTAAGAAGGTGAGAGAGGAGGAAGAAGACGCCCTGATAAAATGGGCTAAGAAGGCGTTTTAGATGGCGTTTAAAATGCCCTAATAAAAGGGTGAACAAGGCGTTTAAAATACTGTAGCATTGCAAAATTTTAATCCACTTAAATGGCGTTTAAAACGTCCTAAATATTGGTTTATTTTTTTACAACTTTACACAACATGTTAAATGATTTGTATAATAATATATTTTAAAGCATTTTAAACACCCTTAATACATATAAATTATTAAAGGCGATTAATAAAAATGCATTTTATTATTAAACGCCTTCTATTATTTTTAAAAGCGTTTCATTTATTTTAAATAATATCAATTATATATCTTCCAAAATAAGGAAACGCCTTCTATTGATAAAATTGTAGTAGTGACTGCACAAAACAAAAAGAGGAAATAAATAAGTCAATAAGAGATGATGATGTAAAAACGAACAAGAACAAGTGGAACATGGTACTCTTGGAATCAGAAAGAAGAGAGTAATTGTTATTAATAGGGTAGAGCTACAACAAATATATTGTTGTATTTGTAAGATTTATAGGACACGAAGGAGTTGTCACTGTGTCGTATGTGATAATTGTGTTGAGAAATTTGACCATCATTGCCCTTGGATTGGTTAATGTATTGCTTTGGTATACTTTTGTAGCTCTTTTGCATTTAAGCATGACTAGCTCTTTAGTATCAACCTTGGCTTTCTTCATCTATGTATTTGTCTTCTGTTGCTGGAGACTCCATCAAACATTGCTTAAAAGTGAGAGTGGTTTACTTGTGTTACTTAGGAATTGTCCAGAAACGCTTGCATTGGCTACATTTAGTTTTGCTGTTATTTTGTTCTTGGCTGGCCTAGTCTTGTTTACATTTGCGTAGAGGTGAGTGAAATTCATTTACTGCACAATTTTAAGAGGAGTTTTGTAGTGAAATTGTGATTTTTTTTTTTTTTTTTGTGTTTTTTAGTGCATATTCTTTACTCACTAATACAAAGTAGTCAATAGAGAGTGTCTAAAAAATGCCTTCTAAAGTAATAGAAGACACTTCTTTATGCGCCTTATATAAAGGTGCTGCTAAAGAATTATGCTTTTTAAAGGCGTTGATTCGTTATGTTCGATGGACAACGGTAATCCTACAGTAGATGATTATAGCTGGTTGGATGGATACTAGTTTCCTCCAACAATGAAAGGATCCAATTAGTTGAATGGACATCAGGTTCAATTTTCAAACATAGGCTTTGGGCTCAACATTCCCATTACACACACATCTTATTCAAATCCTAGTCAAATCACAAACAAAAATGGCTTCTCTGCAACAGTCAACTTTCTCTTTCTTGGAAAACAGGTTCCAAGTTCCATGCAGTCACAGTTGAATAACCAGGAAGGCTGAAAAAATTATTCAAAGCTTGATAATGTAAAATTGAATCAAGAACAACAAATCATCCAACAGCAACAACTCATGAATGGATCTCAGAATTTCAATTCGTTGCCTGATCAATACCAAGGATAGTCTCCCTAGTGATTTTTCACTTTTCCTACTTGTTCTGTTTGTGAATTGTAATTTTCGGATTCATTTTGTGCATCACAACTTTGACTTGTTTTTTTTTTTTTCTTTGCAATAATTTAGATTTGCTTATTTTGGTGACAGCCATTGTCGTGAATAGGTTTAGAAGTGAACTAGAAAAATAATACCAAACATAATTTATTTTGGTGACAGGCATTGTGTGAATAGGTTCAGTTTCAATAGTTTTAGACAAGTATAGTTCCATATTGAAAACTGAATGTATCTTTATTGGTTTTGGCTCAGTTTGGTGTGGGTGTGTAAGAGTTTTTTCTTTTCTGTTTTGGCAAACCGTGACATTAAAAGATATTCAATTTTTTTTGTATCTTATAACTAATTGAATTGTTTATTTTTTCTTTCTTTTGTTGTTTTTACGGCCTAGCTTTTATGGACGTAGTATATATGTAAAATAATTTCAATAAATTTTGCAGATCAACAACGCAATTTAGAGAAATAGATCAGCATATCTTCTAACAATATATTGCAGTACTCGATCTCTTTTTTTTTTTTTTTGTAAATTAAAGATTACTGCATTTAATAACAGTTTTGATCATATATGACTACACAATATAACTAAAAGCTTAAGCCATAATTAAAATCTAAAATCCCAGAAAAAAATACTAGATACTTCAAAATTTAAATCCTTATGCATATTCAGATCCATCTCTTTGCTATTTAGATTAGATCGTTTCATAGATTTCAAAGAAAGTAAAAGGATTCAGATGAGTTAATGGATTTGAGTCTTACCTGCGTGAATAGCAGAGGCGTTAAACGAAAAACAAATGATTGAAAAAGGCAGCAAGAAGTTGGTTGAGTGCTAGGAAAACTCTATTACATGTAACTATGAATACCACGATCTTAATTGATTCCATGAAGATTTTCATCTCGCGGCATTGTTGGGTGCGAGAAATTTGCACAGATTTGGTGGTGTTGAGAGGAGGAAGAAGACGCCTTGATAAAATGGGTTAAGAAGGTGAGAGAGGAGGAAGAAGACGCCCTGATAAAATGGGCTAAGTAAGGTCACATGTATATTAGGATCTAAAGGTCTTAAGATATTGACGAAAGTGAAGAGGACGACCTCAACACACAGTGAGGAGGACGACCCTGCAGCACCAAGATAAGGACAACCTCGTCCGATTACGAAGTTAAGAGGACGACCTCAACACACAGTGTGGAGGACGACCCTGCAGCACCAAGATAAAGACAACCTCGTCCGATTACGAAGTTAAGAGGACGACCTCAACACACAGTGTGGAGGACGACCCTGCAGCACCAAGATAAAGACAACCTCGTCCGATTACGAAGTTAAGAGGACGACCTCAACACACAGTGTGGAGGACGACCCTGCAGCACCAAGATAAAGACAACCTCGTCCGATTACGAAGTCAAGAGGACAACCTCAACACACAGTGGGGAGGACGACCTCAATACATAATGTAGATGACGACCTCATTACTATATCAAAGTAGAAGTGACCTCATAAGATGACAACGTGGAAAAGATGACGTATAACGATCAAGTGATTAAATAGTTTTTATTTAATTGTAATTATTAATACTTTCTGACATCCTTTCTAGTCAACCTGTCCCATCAGAACGGATATAGATATTTATTGTATCTATATATATACATGAACATACAACTAAATAAAGGAGGGATATTGATTTCTAGAGTGAGAAAATTCTCTAAAACAATTGGCGCCCACCGTGGGGTTTTCAAGTTTTTTAGCTCAAGCTATTTTCCTTTGAGACCTTAAATTTAGTTTATACTCAGAGAATTAGATCATACTTTAAGAAATCAAGCTCGTCGGTCCAATCTGAACTACAAGTCTATTACCTGAAAATAATCAGAGATTCTCTTTTCATAACAACCTTTAACATGCCTGAACTTCAAAATCAGATCCCACCTCGAACAGAAGAGGTGGTTGAACACACTGTTCAAATTTTACCTGGAGATAACCACCATCAAATTCCTGATGGAGAACAATCTAGTTCATCCAAGACATCAGGTCGACCCTCCCTAAGAGATTCCACAATGATGGTTTTGTTACAACAACAATTGACGGACTTACAGCAAGCGTTCTTCCAAGTTCAAAATGATAACCGGGAATTACGAACTTATCTAGCCAATGGACAAGGATTACCAATGAAGGGAAATACGTTGACCCAGCACCAACACTTACCTGATGAAGCCGAAAGTTCACAGAGAGTTCGGAACCAACCTCTTAACCAAGTTTCACTCCCAGAAGTCGAACTCATTTCACCACCTGTTCCTGGTATCTTCAAACAAACATCGTCCAGTAAAGATTGGGAGGAAAGGATGGGAAGAATGGAAGAACGAATAAAAAACCAAGGAACTGGGAGAACTCAATACGACATCGAAAAAATCTATGAACAACTGACCGTGTCTCCTTTCTCCGATAAAATTGAGCATACTATACCTCCACAAAAATTCTCTACACCTCGTTGTCCATCATACAGGGGAACTAGAGATCCTGTGTCCCATGTAATGCACTTTAAAACCATTATGGCACCTATTTGTTTACCCAGCGAAACAAGAGAGGTGATGATGTGTAAAATCTTTGCAGCTACATTACAAAATTTAGCTCAAAAATGGTTCAATGGTTTAGCTCCAGGGAGCGTTACAAGTTTTGGGGATTTGATCAAGTCATTTATCACTAATTACGCAAGCAACAAACCAATAAGAAAGGAAGCTCACCATCTATTTTCAATAATCCAAGACACTCATGAAACCATTGAAAACTATCTAAAAAGATTCAAAATAGAGAAACTCGAGATATTGGATTGTCCAGAATCATTAGCCATTGAAGCTTTTCGAATGGGAATTAAGCGAAGCTCAGCATTGTTCGTAGAATTAACAAAGGTCACTCCTAGGTCACTAGAAGCAGTTTATGAGGAAGCTCATAAGTTTGTAAATGTTGAAAGCGAGGCACGATCCACAAGACTTCCTATTTCCTGGCCGGATGAAAAATGAAGGATTATGAAGAAAGAAGAACATTCATTTGACAGAAAGCATTATGAAAGACAACCCTATCTTGGGGCAAAGCCGTACTCTTCAAGATTTCGATCTAACTCTAAACCACCACTTCAACCCGGAACTTGGGGAAAATCATTATCCCCTTTCAGAGGACCTCCTCTTCGAGTAACAGTGGCAGAAGCTGTTCAACACATGGAAAAAACCCAGCAAATCAACTGGCCATCTCAGATGAAATCAATCCAAAGGAATCCCAACAAATATTGTGCATTCCACAAAGATATTGGACACTGGACACAAGATTGTCGACACCTGAAATGGGAAATGGAACAGTTATTATCTAGAGGCTTTTTGAGAGAGTTGGTGGATGATGAAGCAATTAAAAAAGGTAAACAGCAGATAAACCCTCAGAACTTGGCACGGGATCCTCCACCTAGAACAGAACGAACAAATCAGGAACATACAGCCAATGTTCGAATCATCCACACTATCCATGGAGGTCCTATAATGTCAGGATCAACGCAAAATTCCCGAAAGAGATATGCTAGGGAAGCTCGAGAAGTGAATAGGCCTGTTTATTCTACAAGAGATGCGGAACCCAGTTACCCAATATGTTTCGAGGAAAGAGAAGCGCCTTGCCCACATGATGATCCACTTGTAATAACTGTAAAGATTGCTCATTGTGAAGTACGAAGAGTATTGATAGATAATGGAAGTTCCTCTGATTTGCTTTATCTCACTACACTTTTAGACATGGGAATCGATCCAAAGGAAATTCACCCAAAGGAAATGCCTTTGGTAGGATTCAATGGCAGCACAACAATGTCTATAGGAACTATCCGTCTACCCGTTTCAATCATAGGAGCCATCACACTCACCAATTTCGTAGTACTCAATACTCCAACCTCTTATAATGTCATATTGGGGCGAAGTTGGTTGCACAAAATGAAAGCAGTTCCTTCTACCTACCATCAACTATTGAAGTATCCTACACAGGAAGGAATAAAAGAGATAAAAGGAGAACAAGAGAGAGCTCGATATTGCTATCATTCAACCATGAAAAATGCCCAAACCCAATAGCAACCAAAGAATGAACTAGGTCTTAGTTCATTCAAACCACCTGGTCCTACTCTTTGCAAAACAAGTTTAACAGTCTCTCTAGACGAGTACGAACTTATACCCATAGGTGACAAAGAGTAAGACAAGTTTTTAAAAGTCAATGCAAAGCTTCCTGATCATATTAGGAATTCCATAATACAGTTTCTAAAAGCTCATGTGGATGTATTTGCATGGAAACCAGAAGATATGCTTGGAATCGACCCTGACATAATCCAACACAAGCTCAATATTGACCACACAAAGAAGCCAATACAACAAAAAAAGAGAAAATTCGCGCGTGAAAAAAATGAGATCATAAAAAAGCAAGTCAATTCTCTCAGACAAGTAAATTGGGTACGAGAGGTGAAATATCCCACTTGGTTGTCCAATATTGTATTGGCCAAAAAAGCAGAAGGAGACCATCGAATGTGCGTAGATTTTACTGATGTTAATTCTGCGACGCCAAAAGATTGTTTTCCCCTGCCCAGCATAGATCAGTTGGCAGATGCAACGGCTGGTTATGAAATCATGAGCTTTATGGACACATATTCAGGATATCATCAGATTCAGATGGATCCCCAGGATGAAGAAAACGGCTTTCATAACTGAAGAAGGAACCTTTTGTTACACACGTATGCCATTCGGACTGAAAAATGCAGGCGCAACATATCAGAGAATGGTTAACAAAATGTTCGAACTACAAATTGGAAACAACATGGAGGTATATGTGGATGACATGATGGTGAAAACAAAGAATCTTCAAGATCACATCAAAGATCTCGAAGAAACTTTTTGGTCATCCGCCGTTATAATATGAAGTTGAATCCAAAGAAACGTGTTTTTGGTGTTGCTTCTGGTAAATCTCTGGGATATCTAGTATCTGTAAGAGACATAGAAGCAAACCCCGACAAAATTCAAGCATTGATGAATATGCGGTCACTGCGGTGTCTCAAAGAGGTTCAACAATTAAATGGTCGAATAGCAGCCTTAACTAGATTCATCCCTAAAAGTACCGAAAAATGTCTCCCTTTTTTCCAATTATTAAAAAAGAACAAGGAATATGATTGGAACGAAGATTGTGAGCAGGCATTCCAATCAATCAAAACATATTTAGGTCAATCTCCCATTTTGGCGAGTCCTATTAACAAGGAAGTTCTGTATTTATACATGGCTGTCATTACACAGGCTGTTAGCGTAGTTTTAATGGTTGATCATGAGCGAAAACAACAATCGGTTTATTATGTAAGTCAAGCGTTAAATGGAGCTCAACAACGTTACCCACTTTTGGACAAAGCTGCTTTTACGCTAAGAATGGCATCTAAAAAATTACGACATTATTTTAGTGGTCACACTATCATAGTAATCACCTCGCATCCACTAAAACAAATTTTGGGTAAGGTAGGAACCTCAGGAAGATTGTCACAAATTTCCATTGAACTAAGTGAGTTTGAAATTCAATATCAAAGTCCTACAGCAATAAAAGGTCAAGTAATGGCTGATTGTGTAGCTGAGTGGATGGACATACCGTCAGAAGCCAAAGAAGTCCTCACCAATTCTGCGGAATTTGTTTCCAACGAGTGGAAGGTCCATGTTGATAGAGCTTGCAATTCTAAAGGTGCAGGTGTTGGAATCGTCATATTCACCCCAAATGAAGGCATGATTGAGCAAAGTGTTAGAATAAACTTTCAGGCAACCAATAATGTTGCTAAATATGAAGCTGTTCTTCTGGCATTACAACAAGTGAATGCTCTGGGAGCCAAAAAGGTGATCATGTATAGTGACTCCCGATTAGTTGTGAATCAAGTAAACGGGATTTTCGAGGCCAAGGAAGAAAGAATGATGCAATACTTAAGGCTAGTCCAAACGAAAATATTAAAATTGGAAAGTTTCGCACTCATTCAAATACCTCGAAATCACAATAACCATGCGGATTCACTGGCTAGCCTTGCTTCATCTCTCATGACAGAATGAAAAGAACTATACCCGTCACATGCATGATTTCTCCAAGCATATCTTCGAAAGAAAAAGCAAATGATAAGAGCAGAGAGGTTGAAATCCTTTGCAATACGAATGCTGGTGTCAATGTGAAGAATACCTGGATGACCCCATATCTGGACTATTTGATATCCGGACTTCTACCTCCCAACAAAGATGAAGCCCGCAAGATAATTACGAAGTCAAGAAACTATACGATATATCAAAATAGTTTGTACAGAAAAAATAGTGGAGGTCCTTGGTTGAAATGTTTGGCGGATGATGAATCACAACTAGTGATAGCTGAGTTACATGAAGGGGAATGTGGAGCACACTCTAGAGGCTTGATTTTGTCACAAAGGATCATGTGCCAAGGATATTACTGGCCCACTTTGAGAAAAGATTGCATCTCTTATTACAAAAAATATGATCAATGTCAGCGACATGCTAATCTTTCCCATCAACCTACTAATGAGTTGAGATATATTGTGAGTCCTTGGCCATTTCAAAAATGGGGACTGGATATTGTCGGTCCACTACTTTTAGCCCCATCTCAGAAGAAATTTCTCATAGTAGCCACAGACTATTTTTCGAAGTGGATAGAGGCTGAACCTTTGGCCAGAATTCAAGAAAAGGACGTCATTGGTTTTATTTGGAAAAACATCATTTGTCGTTTTGGTTTGCCCAAAGAGTTGGTGACAGATAATGGGAAGCAGTTCACAGGGCAAAGAATGGTTACATTTTGCGACAATTTACGTATCAAGTTATCTCATTCCACCCCTTATAGACCACAGGCGAATGGGTAGGCTGAATCCTCCAACACGATCTTGGTGAACATCTTACAGAAAAGGTTGGAAAGTGCCAAAGGCAAATGGAGTGAAGAATTGCCAAGCGTATTATGAGCCACCAGAACAACTCCACGAGCTGCCACTGGACAGACACCTTTTTCCCTGGTCTACGGAACAGAGGCCGTAATACCCTCAGAATTACATGAACCCACTATCCGATCAGATTTACTAGAAGACAGCAACGGAGAATTAAGAAAAAGAGATCTGCTATTATCTGAGGCATTAAGGGAGCAAGCTCTAATCAAACTTGAAACACAGAAGCAGATCGTACAACGAACATACAATAAAACAATCAAGCCAAACAGTTTCGTTGTCGGACAATGGGTTTTGCGTAAGGCATTTGGAAACAAAATAGATACATGACAGGGTAAATTTGCTGCTACTTGGGAAGGTCCTTATGAAATCACTTCCCTCACTTCAGGGGGAGCTTATCACCTTCGATCCAAGGAAGGCAAACAAGAAGATTTGAGTTGGAATGCAGATCAACTTAAGGTGTACTACTTTTGAACAAAGTATCTACTTATGTAAATATTGTATGCTTATCTGATGTTTATTATCGCAAATAATTATCACAAGGTTTATATATAACATATAGCTTTCATCATTGTACTGTACTATAATCACAAGCACGGAAAGAATGGAAGGAGCCATTGCAAGATATCGCAAACAAATGCGAAGAGTTCCCAAATGGAGAACCTATTCCTAGAGGATTAACATGATAGCGACAGATTCTTAAATCGGCTAGTTCATGCCCCTCATCACTAATAAATGTGATATCACAAATAAATGCGAAGAGTTCCCAAATAGAGAACCTATTCCTAGAGGATTAACATGATAGCGACAGATTCTTAAATCGGCTAGTTCATGCCCCTCATCACTAATAAATGTGATATCGCAAACAAATGCGAAGAGTTTCCAAATGGAGAACCTATTCCTAGAGGATTAACATGATAGCGACAGATTCTTAAATCAGCTAGTTCATGCCCCTCATCACTAATAAATGTGATATCGCAAACAAATGCGAAGAGTTCCCAAATGGAGAACCTATTCCTAGAGGATTAACATGATAGCGACAGATTCTTAAATCAGCTAGTTCATGCCCCTCATCACTAATAAATGTGATATCGCAAACAAATGCGAAGAGTTCCCAAATGGAGAACCTATTCCTAGAGGATTAACATGATAGCGACAGATTCTTAAATCGGCTAGTTCATGCCCCTCATCACTAAAAAATGTGATATCGTTAAAAATAAAAATAGAGAGGTCCTAAGTGAAATATAGATAACAAGACATAAGTATATATCATCTATGACAAATCTGACATATATACGTTAATTAGTTTTTTATTTAAACAAAAACATGGGTAACATTTCCAAACACGGACCCCAAACAAGTCATTTCTCTTCTGTAGTCACGTTTACTACATCATTACAAGACTTATGATACAAATTCTTCCAATACTCCACATCTCTACTTAGCGTTTCTTTCTCCTCTAACAAAATTATTTTTTCTTCCGCTAGCGTAGCATTCGTTTGTCTCAATGTATGACGTTCTTCTATCAATAGGTCTCTCGATAAGGTCATTTCATTTTTCTCCTTCATCAACATGTCCCTATCATTCCGAATACCTTTAACATCTTCTTCCAATTCGCCAAATTCCCGAGATGCTTGTAAATAAAGTTGTTTTCGTTCATCAAAATCCTTTTGTAACGTCACAGCAGAATCATAGAGCGTAGCAGCTTCTCTCTCACTGTCGTAGGTTAAAGATATGGCCTAAAAAAAAAAAAACACGATCTCAAAAGGTACGACCTCAAAAACTCAATTTTTAATCTACAAAAACAACATAGTATACGACCATAAAAATATTAATAAAACAAAATAAATAAAGTACTCAAGAAACATCACCGCGTACCTCTAAAATACGATGACTAGCCATATGCCATAACGATCCTTTTTCTTCTTTTTTCCTTTTAGAAATACTCAGTCTATCTTCTTCAATACCCATATGGTGATAAAGATCATCTTGCGCTTTTAAGTTGTCAAAAATCCCACTTTCAAACAAACCAGGAAGGTGAGGATCATTACACACAACACAAGGAACTTCGTAACTAGATTCTGTAGACGAGGTACGATCCGATCTCTCCCTATTTGGTGTACCTGGTGAGTCAGAATCTAAAAGAATGGTAAAGTCAGCCTGTGGATTCAAGTTGTGACTACCCTCATCCATCGAATCCTCGCACATGGAAGTCAAAATGTCGTCTACATCAACCTTTGAGAAATCCATCACCTCGGTAATACAAACAACCTGATCTAAAAACAATAAAATCACGATCTAAAAATCTACTCTGTACGACCTAATAATCAAAACTCTGAACTCAAACTCTCTATGTATATATTTTAAAAAACAAAAAAAAAAAAGAAGAGCTTCCCACTACTATAAACAAATTATGTCACTAGGAAACAAATATATCCAAATTTTCGATTACATTAAAAGCGACAAAGGAAATCAGTAAATAAAAAACCAAATAATAATAATAATAATAGTAATAAAGAAATAAATATAAATATAAATAAAATATTTTTCATTACAAAAATACCAAAGTACAAATCTTTTTCATTTACTAACTAGAGCTTACAAAAGTTAGAAGTTGTTACAAATGAAACAAGTCTAAACAAAACACAAAGTTCAAAATTATCCCTTGGGGGACGAGGTCTAAAGTTTTTCTTGCGCTTCATTATATTTTTCAAGGGCCGAGCTCTCTGGTTTGGAAGAACCAGTAGGTTTTGACGAACTCCCACTCGACTGCATAGCTCGTATCACGCTTGTTAGCGCACTAGATAGACCCAACTTATTGGCATGAGATTTTAAGTTGGATATCACCCAGGCCACCCCTTCACGATAACCTCTAGCACAATCTTCTTTCAATTTCAAAATCAGGTCGTTTTGGGTTGTAACTTCGTTTTTTACCTTCACCAGATCCTCACTTTTATAGTTGAACTCATCTGCCAACCTCTTCATCTCTTCTTTTAATGCCGATAATTCCTCTTTGGCCTTTTCAGCTCTGGAAGTTTGCTCCATGGCAAAGTTACCTGCATTTTTTATTTTTTCATTACTATCCACCAACTCTGTTCCCAGATCGTTGATACGAAGCCGAAGACGACCAATTAGAGAATCTTTTTTGTTTATTGCTTGTTCGTACTGAGTCAGAAGTGACTCCATGTCCTGAGTCCTTTGACGATAGGCACGATTGGATATCTCACCCTCTCTCAGAATGGAAAGAGCCTGGTACCGTACAACAAAACATTTATTTATGCAATAAAAACACATATATTTACATCGTATATATAAAACAAACAAACACTTACTTCCAACAGTCTTTGAGATATCATCTCCCCATGAGTCAATCCTTGCTCCCTACAAGCAGCCTGAACACGAGCTCGTTCCTCACTACTACCGAAGTGCTGATACAGGTCTAGTTGGAGATCGGTTTTACCAAAAACGCCTTTGTTGAAGTAAGTTACAGGTGTGTCAACCACTTCGATGTTTTTGAGATAAAGGTTGCTGAGTTCTAGACTCTCTGGATCAAGAGCTCGTACAGGTGAGGTCCCCACTTCAGTTTGTACCTCTTTCATCTTTCTCTTCTTTGCCAGACGAGAGTCAAATTTAGTATGAGACGAACTTGGAGAAAGGGAAGACTCTGGAAAGTCACCTACAGTTTGTTTCCCAGCATCGTCTTCTGAACCCTTAGCCTGAATATTTGGGTTATCAATTGCTGGTTCGACCCCATCAGGATTTTCATTGGAAAGAAGATCTGTACAGTCGACGCCTGAAAAATCCATATCTGCACATGCCAAAATGTCATAAAATGAGAACTTCATTAACAATAAATTTTCATAAAATTGTATTTCTTACTAAGTTCGTACGACCTGAGCGTCGTATTACGATGTCTTTCCAGACCCCTGTCTCCATAAATTTATCAGAAGTCAAGATGCTTTTGTATGAATAATACTCTGAGTTCTTCAACCGAATACGACGTAATTTTTCTTTCTCTTCTGATGACAATCTATATAGAACTTCATCGCCTTTAGGTTGATCATTGGCAAAACTCACATTCCAAGTATTTCGTATCGTACGGTTAGAATCTTTTGCCCATAATTCACCCCGTATTAAGAAGTACTTATCCTTCCATACGTGTTGACTATCCGAAAGATTCAGTACAAGCCCCTTTTGTCCTTACCATTTTTCTTAAGGGTGTACATCGAACGAATAATACGTTCATCCAATTCCATTTCTAACTCACCACATAGCACGGCTAAGCAAAGTAAAATCCTCCATCCATTTGGGTTCAACTGGGCTGGACATATGTCGAACATGCTAAGGAACCTTGTAACAATGAGTGGTGCAGGGAAGCGAAGTCCTATTTTAAGTGCTTCTTTGTGAAGGACGTACCACCCTTGTGGTGGATCGTCATTATCACGTCGATCGAAGGGTACTAGTTGCATGTTAATGTGGGTTTGTAAATTGTAGTGTCTTCTGATCCTAATAAGATTGTTGGTTCCCAGTTTGCTAGGCAACTTGGGTATAGGTTCCCTATGGCCTCGTCTGACCTTTCCTTGTTCCAAAACTGTTTTATCGCCTCGTATTTTTTTCTTCTTCTCTTTCAAAATTATGTTGGGAATTTTGATCCTAGGAAGGGAACTCTTGGAAGATTGCCCTGTTTGAACAAAAGAAATGTTTGGTTTCGGATTCGAAACAGGAAGTGCTAAAATGTTGGGCCTACTGGTAGAAGGGCTGTCGATATTTTTTCTTCCAATTTTAGATACTGCTTGAACCTGATCCTTCGTTGACGACCCAGTATTTTTCTTTAAACCCTCAGTCCCAGAAGACGAATCTTTATAACCAAGGGGGTACACGACCTCAGCGTGTTGACCTGATGCGTCCGTACTCACTTTGAATGTTAGTTTTCTTCCCCGTTCTAGGGCTGAAACTTTAGTTTCAGGACTGGTTCCAGCCATAGGATCTAGAACCAGTTCCTGGTGATCTATAAAAGGTAGATCTGGAGGCTGAGTTCGATCTTCATTAGGATTCATTTCGTACGCCGAAAAACAAAACAAATATTGTATGGGTTGTAGAAAACAAAGAATGAAGAAAGATGAAACTAAATATATTGTTACCTGAGTAAAAAAAATTGAAGACGATCCCCAATTCCAAATCGACGATCTCCAATTCCAAATCGACGATCTCCTTTTCCAAAAAGTACGAATTCCTTTTCCAAACTGATGAACTGCTTTCCCCTAAAACTTATATTACGATCTGCTCCTCTAAAAAGATGAAGTCATTTTCTGTAAAAGTAATTGAAGATCAAAAAGTAAAAAAGATGAGATCCACAAAGATTGGAAACGATGAATTCAACATTTTCTTTAATAAGGATTGTAGCCTAGGGAAGCGCAAAGGACATGACGTTTCATAAACCCGATTCATTTTCGTCAGGAGACAAAGTGATTTGTATTCTTTTATTTAATGTCTACAATTCAAAAAATGCCTAGAAATAAATAAATGTAAGTAATTAAGTAAATAGTCATAAATAGATAAAAAAGACCCCTCATCATTAAGATCGCAAATTTGCTTAAATTCTTTCATTTTGCTTCAAATTAAAAGAATGGGGGACTTAATGTTTGAGATATTTATTAGAATTAGTTGAAACCTATAAACTTATTAATACATTAAATAGCTGAGTAAGGTCACATGTATATTAGGATCTAAAGGTCTTAAGATATTGACGAAAGTGAAGAGGACGACCTCAACACACAGTGAGGAGGACGACCCTGCAGCACCAAGATAAGGACAACCTCGTCCGATTACGAAGTTAAGAGGACGACCTCAACACATAGTGTGGAGGACGACCCTGCAGCACCAAGATAAAGACAACCTCATTCGATTGCGAAGTTAAGAGGACGACCTCAACACACAGTGTGGAGGACGACCCTGCAGCACCAAGATAAAGACAACCTCGTCCGATTACGAAGTTAAGAGGACGACCTCAACACACAGTGTGGAGGATGACCTTGCAGCACCAAGATAAAGACAACCTCGTCTGATTACGAAGTCAAGAGGACGACCTCAACACACAGTGGGGAGGACGACCTCAATACATAATGTAGATGACGACCTCATTACTATATCAAAGTAGAAGTGACCTCATAAGATGACAACGTGGAAAAGATGACGTATAACGATCAAGTGATTAAATAGTTTTTATTTAATTGTAATTATTAATACTTTCTGACATCCTTTCTAGTCAACCTGTCCCATTAGAACAGATATAGATATTTATTGTATCTATATATATACATGAACATACAACTAAATAAAGGAGGGATATTGATTTCTAGAATGAGAAAATTCTCTAAAACATTATGTACATGCTAAACATGCCTTATTAAAACCTTGTCAGGAAAACCAATCAAATTTGATAAAACCTTGAAGAAGATAAAAGAATAAAGTGTGTGGGTAAATTACTCCCCTTGATAGTACTTGAATTATAACCTTGGACATTAACATATCATCTTCTCAATCGTTAAAGTGATGAAGGGTCTTGACTCATAATTAATCTTACAATTGATGACAAAAGCTATCTCATGTTAAATTTACATGAATTGAAATTATAACTCCAGAATATCAGCCTCTTAATTGTTCAGATGAAAATGTTGACTTTAGAATATTTAAACATGTTAGGCTGATACTTGATTGTAATTCAACATGCTTTTGACGAAATATATGAAATTCATTCGGTGTATAAACCTCACTTGACTCCTTTCATAACATCACTTGTGTAAATTTTTTAACATTTGGGCATATTTATTTATCCCAAAAGTTAGCTAGTGACATGCATGATATAATTTTAATACTCTCCTTTGAACAAAGGTCATAATAATAATAATAATAATAATAATGACATGTGCAAAGTAATCATCTATATTTAATTGACCGCAAATTTTCTAGAAGAATAAACTAGATTTCACAAATGGTCATAAGGGTGTATCCAATCTAAATTTTTATGAATTTTAAATCCTAATTTTTTTTTTATAGATTTATATAAATATTTTAAGATTTCATATACAATTTTAAAGGCTTTATTAGACTTTTTATTTTAAGTCTTTTATAAACTTTTATATACTTACAGTAACTTTTATATAATTTCATATATATACTTTTTAAAAATACATCTTTCAATTTCTTTCTTTTTTATTTTTTTATTTACTTCTTAAAAATATTTACATCACTATCATTTCTCTGCTAACATTAACAAGTAAAATTCAAAAAACTCTCACATTAAATTCTACAATCCAATAAAAAATTCATATTATTTATGTTTTACAAAAACATATAAAATATAATGTATAAAAAAATTTAAAAATATCACATTGAGTATGCAATAAAACTAAAAATAATAGAGAAAGAAATAAATAAATATTAATAGAACTAATAATTAAAAAACATATAAAACTCAAACTTAATTAAATATTAAAAATTTTATTGTTAAATAAGTTATTTCACTTCTATAAATAAATTAACAAAAACTATACCCAGAATATCAAATTTTATTACGTCGTTATTAGTTATAAAGTATATTATTTTATATTATTTTTGTAATAAAATGGTGCATTTTTACTTTCCAAAAAGGAAAAATAATAAATAAGAGAAAGAGATTGTCTCTAATAAAATAATCAACTTTGTATACTAACAAACTTATAAGAGAACGATCTCTCCGCCTTTAAACCTAATTTAATTAAACTCATATTGCCCATATTGCCCATATTGTCGAGAATTCCCTATTCTCTATCACTAAAGTATCTAGCGATGAAAACAATGATGTTCAAATTCATGGCTGTAGAAGATAACAAGATTGAGGAAGAGTAAAAAAAAGTCTCCAAAAATCTTATAGGATAATATGTTACTTTTAGTAGACTTTATTTATACATAAAAATGTTTAAAATTTTCAAAAGCCTCTAGAAATCTCATGTGAGAAGATTTTATTTGTGATAGACTTTATTTATATATAAAAATATTTAAAATCCTTCAAAGTCTTTGATTAAGTAAAGTTTTTAAAAGTCATTGATATTTTGAAAATCCTAATATTTTTTATAAATTTTTAAAAATTAGTAATTAAATGCACCTAAACTTTTATAAACTTTTAAAAAGTCTTAAATGAATACACCTAAATTTAAAAAAAAAAATTAAAATCTATAAAAATTACTAAAAATTTCAATTAAATACACCTCTGTTAATTGACTACAATATATTTTCTCGAAGAATAAATAAGTTTAATTGTTCCATGAGGATCAATAAAGTAAGCTCTAACATTAATTAATACTAGATATATCTTCTTAGTTATTGTCCACAATTCATAGTTTAGGTAGTAAACAAACATGCCCAAAGGTTAAATATACACTTAAAATAAGTGCTTATCATTTGCTAAAAAAAAAATAAAAAAAAATCTTCCTAGTTATTAACATAGGCAAGATACAATAATATTGGTCATATTATTTTTTAAGATACTTTAAAATCATATCAATTGGATATAAATATGTTATTCACAAAATATTTTAATGCTTATCCCCCACATAAAAATGGTTATTACAAAAAAAAAAAAATTTCAAGTTCTTATTTTACCTTTTTAAAAGTAGTTATGCACGTTTAAAATATAAACATATACAAGTATATATATGATTAAAATAACATATTGATTTATAATAGTAATGAAATCATGAAGTAGATAAAACATTTAACAAATAAATGCAGCTAAATTGCACAAATGATCTATCAGATCTCATGATAAAAATTATCATTGCTTTGATATATACATTTTATCTTTGCAACTAATGTGCTCTGCAAGGAATTTTACGTCACTATACATTTTTTCTTCCCTCTAATGGTGAGAAATATATACGAGTTAGAAACATCATTACCCTTAAAAGGGTGTGAAATATTATATTTCAAATACATATTCAAAGTCCAACACATATATTTAATTTTGTTTGAGGTCCATCTCAATGTGTTGTTAGTGTAATATTGACACAACTAAATTTCCACACTATTTAATTTGTAATTTGTAAATCTCATAATTATCATATTTCCACAACAAGACTTGTTATGTTTAATGATAGATTATTTATTAATCACTTGTGAGATTCAATATATACTCTTATTAAATTGTGAAGATTATTTAGTCTTGATAATTTGTAATACAAATAGTTACTGATTAATGAAAGATTTAGATTTTGATCATCAATCTTTTACTTCCAATTACTAAATATATCGCTTTTGATATTTCGTGAATTGGTTCACCTAACTTGATTTATATTTGTGATCATAAAAACACAAGGAGTTTTGCAATATGGACTAAAGCATATTTAATATTAATTTAAACCAATATAAAAGCACCCCTAGTGCAACTTTTCATCATAAAATTGATATTGAGAGATTTTAGAGTACAAGCTTCAACTTGTAATAAAATTACATTCGTACAGTAATCTAAAAGTAATCTGAAATCATATTCATTATCAATATAACAAATATATTTAGATAATTTAAAATTTGCCTCAACTTAATTAAAAGTATATATAAGCTTAATTTATATTTTTGGTTATTTAAAAACCTTATATCGTGTACATTGTTTCATTGTATTTTGACAATTTCTTCTTCAACATAAGAGTTTTTAGTCCAAATTAATTTTCATCATTCTTTAATAATTTTTCGGTCAACTTAAAGTGGGCTTATACTGAATATATTGATCATTATAGTCTTTCATTTACTTTCGATGAAAAAACTTTATTAAAATCAATTATATACATATATAGCATACTTATAAAATTTTCTTGCTTCAAGTCTATGGTACAATTTTCGTTTGCTTATATGTACTTTTCCTTTTCTATTAAGCCGATAAATTAATTAATAATTATTGTCATAAATAGTCAATAGTAATTTAATTAGCTCAAATCAGCTGTGGTATCCTTTAAAATATAAAAGGAAGTGTTTTATTTGTATATGTGCTATTATATTATTATTATTCTTGTAGAAAGCTTCATAGGATATGAAATATTTTGTATTGCCAATCTTACTCATAGCGCGCTATAACTAGTATTGCTATTTCATATGCATATATGAGGCATAACAAGCTTCATAAAGTTAGTTATGAAATATTTTGTTGTGTCAATCTGGCACTCAGTGTTGCTATATAGCTATTTCATATAAATAAGCTATGAAATATTTTGCAATGTCAATTTTGCTATTTTATATGTGCATACACAAGACATTAAATATATTTTGTCATATATTTTCAACAAACAACATATTTAATTTAACATCTTGCACTATCATTATCAATGAGAGATCATATAGATATTGAGCTTTTGAAAATTTGATAGATCATAATGGTTTCTTTATGTCACATAGTAATTTAAATTGAATCATCTTCCTAGAATTAAATAATCAATGCAATATTTTTTTAGTATAGATCTTACATCAATAATATATATAATAATATCAATTTCTAAATAAATAAATTGAACGTAAAAAGATATTATAATTATAACTATTATAAAGTGATATCAATAAGTCACAGTTGCAAAGAAAATAGATCATTTCGAATAGAATTTAGATTTAACTTTATAGCTAAGCATTTAGAATCGTCAATATAATCATTTTGAATTATCAAATATCAAAAGAATAAGGAAAATAGGGTAGATGAACATCCCACTTGTACAATTTTTTATTTTCCATTCCTTTACTCTCTTACGCTTCGTCTCGCTTCGACATCGTGGGCTTTTTCTCCAATTGTGTAAACGAGCTAATTGGCAGGTGCAAAGTACAAAGGCCAAAGAGAATGGCAAAAATGCCGGCGGGTACAGTGTCAGAAAGAGCCACACCTGGAAGACGAAGCATAGTGACTCTGTTGTTCTCACATTTGACACCAGCCCAAGAACAAGGGCTCTGAAGGATCACGTTCTACAATAAAAATTTAGCTCAGCAACATCAAAAAAGCAGATCAAACTGCTTTCTTAAGACATCCATATGAATGGATGATGAAAAGAAAGAGAGGGGATAGTGGAATGACCGAATTTACCTGGTGGGCAGCGAAAATATGAGTGAGATTAGCTGATGACCCACCTTTCTTTGCAAAGTAGAAAGAGCAAATACGTGAAACGGGACAATGAGATTGCTCCACAGCTGAAACAGATTCCTTGGACAACATGAGAACAGATACAGATTCTAGGGCTTATCGAACTGTTTTACTACTACTACTATTATTATTATTATTATTATTATTATGGTATGTGTTAAAAATTAGATACGATTTCTTTCATTAAATTTTTTTTTTCACACTACGTAAAAATGGGCAGCTAGTCGAACATGTGTACAACTCGATTTTAGTAGATGAGATCATCATTCAATTAAAATTTGACCAATTAAACATATATTCAACGTCACCAGCCAATTAAAATTTGATCAGCTAGACAATTATGCAATTTAGTTGGACAAGTGGAATCACCTACCAATCAAAATCAAGCTAGTTGGACAGCCTAATTAAACATATATTCAATCAAAAATCATCATAATTAATCAATTAAATTAAGAACATTTTTATCACAATGTGTAAAAAAATCAAATGAAAAAAATTATATCTAATTTTTTATAAATATGAGATCTGCATGTAACTCAAAGAATAATATTATAATATAAATGTTACATATAAATATATAAAATTATTTCATAAATAACATATATATATAATTATAATAATATTTAATATTCAATAAGTTATAATATTGACTCAAAATTTAGCGAAATATAGACAAATATATTACTACATTTTACATCTTATTTTATTATAACTTAGTTGCAATATCAAGTTTTGGTTGCTGCTCAATTGCAAAATAATTATATTGTACCTGATTAATACAAAAGCTATATCAATATCTTTTATAAAGGTAGACATAATAATTAAATAATCGATCAAAGCAGAGGCGAAATTTTTTTTACATGTACAAAAAAATTGTTTCGGTTTTGAAAATGCAAAAATAATACTGTATTAAATCAGTTAAGATTTAAAATTTACAAACAAACCTATATATTGTAGGATTTATATTTGTATCATTGATATATTAGAACATAAATCAAATAAAAAATATTTGAGGCAGTTATGAATATTCTTCAATCCAATTGAATGTAACATAAAGAGAAAATCATAAGATAAAGGAAAATCAATAAAGTTAGGTCTTCTCTTTACTAGCTCTTATGAGAAATAACTTTAATTGGAGAGTCTCATGATAATTTCTCTCGGATTAGAGTGGAAGAGGGACCAATCAATATATTTATAAAGTGACATTAGGGTTTCACCTATCACAAAACCTTAATTCCTACTGAACTACACAAAATTCATCACATCAATAATTGGTCTAAGCCCATAAGGTGAGCCAAGCCCATATAACACAAATGAGCATTTAGGCATATCAATTTGACAACAATTATTGGACTTAATGACCGAATATAGCAGCTTTTTTAAAGCTTTTATGTGTTTTCCCAAAAATCGTTGAACGTTATCATTTTGAGACATATATGTTTACGTTTATGCTCTCTTTCTCTTTCACATCTCTTCCAATCAATCTCTCCAATTCAGCAATGACAAATACTGAATAATTAAAGCAACAATCAGATAACTTTGATACATAAATATCGTAATAAACTGCCTAACACAAGAATTTAAAGGACAAAAAATCGAGAAAAGATTTGTCGCCAATCTTCTCTGAAAAATACTGGGTGATTCCTCCAATTACTTGCTGAATGCCTCTGTTTAATTTTGTCACTGATAAGTGATGACTTTTCAATGTAAATTATATTATATATTGTGATATTAATATGTAATTTTAATTTATATATCATGTAAATTGTGTTACATATTATATAAACTATCATATTGATATGTAAACTCATTTATATATTGTCATATTAGTATGTAAACTCAATTACATACCTGCTAATTGGTATGTAAACTCATTTACATACTATCAGATTGGTATGTAAACTCATTTACATACTGCTATATTAGTATGTAAACTCATTTACATACTGCTATATTAGTATGTAAACTCATTTACATACTTGGTATGTAAACTCATTTACATACTGCTATATTAGTATGTAAATTTATTTACATACTGTCACATTGGTATGTAAATTTATTTACATACTACCATATTAATATGTAAACTCATTTACATACTGTTATATTAGTATGTAACACAGTTTATATAGTATGTAAATAATTTACATACTGATATCATGTATCACATGACTAAGGATATTTTTATAATTTATATAATTTTAATGTAATCAAAACTCACAATTTTGATCCTATTATTGCTAGTTTTGGAAAAATTAACTTTTTCATGCACCAAATGTATGCTATTTAGGCCAAGAGCTCTATTTTATTTTATAAACAAATAAAAGTTCAATCAATGTCAGCCCAATAATTAAATTCCAACATTCTCTTACTTGGACCACATTGATTGGTGTCAGGTTGAAATACAATTATGACCACAAAATATAGTCTAACAAAGCACTTCAATCATGATCTGATCCAACACAACCACTAGCATTAAATCATAGATATTATTATATCATTAACCGCTTAAATTCATACTATGATCATAACTAGTGTCCATGTTGATATGATCACATCTGATGTGAAGTGTAGTATAAACTTTAGCTACTTACATAACCAACAACGTTAAGTTTGTATCGGTCCTCATGGTTCTCACAAAACCACAATGTCACAAACAATCTCTCATGAGACTTAAATATTAACAACAAAGGTGACTTTTTGTCTTCATCACAGTAGATCATATCTCTATGAAATTGATATATACATTATCTCACGGTAACATGTTCATGTCTCTTATGACACAATCATTTTCTCATGAAAACATATTCACATCTCTCATAAGATGCCCATTTTCCTCATAGAAACACATCCACATCTTTCACGAGATGCCTGCTTTTTCACAAAAACGCATTCACGTCTCTCACAAGACGTTCATTTTCTCATGAAAAACGTCAGGACAACATCTTACGATGTTAGTGACGTCACTATGTAGATTGTGAAGCTTCTATTATGCGTTATCTAGAGCTCAAATATAAATTATTTATACTCTACAACACAAATATGTTAATATAGCATGTAAATTTAAAAAATAATAAAAATCACACAACTTCAGTCATGTGTATCAAATAATGATCACGGATCCTCACATCATAATACTTGATCATTTATCACACCCAATTTTATTCACAATACATATATATACTACTACCAAAAAGCACTAATTGAAAAATATATTTCATGCTATTGATTTCCATAGTTATAATGAATGCTATATTATTTTAGAATTTATTTTATAACAAAGTTTCTTACATAACAATTAAAGCAACACTAAGTTGAATATTAGCTTGTAAGAACAACATTATATTAAAGTATTTTCCAATAATAGTTATGAACAGACAATTTATTTTTATGGACTAACACAGTTAAAATAGCTCCCACTAACTACTAGAGTTAGTAAATCTTGTTAAATGTTCAAATCTAAACATACATTCATATTTTGTTTCACATACTAGATCAACAAATTCAAGTGCAACTTTCCTAGAGATTATATGCATAAACTTTATATGCTCATAATTTTCTAAATGTTCATATGTGTATGCGTGATCATTAATATTACTTAAAATTTTAAATAAATATTTTTTATGTAAGTCAATAAATATATGTAAAGTATTAATACATAGTCATTTAGAAAATATAGTTTAAATAAATTGCACTCCCATTGATTATTGACATAATAAATTTGTGAAAATTTCTAAAGGAATCAAATACATTTTATGTCTCAAGACATAAAATCATATGTAAGTTAGTCAATAATCAATTTAAAATTTCAACCACTATTTAACATTTAAAATAACTTTTAATATCTCAAGACTTTTAATATAATTTTTTTTCATAATCAATTTGTACTTTTTATACATTTTAAGTAGACACAAGATTAATTATAAATGCATGATTAATAAGTTCAACTAGCATAATGTGAATTCAATATATACCTTAAACTATGAACAATCACTTATACATTTTCAATAATAAGTTATACTACAATAAAACACTTATTCTCTCGAGAGTCTTCAGATACACCATTGCATTTATGTAATATGCAAGCCTTGTCATGAGATAAAAAGTTTCATTTGATATCCTCAAAATACAATTCAAGGACAAAATAAATAATCATTTAAAAAAAAAAAAAAACATTAGTTGTTTTAGAATTTATGATTCTAAAAATTCTTCGACTATAAGTCCATATATAGAGAAGTACTGCAATTGTTTTGAATACACAATGCTCATCTATAATTTTTTTTTTACTAAAAATATATATATTCAATCATTTTAAAACTTAAATGAATATTTACCACATTACGAAATTGTTCAATAATTAAATTAAACAATATGAGCGAAACAATATCATATCAATATTAAATTATGACAATCCATAGTATTAAATCAATGGTAAATATATTTTATAATTATACAATTATTTATACAATACTTATCAAGAGGCATAAATATTATCATTTTAAGTTAAGAAATATCCAAATTAGTCATATACGCATGTATATTGGATAATTAACTTAAGCACATATATTTAAACACATATATCAGTTTGTAAATTTATTGTATTTAAATTGATCATAACATGCCCATGATAATCATGAGTACTAATATAATTAAATATCAAAATTAAACTCAATTATCCGATAAAGTTAATTGTCATCTATGAAAATTAATATTAATAACATAATCATATAATATTAGTTTGGCTAAGAACATAATCATATAATATTAGTTTGGCTAAGAGTATGGTAAGTCATTTACGGAAGCATTTATACAAGAATATACAAATATCGTGTTTCTTCGTGAAACATAAATATTAGTTAATTAACATGCGAAAGAGAAATAGAATACATACCAATTTTAAGAGTTATTTACGTATTTTTAGGCCTCCAGCTAATTACACCCAGATGCAAATGAATCGTGATTTTCTATATGTTCAAGCTTTTACAATTAGACATAAATAACACTACCAAATAAAACTTGAAAAAAATAATGCCAAGACAACCATGATACTTTATATATAAAAAAAAAAAAAAAAAACTCACAAACTATGTGTCGGCAATAAATGACACCTTTTTTTTAATATATATTAATTCGGCCAAAATAATTGGCTTCACTTAATGAGCAATAGAAAGTTACCATCACAACAATTACCTGTATGAAACATCCTTCATACAAAATCAACATATATATTGATAAATGAATGGAAAAACTTACAACTTTATCCAGTCTCAAGCCTGTGCCAATATCACAACCAACCATCATAACTCAAATAGTGAGGTGATCATAATTATTAAAATAATATCGTTAATATCAAAATAATGCGACGGATAAGAGTGTATGAGATTGGCAAAAAACATATCCATTTATTCCCCCCAAAAAATGGTATCCGTGTTTATCTTATTAATAATATACATTGTGTAACAGACCAAGCCCTTTTTTTCTTTTTTTATAAACAATATGCAATTAGGCATATTTTGAATTCTTATGCAATAAGGCACTTCATATTAATCGAAATTAATACAAAAGAGTATAACAAAATAAATAACAAACACCGTTGAATAATAATTGGGGAATCAACAATACAATGGTGCCTTGTGTCACACAAAAGTGACATGAGTCAAAATAGAAATAAAAAAATCTACTATTTAAAATTTTTGACATATAAAAATAAAAATAAAAAATTCACAACATGCATAAATATTGTAAAAGTCAAAGTGAACGATATAATATTTCAAAAGCTTTTAGATAGCATGTCAAAAAAATTATTTTATTTTACAATAAAACTTATATCAATATTCAATCATCATATGAACGATATAATACCATCGAAGTCTGCATATTACATCTTTGTAAGACTTGATCATATGCAAAATCTCAATTACCCAAAATCCAACAACCATCAATCAAGTGGTCCAAAAGCAAGAAGAGTACCAACATAATGAAAAAATTAACAAAAAAGGGTTGATATGAGAAAATGGGTTGCTTAGGTATATGCTACACAATTAGTTTGTTTGGTGTATTGTCTTCAATCAGATTAAAAAAAAATAGAAGTTGATGGCAATAGAAGAAACGCAAAGAAAATTTAAATCACAACCCAACTATAAAGCTGCAAACCGATGAAGGGATTCAAGGATCTCATGATTAATTCCAAAAATTAAAAATAGAATAAATCCATGGCAAATATCATATACGATTATTAAAAAAAAAATATCACCGATATAAAAATATCAAAGTCGAAGGGAACGATTCAATTCTGATAACCAATGAATGAGCTCTGATACCACATGTAAGGTTTATATTTATATCATGGATGTATTAGAACATAAATCAAATAAAAGAAATACCTGACACAATCATGAATATTCCTCAATCCAATTGAATCTAACATAAGAAACAAATCATAAGATAAAAGCAAATCAACAAGGTTAGGTCTTTCCCTTACCAGCTCTTATGAGAAACAACTCTAATGGGAGAGCCTCGCGATAGTTTCTCTTGGATTAGAGTGGAAGGGGGATCTATCCAAATATTTATAGAGTGACATTAAGATTTAACCCATCACAAAATCCTAATCTCTATTAGATTATACAAAATCCATCACATCAATAATTGGTACAAGCCCATATCAAACAAATAACCCTTCAGGCATATTAATTAGACAACAATTCAATCTATTTTATTTTATAAACAAATAAAAGTTCAATCAATGTCAACCAAATAATAAAATTCTAACACACACACACACACACATATATATATATATTATCTTTTAATAAATAAATTGCATATCTTTATGATCATCAAATTTTAACTATGAAACAAATAATTATATTTTACTGTTTTATATGGTGACATTCCTTAGATCAAATCTAAATCCGTTCATACATGTTAAAAATATACTTTCTTCTCACTTTCTTATTATCCAAGAAGAAGAGAGAATCTATTATTAAATGTATTTCAATATTTTTCACTTCTATCGTTAAAAGGTTGACACTACAAAATCTTATATTCTAGTTGAGAGAGTCCCAACCCCCAAAATTGCCTAGTCTAGGTGATATGGACATCTAAGGATTCGTTTTTCTCGTACGGTCAGCAAAAACATAAACAAATAATAGATAACAAGTAAACACAATGATAAAGTAAGACAAATAATAGAAATAGAATAAAGCATTAAATGCTTTCCAATCATAGTATAATTGTTATATGTTGGTATATAAGCTGAAAATATAGTAATTGTACTAACTCATGCTGCAGAGCATTCAAACAAAGAAATATAATGTGGTAAGCCCACTTTGGCTCCAATCTTAAGCGGTAACATGCACGGATTGCTTAAGACAGTTGCTCAGCAACCAAATTCACTAAATGAAATAAACAGTTATATAGACTCGATAAGGTAAAACTCTAGAACCACCCGTTCTAATTGCCTAGGCTGCACTCGCCTATTGTCTTCACAGCTATTTTGATCATCCTAGATTCGGCTTACCTCTAGAGCCACACCACCACATAGTGTTGTATTAATGCTTGTGATCATATTAGTGTGAATCCTAAGTAATAGTAAATTCACCCAAAAATAATTTTCTAGAAAAACTCCACCTTGTATTAACAATATAGAAAAACACTCAATGTATTGTTAATACGACAACTTCATTAGCTAAAAGATTTAACCACCACCTCGCATCTTAATACAAAAAATACTCGATGTATTGAGATTATGGAAACTCTTTTGAAAATATAATTTTCTATTTAAAAACTCCACCCCATATTAACAATATAGAAATATATTTGATGCAAAGGGCAACTTGATGTGTAAATTATAGTACTCGCAAGCGTACGAATCACTTGTAGAAAGTGATAAGCAAACCTCCGAAGTCGATCTCTCAAGGAATTGCAATGGTTTTAAATAACTTTTTTCTTAATCTAATTAGAGTCCTAAAGCAACTAAAACACTAACTAAATAGAATCCTAGTAGCACTAAAACTCTAGATAATTAGAATCCTAAATCTAATAAAACTATAAACAAAGTTAGAATTTTGAGCAAGATGAATGGTGTTGAACAATTAAGGAAAACAATTATGCAAATTCTCAATTAACTCAAAAGGATTTCAAATATCAATGGAGGATGTATGGACGTTTGGTTTAGTTGGGCAAGCTTGCATCGAAAAGTTATGGTGAATTAACATGAACATTCTAATAAACAAATATTACTGGCTTTCGTTTTAATTACGAAAATTCCTACGATCGGGTAATTCTCTTTGTTGATTAACTAAACAATATCCTACGATCGAGAATATCAAATAGCAACCAAATTATGCACAAGAAAAATATGTCAATCAAACCAATGCCATGATTAGGTCATTAATTTGAAGTTTTGATTAAGTTTTTCAAAGTAAAGTTAAGGTGACGTTCCTAAAACCAAACTCTAATATTTTTCAACCTAACTATGAATCTCAAATTGGCCTATCAAAATTTACAATTAAATATCTAAACATGCTCTTAATCAAAAGGTAATTTCATTTATTTCAAAGCAATAAAAATATTCACCACAACAGTTCTAGCAAACATGGCAACACAAACTAAACATCCATAATAAAATTAGCCACTCATGTTCATATTAATATTCATAGACAAATTTAATTTGAACATACACTCAAAGAAGTAAGAAGAAGAAAAGGAAATTCTATAATAAAAAGAAACCTAAATCTAAATACCACAATTGGATTAGATGACGTTCTTCTCCAAAAGCTTGATCGTCGATCTACAATGGTTTCTTAGATCCTTAGAATTAATTCCCTTGCTTTTTTGAGTGTAAAAAAGCTCCTAAAATTAGGTTGAGTCTCTTGTTGGTTCGCAAAATTAAAGTATTGTAAAAGGGACTCTTAAGGGGGTATTTATAGGTGTAAGGGTTACATAGAATCCTGATTGATTCAGGAATAGGCGCACCGTGACACAACAATTTTCCCGCCACTGCACAACAATAAATCTGAAAAATGGTCAAAACTTGAGAGGCGCTCGCCGCGGCACACATATTCCTCGCCATGGTGCGCGTTGTCTTCTGATTCTTCACATGTACCCCTTATATATGTGCTGGCTTGTTATGTACAGCTTACATAATTTGACTCGTGTTGCCCCTAAATTGTAATCCGAGCGCCGTAAATATTCCGTTTTTGCGTGTTTGCATTATTTAACTCATTTGACGCTAAAAACACCTGAAATACACTAAAACATTCCCGTGATTTTGAATTGATAGATTTATGAAAATAATCATCTAAACGAGATATAATAAATCTACTTTTAGCAATTTAAGCACAATAAATCATGAAATGTTAGTGCTTTTCAAGCACTTATTAGCAACTTCGTTTGATAAAAGATTTAATCAACTCTACCACCATTATGTATCTCAATATAGAAAAATACTCGATATATTAAGAATATGGAAACAACTATTAAATATATTTATCACCAAAATATCCAATTGATGTTTTGCTCAACTCTGAATCACTAATACTGAATGTCACTCAACATATTAGAGATACGGGATATGTAAAATATTTTGTAAAAGCTCACGAAAATATTTTTCACAAAATAGGTTTTTACACAACCCAAAAATTAGCTCAGATAATAGGCAAAAGTATTTGAGGGTAGGAAGTATTTAGAAATTTTGTTGTTTGAAACAAATGAGAAAGATGGTTTATATAGGGGTTCCGTAAGGCTAGATCTTTAGCAAGGTGGTCGGTGAGATAGCCATGAGTATGTAAAAATGACCTCGGTGAAACCTTGGCGAGGGTGCTCAGCATGCAACTCTAAAGGGTGAGAAAAGAGAAAAAAACCATAATTATGGAAAAATTTATTTTAATTTTAAAATATTTATTTCAACAATAAGAAGAGTGAAGAAGAAAGAAAAATAAAAAGAATAATATTTTTTAATAAATAAACATAGAAATAAACATATAGAAAATACTACATGAAGGAGAGAGAAGAGAATAAGTAACTCTAGCCAAGTTGACTCACCCCTAAAAATAGTGTGATCAAACTGCATCCCATAATCTAGAAAAGAAGTCATGAGAGGCAACAGGTGCATAATGTAATCTCTAGTCCATATGAGCATGAGAAGTAATGAACGACTCGAGAGTTCTTTGTTTTAGAAATTTTTTAATGACTTGTCCAGCGGTTATACATGCTACTAGGAGGGCTCTTAAAAAGTTGTGCCCTTTCTTCACTATGTCACTGGTGCATAGTTCACCTATATTGATAGTGTTTAGATGAATCATAGTAGACACATCTTGAGAAGTCAAATAGGAAGAGTGAGAAGGAGATCTCCCAGTACTACTCCGAACATATCTCGGACACTTGTTAGAAAGGTGGTCAATAGTACAACAAATATGGAAAGAACGTATAGGAGAGAGAGAAAATGGGTCTATGTCTTTGTCGAGTAACATGAAGAGGAGAAGGGAAGGTAGAATTGCCAGCATTCAGTCTCTCACAGGGATGAGATCTC
This sequence comes from Elaeagnus macrophylla, assembly GCA_029378325.1. Taxonomy (NCBI): domain Eukaryota; kingdom Viridiplantae; phylum Streptophyta; class Magnoliopsida; order Rosales; family Elaeagnaceae; genus Elaeagnus; species Elaeagnus macrophylla. The sequence continues at coordinate 42,625,789 of CM055642.1, forward strand.
AATCTCTCACAATGAGGTCTAGTATGCCCACGCTCATCACAGTGGTTACAAGAGGGATGAAGCGTGTAGGTAGTGGCAATAGATCGTCACCGGCATGATAAGAAGAAAAAGAAGCAGGAGGTGAGGTGTTCACCTTGTTAGAAGAGACTGACTAGAATGTCACTTGTGACTTACCATTCGCAGGAACTTTACCTTTATCTTTAACAACAACAATCTTGTGTAGGGGATCTTCTATAATAGCTATGTTGAAGAGAGGTGAAGTAGCAGTAGTAGTAGTAGCAAATACTGATTTGACAAAGAGAGAAGCAAAAGTAGCAGTAGAAGGAGAGAGAGCTGCACAACTATCATCAATAAAACCTAGCCCGCGTTTTTCAACGGGTGCCTTAATGCCAACAAGAATCTCATTCAATTTCTGAGTACCCATTAGAAGTTTCTTAACTATAGTAGCCCTAGAGTGTTTCACCTCCTTTTCAAGGTCAAACAACTTTGCACTTAAGTAGTGAGCAAGTCATCCTTTTTCTTAATAGATGCCTCAAGAAATATGGCAAAATTTCCAAAATTTTTAACTTTGTCTTGAAGAGCAGATAACTCATTGTTGTTTTCTAATAAGACATGAGAAAGATAAGTCTTTTTCACTTTCCATAATCTCAACCTTCTTTCCTAGAAGTGAGATACATTCAACTTGCCCTTTTGATAGATCAGGACCAACTATCCACTAATCTCTAGAACTTTGAAGATTCTTCAAAATTACTCAAGAAACTTCATTCTTGACTTGTTTGATTCAACTTCAACAACCATGTTGTTAAATCTCTTCTGCATGATCTCACATTTCTTAGTGAGATCACCTTTGTCATGGTTGTAAGTAGAAAGTTTCTTTTCAAACTCAAGCTCTTAGAACACATAGCTCTTTCTCTTTATCCTCAAGGCTATCCAAAGCCTTTTTTCGAGCATTCTCAGTCTTAATATGCTCCCTGAACAATTTTTTGTAAGTATCAATAAGTTTCTCATGATCACCCTCATCGAAAAATCTAGAAGATTGAGATGTCATAGTGGAAGGATCATCTTATGTTTCCATAAAGGCAATAAAGTTACTCTTATCTTCTTTCAAACTATGGCTACTATTCAAAATAGTAACCTTTATTATCATGGCTTTTCTGCTAGATTCTAGTTTCTTAAAATGATACTGTACATCAATGTGTCCAATATTTCAATACTTTTAACACCTAATCTCACCAACCTGTCCTCTAGAATGAGGTCTCTTGTCTTCTTATTCAAAGTCTTCCATTCTAGCTTTGGAATCTCTTCTACTAGAGCTTTCCTTCCTTGTTTTACCATAAGCATTCACTACTACAAATTTGGCTTTATAGGACGGTCACTGGCCGTCCTATAAAGCCCCGTCCTAAAAGAATCGAAAAAAATAAGACGTTCACGGAGCGTCTTATAAAAAATTTTTATAGGACGGTTAAAGCCCCGTCCTAAAAGAATCGAAAAAAATAGGACGTTCACGGAGCGTCTTATAAAAAAATTTTATAGGACGGTCACTGGCCGTCCTATAAAATTCTTTTAAGACGGCCACTGACCGTCTTATAAAATTCTTTTAGGACGGTCATAAAAAAAAAAAAAAATTTAGGACGGCCAGTAGCCGTCCTATAAAATTCTTTTAGTGACCGTCCTAAAAGAATTTTATAGTGGCCGTCCTAAAAGAATTTTTTTTTTTTGTGTTCCTCAAGTACTGAAATCTATATATAACATGTACAATTTATTTTATTCTAGAAACACGATTATATATATATATAATTAAATACACAAATACAATTTATGAATAATATTTTTAATTAAAGATATAACCAATTAAAAAGAAAAAAAAAAATTGGCACCGCTTTCAATTTTTCTTTTCCCGCTTTAGTTTTTCAATTCCCTCTTTCTTTTAGGACTCAACCTGACAATCAAAATTCAACCCATAGATTCACAATAAGAAACTACCAAACCAAATATCATTAATACTCAACATTAAGATTGATACTCATAATAGAAATGCAAAGAAAATGGCCAAAAATGGGCGAAAAAATGGCAAAGAAAAATCAAGAAAGGAGAATGATCAGAGTGAGCGAAAGAAAACAAAGAAATCAAATGTCCAACTATTTAAAGAAAAAAATAATTATTAAAGTCGAGCAAAATACAAATATCAACCCAAAGTGGAGAATATATATATATTTAAAAAAATTACCAAAGATTAGCTTAAGAATAAAACAAATAATAAGTGCATAATAAATAGTCAAAACCTTCACATGCTACCAGCTCTGCTAGCAAAAATCAATTATTGTTGGTGGTGATATTGAAGGGGATGGGGATAAGGATGAGTGTCCTGGTGAGAAAGAGGAGTAGAGGAAGAAGGACGAAGGATTGATTTTTTTTTAACTTAAAATGAGTTAGGTTCACTTGCGAGGAGAAATATATATAAGTAAAAAAAATTACACTCGTTCTTTTAGGATGAGCACAAAAAAAAAAAAAAACTGAAACTATTAGCCGTCCTAAAAGAATTTTTTTTAAGACGGCTAATAGCCGTCCTATAAAGTTCCGCATAATTTTTTCCATAATAGCCGTCCTATATTTTTTATAGGACGGCCATATACTTGAGACCGTCCTATTTATTTTTCACTCTAAATTATAAGCTGTCCTATATTGCCAAAATTGTAGTAGTGATTCCTCTTACTCTTAAAGAATTTCTTAAATTCGTTAGTCAATAAAGAAAATTATTTTTTAGCCAAACAAGATGAGTCATCACTGTCAATAGAGGCTTTTTCTTTGCCTCTTTTAGTCTTAGTAGTCTTTAGAGAAAGACTCTTACTTTTATCCATGAAAGAAGTTCTTTTGGGAATAAGGTGATGAATTTCGAAGGCTTGGAGATGACCAACGATCTCGTTGACCTTTAGAGGTTCTCTTTGAACGTTATTTCAATAGCAATAATCATTTTTCTAAAACGAGGAGTTAGACTACAAAGAATCTTCTTAACTTGAAGTTCTTCGACAATTGGACGACCCAAGTTGTAGGAAGTATTGATGATGTTAGAGAAGCTGTCATAGAAATTGTCGAAAGTCTTGTTTTCCTTCATTTGAAGAAGTTTGTAGTCTGTTTTTAGTCTCATTAACTTAGACTTCTTAACCGCAAAGGTACCCTCATGCGTAATCTTTAGAATATCCCATGCTTCTTTAGTAGTAGGGTAGACAAAATTTTTTCTATATTCTTCAGGAGTAACTGCTCGAGTAAGTGCATACAACCTTTACTATTCCAATCGCACTCTTTTTTTTCTTCTTTAGTGTATTCCATTATAGGCTTGGGAATAGCTGACCCATCTTGAAGAGTTTTAATAGGAGGCATCCAACCATTCTCTACCTAATACCAGACATTGTCTCCCAACATCCAGAAGAAAGCAAAGCATTTGAGGCTTCCATTAGGCATAGTTATAGTACTTGCAAGTATACGAATCACTTGTAGAAAGTGATAAACAAACCTCCATGGTCGGTCTCTCAAGGAATTGTAATGATTCTAAACACCCTTTCTCTTAATCTAAATAGAGTCCTAAAGTAATTAAAATACTAATTAAATAGAGTTCTAGTAACACTAAAATTCTAAATAATTAGAATCCTAAACCTAGTAAAATTGTAAACAATGTGTGATTTGTAGCAAGATCAATGGTAACGAAAACAATTAAGCAAGTTCACAATTAACTCAAATAGATTTTGAATAGCAATGGAGGATGTATGGACGTTTAGTTTGGTTGGCCATGCTTGCATCAAAAAGTTATGGTGAAATAACATGAACGTGCTAATAAATAATTTTTACCAGCTTTCCTTTTAATTACGAAAATTCCTACGATCGGGTAATTCTCTTTGTTGATTAACTAAACAATATCCTACGATCGGGTATATCAATTAGCAACCAAATTATGCGCAAGGAAAATATGCCAATCAAACTAATGCTATGACTAACTCACTAATTTGAAGCTTTGATTAAGTTTTTCAAAATATAGTTAAGGTGACATTCCTAAAACTAAATTCTCAGATTTTTCAACCTAATTATAAATCTCAAATTAGCCCATGAAAATTCATAATTAAATATCTAACATGCTCTTAATCAAAAGGTAAATTTATTAATTTCAAAACAATAAAACATTCACCAAAACAGTTCTAGCAAACATGGCAACACAAACTAAACATCCATAATAAAATTAGCCGCTCACGTTCATATTAAAATTCATAGACAAATTCAATGTGAACATACATTCAAAGAAGTAAGAAGAAAAGTAGTAATTCTATAACAAGAAGAAAATCCTAGATCTAAATACTGCTATTGGATTGGATGGCGTTCTTCTCCAAAAGCTTGATCTTCGATCATCAATGGTTTTCTTGGATTCTTAAAATGGATTCCCTTGCTTCGTTGAGTGTGAAAAAGCTCCCAAAATTTGGTTGAATCTCTTGTTTGTTCACAAAATTGAAGTGTATAAAAGTTGTGTTGAAAGAGGATTCTAAAGGGGGTATTTATAGATGTAAAAGGGTTACACAAATCCTAATTGAAATAGGAATAAGCGCGCCACAACATACAATTTTTCCGCCGCGGTGCAACACAAAAGTTGGAAATATGGTTGAAACCCGAGAGGTCCCCGCTGCAGCATACAATTTTCTCGCCGCGGTGCGAGTTACATCTCCTTTCTTCACATTTACCCCCTTACATATGTGCTGGCTATTTATGTACGGCTTACATATTTTGACTCGTTTTGCCTGTAAATTGTGATTCGAGCGCCTTAAGTGTTCTGTCTCTGCGTGTTTGCATTATTCAACTCATTTGACACTAAAAACACCTAAAATATACTAAAACATACCCATGATTCCGAATTGATAGATTTATGAAAACAATCAAATAAACAATCATAATAAATCTATTTTTTTAAACAATTAAGCACTTATTAGGCATCCAACCATTCTCTACCTAATACCAAACATGGTCTCCAACAACCAGAAGAAAGAAAGCATTTGAGGCTTCCATTAGGCATAGTTATGCCCATTGAGGAGTGGAGATCTAGCGTCATTCCCTCCTTAACCAAAATCCATCTTGGTGAATAGTGAATGTGTGTGAAATATAGGAAAACTAGATCAACATCACAACGGTTAAGCCGAATAAGGGTGAACTAGCTTTGATACCAATTAAGAGAGTCCCAACCCAACAAACCACCAAGTCTAGGTGATACAGATACCAAAGGACCCACCATTCTCATACGAGCAGCTGAAATAAAAATTGATAACAAATAACAAGTAAACAAAAAGATACAGTAAGACAAATAACTAAAATAAAATAAGCATAGAATAAAACAATAAATGTTTTTCAATCACAGTATGATCATTATATGTTGGTACAAAAGTTAAGATACAATGGTTGTACTAACTCATGCAACAGAGCTTTCAAACAAAGCAATAAAACTTGGTAAATTCACTTAGACTCTAATCCTAAGTTGTAACATCCATGAGTTGCTTAAGAAAACTAGTCAGCAGCCAAATTCAATAAATGAAATAAATAGTTATATAGACCCAATAAGTAAAACTCCAATACCTCTATCAGTTGGGAGCACCTATCCTACTGCCTAGGCTTATCTTGCTAGTTGTCTTCATAACTACTTTGATCCTCCTTGATCTAGTTCACCTCTAGAGGCACACCATCATGCAGTGTGGTACTGATATCTATTATCAGATTAGTGTGAGTCTTAAACAGTAGTAAATTCACCCAAAAATGACTTAATAGAAAGACTCCACCTCGTATTAAAAATACAAAAAAAATACCCAACGTATTATTAATACGGAAACTCCATTTGGTAAAAGTTTTAGCCACCACCACCTCGTATCTCAATACTAAAAAACACATGATGTATTGAGACTACGTAAACTCCTTTGAAGATATAATTTTCTATTGAAAAACTATACCTCTTACTAACAATATAGAAATACACTCGATGTATTGTTAATTGGCAACTTCGTTTAGTAAAAGATTTAACCAAATCCACCACTACCTCGTATCTTAATACAGAAAAATCTTGATGTATTGAGAATACAAAAGTAACGTTTAAAATATATTTATCTCTAAAATATCCAACTGATATTTTTCTCAACTCCATATCACTTATACAGAACAACACTCAACATAGTAGTGATGTGGGATACGTAAAATATTTTGTAAGAGCTCAAGGAAATAATTTTGACAAAATAGGTTTTTACATAACACAAAAATTAGCTTAAAACAATGTGTATAAGGAAATATGAGAGAAGGTATACTTAAGAGAGAAAGAAAGGGTGTATTATAGCTGATTTTTCAACTTTTGGTACCCCTTCATGCCCTTCGTCGTAGACCTCTACAAAGCCTTGCTTATAACCTTAGCTAGCCCTCCACGAGATATCAGTGAGGTCCAATGAGCCATAGATTCATCTTATACACGCTTGCGGACCCCTCACAGACCACCTTGATGAGCCACTTGTGAGGACACAAGCGAGGTTCCTGACAAGCCACTAAAAATAAGGTTTTTCATGAAAATATTTAACAATTTGAAAATCCACAAATACTTGCCAACTGTGAAAATCAAATGCAATTAAAAACACACTTCAACATGCAAACTACATGCTCCCAACCACCCTATGATGTGTGTATCATATGAACAAACAAAGTGTTAGAATCTACATGAGTGTGTGCTACTAATCACAAGCAAAGCACTGTACAAAGAGGAAGACAAAAACACTGTATAAAATAAAATAGACTCTGTATTTTGTACACAATAATGCTAACAAAGACACCAAATGGACTTACAGGACTTACACTAGTAATGATAAATAGGATTACTAAACTACCCTTAATAAGAAATATTAAAAATTAATTATTTTGGAAAAAGTCTATCTCCCTATCATGGGATTTGTTTAACTTCACTTAACAAACCTTTAAAATTATCTTCTCATCTCACAAGTCATAGCACATCAAAACTTTAAAATTATCTTCTCACCTCACAAGTCATAGCACATCAAAATCATTTACAAATATAAAATTTGTATCTAAATCCACTTGTTGGGATTTCTTTGCCCCACATGTGTATGCCCATCAAGACCCAAATAATGTATATAAAAAGGATAGTTCGTTCATCTAATAACGACTTAAACTCTTAGGAATTATTTGTAAGTAACAATTGTAAGTAGTTATTTGTTTCAAATTGAAGAATTTACATTATGAACGAATGTGGAATACTTTTGTTTTAGATCATATATAGTGAATGATAATGTTTTATGGAGAAATATTTGTTTGAGTATTTTTGTGTGTGAGATTTTTAGGTGAATTGGGGCTTCAGTTTGATTGTAATTTTGAGTTTGTAATTCTTAAGATACATTGTGTAGAGGTGACATGGGTTGCTAGACTTCATTATAACTTACATCTCAAAAGGGAGAAGATGATACAATTCTCATAAAGAAGTTAATATGGTATTGGTATTCATGAAATGTTTGATGCTGAAAGTCTTAGCTTACAACTATTTATAATGAAAATTAAGAAAATAAATGAAATGAAAAGTAAGAAATCTTCTTAAAGTCTATGGTTTGTTCTTAGGTGAAGATTTTGTGTTGAAAATTAAGCAATGCATTAATTACTATTTTGAAAATTAAGAAATGCATTAATATCTTTCCTGCATCAGTTCTCCACTTCTTTGAAAATAACTCATTTTCGAGTTAATTATGGTAATGGCTCAGGTCCACGATACTCATGTAGGTCATGGACATTGAATGTCTTCAAAATTGTAAAGGTGTCAAGAAGATCAATCACATAGGCATTTTCATTGATCTTTTGTAGGATTTAAAATGGTCCAATCTTCTTTGTTTTAGTTTGCTATACTGCTCAACTGGAATACTTTCTTTGCACAAATGAACCATTACGAGATCACCTTCATTGAATGACTTAAATTGCCTATGTTTGTTAGTATCAAGTTTGTACTTTACAGCAGACTCTTCCAATTTTCTCTTGACATCCGCATGAATATTGGTTACCTTTTCTATCATATGATTAGCAATTATATTCATTCTTGGAAATTTAGGCAAAGGGACTAAATTCAGAGAATGGAGGTTGTAGGTATACAATCTTAAAAGGAGATTTGCTGCTAGATCGATTTGGTACATTATTGTAAGCAGCCTTTGCTTGACATAAGACATTCTCCCATTGTCTTGAATGTTTTTGAACCAAACACCGAAGGATGTAACCAAAAGACTGATGTGACATTAGTTTGATCATCTGTTTGGGGATGACATGTGCTACCATAATGCAATCACAATCATAGAAAATTGTCTTCGTCAAACCATGTAAGAAAACAACTTCTTGGAAGAACAATTGAGCAATATGGGTAGCATCAAATGTCTTCTTACAAAGAATAAAATGAGCCATTTTGGGAAAGTGATCAACCATAACAACAATAGAATCTTAACCTCTTTGTGTTTATGGCAATTCCAAAAAATAAATCCATGGACAAATCTTCCCAAGGAGTATCAGGAATTAGTAGAGCTGTGTGATGAGTGCTCGAAAAGCACTAATATTTCGTGATTAATTGTGCTTAATTGATTGATATATAGATTTATTATGATTATTATTTCGATTATTTTCATAAATCTATCCATTCGGAGTCACGGGTATATTTTAGTGCATTTCAGGTATTTTTAGCGTCAAATGAGTCAAATGATGACAACACGCAAAGACGGGACACCTACGGCGCTCGGATCACGAGTTACGGGCTAAACGAGACAAATATGTAAGCCTTACATAATGTGCCATCACATATGTAAGGGGGTAAACGTGAAGGAAAGCAAAGGAACACGCGCCGCGGCGAGGGAATTGCATACCGCGGCGGGGAGCTCTCGGGTTTGAGCATTATTTCCAATATTTGTGTTGCGCCGCGGCGGGAAAAATGCATGCCGCGGCGCGCCTATTCCTAATGCAATCAGGAATCCCTTACATTTATAAATACCCCCTTAGACCCCCTTTACAACAGAACTCGACCAATTCGTACACAACTCTTATTTTTCACAATTTTGCGATCCAAACACTACATTCAATCAGTTTTGAGAGCGTTGCCACACTCTAACGAAGCGAGAGACACTATTCTAAGGATTCAAGGAAGCCAACGACGATCGAAGATAAAGCTTACGGAGAAGAACGCTATCCAATCCATAAGCGGTATTTAGATCTAGGATTTTCTTGTTGTTATAGAATTAATTCCTCTTCTCTTTTTGCTAAAGTGTATGATCATATTTTATTTGTCTATGAATATTAATATGAACATGTCTGGCTAATTTTATTATAGATGTTTAGTTTGTGTTGCCATGTTTGCTAGAATTGTGTATGGTGTATTTTATTGATTTGGAATAAACGAATTACTTTTTGATTAAGAGCATGTTTAGATATTTAATTATGAATAATCATGGGCCCATTTGATGTTCGTAGTTAGGTTGAAAAATCTGAGAATTTAGTTATAGGAACGTCACCTTAACTTTATTCCGAAACACCTAATCGAAGCTTCAAGTTAGTGACTTAGTCATAGCATTAATTTGATTGGCATGTTTTCCTTGCGCATAATTTGATTACTATTTGATTTACCCCCGCCAAAGGCAATTAATTAGTTAATCAATAAAGAGACCTACCCCCGCCAAAAGGAGTCTCGTAATTAAAAGGAAAGCCGGTAGTTTAGTTTATATAGGACGTTCATGTTATCTCACCATACCTTTTCGATGCATGCATGGTCAACCAAGCTAAACGTCCATACATCCTCCATTGATATTTGATTTAATTGAATTGATTGTTTGCTTGCGATTCTGTTTTCGTTTGATTGTCGTATGATTGTTCTCGTTACAAAAACAAACAACATTTTTACAGATTTAGTAGCTTTAGGATTCTAGTTACTTAGAGTTTTAGTTTCACTAGAACTCTATTTAATTAGTGTTTTATTTTCATTAGAACTCTATTTAGATTAAAAAGTTAGTTATTTAAGACCACTGCAATTCCTTGAGAGACCGACCTTGGAAGTTGCTTATCACTTTACTACGAGTGATTCGTACACTTGCGAGGGTACCAACCTAGACCTAGGAACGACCCTTATTCAAATACCTACAACCCTGGATGGAGGAATCACCCTAATTTTGGATGGAAACAAAACAATAGCCAACCATTTGTCCAAAACCAAACACAAGGCCAAAATGTAAACCGACAATTTCCACAAAATAAGCCAACCATAGAGGAAACCCTAAACAATTTCATACACTCTTGTAATGGAAGGATGGACTCTATAGAAGCTTCAGTGAAGAGAGTGGAAATACAAGTGGGGCAGCTAGCGGAACAAATGCACAAGCAAGAGAAGGGAAAACTGCCCAGTCAACCCGAACAAGCCAAAGCTGTCACGATTCTTCGGAGTGGTAAGGTCGTTACTAAAAATTTACCTGAACTTTCTAATGATTTACCTTATAGTGCAGGTAACATGGAAGATGACAACAATGCTTCTAAGGAATTGGAGGAAAGAGTTGACAAGCATGAAGAGCCTTCAAAGGCGACAATTGAACAGTCATCTAATCCACCTACGCTACACAAGTCATCGGAGCCATACCGACCACCGATACCATTCCCACACCGTTTAAAGGACAGTAAGCAAGATAAGCAGTTTTCTGATTTGTTTAACATGCTATCTAAAGTTAATATCAATTTGCCATTGTTAGACGTAATTAGGAACGTACCTTCGTATGCTAAATTTTTCAAGGAACTAAACACTAAGAAAAGAAGGTATGAGCTTAATGAGAGAGTAATTGTATCTGAAATTGCTAGTGCGGTGCTTCAACGCAACTTACCCCCTAAGTTAAAAGATCCAGGTAGTTTCATAATTGATATTACTATGGGGGATAGGAAAGTAGCTAAGGCTATGCTAGATTTAGGCGCTAGTATCAATTTGATGCCTTACTCTATCTTCTTGCAGCTAGGTTTGGGAGAGCTAAAACCAACAACCATGTCCCTTCAACTTGCGGACAGATCTGTTAAATATCCGAAGGGAATGATTGAGGACTTACTTGTACAGGTAGATAAGCTAATCATACCTGTTGACTTTGTGGTTTTAGACATGCAGGATAATCCATCTTTGGACAAGGAGCACACCATTCTTTTGGGTAGACCATTTATGGCCACTACCCAAACCATTATTGACGTCCAAAGTGGAAAGTTGACAATGACAGTCTTGGGAGAAACTGTTCATTTTAAGGTTTTTGATTCATCTCCTTACCCTTCCATTTCTGCTATTGATGAATGTTCTTTTGTGGAATGTTTAGATCCAATAATTCATGATACTTTTGAGCATGCTAGATTAGATGATAAATTGGAAGTAGCACTTACAGTTGGAGAGGTTGATGACATCTTAGACTATGAGACTAGGGAGTACAGTGAATTGTTAGATAATGCCATATCACTAGCACTAGATGACACTAGTACACCCCTAGATTTATTGGATGTCCCACACAATGATGAGATTGCTCCACCTGAATTGGAACTTAAGGAACTACCTAAGCATCTAAAATATGTGTTTTTGGGAGAGAATGAAACATACCCTGTTATTATATCATCTACACTCACCCAAAACCAAGAGGATAAATTGATTGGAGAGCTTAGGAAGTATAAAAAGGCTATAGGTTGGAGTATAGGGGACATTAGAGGCATTAGTCCGGCAATGTGCATGCATAAGATAAATTTGGAGGATAATGTCAAACCTGTTAAAGACGCACAAAGGAGACTTAACCCGATCATGCAAGAGGTAGTTAAGAAAGAGGTTCTGAAACTCCTAGCAGTAGGGGTAATTTATCCAATTGCTGATAGTAAGTGGGTTAGTCCCGTTCATGTAGTACCTAAGAAATCTGGAATAACCGTGGTTAAGAATGAGAAAGATGAATTAGTGCCCACTAGGATAATTACGGGTTGGAGGATGTGTATCGATTTTAGAAAACTGAATTTGTACACCAAAAAGGATCACTTCCCCCTCCCCTTCATTGATCAAATGTTAGAAAGACTAGCTGGGCACGAATTCTATTGCTTTTTGGATGGTCTTTCAGGTTATTATCAGGTACCCATCGCTCCGGAGGATCAAGAGAAGACTACATTCACATGCCCATTCGGAACTTTCGCTTTTAGGAGAATGCCATTTGGACTATGCAATGCACCCGCCACTTTTCAAAGATGTATGATGTCAATTTTTTCGGACATGGTGGAGAAATTTATTGAGGTATTTATGGACGACTTTTCAGTTTTCGGTAATTCCTTCGATGATTGCTTGCATAAATTGACTTTAGTATTAGAACGATGCATTGAATGCAATTTGACACTTAGTTGGGAAAAAAGTCATTTTATGGTCCAACAGGGCATAGTGCTAGGACATGTCATATCTAGCAAAGGAATTGAAGTTGATAAGGCTAAGGTAGATTTAATTGCAAAATTGCCTCCACCTTCATCTGTTAAGGGTATATGAAGTTTCCTAGGACATGCAGGTTTTTATAGACGGTTCATTAAGGATTTTTCCAAAATTAGTCGTCCATTATGTAATCTGTTATCCAAAGACACTTTGTTTGATTTTAATGATGAATGCCTTGTTGCTTTTAATGCTTTAAAGGATAGGCTTACTTCTGCACCTATAATTGTTGCTCCTAATTGGTCTTTACCGTTTGAAATCATGTGTGATGCGTCTGATTATGCTATAGGAGCTGTTTTAGGGCAACGAGTGGATAAAAGATTACATGTTATATACTATGCGAGTAAAACACTCAATGACGCCCAAATTAACTACACTACCACTGAAAAGGAGTTATTGGCTGTGGTATTTTCACTTGATAAATTTAGGTCTTACTTGGTAGGAACTAAAGTTATTGTGCATTCGGATCATGCCGCTTTGAGATACTTATTGACTAAACCGAATGCTAAGCCTAGACTCATTAGGTGGATCCTACTTTTACAAGAATTTGACCTAGAGATCAAAGATAAGAAAGGAACTGAAAACGTAGTGGCTGATCATCTGTCTAGGTTAATTACTGAATATGAAAATGTTGAAGGTGAAAGTAAGGACACAATCATTGAAACCTTCCCTGATGAACAATTGTTTACGATAGGTCCAAATCCATGGTATGCTGACATCGTTAATTATCTAGCTAGTGGTATTTTGAGACCTAACATTACTTTTCAGGAAAAGAAAAGGTTTTTCAGTGTTTGCAGGCAATACTTTTGGGATGACCCGTATTTATTCAAGCTATGTCAAGATCAAGTCATCCGGAGGTGTGTGCCCGAACAAGAACATGAAAGCATCTTAACCTTTTGCCATGAGCTACATTGCGGGGGCCATTTTGGTGGTAAGAAAATGGCCCTAAAGGTATTACAATCCGGTTTTTATTGGCCTACATTATTTAAGGATGCTAACATGTTTTGTTTGAGATGTGATAAGTGTCAAAGGACCGGTAACATTGGTAAGCGTAACGAAATGCCTTTGACATCTAACCTTGTAGTGGAATTATTTGACGTGTGGGGGATTGACTTCATGGGTCCTTTCCCCCCATCTTTTGGCTACATTTACATACTAGTCGCTGTTGACTATGTTTCAAAGTGGGTAGAAGCGATACCCACTAGAACTAATGACGCTAATGTGGTTGTTAAATTTTTGAAGGATAACATTTTTAGCAGATTCGGCACACTAAGAGCGATCATTAGTGATGGAGGCAGCCATTTTTGCAATAGACTCTTCGATGGACTTTTAAAGAAGTACAACATTTCTCATAGAGTGGCTACCCCATACCATCCCCAAACTTCGGGGCAAGTGGAAGTGAGCAACCGACAGATCAAAGGGATATTGGAACGCACAGTGCGCCCCTCAAGGAGAGATTGGTCAGTTAAACTAAATGATGCCTTGTGGGCATATCGTACGGCGTACAAAACTCCAATAGGTATGAGTCCCTACCGGTTGATTTTTGGTAAAGCATGTCACTTACCGGTTGAGCTAGAACATAGGGCTTATTGGGCTATTAAGAAACTCAACATGGACATGGAACAAGCTGGAGAAAAACGATTACTTCAATTGAGCGAACTTGAGGAAATTCGAGACGAAGCTTATGAAAATGCCAAAATCTACAAGGAGCGCACTAAGCGCTATCACAACAAAGGACTCCTCGGTAAGTATTTCGTTTTCGGAATGAAAGTTCTATTATATAATTCACGTTTGCGTTTGTTTCCAGGAAAACTTCATTCTAGGTGGAGCGGACCGTACACAGTTGCAAACGTACTTCCACACGGAGTAATCGAGTTGCTCAATCCGAAAACGCAAGAACCGTTTAAGGTAAACGGGCATCGTGTCAAGCCATACTTGGAAGGAGAAAATTTGCAAAGTATCGATTTAATACATCTCCTCGAAAAATAGACACGAGAGCAGCCACGTCTCGCTAAGACGTTAAACTAAGCCCTTAATGGGAGGCACCCATTCGGTATTGTATTTCTTTCGTTGTTTTTATTTCTTTTCTTTATTTTCTTAAGGCAATGAGGACATTCCCAAGTTTAGGTTGGGGGTGGATGCGTTGCACACGTTTCGTTTCCAAATTTTTCAAAACAAAAAAAAAAAAAAAAAAATTTCAAAAATATTGTGCACCGTGGCGGGGAAAATTTGCGCCGCGGCGGGGACAATTTGTGCCGCAGCGAGGGACTTTCTGTCTCGAGCCAAAATTTTGGAAAACATGTGCGCGCCGCGGCGGGGAAAATTTGTGCCGCGGTGAGTAAAAAGTTATGCCGCGGCGCGCCTCTTGAAACTGGGCAGAAAAGGCACTCGGGCATTCAAACTTTCATTCCATTCAAAATTTCAAAATTTTTCCCTCACTTTCTCTCATTTTCTCTCTTCAATTTTTGCCCAAATCTTCACCAAAATCAAAACTTTTCTTCACCATTTCATCACTTCGTCATTGCTAACACCTATTCTCCATTCAATTTCATCAGAATCGCTTTAAAAATCAAGTTCCTCTCCAAGTTCAAGGCTAGGGTTTCAAGAACAAATTTGGGGTTTTTGCTCCAACACTTCAATTGCTTTCTACAAAGGTAAATTCGTCACTTTTCTTCTTCAATTCAGTATTTATTTCCTGGAAATTGTGAAAATTTGTCTGAATTTTGGAATTAAGTGAAAATTTTGGAGAAGAGGGGAACCAATTTTGGGGTTTTTCTAAAATTTCTGGATTATAGGATTGGTAATTGAATTTATTGGGTTTAAAGATTGAAATGGCTCCAAAAAGGAAAGCTGGTGAAAGTAGTAGATCAAAAGGGAAGGGAAAGGTAGTTGAAGATAGGACTTATGATGCTTCTCGGTTTGTAAGCCGAGAAGCGCAAGAGCGGTACGAGGGTGCCGCCAAAAGAAACAAAGGTTTTGTAAATGAGAGGGGGATGGATTTTGGGCAAGTAGGAGTAATGGGAATATCCGACATAGTTGAGAGACTAGGTTGGAAGAAATTTGCTTATGCCCCGGAGGCGGGTGTGAGTTCGCTTGTTAGGGAATTTTATGCTAATGTACCGGAAGCACGAGAAGGAATGGTTTGGGTGAGGGGCATTGAGATCCCTTTCAATAGGTCGGTGATCAACTCGTACTATGGGTTGAAGGATATTCAGAATAGTGCGTATGAAACCTACTTAACGCAGGTTGATTACGATGAAGTGATTAGCACCCTAACCGATGGATACGGTGAGTGGGAGTATAAAGGGGATATGATAAATATATTTCAAGCCAAGCACTTAAGGACCCATTCCCGAATCTGGCAATACTTTGTTTGCTCAAGATTAATGCCGACTCGGCATTACAGCACAGTGGATCGGGAAAGGGCTGTTCTACAGTTTGCTATAGAGACCGAGCGGTCAATTGATGTGGGAATGGTGATACAACAAAGAGTGGTGTACTCAGCTGAGCACCACAACATCAGTTACTTCTTTCCCCAACTTATAACCACCCTTTGTGTCAAACACGGAGTCAAATACGACACGGGCGAGGTCCTATTGCAACCGGCTGAAACATTGACTTTCACTTACATGCAACACCTTACAAGCGGAACAAAAGCTGGACAAGGAAACAGAAAAGGTGATTCTTCAAAGAACGCTTCTACGAAAGACAGATTGATAAACTTAGAAGCAAAGGTCAATGAAATGCGTCAATACCAATCCCAACAACAAACATGGTTTAGTGATCACATGAAGTATCAGCACGAGTATCAAGGTCTACTCCACCAAATGATTAGTTGCCAATTGACACATAGTGGAATAGACCTCACCCAATTCCAACCACCTCCACAATATCTGGGTCATGAATTCACATTTAGACAACCGGCGGACCAACCCGAGGAAGACAATGATCAACCAGAAGATATGGAGGACTGAGCCTCCTGATTGTAATTTTTCTTTTGTTTTATTTCATTTTTATTTTGAATTAATTTTCTTTTTTTATTTATTTATTTATTTATTTTCTTTTATTTTCCTTTATTGTTTTTTTTCTTTTATTTTATTTTGGATTGTTTAACTTAGTTTAATATTTTTCTGTTTTCATCTGACTTAGTTATAATTTAAATTTGGGTTTGAGTTTGAATTGTGTTGCATACACTTTGAGGTTCAATATATGTTCATACACATAAATTCTTCATGAGAAAAGCGAGGAACAGTGAACCGGAGCATAACGAGTAATGACACAATCTCATACGAAAGGGGGGTAACTTCTCACACCTTTTTCTTTTTTTTCTTTTGTTTTTCTTTTTCAACATTGAGGACAATGCAGAAATTAGGTTGGGGGTGGGAAGAATATTCCATGAGCATGAAATATGACCAATTTTAAATTTTTAACTTTTGTCACTTGAATTGTTCTAGGTTAGTGTCGTGTCTACTTGAGTCAATCCGGAAATCTATGATATTAACATAATTGTAATGACGGTGACATATGAGAGATGTTAGATTTTTACCTAAGCAACGAAGCACATAAATGTTAGATTCATCTAATTTGAGGATTTTGTTGTACATGTGGTAGTTTGCATGGTTGGTATAACTATTTTGATTTGTGGAATGTATGCATGCTCATGATATCTTTTAAGTCTCAACAAGCTCTAGAACCCATTTGAAAACAAATTGAAGCGAAATAATAGAAACAAATGCCACCTAGAAAGTGATTTAGGCCATCCTTGGACCGTTTGGACTTTTCAAGCCTCCCCGCAATATTTTATCAATAGCACACCCTTGAACTCAACATTGACATACATTGTACTACCCTTAGTGATAAGAGTACTCGATGTAATATTTGATTTTCATGAGCAATTATGTTATATTTGTCTTGCTTCATCATAAAAAAAAAAAAGAAAAAAAAAATGATGATGATTGAAATAACGAGCAAGAAAAGTAGAGAAAGAAAATCAAGCAAAAAGATCCAAAGGACATATGAATTTAAGGGAGGATGAAAAAGCGCAATTAGTTGAAAAAGTTGAAAATATGTTTGTGAAATAAAAAGTACTCTTATCATATGAAAACATCATTTTCGTACTTTCATAATCACACACCTAGCCACAACTTTACAAGCTTAATGAAGTCCTATTGATTCTAGGTAGTTTAGTTTCTATATTAGTGGAGATGAGTTTGAAAAATGAGCATATGGAGTTTACAAGTGCAAAGTTCACATTCATATTTTACTTGCACATTTATGAGATATTGAAATGTAATCTATGAATATCATGCATGACACGATCAGATAGTATAACTAATGGGTTTGTGGTTTGATTGGTTGTTCAAAATCCGATTACCATGTTGAGTTTGATGTTTGGACTGTTTTTGAGCTTAGGTAATGTTTAACTATTTCATGTGTCATTCGTTATTAACAATTTTTTAGACGTATGCATGGATTGATTCAAGTATGTTTTGAGTCTTTATTTGTGTCAGTTACGATGTTTGTGGGTATCATCACTGGAAACCCTCACGAGACTATAACTCGTCCACTAGGGCCACCTAGGGGTTTAAAGGCTTGTTGCATATGCTAAATGCAATCGTGACAATCTACGGAAGTGATTTAGGTTAGGTTAGTTTATTTGCTTGTTTTTATTTATTTATTTATTTTTTTAGGTCGCTTCACTTGCTAGAGACAAGCAAGAAGCTGGTTGGGGGTTGTGATGAGTGCTCGAAAAGTACTAATATTTCGTGATTAATTGTGCTTAATTGATTGATATATAGATTTATTATGATTATTATTTCGATTATTTTCATAAATCTATCCATTCGGAGTCACGGGTATATTTTAGTGCATTTCAGGTGTTTTTAGCGTCAAATGAGTCAAATGATGAAAACACGCAAAGAAGGGACACCTACGACGCTCGGATCACGAGTTACGGGCTAAACGAGACAAATATGTAAGCCTTACATAATGTGCCATCACATATGTAAGGGGGTAAACGTGAAGGAAAGCAAAGCAACATGCGTCGCGGCGAGGGAATTGCATGCCGCGGCGGGGAGCTCTCGGGTTTGAGCATTATTTCCAATATTTGTGTTGCGCCGCGGCGGGGAAAATGCATGCCGCGGCGCGCCTATTCCTAATGCAATCAGGAATCCCTTACATTTATAAATACCCCCTTAGACCCCCTTTACAACAGAACTCGACCAATTCGTACACAACTCTTATTTTTCACAATTTTGCGATCCAAACACTACATTCAATCAGTTTTGAGAGCGTTGCCACACTCTAACGAAGCGAGAGACACTATTCTAAGGATTCAAGGAAGCCAACGATGATCGAAGATAAAGCTTACGGAGAATAACGCTATCCAATCCATAAGCAGTATTTAGATCTAGGATTTTCTTGTTGTTATAGAATTAATTCCTCTTCTCTTTTTGTTAAAGTGTATGATCATATTTTATTTGTCTATGAATATTAATATGAACATGTCTGGCTAATTTTATTATGGATGTTTAGTTTGTGTTGCCATGTTTGCTAGAATTGTGTATGGTGTATTTTATTTATTTGGAATAAACGAATTACTTTTTGATTAAGAGCATGTTTAGATATTTAATTATGAATAATCATGGGCCCATTTGATGTTCGTAGTTAGGTTGAAAAATCTGAGAATTTAGTTATAGGAACGTCACCTTAACTTTATTCCGAAACACCTAATCGAAGCTTCAAGTTAGTGACTTAGTCATAGCATTAATTTGATTGGCATGTTTTCCTTGCGCATAATTTGATTACTATTTGATTTACCCCCGCCAAAGGTAATTAATTAGTTAATCAATAAAGAGACCTACCCCCGCCAAAAGGAGTCTCGTAATTAAAAGGAAAGCCGGTAGTTTAGTTTATATAGGACGTTCATGTTATCTCACCATACCTTTTCGATGCAAGCATGGTCAACCAAGCTAAACGTCCATACATCCTCCATTGATATTTGATTTAATTGAATTGATTGTTTGCTTGCGATTCTGTTTTCGTTTGATTGTCGTATGATTGTTCTCGTTACAAAAACAAACAACATTTTTACAGTTTTAGTAGCTTTAGGATTCTAGTTACTTAGAGTTTTAGTTTCACTAGAACTCTATTTAATTAGTGTTTTATTTTCATTAGAACTCTATTTAGATTAAAAAGTTAGTTATTTAAGACCACTGCAATTCCTTGAGAGACCGACCTTGGAAGTTGCTTATCACTTTACTACGAGTGATTCGTACACTTGCGAGTACACATTTTAACACATCAGTGTGTAAAAGCATATGGTAATTGCTTGAAAAATAATCATATATTGTGATTTAATGTGCTTATTTGGAATGAATAGGTTTGATTATTATATTTTTATTTAATTATTTATGCAAATCTATCTTTTTTATTATTGTATTTTTATTTAATTATTTATACAAATCTATATTTTCTGAATCATGGGCATGTTTTGATGTGATTAAGGTATTTTAGCTTCAAAAGAGTTAAAAGATGTTAAGATACAAAGACACAACAATTGGAGCACCAAAATAACACCCTAGGAGCTAAAAGAGCTAGTATGTAAGGGTTACATAAAAGAGCACACCGTGGAGGATAAACAGTGTGCCTCGGCGGAAAGGCCACAGGTTTTTGTACTATAAAATTTTGAGGCTTGTGCTTGACACAAAAAACTACAACTGCACGAGTCGTGTACAATTGATAAATATTCAAAGTTAGAATTATTGTTCCCATGATGATTGGATTATTGAATAAATGAGTACCAAAATATAATTATATTAATTACATACAAGTTTAGATAAACAACTACATGCACCTCAAATATTCATGTGTTTTTTTCAATCACCCATGAAACTATCCTATGCAATTAGTCACATTTACATGCTATTCCAATCATATAGCATGCATTAATTTCACATGTAATTAAAGTTGCACATGATTAGTCACATTTCCATACTATTCTAATCAATGTGTCATTTATGCCATATTTAATCCCTAATTCTACTTTTTCAAGCTAGATTACAGACCACAAAATATTTAATTAATTATTAATTAATTAAAAGCAATAATCTTGGCATTAAATATATCATACAAACATGTAAAAATAATTAGAGAAAAAATATAATTTCAATAAACATTAATTTGGGTTCAACAATGACCTTAGAAATTGGTTCTAGTCAATACTATGCATAATTCCAAAGAAATACATGAAAGAAATCATAAGAAAAGTAAAGAGGATAGCAAATACTATCAAAAATATTAAGAATCCATACTCCAATCTTCAATCTCCATGCTCCTCCATGGTTTCTTTGACTAAAAATCGTCTCTTTCTTATTCTCAAAATCCTAAAAATGGTGAAAAATGGTTGAATGACGAGAAATGTAAGTTTCTGCTAGGTTTTTAGACCCAAAAAATGTGTAAAATACTAGATTATATCGAGGCCGTTAGATCAGATCTGAAAGAGTCAAGAAATCCCACATGTCGCACTCTAATTGGTCAAAATGGGAGGTCCGAATGGATAAGCTGACTGGCAAGATGCAATTGGGCGAGGTGAAGCTTACTGAGGTGTTATGGACACGTTTCAACACATGGTTGGTTGGCGTGGCAAAAGTAGAATAGCAGTTCAAGACAATTGGCAAAAGTGGCTTGTGTGGTGCATGGATGGCTCGGCCTAGTGAATTTTTGAAATTAAATGCCTAATCAACACATGGCAAATAACCTTGAGCTTCGTGTAACTTTCAATGATGTGGCTCACGACTATTGGATGGATTGGCATGGCGCACAACTGGCTCCACGTGGCATCAAAAATGTCTACATACATCCAACCCATTTTCTAAGTACATCCACCTACATTTTAAAATTTTAGGAAAATTCTCATGTTTTCCCAATTGCCAAGAAAATTAATATTTATAATTTTTAAGCTAAGAATAACTCTATTTATTCAATAAAATTAACAAATATTAAGCCAAAGAGTATAATGATAAATCGTTTTTCAAAGAATTATTACATCCCCAAACTTAATGTTTTGCTTGTTCTCAAGCAAAACAAAACATTAAAATACCTAAGAAAGAAAGAATTAAAATAATATATATAATGATTAATGAACATGCAAGTTGGTCAACAAAGGTTTCTCAAAGGTTGTAAAATGTACATGACTCAAGGATACACATAAAAATTGATTAAGTATGAAAATTTACTCAAGTGCATGCTGCATCCTCAATTCATCATCCCGTGTGTATGTGATATGCCTTTTATCATTTTCATAGCATGAAGGTTTGATAAATTTATACAAACATGCAATGCAAGTCAGATCTCAAACATAAAACATGGACATGTCTCATAGGTTAACTTTTCATGCCTCTTTCCACTAATATGGACATGCACAAAGTCTAGGATCATTAGGACTTCATTAATCTTGTGATATATGTCTAAGGTGAGGGTAGAAAATTGGATACAATTTAGATTCAAATCACACCTTTAGTACCTACATTTTTTTTTTCCTTCTAGGATCATATAACTTTCACACATCAAGTACACCTAACATATTTTCTTTTTTGATTACCACACATTTTTTTTTTATTGAGATGCTATAGCTCAAACTTATCACTTTTTTTTTTTTTTTTATCAATTCTTATTTTTCTACTTTTTTCTTTGTTTTTTTTTTTTCACCAACTCTTAGTCCCAACATCATATTACACTTCAAAATATCTACAAATAAAATCAAGTGCTAAAGGTGCGAGGATAAAGTGGGACGATATTTTAAGTTACATGAAATGTGGTTGCCAAAGAAAATGTCAATATTGGACTCAAAGTGGGTAACTAAAGATGCATATGTACATGGTAAGTAAGAAATGCTCAATCGATCCAAAAATGACCTAAATCATCTCTCAAGTATTATGTCATCTATAATTTCACCTCAAGAGATAGTCAAACAAATTCTATGACTTGTGAACCTACAACATGAACAAATCCATACTAGTCAACATTCATACTTTTTCAAACAATCATGCTCAAAACAACCATAATCACTATCATTGGAACCAAAATTCAATTAACAAAGAAAGCACATAAAATCACATATTTCATCATTTCTAGACATGCTTTTACAATAATATAATTAATTAAACCAAACTATACTACCAAAGGAATCAAGAAATTTCTACTCCCAAACTTAACATACACATTGTCCCTAATGTGCAAAAAAATAGTAGCAAATAAAAGATGAAAAAATTCTCCTAATTGATGCTTTAGTCCTTGTTGACTGAATAGGCTTGATGTAGCACAAACTTCCTTCTTTATTAGCACCTACAAAACTAGAAATACACTAATTAGTAAATAGCATAAAAAATATTAAAGCAATAAAAACTTAAATGACTTGGGTTGCCTCCGAAGAAGCATCACATTTATAATCCTTAATTAAACTTTTCTCCACTTGTCAAGAGGGATAATACTTAAAATATTCCATGAATAACCATTTTATGATTTTCATGGAAGTAGGATCATGGTCTTCAAATTTTTCCATATGGTTCAAAACCCACACCTTTGCGATTGAAACTTTATGACCCTTGTTGAGAAAATGGAAACCTCCAACTCCACCACACAACCAATGGCTTCATCAAAATGATCGGTTGGAGTCTCCTTCAAGAACGTACACTCCCCAAGCTCTTGTCCAAAATTTAGCACATAACAATTGTCATCATAGGAAAGATCCATGGTACTTATTAACTCAAATGTCATCATTCCAACCTCACTCCTCATGGTAAGCTCCCCCTTGTGTCTATCAAATTTGACCTCCCCGATTGATAAGACCTCTCTCCATATAGAATTGGGAATCTTCCTCACATCCTCTTAAACTATCAAACTCTCCTCAACTTCATCATTGGGCTCATCTTCTATCATATGCTCGATTTTCTCTTCTAACTCCCCCACTTTCATCCACTTTCTCTTCATCATTTGTTACAAATATCTCATAGCCATGCTCGATTATGTATTTTTTAATAAACTCCTTCACGAAATGTTTATTCTTTTATGGAAGTTGTTGTGGTTGCACATAAGAACTTGACGCATATGTTGGCTATGTAGAAAAGTCACCTTCTTGATTATAGTTCCAACAATGAGTAGGTTGATTCCCTCAATCCATGTGTTGATAAGAGTGTGATAGCTCCGAATTGGTGTAAAAGCTATTATAGGTGTGGCCCCCTCCACTCTATCCATAGGAATGCAAAGAATGTTGTATGGTTTGATTACCCATGTATGACCTTAATAAGAAAAGATGATAATGCTCTTGTCTGGTGAGATCCCTCACAATAGTATTATGGTCAATGTAAGCTATGAAGTTAGTTTCATTCTCAAAAGTCATTATTGCATCCCTAGACCTTTGATACTCATAAGAGTCCATCACCTATCAAGTAACACTAAAAAAGAACATAAAATACAAAAATAAAGATAATCTAAAAAAAGAAAAGAAAAATAATCTAAAAAAAAAAGAATAAGTAAAATAAATTAAGCTAAATAAAGTAGAATAAAATAAATAATTTGACTAAAACAATAAAAACCAAATAAAACACTAAAATTAAATAAATAAAACATATTTTTGTATTTTTTTTATAAAAAATGTCTAAATTATTATTGACTATGCTTAGTATCAATATCAATGCACTAAATAATATGAATCCCCAGCAATAGTTCCAAAAATTTGATACAAAAAATTGCAAGTGCACAGGTCATATACAAGTGATAAGTATATAAAGTCAGAATTATCGTTCCCATGAGGATGAAATTATTGAGTAAATGAGTACCAAAATTTTGTTATGCTCAATACTATTTAGACTATCATAAAATGAATATTTAAATAACCATATTAAAATAAATAAATAAAATATTAACAAAATATTGATCCAACTAAACTGTCCAAATAAGAAAATCAAAGTGATAAGAGATTTTCTAGGCCCATTGTATCCCCCATTTCATGCATACAAAACTATAATTATACTAATTACATACAAGTTTAGATAATTAACTACATGCACCTCAATATTCATGTGTTTTTTTTTTAGCACCCAAGAAACTATCTTATGCAATTAGTTACATTTCCATGCTATTCTAATCATATAACATGCATTAATTTCACATGTAATTAAAGTGGCACATGATTAGCCACATTTGCATGCTATTCAAAACAATGTGTTATTTATGCCACAACTAATCCCTAATTTTACTTTTTCAACCTAGATTAGAGACCATAAAATATTTAATTAATTAAAAGCAATAATCTTGGCATTAAATAAATCATCCAAACATGTAAAAGTAATTAGAGATTTGTGTTCAACAATGACCCTAGAAAGGGGTTCTAGTCAATACAATGCATAATACAAGAGAAATACATGAAAGAGCATTAAGAATCCATACTCCAATCTTCAATCTTCATGCTCCCCAATGGATTCTCTCACTAAAAATCCTCCCTTTCTCACTCTAAAAATCCTTTGAATGGTGAAAAATGGTTGAATGAGGAGAAATGGGAGTTTTTGCAAGGTTTTTAGACCCAAAAAACGTGTAAAATACCTGATGATATAATGGCAGTTGGATCAAATATAAAAGAGTCAAAAAACACCACATGTCATGCACTAATTAGTCAAAAGGCAAGGATACAGATGGATAAGGTGACATGCCAAGACGAGAATGGGCCAGGCAAAGCCTACTAAGGCATTATAGACACATGTTGACACATGGTTGGTTGGCATGGCAAAAGTGGAACACACAGCACAAAGCAATTGGGGAACATGGCGCACGGATGGTGAGGCACATTGATTTTCCAAAATTGAATGCTTGTTTGACAAGTGGCAAACAGTCTTGAGGTTAGTGTTATTTTTGATGATGTAGCTCACAGTTATTGGGTATAGTAGATTGGAATAGTGCATGAGCATAAAAAATGTCTAAATACATTCAACCCATTTTC
This sequence comes from Elaeagnus macrophylla, assembly GCA_029378325.1. Classification (NCBI taxonomy): domain Eukaryota; kingdom Viridiplantae; phylum Streptophyta; class Magnoliopsida; order Rosales; family Elaeagnaceae; genus Elaeagnus; species Elaeagnus macrophylla. The sequence continues at coordinate 42,651,279 of CM055642.1, forward strand.
TAAGTACATCCACCTTTGTTTTAAAAATTCAGAAAAATCCAAAAGAATATCTAAAAATTCAAGAAATTTCTCATTTTCTCCTTATTACCAAGAAATTAATTATGTATAATTTTTAAGCTTAAAATAACACTATTAATTCAATAAAATAAATAAATATTAAGCCAAAGAGTACAATGAAAACTCTATTTTCATAGAGTTATCAATGCCAATTTTTGTGTGCCGCGGCCAGTGTAATTTTCTGAGGAGTCCTAATTCTTTTTAATCCTTACATCTGTAAAAAAAACCCTTATGTTTCCAATTTACACAAATTTTTTTTTAAACTTTTAGAAGTTTTTGGAGTTTTTCCACATCCGAAGAGGCAACGGAAGCTAATCTAAAAGCTCAAGACACCATTGAAGATAGAGCTCAAGCTTTGGTGAAGGAAAAATCATCTAATCTAATTGCGTGTATTTAGATTTACTAGGTTCTTGTTACAATTAGATTCTTGTTCTTGTTCTTCTCTCTTTAAGATGAATGATAGATTGTACTTGGCCGTGAATATTAATCTAAGCATGTGTAGCTAAATTTACAATGGATGTTTAGCTTTTGTTTCCATATTTGTTTAGATCTATTTAGTTGAATATTTTATTGGTATTTGGTAAATAAAGATTTCTTTTTTATTAAGAGCTAGTTTAAAGATCTATTCTATGAATGTTATAGGATAATCTAATTTTTATGAATAGGTTGAAAAATCTGGTAATTAGGTTTTAGAAACATCATTTTGACTTAATTTAGAAAAACTTATTCAAAGGTTCAAATTAACAACTTAATCATAACATTCGTTTGAAAGGTGTTGTTTTCGTTGTCCACAATTTCATTGATTAATTTATGTACTCGATCTTTGAAATTTTTATAATTAAAAGGAAAACCAACAATCTTAATTTATTTATTCATTCATGTTATTTCACCTAAATATTTGAATGAAAGCATGGTTAACTAAGCTAAATACAATAAATCTTCCATTCATATTTTACCAACTTTTTAAGTTAGTTTTAAGTTGAACCAAAGTGTTCATTTGGTCTTTAGCAATCATTGTTCTAGCTCTTAATTTGATTTATAATTTTTGCTAGTTTTTAGGAATTTTTTTTAAGAATCTAAAAATTTTATTTAGAATCACTACAATTTATTGAGAGACCGATCTTGAAAATTTACTTGTCAGTTACTATAAGTGATTCGTACACTTGTGAGTACTATAATTTGTACATCTACCTACATTCCAAACTTGTTCCTTTGTAGATGGGCAAGTATAACATCGTTTGACAAACTTCTCAACATCTCATCTTAGATGTGGCCAACGAGATGGTTTTGTCTCGACTCGTATGTCCTTATAATCCACCATCATGCAACTCTCTAATGATATGTTCCCTAAGCGAACCTCAAGCAATAAATGAAGGATTTCTATTCTTTGAGTAATAAATAAATGATTCTCAAAGAATATAAATCCTTCATGTATTTGATGTTTTGCTTGTAATTCCATTGACACAATTGTGCCATTCTTATTTGAAATCTTCATCATATGCATATAATTCCTTCAAGTAATTAAAGTCATTTATTTCACTCATAATAGAAATTAGCAACAAAACACGACAATTCAAAGCATTAGAACATTTATTCAATTGGCCCAACTTTTGTTTAAGAGAAAAGGTGAACTATTGTATGTATACAATCCACCAAGCATGGATACGATTCCACTTTGAGGAGTTGTTGAGGTACTTAAGAGCTTAATGATCCATAATAAGGATCAAATTCTTTTGTACTAAGTATGTCTCCCACTGTTGTAATATCCGAACAAATGCATACAACTCTTGTTCATAGGTGGACCATATCTGCCTCGGTTCATTGAGCTTTTCACTAAATAAAGATATTAGTTTCATTTCTTAAGACAAAATAGGTCTAATTCCTATTCTAGGGGCATTACAATCAACTTAAAAGATCTTGTTGAAGTCGGTGTGTTCCAAAACTAGTGCATTTGTCAACTCTTATTTTAGGGTTGTGAAACTTTTCTCGGCTTGATCTGTCTAAATAATGATTTTTTTTTCTTCAAACAATCATTGAGAAATGCATCAATAGTACTTAAGTTTTTCATAAATCGTTTGTAAAATGTTGCTAAGCCATGAAAGCTACACTTCTGCAAATGTCTTTGGTGTAGGCCAATCTTGAATGACTTTCACTTTTTCCTGATCAACTTTTATTCCCTTGGAGCTTATAATAAAGCCCAAGAAATGAGATAGTCTATCATAAAACCTTCTTTTCTTTAGGTTTACATACAACTTGTTCACCCATAGTGTGTTGAAAACTTCATGAAGATGTTGCAAATGCCCTTCCTCACTTCAACTGTAAATTACAATGTCGTCGAAATAAACAGTAACAAACTTTCCAATGAAAGGTTGGAATACCTTGTTCATCAGTCTCATGAAAGAACTTGGTGCATTAGATAGTCCAAAAGGCATGACTAACCATTCATGTAGTCACGAGTCTTGAAAGTTGTCTTCCATTCATCGCCAAGTCAAATACAAAAAATAATATTGTATTGTTATTTTGTTGATGGCTTGACTATAAACCCACATTTTCCAGCTTCCATCTTTATTTGGTATCAAGAGAGTTGGTATATGATGGGTGCTAGAAAAGTACGATTATTCTATGATTATTTTGAATTTAAATGAGGTTTTAGGATCTATTTATGTTCATTTTATTGAATTATTGCACAATTGTTATTTTTGGAGTCACGGGGTATACTTTGATATATTTCAAGTATGTTTGAGTAAAAACAACATACATATGTGAAAGCAACACATCAAGCAAAGAGTAAGCAAGAAAATTAACACACAAACATACGCACCCCAGCCTAATATTGTGTTAGCTAAGGCTTGGTCCTCTAGGATCAAATTAAACATTATTTGAGGACCATGCGCACAGCCACGTGGATAAGTGTGAGTTGCGGTGGTACCCTCTCAGGTTGCAATTTTTTCTAGCATTCCTATGTTTCTTGCAGTGGTGGAAACATTGAGCAACAGCCAGTGCCTGTTTTGTGGGAATCTTGGAGCATATTTTCAAGAGTCTCATTTGTGCTAGAATACTTACATTCCTAATGCACTATTGTGCCGATAAATACATTGATAGAGTGCTAAACCTATATATATATATTCATAATGGTAAATGTACATAATTTCATAGATCATAAAATTAGTTCTTAGCATTATTCAACCTTCAAGAAGCACAATACTCCAACAGATTTGGCGAGAGAGTCAAGAGCAGATCAAGAATACAAAAAAAGAGCATTACTTTGGAGAAGTGTCTAGTGATGATTTGCTGTAATTTTTCTTCTACTTTTCTTTCCCTCAATTGTAATTTTTTCTTTTATAAATATTCTGAATTTAATGAACATAATGTCTAGCTAATTTTCTATTAATTTAGGGGTCTTATAAGCCCAATTTTCTAACATATGTTGATCTAATTTTCCCCTCATATGATTGCAATTTCTGATTATATTATTTGAACTGAGTTTGATTGTTAATTAATTGCTTGATTATTAATTAATCCATAGAGACATATAGATAGCTTTGAGAGAAGTATTTATATATTTGTCTTGATCGAATAGCATGTATAGTTTCTAGACTGAGAGATACGATTCCTATGAATGTGGTCTATAATTGATGTTCTTCATGAAAACTAATTTAATCTAATTAGCATGAGAGTATGACTAGGTTGTGTTATTATATTATGTGTAGTTTACTTAAGAGAGGAATGCATAGTTTAGTGTCAATTGATCATATAATTCGTTGCTAATTGCTTGGGCAGGAATTTAGTGATTCTCATGCTTAGGAGATTGGGGGATTAATGACTTCTTAGATTATATCTCTCACATACATCGTTGCTACGTTTTGTGTTTATTGAAGTGTTGTTTTTATTTAGTTGTTAGTTAGTATTTGTTTTATTTTCCAAATAAGAGTCCTAATATTCACATTGGTACTCAGTTGTTAGTTATATTTTTCCTCTTGTGTTCAACATATTATTTTTAAATACTTATCACTTGTATGTGTCCCATACTTGTGGTTTAGCATGAACAAGTTTTTGGTGCCATTGTCAGGAAAATTTATAACTTATAACGGGTATCAAACTAGGGTATTAGTATTACTAATTTGGATATTTTAATTTTCTATTTTAGTGTTTTTGTTATATGCCTAGCTAAGTTGATAGATGAAAACTTAATTCCTTTAGATCATGAAATTTAGAGAACTATATGTCGCTTACGAAGGGAACAATTGGCACACCAATCTAGGGTTATGGCAGAGCAAGGGGATCAACAAGCTTTGGTTGCTCCCAATCTTTGCAGGATTTTGTAGTCCCTCAAGTAAATGAAGTCCAATCGTCAATTGCTAGACCGGGTATCAACGCTAACTACTTTGACCTTAAATAGGATGTCATTCAAATGGTGCATGCAAATCAATTTGGAGGGTTGATTAGAGATGATCCCAATTTACATTTTGCTTCATTCTTTGAAATCTATGACACCTTTAAGATGAACGATGTCTCGAATGATGCAATACATCTTTGTCTTTTTTCTTTCTCATTGAGGGATAAGGCTAAGGTGTGGTTACAAACATTTTTAGTAGGTTCAATCACAACATGGGATTAGTGATGTGCAAATTATAGTACTCGCAAATACGAATCACTCGTAGCAAGTGATGAGCAAACCTCCGAGGTCGATCTCTCAAGAAATTGCAATAGTTTTAAACAATCTTTTTCTTAATTTAACTAGAGTCCTAAAGCAACTAAAATACTAACTAAATAGAATTCTAGAACAACTAAAACTCTAAATAATTAGAATCCTAAGACTAATAAAACTGTAAATGAAGTTGGGTTTGAGAGCAAGATCAATGGTGATGAACAAATAAAAAAAACAATAATGCAAATTTTAATTAACTCAAAAAGGTTTAAGTATCAATGGAGGATGTATGGATGTTTATCTTGGTTGACCATGCTTGCATCGAAATGTTATGGTGAATTAACATGAACATCCTAATAAATAAATATTACCGGCTTTCCTTTTATTTATGAAAATTTCTACGATCGGGTATACTAAATAGCAACCTAAATTATGCACAAGGAAAAATATGCCCATCAAACTAATGCCATGACTAGGTCATCAATTTGAAGTTTTGATTAAGTTTTTCAAAGTAAAGTCAATGTGACGTTTCTAAAACCAAACTCTAATATACTTCAGCCTAATCATGAATCTCAAATTGGCCCATGAAAATTCACAATTAAACATCTAAATATACTCTTAATCAAAAGACAAATTTATCTATCTTTAAGCAATAAAAATATCTACCATAAAAATTCTAGCAAACATGGGAACAACACAAACTAAACATTCATAATAAATTTAGCCAATCATGTTTGAATTAATATTCATAGGTAAATTTAATTCAACATACATCGCAAAGAAGTAAGAAGAAGAAGGAAAATTCTATAACAAAAAGAAACCTAGATCTAAATACCACAATTGGATTGGATCACGTTTCCTTCTCCAAAAGCTTGATAGTCAATCTTCAATGGCTTCTTGAATCCTTAAAATTGATTCTCTTGCTTCTTTGAGTGTGGAAAAACTCCAAAATTCTGATTAAGTCTCTTGTTGATTCACAAAATTGAGTTGTGTAAAAGGGAGACTTAATGGAGTATTTATAAGTGTAAGGATTACATAAAATTCATGCTACCCAAACCATACGCGCACTGCGGCACACATATTTTCCTGCCATGGCACAGAAACAATTTGGAAAATAATGGCCAAACCTGAGAGGCTCTTGCCGTGGCACAACTTGTCCTTGCCACGGCTCGCGTTGCATTTTGTGTCTTCACGGTACCCCTTACATACTAGTTGGCTTGTTATGTAAGGCTTACATAATTTGACTCGTGTTGCTCCTAAATTGTAATTCGAGCACCATAAGTGTTCCATCTTTGCATATTTGCATTATTCGACTCATTTGATACTAAAAACACTTGAAATACACTAAAACATACCCGTAATTTCAAATTGATAGATTTATGTATATTATCAAATAAACAAGTTATAACAAATCTATTTTTAACAATTAAATACAATAAATCACGAAATATTAGTACTTTTCAAGCACTTATCAATCAACTAGCTCAAAAATTCTTAGTATTTCACACTATCAAATATTACAAAGCTCAGAAACAATATTACATCTTTTCAGCAGTTTGATGAGGAATCCTTCTAAGAAACTTGGAAACAATTTAAGGAATTGCTGAGGAAGTGCCCACATCATGGTCTGTCCACTTGGCTTTAAGTTCAAACATTTTATAACTTATTAATGGGTAGTAAAGGACAATTATTGATCTAGCGATAGGGGGTGCTTTAATGAGTAAAACTAAAGATGAGGCTTTTGCTTTATTAGATGGAATGGCATCAAACAACTACCAATGGTCAGTTGATAGACTGAATTCCAAAAAGGTAGCTGAAGTAGTAGGTGTGAAATCCATAACAGCTATGCAAGCTCAAACAAATGTTTTGCTACTAGGTTTGATAAAGAAATTGGATGGAGGTAAGGTAGGAGTTAATATGGTGCAAACCCCATTCGTGGTGTGTGACTTTTGTAATGGCCCTCATGCTACTGAGGCATGTGGGAACCCTTTGGAAACAATTAAATATGTGAACAACAAAAATGGCCAAGGGAACCCATATTCTAACACGTACAATTCAAGATGGAGGAACTAACCCAACTTTTTATGGAATAATAACAATCGAGGGTTGTAACCAATTTAACCATCCTTAATTCCCACTTGGATTTCAACAACTACTACCTCAAAACAAAAATCCAACTCATGAGGATAATACAACCGCTTTGATGTAAACAATAACACTAAGGTGGCGTTTAGTTCGCTAAATATAAAAGTAATGGGAATGGTAATTATAATGGAATTGAATGTAAAGGAAATAGTATTACTATTACAATATTTGTTTAAGCAGTATAATCAAAATAAATATTATAAAATTAAAAATGAAGTGAAATTAAAAATAAACTTTTTTTATTGGTAAAAGAGATAGAATGAGTAAACAAATCATAAATGATTACACAAATTGTGAGTAAAATAGAGCATTACAACGTATTTTTAAGAACTACAGGCATAATGAGGATTACTGGTACTATTGTAATCCCTTTATATTCCATTACAGAATACAGTCAAACCAAACATAGTAATATCCTGAATGATTCCCATTACGATTACGATTACTGTCAACCAAACAAGCATAAGATGTATAGGATAGAAGCAAATCATAAAGCTTACATTCATAATTTGGAGGTACAAATGGGGCAACCTTGCCCAAGTTCTAAGCCAAAGAACTCAAGGAACTCACCCTAGTGACACACAAGTAAATCCCAAGGGACCCACCAAAGAACAGTGCAATGCAATTATAACTAAAAGTGGACCCTTGATGGAGGATGATTTAGAGGTACTTGAGATAGAAAGTAGAAGTGGATAAGTAGAGCTAGAAGTGGAGTCTAGGAAGTTGAAGTGGAGGAAGAATAAGTAATTAAGGAGTCAAGCAAGAAGAGTGAAACCTACACTCCGATTATCCCTTTACCTCAAAAGCTTGCTAAACATAGTCTTGATGCTCAAATATCTAAAAAACTAGATGTGTTTAAGGAGTTAAATATCCATGACCCACTCATAGAGATTGTAAAGAAAACACCCTCCTACATGAAGTTCCTAGAGGAAATCCTTACTAAAAAGAAGTTGAAGGAGTATGGCACAATGCCACCAAGTGGAGAGTGTTGTGAAAATCATGTACCTCTCAAGCAAAAAGATCCTGAAAGATTCATCATCCCATGTACCATTGGAGGTTTACACTTCAAGAATGCACTATGTGACTTATTAGCTATTGTGAATCTCATGCCTTAACTGTGTTTAGAAATCTTGGGTTGGGAGAACTAAAGGCCACATCTACAGTATTACAAATGGCAGATGGCATAGTGAAGAAACTAGTGGGTGTGGTAGAGAATATTCTAGTTAAGGTGGGGAAGTTCAACATCCCAACAGACTTTGCCATCCTCGACATGGACAACAAGGAGATTCCATTCTTCATTGGGGGACCTTTTCTAGCTACTGGAAGGACACTAATAAATGTAGAGAAAGGCAAGCTAATCTTAAGAGTTTGTAATAAAGAAAACACTTTCAAAATCTACAAGCATTTGGACACTCCCTATGCTTTTTGGAAAATTGAAGAAGTGAACTTTATCACCACCCAAGTGCAAGAAACAAAATTTGATGTTGAGAAGACAAAGAAAAATGAGAAAAAGAAAAAGAAATATAAACAAGTGTGGATACCTAAAAGCCACAACAAAGAGGATGCCATGGACATTCAAGAACACACATGCTTGGTCAACAAATTGAAAATGGAGTCAAGCACAACAAAGCCAAAAAGGGGACCTTTTACTAGAAAGAGATCAAGGATCACAACATTTCAAGCCCCAATAACCACTTGCAGGTTTGTCTAACCAAGAACATAAAACGTGGTACTTGTTGGGAGGAAACCTAACGAACTTTTACTTGCTTTTATTTTCATTTTATTTTGATCACAATGTGGTAATTTTATCTAATACTAACTTAACCAAATTATCTTAAGAATGTAGACTATGATGAAATCATTGCAGCCTTTACAATTGAGGGCATTGTATGTGAGACAAATAGTGAAGGTCCAAAGGAATTTGATGCTAAGGGTCTTACCTACATTGCTAGCATGTGAATATATTTTGTTTGTGCAAAATTAATGCCCACCACACTGTACAACACTGTAACAAAGGATATAGCAATAGTGTTGTATACAATTCTAACAAGAAAAGCTATGGATGTAGAGGCAATCATAAATGAAAAAATCAAGCAATGTGGAACCAAATTGAGGTCTAGATACACATTCCTACAGCTCATCACACATCTATGCACCCTAGCCAGAATCAACACCAAAGATGGTGAGATACTAATACAATCGGGAGACCCACTTATCCAAATGTTCCTACACAACCTCTCAAATGGCTACAAAACCACTCAAGCTACCAAGAAGCCTTTAACATCATTAGCCAAGGCACCAATGTAAGAGAAAACTTATGCCTTACAACAAGATAATAATTTTATGAAAGCATACATTGCTCAACAACAATAGTAGATGAGAATTACATTTTCTAATTTTTGTATGTGCAATTTTTAGTTTGTTTTAACTTGCTTGTCTTAGGATGACTACCCATAGTTAATTCAAATATGAATCAATGCAATTGTGATTAAATCTGACATTTAGAGAAATTTAAGCTTGCTTAGGTTGAAAATTGATTGAGATATGCATTGAACCTAGTGTGAGACTCTTATAGTTTATGGTTTGAAAGCATGTTTAATTTGAATATTTGGACCCTATTATGCATGAACTTTCATAAACATGTTAAAAACTTCAACAAACTCTAGAACCTATTTAAATTGTTCTTTAGGTGAAATCATAAGGTATACTTTATTTAGGAAATGATCTAGGCCATTTTTGGATCATTTGAGTCTTTCAAGCCTACTGAATAACTTTGAGTATCACTAGTAGCCTTTTGAGATTTAATGAATGTTTATTTAGCCTTTATCTTTGTCTATAACCCATATAACCAAACCCTTATAAACCATGTATTTTTCAACATTAATCCACCTTTTAAAATTTCGAAGAGAACTTACCATGTATACACACATAGTTGAAAGATAAAGTGGTGATATAGCCCCAATTAATAATATGAAACATGATAGGTTGGGAGTTGTAGGAATTTGTTTTACACTGGTGAAAAAAGATGAGGTTGTAGTAGATTATGCCCATCTTGATACATATTTTTATTTCAATTTTCTAACACAAAAAAGCCAAAAGCTACATGATATAAGTTGTAAAGTGAATCTTAGGTGGGAAGATTATAGAAATAGAAGCTTGATGAAGTCAAAGCATATTGACATCAAGTTCCTAGCTGTCGAGAAAAGAGTACAGATTATAACTCGCTTACCAAGGGATTGTCACCCAAAATGTTTCTTAAGCACACTGCTCGTATAGGTATCAAGTCATTTGAGGATATTTAGTTTTAGTAGGAGTTTTCAATTTTAAGTGTTTCTTTAATATAGATACATTTTCGATTATTTTAGTTTATGGATATTTTGTGGTTATTTTTTGTAGAAATAAGTTTTTGGTTTATTTAAACTTTGATTTTGGTATGGTTTGAACTCACTAAGGTTTAAGGGTGGCCAATTGAAAATAAACATGTTAAGATCAAATTACATGAAATTTTCATTCTACACATCCACATTATAATCTATGTCATTCAATTGTATCACATACGTTACCATTGATGGGTCGAGTTACAACAGATGTAACAAAAGGCCACTTTGATCCTATGTTATTAAGATTGATGGACCGGATTGGTTAGAGATACATTTCGGTGATGACAACAAAGATGAGCTCATATGGTTATTTTTTGTAATTCATAATTATAAGGTTACACATATAGCCCAAGTGGGAGATTGTTGGATCCTTAATCCAACATTGGCCTTATATGTGAATAATTTATGTGTTGTAAACTATTATATAAGGTTAAACTCATTTTAAAAGTGATATGCTAAGGTTTAGGTAATTTGGGCTTTAATGTATCTAATATGATGTGGGCCTTTAATGTGCATAGATCTAAAGATAATTTCTATTTTAATGATGGGTTAAAATAAAAATACAATTATTATCCCAATATAAAGTGGTTATGGTCCCCAAGTCATACGTTGATTTCTATTCTATCTAATATCTCATCGTCAAAGAGAGATACTAGTTATGAAAGATAAACGATTGGGCTCTAGAAAGCAACTGCTCTCTATGAATTTAGGTATGCTTTCGCTTATTCATCTCTAATTCTTGATGATCAGACATGAACATTCCTAAATCTATTATTAACGTTGGTTTTCACCAAAATGTTATTTTTCTAAGATGTAGTTCACAAATGGGTGTTTACAATAAAATGTAGGGTTAATGGAAGTGTGAACATGGCTTGTACCTTTTGGCTTTACTCAACCTTACGAAATTGACTACCATAAAACATTCACTCTAGTTGCGAAGATAAACTCAATCAAAGTTTTACTATCATTGGTTATGAACTCTAATTGACCTCTACACCAATTGGATGTAAAAAAAATACCTTCCTTAATGGAGATTTAAAAGAGGAAGTCTTTATGAATCTACCACTGAGTTTTGAAAAACTCTATGGTTCTAATAGAATATGCATGGCCTCAAACAATCTCCAAGAGCATTGTTTGAACGTTTTGGCAAAGTTATAAAAAGCCACAGCTACAGTTAGAGTCAAGCATATCACACTATGTTTTACAAACATTCATCTAAAGGTATAATTTCCATCTTAAATGTTTATGAGGATGATATAATCTTGACAAGAGATGATTATGTAGAACTTTAAAAACTGAAAGAGAAATTGGTGGATGATTTTGCTATCAAAAGGATCTAGGAGCGCTGAAATATTTTGTTGGAATGGATTTTGCAAGGTTAAAGGAAGAAATATTTCTTAATCAACACAAAAATGTCCTTGATTTACTTGGTGAAATCAGTATGCTTGGTTGTGAAGTGGCTAAGACACCAATTGAACCTAATACAAAGCTACAAGCTAGCAAACCCAACAGTGTGGTCAACATGTAGCAATAACGACTTGTTGGAAGATTGATTTTTCTTGTCTCACACACATCCTGATATAGCCTTTGAAGTAAGCATGGTTAGTAAATTTATGCATTCACTTGGATTGGTGCACGTCAAGTCACTTTTTAGAATTCTAACGTGAACTCATGAAAATGCCTATTATTAAAGAAGCATGGACATCTACAAGTTGAAGTCTACACAAATGCATACTAGGCTAGAAGTGTACCTGATAGGAGATCAACATTTGGCTATTATTCCTTTGTTGGAGGAAACTTTGTTACTTGGCAAAGCAAGAATCAAAACATGATAGCTCGAAGCAGTGTAGAAGCTGAATTTAGACCAGTTGTTCAAAAAAAATGTGAAGTAATGTAGATAAACATTTTATCAGATAAAAACTCTGGATTAGCTTGCATGCCGTATATTCCAACAGCTGAACAAATTGCTAACATTCTTACAAAGGGACTACACTAGAAGCAATTTGACAGGCAAAATGGTTACGAAAGACATCTTCAAGCCAACGTGAGGGGAGTGTTGGAAAATAAAATATCCAAATCAATATTCTCAAATGCCTATAGAATAATAGTTGTAAATATAAGAAGTCAACTAGTGTAATATAGGAAAGTGTAAATTAGGAATGTATCTCTATTTTATTTGTATCATAAAAGTTTGCTTCTTGTAGTCTCTATGAATATAAACATGTATAGTGAGATTTAAATCAAGAAAGTAAATTATTCTCCAAATTATTCTCTCTAATTTTAGTTCTATTTAAGTAAATAGAAGCAGCTGAGCTAAAATTTGGATTACCTATAGGGGTAAAGGAGAAAGAGAAACCAATGCACTGTATGTCTTTACTATGAATTTTTATAATTATTTTGTGGGGTGAGAGATTCAAACCAGTAATTTTCATCTAGAAATGACAATTCTTTATTAATTACATTAGAAGGCAATTGGCTCGAGAAAAACACAATATTTCATCAAGATAAAGCAAAAAAGGAAGGGGAAAAAAAAGTTCAATGAAGCCCTGCCATGAACCCTTTCTTTTCAATCAATGAAGATTATAGAACTACTAATTTGATAAAACCATGAAATTTGTTGAAATGAAAGCTTCTTAGACTTATATATGTCCCTTTAAAATGGGTCTTCATTTTCTACATACGCCGAAGGATTGACAAGTTAACATGCGCTCACATTGTTGTAGTACAGTAACACTAAAGCCTCCATGTGAGGCGCACAAACACAAGGTTAAAGGTTCTATGCTTAGTATGTAAGTTGTGTAATGTTATTATAAAAAATAGTTAATATGATGCCTTTGGACAGCTCAAGAAGTATTTCCTAATTTGGATCCTAATTTAGTTCCTAAACAAGCCATTAGATAGCCAATTGTCATTTAAATCATGACATGGGAAGAGTGCTGGGATTAAGATATCCCTCTTAGAACATTTACAATATTTATTTCTCTTGGTTTCTCATAGTTGTATCTACATAAACTACATCTTCAATCCAAGCAACAATATTAAATGCTAAACCTTCCAGTACTCTTGAGTAACTCTCTAGTACAGCTTGCCCAACATCCTGCAAAAGAAAACAACAAAAGGATTCTTTATGTTTGATCTCATTGTTTCTTTACTATCACACAAAAAAAACCCATATCATCGTTCTAATACTTTTGCTTGTGTTTATATGAATGTGGATGATATACAATTTGTTTATTTGTACTTTTGTTAGTTTCATAAGAAAGTTATTTCAGAAAGCATAAAATGTGTTTTATGAGTCCTGAAAGCATTTATGCTTCTATTTGATTTTAGAAATGCTATTATGATGTCTTAGTGTATGTTTTCTTGTGCTTCCGTTAGAAGCGGTTCAATTTATATATGCTTCTCTGCCAGTAAGCACAAATTGTGTATTCTTAGTCCTAAAAGTACTTTTGACAAATTTTTTTGTTCGGTTGTTAAGTGCTTTTATGCTATCAAAAGCTCTTTTACAAGGTACGAGAAGCAGAAATGAACAAACCCTTAAAAATAGAAGCAAACTAACTCATATCTTACCCGATTGTGTTGAATCTTGCAAGTGTCTAAGGATGTCTGAGCAAGTTCAGGGTACTTTTGCTTCAAACAGAACAACAAAGTTTCTGCTCTTTCAGCCAAAAGGTAATTTTTGTCAATCATATCAACATCAGACATGAGGTCCTTTACCATTTCCCATGAAGATTTTGAATTACTCATGCAAGCTTTTCTTCTCCATGTATACATTGAAGCTTCAATTCTGTCAGCAAGCTCAAGTGCTTCATGTTCAGATGCTATGTTCAGACAATCTAGTAGAAGCTCTGGGGAGTACTCTTCTGCTGAATACATGTAGTGGTATATTGTATCTCCAAGACAGGCTTTCCCACTCTGGTAATAAACCAACTTGTTTTGTCAAACTTAGGAACATAAACTTTCATTTTTGCCAAACAAACTTAAATATTGTAAATACCACTTATTTCATATGTGGTTCTATGTATAATTGACAGTTTATTATGCTTTGCTTAGATAGTTAATAATTCTTGTTTTGAAAGTAATAAATAAAGTATTTTTGTTTTCTTTTATTTAAATAAATGGTTGAACATACATATTTTGACGGGTTTCAATCACCTAGTGCCGATAAGGAGCATTTACTATGATACTAAAAGGCATTTGATGCTTTGCTCATAAAATTGAATTGCATTAATACAATGAGATTTTAGTCTCTCTTTGGTCGTGTCTCTGTTAAAAGTTATTTAAGTTAAAAGTAGTTTTAGGAGAAAATGCTTATAAGAAGAAGTACATAATTTGTAAAATGTGTTTTCTCTAATGTCGACAAAGAGCATATACCATGATACTACAAGGCAATTAATGCTTTACTTAGACAATCGGAATTTCATTAACACAATAGATTTTAATGTCTTTAAGTTATTTAAGTTAGATGCGATTTTAAGAGAAAGTGTTTATAGGACGAATCACATAATTTGTGTGTCAATCAGTATGCACAAAATATGTTTTCTACACCTTGAAAATACTTCTAACAAATTTTTTATGTTCAATTCTGAAATACTTATACAAGGTACCAAAAGCATAAACAAGCGAATCATTTTAGTACTAGAAAATGTCTAACTATGAGAAGTATGGGAGTTATAGTACTAGTAAACATCACATTGACAGTAATAGTTCAGGTAGTTCAGGAAGGGGGGCTCGCTAACCTTTGGAAGGGTTGCAATGTATGAGTCAGGAATTTCAATTTCAGCAAGAATAGAACTATTGATAGCCATTGCTGCTTTATGAATTTGATTAGCACAGTCACGTTTGTGACGCAAATGCTTTCTAGCCTTCTCAGAGAGACCACCAGGAGGAACACATGGAACTGGAAGCCACCATTTTTCTTCTTTTCGTTGAACAACAATCCTCCGAAATGATCCTAAACGATTTGGATTCGATGACATGCTACCTTGTTCTGCATACCAGAACTCTGTATCTTCAAAACTGTCAAATATTTCCTGTCAATGTGATCATTTACTTAGCATTGTTGCACTTTGCTACTATCATGAAGAAAAAAGTGTGACAGTGCTCCTCCATATTAGATCATCGGCGTCATTTAATTTAGTCACTGCTTTAGGAAAAGGGTCGATTAAGAATAAATTACTTTATTTTAATTTGTCAAGTCAAGAGACTAAAACACAAACCTTTTAACACTAATAGCACTTAATGACGCTAATGACATAATTTAAGGGACCCTTACAACACAATTTCCTATCATGAAACAAGAATTTATTGGCAAATAGTGAGCCTTACAATAAGCATAGCATCAAGTTTTCTCAAAGCAGGAAGGTTCATATGAATATCAGATCTTTGCCTGCGAGTCATCACCTAAATGAACAAATCATGATAATTTGGTAAAGAAAACAAAAGTGTCAAAACCCAATTGAATTTTCTTCATGATTCTTTGCATACACACACCTCTAAGGCAGTTCCATCCTGCAAATTTGGTGATGTAGTAGGAATGATTTCTACCATGTAATCACAAACTGATAGAAGACAGTCCATTTCTCTCTTCCACATAGCTTTCTTCTCAGTTTTTAAAGGCTCTAACTTTAAAGTTTGGCCAAATACAGTGGCTGCATAAAAGTCCCCAAAAGAAAGACAAGTCAAATTAATAAAATAAAATAAAAAGTAGAACATTATCTATTTATCTTCAATCTTTCAGAACTTGCAACAGAAGAGTTAGTGACTTACCATAGAGGTTGGTTATAGAATTTGAGATTGTAACAGCTGTGCAAACACCTTGTCCACTTCCAGACATGTCTTCACCTAACAAAAGCTTTGAAAATCTTTCCTTCATTATCTCCAACTCTGCCATTCATTTTTACAATGAAGTTATCAGTTTTATTAAATATAAATTTCACAATGTAGAGTTGCTTGCTTCGAATTTTTACGTACTCATGTGAGAATGGGAAAATAATGCCAGTTATTTATGTGTAGAATTGTCATATACCCGTATCAAAATTGCACACTCACTTGTAACAGTTACAAGTGAGTGAGTGCAGTTTTCACACTAGTATGCCGCTTTCCTTTTATCGACGGAAAACAGCGCTAGTCATGTGCAAGTGAAGATTGAGGGTTAAAACAATTGTGAACACTAACATGAATAGTGACAAAAATATGTTGTGAAATACTACCAACTCATTGTGAATATGATATAACTCAACCTTTCCTAAAACAATTTGAAATACCAATTGAGTAAATGTTTTAAAACAATTTTACACCAGCTATGAAATGTTCTACCTAAATTTAAAGCATCAGGATCATTAAGTTCATCAGAAGAAACTTTATTGTGTTGCTTCATTCCAAGCCTGGAAAGAATAGGCTGTTTATGACGTCCAGATTTCAAAACAGGCCAACAAGAAGGAGAAGGAGAAGGTTCACAAAAAGAGCTGTTATCATCAGTTGTAGGCTCAGAGAAAGGTGAGGTCTCTGAATTAGTTATTGAATATACAAAAGAGTCACCACTCATTGTTGAAGAAACGGGGGTCTCTGTGATTGATGGATCATTCTGCTCCAAAGAAGAAACTGAAGGTTGATAACCCACTTCATAATTTTCCATTTGATTGAAAATTTTATTTTTCAAAATTAACCTGGAGTTCATGATCATTATATAAACATAGTAATGTGGTGGGAACTTGTATTCGAAGTTCGGGTCGGGTTTGGACCTGACATTGTAAGCCCACAAATAAAAGGAAATTTGTCAGAGTTAATTGTCATAAATCAGAAATAATTCACTGAAAACTTGAACTAAAGTCTGTAAAAAATAAGCCTTGGAAAAATTTATTGGAATCAAACAAAAATGAAATTTGAAAATTTAAAGGCAAAGGGTCGGTTAAAAAAAAAAGGTGATGGTCCAACAATTAATTTTTTCACCTTTAATGGGTGGATTCAAATTCGAAGAGTTGAAGGTGCAGTTCCCTCCTAAGCATATCTTTGGGCTCCGAAAGTTGAAAACTTTGGTTCTAAAAGAAAAAGAAACACTTTCTTTAAACCGTCTCTTTTCATCATCTTCATTATAGAAAACGAGTTTAGCTACCCGAACTATTTTGGTCGATTTCAAGAATAAAATCTGAAATATTTTGGTGGTTGAATGTAAACTAGGAACATACATACAGACCAATTCATCGTTGGATATGAAAGCGTTGTTATCTTACATGATTCTTAATACGTGGAGGAAATGATAAAGAAAACAATAAATAATAAACGGAGGAAAAGCTCTGTGTCTATAGCAGTTCAATTCTATATAATAAAAAAGAGCGTTGATCTTTATTTTATTAAAATTATTTATTTAATATTTAATTTATTTAATAATTTTTTTAATTTTGTAAAAATAAAAAATGATAAACGAAACGAGAGTAAAATAAAGAAGATTTTGAATTATTAAATACAAAAGAGAGTTGGTGTTTGTTTTATTGAAAGTCATTTATTTGATAATTTTTTTAATTTTATAAAAAAAAAATAAAAGATGATAAGATAAATATGAGTAAAACATTGAGGACTTTGAGTTATTATATTAAAATTTTAATTTTTTTTATGTAGTATAATAAAAAATGCTAATATATATATATTTAAGTTTTTATTTTTTTTTTGCTAGTAATTAGGTAAAAGAAATTATTATCAAATTGGTGTATACATTGAACAAAGAAAAAAAACAGAAGAAAAAAATACAAAATGATCATAAACATAAAAGAATTAAAGAAACATTAACAATTATCATCTTTTTGGGCCTAAATTAACATTTATTATTTAAGTTGAATTTTATCTTTAAGAGAAGAAATAGATAATAAAAAAATTGTTCTTATAAGAAAACGAGAAAACTTCGTCAAATAAAATAGAGTTTACCTACTTATATTTGTTTGTGTTTGATATTAAAAAAGATTAAAAAACATAAAATAAATAAACAAAAAAAGACCCACAAACTTCTTTAAAAAATGATGGTGGGGTAAAGTGATGAGACAGATAAGAGTTAGAACAAAAAAAGTATAAAATTTTTTTATCTTAATTTGATAAACAATAATTTGTACAGTACAATTTAATTAGTCTATATTAGCAAAAAAATTTACAATTATTTTTTTATCCCACATTTTTAACTTTACATCTAATTAATAACTGATGCATCAGTTGATATATAATATAATTTGATGCATATAATACTACTAAAAAAAATAAGCAACCATACATGATCAGATCGATAATAACCTAAAATTTTGGTAATTATTGGTTCTTTTTAGCTGCTAAAAATTATTAATTATGAGTAATATTATATGCATTAAGTTATGGTACGTATCAAGAAAATTGTTAATTAAGTGTCAATTTTTAATTAGATGTAAAGTTGAAGATGTAGAATGAAAAAATGATTATAAGACTCCTTATTAATAGAAGGCCAATTAAAATATACCATATGAATTGTAATATGCATCAAGTTTTGATAAATAATTATTCATAAATTATATATATGTACTAATACGCCAAACTCAAGAAATTTTTATTATATTTAATTGTTACTTAATATAAGTATATTCACTTTCAAATTTAAGATATTCTCACACAATAGACCTAAATAAAAATATAAGTCTATTTTCTTAGTATTAAAATTAAACTTGAATAGATCTAAACATGATTTTTAAACTATTTTGCTACATTAAAAGATTTTGGTGAACATGAGTACTATACACGATTTGTAATTGACCGCAATTTATGTTTTTATTTGAGTTTGAAATTTTGATTTTGATAAAAGACTCATTTTTCTATCTTTTAGATTATATAATAAATATTATACTTCACAAATCTTTAAAAGTTGCTTAAAAATATAAATTACATGTGAGTTATACGATAGTGATACTCTTCATTCTAAGTTATATAATATTACTTTAAAAAAATATTATTATAAAAAAAATTTATTATTTTAATTTAAAATTAACTCTTTTAATTTGTTATCATTATTGAGACACAATTACATATAACGCACGTAACCAAAATTAGTATTTATATAAAGAAGAGTTTGTATTTATTTGATAGTTTTTGTTTTTAAAATTTATATTGTTTTCTATTTCTATTTGTTATATTTTATTGGATAGCTTATATATATTTTTTAGGATAATTAGTGTAAATATTTATTTCATACTTTTATTTTATTTAAAAAATTTATATTTATTTTAATATAAATAATATTTTTATATTTTCTATTTATTTAATATATTTTTTTACACTTTATATTTTTTAGAAGATTTATTACTCTATAGATAAAGAGAATCTGTTACACAATACTTATTTAAGATTGATTTGTTTAATAGTTTCTTTAGCAATTATAAAATAGAAAAAAAATTTAAAGAAAATAGTATATTTTTAAAAAAAAACAAAGAAGACATTAGGCATAGCTTAAAATTAAATTGAAAAAGTCTAAATTATAAAATAGTTTTTAATTTAATGTCTTTTAAACTTTTGAATACTTTGTCTCTTATAATAAATATGAAACAAAAATACTTTTGTATTTTCTTTGTTTTTTTTTTTTCTACTTTATTTATTTTGTCGGTCACTTTTTGAATTTTGTCTTTTTACAACTATTTTCTTTAATAATTATTTTTTATTTATATGATATATAAAGCATAATTTTTCAAAAAAAAAAAATAGTTGAAATGAATTATAGAGTAGATCATATTTGTTTATCATTATTCATTACAATTTTTTTTCACTTATTAATTTTACTTTGTGACTATATTTATTTGACACAATTTTTTTACTAATTTCTATTTATTAGTACATGTTATAAAAGGTTGTTACTCACAAATCAATATTAATTCGTATAAATGTACTCGCTTTCCAACTCAGAAGTTCTTTTAGAAATTCAAGAAGAGAGAAAGTGAATACTGTTTATTGTATTATTATCAAGTAACTACTACCTAAGTCTATAAGGGGTATATATACACATGAGAAGATTAATTAATAGAATTAAACTTCACTACTAACTCTAATAACCCTTTTTAAATTAATGGTGGTAGAACAACCGACAATTTGACTTACAAGGACAAAACAAAGACACACTTCGAAAACCAACATATTCTCATGAGAGAGCAAGTAATATTGAAACTCATGAAAGCTAAGTAAACACTAGCAAAAGAGAAAATGGAATGAGTTGCTAGAAGCAAATGCTAATACTAAGCATCAGGTCCTAGCCTCAAATAAGGAGAATATATACTAGAAAAAACTGAATGCAAAACTCTAAACCTCAAATACAGAGATGAGCAAAAATAGATACTCACACTAGAGCAAGAAAGAGGGTAAAAACAAAATTGATCATAAAGCAAATTCCATGACATGAAATAGAAAAAGAATTAGCAACATCTATGTAATTCACAGGAAAAGAATAATAAATTTGCATCTAATAGATCAAATTCTGAGCCAATAGATAAAAGCTAAGAAGAATTGACAAAACCTCTATCTTTGATTCTTGAAGACGAACAAACAAAAAAAACACCACATGCATCTTTGATTCTTGAATATGAACAAATAGAAGACAAATGCAAAAAAAAAAAAAAAACAAGATGCTGGAACACCATTACCAAAACCCACTTCTATTTCCACCATCACCACCACATCCAAAACCAATTACTCTTGTGAGGTTCACAAGTGTTGGCAATTTCATGGACATAATCTTCATATTGTAATGTTTATTTGTAGGATTTCTCACAACAAGTATAAAGATATCATGTCATGCATAGTAGTTAAAGCACTTCAATGACTCATATTCAGGTATCCGGCATATATATTTAAGTGCATTTCATATAAGCTTTTGTTTGACTAATTTTTGAGGTTGTATGTTACATTTGCAAGCCTTTTTAATTAGATGGATCGATCCTACTAAGATTGTCCCCTTGTAGTGTAAAATTGAACCTCTATTTTTTCATGTTGGATCGATCCCTCCTACAGATAGATCCATCCCCCTATAGAAGGATCAATCTCACTTTGATCGTCAACTGATCGCATTCAATATGCGCAAGTTTTAAAATTGGAGATTTTGAGAGACGGATCGATCCCACCATAGATAGATCCCTACTTTGGTTGGATCAATCCCAAGTCTTGCTGGCGTAACTTTTTCTAGTGTAGGATCGATCCTTCTCAAGGATAGATCGATCTCGCTGATGGCAATTAGGTTGTTTTTACTCATTTTTTAATTCTAGTTAGCCCCTAACTACCAAAGATTTTTTGACACTTAGCTAAGTGACTTATTTCTATCAAGGTTTTCATAAAATGATACGAAATATCCGTGTTTACATATATATACTAGCCTAGGTTTTGATTCATTGACACTTACTGATTTTCTAATTTTTTATTTTAGGCTTATCTTCATCTTTCCATCTTTCATATATTGATTTTGAGGCTTAGTTCATATTTTGGGTTGTTCATTGATTTTGAATCCATAATTTTTGCATGACTATGCTAGTAAAGATTTGAGCCTATTCATATTATCGTGAATCATTGATTACAAAATTGTGCGTAAATTATTCTTGTTTTAGATCTTTAATTCGCTTCTAGTTTGCATCTGTTTATCTTATTGAAGCATTTGATAAGACTATTCATTGCATTAGTCTATCTAGTACACGTATTGCACTTTGTTATTTTTGCTATCCTTTCAGGTTGTTCCGTGAACGTGTTCAATAGCTTGAGAGAGTTGATCAGAATGTCAGTCAATATCTGCTCACCTACCTCGAGGAGACTGTGAAGAAAAGAGTGACAGCTCATAAGTAAAGTACATGGGGCATTATCACTGTAAGGGTAGTCTAAGATCACTTGTACTTGAACATTAGCTTTTCATAGTAGACAAGTTAGGTGGTTCCAGTGGATAGGTGAATTTTCTCTTATGTTGTGTTTACCTAGGTTGTTTCCATCTAAAAATCTGAGTATCATTATTTTTCTTACTTTTATTGTGATATCTTTGCATGTTTGGCCTCTATGATTTGTTCAAAAGATTGAAATTGATTAAATTTTTTATAATAAGCTATTCACCCCTTTTTAGGCTTAGTAGGTTCATAACTTAGAACTCTCAAATGGTATCAGAGCCTACACTAGACACACTTGGTGATTTCAATTCGTAGGATCACACATATAGACCAAATGAAATAAGGTGGGTTATCTATTAGACTTCCACTCTTTAATGGGTATAATTACCCCTACTAGAAGGCTTGTATGCAAGCCTATCTTAGACAAGATGAAAAAGTTTGGGATTCTATTCTTGAAAGTTAGGAACCACCTTTAGTAATGAAAGATGGTGTAACAACCACAAAGAAAAGAAAAGAGTCTACCTTTGAAGATATCATACTTAGTGGGTCAAATAAAAAAAATCTAAACTCGATCTTTGCAGTAGTATCGATTTCATCCATCTTCGACTGTGATACTGCCAAAAGTGCTTTGGATGCTCTCGCACTAGCACACGAGGGTACTTCCCAGTGAAGTAGACAAAACTTAGAATGCTTACCACTTAGTTTGAATCCCTCAAAATAGGAGAAAGTGAAACCTTTAATGAATTCTATCCTAGATTTTGTGATATCACTAATGCTTGTTCAAATATTGGAGAAAAAATTAAACCAACTAAGCTAGTCAGGAAACTTTTTAGCTCCCTAACCAAACAACTAAGGATGAAGGTAACTGCTATAGAGGAAAGCAAGAATGTTGACACATTAAATTTGGATGAGCTAGTCAGATCAATACAAACGTATGAACTTTCTCTTAAACAACCAATGAAGATTAATAACATAGCCTTCAAAAGTACTAAGAAAGAAATTTCTAATAGTGATGATGACATGAATGATGATTACCTAGCTAGGCTAGCCAGGAAATTCAATAAATTTATAAAGAAAAAGAGTCAACAAAATAATCAATCTTACAAGGGACAATTTCCTAGCACCGATGGTAAGAAATCTAAACCTATTATCCCTTAATGTTACACTTGTAGTGTTTTTGGTCATATTTCTGCAGACTGTGGTAGCAACAAAAAGAAGGTTGGGAGACCCTTCAATGTTACACTCAGTGACATAGAGAGTGAGGAGGATAACCTTAGTAAATCAGAAGATGTTTACACAAACTATTGTGCTTTCACCGAGACTATCAAAGCACAACACACTGACTCAGACTCTAGCTTAGATGAGGAAAATGAAGGAGTAGACGTCTTCTTTACTATATAAATTTAATGCTTCAAGTTTTAATGGATTATTTAGGTACTAAAAGGAGAAAGATAAATTGCTTATTGAAGTTGTAAGTCTTGTAAGCTATTTGAGTCATTGTTAAAGTTCCTATGTGCAAAACATGGAGTCTATTTTCTTTTACTTAGTGTTTTTGTCTACCTCTTTGTACGTTACTTTACTTGTGATTAGTATAGCACACATTCATGTAGATTCTAACACTCATGATTATATGTTACACACAACACAAGGTGGTTAGGAACATGTAGTTTGCATGTTAAAGTGTGTATTTACTTGCATTTGATTTTCACAGTTGGTGGGTGTTTGTGGATTTTCAAATGATTAAGTTTTTTCTTGAAAAAATTTGTTTTTAATGGCTCATTGGGGACCCCGTATATGTCTTGTTAGATCTCATTGATATCTCATGGAGGGCTTGTTGAGGTGGTTAGCGAGGCCTTACGAGGTGCGCTGTGAGGTGGCTGTGAGAGGTCGACTAGGGTCCAAGCAGCTGAAATTTCAACTATAAGTACCCATTCTCCTCCTTTCTTATTTACATCTTTTTACAGATCTTTTGAGCTAATTTTTATAAGCATTACAAATCTTAATTTGTGAAATATTTTCTTGAGCTCTTGCAAATATTTTACTAATTTCAGATCATTAATACGTTGAGTGTTGTTCTATATTAATGGTTCAAAGTTGAGATAAGTATCAGTTGGATATTGTGGAGAAAAATATATTTTAAACAGTGTTGCCTTATTCTCAATATATTGAATGTCTTTCTCTTTGAGATACGAGGTGGTGGTAGAGTTGGATAAATTATTTACCAAACAAATTTGCCTTACTAACAAGGAGGTGTGCAATCTAATCATTTGATTAATCTGACCAATCCAATTGATCCGTTAATTTTTGAATGGTTTTAATCCGACGATCGAATTGAAATTTTTTGAATTCGTTAAGTTCGAATCGGATGGAGGATTTTACTATGTACCATTCGATCCCATCCTATCAGACCGAAAAAGATTGAATATATATATTTATATTTGTACATGTGGCATATCCTAATTTGTTATTTTTAATTTTATTATATACCATATCATACATTAACAAAATTAAAAACCTGAAAACATTTTTTTTTATAAAAAAAATCCTAAAACATTTAACATTAAATAACAAAGAAACCCTAAACATTAAATCTCATTTCCTTCTCACGCCTCCTTCGATCTTACAAGTTACACCCTTACTATTCATTGCCTCCTTCCTACTGGTTCTTGTTCATTGCCTCTTTCCTACTCATTGTCCTCCTTCCTGCTCATCACCCCAAGCCTTCAGCTTGAACGGGTCTTCCTCTGCCACTGCAAGGTAGGTCTACTTCCTATACTATTTTTTACATCTCTTTCTACTTCTCATTTTTAAGAGTTTAACTGGAGTTGTTAAATGTTTTCCATATTTCTGCTCAATAAAATTTCAAGCTTTAATTCATGAAATGAAAATTGTAAATTGTAATGAAAAGAAATATACATGACTAACCTTGGGCTTGGTTCACTCGAAGTACAATATAACCACTTGTTAAAGTAACAGAGCATCGTTGGAGTGTTAGATCAGAAAACATATATTTTTCTACTGTTGGTGCCTATTACTTTTGAGTGTAATATAACAAAGATTTATAGGTTTTTGAAATGCATTACATTATATGCAAAAACTTTACGATTTTGGCATTTTGAGTCTTTTGACCAATTTTGATTTACCACTTGTCTTTGTAAATAAATTCACTTATGTAAAAGTTTATAACTTGAAAATTAAGGCTTAGAATTTAGTAGGATTAATTACAATTCCTATCTTTTTGGTGGAATTCCTATCCAAACTGTTGCAATCAAAAAGAAAAATTTTGACTTAACATTTGAGTGTCCACTATCCAGTAACATTTTTGGATGTATCTTATATTTATATATTTGCTAACCATTCTGTAATTATTTTTGTAGTAGTGTAATAATATAATGTATACTGCTCACTATATTTTTTTTCTTCATATATGTAGGTACATTTGGTTAGCTAGTTGATACGGAAAGTAACCACAACAGATTCATATTCAGTACAGCGTCTAATGTATGAATGTTCTCTAACTACTTATTTTAGAATTATAGATTTTACTATTATACTTATTTTTTGTTGAATTATTTATTAATTTTTGTTATTTATCTTAGATGGAGAAGAACATCCCTACTATGGGTAGTCCACTTACAACCACTGGAAGTGCAAAGCTATCCAAAATGTTGAAAATCAAGATAAGAATCCACAAAATGCTCCACCAAAAACTAAAGAACCTCCATTGAATGAAAAACTTGAACCTTCAACAAAATTTATAGATAGCAACGATGGAAAAGGTAAGCAAAAGTCTTCTAAACCTCCTTCTGATGCTTGGAAACATTTTGATATAGTGGGTAAAGGCTTAAATTGTAAGGCAAGATGTAAATATTATTTTAGGGAGTATGTTTATATATCCAACAAGTCTGGTACATCAAACTTGAGAACTTATATTGCTATGCAATGTAAACTATTTCCTAGTAGAGTTGAGAAGCAAAAGACTAACTTTTGAAAATCCGACAAAAGATAAAGAAGGTTCACTTGTTACACACACATTTATTATTGAGGCTTATAGGCTTGTACTTACAGAGATAATTATAGTTGATGAGTTGCCATTTAGTCATGTTGAGAATGAAGGATTTAAAAAGTATAGTAGAGTTTTGGAACCAAGGTTCCAAGTTCCTTCTCATACCACTGTTACAAGAGATTAAAGATAAATTGAAGGAAATGTTCTCTAAGTCATTTCAAAGAGTTTGTTTGACCATTGACATATGGACTTCTGTTCAAAATTTGAACGACATGTGTCTCATTGCTCATTTCATCGATGATAGTTGGAAACTCCAAAAAAGAATCTTAAATTTTTGTGTAGTTTCTAGCCATAAAGGTGATATCCTTGGAAAAGAAATTGAGCAATGATTGTTAGATTGGGGAATTGATAAGGTATTTACTATTACTGTGGATAATGCTAGCTCAAATAATACATTAGTTTCTTACTTGCACAAAAAAGTAAAAAAATTGGGGAGGTACAATATCAGACGGTCAACATATGCATATGAGGTGTTCTGCTCAAATTCTAAATTTGGTTGTGAGAGAGTGCTTGAAACAACATGAGTCAAGCATAAGTAAGATAAGAGAAGTTGTGAAATATGTCAAAGGATCACCTTTCAGGTTGTTAAAATTTAAGGATTGAGTGGAGCAAGAGAAGATTGGTACTAATAAATTTTTATGTTTGGATGTAGTAACAAGGTGGAACTCCACCTACTTAATGTTAGAAGCTACAGTGAGATTTCAAAAGGCTTTTGAGTGTTTAGAAGATTATGATGTGATATTTAAGCAAGAGTTCAACATTGGAAAAGATAGTTACAAAACTCCTGATTCTTTGATTGGTCTAATGCTCACGTATTTGTGAGGTTTTTGAAAATATTCTATGATGCAACATTGAGATTTTCTAGTTCTTTGTTTGTCACTTCAAATTTATTTTTGGATCAAATTTGCTTCATACATAACCAATTGAGTTTTTGGTATCAAAATATGGATTCTGTGTTAAGCAAAATGATTGAAGAAATAAAAATAAAGTTCAGTAAATATTAGGCAAGTGTAGATAAGATGAATGATTTATTATTTATTGCTACTTTGCTTGATCCAAGATGTAAGGAACAAGGTTTGAGAGTTTGTTTAGATCTTTTGTGTGATGAAAATAAATTATGGTTGGTCAGATAATGAAAAACTTTAGACAAACTTTGGATAATATGTTTAATCAATATTCAGTTTTATATTCTACAAATGCACAAGTTACATGTTCACAAGATTTAGACACAGAAGAAGTAGATAGTTGTAGCATTGATTCATTTTTACTATGGATGGACCGTTATAAAAAGCGTGTCAAAGATGCAAAAGAAATAGATAACCAAACTGAAGTAGATAAATATTTGGGTGAGACATGTGAGGATGTGGATGACGAGTCTTTTGATCTTTTGGTTTCGTGGAAGGTGAACTCGTCGAGGTACAAGGTTCTTTCTAAGGTTGCTAAAGATATTTTAACTATACCTATATCAACTATAGCTTCTGAATTTGCATTTTCTACTGGAGGCATAGTTATTGATCCTTTTAGAAGTTCATTGTCTCAAAAAACTATCCAAGGACTTACTTGTATTAAAACTGGATTCAATCATTACCAATAATTAACATTCGTGAGTCGTTTGATGATATTGAAGCAATTGAAGCAAGTAATATTACTTTAATTTTCATTTATTAATTGATAACATTCTCTTATGATTGATGTTTTAATATTTTCGTCACTTTCTTTTGTCTTCTATTTTGTACATATGTTGGGAGGCATTTAGAATAGTGCCCTTGATTGATTATGATATGTAATTAGTTTATTTCATATATATTTTGAATGTTATTTTAAATATAATTAGTTATCAATTTACTAACATTTAAATTGTAGCTAATAGGTAATGAAGCACTGAGTTTTCTCGCTATTGCTTTCAAGATACTTGATGGATGCTAAAGAATGAAATGATCATCTTAATTTAACTTTAGACTATTGTGAACTATCATTTTGTTTATTTTTTGAATGAATTATAATTTTATTTAAATGAATATTGTAATTGGTACAAGGTTATTTTTGTTTTATGTAGATTTGACCTTTTGAGTCACATATTTTAACATTCTTATTTAGTATTTTAAGGTTTATTTTAGCTCAAATATGTTTATGTTACATGAAAATTTAAATTTTTTTATTCAAAAATACTAAAAAAATAGTTAATTAAATTTATTGATCGGATTAATCAGATTAATTAGATTCAACCGATCCAATCTGAATAGATAACAGATCGGATCTAATTGGATTTGAAAGATGATCGAATTGAATGCGGATTAGAATTTTTCCATCTGATCAAAAGGTCGGATCAAATTGAATGCGTATAAGATCAACGGTTTTGATTCGATGCACACCCCTAGTATTAACAATACATCGAGAGTTTTTTTGGATTGTTAATACGAGATAAATTTTTCTGTAAAATCATTATTGGCTGAATATTATATTGATTAGGATTGACACTAATCTCATTGCAAGTATTTGTACCACACTACATTGTATTGTGGCTATAGAGGTGAGCCTGATCTTGTACGGATCAAAGTAGATGTGGTGACAGCTGGCGAGAGCAACCTAGGCAATTAGAAATAATAGTGGCATTGGAATTAATCTTTATCGAGTTTGTATAATTGTTTATTCTTAGTAAATTTGGCTACTGAGTGCTTGCTTTAAGCAACCCTGGATGTTTCATCTTAGGATTAAAGTCTAAGTGGGTTTACCATGTTATATTGCTTTGTTTGAATGCTTCGTTGCATGTGTTACTACAATCATTGTATCTTCATTGTATGTGCCAACATATAAAGACTATATTGTGATAGAAAAGCGTTTACTACTTTATTCTATTTCGATTATCTGCCTTACTGTTTATCTGTGATTATCTATTATATGTTATCTGTTTTGTTTTCATTTTCTGTACAAGAGGAGCGCTTCCTAAGGTGTCTATGTCACCTTAACTTGGTAGTTTGCTGAGTTTAGACTCTTTCATTTGGTATCAGAGTTGGTTCACCTTTATTGGGATTAACCACTCTGGTGTTGATCTATTTCTTGTACTTTTCACACACTCACTTTTTAATAGGATAGATTCTAGTGAAGTATCTCAATGGGCATAACTATGCCAATTGAAAGTCACAGGTATGAGCCTTCTTTTAGTCCATGGGTGACCGAGTTTGGTATAAAGTGCCTCCTACAAAAAATCTTGAAGAGGGATTTGTTGTTCCCAAACCAATGTTGTACGGACTCAACCGAGCAGTCACTCCTGAAGAAACCAACGGATATCTTCTTGTACTACTTCAAAAGAAGCTAGGGATATTCTGGCGATAATGCATAAGGGTACCTCTACAATAAACAAGTTCAAGTTATTAAGGCTAAAAAGAGACTGCAAACTTCTTCAAATGGAGGAATGATGTGTTAAATTGTGTACTCGCAAGTGTACGAATCACTCGTAGTAAAGTGATAAGCAACTTCCAAGGTCGATCTCTCAAGGAATTGCAGTGGTTCTAAATAACTAACTTTTTAATCTAAATAGAGTTCTAATGAAAATAAAACACTAATTAAATAGAGTTCTAGTTAAACTAAAACTCTACGCAACTAGAATTCTAAAGCAACTAAAATACTAATTAAATAGAATTCTAGTAAAACTGAAACTCTAAATAACTAGAATCATAAATCAACTAAAATATTAATTAAATAGAGTTCTAGTAAAACTAAAACTCTAAATAACTAGAATCCTAAATCTAATAAAACTGTAAAAAGGTGTTTGATTTGTGACGGGAACAAAGTACGAGCAATTAAACGAAAACAAAATTGCAATTTAACAATCAATTTAGATATATTTGAAGATCAATGGAGGATGTATAGACGTTTAGCTTGGTTGACCATGCTTGCATCGAAAAGGTATAGTAAAATAACATGACCGTCCTATATAGACAAAATTACCGGCTTTCCTTTTAATTACGAGACTGCCTGCGGTCGGGGTAAATCTCTTTGTTGATTAACTAATTAACTGCCTTCGGTCGGGGTAAATCAAATAGTAATCAAATTACGCGCAAGAAAATAAATGCCAATCAAACTAATGCTATGACTAAGTCACTAAATTGAAGCTTTGATTAAGTGTTTCTGAATAAAGTTAAGGTGACGTTCCTATAACTAAATTCTAAGATCTTTCAACCTAATTACGAATCTCAAATGGGCCCATGATAATTCATAATTAAATATCTAAACATGCTCATAATCAAAAGGTAATTGTTTATATTAAATCAATAAAATATTCACCATACACAGTTCTAGCAAACATGGCAACACAAACTAAACATCCATAATAAAATTAGCCAGACATGTTCATATTAATATTCATAGACAAATAAAATATGAACATACACTCCAACGAAAGAAGAAGAAAAATAGAATTCTACAACAGCAAAGAAAACCTAGATCTAAATACCGCTTATGGATGGGATAGCGTTCTTCTCCAAAAGCTTTATCTTCGATTGTCGACGGCTTCTTTGGATCCTTAGAATGGTTTCTCTTGCTTTGTTTTTGTGTAGCAAAACTCCCAAAGTTGATTGAATGTAGTGTTTGGTCGCAAAATTGTGGTGTTTAAAAGTTGTGTACAAGTTGGTCGAGTTCTCTTGTAAGGGGGGCTCTAAGAGGGTATTTATAGATGTAAGGGTTTACACAAATCCTGATTGCCATAGGAATAGGCGCGCCGCGGCATGCATTTTCCTCGCCGCGGCGCAACACAAATTTTGAAAATAATGTAAAAACCCGAGAGCTCCCCGCCGCGACATGACTTTTCCTCGCCGCGGCGCGCGTTGTCTTCAATTTCTTCACGTTTACCCCTTTACATATGTGATGGCTCGTTATGTAAGGCTTACATATTTGTCTCGTTTAGCCGGTAACTCGTGATCCGAGTGCCGTAAGTGTTCCGTCTTTGCGTGTTTTCATTATTTGACTCATTTGAAGCTAAAAACACCTGAAATACACTAAAATATACCCGTGACTCCGAATGGATAGATTTATGAAATTAATTGAATAAACAATAATAATAAATCTATATATCAAACAATTAAGCACAATTAATCACGAAATATTAGTGCTTTTCGAGCACTCATCAAGGAAGACGAGACTTTTGATAATTTATATGGTCACTTCTCTGACATCATCAACACTTCTTATAACTTGGGCCATCCAATTGATGAAGAAATACAAGTCGAAAAGATTCTCTGCAGTATATTGCCTCCATTAAGAGAAAAAGTTATTGCAATTGAGACAACTTTTAAAGGAGAACCTTTAAAGGTTAATGAGATCGTTGATGATCTCCAAGCTTTTGAGATACATCATATTCTACCTAAAAGGACTCACTCTTCTAATAAAGGAAAGGGCCTTGCTCTAAATACTACGAAGAGTCAAAAGGGAGAAGAAAGAGCCCCAGTTGAAAGTGATGACTCATCTAGTTTGAATGAAGAAGAATTTGCTTTGTTGGATAAACAATTCAAGAAAATCATTAAGAGCAAAAGGAATGCACTAGGTCAATCAAAGAAGGAAAGCTCTAGTCGTAGAGATTCAGGAGCCAAGGTTGAAG
Source organism: Elaeagnus macrophylla (assembly GCA_029378325.1). Classification (NCBI taxonomy): domain Eukaryota; kingdom Viridiplantae; phylum Streptophyta; class Magnoliopsida; order Rosales; family Elaeagnaceae; genus Elaeagnus; species Elaeagnus macrophylla. Next base: position 42,683,023 of record CM055642.1, read on the forward strand.
ACTATGAAAGGGAAGATAAGAGACCTCAGCCTAAAGGTTTGATGGTCAAGTCAGGTGTTATGAGTGCAAAAATATCAAACACATAGATGCTCCATGAGGTTGAAAAGACAAAAATATGGCGAGAAAACCATGATGGAAGAGTGAAAATTCCATACATTGGAATAATTGTACATAGGTGAATTGAACTTCCGACCCAAATAGGTAACCTAGACCTAGAAGTGGGTGGATACTCTAACCTATGGAATCTTTTCATGAGCTCTATTCTAAGTCTGCCAAGTAGGCCTCAAGACATGAAATAAGCGAAAAGAATAGTAGAACAAACAATAACAACATGCTTGAAACAACACACCAAGTAAACAATAAGTAGATAAGAAATAATAACTTATTGTAAAGAAGTTGTAAATATTGACGGTATGCCTCACAAGCTCCTGTTCAGGCTAGTAATACACAATAGAAAAGTGATAAGTATATAGCATATGATCAAGTAAACATAAAGTGAAATCAATAAAAGATTTCAAATCACTTCAAGTCCTCATATGTGGGAACATAATCTGTAAATGATGATTGTACTCTCACAACAAGTGATCATACATAACACAGCATGTAACATGATAAACCCAATTAGGTTCCAATCCTAAGTGGTAACATCCACGGGTTGCTTAAGGAAACCACTTAGCAGCAAATTCACTAAAGAAATTAAACAACTAATACAAGCTCCATTACCATGTGACGTGATCGAATATTGATAGCTTATCCAAATATTGTCATGCAAAATAAGTTACAACCTTGCAATATCAAGCCGACACAATGTACATCAGCACATAAACCTTTACCTTTTCAAAACGTTGCAACCTTGCAACACCCATCCCATACACAGTAAACTACCATCATAAGCAACTCAAGATATTACTTAAGATATGTGGCTCTTCCTAGCCAGATCTACAGTCGTCACACGACAGCTCAGCTCTTATCAAATCCACATTTAATTTCACATTTTTACACTTATCCTAGTGTTTGAAATATGAGAGACTCCTCTATGATGTCATACATCCTAAGATGATATTGTTTCCCAAATCGAACACTCATAAGTAAAACCAGACAAAAATGGACCAAACATGAACTAGGGAAGCTTGGACACGCTTGGGAAAAATTTCCCACTTCTTGGCCAAAAAAAACAAGAGAGAAGGGTGCTATTTAAAGAGAAAATGGAACCCTCGCAACCCTTCGTAAACCCCCTAGCAAGGTACCAATGAGCCATATAGTAAGAGAAAATAGGCAAAAAAATCACACCGACTCCTCACTAACCCTTCATTAACACCTCCGCGAGCCCTCGATGAGAGAAACTTAGCGGACTACCAAAGCAGAGAAGAACCAATGGTTCAACTCCTAACTGGTCCAAAAATTGAAAACCATAAACACTAATTGGTTCACCAAAGAAACGATCCAGTTCTCTCGATTTTAGATCGATTCCAAAACCCCCACACATTACAACAACTTTCTATCCAAACATATCCTAAAATATGCAAGTATGTGCATTTTGTGATTGAACCGAAAAGTAGCCTAAGTGAGTGTGTGAAACTGAGCCAACAATAATCAACCTTACAAAGGGACCGACAAATGCACCAAGTAAAATATATACATTGTGTTTTGGACGCAAGAATTCCAACAACAAAATCACAAGACTTACACAGAGGTTACTATTTTGAATAGTAGCCATAGTTTGGAAGAGGATGAGAGTAACTTTATTGCCTTTATGACAAAAAAAGATGATCCTCCCACTACGACTTCTCAATTTTCCAAATTTCTCGATAATGACGAGCATAAGAAGCTCCTAGATACTTAAAACAAATTTCTCATGGACCACATCAAGATTGAGAAAGCTTGAAAAAAGGCTTTGTATAGCCTAGAAAACAAAGAGAAAGAGTTGTGTGCTTTGAGAACTGAACTTGAAAAGAAAAATCCTACTTACAACCAAGACAAAGAAGATCCCTCTAAGAAGTGTGAGGTTATTCAAAAAAAGATACAACGACATGATTGCTGAGGTTGAATCAAACAATTCAAGAATGAAGTCTCTTGAGCAAACTTTGAAGGGACTTCAAAGTTCAAAAGATCAGCAAATAGTTAGTCTAGATCTTTCAGAAGAACAAGTTGAAAAGATATCTCTTATAGGAAAGAAGGTCTAGATCCTTGAAAGTGAAAAGGCATATGTTTCTCATGCCTTATCTGAAAAAGACGAGGAGCTATTTGCTCTTGGAGCTAAAGTTAAAAATTTGGGCAGTTTTTCCAAATTTCTTAAGGCAGAAAAGGATGACCTTCTCACTCCTTTACGTACAAAGCAATCTGATCTTGAAAAAGAGTTGGAACACTCCAAGGCGACTGTTAAGAAACTTTTGATGGGTACTCAAAAGCTGGACCAGATTTTGGTTGGTATCAAAGCTCCTGGTGACAGACACGGGCTACTTTTTACTATTAACAATAGTTTTACTTCTTCTCCTTCTATTGCTACTTCTGCTCCCTACTTTTTCAAGTAAGTTTATGCTATAGCTACTACTCCTCTCTTCATCAGACCAGTTGCTACTAAAGGTAAAGGTAAAGGTAAAGTTGCTGTGAAAGGTAAGTCGTAGGTGTTGTTCCAACCAATCTCCACCAGCAAGGTGGACAAATCACCTCTTGCTTCTTCTTCTCATTGTGTCGATAAGGGGATGTTGCCACTAGTTACACATTTCATCCTCTCCTATCACCACTAGAGTGACCTTTGGTGTTAACCTTGAATATAACCTTAATATCTTCGCAGGTATCATATATAGAGACATCATTTGTCATTTTTTCACCCTTGATTCTTCTACTCTTCCTTGATCACTAGTTTGGGACATGCTGTCTTTGGTGATATTCAAGGTTTTATTCGTGGTTGTTCTTCTCTTCCAGAGCTAACTTTTACACGAAACATTTAGAATTTTTGGAGTTTTTCAACATCCAAGGAGGCAAGGAAAGTCAATCTCAAGGACTCAATATATAATAGAACGTACAACTTCAAGCTTTTGGTGAAGAACATCATCCAATCAAATTTGCAGGTAATTAGACCTACTAGGTTCTTGGTGTAATTAAATTATTTTTATTCTTCTTCTCTCCTTATGGTATATGTTAAGATTATATTTGTTTATGAATTTTATTCTAAGCATGAGTGGCAAATTTTATCATGGATATTTAGCTTATGTTACCATATTTGCCTAGATCTATTTTGGTGAATGATTTAATTTCAAGAATAAATAAAGATTATTCCTTGATTAAGAGTTTGTTTAAATATCTATTTCTTGAATGTAATGGGCCAATTTAATGTTCATGAATAGGTTCAAAATTTTGAGAATTTAGTTTTAGGAACATCACCTTGACTCTATTTTGATAAACTAAATCAAGAACTCAAGTTGATGACCTAGTCATGACATTGGTTTGTTTGGCATAATTTTTCTTGTTCATAATTTGATTGATTAGTTGATATACTCGATCTGTAGGATATTGATTAGTTAATCTCTAAAGAAAATTACCCAAACCATAAAAATTTTAATAAATAAAATGAAAGCCTACAATCATGATTTATATGATTTTTCATGTTAATTCATCATTATATTTGAATGATAGCATGTCAACTAAGCTAAATGTCCATAAATTCTCCATTGATTATTTAAAACTTTCTGAAGTTATATTTAAGTTGAAACAATAATTTTGTGATTCGTTCTTTGATATCTTTGTTCATTCTTACTTTCAATTTAATTTATAGTTTTAGTTAGATTTTATGATTTTTAATAAGTTAGAAAGATTATTTAAGACCACTACAATTCCTTGAGAGATGGACCTTAAAAGTATGTTTATTGCTTGCTTTAAGTGATTCGTACACTTGCGAGTGCTATAATTTGCAGATCAAGTTTTCTGCGCCGTTGCCAGAGAATTGGCATTTTAAATAATGTTTCCCAACTTATTAGAGATTCTAAATTAGAGTTAGTATTTATTTATTTTTATTGCATTTTATTTTATAAAAATTAATAATTTGTTTTTAGTTTTATTTTGAAAGCACTATTTTATTGCATATTTTCTACTACCTTGATCTTTGGTTGTTTTTGTTGGTGCATGCAAGATAGGAGATCTTTGAACAATGAACTCTCTCCTTTCATGACAACATCCACAAAATCAAACACCTTTCAAGAAAGCTAGATACTAATATTCAAGAAGTAGAGCAACCTCCAGTGCAAGTAGCGACAATACCTAGGCAGATGGTGATGAAGGAGTACGCAATCATTGGGATGGGTCATTGTGCATACAAATCTATGATGCAACTAGGAATTATGAATTGAAAAATATTCATTATTCAATGCTCCCTTCATTCTATGATATTCCTAATGAGGACCCCTTGAATTTTATTAGATAATTTTATGCTTGTGTGCAAATCTTTCCACTGTTGGACTTAGTGAAGATCAACATAGGATGAGGTGCTTTCCATACATACTCAAAGATAGAGCTAAGTCTTGGCTCGTGACATTGGCCCTGGGCTCTTTAACCACTTAGGAAGCAGTGTACAACAAATTCATGAGTAAGTTCTACTCCCACTAAAAGACTGCTGACCTAAGGACCAAGATTGCTACATTCTCACAAATGGACGGAGAGCCCTTTCATGAAGCTTGGAATAGGTTAAAGTCCTCTTAATATAGTGTCTACATCATCACTTCCCACTACAGATGTGTAACTATTTTTTCTATGATGGAATGACACAATAGTGTCAATATAGTTGACAATGCTACAGGTGGAGCTATAAGGGAGAAAATAATAGAGGATATGTATGACCAATTTGAGATGTAAGGAGCCCTAACAAAAGAATGCTAAAGCAAGGAGAGTTGGAGTTAATGAACTAGGATCCAACAATGAGATGGCCATGCAACTTGCATAATTGACCAAGCAAGTGCAATTAGTCACTACCAAGAATTTGAATCAAATGACAAATCAAGAGGTGTATGGAGTGTGTGGTGCATATGGGGATGGTGCTAATGTTTACTCTTTTGCAAGTGAATTCTATCCATGTACTAGCTAGGAATGACCCCTACTCTAATACTTATAACCCTAGATGGAGAAATCACCTAAATTTTTCTTGGAAGCCAAACAATAACCAACAATTTGCCTAAAACCAAATGAAGAGTTGTTTCAATCAAGTAAGTAAAGATAATCAAGAGAAAACAAATCGAAGGTTGGATTCTATAGAAGCATCAATGAAAAGGGTGCAGATTCAAGTAGGACAACCAGCAGACAACTTGAAAGCTAGAGAAAGGAAAAATGCATGAACAAGTGAAAGTCATTATAGTCCCTCAAAGTGTTTCCAAAGAAGGTGGAGATAAAAGTGACAAACATGATGAGTCTCCCAAGGGAATAACTGAAGAGTTGTTTGACACGCCTCAGTTACATAAGGAACCATGTCCACGCTAAACTGTAAATGCACGGGACACGTACAAGTGATAAGTGTTTTAAGATAAAGTGTCAAACCCACAAGGATTGTATTAATAAGTATTTGAGTACTGGACTACAATTACACTAAACTATTTAGGCTAATGAAAATATATAGATAAAATAACAAAAATCTAATATTTACACTACAGGATCCAACACAACCACACTAACAAATTAAGGACAAAAGTCTAGTAGGAATCCGCCATCCCAAGCAATTACCAAACAAATTATATGATCAATTGACTCTAACCTATGCATGCATTTCTCTCTCAAGTAAACTACACACAATATATTAATTTAACTAATCACACTCTCATGCCAATTAGATTAAACTATTATTTATTAAGAATGTCAATTATAGACCACATACACAAGAATCGTACCTCTCAGCCTAGAAACCATGTATGCTACTCAATCAAGACAAAAAATTAAATACTTCTCTCAAACCTACCTAATTGCCTCTATGGTATAATTGTTAATTAGACAATTAATTGAAAATAACCTAGATTGAATAATATAATTGAAAAGACAATCACAATGAAATAGAAGAACATACTAAATAATTATATAAAAATATTCAGTGTTTTTGCAACTAGGTTTGGGGGAGATTAAGCCAACAAATATGTCCCTACGGCTTGCTGATGGTTCTATTAAATATCCAAAGGGAATAGATGAGGATTTGTTGGTGCAAGTGGGCAAGCTATTTGTTCCTTTAGATTTTGTGGTGTTAGAAATGGAAGATGTCTTACCTAAGGCCAAAAAGCATACACTTTTTCTTGGTGGACCATTCATGGCCATAACCAAGAGAACTATTAAAGTCCATAAGGGTAGGTTGACAATGACAGTCTTAGGAGAGACTGTAAAATTTACAATGTTTAAACCCTTACCTGCTCCTCCTATAACTACTGTAAATAGGTGTGCTTATATTGATTCTGTTGACTCACCTTTTTGTGACACTCATTTGTAGGAAAGTGTAGGTACTAAAACTAATGTTGTAATCATTCAAAGAAGGGAGAAGGAGACACTTAGACACCCAATTCAGGATAATGGCTACAAAGAACGCATTACGCATTCCCATAACAAAAACTGGACTTGTGAATTCTTATATCCTAGAGCTAAATTGTATGCTTGCAATACTTGTTTTAAGTCATTTTCAGGAAATATTGAGTTTTGTCTTGAGAAGAGGCAAGAAAAAGGAGAGGCCAAAACCCGCTCGACAAGAATTAGCTCTGTCTTTCTAAGACGTTAAAGAAAGAGCTTGGTGAGAGCCAACCTACCATTTTTGGTAATATATTTTCTTTTCTTTTCTATTTTTTTTTATTTTAGTTGCTTAAGTATTATTTCTCTATTTGTTACCTTTGAGTGCTTTTCTAAACATGTATTTGATTAGAAACATTGAGGACAATATTTAGTTTAGGTTTGGGGTGTGAATATGGGTCAACTAAAAACTTTTTGATACAAAATTATCATGCTTTCGATTAATTTATGGTGAATAATTAAGTATATTATGCATGTCATGTTGATTTTCTTTAACATTCTAAAAGTTTGTTGTAAGAATTGGTTCATAGTCATAATTCATAGATCATGCTTTCGATATTGAAACTAAGATGAACCTATATTTAATGTCTAAGAATCAAATAGTAGAGACTACCATGCTTTCGATATTGAAACTGAGATGAACCTAAATTTAATGTTTAAGAACAAATAGCGGATACTACCTTCTGGGATATTTGAGCCTTTAGCATTTCATTAACGCTTGCTGATTTTCTGATTCATGTACTTAGTGACATTTTTTTGCTAGATTGTCATAAAACAATACGATACATCATTGTTTGCATATAAATAGATGCCTATGCTTTTAACTCATTAATGCTTGCTGATTTTCTAATTCATGTTCTTAGGTTTAGCTTAATATTCTCATCTTTTACATCTATGCTAATACATGCCTGCTTTATTCATTAATCTTGATTCCATTATATTTGCATTATTATGTTAGTATAAATTTGAGCCTATTCACTATATCGTGAATCACTGATTACGGACCTATGATTAAATTTATTGAATCCTTGGTATTTTGTATGATCATTCTAGTTTAGGTCTAAGCCTATTTATTTTATATCTTTATGTTCATATAGATTCTTCGCGCTTAGGTTCTTTCATGACTGATCATTGATATTTAAAGAAGCTATTTTAATTGAACCTATGCTTAATTACTTGTTCTAGGATTTGCTAGAGGTTTGATTTATTTGATATTTATTTTGAATCTTCTATTTATGATTTTTTTTGTTAAATTTGTTCTACGACACATCTTGTACTTGTGCTATTTGTGGTAACTTTTCAGATGTTAAGGTTGACGTGTTTGGTATTTCGTGTAACTCAAGTTTACCCAAGTGTTGGTCCGTATCTTTCTCACCAACCTTGTGGAAATTGTAAACATAGAGCAGGGGCTTGTAAGTAAAGTACATTGAGGGCTATCTATGAAGTGTAGTCTAAGACCTGACTTTGTACTTAAACATTAAACTTTCATAGTGGATAGGTAGGTGGTTCAGTGGATTAGTGGTTTTCCTCTTAGGTCATTATTATGGCTTAGGTTGTTTCCACCTAAAACTCTTATGTGTTATTTTCTATTTTCACACTTTATTTTTACACGCGATTGCATGTTTGGCAGTTGTGTTGAAGTTACATGATTAAAGTTTGATAAAATTGAAAATAACCTATTAACCCCCTCAAAGTATATTTGGACATTAACTTAGAACTCACAATTTTGTTGGCTTGTAGTTAGTTTTAGTTTATTTTGTTCAGTAGGATGTTTGTGGGTATCCTCACTAGAAACCTTCTAGAAACATTCGCGAGATTATAATTCTTCCACTAGGGCCACCTAGGGGTTTAAATGCCTGTTATATATGCTAAATGCAATTGTGACAATCTATGGAAGTGATTTAGGTTAATATAGGGTAGTTTATTTATTTATTCTTAATTTTTAGATCGCTTCACTTGTTAGAAACTAGCAAGAAGCTAGTTGGGTGTTATGATGAGTGCTTGAAAAGCACTAATATTTCGTGATTTAATGCGCTCAATTGTATCAAAAATATTTAAATAAAAAGTGATTTATCTTATTATTTGCATAAATATATCATTTAGAATCATGGGTATCTTTTGTGTATTTCAGATGCTGATAAAAGGTTTTGAAGAAATTATGATAAATTTTAATAGTGCTTAAGTTCTTCAAAGTTGAGCAAGAATTTAATATTTTGAATATATTTTGCTATAATGGTATTTGAGATTACAACTAAAATATAATTACATTATATTTAAAATCTCAGATAGAAGCTTAAACTTGAAATCTTTTTCAAAAGATCAATCTTATAATTAAAATTGCATAGAATGTGCATATGTTGGTCAAAAATATAATGCCACAAATACATGACTAAAAGTTAATATTAGAAAAGTTTATTTCGATTTCCATTGTAAATATACAATAATTTTGATTGATAAAAGTTTGAATAATTATCATGACCTCAATAAGTCATAAAAAATTAAAATTGGTTCAGTATATAAAAGAAAGTTAAATGGTTGTAGACCAAAGTTTAAACCTTTCTTTATTTAGTAACTATATGTGTTATATGTTCCTATAGAAAAATAAACTCACTATATTGACAAAAATTGATAGTGAATCTCACGACTCTGAAAAATTATATATTATGAAAATAACGTTATCAGCCTTATTATGGAACATGATTCATTTTGAATTCAGTTTAACCTACAAATTTATTGTTAACATTTCTTAATTGCAACTTACATTAGTGGTAAAATAAAGTTGCTTTAATCGTATTGCACCGACTCAACACATTGAGATGAACTCATTAATAAATTTAAAGACATATGTTTTAAGTTTCATTTATATTGATATATTGAACTCTTTGAAGGGTAAGCAAGCTTATTAAATAATTTTGATAAATAAAAATAATTTCTACCATTAGAGGGAAAGAAAAAAATAATGGCATGAAATTACTTAAAATGCATCCATCTTAAGAAACGTGAAGTTTAGAAAATTACTCGATGATAGAGTACTATATATTGTCGATGTATTTATATAATGAAAAATATAACTACAAAAAGTTCGAACAATTATTGAAGTCCCTGTAGGACGATAAAATAAAATAGCAGCAAATATTCATAATTTATCTAAAGCTTCCCAATTTATTGGTGCAAAAACCATACAGTTATTGTTGTAATAAAATAAGTTAACACTCTAAGAAATGATATTGAAAAAGATTATAATAATTATTGATTCCTATAGAGTCTAAGGTATCTAATATAAAATGATATTATTTTGATTACGGGAGGAAGAAAACATTAATATATTAATATTTTATAACATATTTTCTTTCATATATTTGTTTAATAAGCAAGAGATGATAAGGATCCTTAATAATGTTAAAAATTATTAAATGTCAACATAGAAAAGTATTGGTTAAATACAGAATATTAGTTTAGGAACATATTCATTCACTTATGCGTAAAGTAAAATAGATATAGTATGAATAGTTGAGATGTTCATTAGATATTTATAAAGACTAGTTCTCCAAGTGCCAAAAGTGTAAAATGTGTTACAAATACATAAATTTATATAATAAAAAAATAATGAGGCCGTCAAATACAAAATTTTTACTCTGTACGTCTAAGATGACTTTAAAATGTGACTAGTAGTCACATAATATTAATTTGTATATTTACTGATATGAATAAATTAATAGTACTTGTTTATAAAAGCACTAAATTTAAATGTCATTTGTTGTTATGATAATTTTAACCATGTAATATTAAAACAATGTGAATCACTACATTAATTTTAATAGATATATAATTCATTCACATTAGTATTAAAATTCAATATTTTCACATATTACATGACTTTGTTATGGATATAAAGTATGTTAATTTATTTTATGTGCTCCTAAAAATATGGCAAACAAGTGATTATCTTAAAAAAATAAACTTATATTAAATTAATTTTTTATGAATAAAACATATACACATTATATATCTAGTTATTAATTAGTTTGTTGCATGATATGAAAGTTTCTTTATATTTTTTTTCATTTTATAATTAGTTAGCACCATTTAGAAAGATAATAGATGTTCAATATATTTATAATAGATGTTAATTGATGAATATTATTATAGCATATACAGATGTTGAATCTTTCGTAAAAATAAATTGATAATTTTTATTATAAACTAGATATATGAATTATCATCATTACTACAATATATTTTATAAGTACAAGGTTTCTTAGTAATTTTGTAATGATTGACAAAATAAGCTATTTTGTAGAATAATATATACCTTGTAAATTAGTATTTAAATATAACATATTATCAAAATAAATACATTTGGCTTACAACAATAAAATTGTACTACATATGAAGTCAAATGACAACCAATCAGGCTCACTTGCCATCAGTTATTTCATTTACTACAACATTTGAGAGATTGACATAGTGATGTTAAAATATGCCAATTAAAATGACATCTCATGTTGAACGATTGTCATCATAAAGGAGAGCACATCTATATACGCATTGTATTCTTTTTCCTTTCCACGGTTTTGTCTCACTAGATTTTCCTAGAAAGATTTTGATGAGGGAATTTAAACATATTGTATGTAAATAATTTACTCTTTTTTCCTTGCTAGTATTTGTCCCATTGGGTTTTTCTAACAGGGTTTTTAACGAGGCATATTCTCTATGCATTTGACATCTAAGGGGAGTGTTATAATTTGGATGTCAAGTCTTAAATATGATATATCTATCTTATAGTTAGATTTATCTTAAATGAAGATTTATCTCTATTGTATTATAAATTTATATTTAATTAAAGATTTATCTCAAATATTTTTCAGTGTTGGGTCTTAAATCGTTTCTCTTGTAGTTCTCAAACCGTATCGTATTTGTGGGTTACAAGGTTTATGTTCCCGAGTTCACATTATTTGGTATCAAAGCTCTTGGTTATAAATTTCAGATTCCCATCTTTTGTTCTTGCCAGTTTTAGTTTTCTGAAAATATAAATAAAAAAATTATTGTATTGTATTGTTCCTACTTGTTTCTTAAATTTCTTGGGTGTTTTCTTCAAATTTTCTACTTGTTTATGCAATTTTTTGCTTGTTCCTGAAAAATTTTAGTTTGTGTATTGTTATTTTCTACAATTTTTGGGCAGATTTGAGTAAAAATTTCGATTCAAAAATTTTCCCAAATTTGGTTCGTAAATTCTAGACAATTTGGTCATTTTTTTCGTGTGTTTACATATCGTAAAATCTTTCAGAAGTTGTATTGTGATTTTATGAACAAAAATATTTCTTGGCATAAAAAAAAAAAGATAAAATATCTCTTGAAAAATATATTTGGGTAAATATCTCTTAGGATATTTATTTAAAAAATATATATATTTTTTCAAAAATAAAAAAAAAATAAAAAAGGTATATATTAAAATTCCAAAAATTTCACTTTGATATCGTTAAAGTATCGTTTGTACTTTTAGCGTTTTTGTTTCTTTGAGCAATTGGTTACCTCATATATTTCTTTGCTTAAAATTATCTTTATTTCAAATTTATTCCAAATTCTAGAGTTAGAAATTATAAAATACTTTGAGTTAGTTTACTTTGTGCTTGATAATTGGATATTGCAAACTACACTTAGTGATAGCAAAATTCTACAATTGTTTGGAAAACACAAACAGTTTCGTTTGCTAAAGAGCTTAGAGCGCTTGAGTGATCAATTTCGAGTGCTAAACACGTGAGGTAATAGATTGAAATTAATTTTTGTTATTACTAATCGTTTGTTCATATTAGTTGTTGCAAAATGTCTGATAGGAATAGCTTCGAAGAAAGACCAGCTGGTACAACATTCATGATGAATGTATTACAACAATCCATTGATAGGATGAATGTCGTCATGGTGAGGATGAATGAGAGGGTGAAAAGACAAGAAGCTACTTTCGTTGATTTAAAACAAGTAGCACCACATGGCATTCCAATTGTTAGGAGGCCTAATAGGCAAGCTTATGTTGAGGAAGAGTTTGAAGAAGAAAGTTAGGAGGGAAATTTAGAGGATGAAGAAGGAAGGGTACCCAAGGGAGGAAGACATGGGCTTAGAGGAGGCAGAAACGGAAGAGGAGGAGTGTGGAGGCCACCACTTAAGCCCGCTTATGATGGGGTCGATAGAAATCTAAGGAACATTAAGATGAAGATGCCATTACTCCAAGGGAAGAATGATCCGAAATTATACTTGGAATGGGAGAAAAAGGTAGAGCACATTTTTGAGTGCCACAATTATGTCGAAGAAAAAAGGTAAAACTAGCTATAATTGAATTCACTGATTATGCACTGAATTGTGGGATCAATTAGTGATTTGTAGGAAGAGAAACCGAGAAAGGCCAATTGATAGTTGGGAAAAAATGAAGGCTCTTATGAGGAATAGGTTCATTCCTAGTTACTACTATAGAGAGCTTTACCAAAAGTTGCAAAGGTTCAATCAAGAATTTAGGTCTGTTGATGAGTATTATAAAGAAATGGAAGTGGCTATGGTAAGAGCTAGTGTAGATGAGGATTGGGAAGCCACAATGGCTCAATTCTTGAGTGGGTTAAATCAAGATATTACCAATGTTGTAGAACTTCATCGCTATATGGAGTTGGAAGACATTGTTCACATGGAAATTAAGGTGGAGAGGCAACTAAAAAGAAAGAGTAGTTGCCCTCCTTTTATAGGCAACAAAACGAGCATATGCTAGTGTGAATGTGAGTTGTCATTGTGGGCTAATGATTCAATTAAGCATTTCCATGTCGGCCATTTTCTGCTTTTTACACTCCGAATTGGACAACAAGGTCAACATGAACATTGTAGAGCACTAAGTTATCTTTACAACGCAACTTGAATCAGATCATTCCAACATCTACAGCTCAAGATATGATTATTTTACTAAACCATGTGCAGTGGTGGCTGAAAACGCGTTTTTTATGCAAGTTGCTTGAATGGTCAATACACATCAAGTTGAATGCACCTAAATTCATTCATAATTTGAAAGATAATAAATATAAGTCTCTCATATCATATTAAATCAACATTTATTCATATGGATATGTTTAATTGAAATAATGTGATGAGACTTCTTAATTGGTGCATAAGATAGCTTAATTAACAAAATAATATGTATAAATGTCTATGAAAATATATGCAAGTAATGCAATTTTAGACATTTATCACACCCCCCAAATAACATTTTGCTAGTCCCTAGCAATCTTTGTGATGGTCAATAAAGAGTTTTAAATTCAACTTAATCTTTGGCATAAACTTAGTTGAGTGAAAAATTTCTTCCAAATCAAGTTATTAAAACTAGCAAAGAATTAGAAAAATAACATATGCATATTAACTAGGAGAGCACATTCAATGTTATTAATTTATACGAAAAATACTTGTTATCAAAGCTAAATAAAATTTATCATTGCTTAGAAATAACATGTCTATAGGTTTCTCAAATAGGATTGGTAAGTTTGACATTAGAAAATGGTTATAGAAGAATAAATGAGATAATGTCTCTTACCATACTAAAATAATAAACTGGAATAAGAATGAAATGATAGCAGGATTTGTTTACGCACAAGAAAAATGGAAGAGTAGTTTGAAAGAATGTGATAAATGTCTAAAATTGCATTACTTGCATATATTTTCATAGACATTTATACATATTATTTTGTTAATTAAGCTATCTTATGCACCAATTAAGAAGTCTCATCACATTATTTCAATTAAACATATCCATATGAATAAATGTTGATTTAATATGATATGAGAGACTTATATTTATTATCTTTCAAATTATGAATGAATTTAGGTGCATTCAACTTGATGTGTATTGACCATTCAAGCAACTTGCATAAAAAATGCGTTTTCAGCCACCACTGCACATGGTTTAGTAAATAATCATATCTTGAGCTGTAGATGTTGGAATGATCTGATTCAAGTTGGGTTGTAAAGATAACTTAGTGCTCTACAACGTTCATGTTGACCATGTTGTCCAATTCGGAGTGTAAAAAGCAGAAAATGGCCGACATGGAGATGCTTAATTGAATCATTAGCCCACAATGACAACTCACATTCACACTAGCATATGCTCGTTTTGTTGCCTATAAAAGCAGGGCATTTACACAACAAAGAGGAGCTAGAATTTGAGAGTTTCATATTTTCTTGTTCATTTTTAGTTTTGTTGTGTGTAATTTACAATATGTCTTGCTAGAACCTTAGCTAGAGCTAAAGGTGATACTTTGATGAAAGGTTGCAATACCCAAGTGCAGGTTGTCTCAAGTAATAAAACTCGGGAGTTCGAGTGTCGATCCTCAAGGAATTGGAAGGAAATGTGTTAGATCAATAGAAATATGCAAAGTTAATTACTTGATAATAAACAAAGTTTCAATAAACGAAAGCACTAGAGCTTTTAGGATCCTCTTTGACAAACTTGTAATAAATGTTCTCCATTCACAATATAACTCAATTAAGACTCATCTAGGAAGTGATCTTAATTGGAAGATGGAGAGGTTATTGCATGACTATATTTAAAAGATAACCCATTCTTAACTATAATATGTAGTAAAACCTATGAACTTGAAATGTTGAGATAGTCTAAGCATTCAATGTACCATGCACAATGTTAACAATGAATCAAAGTCTCAAACAAACCAAATACAATTTTAGTACATATGATTCAATTAATTGAAGGATTTCATTGAAGAACAAAAGAAGAAATGAAGAATAACACTACAAATTCATCAAAGTATCACCTTTAGCTCTAGCTAAGGTTCTAGCAAGACATATTGTAAATTACACACAACAAAACTAAAAATGAACAAGAAAAGATGAAACTCTCAAATTCTAGCTCCTCTTTGTTGTGTAAATGCCCTCCTTTTATAGGCAACAAAACGAGCATATGCTAGTGTGAATGTGAGTTGTCATTGTGGGCTAATGATTCAATTAAGCATCTCCATGTCGGCCATTTTCTGCTATTTACACTCCGAATTGGACAACATGGTCAACATGAACGTTGTAGAGCACTAAGTTATCTTTACAACGCAACTTGAATCAGATCATTCCAACATCTACAGCTCAAGATATGATTATTTTACTAAACCATGTGCAGTGGTGGCTGAAAACGCATTTTTTATGCAAGTTGCTTGAATGGTCAATACACATCAAGTTGAATGCACCTAAATTCATTCATAATTTGAAAGATAATAAATATAAGTCTCTCATATCATATTAAATCAACATTTATTCATATAGATATGTTTAATTGAAATAATGTGATGAGACTTCTTAATTGGTGCATAAGATAGCTTAATTAACAAAATAATATGTATAAATGTTTATGAAAATATATGCAAGTAATGCAATTTTAGACATTTATCACACCCCCCAACTAACATTTTGCTAGTCCCTAGTAATCTTTGTGATGGTCAATAAAGAGTTTTAAATTCAACTTAATCTTTGGCATAAACTTAGTTGAGTGAAAAATTTCTTCCAAATCAAGTTATTAAAACTAGCAAAAAATTAGAAAAATAACATATGCATATTAACTAGGAGAGCACATTCAATGTTATTAATTTATACGAAAAATACTTGTTATCAAAGCTAAATAAAATTTATCATTGCTTAGAAATAACATGTCTATAGGTTTCTCAAATAGGATTGGTAAGTTTGACATTAGAAAATGGTTATAGAAGAATAAATGAGATAATGTCTCTTACCATACTAAAATAATAAACTGGAATAAGAATGAAATGATAGCAGGATTTGTTTACGCACAAGAAAAATGGAAGAGTGGTTTGAAAGAATGTGATTTGATATGAAATTGTAAAACTTGTACCTCTTTATTTTCTTTACTTTTTTTTTTTTTTTCAATTATAACAAGTCTCTGGTTCAATTGTCTTTCCAAAGGAAATAATTTGAATGTTGGCTAGCAAAGCTCAAATGGTTCAAGAATTGTTTCCCAATTATTTTCTAGAGAACTTGAATAGTTATTCATATCTACTAGCAGTTAGAGTTTCAATAAACACTTTTTTTTTTTTTGAGGTATTGATTACTTAAGATCATAGATTATCATCACATATATAACAGAAATACATGAGTTGTAAGAATGGTAGGGAAATAAATGTTCACTCTAAGAAAAATTGAAAGGCTCAAACACTCACTTGAAAATTTATTCAACTTGACATGAAATTTATCAAATAATATATTTCATTTTTACTTTTCAAACTTGTGCCTTCATTTTCATCAATAACTATGACATGCTATCATAAGAAAAAGTATATGTTATTTGTCCAAGCCAAGATAATTTTTACTACTTGATGGTGGAAGATTTCGCGCTTTTTTTTTTTTTTTTCAACAAATGTTTTACCAAAAATAAATTAAACTTAAACTTCTTTACCCCCCAACTTAAATGAGACATTGTCCTCAATGTTAAAAGATGAATTATGCAAAATAAGAGAAGACAAGATAGGCTAAAGTAAAGAGAGTTTAGATATCACCTTGATAGATGTAGAAGCTTTTATTGAATACTGCATTAAACACACTAACAAAATATCAAAGAGAACATGTGAAAGAAAATTACACACAAAACATAAAAATGAAGGAAAATTCCTACACAATAAGAAAAATGATCTTAATCCTTATATGTAAGGTTTTCCAAAATAATGGACTCATTCTCTTTTGAAAAATTCTCAAAAAAATGGTTTCAATCGTTGCCCATTAACCTTAAAGACATTACCATTCTTTGGATTTTCAATTTCTATAGCCCCATGTGGATAAACTTGTTTAACAATGAAGGGTCCAGTCCATTTTGAACGTAACTTTCCAGGAAATATATGTAACCTTGAATTATACAAGAGAACTTTTTGTGAAGGTTGAAAAGATCTTCTAAGAATGTGTTTATCATGAAATTCCTTCGTTCGTTCTTTGTAAATTCGAGAGTTCTCATAAGCTTCATTTCGTATTTCCTCAAGTTCATTCAACTGAAGTTTTCTTAGTGAGCCTGCCTTATCTAAATTGAAATTAAACATTTTAACAGCCCAAAAAGCTTTATGTTCCAATTCAACAGGCAAGTGACAAGCTTTTCCAAAAACAAGTCTATAAGAAGACATGCCAAGTGGTGACTTAAAAGCTGTTCTGTAAGCCCAAAGTGCTTCAGTTAGTCTTAGAGACCAATCTTTACGATTTGGATTTACTGTTTTTTCCAAAATATGTTTTATTTCTCTGTTTGCAAGTTCAGCTTGTCCACTTGTTTGTGGGTGATAAGGGGTTGACACTTTGTGTGTAATTCCATATTTTTTCATCAAAGCCTCAAAAGGTCTATTACAAAAATGTAAACCCCCATCACTGATAATGGCTCGAGGTATTCCAAATCTTGATAAATTATTTTCTTTTAAAAATTTCAAAACAATTTTATGGTCATTAGTTCTATAGGGAATAGCCTCAATCCATTTGGAAACATAATCAACTGCCACTAAGATATATACATAACTGAAAGAAGAGGGAAATGGACCCATGAAGTCAATGCCCCAGCAATCAAAAATTTCAATGGTTAAAATAGGGTGCAATGGCATCATGTTTCTACGAGTTATTCCTCCCAACTTTTGACAACGATCACAAGATTTGCAATTCATATGTATCTTTAAAAAGAGTTGGCCAATAAAATCCACACTGCAAGATTTTTACAGAGGTTTTTTTCGATGAAAAATGGCCACCACATGCTTGAGAATGACAAAAGGAGATTACATTATGAAATTCCTCATTAGGCACACATCTTCTTATGATTTGATCAGAACAATATTTGAAGAGATAAGGGTCATCCCAATAGAATTTTTTTACCTCACATAAGAATTTCTTCTTGTCTTGTGTACTCCAATATGATGGAATTTTTCCTGTGACAAGAAAATTAGCAATATCAGCAAACCAAGGTAATTTAGAGATATTAAAAAGTTGTTCGTCTGGAAAAGTGTCCTTGATTGGTGTAGCCACAACTGATTCATCAAACACAAGTCTTGATAAGTGATCTGCCACCACATTATCTACTCCTTTCTTGTCTTGAATGGTGAGATCAAATTCTTGGAGTAAGAGAATCCACCTAATGAGTCTAGGTTTGGCATCTTTCTTTGACAAAAGATATTTCAAAGCTGCATGATCACTAAAGATAACAATTGGTGAGCCAACAAGATAAGATCTAAATTTATCTAATGCAAATACCACTACAAGTAATTCCTTCTCAGTAGTGGAATAATTCATTTGTGCACTATTCAAGGTTCTACTTGCATATGAAATTACAAAAGGTTTCTTATCCTTTCTTTGACCTAACACAGCTCCAACTGCAAAATCACTTGCATCACACATAATCTCAAAAGGTAAAGACCAATCAGGAGGTTGCATAATTGGAGAAGAAGTAAGCATGGATTTAAAAGTCACAAATGCTTCTTGGCACTTATCAGTCCACTCAAAAGAAGTTTCTTTTACTAAGAGATTACACAATGGTCTAGATATAACACTAAAGTTTTTGATAAATCTCCTGTAAAATCCAGCATGCCCTAAAAATGATCTCACATCTTTAACACACTTAGGAATGGGAAGGTTTGCAATTAATTCAATCTTAGATTTATCAACTTCAATTCCTTTAGATGAAACTATATGACCAAGAACAATACCATGATTCACCATAAAATGACATTTCTCCCAATTGAGCACAAGATTATTTTCTTCACATCTAATTAAAACTTTCTCCAAATTTGATAAACAATCATCAAATGAATCACCAAAAACAGAAAAGTCATCCATGAAAACTTCAAGATAACGTTCAATCATATCACTAAAAATACTAAGCATGCATCTTTGAAATGTAGCTGGTGCATTACATAATCCAAATGGCATCCTACGGTAAGCGAATGTACCAAATGGACATGTGAAAGTTGTCTTTTCTTGATCTTCAAATGCAATTACAATTTGGTTATATCCAGAATACCCATCTAGGAAACAATAAAATTCATGTCCAGCCACTCTTTCTAGAATTTGATCCAAAAAAGGTAAAGGAAAATGATCTTTCCTAGTCATTGAGTTAAGTTTTCTATAGTCAATGCACATGTGCCAACCAGAGATGGTTCTAGTTGGAATCAACTCATTATTTTCATTTTTGACTACAGTAACACCAGATTTCTTAGGAACAACTTGGGTAGGACTAACCCACTTACTATCAGAAATAGGATAAATAATTCTAGCATCTAAAAGTTTAAGAATTTCATTTCTTACGACCTCTTTCATCTTAGGATTGAGCCTTCGTTGCATTTCCCTAGAGGGCTTAGAATTTTCCTCTAAATAAATATTATGTGTGCAAATCAAGGGGCTAATTCCCTTTATGTCAGCTATGGTCCATCCTATTGAATTTTTGTGCAATAACAAAATTTCTAGTAACTTACTTTCTTGAGATTCATTCAGTTTAGAAGAAATTATTACTGGAAATGTGTTGTTTTCACCCAAGAAGGAATATTTGAGATCTGAAGGTAGTGTCTTTATTTCTAAATTTGGATGTTAAACACTTGATGGTACAGGAGCATCTTTTCTTTGTGGTAAATCTTCAAATTTTTGCCTCCAGACACCTTTTTTTTGTTCCTCAGAAAAATTCAACAAAGAAGACATGTTAGGAATTTCAAGCTTAGTATCATTATAGCTAGCTAAACTATCTTCCAAAATATCAAGAGAAGTAAAGTGATCATACACAATTTCCTCAATCAAATCTATTTCATGCACATTGTCATTATCTTGAGGTTGTTTACAAATATTAAACACATTTAATTCCAATGTCATGTTTCCAAAAGAAAGTTTTAAAACACCATTTCTACAATTTATTAAGGCATTAGAAGTTGCAAGAAACGGTCTTCCTAAAATGACAGGAATTTGAAAATCAGTATTCAACACAGGATGTGTATCCAAAACAATGAAGTCAACAGGATAATAAAATTTGTCAATTTGAACTAACACATCTTTAACAATACCCCTTGGAACTTTAATAGAACGGTCAGCAAGTTAGTGTTGTTGTTGTTGGCATAAGTTCGCCTAACCCTAATTGGTCATACACATTATATGGCAACAAATTAACACTTGCACCTAAATCAAGTAAAGCACGTTCTATTTTAGTATTTCCAATAACACATGTGATTGTTGGACAACTAGGATCTTTGTATTTAATTGGGGTATTTTGTTGAATGATTGCACTCACATTTTCAGTCAAAAATGCTTTCTTTTGCACATTAATTTTTCTCTTGACAGTGCACAAGTCTTTCAAAAATTTTGCATATGATGGAATTTGCTTAATTGCATCCAACAAAGGGATGTTGATTTTGACTTGCTTAAAAAGTTCAAAAATTTCAGAATTTTGATTCAACTTTTGAAGTGGCTGTAATCTTTGAGGGAATGGTGCAGGAATGGGGTATTTTTCAACATCACAAGACCTAGACTTATCATCTTCATCAAGGTTTTTTAACTTTGGTGTTTCATGTGATTCTTGCTTCTTTGAAAAATTGGTTTTGTCAATAACTTTGCCACTACGAAGAGTAGAAATAGAATTGGCATTTTCAGGTTGTGTATCACAAGAACTAGAATCACTTACATGAAATTGACCTGAAGGATTTGGTTGAGGTTGAGCTGGAAATTTACCTTTTTCTTGAATGCGCAAAGAAGAGGTCAATGTTGAGAGTGTATTTTTGATCTCATTTATGGCTTGTGAAGTTTGATTGTTTATGCTTGTTTGCGCTTGTATGAATGTTTGCAATGTTTCCTCAAGATTTTTTGACTTTGATTGTGTATGATATGGAGAAAAATTTGAATTCCCTTGAGAAGGCATAACATGAGTATTATTATCATTTTTCCAACTAAAATTGGGATGATTTCTCCATTCAGGATTATAAGCGTTAGAATAAGGAGAAGAAAATGGCTTTTTGAAAACATTCATAGCATTTGCTTGGTCATGTAACACTTCTTTGAAAACTGGAATATTTGGACAACTTGTTGTGGAATGTCCCATAACTTCACAAATGCTACAAATTTCATCATTTTGCATAGATTTGACTTCTTTAACTTTTCTTAATTCCATGGCTTCAACTTTTCTAGTTAAATTTGCAATCCTAACATTCAAATCATCTTCTTGATTAAGGTCATATTTTCCTCCATTAGAACTAGAAATATTGGATCTTATAGAATTTTCAAAAGTACTAGATGTTTGCCAAGATTGAGAACTTTCTGCCAAATGATCTAAAAATTCAAAAGCTTCTTCAGGTTCTTTATCAAGAAATTCACCATTGCACATTGTTTCAACAAATTGTTTTGTTTCAGGTGCTAAACCTTCATAGAAAAAACTTATAGTCCTCCATTTTTCAAAACCATGATGTGGACAAGAATTTAACAAATCCTTAAAACGTTCCCAACATTGAAAAAATTGTTCATTTAATTTTTGGGAAAAATTTTGAATTTGTCTTTTCAAAGCATTGGTCCTATGGCTTGGAAAGAATTTTTTTAGAAATTCTGTTTGCATTTCTTGCCATGTGCCAATGGATCTTGGTTTTAAAGAATTCAACCATGTTTTTGCTTTATCTTTTAAAGAAAAAGGAAACAATTTTAGCCTAACAATTTCATCACTACATGTTTGGTCATTGAAAGTAGAACACACTTCCTCAAAATCCTTAAGATGCAATTATGGACTTTCAGATTCTAAACCATGAAAATTTGGAAGTAGTGGAATCATACCCGGCTTAAATTTAAAATTATTAGCATTAAGAGGAAAAATAAAGCAAGAAGGAGAAGAATTTCTTGGAGGTTGTAAATAATCACGCATGGTTCTTATAGGTTCATTTTCATGTCCATCATGCACACTTTCATTTTCAGCCATGGTGTTAATTGTGTGTGAGTGTTGAGGTAAATCAAAAAGATTGTCAAACAAGTTTTCAGTATTAACTTTAATTAAACGACCATAATTTTTGTCCCTGCACCAAACTATCATATATCAACAAAACATAAATTATAATAATAGTAAATAATCTATATACTTTCCTTGACGCAATTCCCCAACAACGGCGCCCAAAACTTGGTACAACTGAAAGGTTGCAATACCCAAGTGTAGGTTGTCTCAAGTAATAAAACTCGGGAGTTCGAGTGTCGATCCTCAAGGAATTGGAAGGAAATGTATTAGATCAATAGAAATATGCAAAGTTAATTACTTGATAATAAACAAAGTTTTAATAAACGAAAGCACTAGAGCTTTTAGGATCCTCTTTGACAAACTTGTAATAAATGTTCTCCATTCACAATATAACTCAATTAAGACTCATCTAGGAAGTGATCTTAATTGGAAGATGGAGAGGTTATTGCATGACTATATTTAAAAGATAACCCATTCTTAACTATAATATGTAGTAAAACCTATGAACTTGAAATGTTGAGATAGTCTAAGCATTCAATGTACCATGCACAATGTTAACAATGAATCAAAGTCTCAAACAAACCAAATACAATTTTAGTACATATGATTCAATTAATTGAAGGATTTCATTGAAGAACAAAAGAAGAAATGAAGAATAACACTACAAATTCATCAAAGTATCACCTTTAGCTCTAGCTAAGGTTCTAGCAAGACATATTGTAAATTACACACAACAAAACTAAAAATGAACAAGAAAAGATGAAACTCTCAAATTCTAGCTCCTCTTTGTTGTGTAAATGTCCTCCTTTTATAGGCAACAAAACGAGCATATGCTAGTGTGAATGTGAGTTGTCATTGTGGGCTAATGATTCAATTAAGCATCTCCATGTCGTCCATTTTCTGCTTTTTACACTCCGAATTGGACAACATGGTCAACATGAACGTTGTAGAGCACTAAGTTATCTTTACAACGCAACTTGAATCATATCATTCCAACATCTACAGCTCAAGATATGATTATTTTACTAAACCATGTGCAGTGGTGGATGAAAACGCATTTTTTATGCAAGTTGCTTGAATGGTCAATACACATCAAGTTGAATGCACCTAAATTCATTCATAATTTGAAAGATAATAAATATAAGTCTCTCATATCATATTAAATCAACATTTATTCATATAGATATGTTTAATTGAAATAATGTGATGAGACTTCTTAATTGGTGCATAAGATAGCTTAATTAACAAAATAATATATATAAATGTCTATGAAAATATATGCAAGTAATGCAATTTTAGACATTTATCAGTAGTCGAACATTCCCACCTAAGGCAAGCCTTACTACTCCAAAACTGAATCCTACTACACCTTGAAAGATCAATTGGAAAAAGGAAGAAGGGTCTAGTCTAGATTTGAACCTTACAAAGACAAAGAGGTGGAAGCTAGTAAGGACAAGGGCAAAGTTGAAACCCCAACTCGTAATCGTGATATTAAGTGTTTTCGTTGTCTTGGTAGGGGTCATATCGCATCTTAATGTCCAAACAAAATAGCAATGATCACCCAAGCAAATGGGAAGTAGGAACAGATGATGAGAGTAAAGATGAGGAGATGCCACCACTAGAGGATGCTAGTGATGAGGATAGGAGCTATTTTGGGGCAAAGAGTGGATAAATGATTACATGTTATATATTATGCTAGCAAAACACTCAATGATGTCCAAATTAACTACACCACCACTGAGAAAGATTTACTGGCTGTTGTGTTTTCACTTGATAAATTTAGGTCTTACTTGGTAGGAACTAAAGTTATTGTTCATTCGGATCATGCTTCTTTGAAATATCTATTGACTAAACTGAATGCTAAGCCTAGACTCATTAGGTGGATCCTACTTTTACAAGAATTTGACCAAGAGATCAAGGACAAAAAAGGTACCGAAAATGTAATAGCTGATCATCTGTCTAGGTTAATTTCTGAGTACGAAAATATTGAAGGTGAAAGTAAGGATACAATCATTGAAACCTTCCCTGATGAACAATTGTTTACAATAGATCCAAATCCATGGTATGCTGACATTATTAATTATCTAGCTAGTGGCATTTTGAGACCTAACATTACTTTTCAGGAAAAGAAAAGGTTTCTCAGTGTTTGCAGGCAATACTTTTGGGATGACCCATATTTGTTCAAGTTATGTCAAGATCAAGTCATCCGGAGGTGTGTGCCCGAAGAGGAACATGAGAGCATCTTAACCTTTTGCCATGAGCTACATTGCGGGGGCCATTTTGATGGTAAGAAAATGGCCCTAAAGGTATTACAATCTGGTTTTTATTGGCCTACTTTGTTTAAGGATGCTAACATGTTTTGCATGAGATGTGATAGATATCAAAGGACCGGTAACATAGGTAAACATAACGAAATGCCTTTGACGTCTAATCTTGTAGTGGAATTATTTGACGTGTGGGGAATTGACTTCATGGGTCCATTTCCCCAATCTTTTGGCTACACTTATATTCTAGTCGCAGTCGACTATGTTTCAAAGTGGGTAGAAGCGATACCCACTAGAACTAATGACGCTAACATTGTTGTTAAATTTTTGAAGGATAACATTTTTAGCAGGTTTAGAACACTGAGAGCGATCATTAGTGATGGAGGCAGCCACTTTTGCAATAGACTCTTCGATGGGCTCTTAAAAAAGTATAACATTGCTCATAGAGTGGCTACCCCATACCATCCCCAAACTTCGGGGCAAGTGGAAGCGAGCAACCGACAAATCAAGTGAATATTGGAATGCACAATGCGCCCCTCAAGGAAGGATTGGTCAGTTAAGTTGAATGATGCCTTGTGGGCATATCATACAGTGTACAAAACACCCATTGGTATGAGTCTCTATCGGTTAATTTTTGGTAAAGCATGTCACTTACCCGTTGAACTAGAGCACAAGGCTTATTGGGCTATTAAAGAGCTCAACATGGACATGGCAAAATCTGGGAAGAACGACTACTCCAATTGAGCGAACTTGAGGAAATTCGGGACGAAGCTTACGAAAATGCCAAGATCTACAAAGAGTGCTTAGCACGACAAAGGGCTCCTCGGTAAGTATTTCATTTCTGGAATGAAAGTTCTGTTATATAATTCACTTTGCATTTGTTTCTAGGAAAACTTCATTCTAGGTGGAGCGAATCATATACAATTGCAAATTTACTTCCGCACGGAGTAATCGAGTTGCTAAATCCCAAAATGTAAGAGCCGTTCAAGGTAAACGGATATCGTGTGAAGCCATACTTGGAAGGAGACAATAATTTGAAAAGTATCGAAACAATACGTCTCCTCGATTCATAAACATGAGAGTGGCCACGTATTGCTAAGACGTAAAACTAAGCCTTTAATGGGAGGCACCCATTCGGTATTGTATTTCTTTCGTTGTTTTTATTTCTTTTATTATTTTTATCATATTTTTGTTTTTAAAAGTTTTTCAAGGCAATGAGGACATTCCCAAGTCTTAGTTGAGGGTGGATGCGTTGCACGTTTTCAAAAATTCAAAAAAATCAAATATTTTTCAAAAATTATGTGTGCGTCACGGCGGGGACAATTTATGCCGTGACGAGGGACTTTCTGTCTCAAACCAGAATTTTCAAAAAAATGTGCGCGCTGCGGCAGGAAAAATGTGTGCCGCGGCGAGAAACGTTCTATTTCACGCACAATTTCAAAAAAATGTCCGTGTCGCAGCGGGGAAAAAACCTGTGCTGTGGTGCACCTCTGAAAATTTGCCAGAAAATGGGCACTCAGGCACACTCTACTCATTTCAAATTTTTCTTCCCAATTTGTTCCCTCACTTTCTCTCATTTTCTCTCTACTCTCCTCTCCAATTTCTTCCAAAATTGAAACTTTACTCAATCAATTCTTCAATCCAACATTGCTAACACCTTTCCCTCCATCAATTTCATCAGATTTGCTCCAAAAATCAAGTTTATTTACATCTTCAAAAATTAGGATTTGAAGCAAATTTGGGGGTTTTTCTTC
Source organism: Elaeagnus macrophylla (assembly GCA_029378325.1). NCBI lineage: Eukaryota > Viridiplantae > Streptophyta > Magnoliopsida > Rosales > Elaeagnaceae > Elaeagnus > Elaeagnus macrophylla. The sequence goes on from CM055642.1 coordinate 42,709,530, forward strand.
AAGGGGTCAATTTCATTCCCAAAAGGTAAATTTTGTCACATTTGTATTTCAATTTAGTAATAATTTCCTGGAATCTGTGAAATTTGGAAATTAGTGAAACATTTGGATAAGAGGGGAATAATTTTTGGGATTTTTCTGCATTTTCTGAAATTGAATTGTGAGTTTGAGTTATCCTAGTTTAAGAATTGAAATGGCTCCAAAGAGAAAGGCTGGTGAGGGTAGTCGTTCTAAGGGGAAAGGGAAAGTAGTTGAAGATCGTACTTATGACGCCTCTCGGTTTGTAAGTCAGGAGGCACAAGAGCGGTACGAAGGTGCCGCCAAAAGAAATAAGGGATTTGTAAATGAAAGAGGGATGGATTTTGGCCAAGTGGGTGTCATGGGAATATCCAATATAATTGAGGCGCAAGAATGGAGGAAATTTGCGTACGCCTCGGAGGCGGGCGTAAGTAATGGGTTTGGGAATTCTATGCGAATGTCCCGGAAGCTAGAGATGGATTAGTTTGGGTGAGTGGCGGTGAGGTCCCTTTTAATAGGACTATGATTAACTCGTACTATGGGTTGAGGGACATACAAAACAGCAGGTATGAAACCTACTTAACGCAGGTTGATTACAACGAGGTGATCAATACCCTAACCGATGGTTACGCTGAGTGGGAGTATAAGGGGGATATGATGAACATTTTTCAAGCCAAGCACCTTAGGACCCATTCCCAAATTTGGCAATACTTTGTCTGCTCTCGGTTAATGCCGACCCGACATTATAGTACTGTCGATCGGGAGCGGGCTATTCTGCAATTTGCCATAGAGACCAAGCGCTCCATAGATGTGGGAATGGTAATACAACAAAGGATTTTGTACTCAGCTGAGCATCACAACATCAGCTATTTCTTTCCCCCAACTCATCACTGCCCTATGTGTCAAGCACGGAGTCCGATACAACACGGGCGAGGTCTTATTGAAGCCAGGTAAAACATTAACTTTCGCCTACATGCAACACCTGACAAGCGGCACAAAAGCTGGACAAGGAAGTAGGAAGGGTGATGGAACCTCTTCCAAGAATGCTTCTACAAGAGACAGGTTGGTAAATCTCGAAGCGAAGGTTAATAAAATGCATGAATACCAGACCCAACAACAGGCTTGGCTCAGTGATCAAATGAAATACTAACATGAATACCAAGCTCTACTCCACCACATGATTAGCTTCCAAATGACACAGAGCGGAGTAGACCTCACCCAGTTCGGGCCACCTCCGCAGCATCCGGACATGACTTCACTTTTAGACAACTGGCGGACCAACCCAACGATGACAATGAACAACCCGAAGACATGGTGGACTGAGCCTCCCATTTGTAATTTCTTTGGTTTATTTTCATTTTGTTTTCTTTAGTTTAATTTTCTTTTTTTTTTTTTATTTTATTTTATTTTGGATTGTTTAAGACTTCTAATTTGTTTAATGTCTTTGTTTTTCATTTGATTTAGTTATAATTTAAATTTAGATTTGAGTTGTGATGCATATACTTAGAAGTTTCATACATGTTACTTGTACACTTAATGCTACATGATGAGAAAAGCGAGGAACAATGAACCAGAGTGTACGTGTAATGTACACAATCATACGAAAGGGGGGGGGGTAACTTCTCTCACTTCTTTACTTAATTTCTTTTGTTTTTCTTTTTGACATTGGGGACAATGTAGAAATTAGGTTGGGGTGGGAAAAATATTCCATGAGCATGAATTTAGACCAAATTTTAATTTTTAACTTTTGTCACTTGAATTTTGTTAGGATAGTGTCATGTCCACTTGAGTCAATCCGGAAGTCCATGATATTAATGTTATTGTAATGATGGTGATATATGAAAAAAATTAAATTTTTACCTAAGTAAAGAAGCACATAAATGTTATATTCATCTAGTTTGTGGATTTTGTGGTATATGTGGAAGTTTGTATGGTTAGTATGACTGATTTTGGTTTGTGTAATGTGTGCATATTCGTTATATATTTTGAGTCTCAACAAACTCTAGAACTCATTTGAAAACCCATTAAAGCGAAATGATAGAATCAAATGCCACTTAAAAAGTGATTTAGGCCATCTTTGGACCGTTTGGATTTTTCAAGCCTCCCCGTATTATTTTATCCATAGTGACACCCGTAAACTAAACATTTATATACATTGTACTACCAGTAGTGATGAGAGTACTCAATGTAATATTTGATTTTCATGAGCAATTATGTTGTATTTATCTTGCTTAATTTAAAAAAAAATTGAAATTGATTGAAATAATAAGCAAGAAAAGTAAAGAAAGAAAATCAAGCAAAAAGATCCACGGGACATATAAAATTTATAGGAAGATGAAAAAGAACACTTGGGTGAAAAAGTTGAAAATAAGTCTGTGAAATAAAAAGTACTCTTATCCTATTGAAAATATCATTTCAGTACTTTCATAACCACACACCTAACCACAACTTTACCAGCTTAATGAAGTCCTATTGATTCTAGGTAGTTTGATTTTTATTAGTGGAGATGGATTTGAAAAGTGAGCCTATGGATTTTGTAAGTGCAAAATTTTCATTCATATTTTACTTGCACATTTATGAGACATTAAATGTAATCTATGAATATAATGCATGAAACGATCAGATAGTGTAACTAATAGGCTTGTTGTATGATTGGTTGTTCAAAATCCGATTACTAAGATGGGTTTGATATTTGGACTGTTTTTGAACTTAAGTGATTTTTAACTATTTTGTATGCCATTTATTATTGATAATTTTTGAGACATATGCATGGATTGATTCAAGTATGTTTAGAGTCTTTATTAGTTTTGTTAGTTACGATGTTTGAGGGTATCATCACTGGAAACCCTCACGAGACTATAACTCGTCCGCTAGGGCCACCTAGGGGTTTAAAGGCTTGTTGCATATGCTAAATGCAACTGTGACAATCTACGGAAGTGATTTAGGTTAGCTTATTTTATTTGTTTTATTTTAATTTTTAGATCTCTCCTCTTGCTAGAGACTAGCAAGAAACTAGTTGGGGGTTGTGATAAGTGCTCGAAAAGCACTAACATTTCGTGATTTATTGCGCTTAATTGTTTAAAAATAGATTTGTTATTATTGTTTATTTGACTATTTTTCATAAATCTATCAATTCGGAATCACGGGTATGTTTTAGTGTATTTCATGTATTTTTAGCGTCAAATGAGTTGAATAATACAAACAAGCAAAGACAAAACACTTACGGCGCTCGGATCACGAGGTACGGGCAAAATGAGTCAAAATATGTAAGCTAACGAGCCAGCACATATGTAAGGGGGTAAATATGAAGAAAGAAAAGGCAACGCACGCCGTGGCGAGGAAAATGTATGCCACGGCAGGGAGCTCTCGAGTTTCAACCAATATTTCTAATTTTTTGTTGCGCCGCGGCGGGAAAAATATATGCCGCGGGGTGCCTATTCCTATTGCAATCAGGAAATGTGTAAACCCTTACATCTATAAATACCCCCTCTAAAATCCTCTTTACATACAACTTTTATACACTACAATTTTGCGAGTAAACAAGAGATTCAACCAGTTTTGGGAGCTTTTCCACACTCAACGAAGCAAGAGAATCCATTCTAAGAATCCAAGGAAACCATTGATGATCAAAGATAGAGCTTTTGGAGAAGAACGCCATCCCATCCAATCCAATAGAGGTATTTAGATCTAGGATTTCCTTATTGTTATAGAATTCTATTTTTCTTCTTATTTCATTGAGTGTATGTTCACATTGAATTTGTCTATGAATTTTAATATGAACATGAGCCGCTAATTTCATTATGGATGTTTAGTTTGTGTTGCCATGTTTGCTAGAACTGTTTTAGTGCATGTTTTATTAATTTGAAATAAATGAATTTACCTTTTGATTAAGAGCATGTTTAGATATTTAATTGTGAATTTTCATGGGCCAATTTGAGATTCATAGTTAGGTTGAAAAATCTGATAATCTAGTTTTAGGAACGTCACCTTAACTTTATTCCAAAACTCTTAATCAAAGCTTCAAATTAGTGACTTGTCATAGCATTAGTTTGATTGGCATATATTTTCTTGCACATAATTTGATTACTATTTGATATACCCAATCGTAGGATGTTAATTAGTTAATCAACAAAGAGAATTACCCGATGGTAGGAATTTTGGTAATTAAAAGGAAAGCTGGTAAAAATTGTTTATTAGAACGTTCATGTTATTTCACCATTACTTTTCGATGCAAGCATGACCAACCAAACTAAACGTCCATACATTCTCCATTGATATTTGAAATCTACTTGAATTAATTGTGAACTTGCGTTAATGTTTTCGTTAATTGTTCGTTACCATTGATCTCGCCGCAAACCACACTTTGTTTACAGTTTTACTAGGTCTAGGACTCTAGTTACTTAGAGTTTTAGTTTTACTATAACTCTATTTAATTAGTATTTTTAGTTGATTTAGGACTCTAATTAGATTAAGAAAAAGGTTGTTTAGAACCAATACAATTTCTTGAGAGACCGACCTCGAAGGTTTGCTTGTCACTTTCTACGAGTAATTCGTACACTTGCGAGTACTATAATTTGCACATCAAACATCTAATAAACTAGTGATACTTTACCCATCTAGCTCCAAACCTTTCATTGGTCGAACGTTAAACAATTTTCCAAAGAAATAAATGAACAAGTATGAATCTTGTACAAATCACGTCCTACATTAAGGTTGCTATAGAGATTTAAATAATATTTGACCAATTTAAGTAAGCCAAACACATAACAATCGTAAACTTAAGAACATCAGCCCAGATAAAATTAGATTGATTATTGTTCACAACTTAAATTAAAATTACTAGGCCAAAACAAGAGGGAAACCCTTCCACAAAAAATGCCACGGAAAAGCTCTCAAATTATGCGGCCTTATTGCCATGAGGTTACTATCCAGACTCTTCAAGTGTCAAGCCTATAGAGTCATCCCTAGTACGAGCTTCGGTGATGGTGGTCTCTTCGAGCAATAGACTATTTTTGTTAAGTGATTTGATAAAAAATGGTCTCCTCTTCCAATGATTTCGCGACTTCCCTTAGGTCGCCCAAGAGTCTTTGGGCTCCTTTAAAGAAAGCCCGAGTACCATTTTCAACCAATTTTTTATTGGCCTCTTCTAGCTCTGAGACTCTGGTAGTCAGCTCGATAGTCGTTTTCTTTTCAACAACATAACCTTTTTTAAGTCGATTCCTTTTTTGGCTTACATCCTACAAAGCAATGGCCTACTTTTGAAGAGTACCTTTATACTCTTCAATTTTATTTATAGCCTTACAGAGCTCGCCCTCCAAATGCTTGTTTGTTAGGTTAGTTCTTTTATCCTTTCCTTTCTAGACTGGCATATTAAATCATTGGTCTTTAGGAAAGATAGAACCTACACAAACAGTTGTGCCCAAGATCGAATAATAATGTGGAAGCGTAAAATTATAGTAACAAGCACCAACAAAATAATAAAAAATAATCAACGCAAAGGACACAGAAATTTAAGTGGTTTAGTAGTCAATGTGACTAACTAATTCACAGTTGAGGCTGGCACCGAAAAATTTCACTATACTTATAAAAGAGGAGTACAATCAGATTTGTCAATAATTAATTAGCCAAATCACTAATACTCAAAGACCTAATTACACTTAAAAATATTCTCTCACAAACTACGATCACATAAACAATGCCCTGCCAGTTTAGTAGCAGCCCCAAATAAACAAATAAATTAATAATTTGTTACCAAAATTGAGAAGAAAAATAGAGAGAATATTCACTGGTCTTCAATTGCACAAAAAAGATGAAACTGTGACACCGAATGATCTATATATTACTCATCTAATAATTGCTACATCTGTTCCCTTTGTAATGGCCAGTGATGCAATATATCTAATAAAGTTCCCTCTGTACAGTTACACATAGTTAAATAATAGGGTGCATATATATATATATATTGTCGTGAGTAGGTTTTATAAACTTGGGCTTTTAATTACCCAATAGCCCATTAAGCACTTAACATTTCAAGGAGTTTTGGGACAACACGTAACAATATCCACCTTGAACCAAAATGCTAATTAATGTCTTCAAACACCCAGCCTTTAATATCATCTCCTCAATGTACCTCTCAATAGGCACTAAAAATAACATTCTGTTTATGGGTAGCAATGCTCCACCGTTTTTAAGGTTCTCAACAAGATCTAATATGGATCAATTCTAAGCAATGCTCAAACTTATCCTTTGGCACTGACTTTGTCAATATATTAGTTGCATTCTCTTTTGTATGAACCTGTGACATCTTCATCAACCCTTGATTCTTCCATTCTCTAATCTTGTCATACCTCACATTAATGTGTTTAGTCTTAGCATGAAAAACTCGATTCTTGGCTATGTGAATAGCACTCTGACTGTCACATAGTAGAGGTACACTTTCTTATTTGAAACCAAACTATTCTAACAACCTCATAAGCCAAATGCCTTCTTTTTCCACCTCAATCATAGCCATATATTCAGCCTCCATCGTAGACAATGCAACTGTATTCTGCAAATTTGACTTCCAGCTAATACAACCACCACTAAAAGTAAAGACATAACTTATCATCGACCTTTTGGTATCAACATCACCGGCATAAAAATGCACTGCAAGAGGTATGCTCACTAGCTTAGCATTCATCATGCTAAACTTATGTAGGATTTTCTCCATGTAACGTTTTTAGGATAACCAAAGTTTCCCAACCTTCCTGTCACAACTAATCTCAATTCCAATTATCTTTCTTGTAATACCAAGATCCTTCATCTCAAATTCGTTCTTAAGAAAATTGTTTAAATCATTGATCTTTTCCTTACTTTGAGCGGCAATCAACATATCATCTTCATATAAAGTAAGCAATATCAATGATCCATCATCACAAATCTTAAAGTAAACACAACAATCGTACTCATAATGACAATAACCATGAGAAACAATGAAGGAGTCAAACCGTTTATACCATTGACAAGGAGATTGCTTTAACCCATACAATGACTTCTTTAGTATGCAGACATAGTCTTCTTTACCACATTCAATGAATCCCTCTAGCTGTTGCATGTAAATCTCCTCGTCCAAATCTTCATGTAGAAAAGTAGTTTTGAAATCTAACTGCTCCAACTCCATGTCATACAAATTAACCATGCCAATAACAGCTCTGATGGAAGTGTGCTTCACAACAGGTGAAAAATTCTCACTATAATCAACTCCTTCTTTCTATGAGTACCCTTTGGCTACCAATCAACTCTAAGTCTTGTTCTTGTGTAATGACTTCATCTCTTCATTCATTGAAGCCTTCCAATTCTCACTGTCTTTTTTGCTCAGCATCTTGGAAAGAAATAGGGTCATCACTACTAGTGAAAAAAGTAAATGAAATTGTGCCATCTTCAAACCGAAGTCTCTGTGATTCCCTATGAATGCGTGGCTTCCTATGAGTTGCAATATTATATTGCTCTAATTGCTGCTCTTCATCTTGAGTTTGTGGTTGCTCTTGACCTTGGACCTGTGGTTGCTGCTAAACCTCTCTAATGACTAGCAGATAAACCTTATCCTGTGAGTTTTTAAATGTGAACTCCACCTCCTTTGGAGCTTTTCCCTTCTCACCAGATGTTTCTGACATAGGCTCCACCATCACACTTTTCAACATAAACTTCTCGTCAAAAACCACATCTCTACTAATAACCAACTTCTTAGCTTCTGGATCATACAACCTATAACCTTTGACACATTTCTGGTAGCCAAGAAAAGGGATTTGACATCCAGCTTTGATCTCTTGTCACTCTATATATGAACAAAAGTAGGACAATCAAAAAATTTTAGCATAAAAGAATCAACAAGTTTATAATACCATACCTCCTCAAAAATTTTGAAATTGATGGAAGAATGAGGACTTCAATTGATGAGAAAAATCGTAGTACTCACAATCTCTGCCTAAAAATTCTTTGGTAAACCTGCTTGCAATCTCATACACCTTGCTCTTTCTGCAATGGTTATATTCATCATCTCAACAACTCCATTTTACTGAAGAGTCTTCCGCACTATATGATGTCGAATAATACCAACTTTCTTGCAGAACTCTCTGAATGCCTTGTGCTTGTACTCGATACCATTATTAGTTCTCAAAATTTTTATCTTACTACCAGACTGGTTCTCTACCTCTGCCTTCCATTCTTTAAAAATTTTAAAAACCTGAGTTTTAGTTCTCATAAAATAAACCCAAGCCTTTCTGGAGCAGTCATTGATGAATGTAACATAATTATAAGCTTCACTTTGAGAAGCAATAGTCACGGGTCCCCAAACATTAGAATGGACATAATCCAAAATACCAGAACTAGTGTAAGTCATTACCTTAAAACTAACTCTTTTCTACTTACCATAAACACAATGTTCATAGAAATGAAGCTTGCAGGTCTTCACACCTTTCAATAAATTCCACTTATGGGGTTCAAACATATTCTTCTCACCAAGGTGTCCAAGTCTTATATGCCAAAGCATAATATCATCAAAAGTAGGATCTTTAAAAATTAAAGCAGCTCCACCTACAACAGTAATACCAATCATCTTGTAGAGATTTCCAAATTTTTTACCCTCAATTACTACTAAAGCTCCTTTAGACACCTTGAGCACTCCATCTTTTGCAGAATATGAGTAGCGCCTCTCATCTAACCCACCAAGAGAAAACAGTTTTTTTTCAAGTCTGGGATATGTCTCACACCTGTTAAGGTTCTCACAACACCATCAAACATCCTAACTTTTATGGTTCCTATCCCAACATCACATTTTGCATTGTTGCCCATATAAACACAATTACCATTCGTGGGAGTATAAATATCAAACCAATGTCTATGTTGGCACGTATGATAGGAATAATCAGAATCAAGAATCCATGAATTAGCAAAGGAATCAATACCTGATGAGATAGATAGAAAATCATAATTTTTATCTTCACTTTTATCATGCAACACTAGCTGAATTAATGGGTTGTGTCTGGTTCTTTCTGTCCTCTAGATCCTTTGCTAAAATTATGCAATATTTTCAAATATGACCCTTTTTGTGACAATAATGACACTCCATGTCATTATTGAACTATATTGGTCTTGGTCTTGAGCTTGATCTTCCTCTACCTTTATCATAATTTATGTCTCTAGACTTGCTTCTTTCATACTTGTACTTGTGATTATTACTATCTTTCTTAATAACAACGAGACCATCTGCATATGATTGCCACCATCAACCTTCTTCTTCTTATGGTAAGACCACAAAGCTTCCTTCACACTCTTGAAAATAATAGTATATTTTTCATACAATAAGGTGGTAATCAAATGATCATAAGATAATGGCAGAGAACACAGTAATAAAATATTTTTATCCTCATTATCAAATGTTGCCCCTAATTGAGCAAGTTCAAAAATCAACCTATTGAAGGTATTCATGTGTGTCAGCAAGTTTGTATTCCCACACATATGAAGAGAATACAACTCTTTCTTTCAAAATGATTTAATTGTCATATTTTTGGCCATATAAAGCTGCTCTAAAGTTTACCATAAATTATAAGCAGTTTTTTGATCAAAAACATTATGAACTACCTCATTTAAAAATCCTTGACGAATTGCACTTGCTACCTTTTGATCAAGCTCATCCCATACTTCATCTTTCGTATCATCAATGTTTTTATCTTTGCCTTGTAATGGCTTTGCAACTCCCTGTTGAATCAATACATTTTTCATACACATCTACCACAGTGAGAAAAGATTATCTCCATTAAATCTTTCTACATTTATGGATGACTCTATGCCTGTCATCTTTTTTTTAATAACCAAGTTCTGATACTACTTGTTGTGCCCAAGATCGGATAATAATGTAGAAGCATAAAATAATAGTAGCGAGCACCAACAAAATAATGAAAAACAATCAACGCAAAGAATATCCAAGAGGAGCAAATAAACTGCCGATTTAGATGGAATAAAGTGATGGGTCCCACCACGTGCTAATGTTTGCCACAAGGAGGAAAATTACCCTAGAGGTAAGCGCAACATTAAAGAACTTTTGAATATACAAGGGCACTTTTGGCATTGTCAAGTAATTCTAAGACAAGTGGGTTAACTTTTCTATATTGTGACTGGCATTCAACTATGTGCTATAAGAAGAGGTGTTGAGGCAATTTGACATATTTTTTAATGTTTTATTCTTGAAAATTTGAAGACATTCAATTTTTGAAATGTATATTCCTCGTCACGATCGAAATTTTTATCGTGCTTATAATAAGACGAATTATAATTCTTTTAGTCAATATTACCCTCATTTTAAGAGGGGTGGTTGTTGCTATAAAGAAATCGGTTACTCCCATTGAAGGAGAGGCACTTGTGATAAGAAGATCCTTAAGTGTCCAATTCAAATAAGATGATATGGAACAACAAAGGGAGAACATCATTCATACAAGATGTCATGTGAGTGACAAGGTGTGCAATGTCATAATTGATGGGGGGAGTTGCACTAATGTGGCTAGTACTACTCTGGTTTAGAAGTTAGGGTTGCCTATGATTAAACATCCTCGACCATATAAGTTGTAATGGTTGAATGATAGTGGAGAAGTGGGTCAATAGACAAGTCTTAGTTTCTTTCTCCATTGGAAAGTATAAAGATGAAGTGATGTGTGACGTAGTCCTAATGCAAGCTGGGCATATATTGTTAGAAAGGCCTTGGAAATATGATAGAAAGGTTACACATGATGGCTATAAGAACAAGTAATCCTTTGTGAAGGATTGAAAGCATATTACACTTGTACCTCTAACTCCTAAACACGTCTTCAATTACCAATTGAAAATGATCAAAGAAAAAGAAAAGAGGAGAAAAGAGAAAGAATGAGAGAAAAGTGTAACAAAAGAAAAAGGAGGAGAAAAAGAAAATTAAATAGTAAAAAATAATGTGAGTTTCTATGCAAATGAGAGTGATTTCAAACTAGCTATTTTGGAAAAATGGCCCATACTTGTACTTTTGTACAAGGAGGCTATTTTTTTTTTAAAAAAAAAAGGCTCTAAAGTCCCATTCTTTTTTATTAATAAGGAGAAAATACACTCACACACCCGGGTAGGATTCGAACTTGGTTCCTCGTGAGGGGATTGGGAGTCTAACCACCTATACCACAAGAGATTCCCAAAAGTAGAGAATTGTGGCATGACTTGAATCACAAGGAGGCTAATTTTTCTTCTAATGAACTTGACATTTCTTTGCCAGGTTCTACTATTTCTATTGCAGGAATTTGAGGACATGTTTCCTAAAGAGATCCCAGATGGTGTACCACCCATTAGATGGATTGAACATCAAATTGATTTCATTCTATGAACGTCATTTCCAAATCGACTTTCCTATAGAACTAATCTGAAAGATACCAAGGAGTTTCAAAGGCAGGTTGAGGAGTTTTTGCATAAGGGTCAAGTGAGGGAGAGCTTGAGCCCATATGCAGTGCCAGTGGTACTTGTGCCTAAGAAGGATAGATCAAGTCGGATGTGTGTTGATTGTCGAGCCATCAACAACAATACGGTAAAGTATAGACATCACATTCCTAGGTTAGATGACAAGTTAGATGAATTGCATGATTTTTTCATTTTTACCAATATTGATTTGAAAAGAGGATATCATCAAATTAGGATGAAAGAAGGTAATGAATGAAAAACTGCTTTCAAAACTAAACATTGATTGTATGAATGATTAGTCATGCCTTTTAGGTTAACTAATACACCTAGTACTTTTACGAGGCTTATGAATCATGTTTTAAGTGTTTAATTGGAAAATTTGTGGTTGTTTACTTTGATGACATTCTCATCTACAGTAAAAATTTAGAAAAGCATGTTTTACATTTGAGATCTGTGCTTGAAGTGTTAAGGAAAGAAAAAATATATGCTAATCTAAAAAAATATTGTTTTTGCATGGAGAAATTAGTTTTTCTTAGATTTGTTGTAAAATCTAAAGGAATAGAGGTTGATGGTGAGAAGGTGAAAGCTATTAGGGAATGGCCAACACCTAAGTCTGTTATTGAGATTCAAAGTTTTCATAGTTTAACTAGCTTTTATCGCAGGTTTGTTAAAGATTTTAGCACGCTAGCTGCACCTCTAACTAAGGTTGTTAAGAAAATCATTGGTTTTAAATGGGATGAGGAACAAGAGAGAGCTTTTAGCCTGATAAAGGATAAATTGTGTTCTACATATGTTCTAGCTTTACTTGATTTTACTAAAACATTTGAGGTTGAGTGTAATGCTTCAGGTGTAGGTATAGGAGTTGTTTTGATGTAGGAACGGTGATCAATTACCTTTTTCAGTGAGAAGCTCAATGGAGCGTCCTTTAACTTCCCGACATATGACAAGGAGCTCTATGCTTTAGTAAAGACTCTTCAGACATGGTAGCATTACCTTTGGTCAAAAGAATTTGTCATTCACACTAATCATGAATCCTTAAAACATTTGAGTAGCCAAGGTAAATTGAACCAAAGACATGCAAGATGGATGAAATTCATTGAGACATTCCTTTGTATTATTCAATATAAGAGAGTTAAGGAAAACATTGTCGCTGATGCTTTATCTCGAAGGTATACCCTATTTTCTACTCTAAATACTAAGTTGCTAGGGTTTGAATAAATTAAGGAGATGTATGCCAATCATGATGATTTTTCTATAGTTTACAATGCATGTCATAAACCTGCTTTTAGAAAATTTTACAACTTAGATGGCTATTTGTTTAAAGAAAACATTTTGTGCATACTAACTGTTTTATGCAAAAACTGTTAGTAAAGGAGGCTCATGAAGAAGGTCTAATGGGACACTTCAGTGTTAAGAAGACCTTAGATGTTTTGCATAAACATTTTTGGGCCAAAAATGAGACGTAATGTAGAGAGATTATGCTCTAGATGCATCACTTGTAGGCAAGCCATATCTAAAGTCCTACCTCAAGGACTGTATACAACTACTTGTGCCTAGCTCATCTTGGATGCATATTTCTATGAACTTCATTTGAGGTTTACCTAGGTCAAAAAAAGGTAGAGACTTCATCTTTGTGATTGTAGATAGGTTTGCTAAAATGGCACACTTCATTGCGTGTCACAAAACTAATGATACAACTAATGTGGCAGAGTTATTTTTTACAAAAATTGTTCGGCTCCATGGAGTTCCAAAAAGCATTGTTTCTAATAGAGATATTCAATTTCTTAGCTATTTTTGGAAAACTTGATAGGCTAAATTGGGGACTAAACTTTTATTTTTCACTACTTGTCACCCTCAAACTGATGGCCAAACCAAAGTAGTAAATATAACTTTGTCTACTTAAATACGTATGGTAATCCAAAAGAACTTGAAGAATTGGAAAGATTGTCTGCCTTTTGTTGAGTTTGCTTATAATAAGAATGTGCATTCAACCACTAATCACTCACCATTTGAATTTTTTTTATGGTTTTAGTCCACTTACTCCTATGAATTTGTTACCTTTACCTGTTTCTATAAGAACTGACCTTGATGATGCTAAAAAGGCTGAAATGGTAAAGAAGTTGCATGAAAGTATTCTTAAAAGTATTGAAAAGAAGAACAAGAAATATGCTTTCAAGGCAAATAAAGGGCAACGAAGAGTCATTTTTAAACTTGGTGATTGGGTTTGGGTACACATGAGGAAGGAGAGGTTTCCTGACAAGCGAAGGTCAACGTTGCAACCAAGAGGAGATGGGACATTTCAAGTGCTTGAACTGATTAATGACAATGCTTATAAACTAGACCTTACATGTGAATATAATGTTAGCGCTTCTTTCAATGTTTCTGACCTTTCTCCTTTTGATTATTCAAGTGACGATTCAAGGTCGAATCCTTTTGAAGAGGGGGGAATGATGAGAATAATGGACCGCTACAACCGTTACAAATCCCAAATGGACCGATCACAAGATCAAAGATGAAGCAACTCAAGGAAACTTTAAATGGACTCATTCAAGAGTTGATATATGAGCAAGGGAAGTCAAAAGTGATCGCATTGCTTGGGAGGAACCAATCAATGAATTAAGGGCAGAACAACAAAAAGGAGTTGGGCATCGCCGAATGAATTTTTAACCGTCGCGGCAACTAACCCTCGAGTTTTGGCTGGGAGAGGCTGGGAGAAGTGTTGTGGCATGGAAGTATGGATTCCACAGCACTTGACCCTCAAGTTTTATATACTAGACATCTCGTCGTGGAAGTAATTTTCATCCGTCACTGCCCACGTTGATTTTGTGGTGTCCGAGCCCCCTTCACCACAGTAGGAGTTTTCCATCACTGGGACACACTTAAAATTTATGTTTAATTTTTAATCATTATATCAAAATCAATGGTAGAGAACTAAATGCTTTTAAGTTTTTGTTTGTATCATATAAAAACATTGTTGGGGTCAACTGACTCATTAACTTTCACATAAATGAAAATTTGATTATTCAATCAAGATTAAGAGCTTAAAAGCTCCTTTTTTCTATTCCAATCAACTTATCAAGGAATTTACAAACCTTTGTGGCGTTTCTATCATCTTTTCTTGTGGTGAGTAATATCCATGTGTTAAGGTGTATTTGCTAACAAAAATCTGAACTTCTTTTCTAGGAATTTGAATGCTTTTTAGTGTTGGGTCTTAGACCATTTCCCTTTTAGTTCTCAAATTGTATCGCATTTGTGGGTTACAAGGTTTGTGCTCTCAGGTTCGCATCACATCCGATAGCTCTCTGCCTGGAAAGTTGCCATTCGGTGGCTATTGAGTTGTCATTTGGTGGTGCTTATTCAATGGGTGGCCTTTTGACGACACTTTGTTCGACAATTTTCCGTCTTGAGGGTTACTATCTGACAGTGCTCTGTCCAAAGGGTTTTTGTTTGGTGACACTCTATCTGGAAGGTTATCGTCTAGCGATTGTCCATCCAATGCACCTCTAATTGGTGAAGTTCTAGTTGGGAGGTCTAGCCTAAGTGATGTCCTTTTGGGTGGTGTGATTCTTTGTTCTAGATGGCGGCACTGGGATATTGGTGGGATTTGTTAATGACTTCTTTTTTTCATTAGAATTGCATAAGTGTGGGAGTTTTGACATTGTTCCTCTTTGTTATTCTTTTTCTGACTTGTGCACTTCTGTATCTCGTTATAGCAAAGTGTCCTAGATGTACACATGGATGTACTATTTAGAGAAGTCAATGTAATGGGGGATCATGGCTTGATCCCCTTGAGTTCTTGTAGGACCAATATCTTAGTCTAGCTAACAAATCTTGTGCTTGACTTGCGTCCAAATTTGGTCCATGATATAGATATGTTGCTGAACCCTTAGGAAGGTACATGATGTATAGGTACATGCAAGGTGCATCTCAAGAGGTGTCTTTTCTTTAGGAGGACACAAATCATGGCATGGCCTGGAAATACGGTGGATAGGACTCCATGTCCGTTAGGTGGAGGTTAACTCTAGACTTTATAATCTGTAATTCTGGGAGAGGTTAATCGATATGGTGTATCTATAATGGATCTCATAAATGATTGGGCAATTTTTGTGCTTTTGATCATGTACTTTCTCTTTTGTAGCGAGCTCTTCACTCTCACTCAATTCATTACTGAAGGGTGTTTCTTGCTTAGCTTTGGCTAAATGTAGACCCTTCATTAGTTTCCAAGAGGCTAGTAATAGTCGTTCTATATTTTAATTATTCTATAAAGCTTTTTGATATATCTTCTCACCAAAGTGCTAGGACTTGGTAGGTTTTTCTTTTGTCTAGCAAACCTTAGCTCTGTATGGATTTTGTAAATAGATGTGTACATGTTCTTTTGATTCATTTTCTACTTGACGTATGTATTATATATTTATCATCATTTGGCATATGTGTTGTACTTTTACTTATCAATGGCGCAACGTTCAATTTTTGTCTAGTACAATTGTTTCACTTTTATTTTTGTTTTTGCATTTCAGACTTTCATCATCATGAATGTGCCTGAGTGTGTAACAAAATTTCTCTCGTCACAAAAGCTAGAGGGCATGAGCATAAAGAGGTGGCCATTCGAGACAAAGTACGAGTGGCTTGCCAATGGTGGAGCCTATTCAATGAGATTTAGATCAAACGATAGCTCACAACATCTAGTGGGATTCAGTCTGGACGTTGGCTTGTGCAGCTCATTCTATCTGGCCATCACTATTTGGTGATTCGGTTCGTAGGTCGAGAATACAGAACATCAGCACTGATATTCAGTTGGCTGATTTATTTACTAAACCATTAGATTCTTACAAATTTGAAACTCTAATGTAGGCTATTATTGTCTATTTATTGCCTTGATATTAAAATTTTTGTCCTTCAAGCACGGTGGTTGCCTATTATGACTTTTGTCTATGTGATTAATTATTTTTTTCATTTTGATTATCTCTTGTTTGCTTGTGTTGCATTCTATTTTCTGTTGTTGTATGCTTTAATTTTTCTACTGTGTTACATGAAGTGTATAGGAATATTATATATTGTATGCCTTCTCTTCCTCATTTAAGAGTGTTTCTTTGATTTTTTGTGTCAAAAAGATAGATAAGGTTTATGTTGCTCAACTCTCTGTATTTGTTTCTTAATGCATGGGGATGTGAGTATAGGTTGCATTGCATCTTGTTTTTGTTTGACTTGATACTTTAAAGGGGAGTATTGTATGAAGTCAGAGGAAGTTTGTTACATATTTGTTTATGTTTAGCATATCGATATGTACCTGTGTATAAGTAATATGATAGTATTTACTTAGACTATACGTAAGTTTACATGATATGTTCACGGGTATGTATTGTTTCCTGTGTGTAGGAAACATGTGTAGTTAAAGACCTTGAAGCTCAGATGGAGTTGAAGTTTAGACATGCTATTTGGAGTTTGCATTAAGACAGATGTGATGATTCTTGAAGATTGATGGAGTATAACAAGACAGATGATGTTGGAGTAGGTGTGTTGGAGATGTTTAGGTTGTGTTAGAGTTTATTCACGAGAGTAAACTTCTTGTGGATTTATTTCCTAAATTAGGAATTTGACCACAGCTGTAGATAGGGAATCAATTTGGTATTAATACCAAATATCATGTATATTTATTATTTCTAGAAATAGGAGAAATAGGAGTAGATTTCTCTCTTTCTTCTAAGCTGTATAAATATTCTCTCAATTGTAATAATACCAACACACAAAATATTCCAATATTTCACATGGTATCAGAGCAGGGTTCCTCCTAGGTCTTCCATAATTTTTTTTCTTCTTCTTTGTGTGTCCATCCTTGTCTGCCATGGCTGCCAAAAAAGACAGCTCCATTTCAGAGGTAACCTCCAAGATGTCCTCATCAGATCAATCCCTTTCTGCTCCAACTCTCTCTCACGACAATGAAGCTGTCTCCCTGGTTACCAGCCACAAATTCAATGGACACAACTATCTCCAATGGTCCCAATCTGTGGTGATGTATATTGGGGGAAAAGGCGAGGAATATCTCACTGGTGAAATTTCTGCTCCAAAACAAGATGACCCTACGTACAAAACTTGGAAAGCCAATAATCATATGATTAAATCATGGCTGATAAGTTCTATGAATAATGATATAGGAGAAAATTTTCTTTTATATACCACTGCAAAGGAATTGTGGGATGTTGTCAAAGACTCCTATTCAAGTTCTGAAAATACCTCAAAACTGTTTGCTATTGAAGCTGCCTTGTATGATCTCCGCCAAGATGATACCTCTGTCACTCAATACTTCAACACTCTCACACACTATTGGCAACAGCTGGATCTGTTCGAAGAATATGCTTGGAAGTGCACCAATGATACTACTCTATACCGTACTATTGTGGAGAAAAAGAGAACCTTTAAATTTCTTTATGACCTCAACAAAAATCTTGATGCAGTCTGGAGCCGAATCATGAGCACCAAGCCCCTTCCTAAGGTCAAAGAAGCATTCTCTGAAGTTTGTCTTGAAGAAAGCAGAAAAAAGGTTATGATGGGCTCTCCAACTCTATCATCAGATTAGGAATCATCTGCTCTTGCTACCCGAGGACAGTCTCATGGCCCAGTCCTAATAATCGATCAAAACAAGGGATGCCCTTGGTGTGACCATTACCGAAAACCTGGACACTATAAAGAGACATGCTAGAAAATCCATGGAAAGCCTCCAAATTGGAAACCAAAGTCATGGGGTGATCGAGAGAGTCATGGGAATGTTGCTTCCACTGCTAGTCTTACTGCTGAAGGGAAAAATGATACATCTGAGTCAACTCCTTTCACTAAAGCTCAGCTTGAGGTTCTTCAGAAACTTCTAAGTCAATCATCCAACTCTACTCAACCAACTACTCAGGGTACTGGGATTGTGGCCATGAGAGGTAATAAATTGGTAGCCTTTTTTGTCAATAAAAGAACTACTAAATCTTGGATTCTTGACTCTGGCACTTCAGATTATATGACCGGAGATTGATGAGTGCTCGAAAACCACTAATATTTCGTAGTTTATTGCTCTTAATTGTTTAGAAACAGATTTATTATTTGTTGTTTATTTGATTAATTTCATAAATCTATCCATTCGGAATCACGGGTATATTTTAGTGCATTTCAGGTGCTTTTAGCGTCAAATGAGTCAAATAATGAAAACACGCAAAGACAGAACACTTACGGTGCTCGGATCACGAGTTACGGGCTAAACGAGACAAATATGTAAGCCTTACATAACGAGCCATCACATATGTAAGGGGGTAAACATGAAGAAAAGGAAGGCAACACGCACCGCAGCGAGGAAAAGTCATGCCGCGGCGGGGAGCTCTCGAGTTTTGACATTATTTTCAGAATTTGTGTTGCGCCGCGGCGGGAAAAATGTGTGCCGCAGCGCGCCTATTCCTAATGCAATCAGGATTTTTGGAATCCCTTACATCTATAAATACCCCCTTAGACTCCCCCTTACATACAACTCGAACAACTTTGATACAATTTTACACTTTACAATTTTGCGACCCAACAAGAGATTCATTCAATTTTGGGAGCTTTGCCATACTCAACGAAGTGAGAGAAACCATTCTAAGGATCCAAGGAAGCCGTCGACAATCGAAAATAAAGCTTTTGGAGAATAACGCTATCCCATCCATAAGCAGTATTTAGATCTAGGTTTTCCTTGTTGTTATAGAATTCTATTTTCTTCTTCTTTCGTTGAAGTGTATGATCATATTTTATTTGTCTATGAATATTAATATGAACATGAGCGACTAGTTTTATTATGGATGTTTAGTTTGTGTTGCCATGTTTGCTAGAATTGTGTATGGTGTATTTTATTGATTTAATATAAATGAATTACCTTTTGATTAAGAGCATGTTTAGATATTTAATTATGAATTATCATGGGCCAATTTGAGATTCATAGTTAGGTTGAAAAATCTAAGAATATAGTTTTAGGAACGTCACCTTGACTTTATTCCGAAACACTTAATCAAAGCTTCAAATTAGTGACTTAGTCATAGCATTAGTTTGATTGGCATTTATTTCCTTGCGCATAATTTGATTGCTATTTGATTTACCCCTACCGAAGGCAATTAATTAGTTAATCAACAAAGAGATTTACCCCGACCGAAGGCAGTCTCGTAATTAAAAGGAAAGTCGGTAATATTGTTTATTTAGAACGTTCATGTTATTTCACCATACCTTTTCGATGCAAGCATGGTCAACCAAGCTAAACGTCCATAGATCCTCTATTGATCTTCAAATCTATTTGAATTGATTGTGAATCTGCAATATTATTTTCGTTTAATTTCGTATAATTGTTCTCGTCACAAAACAAACCACACTTTGTTTAGAGTTTTACTAGGTTTAGGACTCTAGTTATTTATAGTTTTAGTTTCACTAGAACTCTATTTAATTAGTATTTTATTTGCTTTAGAACTCTAGTTACTTAGAGTTTTAGTTTCACTAGAACTCTATTTAATTAGTACTTTTAGTTTCACTAGAACTCTATTTAATTAGTGTTTTATTTTTGTTAGAAACTCTATTTAGATTAAGAAGACAGTTATTTAGAACCACTGCAATTCCTTGAGAGACCGACCTTGGAAGTTGCTTGTCACTTTTCAACGAGTGATTCGTACACTTGCGAGTACTAAATTTATCACATCAGAGATGCATCTATTCTTTCTGATTATAACACGAGTACAGGGAATCATACAGTTAAAATTGCAGATGGAACACTTTCTAAGGTGGAAGGTTCAGGTTCAGTCACAATAAATAAGGACCTAACTCTCACATCTGTACTCTATGTGCCTAAGTTGGACTATAATTTACTTTCTATTAGTAAACTTACTCGTGACCTCCATTGTATGACTACATTTTTCCCATATCTTTGTGTATTTCAGGACTTGGATTAGGGGAAGAGGATTGGCAGTGCTGAGATGTGTTCTGGTCTTTATATTCTACAAGATGAAACTCTATCCGCTAGCACAGCTCAAAAGTTCAGTTTGTTTTCTTTGAATAATCAGTCCATTTCCCATTCTAATAAGAATAGTGATATTATGTTATGGCACTATTGTCTTGGTCATCCGAATTTTTTTTATTTGTCAAAAATGTTTCCTTCTTTATTTATTAATAATAATCCAAACTCCTTTTGTTGTGAAATCTGTCAGTTTGCAAAACACACTTGCAATAGTTACTCTAGATTAACATATAAACCCTCCAAACCATTCTCATTGATTCATAGTGATGTATGGGGACCCTCACGTGTTAACACTTTAATTGGAAAAAGATGGTTTATATTGTTTATTGATGATCACACTAGATTAACTTGGGTGTTTCTTATGAAAAATAAATCTGAAGTGAGTGAGATTTTTCAAAATTTTCATTCTATGATTCAAACTCAGATTCAAATTCTCAAAACTGATAATGCCAAAGACTTTTTTAATTCTGTTCTTGGTCCCTATCTCATCCAACAAGGCATCATTCACTTAAGTTCTTGTGTTGACACTCCTCAACAGAATGGAGTTGCTGAACGCAAAAATTGACATCTTTTTGAAGTTGCTCGATCTCTCATGTTTTCCACTCACGTTCCCAAATTTTTCTAGGGTGATGCTCTTCTTACTGCTGCCTATCTAATCAATAAGATGCCATCTAAAGTCCTCAAATTTCAAACTCCTTGTCAAACTCTTTTGAAATTATTCCCTCATACAAGGTTCATTAGTTTTATTGATCCTAAAGTGTTTGGCTGCACCGCTTTTGTCCATCTCTATTCCCAACATCGTAGTAAGTTAGACCCTAAATCTATCAAATGCATCTTTATTGGTTATTCATCTCATCAAAAGGGTTATAAGTGCTATTCTCCTACTACTCGAAAAACCTATAACTCTATGGATGTCACCTTTTTTGAAAATCATGCTTACTACAAACCTGAGATTCAGGGGGAGAATGTGAGTGAATCTCATCTTTGGGATATTATTTCGAGTACCCATACTCCACCTCCACCTATTGTTCAAACTGCTAGTCCACAGCCGATCGGTCCATCTATTTTCCAAGTCCTAGAAAATCAATTTGAAAAAACTTCTGGGCCATCTATAGCTGATGATCCTCAACAAGAACCTAAAGAGCTTCGCGTCTACCAAAGAAGGAAAAATTTTGATAAAGAAATAAAGGATAGTACACATCTCGAGGACCACCATGAATCGGAACTGGATCCACATCCTCCAGAAATACATTCAGGTTTGCGTAATCCTAGTTATGATAATATTACTCATATAAATGATGATTCAAATCTACCTATTGCTTTGAGAAAGGGAGTTCGTGCTTGTACTAAACATCCTATTGGAAACTTTGTGTCCTATAAAATCTTATCTCCATCATACCAAGCATTTGTTTCTGTGATTGATAATATACAGATTCCTCATACAATCCAAAAAGCGCTAATTGATCCTGATTGGAAAAAGGCTGTACAAGATGAGATCAATGCTTTGGTAAAGAATGGTACTTGGACAATTACAAAATTACCAATTGGGAAGAAACCTGTGAGATGCAAGTGGGTATTTACCATTAAACATAAAGCAGATGGTAGCGTCGAGAGGTTTAAAGCTTGCCTTGTTGCTAAGGGTTTCACTCAGTCTTATGGGATAGATTATCAAGAGACCTTTGTGCCAGTTGCTAAACTCAACACCATCCGTGTTCTATTCTCCCTTGCTGCAACTAGGGACTGGCCACTGCACCAACTAGATGTTAAGAATGCTTTCCTGAATGGTGATCTTGAAGAAGAAGTCTATATGGATATTCCACCAGGCTTCGAGAATTCATCCAACCAAGACAGTATGCAGACTCAAAAAATCTCTTTATGGCCTTAAGCAATCTCCTCGGGCATGGTTTGGTAAATTCACTAAATCAATCATTCAGAATGGCTATACTCAGTGTTAGGCAGATCACACATTGTTTTTCAAACTCTCATCAGATAAAAGGATAGCTATCCTAATCGTTTATGTTGATGATATAATACTGACAGGCGATTACAAGGAGGAACTGGCAAGATTGAAGAGTTTCTTATCGAAAGAATTTGAGATTAAAGATCTTGGATATCTCAGATATTTTCTTGGCATGGAAATTGCACGATCAAGACATGGCATATTTGTCTCTCAACATAAGTATGTTCTAGACTTACTCAAAGAAACAGATATGCTTGGGTGCAAACCGGCCTCAACTCCAATGGACTCAAACAAGAAAATTGGCTCAGGGATAGATAAGACACCTGTGGACAGGGGGAGATATCCAAGGCTAGTTGGACGCCTTATTTATCTATCTCACACTAGACCTGATATTGGCTTTCCTATCAGTGTGGTCAGTCAATACATGAATAATCCAACTGAAAAACACATGGAAGTTATTACTAGAATCCTTAGATACCTTAAGATGACTCCTGGAAAAGGTCTTCTATTCAAGAAAAGTGATAATAGAGAAATAAAGGTCTACACAGATGCAGACTGGGCAGGAGATGTAACAGATAGAAGGAGTACTTCAGGTTATTGTTCTTATGTTTGAGGTAATCTGGTAACATGGAGGAGTAAGAAACAGTCAGTTGTTTCTAGAAGTTCAGCTGAAGCAGAATTTAGAGCTCTGGCTCTTGGCATTTGTGAAGGAATTTGGCTGAAAAAGTTACTTGGTGAATTTGGAGTATTTACGAAAGAGTCTATACAGATGTTTTGTGAGAACCAGGCTGCCATTAGTATTGCAAAAAATCCTGTTCATCACGACAGGACTAAGCATATTGAGATAGATAGACACTTCATCACTGAGAAAATTGAGAATGCCATTGTTCAAATCATTTATACTCCATCAAGGTTTCAAACAGCTGACATCCTCACCAAAGCTCTCCCAAGAACCGATTTTGAAGAATTAATGTGCAAGCTTGGGATGTTTGATATACAACCCAGCTTGAGGGGGAGTGTGGATTTATTTCCTAAATTAGGAATTTGACCACAGCTGTAGATAGGGAATCAATTTAGTATTAATACCAAATATCATGTATATTTATTATTTCTAGAAATAGGAGATCCTAATTTTATTTTTTTTCTATAATTTGCTGATTGCATATTTATAGGGGTAGATTTCTCTTTTTCTTCTAGGCTGTATAAATATTCTCTAAATTGTAATAATACCCACACACAAAATATTCCAAAATTTCACACTTCTTTAGATCATCTTGTATGAATATATTATGTTCGATGTGTGTTTGTATAGAATGTGCAGTATTTTTTCACGAAAAGTCAAAAAAAAAGATTGTAAGTCTTTTGTGGCTTGGCATTCATATGTACAAAGCACAGAGTCTATTTTATTTTACTTAGTTTTTTGTCATACTCTATGTAAAGTCAATATCTTTCGGTTAAGTATCGTAAATACTCACATAGAACTTAATACTTTATATGTTTGTATTATGCACACACAATAGGTTGGTTGACAGTATGTAATTTGCATTTTTTGTTGTATTTTTTTCATTGATTGTAGGTACTTGTGAAAAATCACTTGGAGCATTTTTTAAATTAAAAATAAGTTTTTTTACGGGCTTGCTGAGATGCCATTGATTTTCACATTGATAACATGGCTTGAAAACTCATATTTTTAGTGTGCAAATTATTTTCTAACTCCAAATCATTAATGTGTATCTAAAATTTCGTATCCGTGATGAGAGAAAACAAATTTATTAAGTTAAACGTTTTTAGAAACTTTAGATCATCAATACTTTGAGTTCATTTCAGTATCGGTGATTCATGGTGATTATTTGCAAAAACTGTTTTTGGGTTGGAAAATTTAAAATCTAAATACTAATCGACGCGGGTGTATTTGAGCTGAGCTTTTCACTAAGCCACGACAGCTCCAAGATAAAACTTTCATTGCTCAATGAGGGGCTTCATGAAGGCCGTCTCCTCTCCCAAATTTCATCTCAATATTCTCAAGTTAGAAGCTTGAAAAATTGAGCCAAAGAGACCAAGAAAAGAAAAAACAGAACTAGGAACAGTGAAATGGGTAATTGCTAAGCTTTACTAAAAGAGGTAAAACAAGTATAATTGGAAAGAAGATATTCAACTTTGATCTGCAAATTTCGGAGCCACCTAACTTTAATAAGAGCATGCAATAGAAAATGATACAAACTTCCACGAAATCATCTACATGATAATGTAAAACAGAATGACGAACTTGAATTTGGTTAATCTAAAACTAAACAAAAGAACTATAGGCCAAAATCGCCAAATCAAGGAACCAAACAAATAACCCAAGTTTCCAAGGAAAGAAGTCTTTGGAAGAAGTTTTTTTTTTTTTTTTCTTAAATCAAAAAGTGTAGTTAAATATTGACATGAAAGAAACTCCCACAATGGATACAAGGAGAATACCTCAAGAACACAGAGGCTAGTTCCATATCAGTTCCTATTTACAATATTGCTGGGTAGCCCCGAATATGAACAAACACTACGAATATATGATGAAACGAGACTACTGGTTTGAATAAAAATCTAGAAAGGACATGCAAGAAGGAAATAAGGAAACAGAAACCCTACTCTCCAAACCAAGAGAGATTAAAGATTACCACAAAAGAAAGAGACTTAAGAAATGTTACTAACAGAGGAACAATAATTTTTTTTATTTTTATTTTTAAATTTCTTAAAGAGATGAATTACAGCCAAAGAAGAGAAGAATTGAAAAAGGAAGAATATGGGTAAGATAATGGGATGAGAAATTCAAAGATCAGGCTAGAGGTAGCCTTCCATGCAAAGGAGAGAGGAACCTTGGCAGAAATCTTACGAAGGAGAATGAGAGAGACACAGTCCTCCCAATGAACAAAATAACCTAGTTTATTTTTTGCCCAAATATACCAACTCATTATCAAATATACTAAAACGCAGCTAGCTTCATACTATTTGGAAATAAAAAACATGAAAATTGTGAAAATCATACTAAAGCACAAGCACGAAATAAAATCTACAAATAAATGAGCAACTACAACATATCATTCCATAAACATATAGGAAAACATTAGTTCTGTAGAAAGAATTTCTAACCGATGCCAAAAATAACATTTCAATGTTTTTAAGCTCCAACAACTTCAGTCTCTACTGCCTCAGGAAGAAGTGGTTCATCAGCTGCCCTGTCCACCTTGACACCAACATCCTCTGAATAATCACCGTGAACCTAAACAAACCATGGACATAGAATAAGTATTGAACAAATGTGCTTCCTGTTAAAAGTGGTCTAAATCAAAAGTGAATTCAAAGGATAGAAGCACATTGTTTGTTTATTTATGCTTCTAACAAGAAACAAAAATGTTCACAAGGCTTTTTTGTTATCGTAATTGCTCTGCTCTTAAACGGTTTCAGAATCAGAAGCAAGAATGATCAAATAACTAAAATTAAGCACCGTGCACAATAATTGAATTGATAAAAGAACGTTTGATAAGGCATTAATAGACAAACCTCCATCAACTTGCCGAGGTCAAATTTGGGAGCCTTCAAGATCTTCACTTTACGAATGAAAACATTCTGGAGTGGATAGATGCTGTGTGCTGCCTTCTCAATCTCTCTACCAATCATCTCAGGAATGAACTTTGACACTAGTTCTTTCAAATCACAAGAAGTCGCCTCCTTTACCATAATTTCTCTCATCTTCCTACGAATCTGATACAAAAGAATCCAAGAAAATAATTCCAAATATTACTGATGAACAACTCCGATGTGTAAGATTATAAAGAGTTAAGTTCAGACCTGGCGAAATTTGACTGGACTGGGCATAGCAGGTTCTCTTGACTTGGTTTGCACGTCTCCTTGTGAATCCAATGCAAAACATCCTCAAGGTGTAGTTATCGGTGGTCTTGACATCCACATGAGCCTCGATAAGTGTTTGCCACTTTCGGACCAATGACCTTAGCTTGTCAGTGGTGAAGTCCATACCCTGACATTTACCATCCATGACAATACTTAACCCCAAATAAAAAGAACAAATACATCTTTTAACTTAAGAACAGTATCTAAATGACATCATACCCAAAAGTTTGTGAGGACATTCCTTCCTTGCACATCTTCAGCTCTAAGACGAATTTTCCTGTAAGCATGATCTTCATCCTTCTGGAGCTCTGCAAGAGAAATCTCAAACACTCTGTGCTTCAGACCTTCAGAAGCAATCTGTTGCAAATCAACACAAAATGACAAAATTAAAGGAAAAGTTAAAACCTTGATTAAAACAACTGGATTATCATCAGTAGAGATTCATAACATTAACAAACGATAAGAAAATTATCTGTCAAAGACTCACAGTAGAGTATAAATTACACAGTACCAAGTACATATATGAATAGTTACTCCAATGAATACGAAAACCATAGCATCAAAGCATATATTCATGTACAGTTCATTTAAACTAATAAAAATGGAAAATTTTCCCAGAAAATAATATGCAAATAGGGCTATGGGAGATGAAATATAACACTTTCTTAGTTTCTTTAGCAGGATCATTAGCTCATATTCTAATGCTAATACATAAAAAAATGAGAGAAGCTAAACAATATGAATTCCAGTGTACCAACTAGAGGCAGAACTATGTGAGGGGCTGCAGCCCAGGCCAACTTCTTTTACAAAAAATTAATTACATGTATATTTTTTGTATTAAATAAATATTTTATTTGTAGTAATATATTGTGTCTAATTTTTATGTACATATTTTGATATATATTAACAATATTTAATAAATACATAGATAAAAACACATAAATTGTAAATAAAATGGTTAAGTATATATTTTTTTTTCATGTATTTGGTAATTATTAGTAACAAAAATAAAATTATAGTCGTATATTATATAAAAATTCTTCTTAAAAGTGATAATCCAAAATAAAAAATTAAATATTTAACTTTATATTCAACATTATAAAAATAAAATTAAAAAAATAAGTATATGATAAGTTTTATATTAAAACTTTTAAATTTATATTTATCATATTTTAATGTGTTAACTTTATATTTTAAGTTTAATTATATAATATGTTAACTCTATATTTTTTTAGTGTTAACTGTATGTCCCTATTATAATATGAGATGAAAAATTCAATGACACATTAAATATAATCTAATGTAATTCTTACTAATTTTCTACTTTGTATACAAAAAAAAAATTAGCCCCTCTTAAACAATTTTTGTGGCTCCGCACCTGATACCAACTACAGATATGCATGGTAACTCAAAAGAACAAGAAGCCCATACACCATCATTAGAACTAACAACAAGAGAAATTTTCCCAGAATATTCTACAAATAGAACTAATGATGGTAAACTATAAAAGCTTATTCCCTTCTTTAATAGAATCATTAACCCAGATGCTAATACTTAAAATAAAAATAAATTGAAAAACGACTCTAACCTTAGTACCCTGAGTCCTAGTGACAAGGGTTTTGCCAACCTGCCTCTGTTTGAAGATTGAAGGTGCCTTAACATCGTACCAATCCTTCTTGGCAAAAGGGTCAGCTCTGTATCAATATTGCAATGCCAGCAAGAATATCAATATCGTCCACTTATACTAAATACCATAAAAATTTAATCTTTCACTTCAAAAATATGAAGTTTACAAATTATTATGATTAGAAAGATCCAAAAGAAATAGAGGTTTATGAATTATACTTACGCCTTCTTCTTTCCTCCCTTCTTACCCTTCGAAATCCTCTTGTTCTTCCTGCAAATCCAATAACCAATTTCAATAAAAATATGAACAATGGTGTTAGTTTCAAAGATAACTTAACAGATAGAAATCGGAGTGAAGAATATACCCGACGGCCATGTTGTTGAAGTAGCTAGGTTTCGTTTGCTCTCGGTGCCGCAGACTGACAAACACGTGGGAGAATTAGTACTTAATTTTTATTAAAAGAAAAAATAGCATATAAAATTGAGCAGTTTTCTTTTTTATCCCTGTACAGTGTACACTGCATTTTATTTTTGACTTTTTAACCGACTTATACTCAAAATAAAATATATATTCATAAATTAAATTAAAATATTATTCAAAATAATATATTAAAATTTATAATAATAAAATTAAACATTCAATATTAAACGTGTAAAATTATCAAGAATATTATATTTATTATTATAAATTTTTAATTTATTATTTTTTCAATAAAATTATTTGAATATATGTTTAATAATAATATACATAATTTAAAACTTTTCCTAGAGTTATAAATCAACTCTGAATTGATTTGTTAGTATTTTGGTGGCATCATCACTAAAGTTCCTGGAGTTACAATACTCTTTATATTTTTAAACACATATAAAAAAAAAATTAAACATGTATTTAAATTAGTGTGAGATCAAAAAATAAAATCACTCCTTAAACAAAATCATTTCATATAATATTCACTATAAAAATTTGTTTTAATTTATATTTATATTATTTTATTTACAGAGAAAAGAGTCGTTAAATCCAAAAGCATAATAATATTATTTTAACAATAATTTAATTAAAATATTATTTTTTATAATTAAATCAGGATTAAGAGTCGATTTTTTAATAATAATTAATATAAAGAAAAAAAAATTAAGACATATATTTTAATATTGGATCAATGTAACAATTTTTATTTTCAATATTTTTTAATTTTCTTAAGATCAAAAAATTTATATTTAAATATCATTGATCTCCCTTTTGTTTGCTTAATTATCATGGACCTTTCAATCAAAAAAAAAAAAAATTTATCATGGACCTCTACAAGGTTTTAATTTGGTCAAAATACCTTTCGTTCTGCTGCTATATAGTAAGTTTGAAGCACTCCCTTATGTTAGAAAAAGTTGAAAATGAAGCACTCCCTTGTGTTAGAAAAAGTTGAAAATGACTAATTTTTAGAGCAAAAGATTCGGTATTTAATGATTAAAATAATGTTTTCAATGTAAATGTTGAAAAAAAAATTATAATGAATAAAAATAAAAACTACAAAGTTCAAATAAGAATGTAGTAGCCCATCACAGGGTAGTCCAGTGGTTGGACTCCTGTGGCTAAGCACCTGATCCTCTGTCCTCACAAGGCAGAGCGCGGGTTCGAAACTTGGGGGGCGCAGTGGTTCGACCTCCGGGTATAGGCTGAAAAATTGCCTCTCGAACTTTGACGCTCTGCTGAGTTGGACTGCAGTCCGTCAGGTGCCGCTAGCCAGCTCGGTGATTGTGGCATAGCAACCAACCCGGCTATGAACCACGGTGGTGTGGAGGTGTGCGGCAATTGCCCTATCCACCCTAAACTGTGGGGAGCCTATTCATTATCAAAAAAAAAAAATAAGAATGTAGTAAATAATAATACATGTTATTCCTCTCCTTTGTAAGCGAAGCAACGGAGAATGTAGTTCTCACTGATCCAGAGAGTGTGAATCTTGCTAGATGATGCACAAAAACTTGATAGTCAAATTTTGTATTTTATAAAAAGCTCGCAAGTGCACGAATCACTTGTAATGAGTGATAAGTATACTCCCAAGATCGTCTCTCAAGGAATTGCGGTGGTTCTAAAACATTATTTATTTTCTTATTCAGTCGAACAAACAATCCTAAACATTCTAACAATTGTCGGTTGAAGAACAGATTGTAAATTCGGAATTAAATCAAAAACTAAAATAAAATAGAAATAAAAGTAATCACAACCAAGGGGCGGATGATGGATGTAAATGGAAATTTTAGTTCGCTATCCATTCATGGCAAAAACAAATTAAGCATTCAATTAAAAGTTGGATTTAATGATTTTTCCACTAAACCTAGAAAATCTCAAATCAATGGCAATTTTCACTACGATCAACTAATTAACGTCTTTAATCCGGATCATTAACTAATCAATCAAAATTAGCTCAAGGAAATAATTCTAACCACCTAAACTAACACAAATCAATGCAATCAATTTAGGCTATTGTTCATAATGCACAATTAAGCAAAGATGGCGTTTCTAATGCCTAATTCTAAAATATTCTTTCTAACTACAAACTAAGGTTTGGTCCACCATTAATTCACAATCAGAAAATAATAAGAACATGAACAAGAAATAAATCCAAAACTTAAATATTATTGAATTACAAAATTGTTCTTCCAATCATTGAAAGCAAGACTAATATCCCAAATACATAAATTAGCCAACCATAACTAAATTAGTGTCAATCAATTTAGTCATGGAGGCAAACCACAAAATTAGAGAAGAAAAAGATATTACACTAAAGATACCCCAATGAATCCTCTAGCTCCAAATCCTTGAACTTGATTGATCCTCTTTCTCAAATCCTTGGAGTAGCTTCAACAATGGAGGGTCTCCTCTTGATTTTGGGTGGAAAAACCCTTGCTGCAGTAGCAGCAAAGGGTAGGAAGAAATTTGGTGTGAAGACTTATGTTTGGGAGAGATATAATGTGGTATTTATAGGAGGAATGAAGTGGAACACGCGTTTTAGGGTTTCTGGGCAGTTTTGGCACGCTCGCCTCGGCGCAGGTTTTTCATGCCTCGGCGCGCGTTCTATTTTGGCTCCAGAGTAGAAAACAGAAACCACCCCGCCTAGGCGCAGGTTTTTCATGCCTAGGCGCGCGTTGCTTTTGTCTTGTATGTAACCCTTACATAGTTTTTGAATTCCAATGTAAGCCTTACATTCTCTAGCTTTTGTTGCTCCATTTTCTCTCTTTTTGTGTCATTCAATCCAATATTCTTTTAAGAGTCCAAAAACCTACAAAACACAAAAATACCTTCCAAAATACGAAAATAATAAAATAAAACATAAAATGAATGCTTAAAAACATAACAAAACATAGGTCAAAATTGTGTTCATCACTAGATGAGAAATTAGCTATGTTGTTCGGTCTGCAATGTCTGAGCTGCTGGGGCCAACCCAACTAGAGGAGGAACCAACTGCGACGAAACTTGTTGCTGCTGAGGTGGTGTCGGTCTCACCAATCATGGTCGTTGTTGATATTCTGTTACTGAGGAAATCGAAGAGGTTCATTCCCTCTGCTAGTGTTTTCTGCATCGTAAATCCATTGGAAATTTTGGGGAATATGAAAGAAAAAAAGAGGATTTAAAACTGATGAAGAATAGGGATGGCAATTTGACCCGACAGGTTCGGGTATCCGACCCGTTCGGGTCAGTTCAGTTCGGGACAAAAAGGTTTGGAAACAGATCGAAACATTATCTATTTTATTTAAAACAGTTCGATTCAGATCGATTCAGAGCAAAAATGTGTTCGGTTCGGGGCACCATTCAGGTATCCGCTTATTTACTAAAAACTTTAATTATATAAAAATTTATAATATTTAAAAAAAAAATGGGTCAACGGGTCAACGGGTCTTTTTTTTTTTACCCGCAGATATTACCTAAACCGAACCCATTTTGTTTTAAATGGTTCAGTTCAATTTAAACCGCGGGTCAAAACAATTCAAATTGGATCTGACCCAAACCAAACCATTGTCATCTCTAATGAAGAATGAGGTCGAATAAACATGTGGACATAAAAAGAAAAGAAAACTATCTTATACAGTGTATGAATGTGGGAAACTGTAAAATTAATGCAACAATATAACATTTAGATTAATTGATTCATCGTACTCATACTAACTAATTTAGTATAGAAAAGTCTTATAAATATACTCTTTTTTAATTTTCTAAACATCAGTTAATCTATCATTTTAAGCAATTAATGATAATACTTTATCAAATGTCATACACTAGCATGCATTTATCTCTCACAAATAAACTACATGCTATATAATAATTAACTTAATCACACTTTCATGCCAAATAGGCTTGTATATTACTTATTAAGATCGCATTTATGAATTACTTACACAAAAATTGTATCTCTCAAACTTAAAAACTATGCATGTTAATTAACTATAACTAATAATTAAGTAGTCTCTCGATAATCATCACCTAATTATCTTACTAAATTGAAAGTAGTAAGAACATATTATTATAATATTCAATATCACAAATCGCAAAGGAATGATAAAATAAACTAATTCATTGCTTAAAAGAATTGAATTCAAAAAGATCCTAACAATAGGTTTAGTTATTCATAAACATATTAAATTAAATCACAAAACATAAGTAAATTACAAGAGAACAAATAAAATGAAAGGTAAGGAAGATACACCCAATTTGTTGACAAATATCAACTCCAAAACATTTAATCCTACATCATGCTCTTGATTTACCTCCTCTAAACTGCTGCCTCTTTCACTAATGATTTTGGTTAGTTGTGTAGAGTGTAGAATGATTTGCTTGGCTGCCAAAGAGTGTTAGAAATAGTTTTACAATCACCTAACCTAGCCCATTAATAATGATTTGCTTGGCTGCCAAAGAGTGTTAGAAATAGGTTTACAATCACCTAACCTAGCAAGTGATCCAACGGTTGAAATTGAGGCAGAAGAGTAAAACAAATTTGATGTGGAAAAACTCGCACAAGAAAGTGTGTGCCGAGGCACAAGACTCTCTAACTAGTTGTGGATGTAAGCGAGCTACGGTAAAGGTTTTTGCCTGTCATGACATGGGGCTCAAGGGTTGTATTCTAGGGGAAGAGCGTTGCGGCACAAGGTGCTCGAGATTTCTATATTATCTTGGAGTGCCGCAGCACAATGGTCAATGTGCATATTGTGTTCCTTTTTGCCCATTTTTTCTTAGTTTGCTACTGTTTTACCTGTATTAGCACAATTAAATATAAATTAAGTCATTTTAACCATATTAAGTTTAAAACAAGACAAATAACTAGCTTAAAAGTGATTAAATAACTTTTCTTTTGTAGAGTTATTATACCCCAAACTTAACTATTTACTTGTCCTTAAGCAAAGCCAAAGCTAAACGTTTAAAGAACAAAACAGTAACCAAATATAGGTAGCATATTCATGAATACATATCCTTTAATTTAATACATGCATGTTTAATTAAAATTGTTCCCCTCAAAGGTATTTTAATTTGATGATAAAAAAGTTCACATGTGATCAATCAACATTCCATTAATACAAGTGTATGCAAGATTTTTGATGAAGTGACTTGTGTATGTAAATTGCACATGACGTCATCCAATGTATTCGTGAAATCAATTTATATGAGCATATTAATAGACTAAGTCTTAGAACAAGTTTTATAAGTCTATTTTTCACACCCTTCTCTACTAATATAAATAATGCATTTAGCTAAGGATCAAAAGAGCTTTGCATGCATAGATAAATGGTGACATTTAGATTCATTCCACCTCTTAGCATTTTTTTTAATTCACTATGCAATTGATCTTTCATTTAGTCCATCCCCGTTAGTAGCTCGCCGAGGTGGTCGGCGAAAAGTTTGCCAGTGTGCATAGGGTAAAATTGTGACTCGTTGGACCTCGCTAATATCTCGAGGGGGTTTGTTGGGGTGATTAGCAAAAGCCTCGCGAGAGTGCACAGTATGGTGTCTGTGAGGTGTCGATGAGGGTCTTGGAAGTTGAAAAATTAACTATAAATACCCTCATCCTCTCACTTTTTAAATATACCTTTGTACACATCTCTTATCCTCTCTCTTATCTCTTTCACTTATATTTCTTACACTGCATTTTTGGTGTTGTGCATTTTTAAAACATGTGAAAGATAACCTTTACAAACATCTCTTATCCTCTCTCTTACCTCTTTCACTTATATTTCTTACACTACATATTTGGTATTGTGTATTTTTAAAACGTGTAAAAAATAACCTTTACAAATATCTCTTATCCTCTCTCTTACCTCTTTCACTTATATTTCTCATATTTCATATTTGGTATCACGTATTTTTATAACGTGTAAAAAAATATC